>LR990041.1:23151267-24431267 GCA_905147135.1 Blastobasis lacticolella
CATTGACCGAGAAATCAACGAACGCTACTGCCAATCCATTTAGCACGATCTATAGCTAGATTTCATTTCTACCGACGTTTCCCTGTCGGGTATTTTCAGGCATAAAACAATTGCAATAACTCGCCACCGCATTGCACACCACTCGGCAGCGCCATCTGCGCTACGTATCTTTATACCCCGAGCAAAGCTTAGTCGCCCAGATACTAGAACTAATTGTTCGAAATTACTCACATTCTCTACATCATGAGCTCTTTCTTAGTATTTTGTATATATTCCAATACGGTCTTTTTAATATCGGGGTAGCCGTTCAACAAATCTTGCCAGTTTACATGTGTTAGATATACAGCCTCCACAACCTGCAAAAAAGAGCCACAAGTCTAGAAATTAATAATCTTCGCGTCATCATCATCATATTGGCATTAATGTCCCGGTTATGCTCTCGGCCGGGGTACACCTTACCATGATCCAGGATTTGATAGATCAGGTAATACAGTGGAGCTACTGCCATCTGACCTCCGTCACCCTGATAACAGGGGGACCAAACCAGATTGGATTATGGTTACATATTCAGTCGTCTGAATGTGCAGGGTCATCACGAGAATTTTCCTCATCGTAAGAGCATCGGTTTAAGTACCATATGACATAAAACACTGGCTTTCAAATAAACACAAGTCGCACTAAAATCGGGTCATTCATTTAGAATAATTTCGCGCGCGAGACGAGCACGATCGGAACATTAACACCAAGATGAACATTCGGGATATACGATGCCACATCGGTACTGTAGCATATGTGCTCTGGCAGACCTAAGGTTAGGTCGGGCTCTAGGATAGGTAGGCTTTTAGGATGAGTTGTAAAAAATGGCCTGGGCTTTAGTACGTTAAGCAGGTAAGGTAGGCTTTAGTTGGGATTAGGCCAACCAGCATTCGAGTAGGACGTAGGTATCGGCTGATTAATAGTATTACATTCAAAATGAAATAAAATCATTATTATTATATTAGCTCGAATCATCCCACTGCTGGGCAAAGGCCTCCCCCCGATTTTTCCACTCATAAATCATAAAAATATTGTACTGAATGAAATATGGATTGTATTTTTAGGTACACATTTGTGCTCTTTCAATAAAATATGTGTAGTTTTATTTATGCCACTGGTAATGAAGAGAAATTCTAAACATTTGGTTCGTTGTTACAGTACATTATTGCAAAGGCTCGGAAAGTAAGGTATTGACCGACGCCTAGACATTAATGCTGCTATGCTCAAATATTAATGCACAAAATAATACAAGATTCAAAATGGCGGCCACTTCTATCTAAACCGTATTGGAGTTTTAATATTGGAGTTTTCTCACTTGTGTTCTAGGAGTAATAGTTTCCGAATTACTTTTTACGTGTTTAATAGAAACCGGAACTAGTACCGCAAATAAAGAAGTGGCAGAGTTGCTCCAAACATTTTTTACTGAAATTTCGATTAAAACTACCTCACTGCTAATGTCATGTCCAATTAGTGCAGAAAACTTGTTAAAAGAAAATATAGGTACCTGTGAAAATAACTAGATGTTTAAGCACCGTATTTAGCGTACATTTTTAATGCTAGTGTCAAAGTAGGAGATTTCCCCGACCTTATGAAAATCAGTAAAGTGGTGCCATTATTCAGGATGTAAATAAAGTTTGAATAATTTTAAACCGGTGTACATCCTGCCCGTTTTCAATAAAATCTTTGAAAGATTTATGTTAAGTCAAATGATTGTACACTTTAATAGCGATAAATTATTTCATCAACAACAATATGGCTTTACAAAAGACCGCAATACTACCAAATTGGTATTAGCCTCATTCAACAAATTTTTGGCGCATGGGAAGAACATAATAATGCAGAAGGTGTTTTTTGAGATTTGTCTCAAGCATTTGATTGAGGCCTGAAGTCCTGCAGTGGACTGTTATGGGCTGTGATGATGATGATTTGATTGTATAAATGATGTCATTCAACACTATTACAAAAATACATGACCGTCTTTAAATAATGAAATAATACTTAGAAGGTAGACTTCAAAAAGTAAGTGTTAATGGAGAGTTCAGGGGGGAAAATGAGCATTGGAGTGCCACGAGGATCTATATTGGGACCGTTTCTCTTTCTTGTCTATATAAATGACCTTCCTTCCATGGTGGTATAGTTTTGTTTGCTGTCGACACTTCACTGATACTCGTATTTAAAATATTGATTTTGTCGTCAGCCTATTAAGGAAAGATAATAATATAGACGAAGTAAATTGTGTTCTTCAGAACGTACCTCATTGGTTTACGGTTAATAACATAGACTTAGAACTAAAAAAAATGCGTTAATTTTTGCCTGCCTGATGTACAAAGAAATCAATGTTATGATATATTATATTATACACAAAGGGGAATACTTTTTTGGTAACCAAAGAGCAACGTCTTTAGACTAACTTTATAGGCATTACATGTACGGCATGATTGTAATGGAGATGGTAAATTATTCCAACATTTGGTGGCCGCATACCGAAACTGCCACGAAAAGCAGCAGAGCGGTGGCGCGGAACGCTCAACACCTCACTGGCAACGACCGTTGAGTAACGTCAACAAATACGTGTATATTTAAGCATAATTCTTTTAATACGGCCCGCCAATATACACTGTACTAAATTTCACTGTTTATATCACGCCGTAAGCGCCGCGCTAGGGTTGACCGGGTGCGCGAGGAATGTTCTTACCACTTGCAAGTCAGCTCGCAAGCTAAGTTGACTCGCTACTGCCTGATCGGTTTTCACCAATGTACTCATCAACTTTTCTGAACACTTGAGCAATATAAATTAGTTACTAAAGAATACTTTACCGTTCTAGAATTATAAGAGAAATGGTAGTGTACGTTCGGCAATATTGCATGAATCAGGCCGAAGCAACTATTCTGGCCCAACACGGTCACCATCCTGCTATCACCGCTGCAATCAAACTACAAATTAACTCTTCACGAAATTGCTAGACACATTTATGAGTACTTATAATATAGGTACGCATTTTTCCCTACATAGAAATCAAAATAAGATACAAATATCACATGGGGCATCAAACCACAGCGTCAAACTATCGAGAAAGCTTATCGCTGCACCTGCGCATAATTTTGCTTAATTACTTTAAATAATAATCATCATCTTGGCGTTAATGTTCCGGTTGTGCTCTCAAGGTCGGCCTTGGCCATGATCCAGGTAATTACAGTGGAGCGACTTCCATCTAGCCTCTGTGGCCCTGCTATCAGGGGAACTTCACCAGATTGGATCATGGTTACACATTCAGTCGCCTGAATGTGCAGGTTTCATCACGATGTTTTACCTCGCCGTAAGAGCATCGGTTGGTACACAAATATCACTCAGAAAAGAGTCATTGGTAGGTACTTGGCGGCAGTGGAATTCGAACCCGATACCTCTCGCTTACGAGTCGAATACCTAAAACCGGCTTAGTTTAGGCATCAGGTTGTAATTATCATCACTACCTAATTATTAGGTCTTTACCTATGAAATTGCCGTTCTGCAATACTGGCCATTTCAAATCAAAATATTTTTTGTTTGGCTAAGAATTCTAATTTCAAATTAATTTTATTTTAAAAACATGGAATTCTTTTTCCAAAGTAGTCATTTGTTTATTGATTAGTGTAACATTTTCATCGCATTTCAATCTTTTTCGTCATCATGGATACGTTAAAAATTCGAGTAATTATGGAATATGAGTACCGTCGTGGCAGCAACGCGGCACAAGCGGCACGCAACATCAACGACGTTTACGGAGCTAACACTACAAACCAACGCACCACCTGTTATTGGTTTGCTCGCTTCCGTTCTGGAAATTTCGACCTGAAAAATGAACCTCGCGGTCGTCCGAAGACTTTTGTCAACAATGACGAATTAAAGGCGATTGTAGAAGCTGATGATACACAATCTACGGCTGAATTAGCAGCAGCTTTCGACGTTAGCGTCAAAACAATATTGGTTTATTTGCGTCAAATTGGCAAGGTAAAAAAGCTTGACAAATGGGTGCCTCACGAACTCAATGAGCGCCAGCGCGAAGTACGCGTCGAGACGTGCCTTGCACTGCTCAACAGACACACAAATGAAGGAATTTTGAACCGCATTGTTACCTGCGATGAAAAATGGATTCTGTTTGATAACCGCAAGCGCTCAGCAAGTTGGTTGGATCCTGGTTCAGCACCTAAACAATGCCCTAAACGAAAACTTACCCCTAGAAAAGTGATGGTCACTATTTGGTGGTCTAGCGCCGGTGTGATTCATCACAGCTTCTTACCCAACGGGGTAAGCATTACTGCAGTTGTGTACTGTGAAGAACTGAACACAATGATGCAGAAGCTGGCACATCTCAAACCAGCATTAGTCAATCGCTCGTCTCCGCTGGTCCTGCACGACAACGCGCAACCTCATACTGCACAGCAGACGGTCTCCAAGTTGCAAGAACTGGGGTTGGAAGCTCTCCGTCATCCGCTCTATTCACCAGACCTTGCGCCTACAGACTACTACTTTTTCCAGAATTTGGATAACTTCTTGGCGGGAAAAAAATTCAATACCCGAGAGGCAGTACAAAATGCCTTTAAAGAATTTGTTGCCTCCCGTCTAGCTGATTTCTTTAAGAAGGGCATCAATAAACTGCCACTGCGTTGGCAAAGATGCATTGACTGCATGGGTGATTACTTCGATTAATACAAATACAAAATACATGAAAAAAATTCGTTTAAATTTTTTCATACAAAACGGCAATTTCATAGGTAAAGACCTATTATTATTATTTTTCTTTAGTCTTAAATTTAAGTTTTTTTCCATACGTCATCATCATCTTGGCGTTATATCCCGGTTGCAGCCCCCCGCGCGGCACGCGAGGGTGCAGGGTGCGCCTTTTACAATTACAAATTTTTGTACAATGCAAATATAAAATATGCACATTACCTATAAAAACCTAAAAACAACTATGATCTTTGTACGAGACGTACATAAAGAATAAATATTTTTAAAAACTAAATTTAGAGTGCTGCCAGGAACGGGGCGAGGCCCAAGCTACCCGTAGTTAGGGCTACAGAGACAGGAACCTACTGATGATACGCGCAGTCTCAAGGAGTATCGCATTCTGCATATGGCTTTTGACTTAACCATCAAGCAAGAGACTCTGAAGAGACTATTATTATTAAACTTTTTATTTCGGATATCAAAAACAAAATGGTCAATAAATGAAACGACATGAACGAATAAATGAACATTTCCCCTTACGTTTGGTCGGTGTGCCACTTCTCCACTTCGCCTTCGTGAATGAAGTAACAAATAGGCTGAATGTCGCCTTCTTCTACTAGCATCTTTCCTAAAACCAACAGTATGATTAGAAATGCAGTCACGAGGTTCTTAACCTGGGAATCAGCCTACTACAACAAACTTATGAAATTTTAATACGTACTTTTTTTGCTTATTTGCATTTTGTCGTAGTTACGTCAGTTTTACTTAAAGACTAACTTAGACCTAGATATAATGACCTAGAAATAATAATGTTGCCACAACACATTTATGTTATTAAGATAAGACTCATTGCTATGTTACGGGTACAAACCTCCTTGGTTTTTACGTAATTGTAGTAGTATAAGTGTTTATAGAAAATGTAAAAATAATAATAAAAAAAAAAAAAAAAAATTACCTTCCGACACCTTAGGTCTTGTTACCGGAATGTCCAGTTGATATGGAAAGCATGCAAAAAATATAGGGCATAATCTGCTTCCTGATGTATTTCCTTTGCACTACTTCGCATACTTCGCTTTGCACTTACAAAGGCTGGCACTACATCTATTCCCCTTAGGTTCCAGTCAGTTCTAGATGTCTTGCATTACAGTTTTTATTCATATTTTATGGCAGAACAACAAGCAATCGGGTCACCTGATGGAAAGTGGTCTCTACCGCCTATGGGCATCAGAAATGAACTTACTACCCAAAAGGGACTGCGCGCTGCCATGACAAAAACCGAGCCGAGCGAAAATTACCATCTATAGTCATTTTTCCCTTTCTAACAGTGTAACCACAAATGTATTGGCATAATCACCGTCATTCTTAATTGATACGAGGCTTGTCCCAAAAGTAAGGTCTCCATTAATATAAAAAATCGAAAAAGTGCTTTATTAAAAAAATGTTTACATGGTCATATTATACTACTCATAAACTATTTTTCGACATAATCGCCGTTCATATCGAGACATTTTTGTAGTCGATCTGGAAGCTTTTGTATGCCAGCGTCATAGAACCCTCCGTTCACCTCTTTTTCCAAGTACTACATCACTACAGTCTTCACTTCTTCGTCTGAATTCAGCCTTTTCCCTCCTAAATGCTTCTTTAGGTTGGTGAACAAGTGATAGTCCGATGCTATAGGGGGGGTGGGGGAGATTGTCCCATCCAAACTTATCCAAAAGCGCTTTTGTGTTGCGTGCCACGTGAGTTCGAGCGTTATCGTGCAAAAGACGCACTCCCTTCGTTAGCATTCCAAGTCGTCGGTTTACGCAATTTTTCAAGCGTTTCACAATACGATGCCGAATTAATGGTGGTCCCTGTTGGCATAAATTCGATGAGAAGGACGCCTTTCCTGTCCCAGAAGACAGTTACCATAATTTTTGAAGAAGAATGCCTCCACTCCATTGACTGTTGTTTTGATTCTGGTGTGAAGTGATAGACCCACGTTTCATCTCCTGTCACTATTGAGTCCAAAAACAGCAGCCTACAGCTCCTTCTTCAGCGTACAGCTCCAAAACCTCGCGGGAACTTTTGATGCGTTGGCGTTTGTGATCCTTTGTAAGCATCTTTGGCACCCATCTTGCACTACACTTTCGGTATCCCAAATCACTTATGATTCTGTGAAGCGAGGACTTGGGTATCTGCAACTTTTCTTCAAGTTCTCGAACAGTCACTCGTCGATCTTCACGAAGTTCAGACTCAACTTGTTCTTGGCGATTGTCAGAAACAGATGGCCTTCCACTTCTGGCTTCATCATGGATATTCGTCCTCCCATTTGAAAATTCTCTGCACCACTTCCTCACATTTTTAATTGACATAGACGTCGATCCATAAGAGGTACAAAGTTGTCGATGGATGGCCGCCGGCGTCTCGCCACGCGAGTGAAAAAAACGGATTACCGCGCGAACCTCACACTGAGCATGGACAGATAAGGGGGCGGACGCTGACGAGGTTGACGCGCTCATCTCGTTCACCTGTCACGAAGGTGCTAAACGTCCGATCCGTCTAGTTCAAACTTTCTTAGACCGATAAAAAGTTAATGGTTATATCAGTGGTGGTAATAAAATTTTCCTTGGCCGCTAGAAAATTGGAGACCTTACTTTTGGGACAAGCCTCTTATTTGTCAGATTTGGTGAGTCGGCATAATTATTAGCCTACGACTTTTCGTTCAACAAAATAGACAAAACAGATAGTCCCACCACCACCACCACCACCACACCACAGATAAGAAGATCTTTTCATGCATGCTTCAGTCCAGATTTATCTTTGGTGTTTGGTAATACTACGTAGCCGTATCCAGTCCAGCAGTGGCCCATGAAAGGCTTGAATTATATGTTTATGACAATGTATTCATGTGTTAGAGAAGTTCACAAACCTGGAAAGAGGACTATCCGTCTCAAGCGGCAAGCGAGTTGTCTCAAAAAGTATTTTGGCAGATTGCGGAAGAGCATGGGTCCCTCCAAGTGATGCATGTACAGTGAGGAGAACATGTCCTCTCGCAGGCACAACGGCGCTCGCAGCGCCAGTTCCGGCACGGAGATCCCTGCACATTAGTACAATCTATACTAATAGTCAGGTTATAATAATACAATCGTCAATCGGAAGAGAATGGGGGAGGCATGTGTCCTAAGTTGGATGGCGAAATGCTGAAGAAGAAGATACTAGAAGATGCCCTGGCTTCGCAAGGGTAGTAAACTTAACAACTTATACACTAAAACCTTCCTCATGAATCTCTGTACCTGTAGGTGAAACCGAAGATCCGTTCAGTAGTTTTCGAGTTTATCGCGAACAGACATACAGACAGACGCGGAGTGTGACTTTTTTTTATATATATACGTAGTGATAGTGATTAAAAAATGGAAAAGATTTTGACGACCTGAGTGGTTCAATGGTCAACATGCCGGTCTGCCACGCAAGAGGTCCCGGGTTCGATCCCATAGTACAAGCTTTGCTTAGTTTGGGTTAGATGGCGCTGTGTGAATTTGTCCACGAATATTTATTTATATTTTTGTTTGTAATAAATGAACTCAAAATTCCTGTAGTTGACTTAATTAATTCAGCTGGGCCAACGTGCTCGCGATTAAGGATGCCAAAGACAAAGCAAAGTGGACTAAGAGCAAGAAGACGGACCTGTACGCGCAACCAGGATTTAACGCCAAGATGATGATGATGTTGACCTATCTGCCGGGGGTTATACGACTTCTTCCGATATATTTGTTTTATATTTTTGAATCCATATTTTAATCATACAAAGCGCTTTTAAACAGATAAACAGCGGTGGTTCAGTAATAAGCTTCGGATCCTAATGACATAACCGCCGAAAAGAGTAGGACAACCCCAATAAAGTCTACATGTACTCAAATATTTTCTAAACTACCAAACCGATTTTAATGCGACAAAGCTAAAAACTATTTCAATTAAACTGGCTCTAGAATAAAGGAAACTCTATCCAAATCGAACCATCCGTTTGGGAACACACCACCAACGTCATTTAAATTGGAGGGATTATAAAGGCAAACAACAAAAATCAAACAATCTAGAGCACTACCTTTATGTCGATTCCATAACAAGGTGACATATTCATACATTTGCTGCAGCGTACCGTGGGACACGTTGTTAATTGACATAAACGTGTACATATCACTCAGTTCGCTATGTTGCTCGTGCTTCTCGGATAGCTTGGTTTGAAAATGGTTAAGAGCTATACTGCTAATCCATATATTCAATAAAGACAGAACGATTACGACGAAGAGCCGGTATAGTGTCTCCACCGAATTTATGTCGTGCGTCTGAAATGGAAATAAATTACATAGTTATTTTAAACAAGCTGCCCCGGAGCGTCGTTGATCTACTGGCTGACGGGTGCGACTCGTACACGAGAGGTGCCGACTTCGATCCCAGCCAAGATTCGAGAACCGACATATACCAATGACTTTTTCTGAGTTGGGTATCTGAGTTGAATACTAACCGATGCTCTTACGGTGAGGGAAAAATGAAACCTGCACATTCAGGCAACAGGAAATGTGGTTGCCGCGGGAACGGGTTAAAACGTAAAAACCGAATTATACACGGATGAAGTCGTAGGAAAAGCTAATAATATATGTACAAAATGTCTGATGATAAGCGCAATTGAATTTATCAATTTA
Source organism: Blastobasis lacticolella (assembly GCA_905147135.1). NCBI lineage: Eukaryota > Metazoa > Arthropoda > Insecta > Lepidoptera > Blastobasidae > Blastobasis > Blastobasis lacticolella. The sequence continues at coordinate 23,160,694 of LR990041.1, forward strand.
ATTAACACTTCACGGCTACAGGGAATAGGCTGCTCGTAGACAGGCATGTTCCATCATCGGTGACATTTATCACCAGATGAGATGACGGTCAAATGTGTGGCTAGTATCATTAAAAAAAAACTTACTAAATTTATATCCACCATAAAAAGATTCAGTATTATAAAATAATAAGCAATCAGGTAGTCATAGTTGGGATTTATCGCAACTACGTAATCCCCTTCTTTTTCTTGCGATCGTACGCAACCTGCAGACGAGAAACCATAATATAGAAATAAAGCATGAGTTTTTCAATAACTACTTTATTATATTATGCAGTTGCATAATAGTAGTTTATGCAACTGTCATGAATGAATGTCTGTTTATCTTATCTTCTGTTATTCTTCTTATTTGAAGCAAATAAATCGGTAAATGTGAACGTAGTAAAGTGAATTTCCCGCTGCTCGATATCCTTGACGCGTAGGTACAACAGAACTGACTCGCAGCTAGCAAAGTTGAGAAAATTATAGGTACAAAATTTAAAAATCAAAATATGAGTGTAGATAAAGTAGTGTATGCAACTGCATATATATATATATATATATATATATATATATATATATATATATATATATATTTATGTTATCCAGCAGACAAACAGACATGCGGGCCACCTGACGAAAAGTGGTCACCGCCGCCTATGGACATCAGCAACACCAGGGGAGTCACCAATGCGTTGCCCGCCTCTGAAGAGACCTCTAATATACCTCATGAACGATCCCATGTCATAGTCCAAAGGAAACACTGTGGCTGGGAGCTCATTCCACATCCGAATCGTACGAGCAAGAAACGTTCTTTTAAACCTTCGCGTGGTGACCAACAGAGGGTCTACGTAGTGGGCGGGTAGTGCGATGGCAGAATTGTGCTGTGGGCACCAGATCAAAAAGTTCCTCGGAACACGCCCCATTGTACAGCCGATAGAACACACACAGGGAGCCAAAGTCCTAAAATTTCTAATGTTTTTTCTTCAAACAAGAAAAAACATTCACAAACATAACTTACAACAATTAGAAAAAAATATTCTTTTTAGCGGGAAAATAATAACACACAAATATAAACAGGAAAATTTGAATTTTGAATTTGTTCAAATCATTTACGTATTCAGCCTACATTTGGCCGTGTCCGGGCGCCAGACAAGAATTTAAAAAATATAAGTGTTGCATAATGATAAAAAAGTTATTTTACATTACAGCTGTAATGAAAATAGTATGGGAAATACTGTATTATGATACGATAAGTAATTTTTAAATATTTTATGGACCTGGCGTGAAAAAACTGTATCCTTAAAAGACTGTTTTCGAATATATAATTTGAACATTACGATATGAGTGTAGATAATAGTAGTTTATGCAACTGTCATATAAAAGGGGGTATTAAAACATGAGTGTCTGTCTGTATGACATGAGTATATTTTTTATTTTAATACCTAATTAAATGCAGTTACATACACTTCTTTATCTACACTCATATTTTTTTGTAAAAATATCGTACCTGTAATTTTTTCAACTTTGCTGGAAGTAAGCTGCGAGTCAGTTCTGTTGTACCTAAGCGTCGAGAATATCAAGCGGCGGGAAATTCACTTTACTACTTTCATATTTATCTATTTATTTGCTTCAAACAAGAAAAACATTCACAAACACAAATCACAACAATCAGAAAAAATATTCTGTTTAGCAGGAAAATAATTACACACAAATATAAACAGGAAAATTTTAATATTGAAATTGAATTTTGAATTTGTCAAAGACATTTAGGTATTCAGCCTACATTTCGCAGTGTCTCGGCGCCCGACAAAAATTTTAAAAATAAAAGTGTTGCATAATGAGTAAAAAGTTATTTTACGTTACAGCTGTAATGAAATTAGTATGGGAAATGCTGTAACGAAAAGTATTTTTTTTTAATTTTATAGTCTTGCCTGCGTTCTTGACTGGTCCGCGACGGTGCCGCGTCCGTGCCCCGCATTTTCTGTATGTTTTAAGACGTGTCTGCGTCGCGTTTGCGCCCTGTCCGCGCCCTGTCTTTGCTGTTTGTTTTGCGACGCGACGTTTCAAATTTATCAAACGAGCGCCGCGTCTGCGTCGTGTCTGCGTCTAACGTCTTTTCTGTGTGGCCAGTGCTCCATGGGGCGGGGATTTGGGTAAACGTGGCTTTGGCAGTAGAGGGGCATTGCCAAGTATCTCGGGGTAAAGGTGGGCAACGCATTGGCGTTACTCCAGGGGCTTTGCTGATGTATATTTGCTAATGCTAATAGGCAGCGGTGACCACTTTTCATCAGGTAGCCCGCTTGTAGTCAATTATGATGTCGTATGTAGTCTACCGTATGATGTAAAAAAATTAAAATTTGGTTTAAAATACATTTTTTCTTATTTGGCATAAGTTGTAAACAAATATGGCGTATCGATCAAGTTTAACATTTCAAAGGGTTGGGAATCATTGAGTGAATGTTTGAATTTATTCAGCGATTTAATGAAATAAGCAAAAATTATAAACATATTCATAAGTAGATATATAGATAAACACTTTATTGCTCATAAAACATAACAGTACCAATTAGTTACAGTAACAAGGAACACATATGAGCAAAGGCGGCCTTATCGCTACAAGCGATCTCTTTCAGGAACCTTTACAGAAATTGAGACAGGAATATTACAGCAGGTAGTGTTGAGCCACAAGATACAAGAGAATGCATTGTGTATTTATCTAAACACCAACAAACAGCCAAAAACATGAAATAATCGTACTTATGTAGGTATACTAAAATAAGTTTTAACATATCTTTCGCTAAAATGCATTTACGAAGTTTTGATTTAAAACTAGACAATGACTCGGACTGTCGGATCTCCCTCGGCAGATCATTCCACAAGCGAGTTGCCCTTACCGTAAACGACTCGTAATAGTACCCGGAACGCATGAACGGGGCCCACAGAATTTTGGTACAGTACCTACAGGTACAGTTGAAACATAATTATTTATTTAACAAAAAAACGGAACCTTTCCTAATAATTTATTCATTTACTTCATCCCATCTCTACAATGAAATGCCAAACTGAAATTTCGTTTCGATAATCTGTAAAGAGGGTAATTTTGTAAGATTTAGTATTTTGGCTAAAATATGTTATTTGTAACGTTTTAAAAGGAAATTAATGCGTATCTGTATAAACTAATATCTGCGACTTATTGTGGTGATTTAAGTTGAGTGATTATTGCGGAATGTCGTGATCTGTGATCAAGTTTACAACTTATGCCATGTGAGGAAAATTTATCTATACCTCCTGGCCGGAGATCTGCGCGGATCCACTCGCTGGGGTTCATGGCTTTGGTTATGTTGCGGTTGAGGATCAGTGGATAGGTTTTGTCTGAAATTTACAAAAACATGCAAATACGATAACAGGTGTAATGGCGGTCAAATGCCTGTCTAGTCTAATAAAAAAAAACTTGTGGGAGGACTCTATCAAGTCTGATGAGACCGCCTGGACTGCTATCAACGCCTTATGAACCGTATACATTGGTCAAGTGTTTAGCAAAACAGGTAAGTACAGTGGTATAAACCGATGGTACAGTTGCTAGTCAACTAGCATCCAACTAGATCCAAATTGAATCGCTTTCTATTTTTTGTGTCATCTTCACCCCTTGCGCACCCGCTCAACGCGGTGTGCAGTACTTGACACATTACCATGAGTATGAAGAGAATTTTGCGCAAATTTCACGTCTTTGTTGACGTTGCTCATCCATATCTAGAAAGAAATGGCTCTAGACACGCTGTAGTATAAACTTTACTTGTACTCGCCACTCGCCACTGTCCTTGACCAATGTAAATCAGGTATTAGTGATAGGTTTGAAAAACTGATCATCTATTTTCCCATCGCACACCTCATTCATTTCCAATCTTTCGACCTTTGCTTTGGTTCTGAATGAATAGAAATGAAATAAAACACATGTGGTTTTCACTGCATTTAGAAGTAAGTTATTCACTATAAACCATGTCTTTAGTGCCGAGAGTGTACTGATACATCGTAAACGTTTTCCTTATTTCTGTCGATTTTAAATATTAGCGAAGTGTTGTCAGCAAACAGTACAGTGTCGCAGTGGTTTCCTAGGAAGAAAGGCATATAATTAATAAAATAAGGCATATAATTAAAAAAGGAACATAAAAGGACCCAAAATAGAGCACTGTGGTACCCCCAACTCATCTCATATCATCTCATACACAAACAGTCATTTCACTAGATGTGGCGCCACTGATTTTCACTCTTTGGAATCAGTTAGTAAGATGAAATTTTAAAAGGATCAGTGCATTTCCCCAGACATCAAATTATCCAATTTCAATGATAGCGTATCATAATTCACACCATCAAAAGCTTTGGAAATATCACAGAAAACGCCAATAGCATTCTGTGATCTCTCCTAGTTGACGCCGTATTTATTTCGTACATGAATGGGGCTACGTTTCGGCCCACAATCAATGTCAATGGACTCTCAATTTTAATATTATTGCTTTAAGTTACATTCATACTCGCCCCAAAAAGACTCCCAGTTTTAATGCACTAAATGTTTAGTTTGGTCCCAAAATTAGGAATGAAAATGAAAATGAAAATGAATGAATGAAATGAATGAAATGAAAATGAATGAATGAAATGAATGAAATGAATGAAATGAAAATGAAATGAAAAAGTATTTATTGAATAAGGATTACGTTAATTAATCTCTTTTCAAAATTCAAAAATCTAACGGAAAAGAAAGGGAAGTTAAGCGAGCTCATCCAGGTAGGGGGCGACGCATGCAGACCGATCAGCGCGCACGAGGGCTTACTCCGGCGAGACACCGGTCAGACAGATAGGTCAGACAGAATATTGCCTCTTTGCTTCAACAACGTGTTATCTCGAAAAACGCAATTTTACAGGAGAGCATTATTAAACCTTTAAAAAATTATTGTGTTTAACAAAAGGTATCCTATCTGCTACGTACTCGTTACGTAGCCGATATAATCCCGTAACCCCACACATCCACCGCAGCATTTTGATTTCATTGACCTGGAGCTCACAGACGTGCTTCGTATGCGATGGCCATGTCCCGCAGCCATAGAGCATCACAAGCTGATCACAGGTCGAATGATATTCTTATCAAACCAGGGGTATAATAGTCCAAAAACCCCCCCTTTTGAAACCGTTGAAGCCCCTTCAGCTTGATAGGGATTTTAAGGTCGCAGGTGACTGCTGTGAGCGTGGGACTTGACATCGGAATGAATATCTCCGGACTCGTGCAGCAAGGATCCGAGGTACTTGAATTTATCTATAGATCTCAAGATCCGTGCTTCGGCTAGCTATGTACTCTGTTTTGGCGACGTTTAGCTTTAAACCCCCGATTTGTAGCACTTGCTAACACGTATTTACCGTGGTCTCAAGATCCTGCGTATGCTTGCAAACTAGTGCGATGGCATATGTCATGGAGGCATGTCCACTAAGGACAGAACCCTGGTGAACACCCACGGTAATCGGAAAGAGATTAGTATGGTATAGGATGCTGTAGTCGGCTTTATGCTTCGGGTTGATGATTTCGACCATAGCGCCCACCAGATTACCTCTCGAGAAATACTGTCCAAAGCCCACTGCAGATCGAGAAATGCGAAATGCAGTGATTGATTTTGTTCATTAAGGGACCCTGGAGTCTGTAACACACTTTTAACTAACACAGACTTCCAGAGCTTCTATACTGCTATAACCTGTTTCTTTGTGCAATAAAGATTTTATTTATTATTGATTTTAACTGTAGTGGACCTCCTGCAGAATTTTAAGGGCGAAAATTTGTCCATGGTGATGCATCAGCCCGGCCTGAACCCGTTACGGCATTTCAACATGGAGCATTCCTGGCGGAGTGTTTGGTATATGATACGTTTGAATAGCTTCATTGTATGGCTCATTAGTTTGATACTAACAATACATATAATAGCCGCACTCCTGTACACTGCCCTTTCCTTTATAGATAGGCGTAATTACGTTTACGCGCCACGCGTTAGGTATAAATAAGCCTAGTCAAAACGATCCTGTTGAATAGTTCAGAGAGAAAGATTACACCCCGGGTCCCTATACCTTTCCAGGTTTCTATGGGTATTCATTATGCCCAATAGCTTTTCCGTTCTTCATGCGGGCCAGTAACCTCTCCATTTCATTAGGGGTAGTCAGGGTTATCATACCAAGGTTTGCCGGAAGCTGTTGTGGCTCTTACATCTTGTCCTTGTTGGATAGTTCTTTGAAATGGGCACACCAACGGTATTTAATCGACTTGGCACTTGCGAGCAAAACGCTGTCATGGTTCCTTATGGCAATATACCGGCTCATCTTCGCGACTTTGCCAGCTTGTAGATAAGATTCTGCCTCTCCACATTGTCGAGCGTGTCTTAAAGCGGAGCCAGCTGAGCTGACCGCGCCTTTGCCATCATATTTTTGCTCGGCGCTTTGCTCCCAAATACATCTTCTTATGTCTCCTATACAAAGTATAATTACTTCGCTACTATTTCTCGAAGTATTCCTTTTCGTCCGTCACTGCTTCCTGTACCTCTCTATTCCACCATCCTGTGTGCTTATCAATTTTGCGCCCTATCGACGTGCGAAGGACTGTACGCCCGAGTTTCACAATGGACGTATGCTAATGGTGCCAGAGCTCATTTGGTGGCTTCTATACTAAAAGGCATTGTAACGGGAATACTGGATTTCGCAATGCCTATTGCAAGTTCTAAAAGTTGTTTAGTTCGCGGTCCGATCTGAAAAAAAAACTAATAATACTCATTCGTTTGACTATAAACAACGTTATATTTAGGAATACTACACATTAAAATATAAATATTTTCTGGAAATGTGGAACATCAGCAAGTAACAAGAACTTAATGTTTCTATCGCAAAAAATTTCATAACCAACAATGTTGCATCCTAAGATAACACAAAGCAAAATTGAAATTCTTTCGGCAACAGGGTGACATGATGATTTATCCCAATTCACACTCCACTCAAGTTTATCAACAACACTGTGTTAACATACAATATAACGTTATAAAATAAGATATTAAAACTGAATTTAAACATACCTTTGCAACCAAACCGTGATATTATCGTAATATCACGTTTTCGTTGAAAACCAAGAGCACCTTGCAGGTCGCGTGCGCAGTGACAACTGTATTGTTACGTTGTTGAAATAAAATACCCCAAAGTAAGAGACAACGTGACATCGCGATATAACACAGTTGCACTGTCTTTTTCTCTCATAACTTCGCCAATATTCGGTTGAAAGATACCGCGTTTTAAGAGAAAATAGAATCGGACACGGCGGTTCTAAACTAGCAATATTTTCTTTTTCGACTTGTCGCGTTATTGAAGCATAGATGCGATATGTCCTATGAAAAACATATGGAAGTCATTCTATAAAAAAAAGCCCTAAAAATTGGCGGACTTCATGAACAGATTTTGGAACCGGGAACTCTATCACTGCCAAGATTTTGTTCTTGTCGGGTTTTATCCCATCGACGGAGATATCATATCCGAGATAGTTAATGAAACTATCGAAGAATCGACATTTGAAAAGCTTCAATGTAAGCCCATTCTCACGCAATAGCTTCAAGACATCCTCTAATCGACGGAATCCCTGCTCTACATCGTGAGATGGTACAAGGATGTCATCCAAATATGCTAGTGCCGATTCAAAACGTCTCGAACCTAGCATTATATTTAAAAAAAATTGAAATATCGCTGGCGCATTTGCTAAACCGAACGGCATCCTTTTAAATTCATAATGGCCGTCCGGTGTAACAAATCCCGTCAATTGCCGGCTTGACTCTGCCATCGGAATCTGGTAGTAACCAGAAGCAGGGTCCAATGATGTAAAGAAGCGATTACCGCTAAGACTACTCAGTTGGTCATCGATTAACGGAAGAGGAAAGCAATCTTTCTGTGTTTTATTATTTAGCGCTGTAAAACCAAAAATTTCCGTTTTTGTGTCTGAGCATTAGACTCGCGCATTAGGGTGCACTCACTTCCAAAGTGGACGTATGCAACGAAGTTCTTATCAGCTACTATACATTTCTTATAGAATTTCTCGTTGGAGATGTTATTGGTTGAAATGGTTAAGAGCTTTTCGTTCTGTAATCGCGTTCTTACTATCACTAGTCTGACAAGGAAAGTAAGGACTAATTCCGCACGTTGCAGAATCGTGACCTACTCTGTGACATTTCTGACATTTAACGAGAGGTTGTGGACAATTATGGAAGGTGTGGCCTTTACAACGGCAATTGAAACATGTCGCAGCCTGCGAGCTTCCGCTTGCACCCGAATTAGAGGAACCAATGGAGCGGTTGGTATAGGGAAGACTTCGCTTTCGAACATTATTGGGATCAATGGGGCGTTGTGAACTAAAAAGTTCAGTAGATCCTCTGGTTCCTTACAATTCAGCGCTTGTGCGCCATTCCGTATAGATTTGTCATATATGCCATGAACAATGCAGTCTACTGCCTTCCTACCGGTTAATTCGCACCTATTTAACAACATGAGTTTGTCATAATAATATTCACGCAGAGTTTCATTGCTACGCATAGAGCGCGCCAGCATCTCCTCCAGAAGCCGACCATAATTTTGCTCATTTATTTATTTATTTATTGGAGTACCAACAGCTTATAAAAACACATTACATACTATGAATATATACAGTTAAGCCAATTACAGGTTCTCGCTGATAACCACAGACAAAAATATGGTAAAGCAATCAATCAAACACATATTACAGAAAAACAACATAAGAATTAAATGAACAATGTTGTACCAATGCAAGTTTCTTACTATGTAGCTAGAATAAGTAACATTATACATTCATATTATTCCATTTCATGCACTGCTTATAGAATCATCGAAGAATGATCGAGTCAGCCGCCTCCTCAGCGACTCGCACTTTGTATTAAATAAATCAACGTCATGGACCTTGCACAATTCGTTAAATGCACTACACACGCGCCACATGAATGTGCTGCGCCTGAGATTGTGATTGAGACGCATATTCTAAATGACTTCTTACATAAGTGCAGTATAATACCTTGAAAGTCTTGACACAACGAAAATCTCTTGAGGCACGCATGATAAAGCCCAGGGCTTTCGAGGCCTTAGAAACTACATTATCTACATGACTATCAAACATGAGCTTTGCGTCATGAATAACCCCAAGATCCCGCACCGCGGTAGCTCTTCCAATCATTTCGTTCGGAAAAGCTCGCAGCAGCTTAGCCTGCCACTCATCCCAGCTATAATTAACTGACGGTAATGCCTCGTACCATCGTTTTGAAAGACCATCTAGTTTTTGAAGAGCAAAATCTATGGTATGTTTCTGGTCCCATTCGTAAATACTAGCACACTCATTGACCTTCTTTAGTCAGGTCTCAGGTCAAAAGTAGGTATTACATTATGCATATGATTATTATTCAAACGAGAAGGATTACTTTTGTCATTGTTACTTAAAGACGCTAATAATTTAAGTACCTCGTCTGTAGTGATACCCGCAACTGCTGGCATGTCGAGAAGTTGATGGGTCTTCGTATCAGGAACAGAACTCGATGTGGCTGCAGGTGTTGGCCCTGATGATGTCTGGGGTACCTTTTCCGACGGTGGCGCCACAGCCGAGGTGCTTATATTGGTAGGTATATGCACCGTAGGCTGAATCTCCTCAACAATCCACGACGGTATCTTTTACGGATCTTAGAGGCTTGCCCTCCTACCGTTGCTGCAGGCCTTCCATTGGGTCGCTTCCGTGTGCGTGTAGTTTCCTCTTGAGGCCCCATTCCCTCAAAATAATAAATATTTATTACTTATGTGTAGGCTAAAATAGATTGAGTAGAATATCTACTTGGTTATCACGTACATTATACATATCTATAGGTAATGTAACTAAGAATATGTATGCAAGTCATATGTTAATTTTCGAAATAATATAAATTATAAGTCCATAAATAGTCAACATCACACATGACGGAACATACATAGCTCCGGCACAAAACCGAACATACATAGGCGTACATAGCCTCTTTTAGTGGGGCATACCTAGCCCCTTTGTAATATAATGTAGTCATTGGCCTTGCCAGCATTAGCACTCCACAGACGGAACGTACTTAGCACCGTTGGGCATACATAGCCTCTTTTGAGGGACATACCTAGCCCCTTTCGTGACTAAGCTGGGTTCAGCACACAGACGAAACATACATAGTTCCGTTGGGCACACATAGCCTCTTTTATGGGACATACTTAGCCCCCATCTTTGTCATATATTTGATAAGTTTGGACATAAATTTCCAAAACATAATTTATATAAAACTTAATTATACATAATATGTAAAACATAAAGAGTAGGTATTTAAAAACAAAAGTTAATGTGTAAGGTAGAATCATTCAAATGGTAATCCAGATAATGTAGTTACAATAAGAAAATAATATAGGTAATATCAATAGCTTGATCCGTCTGACACGTCATAATAAGTAAACATTCGTTTATTGCAGAAAACTTAAATACAATAATTTAAAAGCTGCTACATTGTGCAACTTTGCTTGGAAAAATCATCAGAGTGTAGCCCTGATCTGGGTTTTTCCAGCAACGTCCGACTACCACTGCCAAAGAGTCGCTTTGACCAAGTGATAGCGCGACAACACAATATTGGTGAATATCGAAAGGTAAACAGTATTACAACGCATGGAAATATCATCAGGGAGTGGCCCTGATCGAGATTTTTCCATCAAAGTGATTAAATTGGCAGTGTCACGGAGTACCTGACCAACTGCCAATTCAATATCTGCTTACAATGGTATTCTAATAATTTGAACAGTAACATTGCATGGAAATATCATTAGGGAGTGGCCCTGATCAAGATCTTTCCATCAAAGTGATTAAATTGGCAGTGTCACGGAGTACCTGACCAACTGCCAATTCAATATCTGCTTACAATGGTATTCTAATAATTTGAACAGTATCATTGCATGGAAATATCATCAGGGAGTGGCCCTGATCGAGATTTTTCCATCAAAGTTATTAAATTGGCAGTGTCACGGAGTACCTGACCAACAGCCATTTCAACTTGTTCAAATAACACTAGCCTAGAATTGTATCGCTGCGTGAAAATGAGTTACCAGAGGGTAGCCCTAGTCGAACCATTTTGAGCAACGCACCGGTTTAACATTGTCATAGAGTGCCTGACCAAATGTTAATCCAGTTTAACAGTCGGGTATCTTTGCGAACAGTAAATTATTGTATGTATTAGATAAAAATAAGAATAATGGCGTAGCAAACGAATTCAGTCACTATTATTAGTCATATTAAGCAATAGCCTCTTTAATTTAAAGCCAGTAATAATGTAAAATCATAAGTCATCATATAACATACCTTTTAGAGCTGAAGATAACACGTAGGCACTACATACCACTTCTGAGATTTTACAAATCCAAACAACTGTATATAACTTTGTACTTCTTATTGTACAATTATTATATTAATTACATAGACATAATATTTATTTGGCAATTTCTACAATATAAATTAACTAAAATATTTCTTATTAACATAGATTAGGTTAAATATTGTAGTGTCATGCCAAACTAGAGCTCAGCTCAGCATATGCTGTAGGTAGTAAGACCACAGCGCTGATTTTCAGCTGACCCCTACGTTTAGTGCGTGAATTACTCGCCAAGTGGTCAGACAGGTAACGTAGTGCTGTACATTTGCCCAGAATTTTATGTGGCGGTGTGTTTATAAGTAATAATATAAATATATGTATAAAACCATTCTCCTGGCTGATGATGATGATGATGTATAAAACCATAGGTGTGTGATATACTTAAATACTTATTTGGAGCTATTATTGTGTAATTCTAATATAACTGATAATTAATTTAGATATGTTGGAACAACTCTGCAGCCTATAGGGAGAGATTTTTGGTGTTCATAAAGGTATATTTTTATGTTAGATTTAAAAGATGTAATATTTTTCGCTTCCTTGATGGGAGGCAGCAGGTTGTTCCAACATTTGGTTGCCGCATATCTAAAACTGCCACGAAAGGCAGCCGTCTTGTGAGCAGGTATCCTGAGAGGATAGCTAACCCTCCGCGCATTTCGCGAGCCGGCTCCACTACGCCAACTTAGTTTCCTGTACAGGTAATCTGGGACACCAGTATTTATTATATCATACAGTAAAGAGGCTAGATGCAGCTCTTGACGTAGGGACATTTTTAAAATTTTTGCTTCATTGATGAAAGGTGTTACATGCGTGCGGGGGGGAACCTTAAAACAAAAACGAGCACAAGCATTTTGAACCCTCTGAATCAACCTCGCGGACCGAGCTAGCAGTCTAGGACCATACACTACATCGGCGTAACCCAAAATCGATAAAACCAAGGAATCGCATAATTTAATACGCAGATCCTCGGCAAGAAAGTCTCTTATCTGATTACAAATAGACAGACTGTAATAAATGCAAGCGGCAAAGCTTTTAGCATTTCAGTATAAAACTAGGTATCTCGCCGAAGTCTCGAACTACGAGTAGAATGCCCACCCGGGAATGCAAAACAGTCAGTCTGTTTTGCATTCCCGTTTTGCGTGCTCCCGCTAAAATGCTCATTGGCGGATAGCGGACAGCCAAAAATATGGCTAGCCAATGGCATGGCTTCTGTGTTACCAGTCGAATAAAATATCGTTATAACCAAAATACTATTGCCATATTTAAAAATCATCACACTACTAGTTTTAAAAATAGCCTTTAAATAAATAAAAATGCCGTTTGGTATTGGACATTTTTTTTTATGTTATCCGTCAGATAAACAGGCATGCGGGCCACCCAATGGAAAGTGGTCACCGCCGCCTATTGACATCAGCAACACCAATGCGTTGCCCACCTCTGAAGAGACCTCTAATATACCTCTTGAACGATCCCATGTCATAGTCCAAAGGAAACGCTGTGGCTGGGAGCTTATTCCACATCCGAATCGTACGAGCGAGAAACATTCTTTCAAACATTTGCGCACAGAGGGTCTATGTTGTGGGGATGAGTACCCAGCCCACGGCGGATGGTGCGATGGCGGAATTGTGCTATGGGCACCAGATCGAAAAGTTCCTCGGAACACTTCCCATTGTATAGCCGATAGAACAGACACAGGGAGCCAAAGTCCCTTCGGTTAGCCAGTGGTTCTAACTTGCTTGTTTGTATGGGATCGTCGACAATTCGTACGGCGCGTCTCTTTACGGAGTCCAGAGGATTAAGCAGGTCGGCAGTTTCGCCTGCCAAAAGATGGGAATAATACTTCATATGAGGCCACACCTGTGCCTTGTACAGCAGCAGGCGCTGCCCTGGGGTGAAGTATCGCTTGGACCGGTTAAGCACTCCAAGCTTTTTGGGCGCCAGTTTGGCCTTACCCTCTAGGTGACTCCGGAATCGCACGCTATCCGATATGTCGACACCAAGGATCCCGATACTATTTGAGATGGAGAGGGGTGTTCCTTGGAACTGCGGCACTATGACAAAAGGATCCTTTTTGGCGGAAAATGCGCAGACCTGTGTCTTTGAGGGGTTGAATTTCACTAGGTTCAGTCTGCCCCAGTGAGCAACTTGCTCCAAGGAGTGTTCAATCTCTGACACAAATCCTATTCGGCTTTCCGACACCACGGAACGAGGGATATTCGCACGGCCAGTACAACTAGCATCTCTAGTACTGTCATCTGCATAGCAATGAATACTGGGATTATTCAGCATATCATGCAGAAGAAACAGCGTGGGGCATAGCACTGAACCTTGAAGTGCTCCAGCATTAATAGTCTTGGTATCGGAGCAGCATCCGTCGACAACGACTTGGATGCTCCGTCCAAACAAAAAGCTGGATACACAATTGCAGAGCCCCTCGGGGATACCGTACTTCGGGAGTTTTGTTAGCAGTGCCCTGTGCCAGACCCGATCAAATGCCTTGGCTATATCAAGACTGACAGCCAGAGCCTCCCCCTTGCTCTCGACGGCCTCAGCCCACCGGTGTGTTAGGTACCCAAGAAGGTCACCAGCTGAGCGACCATGACGGAAGCCATATTGACGGTCACTGAAAAGCTGGTGAACCTCGAGGTATCCAAGTAGCTGGATATTGATGACCCGCTCCATCACTTTAGAGAGCAAGGAGGTTACCGCTATAGGCCTGTAATTTGATGTCTGAATTGTCACCTTTCTTGAGTATCGGATGCACATGGGCTAGCTTCCATGAAGACGACACCGTACCAGAAGTGTAGGAAAGCTTGAATAGGCGCATTAACACGGGAGACAACTTGGGAGCACACTTTTTGAGAATGATAGCCGGAATGCCATCAGGTCCACTGGACTTCCGGATGTCTAGGGAGAGAAGCACACGTCTTATGATTTTTTGGGTGAAACAAACCTCGGGCTTGATGCCCTCACACCGTGAGATGGTAGGCGGTGCAGCTCCCCCATCATCCAGAGTTGAGTTATGAGCAAAGAGATTACCCAAGAGATCGGCTTTTTCATTTGCTGTGTGGGCCAATTGGTCATCCGGCTTGCGCAAAGGTGGAAAGGTGGTCCGACAAAAGTTAACCTCGACAGCATTGGAGGGAGACCAAAAAGTTCGGCTCCCAGAGGGGTAGCTGATTAGTTTTACTCCAATTTCGCCGATGGATTTAAATTTTGCTCTGGCCATTACCCTCTTTGTAGACCTCAATACAGCGTTGTACTTTTACCTCAAAATGTGGGTGATAGGGTCCTTCTGAGCCCAAGCCACTGTCCAGGCACGAAAAGCATCCTGCTTAAGGCGAGTTGCCTCAGCACTAGGCCTGTCGTACCAGGGCTGACTCTTGCTGCCGAGACGGACTACAGAGGACAGAATAAAACACTCCAATCCCTGCAGTATGACATCAGCTACAGCAGCAGCACAGATGTTGGTTTCATTTGAGGAAAAGCAAAGCTGTATCCAAGGGTACGACGCGAAGAATTCTCGCAATCCATCCCAGTCTGCTGAACCATAATGCCATACCTTGCGTGACCCACTGGGGCGAGCCCGTTCGGGTATAGCAAGAGGCGCATCGGAACGGACCAGGCAGTGGTCAGATGTCCCTAGAAGAGCATCGACGGACACCCGATAACCGTCTGGGTGAAAGGTCAGCAGAAGGTCTAACAAAGAAGGATCACGGCCCACAACATTCAGTAAGTAGGTGGGTTCTGACACCAGGTGCGTGAGACCATGGGCCAGAGAAAATTCATGGGCGGACCTTCCGGTCGGGTTAGTAGGATGGCTTGACCATAGCCACTCAGTGTGGTGACCGTTAAAGTCTCCTAAGACTACCAACTCGGCTGAAGAATACCGCTTAAAGACTTTGTCGGTAGCGCATTGTATGTGCTCGAAAAACCAATTTGTCTCTCCTACGCCGTGACGGTTGTTGTATAGGCATGCGTAGACACGGGATAGACCCCCCTGTTCTACGCACACCCATGCCACAGATTCGTCACTTAGTTCTATGGCATTAAGACGTCGACAGCAGATATCACCTTTGACGAATAGGCACACACCAGCGCGAAGTAAAAACCTGTGTTCCTTGTATCCAGGATAGTTTAGATACGAAGTGCTAGCCGGAGGTGATATCTGTGTTTCCGTCAGGAAAAGTAAGGCGGGCTTCGTCGTCTCTAGGTGGTGATGTACGGCGTTTAGATTGAAGTGTAGACCCCTGATGTTGGTGCCGCTTAGAGAACCTTATTTTTATTTTTCCTTGCCATTTGTGGTAATATTGAAGGTGGGGATGTAAAGGAGTGCTAAAACATCGGTGTCCAGCAGGGCAAGGACGTTTTGCTACTGAACGCTGCAAAGGGATGGGTTATGTGAAAAGCTGCCACGGTGGACGGAAGGGCCTCCGATCCCCCCTGAATATGCTTGCCAGGTCCACTCCGGTCTCCTACCCCGGCACGACAGACATATTCAGGATTTTTCGCACAGTTGGCGGGACAGCCTCCCGGGCCGGAGATTAAAAGTGATGCCCGGGTTCGGGTCCCCTATTAACATGTTCAACACAAAACTGGGGCCTACAGGACTCCAATATTATAACACTCGGACAAGGGGGAATGGCTCACGGAATACTCTGACGGAACACAGCCCAGAGACTGCTTAGCGCCATGCAGACTCAACTCCGTGGGTGGTCGCTAGCCATGCGGGCCGAGGCCCTACCACCAAGCGATTTCGGCTGCACTTTTCGCACCACCCGGGGGTCAGGTGAAAGGTCTCTAGGATATAGCCTACGGACGTGGTGCAGCAAGACCCCCAAGACTGAAACAAGACTATAGAAAACTAACTGACTAAGTCTATAAAATGACTGTAACAAGCAACATTTTCAAATTCTCTGTAAGTCCGTTCCAATCAAACTTTGTTGGTATATTAGAAAGCATTACGGTAACTATTAAAATGTATTTTTAAGCTATTGCATAGCTTTTAGACCGAATCAAGGAATTCCGTAATGAAAAAAACCTAACACCCCCCACTCCGACCGGCACAGCGGTGCGGCGTTGAAAGCCGTGCATCGTCTAACGTCGTTTCAGTTCGGCAGACTTCGGCTCGGTGTTTGTGTGCGTGCGACTAGACGTATGCGTGTAGACAAGCTGCTAACTGCTCCTCATAACTGATTCTATCTCTTTTAGACACAATGCTAGGTGAGACAGCGTGCTTTTTGGCCGCGTCCACGAGTGAGTTCGAGCCTGCGACTAGTTGAACCTTAACGTGTATGTATACGGTACGACTGTACGAAGCTCGCATTAATTAGCTCGAATTAATATCAAAGAAACAAAAATACTGCATAAATAAAAAATAAAAAAAATTATAATTGCATAAGTTCATAAAAAATGCAATGCAATAGCTTTACCGCGGCAGTCCCCGAGTGCCACACGTATTTTTTTTTATAACCGCCATCCATAGTCGCCTCCTTATCTTTATTATTACATAGTATAAATAAAATCGCTTTCCGCGTCTGTCTCGTCTGTATGTCTGCTAACTCCAAACCAAGCTTCGGATTTTAACTAACTACAATAGTTAAAAGGGAGTATTACTAGTATTAAATACTAACAATGTACATAAATTACATATTACATACATAAAAGTTATGCTGTATGAGAAAATCATACGAATTTGGGATATGAAAACATGACTATATGAAACTGCATAATTATAATAATATGTTAAAATACTCGTGTCAAACTATGATCACACTCGTGTTTTAATAACACGCATTATTGCAAGTTGCATGAACTACAACAAATTTAACACTTACGGGTGTACGGTCGGCAAGCGATTAAGATCCAGCCACAAGCTAGAGTATGCATTATCAAGAGCACGAAAACAGTTTTCATTATCGTCGAGGCGTATTTATTCTGGAAAGAAACGAGGGCATAAATTTATTACGGCAACCTCTTGAAGTGCCTAGCTCTGAATTTTAACCCCCGACAAAATATGAGGGGTGGTATAATAAGTTTGACCTTTTTTTATATTAGACAAGACCTGCATTTGATCACCATCTCACCTGTGGGTAAGTGACGATGCGGCCGAAGATATAGCATACCCGTCTTGGATCTGCCTATTCATTCTAGCCTTGATTGAAGGCATCCAGATTATAGTGAACAGAGAACACACTCGCAGGCAACGCGTTCCATTCCTTAGCCGTACGCATTATTAATGCAGATGGCTGGCAGACCCACGACATAAGGACGAAGCGCTCGCCCGGATTGCGTCTTTCGATGGCGGAAAGGGGCCGGCGGAATGAGGTCGTGCAGCTACTTCGGAAACTCTCCGAAATGTAACCTGTAGAAGAACGACTAACGTGCAACCCTACGCCGATGCTCGAAGCTCTGCAGCCTAGCTTCAATCAAGTGCGGGTCACAAATTATCTTCTTTGCACGTGTTTCCATCGAATTCAAAGCCGCAGGTGGATATTTGGCTGATCCATCCCAGAGGTGGCAGTAGTACTCCATACAGGATCGGAGTTGTGCTTGATATAACTGAAGCAACTGCTTTCATGTGAAGTACCGCCTAACCTTCGAGAGGACGCCATGTTTTTTACTGCAGTCTTTGCCTTGGATTCGATGTACTGTATTGACCGAATTTGACATTTGTAGATATCTCAACACCAAGAAGCTGTAGGTTGTCGGTAATTTCAATGGGGACAACCCGGATAGTTGGAGTTTGATAGAATTAAATATATAAGTAAATAAATAAATATTCGTGGACAAATTCACACAGCGCCATCTAGCCCCAAACTAAGCAAAGCTTGTACTATGGGTGCTAGATAACCGATATACTACTTAAATACTTTTTAAATACATACTTATTATACATAGAACACCCAGACCCGTAACAGAAATTAAAATTCACCATTTCAATTTCTGCCCGGCCGGGAATCGAATCCGGGACCTCTTGCGTGGCAGAGATGTTGACCATTGAACCACTCAGGTCGTCAAATTGTCTCCTTTTGGCGGAAAACAAACACGCCTGAGTTATGGTTTCGTTTAATGGCAGGAGATTGGCTTCACTCCAATCAGAGACTGCCTTGAGAGCTTTGTCCAAACGATCAACCATGACCTCTCGACAAGACTGAATATCGCCCCTGTTGGCTTTTGCCTTTGATAGGTATTTATCCGTTTCTGTGCAGTCGTCTGCGTACCCAAAGGTACCTGGTACAAGCAGATTGTTAATATGCAGCAGAAATAAAGTCGTGGACAGTACCGATCCCCGAGGAACTCCCGCGTCGAAAGCCTAAAAATTTGACGAGTAGCTATAGATAATTACAGGGATTGAACATTCACTCACAAAAATCCGATATCCAAGTTCAACGATCAACAGGAAAACCAAATGAAGGAAGCTTGCTTAGAAGGCCTGCATGCCAAACCCTGTCAAAGGCCTTGGGGATATCAATAGACACAGCAAGGGCCTCGCCATATCTCTGAATGACATCATTCCATATTGTGTGGCACACACCAGAACGTCTCTAATAGACCGACCACGGCAGAATCCTTACTGGTGATATCTGAGGAGATCGTTACCTTCAAGATATGCAAGGAGTTTGTTATTCAGTGCCCGTTCAGTATGGAAGTGACCGAAATAGGGCTGTAGTTGGCAGGGTCGGCGCGGCTGCCGTTTTTGGGCACGTGCTGCACATTGGCAAGCTTCCACGACTTACGTACAATACCAGTTACTTTTCAGTTTGCGAGTATCCGAAAACATATGCGCTCGAGCCTCAGCCCAGGCAGAGTATGCCGCAAGCTTCAGCACTTCAGCGCGACTGCACTCAGCATTAAACCATGGACGACACCTCCGTTTAATGCTACTTTAGAATACGGAATAAAGTACTCCATACCCTGTCGCATAACCGCGGAGTCGACGAAGAATAAGGGCCATGGAGGTCAGATGGCAGTCACTTCTCTGTAATTGCCTGATCTGCCAAATCTTGGGTCATGGTTAAGGCAGACCTCGAGCCCTCGTGTGCAGGAGCACAACCGGGACCTTAACCCAAAGATTTTTTTTATAAGTTTGACGTGACGTGTATATGTGGCTCTGTGGCTGTGTGTCTGTCTATGGCATCGTAGCTCGCGAATGGAAGAACCGATTTGGATTCAGTGTTCTTCATTTGAAAGCCAGTGTAATCGAGATGGTTGTTGGCTTCGTTACAATAAAATAGGTTAGTAGTTTAGAAAATTGTTGAGTATATGTAAACTAGGTCGGAGGTTCCCCATATTTTTCTGTTGGTTACGCTATGTCTATTGACAAATACGCAAGTTTCACCTGAAACGTGGTGCAGAAATACTTGTGGAAGAGATAGAACGCATTGAGCCGCAACACGCGGAACAGGTGCAGGGACCAGTAGCCGGTGATGCTGCCGATGACCGGCACGACCAGCGAGACGATGTCGAAGTACAAGTTCAACTCTAGAAGTTTCCGCCATCCGATGTAGCAGTAAACGCATTTGCCTTCCTTCACCTTGAGCTCCATCTTGAAATAGTATCAACGTTTGCTAAAGTACGACCTGAGTGGTTTAATTGGTTTACCTACATGCCGGTCTGCTACGCAGAGGGCCAGGGTTCGGTTCCCGGCCGAGCAGAAATTTAAATAATGAATTTTAATTAATCATTTCAATTTCTACTCGGCCGAGAATTGAACCCAGGAACTCTGCGTGGCAGATCGTCATGTTAACCAACTGAACTGCTCAGATCGTCAAATAATAAGTATGACGGATCACGGTCAATAGTATGGACTCATGTGGTCAATAGTACGGACTCATGACGATGAAAACGGAAGTGGGAGTGCGCCCTCTGGTGGGGCGTGCTGACAGAGTCTCGACGGCACGACTCGGGCCGAGTGGCGGCCATTCTT
Organism: Blastobasis lacticolella; assembly: GCA_905147135.1. Classification (NCBI taxonomy): domain Eukaryota; kingdom Metazoa; phylum Arthropoda; class Insecta; order Lepidoptera; family Blastobasidae; genus Blastobasis; species Blastobasis lacticolella. Next base: position 23,181,126 of record LR990041.1, read on the forward strand.
GGCGCGACCGCCGCCGAGGAGTGACGCGTCTTGAAACTGTCTCCACATTTCGTTTGTTTACGTTTGAAGTTCGTTAATAGAGAGTGGTTATTTACGTTTAAAAATAAAGTAATTTTAAAATCACCTTTGAAATAAGAAAGTAAATTACCTCAACTGCCTACATTTGTAATACCGCTCTGAATTCTAGTGAAATTATAAGTGATGTGCAAAAATAAAATGGAATAAATACAGTGGAGTAAATGTGAACCTTTTCTTTAATTTATCTGGACGAATACGACCTAATACTGATATCACCACCCTGATGACAATGATCCTGATACACCCCTTTCCTTCACGCGACGACATCAGAAGCGGTGATGACGAACGCAACGCCCAAGAGATGGTATGATGAAAAGCAACAAAGAAAATGCAGATACGCTACGTGAAAGCGTAATAATAAAAGAAAGGTGATTACTCGATCCAGTTGAGTTGCCTACATTAAAATGTAAAATGATTTAACATGTTCAAAGCGCAGCCAAGAGTCCAAACACCCCGAGATATAAGACAAAGACTTCGTCAGAAAGATTGGGGGATTCATAAAGTAAACAGCAGATCATCTGTACCAAATGGGTCATGGTCAAGGCAGACCCCGGGCCTTCGAGAGCACCACTGGGATATCGACAACATTATTAAAAATCGAGTGAAACTTACTATGAACGGCACTTTGGTATGGCTTCTTTGTTTTTGTTAAATTTAATTTAGATTACTCATGTAAAATATTTTCCTTTTTAAATATAAAATTGTGTTAGTTAAATAATTTGCGTAGTTCTAAATTAGCCAGCTAAAGTTTATTCAATGACTTTAAAGTAAACGCTTACATTTAGATTCATTTAGCAGTGTGGTTTGACACCACAAGTAAATTAATTGCTTAGATTTCTGCAGATTAAATAAAATCAAACAATTAAAAACGGTGTATATTATTTTTTTTATTTTTGTTTTACTAATACAATTATTTTCTTCTATTGCATAACAATGGTGCACAACGGTTCGCTTCACCTACGAGAACAACATTGGAATGCAACGCTGGACTGGTAGCCTCAACGTGATTGTTTCAACATGGGACGACGATGGTAGACAATCTGCGAGTGTACATGACTGAGAAATGATGTGATATTAACAGTTCCTCTCTATCTGGTGAGTCCTATACATAATTATTATTTAGTAAAAACCTGTGCTGAAGAGGCTCCCTAGCGGATTTTAGGAGTTATTTACTTTGACAATTAAGAAAAGTATTCTAACAGAAACACTATTGATACCCTTAGTAGAGAGAATGGCAGGTTTATTTGTATCTTTAGTGAAACTACAAATAGAAAGAATGTAAACAAAACATAAACAACGTCAGTTACGTCAGTGTTACAATTTGTTGGTAAAAATGTCAAAAACTACTGCTAAGTTTAAAAATGTTAGCTTTTGCGGGTACCTATGTCAATTAATGTAGGCTGTCTGATAGAAAGTTACTAAGAAAAAAAAATCACTCCACAAAAATAGTAAGAATTATGTTAAATCCGTCCCAATGTCAAACAGTGTTTAAAGTAAAAAAAGTGTTATTTAATCTAAGATTATTTTACCATCTTGAAACATGGTGCGCTATGATTTTACGTATTACCAACATCACGTCAGTTATCAGAAAACAAGAATAAGAAATACTTGGAAAGCATAGTGCTATTATTTTTATAAATTGAGTACGTAAGCATAGTTATGGTGGTGCTGCTGCTGACTGACTTCTTCTTCTTGATCGTTGCCTCACTGCTGAGGATCCTGACATCTTCGGTAAACAGCATGTCTCCATCGGTTTCGATGAATCGTTCGGATATTTGGTCCACCCATCTCTTCGGACTTCGGCCTCTGGGTCTCTTGCCTTCGACTTTTCCCGTCACCATAAGTCGTTCCAGATTGCTGATTAAGTAAATATTTGATAATAACAGTGTGGCAGGGATGCCGTAGCAGTGAGTTTGTGGAACAATTAGCTGGTGTACTTTAGGATGTTGTCTTAGAGATAGGATAGGCTTCACATAGGCTTCGAATGTGCAAATTCAATAACGACCCCGCGATCTCCGCGATTTCTATGCGAGCGGGAGGGTGCAAACATGTATCGAGAGGAAAAAAAGAGAAAAATTATTAGCGTGTTTGTTTACATTTAACAGGAGAAATTCGAACGAAATTTTCCATATTTCAGTATAATGTTTGTTATTGTGGTCGTAGTTTCCCAATGTTGTAGAATAGAGAGATAAGATATCCGCAGTAAAAATGGGATCACCGATTTACGTTTCTTTTAATACTACAAAAAAAAAGGTAGTTTGGTTAGTAACGTAATTTTATATTAGTATCAAGTTATTTAACGAAAAAAAAAAGTAAACACGAGTAAGTGAACTGATTGACGGTAGATAATTTCGAATTATGTTTTGAGTAACTAAAGATAAACCTGTGACTTAGTTCGACCGAAAACCATGTGTACTAAGTCAATGTGACTTAGTTTGACCTGGATAAAGACTTTCTAAGACGCTAACCCAATACGTGACGACTATCGAGCCGAGGTTTTTATGAGATTTATGTGATCGTTTTGTTTTCTCAAAATTTGTTGCATCATCGGATGAAGGTGATCGTGTTTTATCAGTGATGGTGGGCTAATGGAGCCTATGGGAGAGTTTTATGGTTGCTTACCGGCCTGATGGAGGCTATGGGAGCGTGACTAATAGCAGGTAGTTGTTTTAAGCTTTGTGAGAAAGTGTTGAACGATAACGATGATGAGAAAGTCCAGATATTTTGGTGATAGTTCAATAGCCGGTTTTATAAATTATTTTTAGCTTCGAGTACTGAAATTTCCTTGATTACTGATATAAAGTAACTATTTTGAGTTCTGTTGTTGTGCCAGTAAGATGAGACAGTGTAAGCAATGGTGAGATTTCATATCCTTCTGCCAGTACAAGTTTTTGAGTACCTGAATTGTTGTTGAGGTCAAACATCCAGATTTATTTGGCTGACTTGGAGTGACCCGGGAGTCATGTGTGTGACTCATTGGGCTAAGAGCCCCGAAAGTCTCGGATGTTGTGGCTGTAGATAGCAAATTTTATTTTGTAATTTTTTTAGAAGGCGGCTTGATATGGGATGCCTTTGTTATTACAAACATTGTTAAATGGTTTCAAAATGGGAGCTTAAACGTAACGTAAAGTCTAGATATAGTATACTCGTTCGAACAGTTAATATCGATGACGATGATTATTGCTTGTTTAGTTTTGGTGTGGCAACAAATGGACTATTGTTACCTATAACTGGCGTATCAAATAGACGTGAGAGCTTCTTATTATTAAACTTCTGATTTAGTTTTGATATTGGGCAGTAGAAATAATGTTTATTTTTATTTTATTTTATTTTGTTGTTTTTGTAGAGATGACACCGTAAACAGTTGTTCGGATCTGTGACGATTACTTGTTGTGTAACTCGTAGACCGTTATTGACCGGGTTATGATAGCAGATAGACTGTTACCTATCACTGACTTAGTACAGATTTGGTCGAAAGATTGACCACGAGCTGAGAATCTATAGACAGCTTCTATTTATTTGTCCCGCCTGTGTGGCTCCCGTCTGTGTGGCTCCCGCCTGTGTGGCTCCCGCCTGTGTGGCTCCCGCTTGTGTGGCTCCCGCCTGTGTGGCTCCCGCTTGTGTGGCTCCCGCCTGTGTGGCTCCCGCCTGTGTGGCTCCCGCCTGTGTGGCTCCCGCCTGTGTGGCATCCCGCCTGTTTGGCATTTCGCCTGTGTGGCATAGTCTGTGTGACATTAAGTCTGTGTGGTATTTAGCCTGTGAGGCATTCTACCTGTATGGCATTTCGCCGGTGTGGCATTTTTATGTGTGGCATTTTGCCTCTGTGAAATTTACCCGTGTGTGACATCTTACCTGTATCGTGCTTTGGTAGACGTGACACAGGAGATATGATGAATAAACTCATAGTTTGACGATTAGAGTGGCACTGACCAGAGTGACACCCAACCTGTGTGGCACCTAGTCTGTGTGGTATTTCGCTTGTGTGCAGGTCCAGTTGCGTGGCGGCCTGGTTGCGTGGCGGCCTGATTGCGTGGCGGCCCGACTGATGGCGTCCGTCGTGTGGTGGTTCGTCGCCTGTGTGTCATTTCTCCTGTATGGTAACATTACTTATTCTTTTTAAATTAGGATGGCGCTGACGGATGACCAAAAATCATATGGCATTTAATGAAGGAGTGTTTCAATCCCACTCGAAGTAACATTGGGTCTTTTGCTGAGTACTGAAAATTTGATGTAGGTATGTCACATATTTGTAGTGAATCTAAGTACCTACAGTAATGGACGTCGGGGACGATACGCGAGCTCTGTGATTGGGGCTTATTTCCCACTCAACAAGAGCATCAAGGGGAAAACAATGGTGACGATGATTAAACCTTCTTCATTGGTGGTAATTGTGATACGGTTCATAGTCTGGTGTTATACCTTGTCACGCCTCTCTAATGAACTGAAGTCGTAGCTGAATTTATGTCGGCAACTTATAAAGAATAATTTATGTACAAGATGATGTTGTTATCTCTCAATCTACAGAAGTTTAGTATGATAAATGATAATGGACGTATGTTTTATGTGAAGAATTGGTGGGTTAATGCAGTCGTGATAGATCCAATCACATGATTCATAAGACTTATTTGGGTGATGTGTTGTGGTCAGAAGTGACCGAGCGAATATAGTACTGTGCTATGGTTTTCATGTTTCAGATTACACACGAGGACGTGTGTACAGCAGGACGGCCGTGACGGATCACGGTCAATAGTATGGACTCATGTGGTCAATAGTACGGACTCATGACGATGAAAACGGAAGTGGGAGTGCGCCCTCTGGTGGGGCGTGCTGACAGAGTCTCGACGGCACGACTCGGGCCGAGTGGCGGCCATTCTTGGCGCGACCGCCGCCGAGGAGTGACGCGTCTTGAAACTGTCTCCACATTTCGTTTGTTTACGTTTGAAGTTCGTTAATAGAGAGTGGTTATTTACGTTTAAAAATAAAGTAATTTTAAAATCACCTTTGAAATAAGAAAGTAAATTACCTCAACTGCCTACATTTGTAATACCGCTCTGAATTCTAGTGAAATTATAAGTGATGTGCAAAAATAAAATGGAATAAATACAGTGGAGTAAATGTGAACCTTTTCTTTAATTTATCTGGACGAATACGACCTAATACTGATATCACCACCCTGATGACAATGATCCTGATACACCCCTTTCCTTCACGCGACGACAAGTATATATTAAAAAAATATATATTTATTTATTTATTTATTTAATACTTTATGCACAAAATAGTACAAAGGTGGACTTAAAGCTTTGTAGCTTTATCTACCAGTCTACCCCGAAAACTGGTAATAAAAATTGCAGGCGGCGCATAAAAATTTACAACAACATTACACTTAAACTACTAATTAAAAATACGATTCTACCCACCAGTATTCACATACCGAAACTCAAAAATTTTGTGAAATGCTTAAACCAATAACAACAAGATAGCAGAACGTACTTGACTACCAATTTCAATCAGACCCACCAAGCTCACTCGCAAAAGTAACCGGTGAAAAAAGAAATAATAAATATAAGTAGTAGCAGTGGCCCACTTGCTAGGTTGCCTAGAAAAAGGCAATAGGACCAACTGATGAAAAGTGGTCATCATTCGTTTTTATAATATCAACTATTATTGTCAACTGTGATCATGTACGAAAGGGAGATGGTATTTTAGTAAAATGGCGAAGTCACGAAGATCTTAGCTACTATCACAGTGGCAACCTTACCAACATGACCTCAACCTAATCCAAAGTAAACGCACAAAAGGCCGACTTACCGTATAAAACTCCGATATCAAATTGAATAAACAGAGCACGTCAAGCACGCCCAAATACCACAGAAGGTTGTATCGCTTCTCCAAGGGCAAAGTGGGCATCACTATCGACATGGACACTGTGGCGGCCGTGATCCACAGATATTCTATGTACAGCCATCGGTAATACCATTTATTTTTCATAAAATCAGCTGGCTGTTTCATACGCTACAAAGGGAAACAAACAAGAATTACCAACACATTTCACATGTACTTTCTTACTTTCCCACCAGGTTACTTAATTAGCATTTTTGGTTCACACACTTTGCCAGAATCGGCAAGCAATAATTTATAATAATTTTATTTACACTAATAGAACGTAAAAATAACAAGTAAAATGTCAGTTTCAATCATTAAAAATAAATAATTTCTCATTTACGGTACGTTCTCATAAAGTACATCACGTCTTCCTTTTATTTTAGTTTCATAAACGGTCACATTAATGAGATTCATTTTTCACATATTATTCGATATAAAAACAAACATCATCACAGGTCTAACAGTCCACTGCAGGATTTAGGCCCTCTTCCACGAAAGGGGAGGTTATTGCCATAATCTCCATGCTTGGCAGGCGGGTTCGAGACCTCAGTGTTATAAAGATGACAATGGAAAAACCTGCTGCCCATTTTCCAATCTACGGAGACTTAAGTTATGCCTCGAAAACATTAGTCACCATGTACGCCTACGAGTGTAAGAGGTTAGTGCTATTCTACTCTGTCGGACACAACACGGCCAATTACAATAATTGATAAAAATCGGTAAAATCAATATTTTTTTATTACAGTTTTACAGCAATTTAATTAAAATTATCATTATTATAAAGAAGTTAGAGAATTTAATTTCTAAAGTTAAAATTTAACAAAAAATTTTCACCTGACTAAATTTTAAAAATAAGGCTGAGATTCCATACATGACTTACCGGTAACTTAATAGTTTTGTTTCCTCGTAAAATATATTTTATGGTATTTTGCGGTCTCTCTGGCGTAATATTCTTTGGAACTAAATAATCTTCAGCAGATTCCTTATACGAGGAAATAACAGTTTTCGTCTGGAAATATTTATACTTTACTGACTATTGTGCAGAACACAACTACGACTCTCTCTCTTCTCTTCTTGGCGTGTCGACTAGTGGCGGGTCAACTTTGCGAGGGCCAGTACTCTGCCACTGATACAGTGTTATCCGTGCACGCGTACAAATTGTCGCGAATGCAGATGGTGGGGCACGCTGGACAAATTAATGATTGTGCTACGACTCTATGTTATGCATTTACAGACGCAATCGAAAACGTTACGTCTTTTTACCTATATGTCTAGTCGTTCCCAGCGGCTTTCACAGTAAACATTAAATTAAAAATATGACTATGACACTTGGCAATAGCGTAGCTTACTAGTTGAAAGTATTTTAAAAAATCAGTTTAGTTATTTTTCTTTGAGTTTAATTATTTCAAAAAAGAAATAGATTTCTTTTTTTTCTTTATACTCGTAATATTAACTAGCGACCCGCCCCATCTTCGCACGGGTTGTAATCTCATGAATCGCTCTGTCTACTTATTAAAACCCCCAAGAAAACCCGTTTAGCAGTTTTTGAGTGGGAGTTGGTACTTTAGTTGTGTTGTGTCATATTCTTTTTTATGCTACTCAGTAATAAACGAGCAGGCAGGCACCCTTATGGTAAGAGCCGCTTATCATGCCTGGTCCCTGAGGCAGGCACCTTATGAGTCAGGGAATTCTGCCCTGTTAACACGGGAATCCGACTAGATTGGATCATGTACTCGTCTGAATGTGCAGGTTCCATCACGATGTTTCCCCTCACCGTTAGAGCATCGGTTCGTATACAACTAATATTTGTAACTCATAAAAGAGTCATTGGTACATGGCGGCATTCAAATTCCAATCCGGTGGGGTTTTATGAATAAATAATTTCTGATTTCGAACCCAGTAACCCAGTGTGTGTTACCAGCGATACCCTACGGAACAGAGACGTGGCCGCTCACTTTGGGCTTTACAAGAAAGATGCGGAAGGCACAGATCCGGCCTAACTAGATATCTCTGGAGGAGGCCGATGCCCAGCAGTGGGCGTCTTTCGGCTGATATGATGGTCGCTCGCTTACGAGTTGGAACCCCTCTATGCGACCTCTAACTCACAGTTTCACTCGTGATCTCCTGGAAGTCCTTGGCGTTGACGATGAGTAGGTCAGTGTGCTCCAAGGCGCGCGCCGACACGCGGATGGGCCGGTTCTCGTTGCCGTCCAGCTGCCCGAATATCCCGCCCTGCAAGAGACATCCAACCACAACAACTTGTGTGAACTATCTCTTTATTTTCATTTTTATTTGGTTTATTAGACGTAGCTTCAGAGGCAGGTAACGCATTCGTAACTACCCTGGTGTTGCCGATATCCATAGGCTGCGGTGACCATTTTCCATCAGGTGGCCCGCTTGTCTGTTTGTTAAACGTATAAAATACTAAAGTTTTGATTGAAAGATAGTATCGTTACGAGTCTCGGTGCTAGCGAGTGGCCTCCATTTGGTGGTCATGTTGTTTTTCTCATTGTCCGTCTTTCGACCTGATATTAACCTACATGCTTTTAGTCTTTTTCCAGTGTTCCATGTTTTTGGAGGGGCCTACCATTTGCCTGTTGGCTGCATGAACTGCATATCCCGGGTAAGCAAGAAAGAAAGAAAGAAAACCTTTCCAATAAAGAACACCGCATCAAAATCGGTACATCTGTTCGGGAACTACGATGCCACAGACAGCCACACAGATACACAGAGCCATAGAGCCATTTTTTCGTCGGGTATTAAGAAAATCTACTCTGCAGGTCTACTGGATAGCAAATACAAAATTCACCTTAGTAATAACAGCTAGTTCAACGTCGTTTTTCATAATGACGACACTGCCTCTATGCACAATGTACACGTAAGGGACCAAATCCATTTCTCTCATGACATTTTGGTTTTCCATAAAATAGACTTCCTCGACGTGCACTGCCAGCGCCCTCATCAGTTTATCGCCGCCTTGTAACAATGCGTCGACAGCAACAAATGTTCTGAAATAAATACATGTACACTTTAGTGCAACAAACTTATCTGACCCGGGGACAGCGTCGCTATTGTTGGGTGTGACATGGAATTTCAAAATAGCTACACGTATGCTCGTTCTCGCTATCGTATCACCTAAATCAGTTGCCCAAACACATAGAAATGGCTTAAGACGAAAGTTGGTGTCACCAACCGCTAGGAAATAACTATCGCCTTTAGGTAATGCTTAAAATTAGGAAGTGAATTGGCTGGTGCTTAGTCCCTAGGCCTAAGTGACCTAATTATTTTTACTCGTCACTATATTTTAAACAGTTTTTTCATAAAATGGTCATGTCACGTACGGTCCATCTATTGGAAAGCGGCTATCGTCGTCCAGAACATCTGGAAGCTAAAAGGAGCGGATGCGGTGCCGGTCCAGATGTACCTAGATTTACCTAAGAACCCCATCTTATAGTGCAAGGAAAGACTTATTAATCCTAGATATCGTCTGAAACATGTTTTTACTCACAAATACAGGAGAAGAGAATTTTATACAACTTTTTATAACTTACCTTTTGTAAAAGAAATGATTTAAGTCATGTTTGAATAAGATACCCATACGGTCTGCCATGAGAGCGTCCACGTCTACTCCCTTTGACCTAAGCAAAAAACAATCGGTAAGCACGTTTTAATAGAACAAGTAAGTAGTACAGACCCTATAAACCTAAATAATATTAAAAACTGAAAAGAGACCAGTCACGACTCTTTACAAAGACTCAATGTCATACAAAAAGCTGGAACATAAGGTGACCAAGTCCACAAAATTTGATAATAGCCGTGGTTATGGAGGGGTATTTGACAACTAATAGTCGTTGACTTCGGACGCGTTTAATGCACCATCAAAAAAGGAAACAAAAGATAGATAGTGACTTCAGCTGTGAGTAGGCTCCTGCTGTGCCTCTATGTCTAATTTCTTTGGGACTCACTGTATAGAGTGCACGCAAGATAAGTATGCACTTATATCATGTCTGCATTATGTTCTGGTTGGGAGTCATTCTTGTCAGCTATCTGTCAATTTTGAGCACTAAGTTATTTAGCGCGCACTTTATGTAATAGCTGCAGAGATACCAACCTTGTCAAACAGTAACTGAAATAGTTAACCACGTCGTTTATGACCCCCGTTTCAACGCGCTCTTCTTTGAGGAACTCCAACAGTTTGCGAATGCCCAGCTGGAAACTCGTACTGCCTTTGCAGCTTAGCACATACCACGCCTTACATTGACTGGCAATATACCTGAAAAGAAGGTCTTACTCTTTAAAGTCCACTTCTGATTTCAATTGTTATCGCGTGATTGCCACGCCAGATTCAGCTTTAATATGTGCTTTCATAAAGTTAAAAAGTTACTTACAATCTATCGTCTTCTTAGAGAAGAATAAATTAAGAAGAAGTGCCGCTAAATGGTCGGGGACTGCAAAAGCAACTGGCAAGGATATCCTTGACTGTTCCTACGTAGCCAACAGCTCAGGTCTACCACCTATTTATATTAACGTTTAATTCATCGTCTAATCAATTTTTGTCGTAAGACACTTTTTCATGTATACTTTTTATGAGTGCACATAAAACTGAAGTTTAGATTTTTGGTAAGCTCTTAATAATATAGGTTGACCGACACTTCTTTTTAAAGTTTTCTTAAAAACAATATTAACACTCCATAACAAGATGCCAATTGGCTCCCGATGTTAAAATAGTTACAGGGTCTCCATCGGAAGGGCATGGTCACCTTAAGGGACAAGTATTTTCTTACCAATGAAATAATCCACAAAGACACACAAATATCGTCTGCACTTCATTTTGTTGATAATTTAAAAAACCCATCGGGTATTTAAAAATTGCTGCTAATGCCATCTCGTAACACTTTACCGTAATCTGGAAGCATTGGAATATACTTAGTTTGATATTTTAATAGCTGTCAGGGATATACGGGTGTAAAGTATGAGATCGAATTAAAAGATAAAAAATGTAAACAAATGGATTGCTTCTATAAAAAATTACCCAGTTGGTAGATTATATAAAACTATTGCAATATTGATTGAAATAATTACATTAAAAATGAAATAAAATAATATGCATATTTTAAAATATTTTACTGAATTAAATAGTGAACAATGTTTTTTTTTATTTCATATTTGTGTTGCTTCAATAAAATATGGGCAGTTTTCATTCATGCCGCTTGTAATGGTGAGAAATTCTAAACATTTGGTTCGTTGTTACGGTACATTATTGCAAAGGCTCGGAAAGTGAGGGATTGACCACCACCGAGACATATATATATTGCTTGACTCAAATAATAATACAAGATTCAAAATGGCGGCCACTTCTTTCTGATTTTCTGACTAGTATTCTAGGACTAATAGTGAAAAGTGTGCCTGATATATATACCTAATAGGACCACGGCAAGTCCGAATCAACTGAAAGTAGCAAAAATTATAAAATGTGGATATGGCAATAATCTGGGGATAATCTGTTCTTGTCAGTCCCTCTTGTAAACATTCAGTTATTTGGTCACGATTAGCTTGAACTTTTGTCAAAATTATTAATCATGGTGAAAATTATCTTCCGCACTTCCTTAATAATGGTTTTGCCCGTTATTTAATATTTTTTGTTTAACTTACGAAAATAAACAGTCCTATTGAAATCAGTTTGTTTGTAATGACTTTTATGAATGACGTTCTATGACGGATAAAAACTTGGCATAAGCTGCCATACAGATTTTTTTTTAATTGCGATTCGGACTTAGCGTGACCTTATTATATTCATTTGGTAAATAAATACATTCGATAAAAAAAGTTTTATTCCCCTGGATAGTCTCTTTGACATTGACAGTTGTGTGTTTACATTTTTTATCTTTAATTTCAACTCGAACTTTAGTATACAGTGTGACAAGAAAGTTTGAGGGCGCAACATGACAGCAGAAGTACTCAGTTTGACGGAAATTCATTGTGGCAAACATTGATCGCTGGTATATACCTTAAGTATTTGGTTGCAAAGCAGTAATACTTTTTCACGAGTTTCTTGAAAGATTGTACCTAAAGATCATACATTTCACATTTCTGTGTCGTCACGACAAGATTTTATGTACAGTGTGCGAGTCACGAGTTTTATTGATCACGAGTCACACAGATAATGTCATATTTACAAAGTCCACTTTTGACATTCATTTGACAACCATTGGTGTCAGAGAGACAAATATATTTTGTCTATTTCGGCAGGCATTTGACTATTCTCCATTAGGTATGCAGAAAAAACATATTTCGTTATTGTATTCAAATCTTAGACGTTGTGATACCTACACTAGAAGTTAGATGGAGTTTGTTTCTTTTACCATATTAATTACAAAATATATTCTTACTACGGGTGTACTGTACAATAATGGTCCTCGAATTGGAAGTTGGCAATTTTTTGGTGTAAAGGTCTATGCTTAATAAGTAATTATGCAAAGTCACTACCAAAGCAAACTTGTAGCTTTTGAGAAATAAATTATTAAAAGTTACACTTTTTTCGTAATATTTGACAATACATTGACAGGTTTCGTTCATGTTTTTTTTTTTGTCTATGTGAAAAGGATATCATATCATACAGCCACTAATAAAACTAAATTATTCTTGGGTAAAACAGAATTGGTTTATAAAATAATAATTACTGTATGGTTTTTATAAAATATGTTCATTTACATTTAATTATAATGTTTAATGCTAAATTAATCGTTATCTCAGAGAGAAATTAAAGAAAAAGTAAAAGTAAATTTATGCTATTGCGAGAAACGAAACGCAAAGACCCGACGCCATTTTGATTGTGTCTGTAATTTGCCATTCTCAGTCACCGTTCGTTCGTTTTACGTACTTCTGTTAGTTCAATGACAGCGTGCCGCGGCAGCGGCCGGCGAGTGCCCCAATCAATATGTGTTATTCGCTTATAATTTGACTAAAAATCTTTTCAACCCTATTAGGAAAAGTGTATAAATTGGAGCGTTTTGTTGATTCCTAACCTCAAATTTCGATTTTGAATATTTCAGATAATGCGTTAGATTTGGTGGGGGGTGGGTTTGGGGGGTACCTACTCACCCTTTCCCCCCCCCCCTAACTCCTAAATTAGCTAGTAAAGTGCATAAATTTGAGCTTTTTGTTGATTTCTAACCTCACCTAACCTCAAATTTCAATCTTGAATATCTCTAAGAGTATGCGTTTGCTTTGGTGGGGAGGGGGTTTGGGGGGTTCCTACCCCCCCCCCCCCCCCCCCCCCCCCCCAAACCCCTAAAATCGTGGACCATTATTGTACAGTCCACCCCTTACTACATCATAATATTATATAACAAGACAAAAATGATGATTGTCGACCATGTCAATAACAACCAACCAGAGCTCCGGGATAAAACGGGATGCCAAGTAGTTAGTATCTATGTAATATATATCTGGGCTTCACGATCACCAATGCTGGAGGCTGCGAGGATGAAATTCGAAGGCGTTACGCCGTAACTAGATCCTCAGTGATAAAACTTGTAAAGATTTGGAAGGACCGCAGAATAACCAGAAACACGAAGGTTCGACTGATGCGGTGCCTGGTCTTTTCAATCTTTCTATTCCAAGCTGAGCCGTGGACGCTGAGGACGAAAGTCCGTCACAAGATACGCCAAACACAGGGACACATAGCGCTGCATCGCGAGGGCGGCGGTGGCGCAGGACTCGGTCGACACATGACCACAACTACTCTGTCAAAAGTGCACGTCTAAGTAGAGAAATCATAATATCATATCTTAAGGAATGTTCATTGATGGATTGCTATATTTTTTTTTTTATGACATTTGTTAATATTGGATTAGATACGATCACGATTGTTAATTTGAAGGAATTATTATGAAATTAGTATAAGCGCAATTAATTTTAATGACATGTAAATTATTTTATCAATGAATCAATGTCTATGTCTATGTCTATCACACATAGTAATAGGTTCTAGGCTAGGTATTCAGCTAAAATAAAATTGGTTTCAATTTCAATTTCATTTATTCATCAACATAGGTAATATACATATGCAGCTGTTATTAAATTATTCAAATTCCTCTATGTTGCGCCGGTTGACACATTAATGTAGCATGTACGAATAATAAAATTACAGAAATTCAATTAATTACAATTACAATGAAACCAGTCCAATAATAAAACAATGACAATAAATAGAAAATAAAATAAAAAGAAAAGAATTAAAATGTCGTGTAAAAGAAATTTCATATAATAAACAATGAAATTTCAGTAATCCAATTCATAAACATTGTAATTTTTAAGACAGAATTATTATTATAATTAATAGTCTTGACGTTTATTTTTTTAATTTGACTTAAATTGTAATGTTTATGAATAGTGGCGTGGTAGTTGTTGGTATTGTAAGTATATAACAATGGAAACTTCGTTTATTAATTAGTTTTTTTGCGTCAAAAATTATTCTTCTTTGTAATATGCGTTTTCGCTTAAGATTTTGTATAGTTTATTTTTAAATTCTGGCAAATATTGTGTGTCCTTAATATATTTAGGTATGTTGTTAAAAATTTTTGGTACCATACCGAGGAAACCTTGGTGAAGAAGTTTAGTTCGACATGGATGTAAGCGGAGCTGGTCTGCTCGTCGTTCCCGCTCATATCTTTCAAACAGATGTACGTTATTTTTTACAAAAACACTCATTTCAAAAATAAATAAATAAAAATGTATTTATTTAGCATTTAGCTCAGACATATAACACTAAAAATAATAACATAAAATTAAAATAAATTAAACAAGGAAAAAAAAATGTGAGGGAAAATATACATATATATGTCGCAGGCAATTTGAATAATATGTATTTTTACATACGGCGTTGTCCGTTTAAAAACGCTCGCTGATATGTAATATGCCGAAGGCAAAATATATATCGCCTTGTCACTATATAATATGCCGGATCATTTGATGGACAATGCAAACGCCGTTTACTAAACGCCGCGGGTTCTATTTCTTACCACGCGCGGCGCTACTAATCAAAACAAACAAAATGGCGTCGAGTAGTGGTTTCGTAACAAATAAAAATATTGGAAATTCTGCGTGTGCAAAAGACTTTTTACAAAAAATCTTTGATTTTACGGACATTTATTACAGTGAGTTAAGAAAATTTTACGCTTTACAAACGGGAGCAGTGAAAAAGCCGTGGACGAATGACAAGTAGGCCGCAAGCTTGTTTGCCACCTTAGTGGTAGAAAAAAAAGTTTTTGAGGTTATCCGGCACGTGAAAAATGCTAAAGTGTCCATAGAATCTGGTGCTTGGAGGACTCCTGCAGAATATTATTGGTACAAAAAGTAGTATTATGACGTAATGAGTATTGGCGACGTTGACTATCTTATTCTGAAAAAGGAAAGCCCTGACAGCCCAACGGTCCGCGTAATACCTTTAGAAGAGTACTACGACATATTGTTAGATATTCATTGAGACTGTGGACATGGTGGGCGAGGCAAAATTTAGTACCAACTAAAAGATCCGTAAAAGATTCGTCCTATCTGCGAATCTGCGAAGAAAGGTTATTATTTCTCAAGATTTTAACGAGCGAGGTCAGGTTGATCTGATTGACCTACAGTCAGCACCAGACGGTGAGTTTAAATGGCTTCTCAACTAACAGGACCATGGAACGAAGTTCATTCATTTAAGACCACTTTGTTCAAAAAAGCAAATGAGGTTGCCTGTGAGCTGTTTAAAATATTTTTAGAATTTGGAGCACATATATATTACAAAGCGATAACGGCAGGGAATTCACTGCCAACATCATTGAAGAAATAGTAAAACTGTGGTCTGAATTCAAAATAATGCATGGTACCCCGCGACACCCATAGAATCAAGGCAGTGTTGAGCGTAGTAAACAAGACGTTGAAAACATGCTTCGTGTTGGGATGGGCAATAGATCAAATGGGCGATGGGCTGGTTTTTCGTGCAGTGTAGTAAAATTACTATTGTATAATATATTTTTGACTGTGAGCCAAAATCCAGTCTACGAAATTCTAGCATTCCCCATGAAATTCTAAAGCACATTACAACTGAAAAACAATAACAAGACGTTTGGGATGGAAGACGAGTAGATGTTCAAGAAACATTTAACATTTATGAAGTTATTCAAGCACACGAGTCTCCAGAAAACACAACAGTAAATCCTAATATTTCCGAAAATGCAATTACCATTTCAAATACAAGAAATAAAAATGAATCTGAGGCATTGACAACTTTTACAAATGTTGCACCTGTCATAGACAAAGTTGCTTCCACTAATATGTTACCAGATAATCTGAATTCAATTTTTGATAGCTCTCTGGATGTAAATACCAAAAAATTATTTACCAGATGAGACTGTCGACTATTCTACACAAGCAACCAGTTATGTTATAATATTATCTAACGAGTTAATTACTTCGCCTGTGAAAATTAATGCCTCTATCGCAAATAATAATACAAGCCAACTGTCAAGTGATTTATCGAAACATGCCTATAATAATGTAATTCTGACAAATTTAGACTCCTCTGTCATGAAAGATTTAAGTAATGTTTCTGACCTTGGTCCTGATTTGAGATGCACTATTTGTAAAGATGGAACTAGTGGAGCCCACCAATGCTGTTCATGTCTTAGATCAGTTCACACTATTTTCGGGCTAACAAATGGTAATGGTGGATTTGCGGAGCAAATGTTCTGTGCTTTCTGTGTAAACGAAAACAAGATATAAAATCAAAAAGGAGTAAATCACATCAAGGCGTAAAACGAGCTGCAGAAAAAATGTTTAATTATACGATTAAGAAACTCCCAGTGCTAGGCATAGGAGACAGTATTTTTCTGAATGTTCCAAAAATGTATAAAGGGCCAATAGATGCTAAGAATATAATGGGAAAAAAATTGGATATGAGTCACGGCCTTTACCAAATTGGCACAAGAAATGGTGTTATCAAAAATTGGTTTTCTCGACAAGAATGAGGAGTTTTCCAGTAGGTATTGATAGTTGGTTTCAAAAAGCATCGATAGATGGCGCTCCTACAATTTTGGTAATCTTTTTATAATCTGTATGATGGTGCCAGTGATTTTATGCAGCCAACTAATACTAAACTTAAAAATAAAATGTTTATTAATATAAACATAACTTTTAAAGGTTGAACGAAAGGTAAAAAAAAATATTTATAGAAGTTGGCACTATGTTCCATTATTATTACAACCTCTAAAATGGTTGAAAACTATTGACAAATACAATATTATCCAACACAACGTACCCAGTGTTTATATCCTGTTTGCTAAGAACCTATTTCAAGCGATTATCAATTACCAAAATTGTCGGGGCGCCATCTAGTGAGTGGTTTGGAATGCTTTAGATACCTATTGGAAAACTGCTCATTGCAAATATCATCAAAACAAATGCCTCGAAGAAATACCACAGAATATAATATCATTGAGAGAAGCTGTATCCAAAAAGTCTTCATTTGGGTTTTAGCAAATGTTTGTGCAAGCCGATTGAAAAACAGTGCCAAAATAATCGATGAGCATGTTTTAAAAAAAAAGTTCTTTGTCGAATCGAAGTATCACTCAAGTTTGACATGCGCTAATAAATAAGTTTTAGTTTCTGTATTAGGTACTTTTATTACATTTCCACTTGCTATTTAAATGTTTATGTTTTAAATATGTTGTATCTTCTGGGTATCAAGAAACAGTACGAAATATTTTTTTATACCTTACCATTTATCAGTATTGTAAACTAAATTATCATGTTTGTAAAAGTTTGATAATATTACTGTTTTTTACTACACATATACGTATTTGGTTATTTGGCGTTATGTCTATCAGGAAAGTATGATGAGAATGTAAGACTGAGACAAAGTATTGATTTATCTTATTATAATGTATGTGCCATATAGTTGATAAAAGTTTTATTATTATAATTTATTCTTCTTATTTTAAGACTTCATAGTACCTGATTGCTTGAATATAGTCTGATTTGTCCAACCTGTGTGTTATGATGGTCACCGTACAACTATAATAACAACGTGTAATTATAACAATTGAACAAGTTGCCAAATTGCCTTCGGTATATTACATATCTGCGAGCTTTTTTTAACGGACGGCGCCTTTTGTAAAATGACGAATCATACAAATTGCCTGCGACATATATATGTCGTCGCGTGAAGGAAAGGGGTGTATCAGGATCATTGTCATCAGTGTGGTGATATCAGTATTTGATCGTATTCGTACAGATAAATTAAAGAAAAGGTTCACATTTACTCCACTGTATTTATTCCAATTCATTTTTGCACATCACTTATAATTTCACTTGATATCTGAGCGGTATTACAATGTAAGCAGTTGAGGTAATTAACTGTTCAAATTGTTATTTGTAGTCCCATCTGTACTCACACTCTCCTGCACCCGTGGCATGACGGTGTTTGTCGTGCGTTAGAGAGCGACATAGCTCTCGCTAACTCTTTCTATGTTGGTGGCGCCACTGTGCTACTGTTTACATCGGCTCCGTACTAAATAAATTCAAATAAAGTAAAAGTGCTAAAATTTGTAATATAGAAGATATACAGTGAATAACTAAAACAGCGTTTACCGTGTGTTAAAATAACATTTCATTGTAATCAGTGATATAATAAATAATTGGATGCAAAACTACAAGACTATAATCGAACATTTTCTCAGTATCCCGGACACGAAAGAGATTGTGCAGTGCTGTATAATATATACTTAAATGAAAAGGGTATGTCTAAAGCCTTTAAAGACTATGAAAGAAAGTGAACAAAATTGAATAAAATTCTTATAACCTCAATATTTCAATGTAACCGTTTTCGCTAGTCACCTCATCATCACAGCCCGTAACAGTCCACTGCAGGACTTAGGGCCTCTCCCACGAAAGGGGAGGTTATTGCCATAATCTCCACGCTTGGCAGGCGGGTTGGAGATCGCAGTGTTTTAATATTACAATGGAAAATGCTGCTGCCCATTTTCCATACTACGAAGACTCTTGATCTTTTGCCTCGAAAACATTAGTCGCCTTGTACGACACCATGAGTGTAAGGGGTTGGTGCTATTCTACTCTGCCGGACACCACACGGCCACCTAGTCACCTACAAACGTAAAAACACATGACAGCGCCATCTAGCGACAAATGGTGAAACTGGCTATTGACCCACATACACCACACACAAACGAAGAATACTAAAATTGGTATCATCCGAGATTGTGCTTTTACCACCAGAGGTCGCTACCTTTATGAAAAATGGCACAGTTGGAACAATTATTATTGGAAATGCGGGGCGAAATGCAACAAAAATTTGCCAGTATGGAAAATACCATAACAAATATCGAGGAGCGAATAACGTCCAATATAAATAATAATTTGAATGCAAAATTTAATGAATTGAATGGAGAAATAAGTTCATTGCGACAACAAATCGACGACCAGGAGAAACGGATTGATTTATTGGAGAAAAAGGCAGTACAGAAAAACTTAGTATTTTTTGGAATTGAGGATGGAGAAAGCTCGTATTTACAGCTCAAAGAAAAATTTATACAAATTTTAAATAAAACCATGGATGTAGGGATCCATGAATCAGAGATAGAGGCTGTCAGAAGAGTAGGCAAGAAAAGCACAAAAAATAGACCTGTGGCCGTAACATTCACCACGTTAGGGATGAAAATAAAAATTTTGAAAAATAAAAATAAACTGGAACGCACAAAAATTTATATACAACAAGAATTTCCAGCAAAAATACTAAAGATCCGAGAACAACTTAAGATACAACAAAAGCAAGAGCAGGAGAAGGGAAATAAGGTCTTTATTCTTTACGACAAGATCAAAATACAAGAGAGTAGTTCAAGGACGGGTAACAAACGAGCTTCTTCGTCGTCTCCCCGTAATACACAGGACTACAACAGTGCTAATAATAGCACCCAATCGATGGCACCACTTAAAAAACTAAAAGGGAGCAAAGATATTACTTCCTACATGATGCAAGCAGAGCAGAAAACAAATTCGTGATATACAGGGGCCCCCTCCACAAATTCAATAATAAACACAAATGAAAAACATTTAACATCTCCCAATACGGCTGGTCCCCGCGGGAAGATTAGACCAACACCCTCTAACCAATCTGCAAACAAAAACGGACAACTCGATTCAGAAAAAAATATAGAGCAAGACAATATTTACATATGTTCCTGGAATGTTAGATCATTGGTAAACGAAACAAGGATGATAGAACTAAGTCATAGCTTGTCAAAATTTAAATGGGATATTATCAGCTTATCAGAGGTGAAACGGCAAGGGAAAGAAATATTAGAAACTGAGGACTACATCATGATATACTATTGCGAAAAGAGTGGGCGAAATGGAGTCGGATTTCTTGTAAATAAAAAATGGAAGCCTTATATACTTGAGATAATACCCATATCGGACAGAGTCATAAGGCTAGATATGCGCATTGAAAATAAAATAACACATTTAATACAATGTTACGCACCTACCACCTCAGAAGAACTAGAAGTATTTTACAGACAAGTACAGACCGCACTAGAAAATACAGGAAAATTCACTATAGTCATGGGTGATTTTAACTGTAAAATTGGAAAACCGACAGGTGAAAATAAAAAAAGTGATGGGGTTGTGGGGATACGGACAGAGAAACGAGAGGGGGAAAATATTGTTACAGTTTTGTTTTGAAAACCAGCTCCACGTAACTAACTCACTCTTTAAGAAAAACTCTAAACAGAAATGGACTTGAATATCACCAGATAGCAAAATAAGAAATGAAATAGATTTTATACTGGCTGAAAATGTTAAAGATATAATAAATAATCAAGTAATTAACACAACCTTTCCAACAGACCACAGATTAGTCAGAGTTACCTTATCACGGCAATCTAAGACGACAAAATCATGCAGAGACTATAAACGCAAAACTCCTGAACTGAACGTTTATGAGCAAGAGTCACTTAAAAATATATTTGCAAAGGAAATCACTAATAGCATTGACTACGGAAACCTAGATCTGGGATACGGAAAGCTAATCCAAAGCATTAAGAAATCTATTGATAAACTACCAAAACCTAATAATCCAAAGAAATCATCGCTTTCACCATACGTAGAGACACTCGTAAATGAAAGAAATAGACTTAAATTAAAAACAAATAAAACACAATCTGAAAAGAAACATCTTAGTGCGCTGTACAAACTAATTAAAAAACAAATAAAACGAGACTATGACATGCATCGATTAAAGGTAATTGAAGAGGAGCTACAAAAGAGATCATCTGTTAAAAGAGCACACCTTAGACTGAACACAAATAAAACGTGGATTATGACTTTAAAAAACAAAAACAAAATTATATCAGATAGAGATCATATAATCAAGACCGCCACAAATTTTTACAGGGTACTCTATGGAAATGAACAGGCCAAACTGGGGCGTTCATGTTTAGAAGTTTACGATAGTGTCCCGCCTTTCTTGGAGAGTGAAATTCGTAGTGCTATACAACGCCTAAAAACTGCAAAAAGCCCCGGAAAGGATGGTATCACGAATGACATTCTAAAGGCTATTGTTGACCCTCTTACACCAGTATTAACACAGCTTTTCAATGATATATTATCACAAAATAAAGTGCCACAAGAATGGGGAGAATCAATTATAACCCTGCTTTATAAAAAAGGTGATCCCAACGAATTAGGCAACTACAGACCAATATGTTTGCAGCAAACAGTCTATAAGGTCTTCACAACACTAATATTGAATAGAATATCAAAAACTCTAGACAGCAACCAACCTAGAGAACAAGCTGGATTTCGACAAGGTTTCTCTACCATGGATCACATTTTTACGCTGACTCAACTTATCGAGAAATATTTAGAATATGGAAAGACACTCTACATAGCTTTTGTGGACTACGCTAAAGCTTTCGATTCCATACAACACAAGCCTCTGTGGGTAGCGCTAGAAAAACAAGGAGTAGAGAGAAGGTACATAGCGATTTTAGAAGAAATATACCTAAACAGTAAGGCGATGGTTAAATTGGAACGAAACGGCGAACTTTTTAATATAAAAAGAGGTGTGAAACAGGGCGATCCAATATCACCAAATCTGTTTACAGCTCTACTAGAACACATTTTTAGAGAGCTCAACTTGGAAAATATAGGCATAAATATAAATGGGGAGTACCTGAACAATCTTCGTTTCGCTGATGATATCGTTTTAATCTCTGAAAATCATAAAGACCTGGAATACATGCTATCTACACTGGATATCGAAAGTAGAAAATGTGGGTTAGAGATGAACATGCACAAAACTTTTGCCATGACAAACGCCGAACAAATACCTATTAAAACAGAATTCCACACTATAAACTATGTTGATGAATATGTATACCTAGGACAAAATATCTCGTTTCTTGAACAGACATCTAACGAAGTGGAACGCAGAATCAAAAAAGCCTGGAACAAGTATTGGTCCCTAAAAGAAATATTTAAATCTAAAATATCAATTCATCTGAAAAAGAAAGTGATGGATTCGGTAGTCTTGCCGACTCTACTATACGGTTGTCAGACTTGGACTTTTACTAAGGATATAGTTAGAAAAATAAACGTTTTTCAAAGGGCTACGGAAAGAAGTATGTTGGGTTTTAAACTGAGTGATAGGAGAAGAAACACCTATATTAGACATAGAACAAAACTACTAGACGCCGTCGAGCTGGCATGTAGATTAAAATGGCGCTGGGCTGGACACACGGCAAGAATGTCAGACAACAGATGGAGCACAAGAATCCTGCACTGGTACCCCTATGATGCAAAACGAAAGCGCGGACGGCCTCGCCGGCGCTGGTCTGACGACATCAAAGAGGTGGCTGGACTCACTTGGACCCGCCACGCAAGAGAAAGAAAATACTGGAAAATGTTGGAGGAGGCCTATACCCTAAAATGGGTACCCAATAATGAATAAATAGGTTACAATTTAAGTTATTAGGCTAATGTTAATTTATTATGTTATTTATTTTAATAATTAATTATGAATCGCTTATAATACTATAAATTAGATACAATTATGAAATATTTTATGCTAGAATTTACATTGTAATTTATAACTGATGATTAATTATTGTTATTGATTGTGAATTGTATTTATGTTAATGAATGAATTGGGAAAAATAAAGGCTATAATAATAATAATAAAAACTCTTTCTATTTGCGTTGAAGTAAGCGAGACCCAAAGTTTTAACACGCTAGACATATTATGCCCATCACGTATACTATAAATGGTATTATACGAAATTACCTATTTGTGTATTTAGTAAGTATCTATATGTATAAAATGACAGTAAATTGAAAAGATTTTACGTATTTAATAAATAGCGACTATTACTTTATGGATCAATATTTTATTGGTTTTAAATGTCATTGCTGAAGTTTTTAAAAATCGGCAAATACTCAGATCAAGTGTATGTATTTTTACATTACAACATAATGTAATGTAAAAAAGCGGTTCTATAATGGCATCATAAGCTGATGATGTCTTAGGAATCTTTTTGTTAAGTATATCGATAATATTGTTTAATATAACATATCGAAAGAATATATCGACAGAGTGAACATCCCTTTTTATTTGACGCTGACAAAAACTTAAGGAGACAATTATTTTTTGTCTCTGACCTTTTAAGATGAAAAAGCTGTAACAGCCCCCTCTATAGACTGGCAAGAAGGTCGCTAGCATTCCAATCTCTTTGGTTGTATGTATGATAAGTATGTATTAAAAAAACAAAAAGTATATAAGTAGTTTATCCGTTATCTAACACCCATAACACAAGCTTTGCTTACTTTGGGGCTAGATGGCGCTGTGTGAATTTGTTCAAGCATATTTTTTAATTTTTTTATTTATTTGCACAATACTGGATATTAAATCCGCTCGTTAAATAGCTAATTTTGGACTATCCAAGGTAAGGTTAGCTGGAAGAAATAAGGAATGGATACCCGCCTTTGCAATGTATATTTATTTTCTTTTGTTATTGTTCTTTATGTAGTTATACGCAATGAAGAGTTGTATTAGTAACAATTGTACTTATACTATGTTAGTAACATTAGTAAGATTACTTTGTAGGTATTGGAAACACTATTTAAGGCCTATAATAAACTCTATCCAATGCCTTTGGATAGGGCAATCAAGCCTCTTGGCTATCATATTTAGGATGGTGTTCCGACTGCCACGCAGACGCTGAAGTAGAGAGGCTGCTTTCTTGCGCATAAGGGCGTGAAAGCCATCCGTGCGCGCTTCCGCGAACATGCCCGACGCACTGCAGCGCGGCGGCAGTCGCAACAACATCCTAAATACATTATTGTATTGCACACGCAGGACGTTATAGGCTCGGCGCGTGTATTACACCCACAGGCCGCTCGAGTAAAATGACTGACAGAACGGCTTCAACAAAGTCACTTTGACGTCTGTCGTACAGCGAGCAAACCTGCGGGCGAGCATATTGCTCCTCACCGCCAACGCCCTGCGCTTGGGTTCAATGTCGCTATCGTCCCGTAGGTCACTAGTGACAATGTGCCTTAAGTATTTATAACTATTTACAATGTTAAGTACTGCGCCATTAAGACATACCGGCGGCACACAGCGCGACTCCTGTCTAGGTGCTTTAAACACTAGAATTTCACTCTTTTTCGAGTTGTATGTTAAGCCGTGTACCTCCGCATATGTCTCGCAGGTTGCCAGTAATTCTTTCAACCCTCTTATCGACAGACTGAGCAGCACCATGTCGTCTGCATAGATTTAGTTGTTGACACAGGTACCATTAATGTCGGGGTGATCTCTTGGCGGGTATGGATGTCATCTACTATGCGGATGACACCCTTGTCACAGCCCGGAGCAAAACTTACAAAGAGGCGGCACAGCTGGCTTCTGCGGGCGGGACCTTAGTCGTACGGAGGTTCGAGTGAAGGTGGCGCTGGAGAAAACTGCACCATCTGACGCCCATATCGTGGTCGGGGGTGTCAGGGTCGAAGTTAAGGCTCAAATGAAATATTTGGGTCTTATACTGAATGGTCGGTGGAAGTTTGGCCGGCACTTTAGCGGTCTGTCACCGCGCCTCCTTAAGGCGGCTGATGCATTCAGCTGGCTCCTCCCTAACCTGGGGGGACCAAGCTCAAGGTGTCGGCACTTATATTAAAGAGCATGGCGTTGTATGGTGCCCCCATCTGGGCAGATTCCTTAAATAAGGGGGAGAATGCGGCACTTCTTCGCAGGCCTCAACGAGACATTGCACAGCGTGGGGCGAGGGCTTATCGTACGGTGGGGCACGCTCAGCGTGCGCCATTGCAGGCACTCCCCCCTGGGAGCTGGAGGCTAGGGTTATAGCCGTCGTCTACGAATGGACGGCGGCTAGAGGGCGCAAGGTCGCCCGGCCCCGGAGGAGCGCAACGCCGTAAGATATGAAGTTTGCGTGACCATGTTCTTTGGAAAGAGGACATGGCTTGCGAACAGTCTGGGCGCCGAACGCTCGACGCCATCGGTCCCGTCATCGAGGACTGGGTCGAGCGTTCGCATGGATCCCTTTCTTACCATTTGGTGCAGATATTATCCGGACACAGTTGTTTCGGATCGTTCCTGCACCGAATCGGGAGAGAGGAAGCCCCGTCGTGCCACAAATGTAACGCGCCGGAGGACACAGCGCAATATACCCTCGTGGCCTGCACTGGCTGGGAGGAGCAGCGCCGTGTCCTGAATGCGGTTGTAGGTCCGGACCTTGCGCTTCCAAGCGTAATCAAAGCTATGCTGGGAAGTGAAAGGGCCTGGGAAGCCATGGCCATATTCTGCGAGGACATAATCTCGCAGAAAGAGGCAGCGGAGCGAGAGAAGGAGGATGACCGTCTCGCTCGTATTTCTATCTGAGTTTATTCTTTGTCCGTATTTGAGTCTTTCCATACAACGTAACGCCATCGGTCCGCTGTCGTACAAATTAAATATACCTCCTATTTTCGTGATTACATTTCTCTCTTGAATTAAAAATGACGTCGTTGTATGACGTTCATTAAGTCGCTCATTTAATTAATGTTTAGATTCATATTGATGTGGAATATCTCTGACATCCTTTTCTAATAACACAATTCTTTTAAGGAGTGCGGTCACATCAACATGATCAAATGTGAAGGGTGGTAGTTTTTCAAGATTTTTTTGCCACAAAAAAATTGTAATCTGCTCAGGGTTCGTCTCCTTAAATATAACTATTACGTCCTCAATATTCCGTAGATTTCTTCCTTGACGTTTTCGTGTCGTAGATCGCTTAGACAAGGATTCGAAAAGCAACGACTTCGCTAGTTCAATGTCCGCCGTACTAAACGCACTTTCGCAAATTTGAACCAGGCTCTGTTCGTCCATAACATCAAATTTATTTTGGATGAAAGCTAGCACTTCACTTATATTACAATTAGCAAATTTCACTCTTTTCGACGTTTTCAATACGTTATCCATTTTTCGCGACAGAGGTGCGTGACCTTGCTTGCACTCACGCTCGCAGCCAGTGCCGGAATGACCTTATACCATGTCAGCTAAATAATTATAGATTTTATTACATTGCTACCATCATAATACAATACCAATCTCAAAAAGAACACAAATACAGATAAAAAATAGATGGTAGGTAGTACAAAGGGCGGTCATCGGCCATAATTAAGTATTGATCCAAATACGAATAGTTACAGGCACTCTTTACGATGACTAACTGCGATATACGTAAGAAGCCGATTGTATGCTCTCGAGTTAACTGCACTAAATCTTTCCATCTACAATGCGGAGGGTTGGCATCGGAAAAGAAGCCTATTTGTTGGACGTGTCAGGCATGCACATTACACAGCCAAACAGCAAACGCCTGACAAAACTATTGCTGACCGTGACCGTGATGATGCCGATGACCAGAGTAGAAATGTTACAGCGAGGTAATGATATCGCTACACTAAAATCTGAACTTCAAAACATAATCACTGATACTGTTAAGCAAGAACTAAGTTCATTAAGAGATCAAATGTCAACTATAGAGACGGCGGTTACTAACATTAGCTTTCAGAACGACGACCTCATGAAAACCTTATCATCTACAGCCACCGAAATAAAAAGCATCAAAGAGGAGTACTTGCGTCTCCGCACAAACTTGGATGCAACAATGGGTAGGCTGCATCACTTTGAACAAGAAAGTCAGTCAGTCAGTGTGGAGTCGTCTATAAAACATAGACGTAGCAGGAGTACCAGAATCCAAGACGAGGACACAGTGGATACCATCACAAAAGTAGTGGATAAATTAGATGTATCCTTACTCAAACAATGTCAAATCAAAGCTAAGGGGGCAAACTATATGTTTCTCTAGACAAAGAAAAACAGTATAAGCTACGCACGTCGGGAGAAAGATTCACCGTTTATCACTATCCTAACATCCGCAGATCTCACAAATTACAACTAACGGTGGCTGTCTCAAATATTACTTCTATTTTATTAAATTATAATAAACATTACTCAAATAAAAATCACTCGAAGTAACCTCTACGGAATATTATTGTATGTGCTTACACAGACAAACACACACGCACGCGCACGCGCACGCGCACGCACACATAAACACACGCACTCACGTAAAAGTTCTAAAGGCGTGTCCAAACATAGAGCGGCACGTGCGCGGCAGCAACACGCGGCATGTCCAGGAAACAATTCTGCCGCGCTCTAGTTAGGACTATTGACGAATGTTTGCGCGGCAATATTGCGCGGCACTTGCGAGACACGCTGCGCATTTGAATTCAGTCTGAACCAAAACTACAATGAAGGCGGTCAGTGTTTTAGCTCTGCTTATTATTCGAATTTGCTTATCATTTCTGTTGAGGATCCCACAACTCATTATATGAGCCATATATTTCAATCAATCTAATTGATGTTTCATTGTTAATTTTTGAGAAGCGCAAACACGTCTAGACAGGATTACGGACGAACGATAACTGCCTGTACAAACAAAGCGCGGCACGCCGCGCGCGGCAGCCGCGCACACTTGCCGCTCTTTGTTTGGACACACCTTAAGAGCTGTTGATTCTATGACCAATAAAAAAATGTGATACATCAGTTGATGAATGGAAGAAGCGAGACTTGTCAGGACCATAGCAAGTGAAATAATGTGCCGACTCCTATGGAAAAAGGCGTGACATTATGTATGGGTGTTTGCATATATGTGCGAAACGGACTTAAGTCTAAAGCGCTGTCCTAATTGGCACAGGTCGTGCGTCGTGCAGTTTTGAGGTCTCCTATTGGTCGGGCGACGCGGCAAAGTCCGTCGTACGACCATTGCCAACTAGGACAGCGTCTGAGGGGCTGGTGCAATAATCTAAAATGAAAATAAAATGGTACTCCAAATGGCTCTCCACGAGGGCTCCACGAGCCCTAATATTATTTTAGTACCAACCTCTTCGGTAGAATTTTCGTGTAAATAGAATGGTTTCCAGCAAGTATCGTTAATGTACGTGAAGCTGACAAGTTCATTTCTTTCATTCCAATGGAAGTGATAGCACTGGCCCGAGTAATATGAAGCTGCCATACATGCTAATATGAAGCCTATTAAATGCCATTTATAAAACTGAAAAAAAAGAGAGTGTAGGTAGTAGTTGGACGAAGCAGACAAAGGTTTGTCCCTTTGATAATGATTGTATCTATATTACAACTGCCCAGATCCATACTATGCTATTACAATAACAATAGGATGGGCTATTGACTAACTTCACTCGAATAATTACCAGAGTAAGTAACAGTGTTGGTGCTAGATATAAATCGCACAAATGCAACACAGTTTAATAATGTTCATTGTTTTTTTTTTCAGTCTAAGTAACTGTAATCATACTCTACGTCACTCTAGAGGCCAACCCCGGTTAATGCCTATAATAAAACGACGCTTTTAGTTTTAATATCACCAGAGAGTGCAGTTTATTCCAAATTAAAATGGCTAAGTACAATATAGTAATTTTCTGTTTTCGGTACGTTGCATAGATAAACAAAACGAAGAACCAAAGACAATCGATATTGTGACCAATAACAATAATACCAGGGTCTGCATTACTACATTTACTTCTCCACTTCATCCAATCTGCGACATCCTCGCGTCATAAGCCTTTGCATCCGAGTCAGCGATGTCAATCCATCTCTTCTTCGGCCGCCTTCGGGACCTTATTCCTATCATCTCTAGATACTAATTTCCCATTATCACCGAGGCTTACGCAGCACCTGACTCATTATCTTCAATATCACTAACACAAGGGTCCCACGGATGTACTCGTTATGCATTTGGTCAAATCGAGCAACTGCACAGTTCCACCGCAGCATTTTCATTTCGTTGGTGTGTAGTTTTTGGACATGCTTCTTCATTGCCGGCAAGGTTTTGCACCAATAGAGCATCACAGGTCTAATTAAATATAAGCCCCTTGAGCTTGATCAAGTTTTTAATCAAATTTCCGTTATTTGACCGAAGCTGCAGATATATGGGACTTGACATCCGGGCCGATATTAACAGACGCACGCAGCGAGTATCTGAGATATTTGAACTTTTTCCTTTTTACAGTTTCGTTTCTAATACGGATGGTTTCACGTATATACAATACAAGAACATAAGTGCATAACCACTTCAAGAATTTTTTCCTTTGTCGCTACAGCAACATGCACAGTATTTTTTGCATCTTTAGCCAAAATCTGTTTGCTAAAAGAAGAGAGCATTAGCTCACTCTTATGCCCAAAGGACTCGTCCTTTACCCCCAGGGTATTTTTTATATAATAAGTATAATTTAATCCATTAATGCTATAAAAACCCTCTAAAAACTGCACAGAAACGCAAAGAAATATGATTCTTAAGGTAGTCATGCACTGATGCAACGTTCAGCTTCACACTGCTATTTTCTAGTACTTCCTTCCACGTGTTTACACCCGTTTCAAGATCCTGTTTAAGCCTGCACACAAATACTATGTCATCCATCAGCGTATACTAAGAACCAAGGTTGTCCGGTTGTCCCGGTAATTATCCGAATATTCAGCTGAGAGGACATCGTTTACATATACAGCACTGATTTAGAAGCATGACTCGCAAAATATTTGCTCTAGTGTCAAACATACAATTTTTCACCTTACCTGATTTCCGCTATAACCACAGAAAATAATAGGTCTATCGTTGTGGAACTTCTTTGCGCCATTCTGTTCTAAAAGTTTATTTTATAATTACATGTTCCGATCGGAGACTGCACTGCTGTCATTTTTATAAAAAGCAAACATGACATTTTTAAGTTAGCGATATTAATGTCCACTTGTATCTATTTCAAATATTATGATCTTTTTAAAATGCAGTAGAGTAATTTATAAACTAAACTGCAATAAATAATATACGAAATGCCAAATGATATAAGATTTAATTCATGGAGTTAAATTACTAGGCCAAAATGAATTCGTGAATTAACCATCGCACAGTGCTCCCATACAAGCGACTGTTCGTAATAATAAAAACTAAGATAAATAAAATGGTGACTTTTACTTTCTTTTTAAAGACAACATACTTAAGGGCAATAATATATAATTTGCGTTTGTGAGAATAGTGAATAAAATGCGTTTTTTTGCAGCAATTTAGATTGCTGCCAAATTTCATCAAAATCCGTTAAATAGCTTTTGCGTGAAAGAATAACAAACATCCAAAGTAATCCAAACATCCTTACAAACTTTCGCATTTATATTATTAGTAGGATACTCACAATTAAATTAATCCTGGAACATGGTTAAGGCGAACCTTAGGCCCTCGTGCACACACAACTCGAGAGCACAAACGGGACATTAACGCCAAGATGATTATTTCTATTTACTTACAATTAATTTAACATAGTTGCCATTGGGTTTGTCCAACTTGTAGTCGTAATATCCATATATAAGGTAGAGTGAGGAAGATTTGCACACCATATTAAGTAGTTTAACTTCCGTCTGATTAAACTGTAGTTGAAAGATATTATTGAGAAACTGCCCAGAGGGCACTGCTGCCAACGTGTCTAAGAAAAGCCCTCTGCTTATATAATGCTTAACACACTTATATTCATCTGTTATAAGTAGCCCTCGTTTATCATAATACGGCATCTGAAACACATTTGTCATAAAATAGTAAATTTAGTGAAGTGAAATACTTTTATACCGCTCTGCCACACGGCACATCCGTTTATTTCCGGTGTCCCCGTGTTGTTAGTAGGTAACTCTACAAGTATTGATATAAAAAAAATATTTAACATATTAGTATTATTTATTTTACAACTTTTCAAAGTACTTCCCTATTATACTGTATGCAAAACTACATTCGTCTACATTCGCTTAAAAAAAAATTCCTTGATTTCTTTTTCACTATCAGGAAAAAAAAAGAAGTCCCTGGAAGCTAAGTCAGGGCTGTAGGGTGGGTTCATCGCCGGATTCCTAGATAAACATGGGCCGTATGTGAAGAGGCATTATCAAACTGCAGAAGCCCGACATTTGGTCTTCTCTCCCGCACACCACCACCATCATGCGGTATAAAAAAAATCTAAAGAATATTGAAATTTGGCAAAAAGCTAGGTCTTATAACAACATCAATAGTTCAAAATCCATTAGTTTCATTAGACAAACAAACGTGTTTTTAATGGGATGTTTTGAGGCGGATAGGTTCATTCAAGTTGTTGTAATCTTGGCTTTAGTATTGTGGTTGTGATATCAAGCGCGAGGGCCCTGGGTCTGCCTTAAAGCTTTTATTTGTACACTTCGCTAATAAACTTTTAGAAATTTTCGACTTTTTTTATTAAGAAGAAAAATATGCCAATATAGTTCATCATACATAGTTTGATCTCTGTCAGTAACAGCTATTACAGACATTACCCTTTACAACAATAATAATAATATTAGGGCTGTGTAAGATTGATCCAACTTAAGATCCTTCATAAATGAGGGGAAACGCAAATTATTACTACATATATTATAAAAATAAAACTTTTTCTATAAAACACATAAATACTAACAAACAGTCTCAATCCAATGTCTGATATAGCAATCACTTCACATATTGACTCTAACAATTCATGGTAAGGGTTCATATATCCGGGACCAACTGAAAAAAAAAATTAGTAAGAACCATTCTGATACCGTAATATAGCCCTTGACAGAGCACTGTTGGACTTGAACGTCCTTCACATTAGTAGAGAGGACTGCTGGCTGGTTAGCTGGTTAGCCTCCACCAAGGCATTAGCACAATAAATATAATCCATACTGCGCATACTTTTAAATTAAAATAAAATCTTAGTTCGCCTTAATTATTTGTCAGATGGATATATTTGACTGGGCAACGTTTTTATACCACTAATATGGCAAACAAGCTCACGGCCTGTCTGATTGTCTGATAGTAAGCAGTCAACGCAGCATATGGACGTTTGAAATACCAGGAGCATTCCTTTTTTACAGATGGCTTAGATCCGTAAGGCTCAGGAGAGACGTTGGCTCTCTGTGTGTCTGTCTGTCTATAGTCTGTACAACGGTTTAACTTGGTACCAGCGTCCCTTTTCCGCCACCGTATCATTCAATGATGGGATATATTTCATGCATACCAACTAGATACGTGGCACCAAACTAACGTACGAGCATCGCAAGCTTTTTGCAGCTCCTTTGCAAGTTGTGAAATGAGAATCCTGAAGTCTCTCCTTAGCACTGTACATTGGGTTCCTAAAAATAATGTCACAAAGACAGGCACGGCATCCACTCACCTTAGGTTGCTGATGTCCTGGACGACGATGGCCGCTTTCCATCAGGTGGATCGTATGTCTGTGTGCCTCTCTAGGCAATAAAAAATACCCACGCCATGGAGCATGGAAGACCTTAATCATCGGCAGGAACACAATACTGTTTAAAATAGTCTTGTTTGGCTGCGGTATTCTGTAAGGTGGAGGTAGTTACCCAATCGAGCGGCTCCTATTCTAACAGGGTCTAAGGCCTACCTCCCTTTCTACCATAATGTTGTAAAAAAGTAATGGTTTAGCTCTAAATCTAAATGTAAGTCATCTTGGAAGCGAAGATATTTAACAAAAGTTTTTAGTGCTATCTGCACCGCCTCACCTTCCTGTGTAGAATTTATAATTTGAATGAATGCGATTATGATTCTGAACCTCATCCATTTTATATAGCCGTTCCTGAAAAGTCCAGACAAACGGGTTAATGAAGTGTGCTTACCGTAAGACTCAAGTTATGATCGGTGTGTTGCAAAAACTAGGTTTCTATACTAGGTAAACTAAACTTAGTATTGTAAATGCAAAAGTAACTGACTGTATTTTTCGTTGATTTTTGCATAACCGAGATAGATGTCAAATAGTTAGATGGAAAATAGGCAATTAGTGAATTAGAGTTCTTGATACATGGCAAACTGGAGAAGGCCATGGGCTACTGTTTACCCGCCTGCGTGACGCAAAGGAGAGTAATGAGTTTATCAGTCTATGTATTTATGTATGTTTGTTCTTTTGTGGTGCTTTATAGACAAACCAACTAGATTAGGTGTATTTCATATGATCATCATCATCTTGGCGTTTTCCGTTTCCTATGTATTTTGTGTGCGCGAGACGTGGCCATACCACCGGGAACGGCATTCTTGCAGTTAATCCGCGATGTCACGGACGCCAAGCTGATCACTTAAAAACAAACTATAGTGCATTCGCTGCAAGAATATAGTGACGCCTCCAGGGTAAAGGTGTTTTCACAGTGGAGTAAAATTTACCCAATTTATATTTAAAAAATATTAAGTTCTTCCATCGATAATCATTTATTAAAGTTATTGCGCCATATAATAATTTTGTTACATCTCTCATCTTGAAAATTGTGTTATTGGCACCAACATAATATTTTATTTGGGCCCACACCAGAATTGAGATTGCAATGGTACTTAGTGCATTTCATGGTGGCAGTTGGTGCATTTCATCTACTAAATATTTATTATATTCACTGGTCACTGTGGACTTAGGTTCCTAAATTGCTGCGATTTTATTTGCTGGTCGAGGGGTGGAGCTGGGCTAGAAATGTCACTAATTTCTTATCGCGAATGGACTATAATTAGTGATTATACGAACTTATCTGAAGTGAAGTTCTATGCAAATTATACGGAGTGCTTCGTCTGAAAGATTAGATAACATGTGTAGTACACATTGTTGTAATACGGCCATTCATCCTGTTAAAATTCTTTAGGACCTGGCTGTTTAGGTTTACAATAAGAACATTATGTATATTTATATTTGATGTGTGTCAATACTTTTGTTTGATACTGCTTGCCAATATCCCATTCAATACACTGTGCACTGTGTGGTTATGGTACCGCAAACTTCATTACAATAAAAAGCAAGTAATACCTACTACGTATTATGTATTTTTTATTGAGTGCTATGGAAAATCTTCCATCGTGTGATCAGTCGACTCCGAAGATAACGATTTCTTCGACTGAGCAACCGGCACAATTTCCAGTAATGAACAAGCTAAAAGGTAATAGCAATTTTAACAAATGGATGTTCGCGATTCAGTGTTGCCTAACTGACCTCGACCTTTGGGATATCACCACAAACCCGCCCAACCTCAATGATCCTGCTCAAAAAAGACGTGATGAAAAGGCACGAGCAAAATATGTCTTCTTTGTGACGAATCTGTGTACCCAGTACAGTACAATACGACCGGCCACATCAGCTTCTGACGTACTAAATAGGCTGAGAAGAGTATATCCGGACAGCGGCTTATCCAGGAGGTTAACGCTGATGCAAAGGTTACTTGGTAACAAGTACACTGGTAGTATTCGAAACTACACAAACGCGGCAATAAGCATCCAACAAGAGCTTCAACCAATCGGTAACGCCGTCGATGACAAGTTTCTCGG
Source organism: Blastobasis lacticolella (assembly GCA_905147135.1). Classification (NCBI taxonomy): domain Eukaryota; kingdom Metazoa; phylum Arthropoda; class Insecta; order Lepidoptera; family Blastobasidae; genus Blastobasis; species Blastobasis lacticolella. The sequence continues at coordinate 23,216,057 of LR990041.1, forward strand.
CATAATTATACTAGCAGGTCTACCAGAATAATTTCGACCGCTAGTAATGGCTTTGGAACATACAAACACAAAAATCACGTCAGAAAATGTGATAGCAGTCCTGTTTAAAGAAGACTTCAGGAAATATTTACCTTCTTCTTCTTCTTCTCTTTTCAGCCATTTTCAACCTCTAGGGTGTAGGCCTCCTTCAATACATTCCAGCGTTCTAGGTCTTGTGCTGTCTTCAACCATTCCATTCCGGCTGTTCTTCTAAATATTTACCTACCAGACTTAAAAAACCTAGCACTGCGGCACTGCAATCTAATGAGCGGTAAAAGAAGAAACCCTTTTGTAAATTTAGCAAGAAATCGGGGCATGTCGTATCACAGTGTCAAAAGATTACGATGAAGAAATACAAGACTTCAGTTTGGGCAAACAATTCAAATTATGCGTCCGAATTTACACTTTCATCTTGTTTCTCTAACATCCCTCTTTCAGGCTCACAAGACTGGATCTTAGATTCTGGTGCTACCCCGCATATGAGTAATAATAGAGATTGGTTCGAGACTTTGTCCATCCATATCACTCCTATTACTTTGAAGAACTTAATTAGACCACAGCCGCGGACAGACGTGTCGTCTGAATCATCCGTATCAATTATTATTTAATAACAATAAAAGTGTAGAATCTGTGTCAACCTGTGTCAGCACGTTAGACAGTGAATAAGTATAGTGCAGTTAATGTGTGTAGACTATGCAAAAGACAAACATATGCAATTAAATAAAAATGGATAGTCCATTTGCTAATAGAAATATGAGAATTTTACGTAGTCCTCCTCCGGAACGACATCATGTAGAGTCAGCCCCAGCGCCTTCGGAGCCCCCTGCCGCGAGTTCTACCCCGGCCCGCGAAGTTGTCTCGACTGCTGAGATATCCGGCTGGCTTTCATCCATTGAACAATGCCTTAACGAGATATGTGTAATATCGAGTGAAGGTAAGTTGAACTCGGAGCAAAAACTAAAAATCAGCAGCATTAGTAGAAATATTATGGGTGGAGTGTCCCAGCTGGCAGTTCAGTACCAATCGATCAAGCAGAAACATATGTCAGGACTTTCATTGATTAAAAATCTGAGTAGGCAAGAACTTACAAATGATTTAATATCAGACCTCAAACAAAGCTTTATGTCAGCCCAAAAATCACCATCGAATCCCTCCTTTGCCGAAATAGTGAGAACTAGTAATAATGCAGCGATACGCCCATCTACTACCAGAAGCATTGCTATATACCCAGCGGACACAAATAAAACCAGTGATGAGACCAAAAAGTTAGTACAGGACCTTGTAAAACCTGAAGAACTAAAATTACACGTAAGAGGGCTGAGAAAAACTAAAAACGGGGGTGTAATTATTAGCACAGACCGTAAAGAGGACCTTGACAAGCTAAAGAAATCGAAGACTTTGATTTCTTCAGGTCTTAAGCTGGAAGAGACATCCAAAAAACGGCCTAGAATAATCGTCCTTAATATTCCTACAAATATGACCGAAAAAGAGGTGGTCCAGTGCATCTTCGAACAGAATATTATGGACAAGCATCCTAGTTTCGACAAGGATAAGTTCTACAGCTCAATAAAATTGAGCCATAAATCCGGTAGGAAGGACGCCTCAACGTGTAATTTTATTATAGAACTCACAGGAGAACTTAGAAGGATGATCATTGAACAAGGACGTGTTTTTATAAACTGGTCATCTTGCCCTGTACGCGACTACACCCTGCTGACTCGGTGTTACAACTGCCATCAGTATGGTCACTCTGCAAAACACTGCCGAGACACGACCCCCATCTGTGGTCACTGTGGGGATTCAGGACATACAATAAAGGAGTGTCCCAAAACAACAGAACCAGCAAAGTGCGCCACATGCGCACGGTATAAAAAACCAGACAGCCATAAAACCGGCGATGTATCGTGCCCCGCAAAGAAGAGCGCTGAGGTAAGGTATGTCAGCTTCATCGATTATGAGGGCGCCTAGAGCGCCGCACTACTCTACTGCTGTAGCACTAAATTAAAATGGGTAATGCTACAAAAACCATAGTAGACGATATTGATTCGGCATTTAAGTACAAATCTGTTCAATGTGACCCGGATAAGTGTTCATCAATGATAAATAAAAGTGAACATAACTTAAATATTTTAGTACAGAATATACGAAGTATAAACTGTAACTTCGATGGAATGTTGGCTCTGCATCGTAATATTAATTTAGATGTAGATATTATAGTCCTAACGGAATGCTGGTTATCCTCGGCTCCCACTATCCCTCAGATAGACAGTTATAACTCCTATGTCAGTGAATCTAGCAACGTACTCCAAAATGACGGTGTAGCACTTTTCATTAAAGCGGACTGTACTAATGTTACGGTCGAGGAACCCGACATAGCTGACGCAAATTGCCTAATAGCTAAAATCGGTAATGATATAGTTATTGTGGCTATATATCGCTCACCGTCATACAGAAATATTGACAACTTCTTACGATCGCTATGTACAATACTATCTACCCTGACGTCATTTAAGAATGTGTTTGTTGTAGGTGACCTAAATATTGACATTAAAACTGGAAATCTTGACAGAAATTCGCCTGAGTACCTAACCCAGATGGCATACCATGGCTTTATCCCTGCCCATCTTTATCCTACTAGAGGACCAAACTGCCTAGACCATGTACTGGCCAGAAGTACCCTTCCATTAAAAAGTTTCATAATAAACAGCACTCTTACAGATCACAGTACAGTGTTACTAAGTGTACAAAAGAAGGTCAGTAGGTCTTATGCCGTATCTTTTAGTAGGAAACAAAATAATGCAGCAATTGCAAGTGACCTAGAAAATTTAGACACAACTTGCATTTATAGCACGAACGACGCAAACGAAGCAACTCAGTATTTTATTGCGGCATTGCAAAATATTATAGAAAAGAACACGACGACTACTATTTTACCTCAACGCAAGAAATTAATTAAGCCATGGTTAACCCCTGGCCTGTTAAGATGCATAAGAAATCGTGACAGTCTCCATAAAAAATTAACCAAAGACCCTAACAATCCAATCCTAAAAACTACCTATCACAGATATAGAAATTTTTGTAACAATTTACTAAAGAAATTAAAAAGACAATACGAGAAATTTCAAATAGAGAATGCAGGTCAAGATAAAAAGAGGTTATGGCAGGCAATTAAAAACATAACAAACACGCACACAACTATAACATCGCCGCGAGCACTAATTGCTGACTCCGCTACTGCAAGTCAGAACATAAGCTTAGTTAACAACTTTTTCGCTAGTATCGGGAAGACTCTAGCTGAAAAAATAAAGGTAAATAGCTCGTCCACAACCAGACCGACATGCACTACAACCCAAATTCCCAAGTTAAACTCTTTCGTATTAATGGACACCGACGAAAATGAAGTGGAAAGTATCATTATGACCTTAAGAAATGAGTGTGCTAGTGGTATTGACAACATTCCCTGTTCTTTTATTAAACTGCATAAAAAACATCTAATTGCGCCTATGACCTACATATTTAACCTTTGCCTTTCAACCGGTGTTTTCCCTAAAGTTCTAAAAAAAGCTCTAATTAAGCCCATTCACAAAAAAGGGGACAAGAGCTGTGTCAATAACTACAGACCCATCACCCTTCTGCCATCTATATCGAAAATACTAGAAAGAATAATCTATAAGAGACTCGTACAATACTTGGAATGTAATCAACTACTAGCACCGTCGCAATATGGATTTCGATCAGGACGTTCTACTAACGACGCGGTCGACAATCTCACTGATTACCTTGTGAGGCAACTCGACTCCCAAAAGAAGTGTGTAGCTATCTTTTTAGACCTTGCCAAAGCTTTTGACACGGTAACAATCCCTATTCTTCTCGACAAACTTCAAATCCTGGGAATACGAGGGCTTCCCCATCGCCTGATAAAAGACTATCTCACTGATAGAACTCAACGTGTTTCTATTGACAATATAATTAGCGAGGAACTCCCCACCGAATACGGTATTCCCCAAGGAAGTATCATGGGTCCGATATTGTTCCTAATTTATGTTAACGAATTATGCTCACTCCCTCTTACTAATGGTAGAATAATTACATACGCTGACGATACTGCCCTACTTTTTAGCGACAATAGTTGGACCGAAGTTTTCAGACAAGCGCAAGAGGGTTTCTACTCAGTATCTCGATGGCTCAAGAATAATGCACTTACACTAAATACCGACAAGACCAAGTACATGACTTTCTCTTATAATTCCTCTACCCAGCCTCCAGTAAACATGTATAATATTGTTGCTCATTCCTGTCTAACGACCGACCCGCTCAAACAAAATAATACTTGCTCCTGTCCTAAAATTAGCTCTACCAAGTCAATGACATATCTAGGCGTAATTATTGACCAACATTTAAATTTTAAGTTGCATATTGAAGCCCTTACTACAAGAATGCGTAAACTAATATACGTCTTCAAAAACCTTAGACATGCTGCCAATGAGGCTTTACGAAGATCCGTTTACCTTGCGCTGTGCCAGTCTTTACTTCTATACTGCATTACAACATGGGGTGGCACACATAAAACAACTATTATTGACTTGGAAAGAGCACAGAGAGCTATCTTAAAAGTTAGTACCTTCCGACCCTTCCGCTATCCGACGACCCAATTGCTACATGAATGTGACGTTCTTTCAGTTCGTCAATTATTCATCTTGCAAACGGTTATAAAAAAACACTCCCTAGTGCCCTTCAATCCCGAAACCAGTCATAGACGTGCGGACATGGTGTGCAACTATGAATTATTCCGCACACAGCACTCCCACAGGTTTTTCTGTTTCCTTGGCACTTATCTTTATAACAAATTAAATCGCAACCTAAGTATCCACCTTATGAATAAATTTAATTGCAAATTAACTATCATGAATTGGTTAAAAGGTAAGTCCTACGAGGAGACAGAGAAAATTCTGGGAGTTGTTGGTTAACTATAAACATAGTACGTAAGTTTTAGTACTTCTAACTCATCCTACTGTACCCTATTCATACAATTTAACCACTTTATTGTTACACAAAATACATGTAAGAATTAACCTATATATTAAGACCTACTAACCTGGATGCCTAAGATACAAGTAAATCATTTACTTAGTTTAGGTGTCCAAACTATCAATAAATAGAATTAAGTACCTATTATTATTTGTGCAAGAGTTGCAAATATGTAGCCTTTATTTTATTTGTACCCATTTACTATAAGTAGGTATGTTGTAATTTTTAACCACCTTGTAATTTTAGATTAATTTTATTTGAATAAATAAATTTATTATTATTATTATATTATTATTACTGCTGCTAATAAGGAGCAACATTTGAGTCAAGGCAAAGGTACTGTAAAATTAATATTTCTGACTGTGTTAATAGAATCTCTGATGTTTTATACGTTCCCAACCTTGCTACAAACTTATTACCTATTAGTAAATTAGTAGATACGATGTTTTGTTTACATCGCAAGGCGCCAGCATATCTTTGCGTGGCAGTTGTCGAGTGACAGGTAATGTCTTTGCCTCTGGTTCACACCATAAAGGCATGTTTAAGCTCGATGTAAAGAGTCCTCAAGCTCTTTGTACTACCACGAATCATCAGAGTCAGAGTCATCTCAATGCAAGGAGTATGAATATTAAAAAAAAAAAGTGAATTTCAGCGGGAATTGTAAAGAAACTTGTGTTCCACACAAGGGGAACTTTCAAAGAAAAAGTTTGCAAAATCGTAAAGTAAATCGAGTAAAGTTCTAGAATTAGTTCACTCCGACTTATGCGGACCATGAGTACGCATTCTTGGAGCGGAGCATTATACCTCACATTTACCGACGACTACAGTCGTAAAACTTACGGGTATCTTTTGAAATGAAAAGCCGAAGATTGATGTCGAGTTTTCGCTAGACGCATCAGCAGGACATGTGGTCTATATGTTCATGTGTTGGCCTGATGTGTAGGTTAGAAGGTGAGCCCAGGTTTCCAGGAGATCTAAAGGTTAGGACTATGTTAGGCGATTTTGCAATGATAGGGTTAGGAGTGGACACAGAAGGAAGAAGAATCCGTTGCCGTTTCGAGTGCTGGCAAAGCTAAGTCGAATATTTACTTTATACTTTGTTTGATTTCTTTTGTGGATTTTATAAATTATTTGACTATTTCGATCTGCGTAGTTTAATCATCTTACTTACAAGGATTTTATGTTTCGTTCGTTTCATTTGTTGGATGTTGATATTTGATTTTACTTTTATCTACGTGAACTAAATTTTATTCATATGCGAATATTTTCCGAATACTCATGCGGTTGATTTACAGAGTATTGCTTAAAACTTACATATTCCTTGTGACGTTTTTCAAAACGTAATGGGTCTGAAATTTTAAATCGATAAATATAGGTCCACAACTTAACTGGTATATCGCCTGCGGTAGGTGAGGTAGGTGGGAGGGTGATTTTTCGCGGACGTACGCGGGGGTGCGAGGCGCGGGGCAGTGAGCATTTTCTTCCGCGAAACGTCAGCTGATGATGTTCCTCGGAAAAAGAATACACACGAGATTATGCCCGAACTTGTCCCAAGATTAAGTATAATATCCCGAGCCGAGAAACCTAATCTTTGCCAATAGCTTTTAAAACGAAATCTCGATTTTTAATTCAGTAATTAACAGTAATTTTAGGCTTAGGTTTATAAATATATTCGTGGACAAATTCACACAGCGCATCTAGCCCCAAACTAAGCAAAGCTTGTACTATGGGTGCTAGATAACTGATATACTACTTAAATACTTTTAAATACATACTCATTATACATAGAACACCCAGACCCGTAACAGAAATTAAAATTCATCATTTCAATTTCTGCCCGGCCGGGAATCGAACCCGGGACCTCTTGCGTGGCAGACCGGTATGTTGACCATTGAACCACTCAGGTCGTCAAATTCAATTCGGTGCAAAAAAGTAAGTTTTTCTTCATATTTATTTTATGGCTCACTGTGGGCCTTATAAAAAAACTCAGGCGATGGAAAGTAAGATAAGGAAAGAAAGGAAGGTATCATTGCGTGATCGAATCAGGAATGAGGAGATTCGCAAGCGAACTATTGCGAAAGATTGCCAAGCGGGCAGTGCACATAGCTCGCAGAATAGATGGCCTATGGGGCAGGAAAGTTCTCGAGTGGCGATAATTTACCGGAAGACGCAGCGTGAGTAGGCCTCCCACTAGGTGTGCCGACGAACTGGTAAAGATCGCAGGTGTAGCTGAATGCGGAAGGCGCAATACCCTTTGTGGCGATCTCTTAGGGGATGCCTATGCCCAGCAGTGGGCATGTTACTGCTGATATAATGATGATGATTCAATGTGTACAAATGAACATCTAAGTTTAGTTTTGAGACGAGAAGATAGAAGCGTCTCACAACGCCCACAAACAAACAACGCAAACTTAATTGGCAGCCTATACGGCGACGGAGGGAATGCCATGTGCTTGGGCTAATCATTAATACCCTTTTCAATTCCACTGCCCCTATCTATTTGCGCTAGATGTTCAATTACTGTCCACCCGCCAATCCCCGTTTACGACCCCCCGCAGGGAACTTCTACTCGCGATTCCGTCTCACGGCTCAGCGAGTTACGGAATGTCGTTCCGGGTGTTTGCTGCGCGCCTGTGGAACGCACTACCGGAAGACATACAGAATTCTCGGACATCATGCTCTTTCAAGGAACGTTTAAAGAAGCACTCGTTTAGTCTCAAAATGTCCCAGTAGCAAAATGTCCACTGGTAAAAAAATGTCCAAGTCGCAAAATGACCAAATTCCGATACCGGAGTCCGTGGGCGCACTGAGAAACGTCTCTTGTGCTCCCTGCCCCGCACCCCCGCGCTCAGCCCAGAAACGTCATATGACGTCACCCATTCTACCCCACTCATACTGCAGGCGATATACCAGTTAAGTTGTCGACCTATAGACGATCGCTTACGGCCACAACACAATATGTGAAATGATGTATGTCTACTCTTTATAGGTAGGTACTGGTATGTGTGTATTTATACAGATGAATACGTATTAGGATAAGTGAAAAGTTACAGTACCAACATTAAAATGTAAACTATAATGCGTCTAGTATGTTTGTTGGTATGAAAACACCCCTTTCAGGTTTACGCAATATCTATACTGTTTATAAAGGTAACGAGATAGCTCGTTCAGCTATACACCTGCACTGCAACTATTACTAAAGGTAAATTTCCACGAGATTTACACAATAACATATTTTATAGTTTAATTGTTAGAGGCAACATTTTTATGTACCTCATTTTGTCCATACTGCCTGTAAATCATTTTGAAGTATATTTTTACTCGGTATATAGCATAGGTATTCTTAAGTATACCGCTAGCGGTAACATCCCTTGAGATGTATGACTTTTGATTTCTTACCGACTTGTGAGGTAAATAAATAAAATAAATAAATATTTTATTACCAAAATTACAACCTTACAGAGTATAATAGTACAGTTATAACAATCTTTAAGTTCAGACAGATCTCAAGTAATATATTAAAATACAATGCAGTTGTGTTTATATTAGGGCGGATTTCTTAACTCCTGCACTAGGATGACTTGTATTGTGTGGTGTGTTTACAATAAATAATTTCATATCATTTCTTGTTAATGTAAGTTGGTATCTCAGGTAAAATTAACAAACACCTTTACTCAGTATATGGCATAGGTACCATTAAGTATATTGCTAACGGACACATCCCCATAAGATAAACACAAAGCATATTTATGTTTATTCGGTAGATTTTTGTAGGTATTTTTAAGAAAAGCGCTAAATAATATAATAATAAATAAATATATAAATAATAAAAAAAAAAAAAAAAAAATTTATTCAAGAAAACTTATGTCTAAAATTACATAGTTAAATTTAAAGTAAGTACCTACTTATGTTAAAATTTAAATAGAACAATCTAAAATTATTTATTACCCTAGTAATTTAAGCTAAGTAAATTAAGTAGATACATGCTATATTTTTAATTAACTAGATGCCTAAACTAAGTAAGTAGTTTACCTGTGTCTTAGGCATCAATGTTAGTAGGTCAATTTAATGTAGGTTAGTGCTTACGACTATATTTATTAATAAAACAATAAAATTATTGGTTACATTTTGTACAGAAAATTGGATTTACAGAAGATTGGATTGGCTAAAGGACACATCCCCATAAGATGGACACCAAGCATACTGTTGCTAACGGACACATACCCTATAAGGTGGGATACAAAGCATATCTATGCATAATCGGCAGATTTTTGGGAAGGAAATGTGAAGGCAACATTCCCAGAAAATATATACAACACCTTCCCAGTACCTGAAATAAAATTCAGTTTACATACGAGCAAGTTTCGACATGCAAAGTAACGAATCTCGCGAACCGCTGCCACTCGAAATCATTTCCCGATGTCGCTGACTTTTCTCCGATATATTTACTTTTCGACAAAAACAATAATCACAATTATATTTCTGGTACTTTCTTTTCTTATTAGACATTTTTCACGACAAAAACCTAATTGTCGGTATAAATAAAAAAAATATAATTTTGTGTGGTGAACACAGCCGAGCACAAAAACGCGAATGAGGGTAAGCAGGAGCCCGCGACGCGCCAACAAAATGTGCACCTACAGGACATCGTAAAAAATTCAAAAATGATTGGATGCTTTCAAATATGTGCATGAATTGCCGTACCATAACAACGTGTACTTATGTTATCTTATCTGAGGACGAAGCACGTAGTATAATTATATACATTCTTACTGTAGGTACATATTACGCCCAAACCAGAAACAGAAATTTAAAACCATTATTTCATTTTCTGCTCGGCTTGAATCGAATCCGGGACTTCTGCGTGGTAAATACTGTACCCCTCAGGTCGTTAAAAAGTACCACAAGTAATGCTTTGTATATCTCTCTTGGAAATGAATAGAGCTAACTACTCCACGTGAAGCGCTTGCTTGCAGCGCCGTTTCGCTAAGCCGCGCTGCAGCTGCTGTAATATGAAGGGCTCAGCTGGTACAGCGCAGCAATAGCGCGACTAAACAAACAACATGAACATGAATGCGCTACATAAACTGTAAAATGGTGGTGTGGTGTTACTAACATTGTTAAACCAAACTTTATTGCATAATCTATCAATGTCTGCGCCACCACCCCTGGCTTATCTTCTTTTACCGGTACACCGATAACTACAGACTTCCTTGCGTGAAAGAGACGAGTACGCAATTTCTTCTGGTACTGCAACAGTGACGCAAATTGTTTAAACTCTGTCTCTGATATAACAAAGTCTGTCTGTCGAATTTCACTTCTATCTAAGTAAACAAATGGAAGTTTTTAAATATTAATTTTGATGATTTGTAAATCGTTTGAAGTAAGGTGACATTACATGTCACAGTCACGGATGGCTGACGGTGATTGTATCGCTTGCATCGCGAAGTAAGTTTTTTTTCTATGACCGTACCTACCGGTTGGTTTGGCTGGTCAGTCTCAGCACCGCCAAAGAAATCGTTTAGAAATTTAAAATTATAATTTAAATATGAATCCCAACCCTTAGTAAGACCACCCCTTCAAATTTACATTAAAATAGTAAATTATTAAAATATTTATAATATATATGTCGTTGCGTGAAGGAAAGGGGTGTATCAGGATCATTTTCATCAGGGTGGTGATATCAGTATTAGATCATATTCGTCCAGATAAATTAAAGAAAAGGTTCACATTTACTCCACTGTATTCGATCCAATTAATTTTTGCACATCACTTATAATTTCACTTGAAATCAGAGCTGTATAACAATGTAGGCAGTTGAGTTGTGGAGACAGTTTCAAGACGCGTCACTCCTCGGCGGCGTTCGGGCCAACAATAGCCGCCACTTCGCCCGAGACTCTGCTGTGCTGCTGTGCTGTCGAGACTCTGTCAGCACGCCCAAAAAAATGGAAAATGGGCAGCAGCATTTTCCATTGTTATATTTAAACACTGCGATCTCCAACCCGCCTGCCAAGCGTGGAGGTTATGGCAATAACCTCCCCTTTCGTGGGAGAGGCCCTTAGTCCTTCAAAGGACTGTTACGGGTTGTAATTAATATATTTATCAAAAAATTAATATTTTGTTTTTGAATAAATAAATTCAGTTGAAATTCTTAAAAGATAACCAAGCATAATTTTGATTAGGGAGGTGACAGGTCAATCACGCCGAAGGTACGAGCGAGTGAGATGGTCCAAAAGTACAGCGACCAAGTCATACTATTTAAAATAATATAGCATTATTTCGAAAATGCATGCGTTATTCTTACGCAGACTATCTTTCTAGGTAGGCCTATGTACGATGCGTTTCTGAAAGTCATTACTTGCTTATAAAACTGAAGCAAAATAGCGACTAATGAATTCCCACATTCCCATCTGTTCTTTTGTTTTGACGGATTGACGAGTACATTTATCGGTTTGCTGCATTGATTTACTACCAACCGTAGATAAATGCCATTACGTACAGTATCGTATTTCCCAAATATCAACTTTTTTTCATACTTATAAAGCTCAAAATTGCTTTTCGCGCTGTGGATAATGCTGTGACTCCATTTCTTTTAGTGAGCAATCATTGTTTTCGATTTAACGCATGCGCATGATTGAGACAACTGACGTGATGTCTGACACTGACAATATGTCTATGACTAAAATAATTATTTTTGATGGTTTTTTATGTGTAAATCGCTATATTTATGCATGATAAGATGTATAATGTGTTTATTCACGCAAAATATGAAATTCCATCAATTTTCGTAGTTTAAGGCCATTGTTTCGACAATTTTTGAACGCGCACTTGGGCATGCTTACGTGCCGACGGCTAATGACGGACTACGGAAAAGGACTGCTTGACTAGCGATTAAGCAGTCCTTCCTCGGCCCACTTTTCAAGCGTGCATGTGCTATCTACGGTTAGTAATAAATCAATGGTTTGCTGACATTAATGCAATATTTGTTTATTTATTTATTTGTTTATTAGTTCATTTCACAGTTTAACAGCAGTTTAGTTTGAGATACATTGTAAGTAGACCTATTTCAATATACTGTAATGTACAATTCAAGAACCTTGTCTGTTTCTAGTTTCAGAAAGTTTTCCTTTAGAGGTCTGCAGGATAGCTAAATTGAATTAGCCTAAAGAAGAGTTCATTACCTGTCCCTCTCTTAAATTCATACTTGTCCACCAAAATAAATTACTTATATATATTTTGTTCATGGATGCTACTAAGGATTTTAACAATTGCTAAGGAATGTGATCCTTAAGAAGGCAATACACTTTTGCTCTCATTTTGTACATAAAACTAATTTTACTTACATCTTTATGTTTCTTAACATAATCATGGAATACTCTGTAATAACGAGGGCCAAATTCTTTTACACTATGCTGTAAATATCTCCACTCATCAGGGTAACGCCTGATGATTCGAAAAAAGTCATCTACGGACAAATACAATATCTGCAACATAAAATATTTTCAACACATGAATGCAAGATACTTACATTTTTTAAAATAGGCTTTAAAATGACATTATCAATTTATTGGAACCTTCCTTTTACGGTTTCGGGATTTTACGTATCCCGTGGTCTTCCGAATGTTACGAGCATATTTTTTACATGATTGCGCCAGAAGAAGGGTTTCAGTTTTGAGCATATGTATGTATGGAATGGAATTTAATATATAAAATGTTGCTAGATTCATCTTGGTCGCGCAAATGACATATTTTTTCTTTAAACCTATCGAATGGGGTATCAAAACAAAAGGTCTTCAAAAGGCATTTTAAAAATATTTACGGCTTACGTACTAAAAATATTTTTTTGTTTTTCAGTTAGCAAATAGCAGTCCGGTTTTTAGTTTTTGAACTTCTACTTAGTTTTTTCTTATATTAGACAAGACAGGCATTTAACCGCCACCTCACCTGCAGCTAATTGACGATGCGGCCGAAGATGGAGAATGCCCGCTGAAGGCATCTAGATTATATTGATCAGGGAACACACTCGCAGGCAAGGTGTGCCATTCCTTAGCCGTACGCATTATAAATGTGTAAATAGCTAGAAGATCAACGACATAAGGATGAAGAGCTCGCCCGGATCGCGTCTCTCGATGGCGGAAAGGGGCCGGCGGCATGAAGTCGTGCAGCTGCTTCGCACACTCTCCAAAATGTAACCTGTAGAAAATCGTCAGACGCGAAGCCCCGATGCTCGAGGCTCTGTAGCCTAGCTTCAATCAACTGCAGGTCACAAATTAGCTTCTTCGAATCCAAAGCCGCCAGTTTATAATGGCTGATCAATGCTTCAAGTGGAAGCACTACTCGATGCAAGAGCGGACTTGTGCATGATATAACTGAAGCAACTGCTTTGAAGTGAACCCTACCTACAAACGGGATTGTTAATATGCAACAAGAATAAAATTGCGGACAGTACCGAACCCTGAGGAACTTCCGCGTCGATAGCCTAAAGATAAGACGAGTAGCAACGATAGCTACACGGATTGAACGTCCACTCAGAAAATCCGATATCCAGGTACCAACAGGAATGCCAAATGAAAGAAGCTTGCTTAGTAGTTCTGCACTTGTTATAGGCTCAATCTTATCGACATTTTGATTACGCGGAAAACTTAAATTTCTGCTAAAGCACTCTCTTGGTCGAGCATTCTATCGGACCAACTGAATTGTGACCCATACTGGAGCCTTCACACAGTAAGTCATAATGATTTTCCTTCTAAGAAAATGCGACGTCACTATGATAATTTTTGTGAAAATGTGGAATGTGGACTTATTCGCCTGCGTATTGAAGTGTTGTGTTTGTTTTATCTACCTATAAACACTTATTGAACACAAAACACGCAATTATGAACTACACAGTGTTCACATGATCTAGTAAACGTTTACCCACACACTAGGTCCAGTTTACCGGCTCTCTTCGATTGACAATTAGTGGAAGCGAAGTACAAGACAAAAAACATTGACCTCAGACAGCACTAACACAGACTGCACAAAAATAACAATATCGCATCAATACGAGCACGGCGCAAGACACAAGGCACATTATTTCTCTGCGGTAGGTGCATGCGTCCGCCGTTTTGCAAATTTGCATATTTGCTTTAAGCACAAGGTAGGTACTAAACAGGTACCTACCTCTCTATTCCCTCTTCATTCTAAGACCTCTCACCTAACTTTAACTTTAATTTATTATATAACGCCTGCCTTTCTGCATGATATTTTAATCCCATCAAGTGCCTGTAAATGTTATTATATTGGACACGAATGCTGTTCAGAGAGGCCACCGTATACTCCGTCCATAGTTGACACGTATAAAAACTCTGACAATAACTTCGAAATAAATTAATTTTAACATTTTTACTAGCATTAAAAAATTTCCTGGCAATCATATTGCCTATCACCGAAATACAGCCACCGATTTTATACTATTATATTTTTATTTTAATTATTATTATTTTATTGCCTAATTATTTTATTGCCTGGCCGCAAAATATTTTTTATAAGCGGTTTCTTTTTTCTCTTCTTTGTTCGCACGTGTCGTGTGCATTGAGATAATATGAATTATTATGAGTTACCGGCGACGATCCGGAAAGTTGGTAGATAAATAGCAAAAATTGTAATAGTCTTTATATATTCTATCTAGGTAATAGGTATTTTATTTATATTACTTTATTATACTACATTTATTTATATTAAGTTCTATGTCTAATACGCAAAGTATTGACTCAGATGACGAATTCTTCTCGTTATCGTCTTTTTCTATTTTCTCACATTTTAGTACATGTGACGACAGCTCCGATGGGCCATCTCTGAGTGAGAATTTAAAGGTCTCGTTCACTCCTTTCAAAAAGAACTTTAACGTAGTCCATATAAACGCTCAGAGTGTTGCAGCTCATTACACGGACCTATGTGCAACATTCTCTAATCAAAATATTCACGCCTTATTGGTCTCAGAGTCATTCCTTAAGCCGTCTTTGCCGTCAACTTTATACCCTCTCCCTGGCTTCAAGCTGTTTAGAAATGACAGAGCGTATACTAAGGACCTCGGTGGGAGTGCGAGAATGGTCCGTGGTGGGGGGCCGCTATTTATCTGCGCGGCGACATTTCTTGTAGAATAATTTCACAATCACCTTCAGTATACAATACGGCTGAACACTTGTTCCTGGAAGTCACCTTACATCATACTGACTTACACCTGACTCGCATGTTAACTACTTCACCAGCCTGGAATGTTTGCTATCAGATCTGCGTCCCCAGTTTGACCACACGATTGTAATGGGGGATTTTAACACCTGTTTGGTAAGGAGTGATGCTCGTTCGAAAAATCTCCTCTCACTTCTGAATTCAGTCGATCTTCATTTCTTGCCTCTCGGGCCAACTCGTTTCCCCCATAATGGTCCACCATCACTCCTCGATTTAATAATCACATCTTCTCCGCAGGTAGTAGACTCATATGGTCAGTTTGCAGCGGCCGCCTTCTCCGCCCATGACTTAATTTATGGGTCCTTTAAAATTTGTCCACCAAAGAAGAGGCATAAGGTTCTTCTACTTCGGAAGTTCTCTGATATTACCCAGGAGGTTCTTCTTGAGGATATGCAGACGGCGAACTGGGGCTCGGTCTTCTCTGTTGATAGTGTGGACGCAAAGGTTGAGGCATTAAACTTAATACTTTTGGCAGTGTATGATAAACATGCACCTGTCTTGCCAGTGAGGGTGAAGCACTTTCCCGCACCCTGGATTTTACCGGAGATTAAAGCTTTAATGGCTAAGAGGGATAGGGCCAAGTTAAGGTTTCGGCATGATCCGTCCCCTCGTAACGGGGAGACCTATATAACATTACGTAACTCATGTAATCGCTTGTGTCGCGCGGCCAAGCAGAACCACATACATAACATCATTAACGAGTGCCCGCCCTCGAGACTTTGGAGTTTTTTGCGATCTTTGGGAGTAGGGGGGGGGGAAACCTGACTGGTCCCTCAGGGTTAGATTTAAATACCTTAAATCACCATTTCTGCTCAAAATCACCAGTCATAGATCCAGGAACCAAGAGCCGCACCCTTGCAGAGCTCGAAATCAAACGGGTAATTGGTAACGATTCATTGACCCTGGGGCAGATATCGGAGGGGGAGGTGTTGGGTTTGCTGAAGACTATCAAAACTAAGGCGACTGGGGATGATGGAGTGAGCCTTGATATGGTTAATCCAATCAAACACTTTTTAGCCCGAATTCTCGCACACATTATAAATTCTTCTTTATCTTCTGGAGTGTTTCCATCCTGCTGGAAGCGGGCACACGTGACTCCTCTCCCTAAGAAATCTAATTCATCCTCTCTCGCTGATTTTCGGCCGATTTCCATTCTTCCCATCTTGTCAAAGCTGATCGAGAAATTTGTTTAGCGTAGACTTTGCTCCCATCTATCAAGGTTTGATCTGCTGAACCGATACCAGTCGGGGTTTCGTTCGGGGCACAGCACTACAACTGCACTTGTCAAAATCACGGTTGACATAAGATTAAACATCGAGAGGAAGGAGCTAACTGTGCTAGCTCTTCTTGATTTTAGTTGCGCCTTTGACACGGTCGACTATGATATCTTGCTGGCTGTGCTCAGAACATTTAATATGTCCGAGACCACTCTTTGCTGGTTTCGCTCATACTTGCGGGATCGGGTCCAATTGGTAAAGGTTGATGATGGCCGTTCTAATTGGTGTCCAATTGCAGCTGGAGTACCCCAGGGTGGAATTCTCTCGCCTATTCTTTTTTCTCTTTTCATTAATGGGATTACTTCTTCTTTGACCTCCCCCTTTCACCTTCATGCAGACGATCTGCAATTATACATATCGACTCCTCTGTCTAACCTGAATGATGCCATTGAGATGCTCAACAGGGATCTTTACCGAATTGAGTGCTGGGCTAAGGAGTTTGGTCTGAAGGTCAATGCCTCCAAGTCCCAAGCTATTGTAATAGGTTGTCAACATTTTATTACAAAATTGACGGGAAATTGCTCTGCCAACGTTAATTTTTGATGACAAAATCATAGAGTTCCAGGAATCCTTTAAAAAATTGGGAGTTTTATTCGACCAGACTTTGGAGAGTTTTGGTCGACGCACATCGGTGAGGTTAGCCGCAGGGTATTTTACTCATTTCGCTCTCTTAAGAGGTTAAAATTTTTTTTGCCTGTGGAAACTAAGCTTCTGTTGGTGAATTCACTCATCCTTCCTTTGTTGGATTATGGGGACGTGGCCTACTTGGATCCCACGGAGGAACTTCTGTCTAGACTGGAGCGGTTGCAGAATCTCTGTATTAGATATGTTTATGGGCTTCGTAAATTTGACTACGTGTCTGAATACAGAACCAAATTGAAGTGGCTGCCTATACGGCGAAGGAGAAAGTGTCACAAACTAGGTTTATTATACACCGCTCTTGTTAATCCCACAGCCCCTCTGTACCTCGGCGGATCCTCGTTTGCGCCCTCGTAGAGAACTCCAACTGGCAATTCCTTCTTATAGCTCGGCTGCCTATGGGAAATCTTTTCGAGTGTATGCTGCGCGCCTGTGGAATTCTCTGCCAGACGACATTCACAATGCTCGTAGACAATTCAGCTTCAAAGAACTTCTGAAGAAGCACTTTCTCAGCAGTTAATAGAGCTTTATTATATATATGTATGGTATTATATTTATTTATTTATCTATATAGTATCGATATAATATATATTATATTGGTATATATATATATATTTGCTATGTTCAAAATTATACATAAATTATGTATATTTTTTAAGTTAATTAATACCTGTAAAATAAAAGTTATTTAGTTATAAGTGCTCAATATTGCCTCCACCGCTCTTTAGATCTCCTTTCAGAGGGTCTAAGGTTGGCTGGAAGAAATCCCATTGTGGGATAAGCCCGCCTTTGCTTTGTAAAATGATATTTGTCTACCTACTGTATTTCTGTTTAATTGCAATAGAGATTTTACATACATACATACATGAGTGATTTACTGATTGCAGATACCTAATATTTGTAGGTAGTACTACTTGTTAGTAGAATATTTTGATAATAGTGTCTCTTAATAGCAGGGGCTCGTAAATTGGATTTACCCTACCTCTTAAAACTGCTTACATAACTGTCTATTCATAGATAGATATTAGATAGGACCATAAATGAGCAAGCTGTATTGCTGTTTGTTAGCTATAGTTCGTAGGTATTAAGTCATTGATTGGCCACATTAATATCAGTGAAATAATATAGAATATTTTGTTGAGTAAGTAGATAGTTAACAGGCTACATTACTGTTTGTTTGCCAGTTAGTTGTTAATAATTACTTGACAGGAGCCCTTTCCACAACATTGGAGGGCTTTGCCAAAATTATATTGTATTTTATTAAGTAGATTGCTAAATTAGCAGTCTATTGTTTGTTTACCATTTAATAGGTATTAATTAACTAACTAACTTGAGCCTCCTTCAAATCAGTGGAGGGCTTTGCCATAATATATAATATTTTGTTAAGTGGAGCACTAAATTAGCAGTTTATAGTACGTATTAGAAAGTAATAAATAGATATTTAAATATTTTTATGGGGTTGTTTGCCTATTGATAAGGTTAAATAATATAATTTATAATTTATTAATATCTCTCACAACATTAACACAAACTATAGATTAGTTGGATTAATATTAACGGTAGCTTCACGTATTCCTTCCTAATACCTAATATTCGTGTTGGAATTTCTGCTGTCCCGATTTTTTGTCAGTTTCAGGCCGCCCAGTGCCGACGAATACTTTCAAATATGGTAAAGACACGACGCGCTGCCTGCGAGGATATAAAATGTAAGCTGCAACTGGCGCTGGACGAGTTGAAATGCTCCAAAACTCTCTGCGACCAGCTGTTGGAGGAACGCAAAGACGCGGAACAGGAGATCCAAAGCGCCATTGGCACTAACACTCAGTTAAAGAGCGAGCTATGCATAAGGAGTACTTGGAAGTAACCAGGGACAGAGACGAGATACGCAACGTCGCAGAGCAGCAGACCTGTCACAGTAATTACACAAGTGCCTTAAGCAGAATCTCAGAACTGGAACTAGCCCTGAGCGAGGCTCACAATATTAAAACAAAATATGAGCAGCGACGGTCTATCGACTCACCAAAAATCCCAGTGTCTGTATGATGAACTGGGAGAACTAGAATATGATCACCAAGCAGTGTCTGAAAACACTTCTGACCCATCTAATTCCTGGAATAAGACCACATCAATGTCACATTTACTTAATATGAATAGAAATAAAAAACCAAACAAGTACCTAAAATAAAAAAAATGTGAGTTAGTTTGAGTTACGTAAAGTAAAATATTATAAAAATAAACAAAATTGTATAATCAACTTAGTACATCAAAATATCCAAGGCACGTCGAATAAAGAATTGGAAGTTGAGCTCTTCATGAACGGTGAGAATGTTGATATTTTTTGCATTACTGAACATTGGTTAAAAAATCACCAGCTCACATTTGGCTTTAACAATCATAAACTTGCAAGTTCGTTCACTGGAAGGCAAGCAATTCATTGGGGTTCCCTAATACTTGCTCGTAATTGCCTAAAATGTAAGGAACGTACTGATATTGTCAAGCTGTCTGTTGAACGAATTGCTTAAATTGCCTGTATAGAACTTGAGCGACTTATTGTAATGAGCGTATACAGACCACCAGCTTCATCATTTGATCTGTTCAAAAAAATTATGGATGAAGCCCTTATTAAAGTTAGCAATTATAATAAGAATATTGTTGTTTGTAGAGATTTTAATATATATTAATAAGATGTATCTTGTAAATATAGTAGTAGGCTAATAACGTAATTTAAGTGTCATAATTTAAAAAACATATTTTAGAGCTTACCAGAATAACAAGTACTACTTGTCTAGATACTTGTCTACATCTACTTGACTAGACAATTTTTTTTGCAATATCCAGGCATGTAGCCAGTCTTTTTTTTTATACCACTAAGGTGGCAAACAAGCTTGCGGCCTGCCTGATGGTAAGCAGTCACCGCAGCCTATGGACGTTTGCAATACCAGGGGCATCACCCACGCGTTGCCAACCCCGTAAAAACCTTGTAATAAACAAACTACAATCCGATCATTGTGGTCAATTAGCTGTGTTTAATGATGATATGAGGAAAGAGACAAAAAATACTATTAAATTTGTACCAATTAACAACAACCGTCTGAATAGTTTTAGAAATAACATTATAGAGATATCATTTGATTTAAAGCATTGTGATGATACAAATGAATATTATAATTCAGTTTTACACATGACAAAAAAGTAATAGTATATTCAAACCAAAGTAATAGTATATTCAAACCAAAGGTGAAGGCAATAAACAGCAAACTTATGTTTAGCGATTGAGCGAGCAGGAATACATAAAAGTAGAAACAAATTATATGAGCTTTATGCAGAACAGGCGTATAATAATAGCGTAGAATTTGCTGACTATGTTAAGCATTACTCGAAGGTATTCAAACGCGTTTGTGCTACAGCTAAATCGAATTCCGTTAAACACAAACAAAAAATAGCAAAGATGTAGTAAAATCCACATGGCAGATAATAAATATTGAAACTGGAAAAGTCAAAACTCGCGATACAAAATACAATTTAAAAATAAATGATATGTTGTTACCAAAAACTCGGAAATTGCGGAGGCTTTCAATTATTTTTTACAGACATTCCAGTGTCGACTACAAAATTATTAAATGCGTCTCCTGCTCTCGCTGAATCCTTGCTAAAACAGAATGTACACGAGAGTGTCATCGATTTTAAGTTCGAACATGTAACACCTCGAGATATAGTTAAGGCTTTTAAAAGTATAAAAATATAAGCGACTGCCGACATCGATGATTTGTCAGTTAGAATTATTAGCTCTGTAATTGATGTTATTGCTGTCCACTTAGCGAATATATTTAATAAATGTGTTGATAATATCAATTTTCCTGACCTGATGAAACATAGCAAAATTATTCCATTGTTTAAAACAGGTAGCAGAGGGTAGTTGGAAATACCCGGGTCAAGACGTTAAATTGTGTACTCGTCAATTAATTTGTTTTAAAAATAGTTATAATTGTTAATAAGTTTCAACTAGCAATTAATTTGTAACAGTTTATAATAATAAATAAGTATTACGATTTCTGTGGTACCAGTGTTCGTGGCAAATAACTTAATAAAACTACACTAAAGTTGTAACGGTCGCCTTTGTTCGACCGAAATCAGAGGACTACAAAAAAGGCGAGTATAGTTTTGTTTTGATATTTTTATTAACTTCTACGCACATATTTAATTAGGCCTATCGATTTACGTTGTTAAATATTTCGAATAGGTAATTTTGTTAAGGACTTGTATAATTTTCAAAACAGATTGCAACTATCTTCCTACACCTACGTACCTATTAAACGTATTCATTCTTGATTGTTATTACTACCGGTGAGTGAGTACCTGTGCGATAGGTGTTGCACTCGTAGGTATCTAACAGATTGCAAAGCCGCGGTCGTTGACCCGGGACTGATAACAAAGAAGAGAACGCATCTTGTCGGAACATAGATCTTATTTTATTTTTTTCCCCTTCATTCTAAGACCTCTCAACTAACTTTAACTTTAATTCATTATATGACGTCTACCTTTCCCCTGTTTAGCTTTTCCGCTGTATTTATCTTACTTTACTTTTTCTATTTTCTATGCCATTAGCGTTGTAAAGTGGGTGGGTACCTGGGTGTAGACCGATAAGTGATTTACTGATTACAGATACCTAATATTTGTAGGTATTACTAGTAGTTAGTAGAATATTGTGGTAATAGGGTCTCCTAAATTGGATTTACCCTACCTCATAAAACTACTTTTTCATTGTCTGCTTATAGATAGATATTAGATAGGACCATAAATTGGAGATGGCTCAGCTAAATTAGCAAATTGTATTGCTGTTTGTTAGCTATAGTTCGTAGGTACTAAGTCATAGATTGACCATATTAATATAAGTAACGAGCTTTGAAATAACATATAATATTTTGTTAGGTAGATAGATAGTTAACAGGCTATATTACTGTTTGTTTGCCAGTTAGTTGGTAAATAATTACTTGACTAGAGCCTTCTCCACAACAGTGGAGGGCTTTGCCATAATTATATTATATTTTGAAAAGTAGATAGCTAGATTCGCATTATATTGTTTGTTTGCCATTTTATAGGTATGAATTGATTAATTATTAAAGGTAGGTTCGCGCATTCCTCCCTAATACCTAATATTCGTGTTGGAATTTCTGC
Source organism: Blastobasis lacticolella (assembly GCA_905147135.1). Lineage (NCBI taxonomy): Eukaryota > Metazoa > Arthropoda > Insecta > Lepidoptera > Blastobasidae > Blastobasis > Blastobasis lacticolella. Next base: position 23,238,445 of record LR990041.1, read on the forward strand.
TGTCCCGGTTTGTTGTCAGTTTCAGGCCAACCAGTATAGACGACTACATTCAAATATGGTGAAGACACGACGCGCTGCCTGCGAGGAGCTCGAATGCAGGTTGCAGCTAGCGCTGGACGAGCTGAAATGCTCCAAAACTCTCTGCAACCAGCTGTTGGAGGAACGCATGGACGCAGAACAAGAGATCCAAAACGTCATTGGCACTAACACTCAGTTAAAGAGTGAGCTTGCTTCTATGCATAAAGAGTACTTGGAAGTAACCAGGGACAGAGACGAGATACGCAACGTACTAGCAGAGCAGCAGACCTGTCACAGGCACTACACATGTGCTTTGAGCAGAATCTCGGAACTTGAGCTAGCTCTGAGCGAGGCTCACAATGTCATAACAAAATATGAGCAGCGACGGTCTTGCGACCCACACCAAATATCCCAGTGTCTGTACGATGAACTAGTAGAACCAGAATATGATCATCAAACAGTGTCTGGAAACACTTGTGACCCTTGTAATTCCTGGAATGAGACCACATCCACGTCATCTTCACTTAACATAAATAGAAATAAAACATCAAAATGAGTACCTAAATTGAAAAAATGTATAAAAAAGACATATCATAAAGTAGAGTCATCAAGGCAAAACAAAATTATTCACCACTTATCCAAAACAACGAATCAGTAACGAAATGATTTTGAAGAATGTAATTCAGAATTGGTACGTGCGCAACAAACCGATACCACGGAGACACATGAGACGTATAAAAAAATTAAAAAAATTGCAAATAGACTTAAATATAGTAAATAGAAAATATAAAATTGCACAGAGTGAAATAATTACTTGGAGAGAAGCTATCTCTGAAATGGTCAAATTGTCAAATAAAAACTCGGAAATGATCGAACGTCTGATGGCTGCCAAAGAAGGGGAATGTGAGTGTGTCGCCTCGCAGCTTCAGCGCCCCGCGCCCCGGCCGCAAAACACTGTCGTCGCCCCCGAGGCGCACGCGGTTAACGTCGAGCCCGCGGTCGCCGGGTGTAAGGCCGTGGCCTCCCCGGCCTTCGCGTCCATCTCTTCCACCGCGGCTCACATCGTACCTGCGGTCGTCGGGCCCCACAAAGCTTCAGCCGCCCCGGTCGTCACGGCCACATCTTATGCCGCCGCTGCGAGGAGTACGACGCGCCCTAAGTCGACGGGCGCGGTCGACGGGCCATTCAAGGCCACAGCTGCACCCGCCGTTGCGGCCACCTCCTATGCCACCATAGCAAGGAGATCGACGCGCTCTACGGCCCCTGCGGCCCACATCCAGCCCGCGGGAGCCATCACCACCGAGCACGCTATCCTCGAGCCCGTACCGGCCCCGCGGGTAGCACCGCGCGCCGCGCCGAGAGCGCCGCCGCCTCGCGCCGTTCGGCCGCGCGTGGCCACCGCCTGCGAGCCCGCGGCCGATACAGCGGCGCCCGGGGCCACCTCCGTCGCCGCCAGAGTGCCCGTGGCCGCCACCGTCACGATCCCCGGCAAACCCAGCAGGCCTGCTAGCGCAAAGCCGACGCAAACATTGCGAACTAATGTGCAGACACAGAGGACTCTAGTTTTTTCAGATCGAATAGGCAAAAATATGGGCGTGTTACTAAACGACTGTACGAATTCCAAAGTAATCAATTATTGCATGCCTGATTTGTAGTACAGCGGTATAATCCAAAAAGTCTAAAAAACTCAGAACACATAGATCAAAATGTAAATATAATAATTTTAATAGGTAATAGCCTTAAAGTACGAAAATATGATATTGTCAAGAGTTTTGAAGCGTTGCAAGGATTGTCTGCAGGAAAAATTGTATTATGCGCATTTCCCTTCATAATGTTTATGATACTGAAAATGACCGTATTCACATGTTGAATACTTTGATGTATAATTTGACTTGCAGTCAGAAAGACGCATTAACCTTTTTTGACTGTAATAAATTTACAGATAAAGTAGTTTTAACAGAAGATACTATGTATCTTCGACGTAGGTACAAAGTCAAACTGGCTACAATGTTAGCGTACCATAATAATTTATTGATTTCTCCTACCGTAGGTAGATATGACCAGAGTGCCGATTTGTTAATGAACAAAAAGGGTCACTCTTTAAACTAGTATGTAAGACAAAGGAGCCGTCCTGTATCATATCAGCAGCATATAACAGTCCACTGTTAGACTTGAACAATAAATCTTTTGATATTGGTCAGAATATACAGGACTGCTCTGGCATAAAGTCATTAGTAAATAGTGGTAATAAGCCTTTGGATGTACGTAAAGTAAAATGTTATAATAATAAACAAAATTGTATAGTTAACTTAGTACATCAAAATATCCAAGGCATGACGAAAAAAGAATTGGAAGTTGAGCTATTCATGAATGGTGAGAATGTTGATATTTTTTGCATTACTGAACATTGGTTAAAAGATCACCAGCTCATATTTGGCTTTAACAACCATAAACTTGCAAGTTCGTTCACAAGAGGGCAGGCAATTCATGGAGGTTCCCTAATACTTGCTCGTAATTGCCTAAAATGCAAGGAACGCACTGATATTGTCAAGCTGTCTGTTGAACGATCTGCTGAAATTGCCTGTATAGAACTTGAGCGACTTATTGTAATGAGCGTATACAGACCTCCGGCTTCATCATTTGATGTATTCGAGAAAATTATGGATGAAGCCCTTATTAAAGTTAGCAATTGTAATAAAAATATTGTTGTTTGTGGAGATTTTAATATAGATTTATTAGACGTATCTTGTAAATATACTGGTAGGCTAATATCATTATTTAAGTGTCATAATTTAATCCACTTATTTTTAGAGCCTACTAGAATAACAAGCACTACATCAACTTGTCTAGACAACATTTTTTGTGATATCCAGGCATGTAGCCAGTCTGTAATAAACAAATTGCAATCCGATCATTGTGGTCAATTAGCTGTGTTTAATGTTAATATGAGGAAAGAAACAAAAAATACTATTAAATTTGTACCAATTAACAACAACCGTCTAAACAGTTTTAGAAATAACATTATAGAGAAATCATCTAATTTAAAGTATTTTGATGATACAAATGAATATTATAATTCAGTTTTACACATGACAAAAACTGAAAGTAATAGTATATTCAAACCAAAGGTGAAGGCAGTAAACAGAAAACTTATGTTTAGCGGTTGGGCGACAGCAGGAATACATAAGAGTAGAAATAAATTATATGAGCTCTATGCAGAACGGGCGTATAATAATAGCGTAGAATTTGCTGAGTATGTTAAACATTATTCGAAGTTATTTAAACGCGTTTGTGCTACAGCTAAATCGAATTTCGTTAAACACAAACTAAAAAATAGCACAGATGTAGTAAAATCCGCATGGCAGATAATAAATAGTGAAACTGGAAAAGTAACAAATCGCGATACTAAGTACAGTTTAAAGATAAATGATAATGTTGTTACCAAAAACTCGGAAGTGGCGGAGGCATTCAATTAATTTTTTACAGACATTCCAGTGTCAACTACGAAATCCTTAAATTCGTCTCCTGCTCTCGCTGAATCCTTGTTAAAACAAAATGTACCCGAGAGTGTCATCGATTTTAAGTTCGAGCATGCAACACCTCAAGATATAGTTAAGGCTTTTAAAACCATAAAAATGAAAGCAACTGCCGACATTGATGGTATGTCAGTAAAAATTATTAGCTCTGTAATTGACGTTATTGCTGTCCACTTAGCGAATATATTTAATAATTGTGTTGATAATGGTGAATTTCCTGACCTGATGAAGCACAGTAAAGTTATTCCATCGTTGAAAACTGGTAATACAACGGATCCTACAAATTTTAGACCAGTTTCAATTTTACCGGCTCTAAGTAAAATATTTGAGAAAATCATATTAAATCAACTAAAAGCTCATTTTTATGGAGGTAACCTATTGCATCATAAACAATTCGGTTTTACTCGCGGTCGTTTAACAGCTGATGCAGGTGTTGAACTTATTAAACATATCTTTGGGGCCTAGGAAGAATCACGTGATGCCTAAGGGGTTTTCTGTGATTTATCCAAAGCCTTTGATTGCGTTAATCATGATATTTTGGTCAGGAAATTACAACATTATGGAATAAAGGACTTAGCTCTAAACTTATTAAGTTCATATTTAAGTCGGAGAATTCAGAAGGTTGATGTGAACGGAGAAAGTTATGCAGGGTCTGTTGTCTCTATGGGGGTCCCACAGGGGTCAATTCTAGGTCCATTTCTGTTTCTTATTTATGTAAATGATTTGCCGTACTTTGTAAAAGATACTCACGAAATTGTTTTGTTCGCTGATGATACATCTTTAGTGTTTAAAATTAAAAGACAACAATTAACATTTGACGACGTGAACAAAGCTATTTCAGAAGTGGTAAACTGGTTTACGGTTTTGGCGGTGCAGGATAAGATAGCCGCCAGTGTTGGCAAGCGAAGAAGGTAGAAAAGGGTAATTACCCACCTGGCCGGGTGTTGTGACCAGGGGACCAAGGGTCCGACAGTTGATCGTCGGAAGTTGTATATATGCCGTGGAAGTTAGCACATTTCTCTAGCGCGATGTAGGACGGTTAGCGCCATCTATATGCGGATACTTGCCAACCTTGTGTTCGTATACTCGTAAAGTAAGTATTGTTGAAGTTCCCTGTTGGAGCGATAGATGTCGCTACACGGGTAATAATTTATTACTGAATGGCAAAAAGACAAAATGTTTAAAATTCTCCTTGCCAAATGTTAGATCAGTACCTCCTAATATACAAGTAAGAGGCAAAAATTTGGATTTTGTTGATTTCACAGTATTTTTAGGCTTTACTCTAGATAGTAGCCACACATTGATAAATTGGCGAAAAGGCTAAGTTCTGCAGCATATGCTGTAAAAAAGATACGAGGTTATTCTGATGGCCTCATCAGAATAACCTCTACAACAGCAAGATTAGTTTACTTTAGTTATTTCCACATTATGACTTATGGCATACTGCTGTGGGGACACGCTGTCGACTGGCATAATGTATTTGTACTGCAGAAAAGTGAATCAATTGAAAGGCACTGTAAAAATCAAATTATGTCAAAAAAACTTAAGCATTGTATTGTTTTCTTTGATTTGTTTTACATTGTTATGCATGTATTTGTTAGCCTCTTTTACCGATTTGCGTTAAGTTGTAAACTTGTATAAAACTTTTTTTTTCTGTGTAACCTGTGAAATTTAATTGTGGTGTCTCCTAATTGGCTATCCGATGTTATGCTATTATATATTTTCTTGTTGCACGCTGTGAGACATCCAAACGCAAAAAAAAAAAAAAAATTATTATAGTGTATCTGAATATGAAAATGACAAAAGTCCATGGGACTGAACTGCGGTTCTATACAGGTATTTACTTTTAAGATAGTATCTAGGACAAATAATATATTAGTACATAAGACATGTTAAAAAAAAAGAATTAACCTAGGCTCTGTGGGTTTCTTGCCGTTCTTTCCCCCACGTAGAACCACCTTGGAAGCGGCGTTAAATTTCCTTCCTTTCCCACACATAGTGACTTCTGTCTGCGGTTGGGTAGGGGTAGGGTAGTAGTTACAGTAGGGGTAGGGTAGTGGTAGGGTAGGGGTATGATAGTGGTAGGGTAGGGGTAAGTTAGTGGTAGGGTAGGGTTAAGGCAGTGGGAGAATATGGTAGGGGTAAGCTAGAGATATGGTATGGATAGGATAGAGTAGAGTGATGCACGCTCACTTAAAAGTCTGTCTGGCGGTGGCGTGGGGGACGGGTCGCTCTTTTCCCTCAAATATGGTTGAACTGGACGATGGCTGGGCCCTGTGTTATACTCGTGAACGGGTGCTGCCTTGGTGGACTGGCTTACTCTTGCTGTAGTTTTAGGAGGTTTAACTTAATTTAACTAGACATATTTATGTAATATATTGAGCGCGGTCCGGCTTTGCCTGGCATTGCCGGGCACGCTCCGGTCGTGACTGGCGTGGGGTGGGTTTGCTACTGCCATGGGGCGGCCAGCATGTCACTGTGTGCTTCCTTCCTACTTTCCTACCCCGATCCTTTTTGACGATTAAAAGAGATATTTAATGTCCTAATCAATAAATAAATTTTGAATTTTGAATTTTGCAGTATAATTGAATATACTCAGCACCTACATTTAACACCCCGGTTTGCTATATGGGCTGAATATTTACGCTTAGTCCTGATCCGTTCACGCTACTGCAGTATACAAGTGAGTTAATAGGGTATACTCATACCTTGTAATTTATCTTTATCTATACTCTTGTTGTTGTGTCAGGCAGACATGCGTCAGTGTCTATGGCCGTTTTATTTAATATAAATAAATTGCACAAAAGTGGCTTACTTCGCAATCAGACGCTGCTGTATATGTTCTCAGCGCAATTTTACCCAGAAACACGGAGCTTGGGGATAACATTTCTTGTGCATAAAGATATTTGTTCATGGTCTGGCCAGTTTCGTCGAGATACTCGCACTTCAGAACCCCCTGAAAACACATTAATGTACTCCAGCTATTCAGAGTATGCTTTAAATAAATAAATGTTCAATACAGGCCATCTTCAAATCCGGAGTAGCTTTAAATTTGAAAGCATCAGTTTATTTAATCACCATATCAGTTAGAGGCGACTTGAAATCTGTTTGAACAAGACAAATCTATGGAGCGATAACTATAGGTAATAATGACCGTGAGGGAGGCTCGTTGTCTTCTCTCCAGTAGTTTCTCCATTGGCAAATATTAGTTTATAGTGGTAGCATTCTATGCAATAGGCGTAAGGGTTGTTATGGTTGTACACCCATAACCATACAAAACACAAATATTGTAATTAAAGCTTAAAAACTATACAAGGTGACTTTATATTCATGAAACATAGGGATATGCCAAAGAGATTATAGTGTTAGCGACCTTCATGGTTATAGAAGAGTAGCCGTGAAGGGTAAAATCATAGCCTCCTTCATCTTACAAGCCATGCTGTAGCGCAGAACGGCAACGTCGCTGTGAACCGATTTACTCATTGTTTACATGTAAATGTGCGGGAAAATTATGAATTTTATGATGAAAATTTAAAAAATATTGATAAAACTGCAAATTAACGCGTTTGTATGGATCATCTACGAAGTTAAATAAAGTAAATATATTTATAATTGTGCTAAAATTTGATAAATTCGATTTTTGAAAAGCAATCCTTGACCACTTTTGTTGTTAGTTTTTTATTTATTTCATAAATCATGTTATATTTTATATTCGTAATCTTTTTCTTACAAATGCAAAAGCCTTGTTGCATTTGAAAAATGCAAGTGAAATTATGATTAAACCATAAACATGGAAAAGAAGCTGTGCCGATGTTTTGCTTTCCAAAAGATGTAATTCTATTAAATAAATGGACTTCTGCTATACCCCGAACATGCTGGAGTCCCACCGAAGGATCTTTTGTATGCAGCATACATTTTCGCATTGTGAAAGTTATCACAACTACATTAAACCACGATCTCTGATTATCCACGATGATGTAAGCGTTGAAAAAGTAGATAGGTGCAATAAGTAAGTAAGTAGTTAGTTTTTATATACTTAGGTACTTAAATAAAACTGTTTAAAATGTATTATATCTAATATTTAGTAAATTGGGCAATATTTTGGCTGGCATAGATTATTTTATTTCATAATAGCTTTTGGTCGTGACTGCGTCCGCATTATATTTCGCATTTATAATATTAGGATAATACAATTGCAAGTATTTAGATAGGTAAATAGTACAAGAATCTGTCCAATTTTATTTTATCTAACTAATGTTTATACTTATTAATATACTTTATCACTTAAATAACAAATAACATTAAACGACAACGACCGCGACGATAGTTTTATAGTAGTTTTCAGGTTCACTAAAATTAAAAAATGCGACGTTGTCAAACTTCTGCGCATGGCTTGCAAGATGAAGGAGGCTATGGTAAAATGCATGCTACCCGTCAGTACCCGACAATCATTTTACTTATCTGACGCAATTGTAAACAAAAAATTTCAATTTATTTATTATTATATTTTGTGTTTTAGGCTTGGACCACTACCATTTATGTATATTAAAACTCGTTGATTATCGATTGTAGAATGTGTATACTTAGTATGTGAAATAAATACGTGTTAAAGGCCGAACACCTGGATTCTTAATAAATATAACAAAATCTGCTCACAGCATTTTCCACCGGAATGTTTTCATGTACGCAGTGCTCATTATACGCAATTACAACATAATGCCATTCCGTCTATGCAAGTCGCGGTAATTAACTTTTATTATAATAATCATTATCTTAGCACGAGGGCCCAGGGTTCGCCTTGACCCTTGATCCAGGATTTTGCAGATCAGATAATTACAGTGGTGCGCCAGAGGATCTTTCTACGTACGCAAAAAAAACGCACCTGTACAAAATATTATTTGTAGTCCCATCTGTACTCACACTCTCCTTTATGGAGTACGGCGATGAGATGTGAGCCACTAAATAAAGACTGCTTTCTTCAACGGATAATCGCAGAGAACAATTAAGACGTAAGGTAAAGTGAGATTCATATTAGAAAAGGTGAAGAGACAAGAGAAAAGTGAAATGGGTCGAACGAGAAGGGAGAGCCAATATTATGGAGCATTCAAGTAATGACCAATCACCGCTTTCTTAAAAGAATATTTGTTGGGTAATAGTCTGATGTCAGAGGGGACGGGGGGATACTGACAACTTATGCCCGTCACGTATACCATAATTTGTATTTGTTATACTAAATAAAGTATATGTATAAATTTAAGACAATAAATTTAAAAGATTTTACGTATTTAATTAATAGCGACTATTACTTTATGGATGAATATTTTATTGGTTTTAAATGTAAAAAGTAATTGCTGAACTTTTTAAAAATCGGCGAATACTCGTATCAAGCGTATGGATGAACCTGGCGGGATCCCGAGAGCATTAATGAAATGACATACATCATCATCATCATCATATCAGCCAGAAGACGCCCACTGCTGGGCAAAGGCCTCCCCCAGAGATCTCCACAATGACATACATTCCTACCTAATTTTAAAACATTTTATTTTTACATTACAACATAATGTGATGTAAAAAAGCGGTGCTATAATGGCTACATAAGCTGATGATGTCTTAGGAATATTTTTGTAAAGTATATCGATGTCGATAATATTCCTTAATATAACATATCGAAAGAATATATCGACAGAGTGAACATCACTTTTTATTTGATGCTGACAGAAAATTAAGGAGATTTAATTATTTTATGTCTCTGACCTTGCACGCATTTTTTGTAAGAAAAAGCTGTCACAGCCCCCTCTATAGACTGGCAAGAAGGTCGCCAACATTCCAATCTCTTTGGGATATGCACATGAACTCGTTTTAAAATAACAAACAACTTTTACTATGGTTGGTTTATATGAAATACCAAAAAATCAGTAATTTCACACATTTTGGCCAAATTCGTTTTCAATTTTGTAAGGCACAGCTGAAATTTCTTCGCGATATCAAAGTTGGTGCCATAGTAAATGTTATTTAATTTGTTATCACGAGTCTATACATACCCCATGGTATCATGAATTAAAAGTTAACCTGTATATAATATGGAAATTATTACCTTGATAAGCCAATTCACATGTCGGCATGTTACACCAAACACAATAAGTTCAGACAGTTGAGGTAAAATTAAAAATATTGCTTTGGATGCCAAATCCTTGACCATATTCTTGTTGGCTCCCTTGAAAGCTCTAGACGTACTTATAATCTTTTCAGCAATAGTTCCTTGAAATTTCCAATATATGTCTCTATGTTCATATCTTAACGATTTTGGTTGTAAAATATCCATTCCCTTAAAATAATGCCAATGACATTCTAAAAACACGTTTAATCGTTTCAATAGATCCGGGTGTATTTTATGTTGAATATAATGCTTTCTCATATTCACCACGAAATTATGGTAATTGCAGACGTTCTTATTCTTCAGATATATAGCGGCCAAATGTTTACACATCAAATACGTTTTGAACGAGTAAAGGATATAGTTAACAATGTTTATCGCCAGTAGAAAGTCATAATACAATTTATACCCACCCATTAAGGGCATATCCAAAATAGTTATTCGGCAAAAACCCAATATGATATCTAATGCCGTTGGTTCCCCTAAGTTTTGACAATTTTTGTAAATGTCATCATTACATGATACTTTGCGGCCGAAAATACGATTTCTTGCAAAGTGTTCGGTGTCTAGTGCCACGTACACGAAAAACAACATTATGTATCCAAAACATAACATCGAAATCAAAATATTTCTAAAATAATTATTCAATGGATGATGTTTTTCTTTCCAATGTCGTTGTGAAATATCTCTCCAAATAACGTGTATTTTAAGTAAACGATTAAATTTGATAATTTTTGCGTACTGTTGCTGACGAAAAAAATTTGCCACATTGTCGATCCACGGTGTAGCAAGAATATCCAATATAAATCCAATGCTATAGCATCTATCATATGCAATTGAACTTACTTTAGTTATTTTTCCATCTGTGGAAGTTAATAGAGAAACAGTTACATCCAATACATAAACGGCATCTATAATTATTTGGTATAGAATAAACCAAGTCGGATATTTATTTCTAACTATATTTGCCGGATACAATATAATCACGGAATACACAGTGATCAATACTATATTGCGCCATAAGAGGTATAGTGAAGAATTGGGCATAATTATCCAAGGAAAACATCCTTTTGCGAAATTGCGCTTTTTTTGTACCTCTGAATCTAGGCATAACACCAATTGGCCAATATATTTTGGACAATGATATGCAGATTCGTGGTATACAGCTTCATAGGCTTCGTTGGCTTTATCTTTGTCTCTCTCTTCTCTTATCATTTGATATATTTCCCACCAACGTTTTTTGACCCACAAAACTCCTTCATCGTTGATTCTATTCACACCGCGTATTTTTTCTTTTGAGTTGGACAGATTTTTTGCGTGCTCTATTTTATGATTTACTAAACCAAAAACCAACTTTCTATCTTCAGGAAATAAATGTAATGCTTCCAATATAGTCTTACGAGGAATTACGTATAATTCACAATATGTGAAACATCGAACTATAGTTTTACGACTTGTGGGTGGTATATAGAAACTAATATCGCCTAAGAGTGTTCCAGATGTAAAAGACAACAGAGGGGACATAGTGTCATCCGAAGTCATGATCTGCACAATACCGGTCTTAATATAATACAGATCCGTGTAGGAATGAGTACTACCGTACAATTGGTCCCCCTCAATCTTGACATTAAACTCAATTTTTTCTGCCAGCCATCGTTTAAAATTTATTGACGTGTATCGAAAGGTAGGACTGTGGAAAAACACTGGTCCATACATGTCTAAATAAGCATCTCTTCTTAGACACCTTGGGAAATATTTATCCATTTTAAATAATTGTGCTATACCTTGTCGTTTTACCCACAAGGTATAAAAGTATTCTTCAACTTCTTTGTAAGCATCAGGACGAAAATGTCTTCTTTTTGTGTTGGCCGTTGCTTTTATTGCGCGATCATTAAATTTAGCAATTCTTGACAGACTTAAGACAAATTCAGTGTATATCTTCGGTTGTAATATGAAAACATTGAAAACGTACGACATGATCAACAAAATGAAGGCAAAAATATGCCCTTTGTAAGTATTGGCCACATAGGCGGCACACAATTTCGAAACTAATAAGCACACTACCAATGCCACGGAATGATAATATGTATGAAGGGTCTTCTTTACATCGTCGTACTGGAAATAAAAAAAACATTAATGCGTAGCTAAATAGATTTGGCAGAAGGAAGTGTAGCCGGTATGATAAAAGTAAAAGTATCAGATTCATTCATTCATGTGTCAAGCAGGAGAGGTGACTCTTTGGCCATCGCCTTATTAGTGGTTAAATTAGTTTGCCAACTGAAACATCCGGCGCTTATTTTTAAAACTGTCAGAATATTTCAGCTATGGTCCCGATTAAAATGAAGAAAAACAAACCCATTTTGTTTACTGAAACCAATGTGTTACAATTATTACAACTAAAAGAAATGTATTGTTTACGGCATCTTGTATGGTATACCGTTGACCTCGGTCAAAACCAGTATAACATAATCTGGCATATCTATGAATGCGCATATCAACGTTAGCCCCTAATACAGGTTGTAAAAAGACCGCTAGCAATAATTGAAACCCCATGTTCTACCCATGAAACTGAACAACTTTCCCCAAGAAACATACCCGCGGAAATGACTTCATAATTTCGTTACCTAAAATAAATAATAAATTGCGACGCGCAATGTTCATCGTCCGGCGCACGCCACGTGACCAGTGGCCACTGACGTCGCGCGGCCGGCCAACCTGCACTCTTTAAATTGCGCGCTTTTACTTAAATTGCATTTATTTCAACTTAAACTTGAACGAGTGTCCAAAATAATTGTGAACGATGTAGTTATCGATACTTGATATTTTTTAGTACAAAAATACAACTTTTTTTTTAAAAGAATCTCAATTTCTACCTAAACTATGAGTTTCCGCGGGTATGTTTCTTGGGGAAAGTTGTTCAGTTTCATGAGTATAATATGAGGTTTCAATGAATGCTGGCGGTCTTTTTACACCCTGTATACTTATTTTGCGTAGGTTCATGTGCTTCGTTCTATACCAGCTATTGATTTGGTGATAAAAATGACACTTACCAACATAAAATAAATGATTTGCTCCACAAAGGGCAGGTCAGGAATACCCTTAACCGGCGTAAATGCATAAAAAAGTGTATGAATGAGGAAGAGGCGAAAGAGGTGTGCCAGAATCGTAACTTGTGGCAATCGATAGCCTCTGACTACCCCTATGCGATACGGGCATACTCACATATATTAGGTATACTCGCCAATCTGAGGCGGTCGATTTATCTCTGCATGTGTCGCACAAGCCAGCCTGTGTCACCATAGCAATCCAACAGCCAAGACAATTAAGTATCAGAATGGTTGATAACATATAACCAGTGAGAAATTTCCATGGCGAGTGCGTCGATTTCAATGAGAAGTACTGGAATACCCTGTAAATTCTAGAAAATAGAAAAAGATTAAAGAAAATCTTTTAACACGTTGACAAAAGCCATAACAAGTTGGAAATAATCGTCATAAAAAGTCGGATAACCCCCGAACAATTTTACATTTACTCAAATATTGTATAAACTACTGAACAGATTTTAATGAAACAAAGCTGATAACCATTTCGATAAAATTGCTTTCCAAATAGAGGAAACCTCATCCAAATCGACTCAACTTTCGGGAGCCACGATCCCACAGATAGACACCCACCGCCACAGTGCCTCATATACATACGTCAAAATTACATCTCCCATTTTGCTTTTGCCGGTTGTTAAAAATTAGTTACTTACACAAAAAATTCAAGATAAGCCAGTGCATTCGGCCACACGTTAATAGTTGGGCATAAATCGCTCGACGCCATTTTGTACAAAGGTATTATCGATAAGATATCAATGAATAGTAACGACGCAGGTTTCGGCAAATACTCCCTCTTCTCGGCCACGTCTGTCACTTGCCTGCAAGATTGAGGAAGTGGAAATAGTGGGAGTTAGTATGAATAAAGAACAAGTTCTTTAATAAAAATTATATTTTCATAGCAAGCTTCTATAGCGCGTTCTCTATGATCAGTCTGAGTACTCGTCAAGACTAGTAAAATGAGCCCAAACTCCGTAGGTTTATCATGCGTAATTTAGAAGTTCATATGGCCACCTTTCGTCTCCATTATCCAATCAGTAGCCGTATTCACAATGGCTTGGAAATCGGATTCGGATACGGAATCGACAAAGGACCCCGCAAAAGTTCTTAGGAAAATGTGGTTACAGTTAATTTGAATGGAATTTTCATATGTTATAGAGAGTAGAGTTTCTGTGGAATCTATCGGAATTCGTAGAAGACAAAAACATTGACCTCAGACAGCACTAACACATACTGCACAGAAATAACAATATCGCATCAATACAAGACACAAGGCACATTATTTCTCTGCGGTAGGTGCATGCGTCCGCCGTTTTGCAGATTTGCTTTAGGTACAGAGTAGGTGCTAAACAGATACTTACCTCTTTTTTTCACTCTTCATTCTAAGACCTCTCATCTAACTTTAACTTTAATTTATTATATAACGCCTGCCTTTCCCCTGTTTATCTTTTCCGCTTTGTATTTATCATATTTTACTTTTTCCATTTTTTTATGCCATTTACGTTGTAATGTGGATTGGTGGGTAGTTTGACATACCCAGCTGGCTAGCGTGGTACTTAGGTGTAGACCGATAAGTGATAGGTGATTTACTGATTACAGATACCTTATATTTGTAGATATTACTAGTTGTTAGCAGAATATTTTAATAATAGTCTCTTAATAGCAGGGGCTCGTAAATTGGATTTACCCTACCTCTTAAAACTGCTTACATAACTGTCTTTTCATAGATAGATATTAGATAGGACCATAAATGAGCAAGCTGTATTGCTGTTTGTTAGCTATAGTTCGTAGGTATTAAGTCATTGATTGGCCACATTAATATCAGTGAAATAATATAGAATATTTTGTTAAGTAAGTAGATAGTTAACAGGCTACATTACTGTTTGTTTGCCAGTTAGTTGTTAATAATTACTTGACTGGAGCCCTTTCCACAACATTGGAGGGCTTTGCCATAATTATATTGTATTTTGTTAAGTAGATATCTAAATTAGCAGTGTATTGTTTGTTTGCCATTTCATAGGTATAATTTAACTTATTGACTTGAGCCTCCTTCAAATCAGTGGAGGGCTTTGCCGTAATATATAATATTTTGTTAAGTGGAGAACTAAATTAGCAGTTTATAGTACGTATTAGAAAGTAATAAATAGATATTTAAATTTTTGTTTGGGGTTGTTTGACTATTGACAAGGTTAAATAATATAGTATATTATGTATATATTTATAAACTATAGATTAGTTGGATTAATATTAAAGATAGCTTCACGTGTTCCTTCCTAATATTCGTGTTGGAATTTCTGCTGTCCCGGTTTGTTGTCAGTTTCAGGCCGCCCAGTGCTGACGAATACCTTCAAATATGGTGAAGACACGACGCGCTGCCTGCGAGGAGATCGAATGCAAGCTGCAGCTGGCGCTGGACGAGCTGAAATGCTCCAAAACTCTCTGCGACCAGCTGTTGGAGGAACGCATAGACGCAGTACAGGAGATCCAAAGCATCATTGGCACTAACACTCAGTTAAAGAGTGAGCTTGCATCTATGCATAAGGAGTACTTGGAAGTAACCAGGGACAGAGACGAGATACGCAACGTACTCACAGAACAGCAGACCTGTCACAGGAATTACACAAGTGCCTTGAGCAGAATCTCAGAACTGAAGCTAGCTCTGAGCGAGGCTCACAATATCATAACAAAATATGAGCAGCGACAGTCTTGCGATTCAAACCAAAAATCCCAGTGTCTTTATGATGAACTAGTAGAACCAGAACATGATCACCAAGCAGTGTCTGAAAACACTTCTGACCTATGTAATTCCTGGAATGAGACCACATCAATGGCATCTTTACTTAATATAAATATAATTAAAAAATTAACGAAAAAGTTGCGAATTGATTTTGAAGATTGTAATTCTAAATTGGTACGTGCGCAACAAACTCATACCACGGAGACACACGAGATGAATAACAAAATAAAAATGTTGCAAGTAGACTTAAAGATAGTAAACAGAAAATATAAAATAGCACAAAATGAAATCATTACTTGGAGAGAAGCTACCTCTGAAATGGTCATATTGTCAAATGAAAACACGGACATGATCGAACGACTGATGACTGCCAAAGAAGAGGAATGTGAGTGTGTCGCTTCGCAGCTTCAGCGCCCCGTGTCCCAGCCGCAAAACATTGTCGTCGCCCCCGAGGCGCACGCTGCGAGCACCGCGGCTCCTGCGGTGAATGTCAAGCCCCCGGGCGCCGGGTGTAAGGTGTTGGCCGCCCCGGCCGTCGCGACCACCTCTGCCACCGCGGCCCACATCGTACCTGCTATCGGCGGGCCCCACAAAGCCTCAGCCGGCCCGGCCTCTTATGCCGTCGCTGCGAGGAGAACGACGCGCTCTACAGCCCACGCGGCCTACATCTAGCCCGCGGTCGACTAGCCATTCAAGGCCACAGACGCAGCGGCTATTGCGGCCACCTCCTATGCCACCATAGCAAGGAGATCGACGCGCTCTACGGCCCCCGCGGCCCACATCCAGCCCGCGGTCGTCAGGCCCCACAAGACCCCAGCCGCCCCGGCCGTCGTGGCGACAACGAGATTGGCGGGCACTACGGACACGGCAAAAAGTTCAATACGCACTATAATATATTCCGATTCGCTTGGCAAAGGCATGGGCATATTAATAAGTAATGATGTCAATAAATCTGTTTGTAATCATTGTTTGCCAAACCGATCATTTAATGAGATAATAAATGTAGCTAGTCAACAATGTAATGAAGACCGTACCAATATTATAGTAATGGTCGGAAATAGCATGGGAATAACTAGAAATGATATCGTAGAGAGTTTAAAAAAAATTGAGTCCCATAATTTTAATGAAATTACTTTGTGTGCTTTCCCATACACAAATTATGACCCTAAGTTAAATAGACGTACTCATAGACTGAATACATGTTTATATAATTTGACTCGTTATAGTAACGCATTTACATTTTTTGACATCAACAAATTTGTTGACAATATTATTTGTACAAATGATACATTGTATCTCAAGCAAAAGGACAAAAAGTATATTGCTACATTGTTAGCTTATAATATTAATTGTTATAACAATATTAGCGTAAGTAGGATTGACCAGGGCTCCTGCATGTTATCATCTAAGGACAAAGGATGCTCTTTAAACTAGATTTTAAGACAAAAGAAAAGCCCAAGAATTGTTTACGATTAATTCATCAAAATATACAATGTTTTTCTGGCAAAGAACATGAAATAGAATTATATTTAAAGAAAACTCCTGTAGAAGTTTTATGTTTAACTGAGCACTGGCTGAGAGAATCTGAGATGTCATTTAATTTATTTAACTATAATATAATTAGTTGTTTTAATCGGAAATCTATTTCCCGTGGTGGTTCATTAATTGCAGTACGGCAAAATATTAAATCGAAAGACCGGAAAGATGTTTCTGGCCTCTCAGTTGAACATAAGATTGAGTTATCCTGCGTGGAGCTAGAAAAGTGCATCATACTTTGTGTGTATAGGCCACCATACAATGAAAACTATGAGATTTTTGAAAAAACTATGGAACAAGTTTTAGAAAAACTCTGTACGTGTAAAAAAGAGGTAATCGTTTGTGGAGACTTTAATGTTAATTTACTAGAAAAAACAACGTTTAGTAAGAGAATTATAAGCTTATTTCGTAGTTTTAATCTTAATTATGTATTTTTAGAGCCGACACGATGCACAGAATCATCAGCGACTTGCATCGACAATGTGTTCTGCTGTTGCGAGGTCAACGAAAAGGCTATTATAAATTTTACAAGATCAGGCCATAGTGGACAATTCGTTGTTTTTGATTTTACGGAACAATGTAATATCAATGAAATAATTACAAGACCAATTACTCGAAGGAGAATTGAACACTTTAAACAAGCCTTATCGGAGACCATTGCCGGCCTTTCTCTTGATTCTCATGACCCAAACATTCTATTTTCTGAAATGTTCAATTCTGTCAATAATGTTTATCAAAGTGTTTTTACGCAAAAAAGAATAAAAAGTAACTGTAAATCTAAATTTAGTGATTGGGCTACTTTAGGTATCCGCAAAAGCAGAGATAGAATGTTTGAACTATACGGACAGCGAGCTTATTGTCATGATAAAGATTTTGTAGAATTTGTCAAAAAATATTCAAAAAAGTTTGAGAAAGTTTGTCTAATTGCAAAATCACAGCATTATAAGAAAATTATAAGTTCGTCTTCAAACAAGGCTAAGACTGTGTGGAATGTAATAAATAAGGAGGCAGGGAAAACAAAGCCTCGTGATACACATTATGAAATCAAAACAGAAACCGGAACTAGTACCGCAAATAAAGAAGTGGCAGAGTTGTTCCAAACATTTTTTACCGAAATACCGATTAAAACTACCTCGCTGCTAAACTCGTGCCCAATTAGTGCAGAAAACTTGTTAAAAGAAAATATAGGTGGCTGTGAAAATGGCTTTTGTTATTCCGAAGTAGACGCTAAAACTATCATTAAAGCTTTTAAAAGCATTAAGTTGAAAAATACGGAAGATATTTGGGGAATGTCAGTTAGAGTTATAAGTACTGTTGTTGATATTTTAGCACCGTATTTAGCTTACATTTTTAATGCTTGCGTCGAGGTAGGTGTCTTCCCCGACCTCATGAAAATCAGTAAAGTGGTGCCATTATTCAAATCAGGTTGTAAAAATAGTTTGATCAATTTTAGACCGGTATCCATCCTGCCCGTTTTCAGTAAAATCTTTGAAAAAATCATGTTAAGTCAAATGATTGTGCACTTTAACAGTAATAAATTATTTCATCAACAACAATATGGCTTCACAAAAGGCCGCAATACTACCGAAGCTGGTATTAGCCTCATTAAACAAATTTTTGGCACTTGGGAAGAACATCATAATGCAGTAGGTGTTTTTTGCGATTTGTCTAAAGCATTTGATTGTGTAAATCATTCAACACTATTACTAAAATTAAAACATTACGGTTTTACGCATGATAGTCTTGAAATGATGAAATCATACTTAGAAGGTAGAGTTCAAAAAGTAAATGTAAATGGCGAGTTATCTGCGGGTGGGAAAGTGAGCATTGGAGTGCCACAAGGATCTATATTGTGGCCGTTTCTCTTTCTTGTATATATAAATGACCTTCCATACATGGTGCAGAATATTGCTGGTATAGTCTTGTTTGCTGACGACACTTCACTGATATTTAAAATTAATAGGAAAGATAATAATATAGACGAAGTAAACTGTGTTCTTCAGAATGTGCTTCATTGGTTTACGATTAATAACTTAGTCTTAAACTCTAAAAAAACAAAATGCGTTCATTTTTGCCTCCCTAATGTACAAAGTAATCAATGTAATGTTATATTAGATAAAACTCAACTTGAGTTGTCTCGCCGGAGTAAGCCCTCGCGCGCGCTGATCGGTCTGCATGCGTCGCCCCCTACCTGGATGAGCTCGCTTAACTTCCCTTTGTTTTCCGTTAGATTTTTGACTTTTGAAAAGAGATTAATTAACGTAATCCTAATTCAATAAATACTTTTTCATTTTCATTTTGTCGTGTCGAATCGTTCGAAAACGGTTTCGAATCATTGTAAATACGGCTACGGATTTATGGTATCATAGCACTATGCAAAATTTCAGCTCAATCGGAAACCGGGAAGTGGGCTAAAATTTGCAAGATTTTATTACGTACCAACATGGGGAATGCAAGATACGCGCGAAAAACATAACCCTTCCTAGGCAGTCGGGATAAAAACCTCATTCATTCTCTTGTATATTTTTATAACAACTGATTCCTATAAATATTATCACTTACTTTCACACGTGCAAGTTTATAAAATGTAATACACGAACTATGTATACTATCACATGAGAACCATAAAATGATCCACTTCTGGACTTTATGAGCCTTCTTGACATTGCCTTTGTGAGGACTAACGCGCTTATTACACATTCCTAAATTCAGTTACTAAATTCAGAAACAAAAAGCGTGAGAGCAAATCAAAGTGGAATGTATTGATCATAAATTAAGGTCCATTTTTGTATCACGGATTTTTGAAAAGCGGAGCGACACGTGACATAATATAAGTTATACAAAAATTGACCTTATTTTATGATCAATACATTCCACTTTGATTTGCTCTCACGCTTTTTGTTTCTGAATTTAGTAACTTAATTTAGGAATGTGTTATAAGCGCATAAGAGTGATAGGCGCTAGTGGCCTAGCCGCCCCCCCCCGAATGTACAAGCTGCACAAAGAAAATTACTAGGTACCTGTATCGTAGTAATTTTTTTGGTTTAGTGAAGTAACCAAGTATAAGGTACATACCTATGAACGATATGAAGAAATGTGTCGGCGATATAAATAGGGTCCACTAAATAGCGGTAGACGAATCTCACATAGTACACCACACCCGGAATCTCCAACGAATTGCAGCGCGCGAATGGGTAAATTGAAATCACAGGGGCCTGAAACGTGCAGAGTAAATTTCAAGAGGCATGACTGAATTTCATTTTTTTTATATGTTAGCTATACTATTACTACTATAGTATACTTAACGAAAAGAAAAGTAAAGTTAGTTCTAAAATCTCTTCAAAAATAAGCGACATTTGAACATTTGAAATTCGTAATAAGAAAGGGCGGGCGATATTCAAACTTGACTATACTATCAACATAAACCATCAATATTAAAGTTGTAAAATGGTTGATAATTTTAATTATTGTGGCTTGTAGCCAATCCTGAACAACATTTCTTGGAGCTTTTAAACCATCGGCTTCGTCTTTGGTTTCGGCCAGAAATTGACGAGTGCAATGTATCTCGTGATAACACAAACATGAAAAAAAAACTAATAAACTGCTACACATTCGTTTCCTCGACTGTATGTAACTCAGAAAAAGTCATTAGTACTCGACAAAATGATACTCGACGTCGCGGGAATAATGCGGAGGTATTGAGGATCGAACCCGAAGGAGACTGTACACATACAGCATAAAACGAAAGCAACAAGTACTCACCACAGCACATTTGGTTACAACGCAGATCATGAGTATGATCTTCACAATCGGGTGGAACGGGAGGAAGATGATGTTTATCCACTTGATTGCCGGATGGTATTCCGTGTCTTCGTCGTCGTAGACTCGGCCGAGGCTCACTCGACTGCCTGCCCTGGAGGAGTCGAGGCCGGCACGACTTCCCGCCCTGACATATTTATTGGGTAAAAGTATATACAAGCATTTAATAACATATCCTACTTCCAACCAATAAAATAAACGATGGATGGATGGTTTGATGTGCGTTACTAGTTCACGTAATAGCTATTGAACGTATTTTGATGAAATTGGCATTAATGTATAGTATCGCAACAGAGAAAATAAAAGTCTATAAAGAGCCCTTTGACGCTTTTTACAAGCCCATAAATAATCTTTGAGGCGCAATTACATTTTTACTTAGGCTTCACAGTGACAAAGCAACTGCGGTTCTGCATTTTTGTTGCCAACGCCCTGCATTCATGAATCGTAGATGTTATGAGCGACAGTCACCGCTTACCATTAGGTTTGCTGCCTGTTTGTTATAATAAGAATAATCAGTTGGTTTCAAGTTAGAAGTCTATTTTTTTTTTTTTTTTTTTTTTTTTGTCATACGGTAGGCATACAGGCAAGCGGGCCACCTGATGGAAAGTGGTCACCACTGCCTATAGACATTAGCAACACCAAGAGTATCGCTAATGCGTTGCCCACCTCTATAACACGTTGCTCTGGCTGCAAAAAGCAAATGCCACTCCACTGCCAAAGCCACGGTTCCCCAAATCCCCACCCCATGGAGCACTGGAAACCTTACTCACCGGCAGAAACACAATACTATTTAAAAGAGTATTATTAAGCTGCGATATTCTGTAAGGAGGAGGTGATGTGTTTGTGTGAAATGAACGTTATAACATAATGTTTTAAACTATCACGGTTATTATTACACATTTTAAGGGTATGTTCCGGGTTTTCTACCACGTTATAATCATGCAAATAAAGCGTCTGTGACAGAATATGTAGCAGACTCGTAAGCGAGAGCTACCGAGATCGATTCCCTGTGCATTATAATAAATGACCTTTGCTCTCATGGTGAGGGAATACTTCATGGTGTTTCACTACTATTCTGCGTATTCAGGAGACTGAATGTGTAACCATGATCTAATCTGATTAGGTTCCCCTGTTAATAAGGTTACAGAGGTCAGACGGCAGTCGCTTCAATTAAATTACCTGCTCTGCCGAATCCTGGATTATGGCCAGACTACGAGCTCTCGCGAGATCAAAACCGGTTTATCTATCTAAAATAATTATAATCATCTTGGCGACTGATTATAATAATTATAAACATTATGCCTTTGAACTACGCTACTACGACTATTACAAAAATGTCGCTGTACGACATTTATAAATATCTGAGGTTTATATTCAATCCTGAACCTGACCTGGAGCTCTGTTTTTGAACCGCTCGTCTCAGGTCGAACAGCTCTTAATAATGATTTTGTCATTAAAAATTCAATATTTTGATTTATGACTGTGACTTTCCCTATTCTTTAACCGTTAACTTAGGGTGTTGCCAATGTAGTTTAAAAACATTAAATTAATAATTTCGAAAATCAAACTTTTCGTTCGACCAGAAGCGATCGGTTCAAACAGTCCCTGGTTCATAAGTCCGCACCACAGCGATATACTCAAAACCAGTATAAGCCACCACTTTTATACTGGATTTGCATAGATCGATGCCATTAGCTGGAGACGTCCGCGTCCACTATCGGCGCCCGAGAGGCATCTGTCTTGTGTACCTGATCTCGTGCGCTCGGCTGCCGGTTCGGCTAGGTGCTCCGGACCGGTCCTCCCCGCCGCTCTTCCGCCGGTTCGCAGCCACGAGGCTGGTAATCCGGTCTCGGTTGATCTGGTTGCTCATCTGCCTTTGCATATCTGCGATGCCCATGGAGCCTCTGTGTGATACTGACATCTTTAATACTGAAAAGTGTTGCGGTACCTTAACAAGCCTAACAATTAATACTTGTTCAAAATAATATCTAATGCTATATAAAAATAACTTCGCTATAAAATTAAATAGTATCTAGTAATGAGTATCGATTCCTGTGAACTATTCTGTCACATAGGTGATAAATTGTTTTCTGACTTCATGACGTAGTTTTGTTTTTCCTCTGTGACGTTAACGTCACAGACACCAAAGAAATTGTCACAGACACCAAAGAAATTGGACTTTTGCCAGTAGCCACAGACCTCTTATAATAGGTACACGCTTAGATCATATAGTTAAGGATAAGACTTACAGGCGCTTTCCCCTCTGCCGAGGTATAAGATTAACGAACTCCAAAAAATCGAATGCTTTCATAAAAACCATTTGCGTAATCGATTACAAACAGTCGCGCATCGGTAAATCATCGTAAGGACGTCTGCGAGTGCTCCGCTAAAATGCCGTTTTGTGCTGTTAACTCGTGCAAAAACAAGTCCAACACATTAAACATTAAAAAAGATGGAATAACCTTTCATTTGTGAGTATTTTTTTACTTTATTTACGTATATTTCTATTTAAATGTAATTTCTAATAATCGTAATGATGTATCGATTAAATAGTGAGCAATATGAACAATCGAGTCATGTTACTCATGTTTGTGCGACACGAGACTACATGCACTCCCCACGAGACTACATGCACTCCCCACGAGACTAGTGTTTTAAGAAATACAACTTAAGACTCTATGTTCTAAGCAATAGAGATTAATCGTGGTTGAATATAAGTCAATCAAAAAATTTCGAAAATTTTTCCGACTTTTTGAGTGACGTGACTTTACTTCTTAACTATCGATGTCGATAAAAATTTATACTAAGTATAATTTTAATGAGACGAAACATAAATCCGATTGTTTTGAACTTTTACACGACTGCACAAATAAGTAGTTTAATGTGTATTATGTAAGTATGTATGTGATATTTATTTAAATGTGAAAAAAATCAAAATGTGATAATAATCACGTGTTTGTCATCAAATGACGTAGTCGGGGTATAGTTTTTAGGGTTCCGGAGCCAAATGGCAAAAACCGAACTCTTATGTGTGAACTGCATTAAGATTTTCATACAAAAATAGAAAATAATAATAACAAATTTTGGGGGTCCCCATACATAGAACTGAAATTCAATTTTTTTTTATGCGATACAGGCGCGTGAGAATAGGAGACAACTCGGGGGCACAACTACGCAGGACTATTGCTGGTATACCATCTGGTCCACTAGCCTTGTTCACGTCTAGACTCCGCAGGATTTTTAAAATCTCTTTCTGATGTATACGCACCTCTGCCATAGTGCAGTCAGCGCGGGGTGAGATAGGTGGAGTTTTACCTGCAGTATCTAAACGTGAATTCGCCGCGAATTGAGAAGCAAGTAAATTTGCTTTCTCTTCCGCAGCATGCGCCAGTGTCCCATCCGGTTTCAGCAATGGTTGACTAAAGTTGGATTCGACCGCTTTTGCCAAAGACCAAAACGCCTTACTCCCAGGAGGGTAAGAGGCAAGTTTGATGCCAATCCGACTTATGTGGTCGAATCGAGCCCTGCGTAGCGTCCTTTTGCAAGACTTGGCGGCGAGGTTAAAGGCTTTCTTCAGTTTGCGAGTATCCGGAGACATATGCGCTCGAGCCTCAGCCCAGACAGAGTATGTCGCTTGCTTCAGCGCTTCAGCGCGACTGCAGCCAGCACTAAACCATGGACGAGACTTGCCATTCATCGCTACGTCAGAATATGGAATAAAGTATTCCATTCCCTGCCGTATAACCGCGGTAACGGCTTCAGCACAACTCGACGGATCGCCCGAAGAGAAGCATGCCTCCCGCCAAGGATAGGACGAAAAAAAGTGACGCATCTCATCCCAATCTGCTGATTTGTATCGCCACACCCGTGGGGGGTTGCATGGGCTTTGCTCGGGTGGGGAATAGACGTATACAGATTTCACCAGACAGTGGTCGGATGTACCCAGCGGTGCGGAAACCGATACTGAGTGCCTGTCCGGATCAGTTGTCAGCAGAAGGTCTAAGCAATTGGCGGAATGGGAGTCGACATCCGGTACCCTCGTGGCGCAGTTTACTAGGTGGGTGAGATCTAGCGACAGAGCTAGTTTACGCGCCTCTCTCCCAGTATGATTGGTCACCTGGTATGGGAAAAGCCACTCTTGGTGGTGGGCATTGAAATCCCCCAGAATGACCAGCTGCGCCACGGGGTAACGTTCCTTCACTTCATCCGCCGCTTCAATGAGATGGTCTCATAAACGAGTCGTCTTCTGGTCCCCGCTGTGGGATCGATAAACGCAGGCAAACAGGATTTGCACTTGACCGGTATCCACTAGAAGCCACAAAATGGACAAACCAGACCCTTCAAAGCATCTGAGACGCCGAATGCAGATGTCGTCGCGAGCGTACAGACAGACTCCGGCACGAGGTACGAACCTGTGCTCGAGAGTATACCCTGGGTAACTGAGGTACGCCGCGTCAGCCGGACTTCTGATCTGCGTCTCAGTGAGGAACAGCAGCTGCGGCTTTTCAGTCTCGAGGTGGTGGTGGACTGCATTGAGATTGAGTGCAGGCCTCGGATGTTAGTGAGGTGCAATTTGAGTGGGAGGGGGGACTTACATATGTTCCATTTCATAAGGTCAGTCAAGACCATATAGAAATATTATTTTCTAAAATTCGAAGCCATGGTGGATTTTCTGACAATCCTACAGCGCGACAATTCGAGTCAATTTATAAAAAGCTTTTGATCTACAATGAACTGTCAGTAACAAGCGTAGGGACCAACTGCATTCCATTGGAAAACACTGGTATTCTAAATTGTTCTTCAATAGATAAAATTGAATCTTGTTCCCGTACAATTGGAGAAACTTACAGTAAGGATGAAGATGACGCGGATGATATAGATTTAGAATCACAACTTTATCTCTCACCATTCTGGCTGGCTACGTTGTGTATTCTATTTCAAAGCAAATTAAATGTGATGCATGCTTAAAGGGTATTTTTGGGGAGTGTGAGAAAAAAAGCTTGATATACTACAAAACAAAAGGCTATTTAAAATATGCTTCAAAATATGTAATAATGTTGTGTCGACTTTGCGAAAAAATCATAAGACAAAATCTTGATGAAAATAAAAAAATTGCTACTACGTGTACCAACGACATATATTGTGGCAAAATGTCTACGTCAGGTTATGAATGATAATTTGTTTCCTGATGTGGAACAACATGATGGTGACATTTTAGTAAATCATAAAATAGAATTAACTAAAACAGTATTATCAAAGTACGCAAACACTAGGATTGCATATCTTACAAAAAAAAGTTACCCTAAAAAATGTATACGGCACATTTATACTAAATTGATTCATTTTAAAAATCAATAAATGTAATTTTTTTCATTATTTTGGTTGACTAAAGTTTTTTTTTAAATTTTGTTGTGCTGTTTGTCATTCAATTGGGTATTTTCTTCAATTTTTTTTTATTGTCCATTTATGAAACTTCTTGTGGATTTTTCTTGTGTTTTTTATTCCATACTAGCTTCTGCCTGCGACTTCGTCTGCGTGGACTCAACTTAATGCTTAGCACGTAAAAATTTTTCCCTCGGGAACTACTTAAGGAATCGGGATAAAAGGTAGCCTATGTTCTTTTCCATGTCAAAGTCTACATCCATGCCAAATTTCACCCAAATCTGTTTAGCCGTTTCTGCGTGATTGAGTAACAAACATCCAAATATCCAAACATTTCTAACATACATATAGTACGTGCTGAAAACATTAGTCTCCCTTCTTGGCAGTACGGTTAAATATGTCTGTTTACTATTTTTTATTAAATTAATATGTTTGTATTTTCGAATTTCAACAAATTTATTAATTTTGTAATATCGATAATTATGTCGATACGATTTTTAATTGGTTACTCCCTTTAGAGCGAGTGTATTATTACGTATACATACACAGATTTTTCTGTGTGATACATATTTGTGTGCAAAAACAAGCTAGTGTGTCAATTTTGAAATAGTGTGAGTTTGTAAAGACAACAATTATTTTTGTGAATGTGTGATTTTGTTTCATAGTGTGATTTACCCTCCCCGCACCAAAATCGGCAGAAAGTTTTGTTAGAAGATTTGTCTACAAATCTTATCCTTAACTATATGATCTAAGGGTACACGTTATGATCAGGGGCCTTACCATGAACTCTTATAGCAGGACCTAAACAGAACGGCCCTGCTTAGAACGAGACAGCGCTATACATACGTGTCACATAAGCTTTTCTCGTTCAAACCGAAAGCAATTCTGTTTAGGTCCTGCTATAAGAGTTCATGGTAAGCCCTCAGTGGTCAGTGCCTGTAGTTCACCGACGCGTTCACATGCGAAAGTAAAAATGGAAAACTTACATAGAATTAAGTCTTTGGAAATAAATTCACTGCCGGATAAGTTCATGTGGTGCTCACAATAATATTTTTTCTATAAAACACATTTCGGTACAATTTAGATACCGGCTCGCTATATTGTAAGTTCACAAAGATAAGAGGTAAAAAGTAAAACAAATATATTTAATTGTTTAAGCTTACAGATAAATAATAAATATCCAACAACGTATACCTACAGGTATTTGATATGGTCATACCATTTGTGACCTCCAAATACCTACTTACAATAAACTTTCATCATCGTCATCATCATCTTGGCGTTAATGTCCCGGTTGTGCTCTCGCGCACGAGCGCCTGGTGTCTGCCTTGACCATGATCTAGGACTTTGATAATTTGAGTGGAGCGACTGCCATCTGACCCCCGTGACCCTGCCACTAGGGGAACTTGACCAGATTGGATCATGGTTACAGATTCAGTTGCCTAAATTTGCAGGTTTCATCACGACATTCCCTCATCGTAAGAGCGTCAGTTAGAATTCTTCTAATGTACATAACTCAGAAAAACCCATTGGTACATGGCCTTGACGAGATGCGAACCCGGTACCTCTCGCTTACGAGTCGGATACTTAACCGCTCGGTCACTGACGCTCACTTACACTTACAATAAACTATAAATGCTTTAAATAATAATCGAGCAACTTAGCCTCTCCTACGTAAACCCCTCCCCGCCTCGTCTTACTCGTTGCAAGTCCGGCGCTCTCGGGTGCGTGCGTGCGGCACCGCGTGGCACCGCTCAGGCGCCGCGCCGCTACCGCACCGCGCCGTGTGGAACGGCTCTAGCCCTCCTGGTGGGGCGGTAAGGTTTGGGACCGCTATACTGATTTGTCATATTTTATTCATTTATGGCCGTGTGGTGTTCGACAGAGTAGAATAGCACCAACCCCTTACACTCATGGGTGTCGTACAAGGCGACTAATGTTTTCGAGGCAACAGATCATAAGTCTCCATATTTAGGAAAATTGGCAGCAGCATTTTCCATTGTTATATTTAAACATTGCGATTTCCAACCCGCCTGCCAAGCGTGGAGATTATGGCAAAAACCTCCCCTTTCGTGGGAGAGACCCTAAGTCCTGCAGTGGACTGTTACGGGCTGTGATGATGATGATGTTTAATTTTTCAATATTTTTGTCACGACTTAAAATAAATACGGGCTCCATGTCTCTAAATCATGAGTAAATCATGCAAATGGCCGCTCATTTAGGTGCAGATGCTTAAAACTGCTTGAGAATGCCTGTAAACGTAACGTCAATGTGTGGACTCTCTGCTTGAGGAGAGCCGTTTTTTACTTTGTGCCTCTACTATTAACACAAAGTGAATTTTTTCTTGTACTCGATGACGTAGGATAATTTCATATCAGACCTCAAACCAGCGCTCTCGGTCTTCAAACTCGATGGGTTTATCATGCGTAGTTTAGAAGTTCCTATGGCCACCTTCTGTCTCCATCATCAGATCAGCTCGATTGTATCGTGACATTGCATTGTCACCGAGCTTACATAAATATGAAAAATTACATCTCAACCGGAAACCGGGAAAGATTTGATTACGTGCAAACAAGGGACATGTGAAATTAAATAAAAGCTTGTAAAATACTAATAAAGATTGCTTTATTTATTCCACAAATATTACATATAAATAAAATGCACACTGTAGATTGTTATTGTAGGAGGACGTGTTGTAGTAAAATATTAACAATTATCTAATTTTCTTGTCGAAGTATAAATAAAATAAATAAATAAATAAATATTCGTGGACAAATTCACACAGCGCCATCTAGCCCCAAACTAAGCAAAGCTTGTGCTATGGGTGCTAGATAACTGATATACTACTTAAATATTTTTAAATACATACTTATTATACATAGAACATTAAGTAGAACTAACAGGTCTGATTTCAAGACTAATATTGCAGGTGTGCCACAAGGAAGTGTACTAGGACCCCTACTCTTTTTAATATATATTAATGACCTTCCAAATGTTACGCACCATAAATGCATTCTATACGCTGACGACATCGCTTTAACAGTAACAACAACAAAAGTAAATAATAGAGAAGCCCATGAAACTGACATAAATAATACATTGACATTAATAATAAATTGGATAAATCAAAATAAATTAATAATTATTCTCAATAAGACATACTTAATTAATTTTAATAATTACGATAGTTTTAAAAATGACAAATGAAATATAAATTATAATGGACAACCCCTTAAGGAAGCGGAGAATGTGACATTTTTAGGTATAAATATTGATAAAGATTTGAGATGGAAAAATCACGTTGAGAATGTGCAGAAGAGGATTCATAGATTTGCCTATCCAATTTACAAATTGAAAAGAATTTCTAGTATAGATACATGTAAAGCCGCATACTACGGTTATGTAGAATCAATCTTGCGGTACGGATTAATTATCTGGGGAAATAGCTAAGATGTTCAAAAGGCATTTTTAGCGCAAAAGAAGTGCATACGAGCCATTTATAATGTAGCACCATATGTATCATGTACGCCGTTATTTAAAAAAGCTAACATTCTCCCATTGGCATGCTTGTATATTTTGGAGGCATGCTATTTTGTTAAGTGTAACAGAGGACTATTTAAAACGGAAAAAGACATATATCCAAGAAGTACGAGACACGCACATCGACTTTGTATAAACACGCAACCAAAGACGACGCTATTTCAAAAAAATTGCTACAATATGTGCATAACGGTATTTAATAAAATCCCAAACGAAATTAAAAAGGTAGTCCCACATAAATTTAAAAGGGCTTTGTATGATTGGCTTATGCAGTATGTATTTTACACAATAAAGGAATTTTTAGAATTTAATGTTAAATATATGACAAATAAATATATAATATAAGTTTGTGCATGTCATGTAAATTGACTAAATATGTGAGACTTCATAGAATTAGACCTTGTATGTACCATATTTATATGCAAATAAATGAATTGAATTGAACACCCAGACCCGTAACAGAAATTAAAATTCATCGTTTCAATTTCTGCCCGGTGGGAATCGAACCCGGGACCTCTTGCGCGGCATGTTGACCATTGAACCACTCAGGTCGTCGTATACGAGACACAGACACAAATAAATTGTACATAGATACAATTTTTTAATATTTAAGTTTAGAACAATGATACCATCTTCTTATCGTTTCAGTGATCAAAAGGTTGTGTATAAAATTGTTTTCTTTATTATTCGGTACATATATTTTCCCAGACCAAAACCGAGCAACGCGGGTGGCACTATCTGAGGCACTGAATACATCCTTGAGTAAGCAGAAGTCGGGGCAGGTCGGGCAGACGAGCAAATGCGCCATGGTCTGCGGTGAGGCTCCACACTCGCAGGCGCTTTCCGTGGTGTTGATGTGCACAAATTTTCTTTAGATCTGAAGACCTGGGCACGCAACCTGTTCAGCGACTTCAAAACTGGCCAGGGCAATTCATACCCAGGTGGCAGTTTTTCCTCGGGTGGGACAAATGATTGAGGAGCGTATTTCTCTCGCCACAGACTTGCTCTGGCTTTCCGAGCATCGTCAGTTGCCTTCGCAGTGGCGAGGAAACTTTTACGGCTCCTCAAACGTTGTGGTGCTGGGATAGAGTTGTGGAGAGGGTGTTTCTCGTCAGTTTCTTGCTTGTGCTTCTCCACAGCGCCCGCCACTCTCCTGCGCACGGCCGGAAGAGTAATACCTGCCAGTGGATACAACATCTTAACCGGTGTGGCTTTGAGGCAGCCTGTAATTATTCGGCTTGTTTCGTTGAGAGCCGTATCCACTAGCTTTGCGGGGGCCAACCTATGCCAGACCGGGCAAACGAACTCGCCGACAGAGAAGCACAAAGCGAGACCAGTTGCACGGAGTACGGAGACTTTCTGCTTGGTGTTTTCGCAGTGGGATTTGTATGTCAGTGCCCGGTCTGAAGTCACCCCTAGGTACTCTTTGGATGGCTATTGTGTATAATTGGTAGTCCACACCATGATATTTTTAAAGTGCGTTGGGTTAAACTATTGCGTAGATGGAAAACGCAAGATTGTGTTTTTGAAGGATTTGGTTTCAACGCATTCCTCTTATATAGTAGGTGTCCAAAGCATCCAGTGCCACTAAAAGGCAGGATTCTACTTCTTCAAATATATTACCCTGCGAGGTAAGAGCGAGGTCATCCGCGTAAATGAAGCTGGTAGTGTTCGGCGATCGTGGCTGGTCATTTGTTTAGATATTTAAAAGCGTAGCGTAGTAAAATAACTTTTCCTTGTGGTAGACCGTTTTTTTGAGAGCGCCACCTACTTCTGTCTGACAGAATGCTAACTTGAAATTGCCTGTCATGCAGAAGTTCGTTAAGAATGCGGACAAATTTGGTATCGCCAGTCACTGACTTTTCGCAGCAATCTCTTCAGGTTGACTGTGTCATATTATGCCGCAGATAGATCCACAAAAACAACCTCGGTTACTTTGATATGATACCATATAAACGAGGGTAGTGCCCTCAATTTTTTCACGAATTTCTTGCCAGACTATAGGTACGGCACCAGGACTAAGAGACTTGCATATACTTATTATGTGCTTATTATCTTGTTCTTCAAAATGTTTACAACACAGCACTTTTGATTTGCACCCCAGATATCACCATGTCTGGGTTTCAGGAAACCTAGAAGAATACATAAATGAAAATAAACGTAAATTCGCGACTAATCCTTTACCGCCCCCTATTATAAAATTAAAGAAGCTAAAAAAAAATGTTAACTTGATGTTGAAATTGAAGTCTCAGAACGATAAGCCACAGTACCTTTACCTAATTTACTTATGCACATGTTTCGACGAATCATTTACTCTTGTGATGAAAAGGTTTCTGAATATTGCAATTAAAAACAGTTATATAGACTTCACTGCGTTTTTGAGAGTTCATGGGGCTTGAATGGTAGCACAGGACAGTCAATTTACAAGCAAACGTTTTCTGATGAAAACGATGACGAACACAACCTCTTTGCCACTACGTACATTCCATTACGTATAAAAACTATACTTAATTTTAACTCGCATAACAAAACAATCGAGAAACAAGTGTTGGCGTTACGACCGTGAACATCACACCCAAAAATTTGATCGCAAAACAACAGTGCTCGACTTGTTTCACCCCGCGCTAGTCCTCCGACCCATTCCTATCGACGATGTCTATTGGCAGCCGACATAAAAAAATAAACGTTCCATTCTTCTGGATAAGGCTCTGTCACTTTTAAAACCGACGATGGAGAATATTTTTACCCATCATGATGCTTTACCGCAAAGTTCTGCTGATATTCCACTGAATTACCACTGAATTGGTAACAGACGACGCTGATGTACTTGTATTATCATGTGAAGAAATGTTATTATACTCCGCTGATGACTACTAGTAGGTTAGCCTCAGGTATTAGTTGTTGTAGTAATTGTTTTATGACACCAGAAATGTTCTACTTAAGAGTTAGATATATGGGAAATATCTGGCAAATTTTTTTCGTGTTTCATTGTGACAACCCGTTTCCATAGAAATTTCAGAAATATTTAGAAACGCTCTATCTCCGTTGTCCTGTAATTGTCGCGTGTCATATTGTAAGGTATGGTTAACAATAATATTGCGAATGTTTTTAAATAAAAATAAAATGCTGATAACCGTGATAAGATAAAATTTAAAAAAAATATTTTGTGTTAACCGGTGAAAGTCAAATATCTTTTAATGTATTAAAGATACAACGCCTCTTTTTTTTATTTAAGTAGATATTATGCTGTGACTTTATTTAATAGACTAACTAAATATATATAACAACAATTTTCTAAACTAAAAATGAATTTAGTTTTTCTCACCTTTCACTTAAACCTTAATAACTCTCTAATTATACAAAAAAATACTATCTCTCCTTTTGCTAAATTTTTATCATAACTATATCTATCGAATAGGCACAAAAAATTGACGTGTCCGCAACTAAGCCAAAATAACACACTGTGCTTATGCCATGTCTTTTATTCGTCATAGAACGTCATGTATAAAAGTCATAACAAAGAATTTAACTGACTTAAAAAATATTATTAAGGCGATTGGCACATTGGAACGCAGCGGAAAACGCATCCACGCGCGTGGCTACGGATCCGCATCACCGTACGTTTTCAAAGACAACTCCAGAGCTACATTTAAATAGACCACTCTAGTGTTACAACATTGGGCCCTTTATTCGTCATTCTGGCAAAATTTGGAAATATGTGTAATTTTTATATTGTTTTATATACAATAAAAATAATTTGGAATTCTCCAAATTTTTATAATCTTTCATAAAATTATATTATTTAGGCGAAAAATAATTTGAGAACTGAGTAACGGAACACCTATCTGACAATCCTGGAGACCTCACTTCACAGCAGCGGCCTTTTTGACGCCTTTTTATGTAGAAAGTACAGTGCCAAAACCTTAACGTCGCCCTCTTCTAGCAATAGGATATATGTATTTGTAACATTATTATCAGTTTAAAGCAAGTATATATGTAGCGTTAGTAGCCGGGCGGTTGAGTTATATACATTAGTTGATTACTAACCGATGCTCTTACGGTGAGGGAAAACATCGTGATGAAACCTGCAAATTCAGGCATTTGAATTTGTAACCATGATCTAATCTGGTCAGGTTCCCCTGGTAGCAGGGTCAGGGAGGTCAGATGGTAGTCGCCCGATTGTAATTAACTGATCGCCAAATACTTGTTCACAACCGGGACATTAACGCCAAGATGATGATACTTCAGATTATAGTCAGAAGGAGATGCATAGATGCATTTGAAGTACTATCATTCCTCTTTAGGGACTAGTGTTCTAGGACCATTAGTTTCAGAATTATTACAGGTTTGAGTTTCACAGCTGTCGCCCAAAATGTAGATTGCGAGAGTTTAGGGACTAGTGTTCTAGAACCATCAGTTTTAGAGTTATTACAGTTTGAGGTTTGACAGCTGTCATGAAAACATGAAACATTTTCTCTTATTATTTTGCTCTTCAGTTCATACATTTTGCTGGGGGGGGGACAGAACACTTAAATTTTGTATGAAGAATCGTACCATGTCAATTAATTTGACAACAGCAAAACGAATATTGTCTTAGTTGATTCAACATTTAATATTGATGAAAAGTAGTTCCGCTGATATCCGCGGGACTTATCTATGGAAAGGGAAAATGGTGGGAACGAGAAAAACTGATAGCGTTGTCTCGTATTGTTCACAAATCGACGTGGCAATCAGGGTATGAGGCACGCGCGGAAGGGGGGACGCCCCGCACATCAGCAGCGGTACCGTTGATCTCCGACAGCATGCCGCCATTTTGATCCCACCCTCTGGAATGACAAGCTCAAGTGTGTCTGCGACACACTTGAGCTAGGGCCTCACGCTGCGAGAGAGCGTTTGTCTCTTTCTCTCAATACTAAGACGAAAGAGCTAGCAATACATATGTTGCGCTTTTTCTCGCTTTTCACGCGCGAGAGCAACTTTTGCTAGGCCTACTGAATTCGATCTGTCGAACTCAGTATCGGTATAGATGAGAATACAGTAACGTTCCGTTTCACATTTTGATTATGAAACATCGTAATTTTAAACTGAATAAAATGGTAGAACTTCCTATAAAATAATATTTGCAGATTCTTTTCGTATTTTGTTATGTTGAGTGCATCCTAAGTATTCTGCAATATTAAATTTGTTTATGAAACGAGATCAAATTAAAACTAAAAAGCTTGAAAATTATGTTAGTATGTTAGTAGAACGGAACAGAAAATTCACTCCCGTGAAGTTATAATCAACTTCATGTTAAAAAATCTATTTCCAAAAATCCAAGGATAATCGAAACATTTAACTATAGTAAACAACATAGCGTAGATTCTAAACGTATAAACAAATATATTTTTAGTTAATTGGAGAATTCGACAGTATAAGTTTTAAACGTGCCCAGTTGACAGCGTCGGTGGCCTTAATGGTAAAGTCCGACTCCTATCCTAAGATACCGAGTTCGAACATGTTATAAACCAATGACTCTTTTAGAAGTTATGTACATGACTAATTATACTAATTACTAATGTACATTAGTTGAATACTAACCGATGCTCTTACGGTGAGGGGAAAGATAGTGATCGGTTCCCCTGGTAGCAGAGGGGGTCTAAAAAGGCCACATTAGCGTTTTATATTATGATTCATATTAGAGTGCCAAAAACTATCCGGTGGCCAATACTGAAATTAAGTGACGACATTTTTAAATGTCATTTTGTTATCGTGACGCTGTAGATAAGTTTGTCACAAATTAATATGAATAATAATCATCATTATCACATCCAAAGAGCTTGGAATGCTAGCGACCTTCATGGTTATAGACAAGACTGGCAAGTAGGTCGATAGCATTCCAATCTCTTTGATCACATCCTATAACAGTCCACTGCAGGACTTAGGGAATATGCTGTAATTTCCACACTTGGCAGGCGAGTTGGAGATCGCAGTTTTATAAATATAACAATGGAAAATGCTGCTGCCTATATTCCAGTCCACGGAGACTAGATATTTTGATTCGAGAACATTAATCGCTTTATACGACACCCACCAGTGTAAAGGGTTGGTGCTATTCTTCTCTGTCGGACAGCACACTAACAATGAGGAGTTTTCCAGTAGGTATTGTCAGTTGGTTTCAAAAAGCATCAATAGATGGCGCTCCAACAATTCTGGTAATTTTTTTTAAATCTGTATGATTTTGGCAGTGATATCATGCAGCCATCTAATACTAAACCTAAAAATAAAATGTTTATTAAAATAGACATAACTTTTAAAGGTTGAACGAAATGTACAAAGAATAATTTTATGAATAGGCTCTATATTTCATTTTATTACAACCTCTAAAATGGTTAAAAACTATTGATAAATACAATATTATCCAATACAACGTACCCAGTGTTTATATCCCCTTTGCTAAGAACCATTTTCAAGCGATTATCAATTACCAAAATTGTCGGGCCGCCATCTAGTGAGTGGTTAAGAATGCTTTAGTTACCTATTGGAAAACTCCTCATTAATCATATGATGAAACGCTAATGAGGCCTTTTCAGAGATCTTCCAAATCTTGGATAATGGTCAAGGCGGACCCCGGGCCCTCGCGCGTGAGAGCACAAACTTTATGGCTGGGATATTAACGCCAAGTTGATCGAATGAGCAGTTTTCTCTTAAGTCATTATTTTCACAACATAATCATGTTTTATGACCCAATACGTGCTTTGTGGCTAAATACGGATCATTCCCATTGTCCCCCGAATGCTATCCCCCATTTTTAATTCGGGGTATCCCTAAACACACATACATTCTATTTATTATAGAACACGAGTTGCCACGGGTAGCCACGGGTGAAATAATTTTTTGAATCCCTTGTAATTTTTGTGTTTATACTTTACAAACAATACCATTACTGTATGTTTTTTTGCGGGTAGACGTAGCCAAAGCAACATCTAATAATCGAGCTGCACATTTTAAATTATTTAAAAATAGTATAATTACATTTTTATTATATGTCACTACATAATTAATTCTTTATCTCATCACTACTCACTGTGCATATAAAGTTACTGTCTCCTGTTCACTATCACTTTCATTATATCACCACTTCACTTCACCACTACTATGGAGTCTTCATCTCGACTTGGTTCCACCAAAGATGACATCAGTGGGTTATTCGCGAGGATGAGCAGCTTTGAGGAGCGCCTTGAGAAGGCATTAACATCACCTCCACCTTCGCTTCCTGATATGCCAGCCTTAGCCCGTGAGTTCGTAGACTATAAAAGTTCTGTGTGGCAAGTTCTTAAAAAAGTCTTGTCCCATGTTGAGATCCTGGCCCTGGGTCAGGAACGGCATGAGGCATTCTTTCGGCGGAAGGCACTCCTCTTTCACGGGGTCGCTGAAGCAAAAGAGGAAAAGATTAGTGAGGACATTGTAAGCATCATATCCAATAAGATGCATATATCGGATCTTACCGTTGGGGACCTGCGATCCTGTCATCGCTTGGGTGCCTCTAGGAAAGGCAAGCCTCGCCCAGTCATGGTCCGTTTTCGCGACCTAGAACATCGACGCCTCGTGTGGGACACTAAGACCACCCTTAAGGGGACTGGTGTGGTTGTGTCTGAATTTCTCACGAAATATAGGCATGATCTCTTCATGACAGCCCGAGAATATTATGGTGTTAGGAGCTGCTGGTCAGTGGACGCGAAAATCGCGATAATTCTTCCAAATAAGTCCCGCCGGAAGATAGAGACTGCAGCCGAGCTGGAGGCTCTGGTCGCCGCTTTTCCAGTGGCTAAGGATCCTGTGCCGAGTACGGAGACCGACAAAGCTGCTACTCAAGTGGAGCCAGCGGTGCCTACAAAGGCGAAGGCCACTGCATCGAAGCCAACGGCCGCCACCATCGTGAAGAGAACAAGGAAGTAGCTCACTTTTATTTTGGCTGTTCTAAGAATTTTGTGGTAATTTTAATTTAAGTAAAATCTTTTTTAGTTTATCGGAGGTCACTTTACTAAATTATGTAGATTCGTTAAATGTAGGTAATTCTCTTGTTAAAAATTCTGTTGTTTACATGTTTAAATTCTAACCACAAATCTAATGACAGACACTGACATTGACAGTCTGATTACTTTTTAACTGCGTTTGGTTATTGCAAAAGTAGTTTTTATTTTTTGGCCTAGAATCCTGTCTAAGTGACCGACGTTCTTTTTGTTTATTCTTTTTTATTTTTGCTCACGTCAATGAGGAGTTTTCCAGTAGGTATTGATAGTTGGTTTCAAAAAGCATCAATAGATGGCGCTCCTACAATTTTGGTAATCTTCTTTTATTCGTTACGATGGTTTCAGTGATTTCATGCAGCCGATTAATACGTAACTTAAAAATAAAATGTTTATTAATATAAAAATAACTGTTAAAGGTTGAACGATAGGTAAAACGAAATATTTATAGAAGTTGGCACTATGTTCCATTATTATTACAAACCTCTAAAATGGTTGAAAACTATTGACAAATACAATATTATCCAATACAACGTGCCCAGTGTTTATATCCTGTTTGCTAAGAACCTATTTCAAGCGATTATCAATTACCAAAATTGTTGGGGCGCCATCTAGTGAATGGTTAGGAATGCTTTAGATACCTATTGGAAAACTCCTCATTTATTATGTTATTAATTTTATAAACATCTCCTTCAGCACGCTGAGACAAGTGATGGTGATGAATTAAAATCAATAGGTTATTTAATTAAATTAGTTATATAGTAGGTATCGCATAGAAATATAATATTATTTTATTTATTATAAGTATATTAGGTATATGAATAGTCCGCTTGCCTTTGATGATGGCTTCTTTACATGCTCTTCATCAACTGATAGTTTTGTTAGCGCCGACTCTGAGAGTGACGCTGATGCATCTCTATGTCTTTCCGTGCATGAACAGCTGAAGGTCTCCTTTTCCAGGTTCCCAAATAACTTTAATGTTGTCCATATCAACTCCCAGAGCATTCCTGGTCACTACGCCGACATACTGGCTTCTTTTACTAACAGCCCTGTGGATGCTGTTCTTGTTTCTGAATATTTTCTTAAACCCTCTCTTTCTTCTTCTCCATTCTCACTTCCTGGCTACATCCTTATTCGCAATGACCGAACGGGCAAGGGAGGCGGTGGTGTAGCTGTCTATCTCCGTGAACACATTCCGTACAAAGTTATCAGCGCATCACCTAGTCTCTATTCTGGCTCTGCTGAACACCTTTTCGTTGAGTTAACACTTCACCATAAAAAGATTTTGCTTGCCGTGTTTTATAGTCCCTCACTACACATTGATTATTTTAACTCTCTGGAGACCCTATTATATAACATTTGTCCTAATTATGACGACGTTCTTTTACTGGGGGACTTCAACACGTGCCTTCTTAAAAATGATGTTCGAACTCATAAGCTGCAGTCTCTCTTGTCCTCGGTCAACTTGCATATTCTTCCACTTTCTTCCACCCATCATTCTCATAATTGTAACCCCTCTCTTCTTGATTTGTTGATTACATCTTCCCTAGAGAAGATAGCAGTACATGGTCAGTTCCCCTCCCCTTTTTCCTATCACGATTTAATATACCTCTCATTTAAAGTTCGGTCCCCTAAGCCTAAACCTAAATTTAAATACCTACGCAGTTTCGAGGCGATCAACTTGGAGGCTTTGAAGCGCGATGCAGTGAATATTGACTGGAGTCCCGTTCTTGATGCTGACCACATTGACGTAAAGGTTGAAGAGTTTCAAACCCTGATTTTTCGGCTCTACGACAACCATGCTCCTCTTAAAAAAGTCAAGTTAAAACAAACACCTGCACCATGGATTACGGACGAAATCAAGGTAATGATGATCAGGCGTGACAGAGCCAAGCTACGTGCTAAAAATGCCCTTCTGGCACGAATATCGAACGGTACAAACATCTGCGAAACTGTTGCAGTCGTCTGTGTAGGGATGCCAGAAGACGCCACATTCACAATTCTGTTAATGGCTCAACCCCTTCAAAGGTCTGGGCATTCCTAAAATCCCTAGGCATCGGCAGATCTGCAGTAGACTTCGATGGCTCTATTAATTTAAATAATCTTAATGCCCATTTTTCCTCTCCACCTGTGATCCTGGATGCTAATACCAAATCTAGCACTACAGCGCAGATTGATTCTCAACCACGTCCTCTTTGTTCTTCTTTTTCCTTTGCTTCGGTTGCTGAGGAGGATGTTAGGAAGCATATTATTTCTATTACTTCTACTGCAGTGGGTAATGATAACCTTTGTCTCCGCATGATCACCCTCCTACTTCCTGAACTCTTACAAATACTCTCTCATATATTTAATCATTCGCTAGTAACGAGTACTTTCCCGTTGGCTTGGAAGCTTGCTAACGTTATCCCCCTTCCAAAAACCACCAACCCCTCTAGTTTTTCCGATTTCCGTCCCATATCCCTATTACCTTTCCTTTCCAAGGTCCTTGAACACATTATCCATGATCAACTCACTCAGTACCTTACATCGAACTGTTTACTTTCTTCATTTCAATCTGGTTTTCGTAAAGGACACAGTACTGTGACAGCACTGCTGAAAGTTACAGATGACATCCGTCTTGCGATGGAGAATAAGTGTCTTACGATTTTAACTCTTCTTGACTTCAGCAGTGCTTTTAACTCTGTAGACTTCGATGTACTTCTCGCCATTCTTCGCTCTCTTAACATCTCTCCTTCAGTAATGACGTGGTTTGACTCTTATCTTCGCGGTCGCTTGCAGAGAGTCCGTTCCGGAGAGGTCTTCTCGGATTGGTGTGATCTTCTTGCAGGTGTACCGCAGGGTGGCGTTCTATCTCCTCTTCTGTTCTCGATCTTCATCAATAGTGTTACGTCAATCATCTCCTCTAACTTCCATCTCTATGCAGACGACTTGCAACTTTACCGACATTTTAAAATCTCCGATATCGAGGAAGCTTTTGACTATGTGAACGCCGATTTGATACGTATATCCTCCTGGGCTAAGTCATTCGGGTTAGTGGTAAACCCAAAAAAAATCGCAGGTTCTACTTATTGGCAGTCCGTACATGAGTAGGCAACTTAGTGCTATTACTGTACCTCAAATATTTTTTGAAGGGATTCCAATACCCTTAAGCAAAACAGCTAAAAACCTTGGTCTCCTTTTAGATACAAACTTGTCTTGGGTGTCTCACGTCAATGCGGTCAGTAAAAAGATTCATTTCTCGCTTCATTCACTCAAACGCCTCCAAAGTTTTTTACCCCTAAAGACCAAAATATCCCTTGTCCACACTCTTCTTCTACCTCTTCTAGATTACGCAGATCCTTGTTACCTAGATGCCACTGAGGAGCTTTTAAATAAACTGGAACGTCTCCAAAATCTATGTATCCGTTTCGTCTATGGCCTGCGTAAATATGACCATGTATCCAGCTATCGATCTCAGCTTAAGTGGCTACCTATCCGCTTGCGAAGGAATGCTCATATCCTATCCACCCTCTACAATATCCTTCACAACCCTTCTGCTCCTTCATATCTCCATGAACAATTCCATTTCTCCCGTCCACAAGACAAACCCTGTCGATCCAGTGTAAGATCCTCATTGGCAATTCCTATCCACCATTCCGATTTCTACTCCTACTCCTTCACTGTTCATGCGGCAAGACTTTGGAATTCTCTTCCGCACGAAGTGCGTGACAGCCAGTCTATTGCCATTTTCAAAAAGCGTGTAAAAGAGTTTTATCTATCACAGAGTGCTCCTAAGTTGTAGATAATGTATATGTATGTAGTATATAGTATCGATATGTATGTATGTATGTGTATGTATATATTTGTAGATATTTATGTGTGTAATTAGAATGAATATACTTATATATATATATATATATATATATATATATATATGTCGTCGCGTGAAGGAAAGGGGTGTATCAGGATCATTGTCATCAGGGTGGTGATATCAGTATTAAGTCGTATTCGTCCAGATAAATTAAAGAAAAGGTTCACATTTACTCCACTGTATTTATTCCATTTCATTTTTGCACATCACTTATAATTTCATTTATTTTTAAACGTAAATAACACTTTCTATAAACGAACTTCAAACGTAAACAAACGAAATGTGGAGACAGTTTCAAGATGCGTCACTCCTCGGCGGCGGTCGCGCCAAGAATGGCCGCCACTCGGCCCGAGTCGTGCCGTCGAGACTCTGTCAGCACGCCCCACCAGAGGGCGCACTCCCACTTCCGTTTTCATCGTCATGAGTCCGTACTATTGACCACATGAGTCCATACTATTGACCGTGATCCGTCACGGCCGTCCTGCTGTACACACGTCCTCGTGTGTAATCTGAAACATGAAAACCATAGCACAGTACTATATTCGCTCGGTCACTTCTGACCACAACACATCACCCAAATAAGTCTTATGAATCATGTGATTGGATCTATCACGACTGCATTAACCCACCAATTCTTCACATAAAACATACGTCCATTATCATTTATCATACTAAACTTCTGTAGATTGAGAGATAACAACATCATCTTGTACATAAATTATTCTTTATAAGTTGCCGACATAAAGTCAGCTACGACTTCAGTTCATTAGAGAGGCGTGACAAGGTATAACACCAGACGGTTCATAAACCGTATCACAATTACCACCAATGAAGAAGGTTTAATCATCGTCACCAGTGTTTTCCCCTTGATGCTCTTGTTGAGTGGGAAACAAGCCCCAATCACAGAGCTCGCGTATCGTCCCCGACGTCCATTACTGTAGGTACTTAGATTCACTACAAATATGTGACATACCTACATCAAATTTTCAGTACTCAGCAAAAGACCCAATGTTACTTCGAGTGGGATCGAAACACTCCTTCATTAAATGCCATATGATTTTTGGTCATCCGTCAGCGCCATCCTAATTTACAAAGAATAAGTAATGTTACCATACAGGAGAAATGACACACAGGCGATGAACCACCACACGACGGACGCCATCAGTCGGGTCGCCACGCAATCAGGCCGCCACGCAACCAAGCCGCCACGCAACTGGACCTGCACACAAGCGAAATACCACACAGACTAGGTGCCACACAGGTTGGGTGTCACTCTGGTCAGTGCCACTCTAATCGTCAAACTCTATCATCATATATCCTGTGTCACGCATACCAAAGCACGATACAGGTAAGATGTCAC
Source organism: Blastobasis lacticolella (assembly GCA_905147135.1). NCBI lineage: Eukaryota > Metazoa > Arthropoda > Insecta > Lepidoptera > Blastobasidae > Blastobasis > Blastobasis lacticolella. The sequence goes on from LR990041.1 coordinate 23,281,487, forward strand.
ACACGGGTAAATTTCACAGAGGCAAAATGTCACACATAAAAATGCCACACCGGCGAAATGCCATACAGCTAGAATGCCTCACAGGCTAAATACCACACAGACTTAATGTCACACAGACTATGCCACACAGGCGAAATGCCAAACAGGCGGGATGCCACACAGGCGGGAGCCACACAAGCGGGAGCCACACAGGCGGGAGCCACACAGGCGGGAGCCACACAGGCGGGAGCCACACAGGCGGGAGCCACACAGACGGGAGCCACACAGGCGGGAGCCACACAGGCGGGAGCCACACAGACGGGAGCCACACAGGCGGGACAAATAAATAGAAGCTGTCTATCGATTCTCAGCTCGTGGTCAATCCTTCGACCAAATCTGTACTAAGTCAGTGATAGGTAACAGTCTATCTGCTATCATAATCCGGTCAATAACGGTCTACGAGTTACACAACAAGTAATCGTCACAGATCCGAACAACTGTTTACGGTGTCATCTCTACAAAAACAACAAAATAAAATAAAATAAAAATAAACATTATTTCTACTGCCCAATATCAAAACTAAATCAGAAGTTTAATAATAAGAAGCTCTCACGTCTATTTGATACGCCAGTTATAGGTAACAATAGTCCATTTGTTGCCACACCAAAACTAAACAAGCAATAATCATCGTCATCGATTTTAACTGTTCGAACGAGTATACTCTATCTAGACTTTACGTTACGTTTAAGCTCCCATTTTGAAACCATTTAACAATGTTTGTAATAACGAAGGCATCCCATATCAAGCCGCCTTCTAAAAAAATTACAAAATAAAATTTGCTATCTACAGCCACAACATCCGAGACTTTCGGGGCTCTTAGCCCAATGAGTCACACACATGACTCCCGGGTCACTCCAAGTCAGCCAAATAAATCTGGATGTTTGACCTCAACAACAATTCAGGTACTTAAAAACTTGTACTGGCAGAAGGATATGAAATCTCACCATTGCTTACACTGTCTCATCTTACTGGCACAACAACAGAACTCAAAATAGTTACTTTATATCAGTAATCAAGGAAATTTCAGTACTCGAAGCTAAAAATAATTTATAAAACCGGCTATTGAACTATCACCAAAATATCTGGACTTTCTCATCATCGTTATCGTTCAACACTTTCTCACAAAGCTTAAAACAACCACCTGCTATTAGCCACGCTCCCATAGCCTCCATCAGGCCGGTAAGCAACCATAAAACTCTTCCATAGGCTCCATTAGCCCACCATCACTGATAAAACACGATCACCTTCATCCGATGATGCAACAAATTTTGAGAAAACAAAACGATCACATAAATCTCATAAAAACCTCGGCTCGATAGTCGTCACGTATTGGGTTAGCGTCTTAGATTGATCCGTCTAACAAAGTCTTTATCCAGGTCAAACTAAGTCACATTGACTTAGTACACATGGTTTTCGGTCGAACTAAGTCACAGGTTTATCTTTAGTTACTCAAAACATAATTCGAAATTATCTACCGTCAATCAGTTCACTTACTCGTGTTTACTTTTTTTTTTTCGTTAAATAACTTGATACTAATATAAAATTACGTTACTAACCAAACTACCTTTTTTTTTGTAGTATTAAAAGAAACGTATATCGGTGATCCCATTTTTACCGCGGATATCTTATCTCTCTATTCTACAACATTGGGAAACTACGACCACAATAACAAACATTATACTGAAATATGGAAAATTTCGTTCGAATTTCTCCTGTTAAATGTAAACAAACACGCTAATAATTTTTCTCTTTTTTTTCTCTCGATACATGTTTGCACCCTCCCGCTCGCATAGAAATCGCGGAGATCGCGGGGTCGTTATTGAATTTGCACATTCGAAGCCTATGTGAAGCCTATCCTATCTCTAAGACAACATCCTAAAGTACACCAGCTAATTGTTCCACAAACTCACTGCTACGGCATCCCTGCCACACTGTTATTATCAAATATTTACTTAATCAGCAATCTGGAACGACTTATGGTGACGGGAAAAGTCGAAGGCAAGAGACCCAGAGGCCGAAGTCCGAAAAGATGGGTGGACCAAATATCCGAACGATTCATCGAAACCGATGGAGATATGCAGTTTACCGAAGATGTCAGGATCCTCAGCAGTGAGGCAACGATCAAGAAGAAGAAGTCAGTCGGCAGCAGCACCACCATAACTATGCTTACGTACTCAATTTATAAAAATAATAGCACTATGCTTTCCAAGTATTTCTTATTCTTGTTTTCTGATAACTGACGTGATGTTGGTAATACGTAAAATCATAGCGCACCATGTTTCAAGATGGTAAAATAATCTTAGATTAAATAACACTTTTTTTTACTATAAACACTGTTTGACATTGGGACGGATTTAACATAATTCTTACTATTTTTGTGGAGTGATTTTTTTTCTTAGTAACTTTCTATCAGACAGCCTACATTAATTGACATAGGTACCCGCAAAAGCTAACATTTTTAAACTTAGCAGTAGTTTTTGACATTTTTACCAACAAATTGTAACACTGACGTAACTGACGTTGTTTATGTTTTGTTTACATTCTTTCTATTTGTAGTTTCACTAAAGATACAAATAAACCTGCCATTCTCTCTACTAAGGGTATCAATAGTGTTTCTGTCAGAATACTTTTCTTAATTGTCAAAGTAAATAACTCCTAAAATCCGCTAGGGAGCCTCTTCAGCACAGGTTTTTACTAAATAATAATTATGTATAGGACTCACCAGATAGAGAGGAACTGTTAATATCACATCATTTCTCAGTCATGTACACTCGCAGATTGTCTACCATCGTCGTCCCATGTTGAAACAATCACGTTGAAGCTACCAGTCCAGCGTTGCATTCCAATGTTGTTCTCGTAGGTGAAGCGAACCGTTGTGCACCATTGTTATGCAATAGAAGAAAATAATTGTATTAGTAAAACATAAATAAAAAATTAATATACACCGTTTTTTATTGTTTGATTTTATTTAATCTGCAGTAATCTAAGCAATTAATTTACTTGTGGTGTCAAACCACACTGCTAAATGAATCTAAATGTAAGCGTTTACTTTAAAGTCATTGAATAAACTTTAGCTGGCTAATTTAGAACTACGCAAATTATTTAACTAACTCAATTTTATATTTAAAAAGGAAAATATTTTACATGAGTAATCTAAATTAAATTTAACAAAAACAAAGAAGCCATACCAAAGTGCCCTCCATAGTAAGTTTCACTAGATTTTTAATATTGTTGTCGATATCCCAGTGGTGCTCTCGAAGGCCCGGGGTCTGCCTTGACCATGACCCATTTGGTACAGATGATCTGCTGTTTACTTTATGAATCCCTCAATCTTTCTGACGAAGTCTTTGTCTTATATCTCGGGGTGTTTGGACTCTTGGCTGCGCTTTGAACATGTTAAATCATTTTACATTTTAATGTAGGCAACTCAACTGGATCGAGTAATCACCTTTCTTTTATTATTACGCTTTCACGTAGCGTATCTGCATTTTCTTTGTTGCTTTTCATCATACCATCTCTTGGGCGTTGCGTTCGTCATCACCGCTTCTGATGTCGTCGCGTGAAGGAAAGGGGTGTATCAGGATCATTGTCATCAGGGTGGTGATATCAGTATTAAATCGTATTCGTCCAGATTAATTAAAGAAAAGGTTCACATTTACTCCACTGTATTTATTCCATTTCATTTTTGCACATCACTTATAATTTCATTTATTTTTAAACGTAAATAACACTTTCTATAAACGAACTTCAAACGTAAACAAACGAAATGTGGAGACAGTTTCAAGACGCGTCACTCCTCGGCGGCGGTCGCGCCAAGAATGGCCGCCACTCGGCCCGAGTCGTGCCGTCGAGACTCTGTCAGCACGCCCCACCAGAGGGCGCACTCCCACTTCCGTTTTCATCGTCATAAGTCCGTACTATTGACCACATGAGTCCATACTATTGACCGTGATCCGTCATATATATATATATGCCTTTTTTAGAGATATATATAGATAATAGGTAATATTGTGCACGTCCTATCGGCGTCTCATGATCACATCACGCTTCCGAAGGCCTGCTGGAAGAGATTTCTTTTAGAAATAAGTAGCGCCTGTTGTGCCATTTATTACTTTGCCTGTTATTCATTATGTATTTCCTGTGCACAACAAACTGTTAAATAAATAAATGTATAGAGTATAGGTATAACAATAGTAGACTGCGTTTCATCTACAAAGAGTCCCGTGTAAACAAAGTGTTACTCTTTTGTCCAGTGGTTATCAGCGGAACTACTTTTCATAGATACTAAATGTTGAAACAGCTTAAAGAAAAGCAACTTTTTAATTATTGGTTTATTTGACATTACAACCGCGCAATATTCGTATTTCTGTTGTCAAATAAATGGTCATACAAAAAACAGAATTGTTTTTCTGACAAGCCTGCTAAATGTTGTTCATGGTACGAATAAGCAAAGCAATTCTGTTTAAGTTCTGAGAGCTCATGGTAAGAAGGTACTTAAACGATGTCGATATTTCTTTTTACCACTAGTCCGAATCTTCCTCCTCATATTGTGACTACCTCACATAGATAAGACAGCCCATGTTTAACACTATTGCTTCCATGGACTTACTCAAAAAGAACTGCGTGCTTTTGCGACAAAAATTGAGCCGAGCGAGAGTCACCATCTATACGGTTGTCCGACAAACATCGAGTCGACAGAATTATTAACCTACCATTTCGTGTCACAGCTGTCAAAGTGAACACTTTAATAACTAGGAAACCATTGGTTCTAGAGCACCAGATTCTAAAGAAATTATAATACTCGTCGAGATCTACATTTCAGATGACAGTTTTAACTTTGACAGTTGTCCACACAAAATGGTAGGTTAATAATTATGTCGACTCGATGTTGAATCAAACAAAAGGATAATTATCCTATTAAATTAAAATGTTGCTGACGCGTCTAAGTCAGATAACAATTCAATATTATGGTGTCAATGAGCTGATCTGATTATGGTATTATTGTGAGGAGGAAGAAACGGACATGTTTTTAAAAGAAATATCGACATCAATTATCGAGTGATGTCGCATAACTACAACGTACGTACGTCATAATTGACAGCTAAAGACCACAAGGATATTTTTGCAGGTGCCCGAAATCATAACTAACGCCACCATCTTGTAAACAGACACTTTTGACAGACAGCTGGAGTTGGTGTTTGACAACCACGCCTCATCCAAAAGATCCAAAAGATCCTTGCAGGTCTGTAGTTGGCCAAAGACAATAACTGTTAATCGAGGCATTCTAGCCGTGCAGTAGCAGTTCACCGAAAAGCGCTCATGGTACGATTCTAAACAATTCTGTTCAAGGTTTGCCTATAAACTACACGGAACTTGGATGTAAGCCTCTGAGACAAAACTGCCCTACTTAGAACGAGACATCGCTATACGTGTCACATAAGCTAGTCTCATTCTAAGCAGGGCAGTTCTGTTTAGGTCCTGCTATAAGAGCTCATGGTAAGGCCCCTGGGCTGTTAAGAAATCTATGCTCAGTCTTATAATGAAAAAATTGTATATACAGAAGAATTTTAATTTTATGTCTGTGGCTCAGTCTTTAACTATAAACAATATCGCTTCCAGTGAGTAGCGCTGCCAACATAATATCATAATATGATCATAACGAAGGATTATAATAATATGTTCTATGCTTCTGCAGATACATTTTTTTCTCTATTGTTCTGTGAGATATTTATTTTTGTCAAAGATATTTAGAGGGCAGTGGGGTCTGAAGTTGGTTGTCAAACTTCATTGTCAAAATATGCTGAATCAACGGAATCGTCGATACGATACAACGGATCACGACACGGTCAAATATTTTTGAAATATTATTTTACAACTGAAACATTAAACCGAAGACTATTACTATTTAATTTGAAGAACCATATTGTTATCATTCAATAAAATGGAAGTACAATATTTCCTATAAGCGAACAATTTTGACATTAACAGTTTATACAATGGCAGGAGAAGATAATCCTGTGGAAAAGGATGCCAATGTTCAAACTGATGCAACTGAGGTCACAGCTGCTATACAAGCCAATTTATCCACTGAATTGCAGAATATTTCTAATGCGCCAAGTGGTTTTTCCAGCCGAACTAATATGGGCTTGGAAGAGGTCGATGAGTTCTACAAACCTATCAAGTTCATCAATATTATATTTCTGCCTTACCACCAGACGTTTAAAATGTTTGTGCTAGCTGCGGTCATCATTAAAACTACCTCTGTAAGTTTTGTGTAGATTGTAGAACCCCTTTTAGTCTCTTCCCTTAGCTTCAAATATGGCCCGGATAGTTCACTTCCGGAAACCAGCACCATCTTTTAGTATGTTGTTAAGTATGTTATTCTGAATAAAAAACAGCCGGGAGACAATCTCCAAAGTGCTTGGTTCTCCAGCTGTGACGTCACCAATATGGCCGCCGCCGCGTTTTGAAATTTGCATTTAAAAACGAGTGTATTACACTTGGAATGATGTGTGGGGTATCAAACTACGCAGAATAAAAAGTACAACAATATTGTGCTTACACATAACCGTGTAAATATGATGATTTCAGAGATATTCAATATTATATTAAAATTTTACTACCGCTCCGGCCATGTACCAATGACTGTTTTCTGAGTTATGTACATTAGTTTAATACTAACCGATGCTCTTACGGTGAGGGAAAACATCGTGATGAAACCTGCACATTCAGGCGACTGGATGTGTAACCATGATCCAATCTGGTCAGTTTCCCTTGTTAGCAGGGTGATGGAGGTCAGACGGCAGTCGCTCCACTGTAATTACCTGACCTGCCAAATTCTGGATCATGGTCAAGGCGGACCCCGGGCCCTCGTGCGCGAGAGTACAACCGGGACATTAACGCCAAGATGATGATGATTAAAATTTTACAAAAATAATTCCATTTTTATTTTTTAACAACAACCGATAGCTTTAGAGCAAAATACTAAGAAAATAAAGGCACATTATTAAGCTATACAAAACTATTTTTATAATCCCAATCGGTTAATAAGAAGCGAGATATTGAAATTTTTCCCTAGCAACGGGCATCATTTGAAGCGCCATACGATTGTTTTAATTTGCGTATATTGCGTGAATTATTGACTTTAATTAAAAAAACAATGAGTTTAGGTAATGCGTATGAAAAATAAACGTATTAACAGCCAGGAGACAATCTCCAAAGTGCTTGGTTCTCCAGCTGTGACGTCTACAAGATGGCTGCCGCTGCGTTTTGAAGTTTGCTTTTAAAACAGACTGTATTGCATTTAGAAGTATGTGTGGGGTATCAAATGAAGCAAAATAAAATGTGTTACAATATTGTCCAAACATTCAACTATGTGAAAGTTATAGTTTGAGACATATTCTTGTTAAAATAAAATTTTTGCAAAATATAAATACGTTTGGAAATTTTAACAACTATACCGATACCTTTAGAACAAAATAATATGCTCAGATAATAAAGACACATTATTAAGCTATACAAAACAATTTTTATAATTGTAATCAAATAATAAAAATGTGAGATATTTCAATTTGTCTTCGTCACCGATTTGAATTCATTATAAATACTTACCTAGAATAGTAGCGTCTTAGCATGTAAGTCATGTTGATTCAGGGAATGGTAACATTAGAAATTGTTTTTCGATTGCTACTGTAGGTATATATATTTTTCGACTATAATAATAAGTAGATATCTTTCTAGCAAAGATAAATAGGCGCAGTCAGCCCCAGCCGCAGCATACCCGCTTAGGTACCAACCGTTGTGCGTAGCGGAGCAAACACCGAATCTGCACGTCTTCCCGATAATGAAGCCAGTAAACCTTACTCGTACTTTGGTCGGTGTTCTTTTTACCCTTAGATGTCCACTTGCTACACCATCATGTATGTAGAGAACGTCTTGCACCTTAACCGGTGGTACAACTATCTAAAGGTGGTACTCGTTGCCGTTAGACATTCCCAATTTCGGTAAAGTATACCGTTCTGCAGGATACAGCCGTCCCATTGAGCCCAATGCACTTTAATGATAGCACTTGTCAGTGCCACTTCAGCCCATCTTGGTTTCTCTGCACCACGTTCCTTCCACGTGATATCTTCGTCATCTTATTGAAATTCCCTCATAGCTTTATTCTCCCAGGGTCGTGAAGAGCTTGCCCTTCTAAGCCTAACTGGATTTTTTTTCAATTCCTGTTTATCACAGTGCTTACATTCCTCCAAGAAAGGCCTCCTTGAAAGAGTATCAGCATTTCCATGAACCTTTCCGCTGCGGTGTTCTAGACAAACTCATGTAGTTGCTCGATCCATCGGGCATCCTTCTTGTTCTTCTGAGTTTTTATATTGTAACAGCTTCAAGACAGCGTAATCATTACGGAGTACGAACTGCCTGCCGACAAAATACTTGTTGAAATGATGTTGTATCTTTACCACAGCCAACAGTTCTCTTCTTCTACACAGTGTTCTTTGGTCTCGACAATAACTTACAGAAGTAAGCAATCACGACTTCTGCGTTGCACTGTTTCTGTGACAACACTGGTCCGATCGCCGTGTTGCTTGCATCTGTGTTGACGATAAACTGATTGCTGGGATGTGGGTATATCTTAATATAGGAGATTTGCTTAGGCATTTTATCAGACTTTGAAAGGAATTCTTGCAGAGCTCACCCTAGCGGAATGATTGGTTGTCTTCAGTCAGACGATGTAGTGGCTTTGCAAGAGAATCCTGTAACAATCCGTCAGTAGTATGAGCACAGCCATAGGAATGCCCGAACTTCCGTTTAGTCCTTTGGAGTAAACTATTTCTGTAGTACTTCAACTTTTCTGGTTTTGTTTGGATACCCTCACTGGTGACGATATGACCGAGGTAGTTACTCAGTTGAGTTTGCTCCTAAATATATGGCATTTCTTTGGGTTTAACGTCAGGTTGGCATCTTTTATTTTCCATAAGACTTGTTCCAAATTGCGCAAATGATCCTAAAAATCGCGACCCATGATAATGACATCATCCAAATAGACCAGGCAGGCATCTTATATTAATCCTGTCCGTACATATTCTATGAGTCTTTCGAAAGTGGCAGGTGCGTTGCACAGTCCGAAAGGTATAACATTGATCTGTCATAGTCATTTTCTTGTTGAAAACTTATCCTTATTCTTTGGATCAGGATGCCAATAGCCAGACTTAAGATCCAAGGTTGAGAACCAGTGCATGCCACTCAAGGTATCCAATGTATCGTCGATACGAGGCAATGGATAGCTGTCCTTCTTTGTAATGTCATTTAATCGTCGGTAGTCCACATAAAAACGGGTGCTGCCATCTTTCTTCTTGACTGAGACGACTGGTGAACGACTTTCTCTTCCAGTGTCGATCCTGTGTTGAACTAGCGAAGTCCTTCAAAAACTTCCATCTTGGGGAAAAAAGATATCCACGAAGCGTAGCAGATTTCTTGGCAATCATGCTCTGCAAATGACTTAGGTTTCCTTTGCATCCATCAAATAAAGAAGTTAGATAACAGCAGAACTATTCTTAGTGTTCGTCAAATCTGAGGTTGATCGGCACTTTTTCATCCAACTTGCAATAATCAATCCAGATTTTGCAGTTATGTTTCTTCATGAAGTCTAGGCCCAAGATGCAGTTGTCCATAATTTCAGCCACGAATGACCTATTGAATGTAGGTACGCTGACACGCCTACATACATCGTGCCTGACATCTCCTCCAGGACGGGTATTGGCTGGCCGGAGGCAGAAAGAAACTGGCATGCAATGTTCCTAATGAGTCCTGTTACAGCGTACATCAAGTCCCGCTTGACTATTGTCCTGATCTAGAGGCTCCTGTACTAATCGTTATCTTGCAGTTTGCTTTTAGTTTTGCTTGTATGTATCCAAGCATACTCTTGTGGGATGAAACCGTGTTAAATTAGTTATGAATCCACATTAATTAAAGAATTTGTAGTCTGCAAGTGACACAATAGATGAATATTTCTCCAACGCAAGACGCAAACATTTTCATGTAAAAAAAAGCGGCAAACCAAACCCAAATTTGGACCTATTGTCTGAATAAAGACCCCGAAGTAATGGATGCAGTTGGGGATGGCTAAATAATATCAAAATTTTTGGAAGACACTACCTGATGCTAGCGTCAATTCCAAAGAACTGTCAGACAGAAAAAGTGTAAAAGTGGTGCAAAAATGTCGAACCGTGAAATACGAACTAATCTCAACACTTCTTGCGCATGCAAGGATAAATCCGAACTATACTTAATGTAATACGTTGATTTATTACATATAATATACGATTATTTTACATATGAGCGTCGATAGCCGGGCGTTAAGTATATATCTCGTAAGCGAGAGGTACCGAGTTCAAATACCGCTGCGGCCATGTACCAATGACTTTTTTCTCAGGTTTGTACAGTAGTTGAATTCTAACCGATGCTCTTACGGTGAGGGAAAGTATCGTGATGAAACCTGCAAATTCCGGCAACTGAGTTTGTAACTCCAATCAACTTCAATCCAATCTGGTCAGATTCACCTGGTAGCAGGGTCACGAAGGTCAGATGGTAGTCGCTCCACTGTAATTACCTGATCGCCAAATACTAGATCATGGTTAAGGCGGACCCCGGGCCCTCGTTCTCGAGAGCACAACCGGGACAGTGACGCCAAGATTACTTTTCATAATACGTTTATTTTACATACACATTACCTAAACTCATAGTTTTTTTATTTAAAGTCATTAATTCACGCAAATTAAAACAATCGTATGGCGCCTCAACTGGTGCCCGTTGCTAGGGAAAAATTACAATATCTCGCTTCTTTATTAACCGATTGGGATTATAAATATAGTTTTATATAGCTTAATAATGTGCCTTTATTTTCTTGCGATGTTATTTTGCTCTAGAGTTATTGGTTAAGTTGTTATAAAATAAAAACGGACTTATTTTTTGTAAAATTTTACTATAATCTTGAATATCTCTGAAACCATCATATTTACACGGTTATATGTAAGCATAATATTGTAGTACTCTTTATTTTGCGTAGTTTGATACCCCACACATTATTCCAAGTGCAATACACTCGTTTTTAAATGCAACTTTCAAAACGCGGCAGCGGCCATGTTGATGATGTCACAGCTGGAGAACCAGGCACTTTAGAGATTGTCTCCCGACTGTTTTTTATTCAGAATAATATACTTAACAACATACTAAAAGATGATGCTGGTTTCCGGAAGTGAACCTTTTTGTCAGCTAAGGGAAGGGACTATTTCATGCCTTTGTTGGGAAGGCAGGGTATCCTTCTATATATTGTAATGGAAATTAAACCAGTTTGTGTACTGAAGTCACTGTATGAGAATATCAGACTCCCAGTGCTAGTGTCCGGATCAACATCCGTGATACCTTACCCTACCCCTACTCTACACGTGTGGTGTCCGGCAGTTTGGTCGTGTGGTGTCCGGCAGAGTAGAATAGCACCAACCGCTTATACTCATGGGTGTCGTACAAGGCGACAAATGTTTTCGAGGCAAAAGATCAAAAGTCTCCGTAGGCTAGAAAATGTGCAGCAGCATTTTCCATTGTTATATTTATACACTGCGATCTCCAACCCGCCTGCCAAGCGTGGAGATTATGGCAATAGCTTCCCCTTTCGCGGGAGATGCCCTAAATCCTGCAGGTGACTGTTACAGGCTGTGATGATGATGTAGATATAGATTTCGTAAATTCAATAAAAAAATTACAAATTCAATAAATTTTTTGGCTAGAGATGGAAAGTGTAAAACTGGCCTTAAAATGACTACTGTTACTAATGGGTCGATTGGATTGTAATTTGATAGCATTAGCAACTCAATGGCAGTTTGACGCGTTTTTGGTATTATGCTAGGGGAAGGAAGGGCAAGATGAATATAGCGGGCAACACGAATCATTCTCGTAGGATCTTTCTACTTATTCCGTACACGAAAGTACCGTCGTGGCGGGACGCGCGGGGCGGGCCGACTTCACAAGCCAATGCGAACTCGGCTGTCGTGGGGACAGCGTGCGTTTTAGTGACGAGAAACAGAATTGACGCAAGAAAATAAAATATTTTGTCACGATAAGTTTTAACATTTTCTGTTATATAATTCGTATATATTGATGATAAAGGTTGCTTCTGTTGCCTTATGTAAATTAAGCTGTAATGAAGCATCTTTCATCACCGAAACAAATTAATTTTTAGGATATTTTTTTTATCTATCAAATACCAAGCGGGCAAGACGAATATGACCATATTCACTAATAGAAACTAATAGAAAACAATCAGCTCTCACTGGTTCTGACCTCGGCCGTGATTATTACTGCACACTTTGCAAAGAAAAATATATCTATCCTCCTGAGGATTCCTATCGCGATATGCTATTCATCGCTATATTCATATCGCGATCGCTATATGAGGATCCCGACCTGAGGATTGGATACAGTGCTCCGAGTGCAAAGAGTGGACTCACGAAGCGTGCTCTTCGTATATTGGGTCTGGAACATACTTTTGTGACAATTGTCAAGACTAGTAATGATTATTATATGCCCGAACCATCTTACCCTATATGGAGGGGCAAGATGGCTCAAGACAATTATTTTACATGATGATCTCATGCCCAGGTTGTGATTTCTATTTTAAGCATTTGTAAAATTATTTTGATAGTCTATAGTACTGTTAATTATTATAAAAATAAAAGTTTCGTTAATCTTTGTAACATGATTGTTTTTCTTACGATTCTTGTTAGATGAACCAACTTGCCCTCCCCTCCCCTACATTTATACCATCCATACCATGCCAACGAGCTACTATTGCGATCCAATTACATTTCAATGGAGCTAGTAATTTAGACGACTTGATGCCCTGATTGATCTTTTACTTTGTTTCGAATTTCTACGTTGTTTATAGGGACCTCTGAACGCTGTTTGGGCTTACAAAACTTGCACGAAATTGCCGCAATATGACATTTTGCAATACATTAAAAATCTAACGAAAATATCAGATGTGATATACACTATAGACATTATTTTGCATATGGTACACAGGTAAGTGGTTTTCATAATAATTATAAATAAATAAATAATAATAAATGAATATCATCATCATCTCGGCGTCATGTCCCTATGTCATAATAAATGAATATGCTTGGACAAACTCACACAGTGCTATCTAGCCCCAAGGTAAGCAAAGCTTGTGTTATGGGTGTTAGTCTGGCAAGAAAGTCATGAAAAAAAATTGAGGGCGCCACCATCGTTTACATGGTACATTCTACTGTATCAGTATGTGAACTTAAAATATTTAAAGAAACTATTTTCACGTCTGTGCTTTGCCAATATAACCAATTTCTTTGCGTCTATACCTTATATACTTCGACTAGAAAATTTGATACATGTTAATATTTTATATCATATCGCACGAATACATCGCGTGACAGTCTACTGCTGTACTTAAACACATCAGCTGAAAGGGTTAGTTTGGATTGACATAAGACCAGCTCCAAGTAAGATAGCAAGATAGAAAAAATGGGAAGTTCATTATATGACTATTTTAACCAGAATCTAAACAATCTGAAAATGCCAACGTACTTCGTTACAAAGCCTTTGCTTTAGCCCTTGTAATTAAGAGTAGGTAATATTAAATAGTAGGTAGAGTATTTGAATTTAGGGAACTACTGCTCGTTAGTTACCTACTGTTAATCTGAGTAATGAGCAACACTGATGCATGGAACTATGTAATGTCAAACTGTTTCCTATCTTATGTTTCTTTCTCTGTTCGACCAGCCACCGTGATAATCGTATATTATCCTCCTCAATTAATAATATATTTCTCAAGTTTCCCTGATCCAGGGTTTCGGTTCACTAGCCCCGAATAGTCGCAAAAATATTAATAAATATTATATTTACCAAAAAATATACATAAGTATCAAAACTATAACAGTGCACTATACATATGTTGACTGTTAATTTTGGAACCTCAAATGAATATAAACAAGACCTACTACTACTACACATTAATTTTACATAAATTTAAATTATTTCCAATGGTTTTAAGACTTTCGTGGTTATTCACTACACTTTCACTACACATATTATCGGGCTTGTTACCACGGTTAACGGAGTTTCGTGTGTCGCGGGAATCAAGCGAGTAACAATGGTAGTGGTTCGAGAGTTCAAAGTGAGGGTAATCGTCGAATCCGAAAGAGGGTGGACCGATATGTCTGTCCTTAGGAGCGACTTCACACAGCGGCACCAGTCAACTCGTGACCATGACGCATGCAACTGCGTCGAAATATCGAGGTAAAAACAATACTAACCGTGGTAACAAACCCGATAATATGTGTAGTGAAAGTATTTCCAATGGATCACATTTTATTCAACATTTTCTAAATTGAGATACATGTTGCGTACCGATAATCTTTGCTTTTCGGCCATAAACATCTTCCAAGTCGCACACTTATCTGCTCTTAACTCGGGCATACATTCTTGAACAACTTAAAATATTACTTTTCTCGTGCAGATTTTATACCTTCTTGCATTCATGGCGAAAATGAATTTCCCACACAGTAAAAATCTAGAAAACATGAAAACTTAGACATAACAATAACAAAACAATGACACTATGTTTTATTGTTGTTATGTACACGACACAGCAACGTTCAAGAGGTATATTAGAGGTCTCTTTAGAAGCGGGCAACGCATTGGTGACTCCCCTGGTGTTGCTGAAGTCCATAGGCGGCGGTAACCACTTTCCTTCAGGTTAGACCACAGATAGGTATAGAATATTTGAGTTTAACAGTAATTTAGTGTAACCAATTTAGGCGAGAGCAGTAGGTAGTTCCGAAAACACTCTTTTTACGATTTTTTTTTTTTTTTTTTTAATAATCGTGGACAAATTCACACAGCGCCATCTAGCCCCAAACTAAGCAAAGCTTGTGCTATGGGTCCTAGCTAACTGGTATACTACATATATAGAGGAAAGTTACCAAATATGGAATACCATTTTGTTTTTTGAGTAAAAAAAATAAACTATTCATAGTACGAAGTCAATTTCTTTATTCGATGAGAACGCATAATGTTTTGTAACACTTAATGATAGTCTTATGATTTTTATAACTAATTACAGTATCAAAAATCTAGATTAATCAAAAAATGAAAAAGGTAGTCAAATATGGAATAGGTACCCCAAATATGGACCTCGAGAAAAAGGCACAACCAATTCTTAAAAATATGGTTAAATAATGTCTTATAACCCTTAATAACAATCTCATTATTTATCAAATTGCTAATTACTTGTAAAAATCATTAGACTGTTATATTGCAAAAAAAATACATAATTTTTTTTTTATAAAAATACTGTTACAAATCGATATAGTACGAGTGGTACCCGTATCTTGAGTGTTCCGTCCGACTTAACAAATATAAAACATTTGATGCAAATCGGTTAAGCTGATTAAATCTTTAAAAAATAAGTATTTGCAGTTGGTAAACAGCTTTTCTTAAGGCTTTGTATGAAAAATGCGGTTGCCTAACGGCAAATAAAAAATTTAGTTTTTTGTGATAAATCGATAAGTTCTTGGTTTTCGAATGTTTTCGAAGGTTTTCGAAATATTTACTTTATGTGTTAGAAAGCATTCTGAAAGATAAATATAAACACATTAAAAGTAAAAATTAAACCATCAGTTGCGATTTTGACCCAAACATGGAATATTCCATAAATGGACCCCAGTGCCTGTCCATATTTGGAATTTGATGACATCAGAAATTATTGTTCATATAAAAATAAATACACAACTGAAACAAATAAATGGCCTAGAAATACAAGAACTACCATATATGCAACCACATAAATATATGAGGAAAATGTTATCACTCACTAAATAATAATAAATACTTCGTTTTTACGTGCCTAAAAATGTTCTGAACAGCGACCAAACAAAACACATACATGCCATGTCACCGGGCTTTGCCTTACTGACAACATTGAACTATACACGTCTAATGTGAGTATATGAAACAGAATATGGCTCTTTATTACGATTTTAAATGATATTTCTGAAGAAATCAAGGAATGCCATATTTGGTTACTTTCCTCTACTTTTTTAAATACATACTTATTATACATAGAACACCCAGACCCGTAACAGAAATTAAAATTCATCATTTTAAATTTCTGCCCGGCCGGGAATCGAACCCAGGACCTCTTGCGTGGCTGACTGGCATGTTGACCACTGAACCACTCAGGTCGTCAAAAACTTTCTTGCCAAACTATAGATAACTGATAAACTTGTTATATACTTTTTTAAATATATACTGTAATAACCAATAAAACGCCAGGTTGGAAGTTAACTGAGTTTATTTGATTCTACCCGACAAACATCGAATACATCACAAAATATATATAGATACCCTACATATCCCACCACCAAATCGTAAGCTCACATAGCAACAGGAGAACACAAAAAAAAATTAAACGTGAATGAAAACATAGGAAGGTACAGTTACAATACATTTACTTAACGTTTGTATTAGCTCTCCGGTATGCCCGGAGATCACGTGCGGACGTCGCTGGTGGTGGCGACTTAGGCGCGTTCGATAACTCTAAGTTATCCTGTAGGCTCGGGCTTTCCACCGCGTCCCCGTAGTCCCGGCGTCCGACTGCGCCCCGCTTACTCCCTGCTCGCCGTCCGTCGGCCCGACAGTAACCTCCGCACTATCATCCCCACCGGCGCCGTCAAAACCCGTTGGGTATTTGTTTTCTCCTAAGGGTGTCATACTCGCACGCGACAATGAGTATCGGTTTTTGCTTGAAAGAGATATTATCTGATCTTGGTGTCTACGCCACACAGTTCCGTCGCCCAAATCCACTTTGTACGACACGGGACCCGTTGTCGCAGCGATCAGCCCTTCAGATCATCTGTTTTTGTGAGGAATCCCGCGCCAGTACCGGCTCTCCTACATGGAACCGGCGAAGTCGGCCCCCGGCAGCCTCCACCTGTTTGCCCTGCGCGTCGCGCACCCGCGCGGCGGCGTCGGGCCGCAGCGCGTCGAGGCGCCCGCGCAGCCGCCGCCCCAGCAGCGCTACCACCGGCGCCACGCCAGTGGTGGCGTGTTCAGTATTCCGGTACTGGAATAGGAACCGATTCAATGCGACTAATATGTCACACACTTCGAAAACTGCTTCACTGCGTTTTTCGCTTCTCCGTTCCCCTGCGGTCTGTACGGCGCCGATGTGGCATGTTTTATTCATTTTTTTTCGCAGTACTCATTAA
This sequence comes from Blastobasis lacticolella, assembly GCA_905147135.1. Classification (NCBI taxonomy): domain Eukaryota; kingdom Metazoa; phylum Arthropoda; class Insecta; order Lepidoptera; family Blastobasidae; genus Blastobasis; species Blastobasis lacticolella. Next base: position 23,298,826 of record LR990041.1, read on the forward strand.
ATTCTTCAGAAGGGAATGGCGGGCCATTGTCCGTGACTAGCTGAGATGGGAGACCAGAACGTGCAAAAATAGAGCGCAATGCTTTAATTGTGGCTGTAGCAGTAGTAGTGCCCATGAGCAAAACCTCCACCCATTTGGAATGTGAAATGAAACCTAAATATTGGACTTTTTCCTGTAGGAATTTACATTTTTCAAGTTTGACAGTCTAACCCATTTCTCTTAACCTATCAAGTACAGCTCGATATGCCCGTGACGCAGATATCGTCCAAGAACACTACCGCCCCGGGAATGCCGCGCAATCTCTCTTCCATTAACTTCTGGAACTTCTCTGGTATACAAGACAAGCCATACGAGGTGCGCCTATATGCAAACGTCCCCATATGTGTCGTTATTGCCGTAAAATGTTGAGAACGTTCCGTTAACATTACTTGTTCATAAGCGTGCCTAAGGTCGATTTTTGTAAATTCTTCGCCGTTACTCAAGTTCGCGAATAATTCTTTGATCCGGGTCAATGGATAATATTCTCGTTTACGTTTCGGGTTAGTGGTGATTTTATAATCCCCGCATAATCGTATTTCTCCATTGCTTTTTATAACCGGCACGATAGGCGTTCCGAAATCTGAATGGTCCACCCGGTAGATGGTCCCGTTGCGCTCGAGCCGCGCCAGCTCGCGCTCAACGCGCGCGCGCAGCGCCAGCGGTACGGGCCGGGCAATACACACCACTGCAATCTGCTAAATCTAAATCGAACATTTTTTTACAAGTGCCTAGTCGGTCGCAAAATACCTCTGGATATTCCTTACTTAACTGACTCACGAACTGGTCCTCCGAGATTTTATTCACTTTTATTTCTCTAATTTGAAGAGCGCTTAGCCAATCTCGTCCCATTAAAGGCCTACCACCTCCTCTGATTACATTCAGGATAAGATTATCCATCTTGGAGTCTTTAAACTTTACGTTTACCGTGAGAAAACCTAGAGGTTCAATTCGTGAGCCCGAATAACATCGTAAAATTAAATTATCTGTCTGTAATTTCTTATATTTAAATAATTTATGGTAACATTGCTCATTATTTACAGAAATTCTGCTACCTGTATCTATTTCCAAATCTAATGGTGTACCAACCACTTTAATATTAATAAAATAAGGTTCGTTACCTCGAGACGTCACCTCCATATTGTAAAACTTGTCGTCGGAGTTATCACTCAGATAATACTGCCCGTTTCTACTACAACGCTGATTACCTTTCGTGCACATCACCTTTAAATGACCGCGCTGATTACACAGATCACAATTATAGTTCGCGTACCGACACTTATTCGCGGATGCCCGTGTTTACCGCACCGCCAACAAGCTTTGTCGTCGCCCGGGGCGCTCGCGCCGCCTGCCCCGCCGGCGCGGCCGGAGGCCCTTCGCGGCCGGGCGCCGCCGCCGCCGCCGCCGCCCCGCCGGGCTCACGCCGGTCCCACTCACGACCGCGTGCTTTTCCGCGGCCTCCAGTGCCAGAGCTAACTCCACTGCCTGGCAGTGGAGTTAGCTTTTTCTCAGCGAATATCCGCGATCTCATCGCTTCGAACCATCGAAACGAACTGGTCTCGAAGCTCCTCCTCCAATCTCCCCGTGAAGTTATAAGTTGTGGCGAGATGTTTGAGGCTCTGTAGATAGTCCGTTAACGTTTCTTCGGGTTGTTGTCTACGTTGTCTATAAATATGCCTTTCGGCGATCTCAAAGCGCTGTGGTTCGAGGTGGTCGGTCACCAACCTCACCAGGTCCTCGTATGACTTAGTTTCGGGGTGGTTTGGAGCACAAAGATCGCACATTAACGAATATGTCGCATCACCCACAACCGTTATTTAAGTGGGCACTTTTAACTCATCTTTAATTTCGTTAAGTTTAATAAACTGTCTTACGTAAGCCAGCCACTGTTTTGAGTTTAAATCAAATGTCTCGATTTTGCCGTTTTTGTTACGATTTATAATGTTTATGGTCACTAAATGTACTTAGCACTTTGTTTATTTTCGTTTTAACACACGTAAATAACGAGAAAATGTAATTAAAACCGCGACTGCGCCAGTGTAATAACCAATAAAACGCCAGGTCGGAAGTTAACTGAGTTTATTAGATTCTACCCGACAAACATCGAATACATAACAAAATATATATAGATACCCTACATATACTTATTGTATATACTACACCCAGACCTCTAACAGAAATTAAACAAACAAACTTACGGGATGGGTGATGGTAAGCAGTTGCGGCAGCCTATGGACGTTTACAATACCAGGAACATCATCCACGTGTTGCCGACCCCAAAACCTTTGAACGCCGAAAACGTTGAAAACAGTTCTAGTACACATTGATAGAAAAAGTGAATAATTGCACAAGTTATTCTTCTACAGTTAATCACCCATTTACATGATTCACACAAAGCGTTAAATGGACCCAGGACTTATTAAAAATTAAATATAGAATTTTTAAATAACATTTATTAAACATTAATTACTATTCCATAGGCAAGTAATTGACGAAGCAGTGAAAAGAGAACATCTGCCTAAGTCAATGGCTTTGTTATTTGTGGATATATTAGCGGTTATACCTATGAGAGACTTGGCGATCAAGAGCTTGTGCCCAGATACCCATTTTTGGCCCAATATTTTGTCGTTCAACGAGGTGTTAATGTATGTTTGTTTCATATTTCAAATAATAGCGTTTTTACTTTTCCTCCCTCACTAGGTTCGATCTTCGGCATCTTTATGACGGAGCCAGTACACTGAGTGACGTCAATCCAGAGGCCTAAATTTCATCATCATACAGTCTACATCTGGAATTCGAAATTTTTTCTAGCTATTTTCGATAGAGGATTAGCGAAAATCGATGAGTATAAGGTTTTTGCTTGCAATCGAGATTCAGTGAATTCTAATAGATATTTGTGCTGGTTTTTCATAGATATTGATAGGCTAGAGAAAATGTCGAATTCTACTGTCGAAAGCGCGAGAATCGGCTCTTGGGGCACCCGCGAGACCATTTTCCTGATACCGGCAGGTTTGTCAAAACAGCGTACATAAGAGACTTCACTTCCATTATCGCGGAAAGATGTATCGCACTCCAAAAATGCCACGGACATCAAAGTTTGAATACTACACCAAAACACAAATTTTGACATAGCCAGCAGGTTATGGATACATCGATGGTCTTCGTTCTGACAGACTCCCCAGGCATGACAGGCAACCGGTACTTGCACAACACATGCTTTGACTCATTCTTAAAATCATCGTCAACCTAATGAGGACTTAAATGCATAACTGTAAGACTGTAAAGTTTGTGGAATAAATAAATAAATAACGTTTAATTTTATTTACAGCATTTACAGAGTGATCGAACATTTCGCATTGCAGAGTACTCACTCAATCCTCAAACTTCTAGCTGGTTATGGACTATTCCTGTTCTTGTTACTACACGGAGCTTCATGCTTTATATTGCTCCTTACTTTCCACGGCTTGTGTCCGGACTGCCAAGGAAATTTGTATGATTGGCGCTCAGAACTCAACAAGAAGGTAAATATAGAAGGGTTTTAGAAACATACGATACAGTTAGTAATATTTGTAATCAATAATTAATTTTGTTAAATGTTTTAGTATGACGGTATTGTAAATGCAAGTGAAGGATACAACGCATACATACTTAGCACTTCCCTAGCAATGATGTTCGTGGCTAAGAAAATAATTGATGTGTTGGATCCCAGAACAAGGTTAGGGTTTGCAATGTTTTTAATGTTTGGCTATATGACATACTGGCTGCACTACCTCGTGTGTCTGCCAAAAACGTTTGCAGAGTGCATATTACGAGCGCAGAAACTGGCTATATTACATCCACGTGCCATGAGAATCGTTACAGAAATCAACAGAAGAAATAAGTCAAATCGGGCCTATGTCAATGTTGAGAACTTCTACGACTTGAGTTGGAAAGTGCACGAAGGTATCACATGTCAACCTGATATAATATGTAACTTGCCCAGATTTCTTAAGCATGATGTGCAGCAAGATTTATTTTGGACAATCTTTTACCACAGCCCTACATTAAGGGATACATCTAGAGAGTATAAACGATATATTGGCGACCACTTAAGACTGGAATTCAAATTGCCTGGTGAACGTTTTTTCTCTGGAGTTCATTGTTACACCAATATGTATTATATAAAGTCTGGAGTAGTCCAGTTTATGTCTATGGATGACAACACGTCTCCGTTATTGTCTGTCTCCGGGGGAACTGTGCTTGGAGATATTAGTTTCTTTTTGCCTCCATTGAATAGAAAAGCAACAGTTCGTTGCCTAACATACTGTGAAGTAATTGTTTTATCAAGACAGAGCATTATACAAGCAAATCACAAGTTTCCCGTTGATCGCTTTTGCATTATCAAGCTAGCACAGGGGCGACTCGAGCACGCAAGAAAGTTGTATGCCTGCAAAAAAGAGAAACAGATCTTTGATCGGTCTGAAGATGAAGGGATTGCGTGGCTTAAAAAGCAATGGTGGGAGATTGCTCATGCTGTTTCGAAATTACATGTAAATAAACAAGAAGCTTCGAAATGTGTGTTATCTTCGGACCATAGTCACTGTCCTAAATATATTGGGCAGTTAGTCTTATGCAGTGAGAACCAGTTGCAAAGCCATTCGATATTCGCCAAGTATTCTTTTCCTTGGATAATATTTCCAAATTCTTCATTTAGCAGTGCGTGGCATGGAATAATGGAGATCACAGTGGCGATAGTGGTTATTTTATATCCACCTAATCTAACAAGATATAATCCTCCGAATTGGTTTAAATTCTTGCAATTTTTCGTTGATCTCATTTACATAGGAGATATATTGTTATCATTGGTCACTGCCACAGATAGAAAAGCAACTAACAAGTTTATGACCGTTGTAATAGCGCGTTGCAAAACCTTAGATTTTGTATTAAGTATTTTGTCTAGTCCAATTATTGTTAACAAATTTATTAATCCGAACACCATGTTAAACTCTATTTGTTCTTTCAACCGATTAATCAAAATTCACATATTTTTTACAAGAAAATCTGCTTCAGTCTCGTGGAAGAAAGATCCTCTTTGGTCAACTCTACAATCTCTTTTATGTATGCAGTTAATATGTGTTTATGTTCTTTGCTACTTTCTATTTATTTTGCTTAGATTTTTACCCGAAATGAGCACCCTGTTTTTCTTCGGTGATAGTATATGTCCCTATCACAAAAGTAAAAACTGTCATTTAAAACGTTACAAAGTTTTAACAGTTTTCAATAGATTTATTTTCCAATTTATATATTCTAACTGGAAGCCATCCTCTTATACAGACCTAGGCATTGGAGTAATAATGGCGATGTTAGGATTTGTTATAATGGTTTTTATAAGAAGTAAGTTCCTTGCGGCACTGTACTTAAAAAATAAACAAAGTGTCCGATATCATAGATTTGTTTCCACTCTTCGAAAGCATCTTATCGATTACCAAATGCATCCTGATCTTCTTATCCGATTGATGCAATATTTAGATTGCCATTTGAAACACTATGAGGGTGTTGATGTTGTAAAACCAATTATACTGATTCATGAACCTCGTGAAGTATATTTCAAATATCACGGGGCAGTTGCTGAGAAAGTAATCGAAGCTGCTAAAGTTTTTCATAACGCAAGTCCTCAGCTTATTAGAGAGCTAGCACAAGCGGCGACATTTATGTTATTACCTGCTTCTACGCCTTTGTATCTGTTTGGAAGTAAATGCCGGAACGTCACTTGGATAGTCAACGTGAGTGTACATACAATCTTAAGAGTACTTATTATATTTAAAATAAATGTACAGGTTATTTGGTGCATCATTAGCCAAACTGAATTGGCTGAAGTATTTTTCAAGTACTTTAATTGCCACGAATTTTATAAGTTTTTATAAGAAAATTATTTATAAAATATCAAATGTCCTATTATTTCAGTTTTAGCTGACGATTCACCAAACCAAACCAGAATATTAAAGAAATTGCACCACATCATGAGGGGTACTTTCTTTAATAGAATGTCTGATGATATAGACTGGCCAGCCAATCTTTGCAATGGATAAATAGCGGGAAATTTACAAATTTTGGATATGGAATACTCGGATGAAAACGATTTTGTTACTTGTTTATTTTTACCACAATTCCTAATTCTCTTCCGCATATCCAAATATTACTATTCCGCATGATATGAATAATGCTGATGATGGCACTTGTCTGTATTTTTGTTATAGATACATAAATAAAACTCATTTATTTTAGGCAATATGACCAATAATATTCATTTAATTACATCATCATCATCACAGCCCATAACAATCCACTGCAAGACCTTGGGCCTCTCCCACAAAAGGGGAGGTTATTGCCATAATCCCCACGCTTGGCAGGCGGGTTGGAGATCGCAGTGTTGCAAACATAACAATGGAAAATGCTGCTGCCCATTTTCCTGTTTACGGAGACTAGATTTTTGTCTCTAAACATTAGTCGCGTTGTACGACACCCTCAAGTGTAAGGGGTTGGTGCTATTCTAGTCTACCGGACACCACACGGCGTGCAAGGGCCCGGGGTCTGCCTTGACCTTGATCCAGAATTTTACAGATCAGGTGACAACAGTGGAGCGACTGCCACCTGACCACCGTAACCCTGTGTACAGGGAAACCTGACCCGATTGAGCATGGTTAATTCGCCTGAATCCAACAGGACTCATCACGATGTTTTCCCTCCCCGTACGAGCATCGGTGAGCGTTCAACTAAAGTATGTAACTCAGAATAGAGTCATTGGTACATCGCCTCATTGCGGTTCCAACCCAGTACCTCTACCTACTAGTCTGACCCATTAAGCGTTGGTGGTCACCAACGCTTCATGGTGGAAATTATTTAATTACCCTTCACTCACGAGGAGGGTCAAGTGTTAGGAGTTCTTGATATGATGCGAAGGCTTAAGTGCAGTAGTGGTCTAATATTGATGATGATGATTTCAATAAACCTTCGCAGGGTTTCGCGAAATGCGAGTATCCGGACGACAATGGCGAGTTAGTGAAAACATATACTAATAATGTGGAGATGTTGGTGCCCTGCGCTGTGTTTCTGGGCAGAGCTTCTCTGAGGACTTTCATCACGGAGACGGAATGCGAGGTATCTCATATTCATATTCATGACTGATCTACACTAATATTTTTATATTAAAGATTTGTACCTATTTTTGTATGTTTGTATGTTTGTAATGAATAGGCTCAAAAAGTACTGGGCCGATTTAAAAAATTCTTTCACCAATAGAATGCTACATTCTTCCAATTTGACATAGGCTACATTTCATTTTGAAAAAAATTAGGGATCCTTGGTAAAATTTGAACAATGTAACCGAAGGTGTAGAAAAATGAGTCTTAAAATTCCTTACATCGCGTGCGCTGCGAAAACTATTGATGATAGAACAAAATAATGTACTACGACTTTGCAGAACACATCATTATCTACAAAAAGTGTCGCGACAGTATATGTCTAACTTTTATAGTTATGTCATAATAAGTGTTCTTTTATTTTAAAAATTTAATTAAAATGCCGCCGCTAAAACGCTCTTTATTTGTACCTTGGTATTAATCCTTATCAAAATCAATTACTTCATATTCACGACTGCTTCAATACCTTTATATAACTGTTTGAATTATTCAATTCAGACATTCCATTCGAAAGATATCACGAGTTTAAAAATGTAAATATTAGAAAAAAGTCGCGTGTTCGCCGCTCAGTCCGCTCGGCTATCTAGGCAGCACGGGGTACGAGAGGGGAGTCAATGTTAAGTAATAAATTGCCGCGCGGCACACTCACGCGGTCGGCTCCCTACGCAGCGGTCGTGTGTAACCCGTGTACCCGTAGTGGTACCCGTGCGAAGCCGGGGCGGGCCGCTAGTATATGATAATTATCTATGACGGATTCAGTAGAAAAAGACAACAATTATTTAGAGCGCGACAATGATGATAATTCGTGTTGTAAAAGACTTGAGTCTTTCAGTCCTTTTGAGACTTGTGTCATGTTGCATGGTTCGAGACTGTACAAAGGTCCATTGCATTAAACTGAAATTAATAAATCGATCATATGTAATCGCAAAAGTAACAATATAAATCATTGAAATCAGAGAGAATTGTTGCCAACAGGGTTACGTTATAAGCCTTCACGACATCTGCAATTACTTAAATACAATGGTAATCATTGCCTTATTTGCTATCAAATCGCCAAAATTGAAATAAAATCGATTACCTATGTATTTATGACGTTATAAACTAATTTGTAACGCCAGAAATGTATGAACGCATTTTTTTTTCTTAAGCTGGCCAGGCATATTCCATGTACCGGAAGACACAGCCACTGGGTAGGTCTCCCACAAGGCATACCGACGATTTGGTAAATATTGCAGGTACCAGCTGGATGCGGAAAGCACAGGACCGACCTTTGTTGAGATCTCTGGGGGAGGCCTATGTCTAGAAGTGGACGTCGTCTGGCTGATATGATGATGAAGATAGCCAGGCATTTGGCCGTCATCTCAACTGGTGATAATTAACAATGTAGATGGAGGGTGCTTGTCTAGGAGCAGCCTATTCACTCTAGCCTTGAAGGCGTCCAGATTATAATGATCAGGGAACACATTCATAAGTATTTGGCAAAATATGGGGTGTATCGACTTGGGAGTGCTACGTACTAACTTGTTTCAGATATTGTCAATAAACGTGCGCGACTTCTACAGAATATTAAAAAGTAATCATGACGACTATGTACTTTTCGAGAATGGAGTCAAGGAGTTGGAGCCAACATTTGTTCGTTTATTTCAATCATTCGTAAGAAAGCACCAAGATGTTAGTATTTTTCCGTTTTAATTTTCGCCATCACGGCCATTTTATTTTATTTTTAGTTCTGATTCCTACCTACATTGTTATCTAAAACTAAATGCTTAGTTGTTCAGTTGGTTAACATTCCGGTCTGCCGCGCAGAGGTCCCGGTTCCAATTCCCTAACGAGAAGAAATTGAAATGATGTATTTGAATTTCTGTTACGAGTCTGGGTGTTTTATGTGCAATGTACAATAAAAAATATATCATTAATTTATCAGTATTCCGGCACCCGTAACATAAGTTTTGCTTAGTTTGGGGCTAGATGGCGCTGTGAAAATCAGCCAAGCATTTTTATTTATTTATTGAAAAATCTGATTTGCTATGGATCCAAAGATTTCATTGGATTATTAAAACACTTGGCAGAAATAAATGGCCCGGAGTCAGCGTGTTAGCACGATGCAGACAACTAGTTGCTTGGGCGAGCCCCTTGGTTGTGACTATTAAGATCGCTACAAATAAATACAATTTATTATTTTTCTATATCATGACAAAAGGCATGTCTACAGGTACCTCAAAGGCCAGCACTGCATCCGCTCCTTTTAAGACCATCTGTCTACGTCCACGTCCTATGCAATAATAAAAAAATAATGAAAATATTTATTATCCTTTATTTTTTGTTGTAGTATCAAAAGAAGTTAGATTCGCGCATACGTTATGACCGTAAAACAATTATCAGTCTACCAAAACAATTGAATGTACAACAATTGTTATACCCCGAATCATCGTATTTTATAAAGATCGAAGATGGCTTATTTCGTTCACCTGAAGACAAGTAATTATTCTTATTACTAGCTTTTGTCTGCGACTTCTTTCGCGTTAAATTCGGTTATAACGTTCCAGACCCGTTCCCGCAGGAAACACATTGAATTTCGCGATAAATGGTAGCCTATGTGCTTCTGGGCCATAAGCTATATTGTTACTAAATTTCTTAAAAGTCCGTTGAGTAGTTTTTACGTGAAGGAGTAACAAACATCCAAACGTACCTACGTCTTCACAAACTTTCGCATTTATTTTGTAGAATTCCAGTTCAAGTGTAGAATTGCGTCGAGTTTCGCAGTTATTGGGAAAAAAATTTCAAGCTCGCATCTAAAAAGCTGGGTGTGCTTAACAGATCAAAGGAATTCTTTACGCCGGGGCAACGACTTCTCCTTTACAAGGCTCCAGTCAGACCCCATTTGGAGTATTGCTCTCATATATGGGCGGGAGCACCGGCCTATCAGCTTGGTCCTAGTGACTCGATCCAAAAGCGCGCTGTGAGAATTGTCGATTAAACCATGCTCACAAGTGGTAGCCGCTGACCCAGCGGAGGGATTTCGTCTCCCTATGCGTGTTCTACCGCTTGTACAACGGTGAAAGGGCATCCAAGTGGAATTATCCGTTCGAGAGCTACGGTGCCACAGACAGGCACACAGAGCCGCAGATACACACGTCAAATTTAAAACACCCCACACCCTTTTTCGTCGGGGGTTGAAAATGAATGATTGTATATCATAAAATTGGCTGTATATAAAATCGTCACTATTCTAAAATTGTTAATTGTCATTTCTAGATATTTTACTTTACAGCGAATGATTTTTTATACATTCACAGGCATGAGGCATTTCATCTTAGTCCTCACAGTGACAACGCATCTGCGGTTCTGCATTTTTATTGCCTTTAACCAGTTATGGGTGATAGTTACTATTAGGCGGGCTATCTGCTCGTTTGTCAATTGGGTAAAATAAAAAAAATACACACCGATTTTGTATTGCAGGTTTGTCAAGTATTGGATGAAATTCAGAATGGTCTTTGTCATTATAAGCATCCTCAACAGAGCGCTGAGAGGTTTGTTTTCATTTCATTCTTACATACTTTATAATAACTAAGTATTTTACTTATGGAGGCCATCATAACCTTTCTCTCTATCTGTAAGACTCAAAGAGATTGGAATGTTAGCGACCTACTTGCCAGTTTATAGAGGGGGCTGTGACAGCTTTTGTCATACAAAAAAATGCGTTCAAGGTCAGAGACAAAAAATAATTAAATCTTCTTAAGTTTTTGTCAGCATCAAATAAAAAAGGATGTTCACTCTGTCGATATATTTTTCGATATGTTATATTAAGCAATATTATCGATATCGATATACAAAACTAAAATATTCCTAAGACATCATCAGCTTACGTAGCCATTATAGCACCGCTTTTTTACATTACATTATGTTGTAATGAATTTTAAAGCTCAAGTATTCATTCATATTAGCCTACATCATTCCACTGTTGAGCAAAGGACTTTCCCAATATTTCCACTTCTCGTGATCAATAGGTATTTTTTGTTTACATCGACATTGGGAAAAAGCAGCGAACACATCACTATCGCACGTTCGAACAAGCAATAACTTTATATATGTTTAGGGATAAAGTAGGTAATTATGAATTATCATTGTTTCTACAGTACATATTACTGTCAGCGTATTAATTCAGTCAGAAAATTACTAATACTTTGAGATATTTTGAAAAATCTCATAAAACAAGAATCTTTAACACGCATTTATTTCACATACTATACACATTCTACAATCGACAATCAACGAGTTTTAATATACATAAATCGTAGTGGTCCAAAGCACTTCACTAATTTAATAAAATTACAAAGCCTATAACACAAAATATAACAATATTTTACCAATAAATAAATTGAAATTGTTTGTTTACAATTGCGTCTGACAAGTAAAATGACTGTAAAACTGACGGGTAGCATGCATTTTACCCTTCAGGGCCACTCTTCTATAACCATGAAGGTCGCCAACATTCCAATCTCTTTGGTAAGACTGTTTCATGTACTGGGAACATGTAATTCGATTTGGTCAATAAACATATTTGTATTTCATATTTTAAATTTACTGATTAGATCAGTAAATCGGGGTTCCGAAGTGGCAAGAATAAAAGGATATGTATGAAGAGTTGTGGATGAACTAGCCTATGCGAGGCTAGGGAGTTGTGTCCGGTCAGAGTAAAGTGGCAGTCCATAGTCTCTATCTACACTACCTGTGGGATACAGGCGTGAGCTTTAAGTATGTATGTATTTTAAATTATACAGAGAGAGCGATAACGACGTATGATGACGTCAAATGGTAATGTCGTTGTTAAGTAAGAAATAGTTAATAATCGTTAAACACCTACTTGTACCTACTTAGTTTTCAATATTTACTAGCTCTATAAAATATATAACTACCAGAAGGTCATATTCATAGAAAATATCGATATATTATATATTATAATTTAGCTTTTTTAACAAATAAAAGATTCCGACGAATTGGGAACCTCTTCCTTTTTGAAGTTTGTTAAAAAGGGAGATACGTTATGTTGTTCTACGCTCTGAAAACGTAATGTACCCCACTTGTTATTTTTTTATCAACGACCACATGAAAGGCATTTATTTGTCACAATTTCGAGAATAATATGGCTGGGATGCTAAACTGTTACGGGAGGTGTTCTTTATACAGGTATCTTTACGCTCTGGACAAAGGCGAATACTGCTAGTTAGTGCAGCTATTAAGCCTGGGCAACATTCATCATCATAATCCTCCTAGCGCTTATCTCGGCCTCTGCCAGGGTCCGCTTTCCTACCTATTCTTCTCCACTTCGCCCGGTCTTCGGAATCCTCGCGTCCACATCGTGGCCGATATCGCCGGACTCGTGTATCACGGATCCGAAGTATTTAGATTTGGCGATATTTAGCTTCTAACTACCGTTTTCTAGCACATCCATCCACATGTTTACCCTGGTCTCAAGGTTCTGCCTAAGCTTGCTTACTAGTACAATGTCGTCAGCGTACTTCATAAGTTACGATGGTTTTGACAACAGCTCCAGTATTTTCATACATGACCTGTATAACGCAAATATACGCCTCAAGCACAGACTTTGCTCTTAGAGCCCACTAGATTATCTCCCGAGGGACACTTTCAGAAGCCCTCTGCAGGTCGATAAATGCGTAATGCAATGGTTGATTCTTACTGCAATGGGACTTCTGGAGGACTCTGAGAGCAAAGATTGGATCCATGGTCATGCAGCCCGGCCTGAAGCTGTATTGGTATTCTGACAAGGAGCTTTCCTGGCGAAGTCTCTGGTCCGTAATCCGTTCGAATAGCTTTATTGTGTGGCTCGTAAATTTGATACCTCGATAGTTGCCGCACTCTTGCACACTGCCCTTTCCTTTATATATTGGCGTGATAACATTTACTTGCCACGCGTGAGGTATAAGCCCCGTAGCCTAAATCCTGTTAAATAGTTCAGTGAGCAAGAGTACGCCCCAGGACCCTATTGTTTTCCAGGTTTCTATGGGTATTCCGTCATGGCCCTTCCGTTTTTCATACGTACCAGAGATCTCTTCACCTCATCAGAGGTAAACGCGCTATTCATGCCAAGGTTTGCAGGAAGCTGTGGTGGTCGCACGTAGTTGTTGGTCTCGTTAGACAGTTCTTTGAAATGACGGCACCACCGGTCTTTAGCTTACATCACAACCGCTCACATCTCAAGTATCCGTTAATCTATTATTATCAATTGTTCTCGCGACCCACTATTGTGTCGCTGGGACGTGACAGGTTAATAAAGTTTGCGCTTGTGAGCTAAACGCCGTCCGTACATTTTATGACAACACACTTTGTCACATGCAGACTGGCTCGACTCCGCGATTTTGCCAGCTTGTGCCCCTCCACAGAATCCAACAGGATCGTAAACTGGAGCCAGCTGGGCAGACCGCGCATTTGCCACCGCTATTTTAGATCGCTGCTTTGCTCCCAAGTACATTTCCTTATCCGATAGTGAGTTACTCTGCTGATATTTCTTGAAACATACCTTTTTGTCCCTAACTACTTTCTGCACCTCGCTGTTCCACCCTCCCATATCCTTGTCAATTCGTCGGCCACCTTTCGACGTTTCCGATTTTGAGGATGGATTTCTGATAGTGACACCAGAGTTTATTGGAGGTTTCGCCCTTTGCGCTCCAATCGAGGCCTTCGGCTGCCTCCATGAACTCCTGGCTCTTGCTGCTCAAAGTCCACCACTTAATAGACGGTACGGAGCGTTCTGCCATAGGCCGTCTACAACTTACCCGGACGTCCATGATAAGGACTTGGTGTTGTGTAGTGAGGTATTCCTCCTGGATGATCCTACACTGGGATACGTGACCGATGTCACGTCTTCGGATCAGCTGATAATCGAGCTGTGATTGGTGCATCATTTTTGTAGGTGATGAGGTGTTTTGGTCTTTTATGGAATAAGATGTTGACTACGGCCAAGTCAGCAGCCAGTGAGGTTCGGAGAATATCTTCTCCTTTACTGTTTCGCTGGCCGTCACCATGCACCCGACCGAACTCCTGGTTCCCCTGGCCCACATAACCGTTGAGGTCCGCACCAACAACAATCTGTTCAGAGGATGGTATTCGTCGCAGGGTATTTTCGAAACTGTTCCAGAAGGCAGGCATTTCGGTAGCGGCGCAGCCGGACTGGGGAGCATAGGCGCTAATGAGGTTCGTTGTTAAACCCTCAATTGGCGCCTTGATCACCTTGGGTCGATCGCTCACCCTGTTTATCTCCAAAATACCGTACCGAAATTACAACAAGTACTAGACTTGGAGCCACGCCATCTCGTCTCCTGCAGGAATGCCACCTGAACGCGGCGCCTGTGCTAAAGACCTCAGTGAGCCTATAATAGAGAACATTAGCGTAACCTGTCAGTCTGTCTCGGCTTAGACGTAATTATTGTTGTATTTGGTGTTGGTGATGGCCATAGGCGGCGGCGACCACGCACCATCAGGTGGACCGCGCGGCCTGTTTGTCTGTCGTATAACATAAAAAAAGACTATTGTCGACAGTCGCGCAGTAAGACAAAAAAGCCTTCCTTAAGTTACATTACGTAGACGGTAGATGGCGCTATACGGCGATTAGAGCACTTGCTGGAAAAAGCTTAGTTTAAGATAAAACTCCACAATATCATAACAATTGGTCCAGTTACGGAAAAGCCAACGATTTTAATTTATCACTTTGAAGAATCCTGTATGTAATTGCATGGTCTAGGAAGTATCGTAATCATTGCAAACTGTTTTGAATTGCGAAAATTATATCTTCAGGTGGTGCTGCAGTATATTTTATGTACTATGTAAATCTGCTTGAAAGCTTCTGCGGCGTGGTTACTCTATTTGATATTACCTTCAAGCTTTTTGTAAGTATTGTAACGATCACTATGTACCATGAGCTCGTCACCGTTAAATTTATTTATATATCATATGTTTATAGTTGATAGACTTACAAATGAATACGCATATCATACATAGAGCAGTGTGTGGTTTAATATATAGTAATTTGCTTATCATAATTTCTTTTAACAAATGCTCTCAAATACTTAACCAAAACTTGGTTTTGTAATAAACTTAAACAATTTATTTGACGATAAGAAAAATATTTTACTTCAAAAGCACGTAATAAATTGACGCTATTGATTAGTTGAACAACAGGAAGAATATCGGAAATATTTTAAATGTTTGGCGTCAAGTTATGGGACCAAAGAAAAAATATTCACAAGTGATAGTGATGTGAATATACAAATACGTTTCAACGAAATATCGAAATAAATAATTGAATAAAAGTACACCTAAATATTAAATGAGTCTAGAATTTAATTTTAATCTACTTGTTTGATGACTCAAATTGATTTGCTTCATAGAAATGAAATATCTCTATACTCAGTCTGATAAACCATTACATCGAGTTTATAGTACCTAAAATATCTTTATATTGTTTACTTATAACTCCTAACTTTGGTCTAAAGAGATTCCACATCGAATCCATTTGCTTACGTTTTTTTGTTTGCGTTGTTTAAATTTAGGTAAATAAATAAATCATCGTATGTACATCACTAGCTGTAACATTTAACTATTTTTGAATTATCAGGAATAAGTACTTTGTAAAATTTATGGATGTGCGAACGTTGTAAGAGCAGTCGCTTAGACCTCATAAAATATGAAATGTTAAATTTTTGTTTGTTTGAAATATTGAACTGTGGGAATTTTGAAGATAAGAATTCAAAGCAAGGTGGCCACGGTAATAGGAACGAGACAGTCAGCCCCTGGGTTGCGTCGCGTGAACATCATCGTATCCATTTCCGTAACTTAGAAACCCCAGGCTTTTTCCAAATTTCCTCGAAAATTTCATTACAACTCGCGTGTAGTTTGTTAAATTAATTTGGGATTTATTGTTTTGTGTTATTTTTCAGCTTTGTGTCGTTTCTTTCGTTCTCTATCTATTTCTTTATCTCCATAGTGTCAGTGATTTGGTTTGTTTTACATTCGTCCTTGTTTCTAAGTTTCGAAAGCGTAAGTTACATTCTCATTACTTTTATGTTAGTTAAGAGTATTTATTAGGGCTTTTAGAGATTTCAACATAAGTGTGAAAGGTGATTAAACACAAAATTTTGGGGAAAAGATTACTAAATTAAATATCATCAGTACTTACCCTCACTGAATAAAAAACTATAAAACTAACCTGGGACACAGTTTCGGATGTGACATCGAATACAATCTAAGAGAATGAGTCCGGCACGATGTCTTCGATGGCCTAGGCGCTCTAACTAAGTGTACGCCTAGGTTTGCCGCCGAATTCTGGTACGATTTTGGCCCATGTTCCGTTTAATACCCTTTGTGCTTTTAAAGCTTTAATGACATTTTCCTACGGACATGAATCTCGAGTTTGGATCGAAACCTGGCCCGAGTCGTTATCGTCCCTCACATAGGCACACATCTTACACACGCGAAGTAAATAAAATTTAAATAATAGTCTCTCCTTTGACTCATGAGTCGATAGGTAGGACCTTAATAATGCCTGACGAGATGATCGGAATATGTGTGACGGTTTGAGCGAAGTAGACAATAGGTCACTGGTTCGTTTGATGTCGAAGGCTTTGCTGGTTGGCTGAGATATGAGGTGTGATGGGAGTCTCAGTTCCTTATCGATTAGGTAGGTTTTCCGAGACCGAATGGCCTCTATTCTATATTATTTAAGTGAGGATAACGTTAGGGTTTCACAATCATAGGGTTAGAGTGGCCACAGAAGAAAGAAGAATCTGTTGCCGTTTCGAGTGCTGTCAAAGCTAAGTCGCATGTTCCATTTATACTTTGTTTTATTTCTTGTACGGATTTTATAAATTGTTTGATTATTTCGATTTGCGTTGATTACATTTAAATAATGATTGATTTTACTTTTATTTATGTGAACTTAATTTTTATTAATTTGCGAATATCTTCCGAATATTTGAGCGGTTGAATTACAGAGTATTGCTATAAACTTACATATTCCTTGTGACGTTTTTCAAAATGTGTACACAACGTAATGGGTTTGAAAATTTAAATCAATAACTAGACGATCACTTGCTTACGGCCAAATCACAATATGTGAAATGATATTTATTATGTCTACTCTTTATAGGACAGATAGGTAATAGGCTGACTGAGAAGTTACAGTATCTATATTTATAAATAAATAAACCCGGCGGCATATAAGCCAAATCTAACTACGGAGTTCTGATCCGATCTCTGATTGGTCAATAAACTCCGTAGTTAGGTTTTGCCGCAATATCTAACTACGCAGTTCTTAAGCCGCAAAATGTTATGGTTAGATTTAGTAACGAACAGCAACGCAATAGTTAGATAACATAACTTTTTGCAATCTTCTGTGACAACGTCTCAAAATAAGGGTCCTAGATCCAAACCTTTTCAAACGCATAAATTCGTTTGTTTACATTAAATCATTTATATATGACGTTTCTTTTGGAGTTTTTAAATTTCAAACTGAATATTTCGAGGATAGTAAAATTCTTTGGGATTTCTTTGTCAACTAGGGCAATTGGCTATCGTTTATCGATTGTCCAACGGTTGTTGACTGAGAGACAATATATAAAAGCTTGCATAAGTTACGTAGTCTTCCTATTTCGGAAACTGCAGTGAACCATTCGTACATCAATATGGTATATTTATATGGAAGCGCACTCAGTAGTTAGAGTTTGCGCGCAAAATCCAACTACGGAGTTTTTTGACCAATCAGAGAACACTATAAAAACTCCGTAGTTAGATTTTGCTTTTATTCGACCCGGCGCGACTTCGTTCGCATCCACCTACTTTATCCTTACCTACCCATTTTTTCTTGCTTATAAACCTACCTCGTGAATCACTCTATCCATTGTTGAAAACCGCATTAAAACTCGTTGTGTAGTTTTAAAGAGCTAAGCGTACATATATACATACATACATGGATACGTGAGCGGACACACAGAAAAGACGTAAGACGCAGACACGTCGCAGACGCGGCGCCCGTTCAATTTACTTTCATATAAAATGTATAGAAACGACGCGACGCAAAACATACAGCAAAGACAGGGCGCGGACGCGTCGCAGACACGACATAAAACATACAGAAAGGACTCCCCTCGCCCTCAGCGTCTGCTGTCCTTGTCTTGCCTACGCTCTTGACTGATCCGGGAAGGCGCCGCGTCCGTGCCCTGTCTTTTCTGTATGTTTTAAGTTGCGTCCACGTCCCGTCTGTGCGCCGTCCGCGACGTGTCTGCGTCTTTTCTGTGTGGCCGCTCGCTAAGTCGCGTCCGCGTCCCGTCTGTGCCCTGTCCGCGACGTGTCTGCGTCTTTTCTGTGTGGCCGCTCGAGGACAGACGGCGGAAAGCAACTTTGCTTTATACTATATATTAGCGGGTCCGGCGCATATTAGTTCGTACCCTGCGTGGTGCACTCTTCCATACACCTACCCTATAATTTTCCTACTCCTACTCTACACCTACCTCTTTTTTCTTGCAATTATTGATTTATTTATCGTATGGCTTTTAAGTTCCCACTGCTACTTAAATTTTTAATTTAAATTTCGTCAAGTAGGCGAAAGCTTGCAATAAACATTGTTCATAACCTTCTCTTAAATCACTCTTTCATAGTTTTTGTATATTATTGTAGCTGTAATTGCTGCTGATCTATGATGCGATGTGTAATTTTTCCTTTTCAGTTGCCGTACTACTCAGAGGAGGGCATAATAATCACCGGCTACCGTAAATGTCTGCTGAATTACTTGAAGCGGGGCTTCATACCGGACGTGCTTGGAGGCTTGCCTCTGGGTGACATGCTACAAAGCCTTTCTGCACTAGAACTGCCTACTTCGTACGCTAAGGCAATCGAAACATTCACTTGCTACTTCCATATCTACCTCGTCACTGGGTTCTTCAAGTACATATGTGACAAACCTACGCCTTATTTCGTTTTATTCTCGGTAAGTTTTTTTGTACGATATGTTACTTATATGTGGTGTGTGGTGCCGCCACCTCAAAGAATAGCACCACCCCATCTCTTCCCGTGGGTGTCGTAAGAGGCGACTAAGGGACAAATCCGAAAGGTGGGCAGCAGCATCTTTCTGGGTCGATTTACATCAACTGCACTGCGATCTCCAACCCGTCTGCCAAGCGTGGAGATTATGGCAATGACCTCCCCTTTCGTGGGAGAGGCCCGAAGTCCTGCAGTGGACTGTTATGGGCTGTGATGATGATGTTACTTATATACAGGGTGTCCTTACGCTCTGGACAAAGCCGAATACTATTACTTGAGTAGGGTATTTAAAACAAAATTGCAAAGTATCATAACAATAAGGTATAAGTTAGTCTGTACCCAGTTTTATTATTTAGGGTATCATATTATCCTAGCTCAGGCAAAAAATATGTTTTATTTTTACCTTTTACGTGTTTTAACATATAAAATTGAAATGTATTTCACAAGATTTAATAAACTTTTTATTATTATTATTCCTTTGTACGAATTTCCTTGAAAGCATCTCCATATATTAATTTCAGATTTTGAAGTGGCAAATTGTTATATTTTTACTATCCATCACATTGAGCAATATGTTTCTTAACCATTGTATACATTTTGAGTGGAATGATAATTCTGAAATTGTTAGTCTCACGAAATCGGAAAACTGTTGGATTCCTGCCTTCTTTGTTTTTTCGGAGGATCAGCTCGTGCGCAAGGATTTACAATTCGTGAGTATCTAGTAGTATTTAAATTACTCGGGTCCTGAGACCAGAACAGGTGACCGTAAATTTTCAGATTCAGAGTCAGATTGTTTATTGATAAAATCTTAAAGTAAATCATAAAGTCAAATTAAATGAACAGACTACTTCTTAATGTTGTTTCTATGGGAACATAATAATGTTGTTCATAATGGAACATTAATATTGTTAAATTATATGTTATTCCAAAAATTTACCAAAAATATTGTATAATAAAATCCAACGCATACTTTGTAAAGATGTTCCTCAATTTTCAGATACTCGCGTATTCGATTTACCTTGCTCAAGCTACTGTATTTAAAGTAAACATGGTCATATTCCACTTTCAGGCGTATCATAAGCTAATGATAAATATATTCATTGTACTCGGAATCATATTTTGGTGAGTATTCATTACACCATTCAACCGAATTAGTCTCATTCAACAAATTTTTGGCGCATGGGAAGAACATGATAATGCAGTAGGTGTTTTTTACCATTTGTCTAAAGCATTTGATTGTGTAAATCATTCAACACTATTACTAAAATTCTTGTATATATAAATGACCTTCCATACATGGTGCAGAACACTGCTGGTATAGTTTTGTTTGCTAACGACACTTCACTAATATCACTGACATTAATAGGAAAGATAAATAAATAAATATTCGTGGACAAATTCACACAGCGCCATCTAGCCTTAAAGATAATAATATAGACGAAGTAAACTGTGATCTTCAGAATGTGTTTCATTGGTTTACGATTAATAACTTAGTCTTAAACTTATAAAAAAAAAACAAAATGCGTTTATTTTTGCCTCCCTAATGTACAACGTAATCAATATAATGTTATATTAGATAAAACGCAACTTGAGTTAGTAGAGAAAACTACTTTTTTAGGAGTGCGGACTTCTGATGATCCGTCAAAGACCAAGTTTGAGCACCGTAGGTGAGGATGGGGAGGTAGGTGAGGATTGTCCATCAATAAAATAAAAATATAAAACTTTATTCAGTTTGCTAATATATTACAGTTTGCTAATGTACCTACCATATTTATTTATTTAAACCATTTCTTAGTTAATAAGATTAAACCTGATTATTATGGATAGCGAATCCTGTAACATTGTTTTTTTATCGTTTTATAATATCTAAATATTTTTAGTTTTTATATTACACACATGGGTGTGTAATACATGGCATGTTTTGTTTGCTTGATTAACGCCCCTAATGCCCTACGCAAAATATGGACAAGGCCAAGAAGATCAATCTGAAAAACAGTGCTGCAGGGCTTCAGCCACTTCAGGGCTGTACACTGAGATTGTGCCCTTCCACACTTATGTATCTATTGTTATTAGTTATAAGTTATAGTATTAAGTACATTTTAATTATTTTTATAAAACTACGTTTGTTATGTATGTCTCTTAATATGTTTATGTGGAATAAAAGAATTTGAATTTGAATAAATTGACAAATGTGTCAATGCAATGTAATCATATTTAAATGTACCTGTGGGTTTCTTGCCGTTTCTTTCTCCCACAGATGGTCATTTTCCTAAGAAAATGAATAAGACAGACGACATTATTTTTACTTATTTGTTCCGAGCTCAGGGGGCGACGCAGGTAGGCCGGCTGGTGCGTGCGGGTGTGAGCGCCGGCAGGCTGGCAGGGGCCGGGCACGCGCCGCACATGATTCGCTTAGACGGTTATGTGCGTGGCGTGTATCGGTGCCCGGTGTCTCGCCGGAGTAAGCCCTCGTACGCGCTGATCGGTCTGCATGCGTCGCCCCCTACCTGGATGAGCTCGCTTAACTTTTCCTTTGTTTTCCGTTAGATTTTTATTTTTTGAAAATATATTTTTTAACGAAATCCTAACTCACTAAATACTTTTTCATTTTCATTTTGACTTTTCTATTCACCAGCCTGCGCAATATGATTGGTTTTGTTGTGAGATATAACTTTGCATCTCGCTTACTTCTACGCTAATAGAAAGAACTACCTAGAGTTATCTCAATATGAGGTGCGGGACAGTCCGTCACTACAGACTTTTAAAAAACGTGTCAAGGACCATTCTCTATCTAGTTGTACATAGATATGTATGTATAGTATTGTATTATTATTATAAATTTATATTATATTTATTATATTTTATTTGAGAAGATAAGTATGTTTAAGGATTTTAGTATGTATTCTATATCGCGCACGTCGATCTGCTTTACTTATCTCATCTCTTTTCTATAGGCCTGCTGGAAGAAATTTATTTTAGAAATAAGCAGTGCCTATTGTGTCGTCTATATGTATGATGTTTCTCTATGTATTTTACTGTGTGCAATAAAATGTTAATTAAATCAAAGTATGTCGCGCGCGACAAAGTCAGTCATGGTACGTAGGCTGCAAAGCCAAGACAACAAGCCAAATCGTCGTGGAAAGATCGTGCGATGAAATAGGTTAGCAACGTATGATGTTATTCTGTAAAACCCAATCATATAATTTCATAAAAAATATCATAAAAGACGGAGAAAGTAAGATCTGCTGCAAACTCATGTATGTGTGGATATATGTTTGTATGGATATTCTATCCTAGCTAAGAACTACTAAGTCGATTTTGTCAAATGAGGTATCACTAAAAGCGTCGGCATTGATGGTTATAGGTTATGTGAGGTCACAATAAATTTAACGTGACGCCATTTAGAGGATATAAAAACCTCTATTAACATATTATTTTTATTTGCCTTGACTAGCACATTCAAAAATTTATATTTAATTAAACTCGCGGCTTTGCTTGCATAAACTCTAAAATAAAAATAAAAGTTAAAGACTAAAACCCGACTACGGATAGATAAAATCGGGCTCTGAAAAGTACGAAACAAGAAAATATTTTTATACAAAGGATCTGTATGTTAAGAGAATACCGTAGTCCACGATTCTGGATTAACGTTCCGTTGTAAGCAAAAAAATTACCTCTTGCATTGACAATAAGCTAATTTTCAATAATGCCTATGAAAGTATACTCGAAACTGGACTGTGCAACTTGTGGCAATAGAATAACTCATAAAGAATATCTTACGTGTACCACTTGTAAACGTAATTATGAAGTTACTTGTTTAAAGAAAGTAACTATCAAACTATTTAGGCTAATGACACCCAAGATCAAAGATATTTGGAAATGCAGCAATTGCACTAATGAAGTCGAACGACGAGAGAGAAGAAAAGTTACATCTACTCCTTTATCGTCACCGATTCGCTCGATCTCTAACCCAATGAAAGCAATCAGCCCTCTGCAACCTAGTAGTAACACTGGGCCAATCTCAGATCACATGGATAATGATGACACTACTGTAGCTGATCAAACCACCATACCTGAGCAATTTACATTGCCAAATGAAACCATAGCACCAGGTCAAACTACTGCCTCAAATCAAGCTATCACACCTGATATTAAAGAGCAAGGTAATGCTGTAAGTAAAAAGTATGTAGTAAATGTTAGTGTTTCTAACTCGTTTCAATCGTTATCTGAAGAAGAAGACTCCGATATCGATAAGAACACACAGAAATTAGAACTAAATCGTAGCTGTCCAGAGGCAACTTTAAAAGATAGTGAAGAAATCGACAAATTGAAAAACGAAAAAGTCATTTTACGATCTAGTGCTGAATTAGAAATCGAAAACCTTGTATCAGAAAATGCGGCTCTAAAAAAAGAACTATTAGAATGTGAACGGAAGATCGAGTGCCTCAGTAAAATTTGCAAATCTCCGCTACACAAATCAAGTCCAATTAAACAAAGAAGTCGCCGAAATCGTACAAGGATTCAGGAGCAAACAAATGTGTCGAAAATCTGCCTAGAAGAAACGAATGTGGAACCAGGGAGATCTACACCATCACAAATAGATTCCTCCTCCCAGAAACCCATCGAATCTGGAAATCGCAATTTGGAAAATCAAGGAAGAAATACGCACGAGACGCCAAATACTGTTCAAAAAAACAAATTATCTATCATCAGCTCTAATAATAAAAACACAATTTTACAAAGTTTAGAACAGACTAAACTTACAGAAGATTTTAATTTTTGTCACTATATTATACCAGGTGGCGGAGTACAGGAGCTACTACAAGGAATACATAATAAATTGGAAAATTATACACTTAATGATTTTTGTATTTTAATGATTGGAAAACTAGACTACATGGATTTACCAACCTCGAAAGAAAGTATAAATCTCATAAGGAGAACACTCCTATCTATCAAACACACAAACGTAATAATATGCTTGCCTACATTTATCTGTGGGGCCCCGATTTATAACTATAAAGTAGAGATGTTTAACAATATCTTAATGAGAGATATATACGTCAACGAGTACGCATATTGTTATGACTCAAATCTTAATCTCAAACACGAAATGTTCTCATGGCAAACAGGAAGACTCAAGAACTCTGGAATAAGAAATGTGATAACGAATTTGGAAATGTTAATTATGAATATCAAATCAACTGATGATAAGAGCACGCACGAATTCCTATTGCACGCAAACCAAAGTCACACCAAACGAAATAAGATTACAAACGATGAGACAAATACTTTTTTTCGCTCCTAAATCAAATCAAACATGCCCAAATAATAACAACATTGGCATCTTACACCAAAATATAGCAGGTGCCTTAAATAAACAGGATCAACTATTCTGTGAGATCCAAAATTTGTAAGACGAGGGCGTAAATGTGGACGCTATTTGTCTCACAGAAACGAATATGCAAAGAGGATCCGAAACTAGCCTAAAAATACCCAACTATAATATTGTAACATGGTACTCTAGAGGAAAATCAAAGAAGGGAGGATCGGCTATTCTTCTAAAAAACAATATAGAGTACAAAATTATTAAAGAAATTGAATCAATCAATCAAATATACGTGTTTGAGGCCTGCGGCATAGAGATGATAAAACATGGAATCATTCTGTTATGCATCTACACAAATAGAACGCCGTCATCTATTAACTCTATCTTTTTTCAAAAATTAGAGACGCTCTTACAAACGCATTGCACGAAAAAAAGGAAAAAGTATGTTGTTTGTGGCGACTTCAACATAGACTTGTTGAAAAATTCTGCTGTAGCCACGGAATTTAAAAGAATACTGGCAGCATATAACTTAACGGCAGTCATAAACGAACCAACACGTACAACGACGTCAACCCAGACCTGCATAGATAACATTGCCACTAATACCAAGGGCAAATCTAAGGTCCATAATCTCGGCTTGTCGGATCACTCAGCCCAAACATATCACTTGCCAGTCATAACACGCCACGAAAAATCATTGAAATGGTGGTATGAATACCGAAGAGATTACTCAAATGAAAACAAAGAAAAGTTTGCCGAATATATATCTAATCTGCATTTCGCCAAGGTGTTTGAGAAAAATGATACAGATGAAGCATTTAATGAATTCCACGACACCTACGTCCTACTCTACAAACTCTGCTTTCCAATCACGAAAGTTAAAATACTGGACGATAACAAAAAAAATTCCTGGCTCACTAGAGGACTGAAAAAGGCAAGTCGCGTAAAAAGACAGCTCTACCTAAATTATATATATCGTAAGGGCAGCAAAAATAACTACGTACGATACTCAAAAATATTTAAAAAATGTATGATAACTGCTAGGAAAAACACTAATGCAAAAGTTATTAACAATTCCGAAAACAAATGCAAGGCCACCTGGAAGGTCATAAGTGAACACACCACAAGCAACATCGTTCGCAATTCTATTGATGTCATTGAAGACACAATGGATCCACAAGTTATCGCGGAAAGATTCAACGAGTATTTTATAAACATCATAGCAGACAACTGTACCGAAGAACTAAATGCCTCCAATGATAAAATAACGTCCTTCGAAAAGAGTATGTTTCTATATCCAACAGATGCAAAAGAGTTGAAAAAAATTGTTGCGTCGCTTAAAAATTCCAAAGCATCTGGACACGATGAGGTGCGTACGGATATGATAAAAAATGACTATCGGATCGATTGCAGAGCCACTCGCTTACTGTATCAATCGATCACTAGAACAAGGAAAATTTCCTGATATACTAAAAAAAACCGTTATCAAACCCTTGTTTAAGAAAGGCGACAAGAAAAAAATGGAGAATTATAGACCAATTGCCTTGTTATCCATCTTTGCAAAAATATACGAAAAAGTAATGTATAATAGATTGTCCTGCTTCGTTGAAAAAAACAATTTAATTAGAGAAGAACAAAATGGTTTCCGTAAAAATAAAAGTACAGCCTTAGCGACGTTTAGACTAATAAAATCTGTTATAGATTGCATTGACGAAAAAAAAGCCGTATCTGTACTCTTTCTGGACATGAGCAGAGCATTTGACTTTGTTTCTCACCAACACCTACTGAAAAAACTTTATAAATATGGCATACGAGGCCCCTCTCTTCAATGGATTGGCTCCTACTTAGAGAATCGCACACAATGTGTGGAAATAACAAAATACTCGCCTAATACAAAAGGTTTAGAAAAATACAAGTCTGCCAACAAAGTGAATAAGTACGGAACCCCTCACATTATTTCTCATGTACATAAATGACTTACCTCCAATAGTGTCGCCCCACGAATGCATCCTTTTCGCTGACGATACGACGGTTATTATCAAGGATAACACCCCTGACTATGAAAACCAAATTAATGACGCCCTTTCAAAAACAATTGCATGGCTAACACAAAATAACCTAAAAATTAATCTAGGTAAAACTAAACTCATGCAATTCTACACTTTTAACGGGAAACCTAGAAAACTAAACATCCATTTTGATGGATGTAAAATCGTGGAAGTCAATAACATAAAATTTCTGGGTATGACCATCGACAGCCATTGCAAATGGAAGCAACATGTTCATGGAATATGCGAAAGAGTAAATAGTTTTGCCTTTGCTCTCAGAAGAGTCAGCCAAACCGTATCCAGGGAAGCGGCCATAACTGCCTACAATGGCTATATAAATTCCATACTTCGCTATGGTATAATTATATGGGGTAACTCAACTGATATTGATAAAGCCTTCGTAACACAAAAGCGCTGCATACGAGCCATTTTTGGACTACAACAAATAGAATAATGTAGACCAATCTTTCGAAAATTTAAGTTGCTGACGCTACCATGTATCTACATAGGCGAAATATGTACATTTGTTCACAAGCATAGACATTTTTTCCAAGCAAATCAAGAAACGACCAATCGCAATTTGAGAAGCCATTATAAGAACAAGCTCTACATACCTGCGACAAAGCTAGCAACTACGTCAAAAAACAGCTACATGATGTGTATCAAAATCTACAACAAACTGCCAGACGAGCTAAAATTGCATAAATTGAACAAGTTTAAGAAAATGATAAAAAATTGGCTTATCGAAAGGTGTTTCTATAGTGTTAAGGAATTCTTAGAATATAAATAAGAAATTTAGGGTTTGACTAATTATAAATAATGTGACATGATTTATAATTCGTAATAGTTTTCTATCTTTTCTAATTTTTTGATTCAATTTGACATTTGTAAATTTTTGTGACATTTAATCATTAATAATACTTTAATTCAATGACATTTTCCGATCCAATTGTAATTTTCAAGTTAGAATTTTAGTTTCAATGTTAACATTTATAATTTTTTTGACTTGGTTTAATTATCATTACTTTAATATTTTCTTAATTTAATAAGTATTATTATTATATCTTGACATATTAAAAAATGTAGATCAATTATGGATATACGCCTGAAAAGGTAGGAATTTGGTGGGAAAGAAGCTACTGCATCTAGAACTGCAAAATCACGAAACCCAAACTCCATATTCAATAAAATTTCATTTCATTTCATTTCATTTCATTTCATTTCATTTCATTTCATTTCATGCTATCTCACCATATTATTTGACGACGACGGTCCATAGTCGCTGCCTATCCCACCTATAGGACACAGCTTTATGTAGAGCTCGTCTAGTCTAAAATGACGCGCCCCACTACTTAGTTAGTTGATTTCGATGTGTGAGTGCAAATATTAATAACGACACTTCATCTGTGTGGGAGCGTCGACTGCTCTAATCGGACGACGCGAGCTCCTACGTTGGTGTCTCACCGGCAACTGAATGACCAATTACAACGGCATTTGTATATGTATTGCGTCCATATTTTAAACTTGCGTGCGTTAATGCAATAGTGGGGCGCGTCATTTAAGATTAGACGAGCTCTACCTATGTATGTTTAAGATTTACCGAGCGAAAGACCGCTCTAACACTAGACATTTTTTTATACTACGCAGTATCAAACGAGCAGATAGCCCACCTGATGGTAAGCGGCTTCTGTCGCCCATAACATCTACGATTCATGCACACACACAACATACTACGGTTGCAGGTAACAAAAATTCAAAACTGCAGGTGCGTTGTCGAAAAGCCTCATATCTGTAATTACGTTGGCTGCCTTAGCCTTCTAAACGGAACACAACAATGTAAGCAGAAATCGATAAGGCGATGGTACTCACCCAGGCGGACTAATAAGACTTCTGAGAGACAGAATCCTATCACCTGATAAATTCAAAACCATTTCGCCAGAGCTTCGTCAGTCTATCAGCACGATGGTCATACTAGTGAGGTTGGCTTAGGTTCAGAGGAAGGTAAACCCCCCACAACTAGAGCTGAGCTTTTCCAAGCTAAAACTGCGATCTCCAACCCGCCTGCCAAGTGTGGAGATTATGGGAAACCTCTCAACTAATGTCGGGAGGCTCTAGTCCACCAGTGGCTATGGGCTGTTGGTGATGACGAATTACTATTAATATAAAAAACCTAATGGCAAATTCTTTATAACTTTTAGGTACATCAGTTGTTTTGCTCAATCACTCATCTTACTGCAACTCCGCGGCGAAGACATGTTTCAAAACAGCTTGCAAAAGTTGGTCAGATTTCTACGCGAAGAAAGAGTTGAGAAGCCCATACTGGATCGAGTATTGAACCATTTTCTTTATTGGTGGGACAGGTAAGAATTAGTGGCTTGCATGCAAGTATCATGTAGTGCGTGTGCGTAGGGCTGATGGCATAATGGTGATTTCGATGTAACACATTAACATTATTTTTATTTTATCAATCATTGCGCAATTTAAATACATCGTCACGTTAAATTAATGTCAATTATACAACTGTCAATTCAAAGTAATTCACAATATGCTTCGTCCAAAATGAGGGTAATCAATGAACGTCAAAGAAATGGAGAAAAAAGAAACTTATGCGCCTAGATATTTAGAACTCTAGACGCCTTTAATGCTAGAGTGAATAAACTGTTTCTGGACAGGCAAGCTCCATCACCATCATCATCTTCATCCGTGAAACCGAATACAAACCGAGTGTAATGCACAAGTCCATGTACAATGACTTTAACTATGTTCAACCAAAAAATGTTCCTTTTAGAACATTCCTCTTGCGCTATGGGTTCAACAAATAGATAGCTCGTCCTAATCTGGTAGTTTGCGATACAGATGGGAATGGATTACCCCTGCAAAGTGGACTGTATTACTAAATTGTGATAAGTAGGCACAAATACGGCAAAAGAAACACTCACCAGTGGCTTCCAGGATCCTTCATTGCCACATTCAGGAACCCTAAGGCTAGATTAGCTGCAGTCTTACCAGACGAAGCGTGGGTAGGCCTTCCACAAGGTGGACCGACGATCAGGTAAAGATCGTTGGTACCAGCTGGATGCGGAAAGCACAGGGCCGGTCTTTGTGTAGGATCTCTGGGGGAGGCCTATGTGAAGCAGTGGGCGTCCTTCGGCTGACATTATGATGACGAGTCTTACCAGACCTCTTGCTCAACACAACTTTGAGACAAGCTCGTGAACTTACGAACCGAGGACGACCCGAATACGTAAAAATGCAGTAGCGCCCCTAGCTTTAGAAGTTTCTCGTCATTTATAAAAACATTTTGTTACAGAACAAATGGCATTGACACGAGCGCTATTATGAACGGACGTATCGGCGTTATTTTCAGACAAGATGTAAATTTTTATATGTTTAGAAAGTGAGTAGAAGACATCATTATGTTCCAACATTTTTTTTTTTATATACCTCTAAGGTGGCATACAAGCTTGCGGCCTGTTGCTTGAGGCAAGTCACCGCAGCCTATGGACGTTTACAATACCAGGGGCATCACCCACGCGTTCCCGACACCGTAGAAACTTTTTAACCCCTTTCTTGAAGAACTCCATGTTGTACTCAACAGGGAAAACCTCTCCAGGTAGTTCATTCCACAACCTTAGTGTGCGTGGGAGAAAGTTCATTTGGAACCACACAGTTCGCGACCAATTGAATCATACATACCGTCACGGGGTGCCATTAGGCTCGAAGACTCGCTATTGGATCAATTCGTAATGGGCATGCTGCCCGGCTACGAACGTGAAAAAATGTTCACGTTGGATATCAACGAACTAACGTTTTTTAAAGCGATCGACATCGCGAACAGTGTACGGTGCGCGCGCGTCGGCGCGGCGGCGGCGACCGCCGGCGGCAACCCGGTGTTCAAGCTTAGTGGCGGTTCTAAGTCGAATAATGTGCGTTCGGGTAATAGGAAGTGTTCCGTGTGTGGTCTTACAAATCACGATTCGAGCCAGTGTCGATTCGCTAATTATAAGTGGACGCAGTAGTGGCATTGTCGGGGTTGAATGTTCCTACACGACATTTTAATTTGTGGTTCTAATAAATACAAATGGAGAAATGTTCATTTTTTCAGGACGACATTTCTTATTTGGGCTATGAGATTAGTAAGGCAGGTATTATGAAATCCCCAAAGAAAGTTGAGGCTATTTTAAACGCTCCAAATCCGACTAACTTACAACAGTTGCAGTCCTTTCTGGGCCTTGTGAATTATTATCGCAATTTTGTGCCGGGTGCCTTATCTATTTTATGTCCATTGTACAATTTATTGCGTAAAGGTGTTAAGTGGGTTTGGACATCAGACTGTATGGCAGATCAGACCCGTTCGTTTTGCGTTCAGACCATAAGCCATTAATAGCCATCTTCGGTCAAAAGAAGGGTGTGCCCGAAATTTCCGCAAACCGTCTACAACGATACGCGTTGTTTTTGTCTGCATATAATTATAATATTGAATACGTACGGAGCAGCGAAAATAGTGCAGATTTTCTGTCGCGCGCCAGTCTTCCAGAGTCGAGCGGGCAGGAGTGGCGTTCGGACGCAGTTGCAGATCTAGCGACTTATGTTAATTTCGTGGTCGACGGCAATGCGTTACCAATATCAACTAAGCAGTTAGTAAGTGAGACTGAGAAAGATGAGATTCTCCCTAAAGTAATATTAAAAACGGATTGTTTATTAAAAACGGATGGCCGCGAAAGGTTACGGATAACCCAATAAAACCGTATTATAATTTTCGTCTGCAGTTAGAATATGAGAACGGCTGCGTAATGCGAGGCCACAAGGTAGTGATACCTACTGCATTAAGAGATAGAATTTCATCTAAAATTCATTCCTCTCATTTAGGAATAGTTAAAACCAAGGCTGAAGTGCGCTCCAGATTTTGGTTTCCAGGCGTGGATAAAGCACTAGAAAATTTAATTCGTACATGTGACATCTGCACGGCGTTACGGCCGACACCGCCGCGCGCGCCGCTAGCTCCGTGGCCCTTCCCTCGCGAACCATTCTAAAGAATACATTGCGATTAACTTGGGCCTATTCTGGGCCACATGTATCTGATGATAGTTGATGCACATTCGAAATGGGTGGAATGTTATGATATGAAAAATAACACTACTAGTGCGGCGATTATATCCAAGTTGTGCGAGTTTATCTCACGTTATGGGAACCCCATAACGTTCTGTGGTGAGCGATAATGGTACGTATTTCACATCCAACGAATTTCTAGCGTTTTGTACGTCCAACGGGATATCAAATGTAACTACGCCAGTGTACCACCCATCAAGCAATGGCCAGGCAGAGAGTTGTGTTAAAATAATCAAACGTGGTATAAAATCCGTAAATCGTGGTGGTGGTGGGTGGTGGTAAAGTGGTGGTGGTGGCTCCTCGTGGTATACCTCTTAAAATATTTGTTTGATTATCGTAACTCAAAACATACACTGCTCTGCTCTCTCACCGGCTCAATTGGTATTCGGTCGGAAGCTAAGATCCGTTTTAGATTTATTGAATCCCCGTGCATCGCTGTCGAACGCCTCGCCCAATCAAGTAGCTAAAACAGTGGAATCAAATCAGTCCTTGCAGATTAAACGGTATGGCGGTGTTGAAAGGAAAACCTACGCTGCTGGAGATGAAATATAAGAAGTATAGGAAATTAAACTAAAGAGACATAAAAATCAAATCATATTTTATAAATCACAATCAGGAACCAGTATGTCTGTACACTCCGAGACAAGAAAAGCTGCGCAACCGGATAATAAATATAAACCCCAATATTTTAATCTGCCTCTGGATACCTCCAGTTTAAACGTAGGGAAAGGAGACAGTGAGTCAATCGAACCCGGGACACCAGGTGACGCTACACCATGGGCACCGACCGAGACGTCGGCGGTCCCTCCGCCACCAGACGCCCGCAGGCCAGCGGAGCGGCAGCGCGGGCCCGCCAGCCGCGGTGCAGCAAGAGCGCGAAGAAGAACCGCGTAGGGTCTTAAGACCGCGCATTAATCGTGCCCGTAATTAGGTTAAGATCTTTTATCTTTTATTATGTTATTCAAAGAATATTAATGGAGGGAATGTTAGATATGTAAGTTGAAGGTATCTGCGAATACCTCGGCGCGGGTTCACGTAATAAATTATGCGACAGTGCAATACTGACTACCGGCTGTTTCACTTGTGCTGAGCCCCTATATCTCGTATTAAACAAGAGTAAACCTCAAACTTGCAAGTATTATTGGAAGCGGGACTTATGCCAGGAAAATATTGCTAAGTTTCGGGAATGTATGAGGTGTATACTTTGGACAGACGTATTCGAAGTAGATGACTTACAAACAGCATTTACGATTTTTTATGAATGTTTTGTCATGTTTTATAATTTATGTTTCCCAATGCAAAAATATAAATGTCTCCTCAAAAAACATCCTATTACATGGATCACTAAAGGGCTACAAAAATCTATAATCACAAAGAGACATTTACGATACAGCTACTACACAAACTCAAATACAACAACAAAAGTAAAATATTTAAAATATTCGAAACTACTTCGACGATGTGTGAATCATGCTCAAAAATACAACGAACAATATTGCGCATAATAAATACATTGATAAAATACATTTAAATGATATTATGATTAACGATCCAATTGACGTTGCTAATTCTTTTAATAAATATTATCTTAATTTGACTAACTCTAAATCTCTTGACTCAGCAACTACCAGGTCACACATAAAGCCAAATACCGCCAGTATTTTTTTAAAGCCCACTGACGTTCATGAAATTGTTAAAATAATTAATTTCTTAAACTCATCAAATGCGACTGGCTATGTTAACATTCATACAAAAGTAATCAAAGCCTGTAAATTAGAAATTGCACCCGTCCTCAGCTCCTAAACTTATCGTTCACTAATGGCAAATTTCCAGAGCAAATGAAAGTGACAGTCATAAAGCCATTACATAAAAAAGGAAGCGAGGAAGAGGTAAATAACTATCGACCTATAGCTCTTTAATCTATTTTCTCTAATGTTTTCGAAAGAGCAATGCATGACCGTATAGCTAGTTTTGTAAATACATTTAAATTAATTAAAGAGGATCAGTATGGTTTCCAAAAAGGGAAATCTACGTCTTCAGCTGCCTTTTCCCTTATAAATAATATTTTAAAATGGCTAGATAAGAGAACTGCCGTTACAGCGATCTTCTTCGATATGAGCAAAGCTTTCGATTGCGTATTGCATCGGAAACTACTCGACAAATGCGAGCGATATGGCATACGTGGACTAGCTCTTCAATGGTTAGAGAGTTACCTAGGCAATAGAAAACAGTATGTAGAAATATAAAATGTCGATGCTAATGGAGAACGCAGAGCCTACACTTCTTCAACTGAAGTAAACGGAGTAAGTGTCCCACAGGTGATTTATCCGAAGTAACCGATTATGATTGCATCTTATTTGCTGACGATGTATCCGTTGTTATACACTGCAAAGATATGAATACATTCAATGATGAAATTAATAAAACAGTTAGCGAAATAATACAATGGCTCAATGATAACAATCTTAAAGTTAATATAAATAAAACAACGTACATACAATTTGTTAATAAAAATGGTCGGAAAAATAAATTTAATGTATCATTTGAAAATCAAGTCATCTAATCAAACTCCATTTCTTGGGATTGTATTGGACGACCGGTGCACGTGGTACCCACATATCGCAAAGTTATGCAATAAAATAAATTCATTTGCGTATGCACTTTGTCGCCTCGCAAAAATCAGTAGCAAAAAGGTGGCCTTACAAGCTTACCATGGCTATGTGTGCTCCATATTAAGGTACGCTATTATACTTTGGGGCAATTCATCACTTGCGAATCGAGTTCTTCTCTGTCAAAAGCAACGTATGAAAGCCATCTGCAATGTAGATACACTAACCTCGTTTAGACCTCTCTTCAAACATTGTAACCTGCTGACTGTACCTTGCATGTATATTTACGAGGTCTGCGTGTTTGTAAAAAGTCATCCGCATCTATTTAAAAAAGTATCGGATACGACTAAATTTAATACAAGGTTTCCGAATAGATTGGTTGTTCCTCCCCATTCAACGACACTTTACAGCTGTAATAGTTATTCAATGGCAATTAAAATATTTAACAGATTAGATACTGACATGAAACTTCTGCCATTAACACAATTCAAATATAATTTAAAGAAATGGCTAATACAGAACTGTTTTTATACTGTGACCGAATTTTTTGACTCGTTTAAACGTGGTGTTATAACTGAAAATAGTGATATGTAGGTAATAGGTATCAATTTTTTGTAATGTTGTGGGTACTTTAAATAATTTAACTTGTATTGACATATAATAGGTATTATTAGTGAATAAGTACAATGACATATTATTTTATTTTCTATTTTATTTTTCAAATTATTTCATTCTGTATTGACATATTATTATTTTTTTGTTTAAGTAGTTATTTATTGGGATTTTATGATTTAATTATTTTTTTTCTTAAATTTTTTTCATCTCATTTTCCAAAGCATATTACATATTTAAATTTTTTACAATCGACGAAGCTTTAAAAATATCCAATTTAACATCCCTAGAACACCTAGGTAGACTCACGTCAGAAAGTAGTGGGAATCTGCTCCCCTTAGGCGCTGTCCTAATTGGCAGTGGTCGTGCGGCCACTCAAAACCGTCCGTCGCACACGGTCGTGCGACCGTTGCCAACATATCCTGGATGTCGGTTCCATCTATGGTCCGCCCGCCCGTGTGCCACCCAAGACGATAATAAAAAAAATTATACGTATTTGAATAAGTCTCTTTTCTTAGGACCTTTGCTGCTTTGGATAGCATACTGCATGGAGGGGAGATCCTGCAGCGGCAGTTTTCAAATAACGTGACGCAATACTACTGCTTGGAGAAGGAAGACATCGTCCGCGAAATGCAGCTCATGCATAGCGTACACATCGTACATCGCGGAAGCGTAGTCGTTACCAAAAATGGAGAGACACTAACGGTGCTAACCAAGGTAAGCCCTGGAGCCCTATTTCTCGCCTAGAGTCGAATGGTTTTCAATTCAGATTTTCAGCATGAAAAATTCGACATTATTCTTATTACGAAACGATTAATTCACATATTTTATTTCACTATTTTAACAGGGATCAATTATCGGTCAATTAGATAGTGCGAGCGTTCGAACAATAAAAATAACTGCAACCACTCTGGAGCCAACCGATATCCTTGAAATGCCATGCAAAATATTTCATGAACTAATTTCGGCGGAAGTGAGTATCTTATTAAATTATCCTACTAATATTAAAAATGCGAAAGTTTGTAAGAATGGATATATGTATTGATGTTTATTAAACATTCAAGCAAGAAGTACTGAACGGATTAATTAAATTTAGCAGTAATATAGCTATGGTTTCCACGGAACCGGGCCATACCGATACGCCACCCAGGTATATGAAATCATCCACTCTTTTGAGGCATGCCCTATGCCTGTCATCTGCAGTGTCTTGGTGCAATGACGACCAGAATGGTTCAGTTCGTTCACATGCCGGTTTGTCACGCAGAGGTCCTGGGTTCGATTCCCGGCCGAGCAGAAATTGAAATGATGTATTTTAATTTATAAGGTATAATATGTATGTATAAAATTATAAGGTATAATATGTATGATAATTATCAAAAAAAAGTATATAGGTAAGTAGTTTATCAGTTATCTAACACCCATAGCACGAGTTTTGCTTACTTTGGGGCTAGATGGTGCTGTGTAAATCTATCCAAGCATATAATACAAATGGCATATACAGTATATGGATATCGTAGCCGCCAAGATTATATTAAATTTGATTTTTAAATGTATCACCATAAGCTTTGCCTTGGAATGGTTGATTTTCAGGCCTAGTTCCATGCTGATTGTTCCATGTTCCATTCTATCAAGGATATTTGCCATTTCAGCCTTATTCGCAGCCAATGTTGTGTCATCTGCGTATCGGAGATTTGTACACCAAATGATTTATTCGCTGTATATATTAAACTAGCTTTTATTTTAATATATATTAAACATTTTTGCGTTCCTAGCATGTGACATTAGTGCTAGAGTTCTTCTATAATTGTTGCATTTATAAGTCGATCCTTTTTTGTGTAATGACAGAGTTATTAATTTTGACCAGTCGTCAGGCCATTCACCGGGACGGCAAATGCGGTTACATATTTTATGTATCGCTCTAGCTCCAACCGCTTCCATCGCTTTTATGATCTTGGCTATTAGTTGATCCGGCCCAGGGGGCTATTTTTGAATCGTTCGCCTCGATTCGAACGGGTTTCCATTTTGATTATCGGAATGAATAATTCGATATTTTGATGCATGAAGCTGATTTTCCCTATTTTTGAACCAAATATTTTGGTGTTGCCAATGTGGTTCTAAAAATATTGAATTTTTCATGTCGGAAATTAGAATTGGAAATCGTTCGACCGGGCGTGCGATTCAAAAATCGAGCCCCAGATGTTTCTCTGCCTTTCAACGTGGCAATCCAAGCTGTGACTTCAGGAAGCAGTTTAGGCGGTTTTTGGGTTATATTTTCCTATGTCATTTAAGGTTTAAGGTACGTTTAGTTTTTGTGAATTGTGATATACATATAGTCTGTATAACCGAGCACTGGATGACCATGTCTTCTGTTTATCCTAAATTTAATAATTATAACATTATTAGTAAATATATTCGACAGAATGCAATTCATTGTGGTTCAATGATTCTGGTAAAATACTGTTTAAAGGCCAAGGAACGGAGGGATATAGTTCAACTTGCAATTTTCGATTGCAACGAAAATATAGAACAGTGGAAATATCCTGCCTTGAAATAGATTTATGTATAATATGTTGCGTATACAGACCCCCAGCTGGGGATTTCAATGTTTATGAGGACATTATGGAAGAAGTGTTACAAATACTGTCGAAGGGAAATAAACGAATTATTATATGTGATTCAACGTTAATATCATAGAACAGTATTCACGTTCGATAAGATTGTTGTCTCTATTTGAAGGCACCGGCTTGCATGACATGTTTTCTGCAACTACCAGGGTGACTGAAGGGTCATCAACATGTATAGATAATATATTTTGTAGTTGTGAGGTCTCAGATAAGTTTATGCTGGATTGTTTAGGTTCAGATCATCAAGGCCTTGGCGTCAAGTTAGGTATTAAGATTGATAGGAAAACTTTCAGAATTAAGTGTAGACCAATGAGCGGAAACCGTTTGAAGAGTTCTTCGAAAAATATTGCTTATAAAATGAATATATTACTAACAAATATTGACCCAAATTTCCATTATGACGACATGTTTAACATAATTAAAACGAATTTGACATACAATTTCCTATAAAAACATTTAAAAAAATAGTAATATTAAGTTTTGTGACTGGGCCACAACCGGAATTCATAAAAGCTGGAAGAAATTATATGAATTATATGAAGTAAAAACTTATTCTAAGATAATTAAGAATATTTGTCATGCTCCAAAAGCTAATTTTATTAAAAATAAATTTAACTTTTTTTTTTATCCGGCTGACAAACAGGCATGCGGGCCACCTGATGGAAAGTGGTCACCGCCGCCTATGGACATCAGCAACACCAGGGGAGTCACCAATGCGTTGCCCGCCTCTGAAGAAACCTCCAATATACCTCTTGAACGATCCCATGTCATAGTCCAAAGGAAACACTGTGGCTGGGAGCTCATTCCATATCCGAATCGTACGAGCGAGAAACGTTCTTTCAAACCTTCGCGTGGTGACCAACAGAGGGTCTACGTAGTGGGGATGAGTACCCAGCCCAAGGTGGGTGGTGCGATGGCGGAATTGTGCTGTTGGCACCAGATCGAAAAGTTCCTCGGAACACTCCCCATTGTAACTCATCGGACAATAAGATTAAGGCCGTGTGGAATATTGTAAATAATGAACTCTGTCAAACAGCTGAACATGAAGTTAATTACAAATTAAAAGTGGATAATAATACCATAACAACTGACCTAAACTTGGCAAACACATTGCAGTGAAGACTACGCAAAATCTCCAATCTTCTTCTGCAACATCTTTAGAGATACTACAGAAGAATCATAATCCATGCTTTGATGATTTTAAATTCGATGTTGTATGTGTGGCCGATATAATTAATAGTTATAATCGCTTAAAATAAAAAAGACGGAGAATATTTATGGAATTTCTGTCAAGGTCGTCAAAACGATTGTTGAATATATTGCACCACACCTTGCAACAATTTTCAATAACTGTGTTACTAAAGGCATATTTCCAGACCTTATGAAATTAAGCAAATTAGTGCCTCTTTATAAAAAGGGAGATAAAAGTGACCCATCTAATTTCAGGCCTGTCTCAGTATTATGTATGTATGTATGTAAACTCTTTATTGCAATTAAAAAGAAATACAGTAGGTAGAAAAATATCATTTTACAAAGCAAAGGCGGTATGCAGTAAAATATTTTAAAAGATTATTTGAAAGCAGCTACTAGTACATTTCACAGTAAATAAATTATTCCACGCTAAACAATTCGGATTTACTAGGGGGCGATCCAACATTGATGCGGGTATCGAAT
Source organism: Blastobasis lacticolella (assembly GCA_905147135.1). Taxonomy (NCBI): domain Eukaryota; kingdom Metazoa; phylum Arthropoda; class Insecta; order Lepidoptera; family Blastobasidae; genus Blastobasis; species Blastobasis lacticolella. The sequence continues at coordinate 23,338,096 of LR990041.1, forward strand.
TAGTCAAGCACATTCATGATGCCTGGGAGAAATCACAAAACGCTATTGGCGTCTTCTGTGATCTTTCTAAGGCGTTCGATTGCGTTGATCACGAAATCTTGCTCTCTAAGTTGAGTAATTATGGAGTAAAAGGAAATGCGCTTTGTCTTTTGCAGAGTTATCTGAACAATATGTTCCAGAAAGTCAAAATTAATGTCATATACTCGTGCAAATCTTCCATAAGGATGGGTGTCCGTCAGGGATCAATATTAGGACCATTTTTGTTCCTTGTCTATATAAACGACCTACCTTACTTCCTAGACAAAAATTGCGAATGTGTTCTATTTGCTGACGATACATAATTAATATTCAAGACGCCTAGGAATGAAAGTAACTTTATCGCCGTAAATAGAGCACTCTCGCATTTACATATATGGTTCACTGCAAATAATTTGCTTCTAAATACTGCACAGACAAAATGCGTGTTATTCAAAATGCCAAACGTAAAGACCAAAAATATGACACTTGAAATAAACAATGAAGTTAAAGTTAAATTTTCGGATTCTACTGTATTTTTGGGCATCACACTAGATAGCAAGTTACAGTAGAAAGACTTAACGACTCTATCGCGCAGATTAAATTCGGCTATTTTTGCAATAAAAAGAATTCGCGGAATCACTGACGTGGAAACTGCTCGGATGGTATACTATAGTTATTTCCACAGCATTATGTCTTATGGTTTAATGCTGTGGGGTTCCGCAGCCAACATACAGAATGTATTATTCTGCAAAAAAGAGCCATACGTACAATTTATAAATTGAGTTCCCGGGTCTCGCTGAGGGATCTATTTAAGGAAATCAATATTCTTACAGTGACCTCACAATACATATATTGCAATCTTATTTATATGTATAAAAGGCAATGCGATCGCTTAAGAGTGGCAGACTCTCACCATTATAGCACGAGAAATGGAAATATGCTGGTAACTGACCGCTTTAGATTGCAAAGAGTGCAGTCATCCTGGGTGAGGAACAGTGTGTTGTTTTTCAACAAAGTGCCTGAGGATATTCAGAAGCTTCCCTTTGACAAGGTTAAAAACTTTATTAAAAGTAGACTATTAAATAAAGCATATTATTGTGTAAAATACTATATTAATGACAAAAATCCATGGCTATGAAATAATTCATAATTATATATTATTATTATTAGATTTTTACATTGTTATTATTGTTATGTATATTTATGTAATGACGATAAATTCTGACATTATTGATTACAACTATTATTTATATATTGACATTATTATTGTGATGATAATGAATTATTGTTATGATAATTATTATCATTTTTTAATTTAATTACAAATACAAAAATACAAATACAAATACTTTATTGATAACAGTGTTACAAGTTAATTGATAATGAATTATACAAGTAGGTATGTATTACACTTTCATAAAAAATTTAAACATGTCATCTTTTACATAGGTACATTACAGGTAACACAGTTGTTACTATTTACAAACTACACCTTTTGGTGCGTACGTTTTAAATTGACAAATTCATCAAAGTCGTAAAAAGATTGATCCAGTAACCCCTCTTTTAGTTTAAATTTAAAACTATTGATGGTAGTTGCATTCTTAACGTGTTCCGGGAGTTTTTTGAAGACAGTAGGCCCCAAAACATACACTGACCGTTCGGAATTTGCAAGCTTATGGAGCACTGGGAGCAGTTGGCCCTCGTCTTTGTTGCTTCTGAAGGCGCGCGACGATGCATGCTTCCGATTGAACATACTTACATTCCGGTAAGTGAATATCGCAATCTGATATATATACTCACATGGCAGTGTGAGTATTCCTAATTTTTTATATAAAGGCCTGCAGGATTCCTCCTGGTCAGTGATGCCGACAACATCACGTACCGCCCGCTTTTGGGCTACAAACACGCGGTGTTACCCGGAGGCGCGCGCCCATAATTCCGCCCCGTAACACAGGACCGAGTGTACAGTGGCAAAATAACATGATCGCAGCACACCGCGCTCGGCGGTGCCTGCGAGGCGACGCAACGCAAAAGAGGCAAGGCCAAGCTTCCCGCATACCGAATATTATACGACGCGAAGGTTTGAAAGAACGTTTCTCGCTCGTACGATTCGGATGTGGAATGAACTCCCAGCCACAGTGTTTCCTTTGGACAATGACAAGGGATCGTTCAAGAGGTATATTAGAGGTCTCTTCAGAGGCGGGCAACGCATTTGTGATTCCCTTGGTGTTGCTGATGTCCATAGGCGGCGGTGACCACTTTCCATCAGGTGGCCCACTTGCCTGTTTGTCTGCCGTATAACATAAAAAAAAATACCTCGTCAATATGGGACTCCCAAGTGAGGGCATTGTCTACGAGGAAACCCAACAGTTTAGTGGATTTCACTTGTTACAGCGGCGCTCCACCAATATTCACATGCAATGGACGTTTAGTGCAAACCTCATGAAAAAAGTCTTGTCTTTGTTCAGTGCTAGCCCATTTGCACTGAACCATCCATTGAGCTGCCGAATTACGTCGTTCAGGCTCTCTTCAAGTTGCGACTCCGTCGGCGCGGTGACCACCACCACTACGTCATCCACGTACACATATATGTCCACGCCTCCTATCGACCCCGGTAGGTCATTAAATAGCAGGCTGAACAACGAATCAGATAGGCACGAACCTTGAGGAACCCCCATCACGTTGCTCATCTCTGCCGAATCTACTCCACCCCCCGCGCTGACTAGGACCTGTGACCTGCTGCTCATGAACGACAGTAGCAGTGACAAAGTTGTCCCACGAATCCCGTAATGCTGCAATTTGTTTGCTATCAGTTCGTGGTCTGCGGTGCCGAAGGCACGCTAGAGATCGCAACACATGACTGCGACCTGGCGGCCCTCCTCGCGGGCGCTCAGCACCTTCCAAATTACCTTACGCACTAGGTCTGTCGTCGCGCGGCCGGGCCTGTACGCGTATTGCTGATCGGACAACACTCGGCTACTCGATAGATAGGACAATAATCTCTCATTTATCCCTAATTCATAGACTTTGCTGATCACAGGTACTAGAGATATCGGACGATATGACTTTAAGGCTGATTTTTTCCCTTTCCCTTTTCCCCCTTTCGGCTACATTCGTTAAATAGGTGGCTTACGACATGACGATGCTATAATATTCGAAATCAGGCTAGGCGGCTGGCCATATAAGTCTGTACTCTTTTTGGGCGTGATGTTAATTCGTACTAGACGCTGCAGTTCTTTAGGCGTGAAGGGTTGCACTCGCATCGAGACGTCGGCTGGCGGCGCGGGCGCGTCTACGGCCGGCGCCCCGCAGCGCGCCGCCGCTGTCACAAATTCTAGGTTGAGCGCGTCCACCAGCGCTCGCTTAGAGAGGAAAGGTGACCCCCCGTCTTCCTGGCGTAATAGGACTGTGAAATCGTGAAGAATATTAATCCATTGACATGGATTAATATTATATCTAATTTTGTATGTAGAAATTTGTATTTAAGATCTATATTTAAGTGTTTTTACTGTTATGTTGTGACGTTCATAAGTGTTTTGTCGAAACCTAATCTGAATAAATGATTTTTTTTAATTTTTAATTTTTTTTCACAAATTACGCCGAACTAAATAATGTTTGCCGTAATAAAATTCAATAAAATAAAGTAAAATTTCGTTTTAAAATAAAAAATCACCGTGTGGCATTTGATAGTCTCCGCCTTCTTGGAATACGGGCGTGAGTGTGTATATGTGTACGTACCTATGTAAAGATATGATTTGATGTCGATGTACTTTGTTTCAGATTCGTCAAACAATTAAAAATCATCCTGACAGTGAAAACGACTACTTAAATTTGAAAAAGCCTATTCAGGAAAATCCATATGACTCCATCATATATCTACGAAGAGGTCTGAAAACCATAAAGCTACCAGTAAGTGAATATTGTAAGCATCATTACGTACGTTATATAACACAGAAAAAGAATTTGAATATGACAACGATGAATGATGACCTCATGGTCAGTCAGACGTGTGTGTGTGTTTCCAATTGGCGACGCGTTAGTAACCTACGTTTTACAAACTATTATTTAACTGGGAATGTTTGTATGTAACTATGTATGTACAGGGAAAATCTTGAAAGGCTCATTCGATCCACTTCCTGGTATTCAATTGAGCAAAAATTTGGTATACCTTATGTAACTTGGATGACAATGCATTAATATGGTACTGTAGCATGTGGGCTCGAGCAGGCCTTATATCCCTGGGGGATACCCACTTCCACCTTTCCTGTGTCCGATCTTACTTTTTCGCCATTTATTTCAATCTGTACCGCTTGTTTACGTTCTTATAGAAAGGATAAAAATAATCTATGTGCATTGTCCCTAATCCCATACCCGAAAAGCTTATTTAACAATAGTTTATGACCAATAACATCGAAAGCTTTAGATAAGTCACAGAATATACTCGCCACCTTGCACTTGTCGTCAAGATCAGTCACAATGCTGTCAAATACATTCTGTGCTGCTGCTGTTGTGGACATGTTTTGACGATATGCAAACTGTTTATCTGATAGTAATTCATTTGATTCCAAGTAAGTCATTGTGTGAAGACAAAATCGATTCAACAATTTTTGATACAGTTGGGACAATTGTTATTGGTCTATGATTATTTACGTCCCCCTTATCCCCCTTTCCCTTGTAAATTGGACAGACTCGTGTACTTTTCAGGACTTCGGGGAATACACCTTCCTCACACATAAGGTTCACCAAGAACACCAGCACTTCAGAAATGGCTGGCCATACGCACAAAATCAGGTTTAATGAGATGTCGTAAATATCGACTATCTCTCGTTTATTACGCATTTTACAAATTACTTTCTCCAAACTGTCTCGGGTAACTTTGGGTAGAGTGAATGCTGGTATATCAGTGCTACCCAAATGCCTGTGTAAATATTGCTTGGAGCGTGATTCGTCACTTTGTATGGCTAACTTTTTTGACATTCCTAAAAAATGGGAGTTGAAAGTATTTGGGATTTCATTGTCAGGGACATTGCTATTCGTATTTGGGGTTTTTAGGTAGATATGTTTAGTTAGGATTTTTTTTTTCCTTTTTCTTCGCCTACAATTTTCCATATCTTCTTCGCAGGATGTATGCTTTCCGATAATCTATTTTCAATGTGATTTCGACGAGCAGACCATGTTGTTGATTTAATTAGTTTTGAGTAGTGATCTATACATTCATATATGACGCTCTCAGTTTGGATATTGCTTCCTTATTTCTTGTAAGTCACTATGTTTTTGAATATATTTCGATAATTCTTCCGTCATCCATGGGACACCATTGTGTTTTTTATTTACCTTAACTGTTTTAATAGGGAAATGTAATTCTATATAATATTGCAAAATGTCAAAAAATTTATTAAATTTACTGTTTATGTCAATAGAATTATCATAAATAAAAGAGAAATCATAATTAAAAATGTCAATGTAAAATTTATCAATTGAAATTTCGTTAAAAAGACGTCGTTTAACGAACATCCTAGGGTTATGTTGTCCCTTCTCCATACTAAACTCGAACCGTTGCGCATTGTGGTCACTAATAGCTGTGTGCACAGGCGTCACAGTGAGACAGTCGCGGACGCGGTTGGCTATACCGCAGTCTATGCACGAAGTGGTATCAACTGTTACGCGAGTGGGAAATGTAACTATATTCTTACACATACAGCTGTTTAGTACGTCATTAACTCGCCGTTTCATGCTATTATCCGAAAAATAATCCACATTTTGGTCGCCGACTATGAGAAACCTTTTATTTTCGTCGGTCAACTTATTCAATAGTAATTCTAAATTATGTAGGTAGATGTCAAAATCGCCGTTGCCGGTCCGATACAATACAATGATTATCAATTCATACATACAAATTTCTATAGCTGCAAATTCACAGTGAAATTGAACGGAGAGGCGCTGCAAGTCGTTGCGTTTTATATATTGTATATCTGTACGTATGTACAGAGCTACCCCGCCGTGCGCGATGCTCGTGCGGCAATAGTGACTCGCAAGCTCGTAACCACATAACCTCACGCGTTCAATCTCACTGGTTTTGCACTAAACTTCGCTCAGTGCCAGTATATCAGGACTTTCAGAGTTAGTCAATATGTCTAGTAGTGAAGTTTTTCCACAAAGTAATCCAACATTTTGGTGAAGAACAACAAACTGTTTGGTTATTTTATTGTTATTGTGAGATGTTTTTCCTGGTAGTTTTTTGTACGAATAAAGTTGAATGATCGAACTGTGTCACCGTCAGGCCAATTTTTAAGACTTCTTACGTGTTTTTGTTTCTCGGCGGGAACATCGATGCGAAATGAGGAATACTTGCCCCTGGTGACATGCAACTGTTCACATACCGACGCCGTGACACCCATCTGATCGTGAACGTGCTGCAAAACGTTGTCTGCCGTTGTGTCCTCGCTTAAGTTGAATACGTGTAGGCTCACTTCTCGAGGAGTAGCTGCACGTAGACCGTCCTGAGATGGAGTGCACGGCGTTGGCGAAACGCATGGACGAGGCTGAGGGTTGGCGCGAGGAGCTTCTGGGTGTTGCTTGCTGCCATTGGCTTCTTCGGCAGCGCGATGTGGCTGCCCGCGCCGGGATCTTAGGGTTGGCGCCGCGACTGCCGGGGCCACTACCACCGAGTCGGCAGCTGCAGGCTGCGCTATTGCTGGTGGTGTGGGTGGTGGTTGAGGAGGTGTTGTTCCACAAGGCGGTCGCACTGGTGGCTCCGTCTCTTGATCTTGAACAAAGATCATATCTAGTGGACTGGACTCGTTTAGTGAAAGGTGCTGGTGTTCTTGGAGTGACATCAATATCTGTCGGATATATCCATTTTGGCACGTAAGTTCTTTTTGTTGCCTACATATTAAGTCATAACACCCCTTGATCTCTCCTTTCATCTCCTTTATAGTCGTCTCCAGATTTAAAATAACGGTAAGTAATCTGTCGTTCACCACAGTCGCCGTTGGTTTTGGTTTAGATGGTGCCATATTTCGTAAACTTCGCTATTATTTTTAAGTTAATATCACTTATAACACATAAAATAGTTAATAATTTGCTGATTTATTTGTCAATATATTAATAAATAATTTAAATTACGGAGCTGTCGTATTTACGATACTGACAGCTCAGTTGACAGCTGTCAACGCGCTGTCAAAAAGTAGGACGCAAGCTGTTAGCCTACGTCTATGAGCACACATAGCACTAGCTAGGCAATAATTCAAATGCTTAATTAAAGTTATATTCGTGAAAGTATCTAGAAGAATTATACAAAATACATAGGATACCTTACATCCAATTCTAATAGCCAGTGATATGTGCATTCCATTTGAATTAGATGTAAGGTATCCAATGAATTTTTTATCATACTTCTAGATACTTTCACGAACTTAGAGTCCGTTCAAACATACGGCCTACGAAACCTACCTGTCTTAGAACCCGTCCTTACCTAAGGCCTGCCCGAGCTCACATGCTACAGTACCATGTAGCTGGTCTGACGATGGAGTGAGGTAACACCATCGTGTTTGGGCTCTTTGGAATGGTCTTAATGAGTACTATACCTCTAGGTGATATTCAAGGTCTGATGATAATGACGGAAGATCGCGTTCAGTAGTTCCTAAAACTACTGAACGCACCAAGAAACGTCCATCGTGTTTGTGCTCTTTGGAATGGTCTTAATGAGTACTATATCTCTAGGTGATATTCAAGGTCTGATGATAATAACGGAAGATCGCGTTCAGTAGTTCCTAAAACTACTGAACGCATCAAGAAAGCCCCATCGTGTTTGTGCTGTTTGGAATGGTCTTAATGAGTACTGTATCGCGCGATATAAGCTTGTTGCAGAATAGTAGTTTATGCAACTGTCATATAAAAGGCGGTATTAAAACATGAGTGTCTGTTTATCATACGAGTATGATAATAGTTTGACACGAGTGTTTTAATACCTAATTATATGCAGTTGCATACACTACTTTATCTACACTCATATTTTTATGTTAAAATATTGTACCTATAATTTTCTCAACTTTGCTGGAAGTAAGCTGCGAGTCAGTTGCGAGTCGAGGATGTCAAGTGGCGGGAAAATCACTTTACTACTTTCACAATTATCTATATATTTGCTTAATATAAGAAAAAACAATCACAAACACAAATTACAACAATTACAAAAAATATTCTGTTTAGCAGGAAAATAATTACATAGAATATAAACAAGAAAATTTAAATTTTGAATTTGAATTTTGGATTTTTTAAAGACATTTAGGTATTCAGCATACATTTCGCCGTGTCCCGGCGCCCGACAAAAAATTAAAAAATGTAAGTTTTGCATAATGATCAAAAAGTAATTTTACGATACAGCTGTAATGAAAATAGTATGGGAAATGCTGTATCGAAAAGTATTTTTTTTTAATTTTATAGACTGGCGTGAAAAAAGTGTTTCCTTAAACAACTCTTTTCTAATATAAAATTGGAACATTACGCTATGAGTGTAGATAAAAATGTTTTTCATTTGAGAACTTTTTACGGCATCCTCAATTAAACATACTCACTTTATGTAAAATTCACACGTTTATCTTTTATTTCACAGATAATGTCAGCGGCTGTAACTATAAAGCAAAGTGCTTGGTACAGTTGGTACCTTTACATAATGTATTTATGGGCGACAGCATTCAGTTTATTCTTGACCCCCGTCTACATGCTTATAACAGGCTCTGGCGTCGCATTTGTGTATGCTATACTGATATTCCTGGATCTTATCCATTTGCTCTATGTTATCTCAGAATTTTTCACAGTAAGTACCTACTAAAAAAATGAATTTGATTGTGTCCTGCGCTCTGTCAGGTCTTTGACATTGTAGTTGCTAATCCATTGATACTTGATACCTAGTATTTGAAGCCATCAGTGCACTTATCAGATCTAAGCGGCAGTGGAGATTCATTTCAAAAATATTTTAAAAGAATTTTAAAAGAACACTAGGAAACAATTAATAAAAAAATAACAAATGTACGATTAATGAGTAAAGAAGGTGGTCGTGTGGTGTCCGGCAGAGTAGAATAGCACCAACCTCTTACACTCGTGGGTGTCGTACAAGGGGACTTATGTTATCGAGACAAAAGACATAGAGTCTCCGTAGGCTGGAAAATGGGCAGCAGCTTTTTCCATTGTTATGCTTATCACACTGCGATGTCCAACACGCCTGCCAAGCGTGGAGATTGTGGCAATAACCTCCCCTTTTGTGGGAGAGGCCTTAGGTCCAGTGGACTGTTATGGACTGTGATGATGAAGGTGCTCATAAGGTCTGCCGTATTGCATGATTCGCCTAGGCGGTTATGTGCGTGGCGCGTATCGGTGCCCGGTGTCTCGCCGGAGTAAGCACTCGTGCGCGCTGATCGGTCTGCATGCGTCGCCCCTGGATGAGCTCGCTTAACTTCCCTTTGTTTTCCGTTAGATTTTTGACTTTTGAAAAGAGATTAATTAACGTAATCCTAATTCAATAAATACTTTTTTCATTTTCATTTTCATTTTCATTTTCATGCAATAAAAAAATTACTTCAACTGAATATTATTTTTCCAGATGGAGTTAGAGGTAAAAAATAACAAATGTGTAAATGTTTATCGTAAATGGAGCATTCTGTCTCATATCAGATTCTATCTAGATGTCATATCACTAGTCTTGCCGGTAGTTAACTTATTCGTCGGACAACCAAACTTGCAGCTGTTCAGAATGGTCAGAATATATATGTTTTACGAGTTTCAAGAAAAGTTCACGAAAAATTTTCAGGTTGGTACTACATCAATACTTTTTTCCAATTTTGGCACCAGATTCATGTCGTCCCAAAGGACACTCAGATATCGATTATGAAGACAATCGGTCCAGTAACAAGAAAGTTCAAAATGGCGGCAATTTTTTTTATATTGTTCCCATAAGATTCGTGTTGGGAGTCCCCAGGTACCCCCGGATATCGATTTTGAAGACAAAGACTAAATATTAATTAAATATTGTAGAGTATGAGTTATCCGACCATAAGGGAGTGCTGTTGATATTTTCCTTGGTTTTACCTAGCCCAGAATATAGGACTGTCAAGAGAATATTTAATGACCTAAACATATTTAAATTTAAAAACAAACTCAAAAATATTGATTGGGATAGAAAATTCAATTAGGTAGATCAATAAACGAAAATTACAATAAATTCAGTAGATTTATGCAATCCTTACTAAATAAGTGTTTTCCTAAAACATTATAAAATTAAATAATAAGTCTAGAGTACCGTACCTCACCACAGGTCTTAGGATAGCTTGTCGAAATAAAAGATTGCTAAAATTACTAAATCAAAGAGAGATTATCGTCGTCTGTGCAAATACGAATTCTCAAGTTCTTCGGGCACATCACTCGTAATGAAGACTCCATGGAACGTTTGGTGGTGCAAGGGAAAGTCGAGGGTAAAAGATCTCGTGGGCGCTCTCCAACACGGTGGACGGACCTCATCAAGTCTGCTACACACTCTACCATGATCGAAAACTCTCGCTCCGCCAGACACAGGGACACATGGCGTTACATCGCGAGGGCGGCGGTGGCGCGGAACTCGACCGATACGTGACCACGACCACTCTGTCAAGAGTGCACGACTAAGAAGAGAAAATTACTAAATACACAAACAAATAATTTTGTTTTACATAATTTCTGCAAGACTAAAAAAATTCATAAAACATTCTAAAAAAATCAATAACATACGTAAATTTCAAAATAACAATGAAAACAAAATGAAAGTGATGTGGCAAACAAATAAAAAACAATATTTATCTAAAAATAAATAATAACATAGTAACGGACCCAAAAGCAATAACTAATCACTTAAATGTTTTTTCGCCTCCATTGGATATTCATCAAATACTTCAACTACCAATGGTTACACGAATAAATTTTCTAAAACTATAGAAATATCAATCTTCCTAATTCGAGTAGAACCTGTCAAGGTACATAAAATAATAAGAAATCTAAAAAACAAGACCAGCTGCGGAATAGACGAAATTCCTCCAACATTAATAAAGAAATGTGCTGACGAATTGTATACTCCTTATGTTTATTTGATGAATCAGTCATTCATGGAAGGTACTTTTCCGGATGAACTGAAAATATCCCTAGTTAAGTCGTTACACAAAAGGAGAGACAAACGTGATCCAAATAACTACCGCCCTATTTCTCTTCTAAACACATCGTCGAAAATTTTAAATGGCCATGGCAACGCGTTTGTATTTATTCTTCGAGAAATTTCAAGTGTTCCATAAAAACCAGTTCGACTTCCATAGGAATCGCTCTACCATACTTGCAGTATATAGATATTTACAAAAAGTAATAGAAACGATATACAACAAAAAATACGCTGTTGAATTATTGTTAGATCTTAGCAAAGCCTATGATAGAGGATTACAGGATACTGTTAAATAAGCTCTATGACTCTGGAACAAGGGGAGTGACTTATCCTTATATGGGTTTAAATCATGTCTCGATCACAGATATCAGTGTGTAGAAATTGAAAATATAAACTTTACATCAGGTGAGATACAAAAAGTTAGGTCGGACTCACATCAGGTAAAGGGCTCTATCCCACAAGGTAGTGTGTTGGGCTACCTGCTGTTTCTGATTTACGTTAATAACCTACCTACATTCTTGAATGATCAATGCACCATTTTTGCGGATGATATCTCAATAGTATTTCCTTGTTCGAATACGATAGAGCTAGAGGAAAAACTAAACAACGCACTGAGTAAAACAATGAAATGGCTAGAAAATCACAAATTACAACTAAATTTTAATAAAACGCGAATAATTCAGTTTCATCATATCAGCCAGAAGACGCCCACTGCTGGGCGTCCCCCAGAGATCTCCACAAAGACCGGTCCTGTGCTTTCCGCATCCAGCTGGTACCTGCGATCCTTACCAGGTCGTCGGTCCACCTTGTAGGATGCCTACCCACGCTGCGTCTACCGGTACGTGGTCGCCACTAGAGAACTTTACTGCCCCATCGGCCATCTGTTTTTCGAGCTATGTGCCCTGCCCACTGCCATTTCAGTCTGGCAATCCTTAGAGCTATTTCGGTGACCTTGGTTCGCTTGCGGATCTCCTCATTTCTGACTCGATCGCGCAATGAAACTCCGAGCATAGCTCTTTCCATTGCCCTTTGGGTAACAGTAAGCTTTCTTATAAGGCCCATAGTGAGTGGCCACGTTTCAGATCCGTAAGTCATCACTGGCAACACATATTGGTCAAAGACCTTCGTCTTGAGACACTGCGGTAATTGGGACGAAAATATGTGGCGTAGCTTCCCGAACGCTGCCCAACCGAGTTGGATTCGTCGATTGACCTCTTTCTCGAAATTGGACCTACCTAGCTGGACTATTTGTCTTAGGTATGTATAGTCGTCAACAACTTCAAGTGGAGTACCTCCAACTGTCACTGGAGTAGGCACAACATGGACAATCGACATAATTTTCGTCTTGTCCATGTTCATTTTAAGACCTACTTGTTGAGAGGCACTATAGAGGTCATCAATTCAGTTTAGGCCCTATCAAAAATCTTCTTTGGAAATTATCTATAAATATATGGATATTGAAATTGAAAATACGAATCAAGCTGCTCTCCTAGGTATGGAATTGGACTCAAATTTAAATTGGAAAGCTCACTTAGAAAAACGATCGGGCAAACTATCTTCATTTATATTTGCACTCAACCAATTAAAAAGAGTTACGAACTTTATAACAGCTTTGTCTGCATACTACGCTTATGCTAATTCCAGACTTGCCTACTGGATTAGTTTTTTGGGAAATTCGACAGATATTAATGGTATTTTTATCTTACAGAAGAAATGCATCCGCATTTTAACTAATACAGACCAAATGGAATCATGCCGACCATACTTCATAAGACACGGCATACTAACACTAACATCTCTTTATATTCTGGAATCACGCAAATTTGTAAAAAAAATATAAACCTGTATGCACCCGATGATAAAACAAAAATAAAAGAAATAATAGAAACCAAAACAAATGAATACAACCTTTCTCTACGTTAAAAATATATTCTTCCAGCGCACATATAATGGCTATAAAAATTTATAACATCATCCCAAATGAAATTAAAATATTGGAGACAACAGCTTCGTTCACAAAACAATTAAAAATATTTCTAATAAAAAAATGTTATTATAATAATAATGAATTCCTTGCTGATAAATAGATACGATAAATAATATTAAAGGTTGATTTCCCTCAGTGTGCTTGAGAGACTGGTCGATGGACTCTAATGCTGGGCTTGCAATATTGCGGAAATATTGATATTAATATTGAAAAAAATATTGTGGAAATGGAATAATTAGAATATTGTACTAAAGAGACTAACCACTAACTTAGAATAAAATGAAATTCCAGAAATATAAACTAAACAACTAACACCATTACCTGTTATCTATAAGTAAGCTTATTCGTCTTAAGTTTTACTATCATTGTATTACCATGTAGCATGCAAATAAATAAATATTATATAATGATGTCAACTTCTATATCTATCGTCGGGTGATCTGCATTAGATGCCGATTGTTCCGTCACCATATGGCCGCGTATTGCTTCGTGTCAGCAACGTCTTGGGACTTAGAAATCTAATGAAACAATCAGTTTCGCACTAATAAGCCGTTTTCAAAGCTAATCTTCCTAGAAAATCTCATACATGGCACGGTTTAACGACCCAAACATTATCATAACCTCTTCGCTTTATGGTATCGCTTCGGTTTATATTTATCTTTATTTCGATGCAATTTATTTTAGATCTGGTCTGATTTTAGCCGAGAACTATCGGCCCGGCAACTTTAAAAAGCTGTTTCCCTCGTATCCTTGAGGCTTCCGCTGCACGTGACCAGGAACTGTACGGTCGATTTCCAAACGCGTGATACCTTTACTCTTGAATGACGTCACAACATGCATTTCAGATATCTAACCGTGAAAATGTACGATTTTGAACGACCACAAAGTAGAGAAATTTTAGCAAATTTTAGCTGGCCCATATTAATCTATGCGCCGATTTAATTAATTACAACATATATGATACATACCTTGGTACACTTTTCAAACTTTCTTGTTCTTAGCAGAAAAAGAGCCAAAGTCGGCCATGGACTACATAGAGAAAAGAACGTCCAAAAACAACCATCAATGTCATTTATTATATTCTGTTCCACTGACACTGAACACAAACATAATTTTCACGCTTTAAAATTTTGATTTCTAAACTAAATATAATGCTGCAGATACTACAAAGACTAAAAATGACAAAGTACGACAATAATTAAAAAAAAAACTATTATTAAGTACAATTCTAGCATTTTAATAAGTAAAAAAAAATACGACGTTTCAAAATAAAAGTGCGAACTTCCAACTCTTAATTCATTTCGTTCATTTTGCCTGCGGTTTGATCGGCGGTACGAATTTTGTGACGTCATTCCAGAGGGATGGTATCATGCGATTGGAGTTAGGCGGTACCGTTTCAGACCAGCGTAGTGGAGCCTCCTCAATAATATTTTACCCAAATGCCGCCTGTATCTCATGCCAAGACTGCCACGGATATCCTTCTGAACTCTGTCAATTCCTCTAACGCTACACATCCACTGCAGCAATTTTTCGTTAGCGTGAATTTCGCAGACGAGCTTCGTCAGCACATGCCAACCGTAGAGGATCGGAGGCCTTATTATGTTCTTGTAGACTACTATACTAGCCTCTTAAGCTTAATAGGGATTTTAGGGTCGCCATGTAATTGGATTATATTAATACAAAGATTTGTTTATTTCAGAACAAATACTCCTCTATTTTGCTGAAATTCGTATTAGTAATTTTAGTATTACATCTCCTTACATGTGTTTGGATGGCAGTGGCCTGTCAGCAATTCGACGGTAAGGTTTAAACATATCTATCTGGATTTTATGCTATGTTATTTATGAACTAGTAAATCTTTATAATACGAGTACAAGCCAATTTTTTTGTTAATAGAACGGTCCGATTAAGTGCTAGAGATTTGGGCTGAATTACATCATAGTAGTATCACTGTGACTTTTCACGAAGGAATTATGTTAAAAACACGTCATATACAGGACACACGATCTTTATTGTCAAATGTTAGTTCAATAGTCTAGAGAACCGATTGGCACCCCGTGACGATATATTATTAATACAAATAAAAAACTTCACTTTAGGGCCGATTTTTCAATCATCGAATAAAACATATCAGACTGATAAGTTATTATGCGACTAAAATAAAATTGTATAATTACTTCATAATTGTAAAGGATTATAGTTTGTTTTAATTTGGCAGTGTATTACTTTATCGGGCAAATAAACTTTATCTGAGGATTGAACAATCGGCCCTTAATCAAATAATTCAGTGTTTCCTTTGGACATGGAATCGTTCAAGAGGTATATTAGAGATCTCTTCAGAGGCGGGCAACGCATTGGTGACTCCCCTGGTGTTGCTGATGTCCATAGGCGGCGGTGACCACTTTCCATCAGGTGGCCCGCTTGCCTGTTTATCTGCAGGGCATGGTCTTTTCTTAGTATAGTTAAAATGACAGATATGTTTATTTTGCCAGGTAGTACAGTTCGTTTAAAAGATCTACCTCCGCATATGAACGTCAGTAGATCTGCAGGGGAATGGTCGTTTATGCACCAAAGGAAAGACGGTATGCACCCACTCTATAGTTGAGTAGGTATATTTAATCTTAATGATAATATTATTAAGATATTATAATATAATATATAAATAATATATAATATATAAAAATATATTATTTTTCTCTACGATAACTGCAACTCCAACAGGTGAGATAGCGGTCAAATGCCTGTCTTGTCTAATAAAAAAACTTTTTATGGCTTTTAAAATTAAAATATTAGCATTATTTATATTTTTATTGAAAGTATCTTCCTCTTTGTTAAATTGTATCTTACAATTTAGTTATTTCTTCCACAGGATGTTTACATCTCGCTTGGATATTAGATCCTAAAAGGCACAAAGGAGTAAACAAACCTGGTGTAGTTTTCCTAAAACCAAAAACTTGGGTAGCGGACTACACTGTGGCCCTCTGTTTTGTAGCGTTCTTGCAAACGCATAATCATTTTTTGACAGTGAGTATCTGTCAGTTTATAATTCAGCATAAAAAAAACACTCATGGCGTTAATTTCCAGGTTGTGTTCTCGCGCGTGTTAGATAGGGTGTATAGAGTGTACAGATCTCGCGTGTGAATTTAAGTATTTAGAAGATACTAATGATGGTGGTCTAGTATTTTATCGAAAACTAAGGGTGGAAAGCTTAATAAAATTAAAATAGGGCACATTAGTTAAATATAAATAGCTATTTATTCAAGAAAGGAAAAGCATATTTAAACACACATATTGGATCAAATTAGATAAGTTATTATATTATAGGATAGGCAATCATAGCAAACAAAGTTACATGGGAAATATAACAATATATTCTGAACATAATAAAACATGGCAAAATACAAAAGCCCTAAAAATGGGACATAGTATTACGTATGATTCAATCAATAACCGATTATATAGATGAATAAAACTAATACAAAATATAAAGCAACAATAAAACAATGCAAGTTTGTACGTAACTCTGTGCCGGGTCTGGAGCAAAAAGTCCCAGTCTCTCGACTGGGTTTATATAACCAACATTCAAACGGAAGTTAGAAGCCGTTACATTTCAACCAATGACAGCACGTTATAATAATTCTAATTAACTATGAAATATTGTGCAAAGATAATAACCAAATTCATCGAAATAGTTCTTAAAACTATTTTAAATAATTATAAGATACATTAAATATTTAGAAACCAAACTTTTAGTTAATTAGTACTGAATGTACTCAAAGATTAAACATCGTTCAGGAATTTCGTACATTTGTTCTGAAATGACTATAATTTTATTTGGCAATAACATTTATTATTAATTACCATAGTTTTACTTTTAAATAACAATTAAAAATAAACTATAATGCCATATAATATAACACGCGCGTGGGCCCGGGGCCGCCTTGACCATGATCTAGGATTTGTAAGCAGATTACAGTGGAGCGACTGCAATCTGAGCTCCGTAACCCTGCTACCAGGGAAACCTGACCAGATTGGATAATGGTTACACATTCAGTCGCCTGAATATGCAAGTTTCATCACGATGTTTTCCCTCTCCGTAAGAGCATCGGCTGGTGTTCAACTAATGTACGTAAGTCAGAAAAGAGTAATTGGTACATGGCGACGGTGGGATTGGTACATGGCGACAGTAAGATTCGAACCCGGTACCTCTCGCTTGCGAGTCAGATTCCTTTACCACTAGGCCACCGAAGCTCCTAGTTTATAAATTAGCACACAATGAGGTTAGTCGTCAGAGAACTATATTCGCCGATATCGCGGTGAGAGTGGAGATCTCGTCTAGGCAAGCGTAGTGTGGGATCCTGGAACGATGCACCGACGACTTAGGAAGGTGGCACTACGGGGCCCTACTTTTGAATTGATCGTCTCTATTTGAAAGGTTTTCAATTTTGATTTCCGCTTTGAAAATTTCGATTTCTGATTTTGCCTATTTTTAAACCGTACTTTTTTGGTGTTACTTATGTTATCTATACTTATATATAATATAATATATAATTATAATTAATATTATAAAGAGGAAAGGTTTGAGTTTTTGTTTGTTTGTTTGTTTGTATTGAATAGGCTTCGAAACTACTAGACCGATTTCAAAAATTCTTTCACCGTTGAGAAGCTACACTATCCCCGGGTGACATAGGTTATATTGTATTTTCTAAAAAATTACGGATCATTAATAAAACCCCAATAATGTAACCCAAGGTGTAAAAAAATACCCCAAAAATTCCTTACATCGCGTGTGCTGCGAAAACTATTGATGATTGAACAAAATAATGTACTACGACTTTGCAGAACACATCATTATTTACAAAAAGTGTCGCGACAGTATATGTCTAACTTAATAGTTATGTCATAACTATAATTAGTTATGTCACAATAAGTGTTCTTTTATTTTCAAAATTTAATTGTAATGCCGCCGCTAAAAAACGCTCTTTATTTGTACCTTGGTATTAATCCTTATCAAAATCAATTACTTTATATTCACAACTGATTCAATACCTTTATATAACTTTTTGAATTATTCAATTCAGACATTCCATTCGAAAGATATCACGAGTTCAAAAATGTGAATATTAGAAAAAAGTCGCGTGTTCCCGCTCAGTCCGCTTGGCTATCTAGGCAGCACGGGGTACGGGAGGGGAGTCAATGTCAAGAAATAAAGTGCTGCGCGGCCCACTCGCGCGGTCGGCTCCCTACGCAGCGGTCGTGTGTAACCCGTGTACCCGTAGTGGCACCCGTGCGAAGCCAGGACGGGCCGCTATTTAAAATATATTGAAGTATTCAAGTCAAAAATTACAATTGAAACCGTTCGACTATGCGAGCGATTTAAAAATAGGACCGGAATTTATTTTGGGACTCTTATGGGGAGGCCTACATTCAGAAGTGGAGTGAAATAGACTGGTTTTATTATTATGCTAGCTTTTGAATAGATATAAATAATATTGTTTTTATGACATTTTATTGTTAGCTTTTGTTCGCGTTACCACTTCAACCCTAGATCACTAACCTTATTTTTCGGCGATTAATACTAACCCTCGTCGTTTTGACTACGATATTTAATAAAGGGGGTTAAAGGGTTATATTAAAGCAAAATGTATATAAAATATAGTTTTTATTTGTAATGAAGTGTATTTATGTTATTTGTTATATTTATATAACTAGGATTATGTAAAATTATCAATCAAATAGCGAATAATATAATAAAAATAATAAATGCGATCATAGTTTACATGCCAAATTAACAATTGTAAGATTTTAAAGTTCTTACCTAACATCATTTATAACGTAATTAAGATAAAAATAGTTTAAATTTAAAAAAAATGAATGTAATAATCTACTTACATAAATATTTTTGTAATAGTCTAAAAACTAATTCATTTGTGACACACGTGAAGTTTATGTTTCCTGCACGATTTGTTGCACTTGGTGCAATATGGAGATTTACACAAAATGTAAAGTCAAATAATATTATTTGATGGTAATTTATCATATCAATGATAGTTTAAATATGCCAATAAGGGCTCTCATTTGATTATACATCCATTGGTCTCTGAGTATTCTTTACATTGTTGTATTTTAGAGGTTTTTCTTTCTATGTCTACATTGTGGTCTTCTTTCTTGCTTCTTGATAAATTTTCGTACTTGTAATAATAACTGACGAATTATATCTAAAACAATGAATAATAAATAGCGTTAAAAATAAATAAAATACATCTACGACAGAAATAAGATCGCAAAAACATACAATTGAAATAGTACAAAAATCGCGTAATTACTAATCTTCGTCGATGCGACGAGCCATGGTTGCTGGAATAGCGCTCACGGGCCCCGTACACTTGAAACACTTTCATGAGGCGCAAGGGCAATCGGTCGACTGAGATTAGACAAAGTATGGAAAAAGTTCGATCGCGTGCTCAGGATTTTACGCGATTTTTAAAAGTTGGCGTCGTCGAATCGACGATGGTTAGTAATCTAGGGTTAAATAACCTCTATATTGTATAAATGTCAGTCATCATCATCGTCCTTGCGCTTATCCCGGCCTGTGCGAGGGTCTGCTTTCCTACACATTCTTTCTTATTGTATAAATGCCAGTACTATGTAATATTTACATTTTCTGTATTCATTTATATTATTTTTTAGACGTTGGCTGTCACTACAACACAGATGTATGTTAACATTGGTATAATTATGGTATTATACTTTATGGAGCTATGGATAATAAGCGTAGCTATCAGCTTCATCTACTCTAGATATCGGGACCTATATTATTATGACTTCAAAGTGAGGAATTTATTAGTATATTTGAAGAACAATGGGCTGGCATCGGCACTGGTCGAAAGCGTCGCTAAATATTTCCAAATGTCTTGGGGACGGAATAAAGGTACGTGTAATGACTTATTTTAACTTAACTGTAAATATGTCATCTTCTTGGCGTTAATGTCCCGGTTGTGCTTTTGCGAACGAGGGCCAGGGGTCCGCCTTGACCATTATCTAGAATTTAGCAGATCAGGTAATTACAGTATACCCATCTGACCTCCGCTGACGCTGCTACCAGGGGAACCTGACCAGATTCAATCAACCACACTGACAACATGATTGTGTAATCACCAAGAATCATGGATACAATAGGGAATATGAAATATGGAACAGGAATAAATCCATTTTATATTGTTTTCCTTTTATTCAACTGGCTTTTACTGACTTTCAGGGACGTGGATCCCTGACATAGTACAAAGTGCGCCGCTATACGTACGTCAGGATATATACTCGTCACTCTACATGCATCATCTGAAGTATTCGAAAGTATTCCAGGATATACCTGATTATTTCCTATCGCAATTAGTAGTTCGAATGAAGCGTCTCGTCATATTTCCTGGTACGTTGCAATGTTATTCTATGAGCAAAACATTCCGGTTCTAAATTTAGACAACTAAATAAAGCCAAAAATAATAAGCGCATAAAGCGGCCGAAGCCGATCTAATCGCTTTCGCAAAAGTTGTCTGCTACTACTGGAACTCGAACTCGCTTTTGACCCTCTACGAAGACAAATTATGGCCGTATGAAGCCATTTATGGCTGTCAAAGTAAGCAGTCTGTAAAAACCTATAAAATCAAACACAATTAATAAAGTTGCAACGAACCCTACAACTGTGACTACCACACCACCAGCGGCTGCGATTATATTACTTAAATACAGAAGACCACGATAAATACCATGGATATTGTTTTTGTTTTTGTTTTGTTTATCAGGCAGGCAGTTGTGAACAACTGTTGGGTTGCCTGGATCCGGCTTCTCTCCTTCCTGTTCTGATCTTAAGAATTTGTCTAATTTATTTTTAAATCCGTTTGTGTTCCCTGCGGTTACCACCGCCTCAGGCAGCCCGTTCCAGGCTCTCACAACACGATTGGTCAGAAAGTGTCGGTGTGGGTTGTTTTTGGAAAACCGCCTATCCAGTTTCAGAGGATGTCCTCGTAAGTGGGGGTTTAGTTCAAGACAAATAAATTTTCAAACTCGTGGACATCGTAATGCCCGTTGATGATTTTAAATGTCTCGATTAGGTCGCCACGTTCTCTGCGTTTCTTTAGTGTTGTCAAGTTGAGCAGGTTTAATCACTCATCGTAAGTTAGCCTCTAAGTTTAGTTTTAAACACTTCTGTACCCACAGCTTCGTCATACGCTTTTATAGTAGGTTCCAACAGATATACATAATTAACCATTGAATCAATTTCGAGCCACTATAAAAAATAATTAAATTAAAAAAAGTTATTATAGTATATCTGAAAATATAAATGACAAAAGTCCATAGAACTGAACTGCAGTTCTATATAGGTTTTTACTTGGTGGCTGGGTAGGCTGGGCGGGGTGCGGGGCGAGACGGCGTCCCCTCCCAGCCTGCCCCGCCGCCTGCACCATGGCATACATAGCGAGGCCGCAGGAACGGGTGGATTGCGCAACGGCCAGCAGATGTGCCGTGATGTTTAAAATAATATTTATTTATCTACCATACCTACATATGTTTTATTTATTTTTATGTATTCATTTATTTTTAGTTATTTTATTTACTTAGTATAACGTCCGTGACGTACCCAAACAATGGGCCCACAGAATACCAGCGCTGTGAGTCGTTTCATGCGCCTCACAGCACATGCTGAGTGGGTACCATTTGCGCTAGCCGCTGCGGCACCGACAGTGTCATGGGAGACTACATTATATTGTCTTATTAAGATATTTTAAATGTTAATGTGTCCGTTGTCTGTAATTGTTACTGTTATTGTGTCGTGGTGTGCTATGTGTAATAAATGTATTTTCTTTCTTCTTCTTTCTTTCTTTCTACTTTCTTTTAAGTTAGCATGTAGGGCAAATATAATGTATTGGTATATAAGACATTTGAAAAAAAAAACATAATTAACGTAGGCTCTGTGGGTTTCTTGCCGTTTCTTTACCACGGAGGACCACGTAGGAAGCGGCGTTACTCCTTCCCTTCCCACACACAGTGTCTTTTGGTCGTAGCGGGGCTGAGGGGCGGGACATCCGCGCGGGCTGCGATGGGGACAGCGTAGGATAGGATAGGGCAAAAGTAGGGGAGGGTAGGTATAGGGTAGGGGTAAGCTGGAGTAGGGTAGGTGGAAGGGTAGGGGTGGGTAGGGTAGGATAGGGGTAGGCTACGGGCAGGGTAAGGGTAGGGTAGGAGCAGCTACCTATCACATGCAGCATCTGTGATGCATGCTCGCTTAAAGGAAATAGACGATGGCTGGGCCTTACTCGTGAACGGGTGCTGCCTTGTTGGACTGGCTTACTCTTGCTGTAGTTTTAAATGGTTTTTCTTAAGTATAGTGTGATGTTTGGGGTAGATGTCAAAATAAGTATTTATATTAGAGATGTAACGGATATCCGGCCACTATCCGGTATCCGGCCTATCCGGCCATAATTTACTATCCGGCCGGATACCGGATAATGCGTTAATATCCGGCCGGATACCGGATAGTAAAAAATGTATGAAAAGCTCATAAAAGTGATTTTGCTCATCGGAAAGCTGGGGGGAGCTGGGGTCTGAAGTGGTAAGAATAAAAGAAGATGTATGAAAAGAGTTGTGGATATATGCGAGGCTAAGGAATTGTGTCAGGACAAGCAAAGTGGCGGTCCATAGTCTCTGCCTACCCCACTTGTGGGACACAGGCGTGAGCTTTATGTATGTATGCTCATCGGAAACATATGCCCTTCCGTAGCAGTCGAGTAAAAAGTTGTATCAAAACGTTTAAAAACCATAAATATTAATCAAAGGACTATTGATTATGTCGGCATCGGCACCTATTCTACTCGTATCGTTCATTTGGTAGGTTAGCAAAAAAATTTAATAGTATTCTGGTCTCTTCTTTTTGCACTATTCCTTTTCCATTAGCTGGAGTCAGCTCTCCTTGTCTGCTTCCTCCATATCTTTCTATTTTGAGCAGTAGCAGCGTCAATTATATTGTCCTTCAGGTCCCGTTAGTCCGCCGTCAGCCAGGTGACGTGTGGGTGTCTTCCGTGTCAGCGAGTCGTCGTCGCCAAATTTAGGGCTACTTGATCTTTGGGGCGGCGGAGCACATGCTCACACCATCGCATTGAGCGTTCTTAAATTTTCTCGGGCATGGGTGTGACTTTGTAACTTCCACGAGTGTGGACATTACGTACTTTGCCCAACAGGGTGACACCCGCTGATCAGCATAAATACGCATTTTTGTCGTGTGTAGTTTTGACAAGTGCTGTTTAGTATTAATTATAATACTACATACTATACTACATACTATGTACTATAAGTACATTAGTACTTAGTGTAATCATTTAAAGTCAATCAAGATACGTCTTGATATTATAGATATGAAAAAATATTATCCTGGATTAAAATATGAATTTCTTTATATTTAGAGGTAGTATACGATGCCATTTAACCCCAACGTTGCTGTGGGCTAATGTGTAAGCCCGTATTTTGAAACTATCAATCCGTATAAGGGCGGAAGAATTGTTCAGTTCAACGATCAAATTATTCACATTAAACGAAAACTTTAAATTACATAAACACATGCAGTATAAAGTCCCACGCCGCGATTACAGCTTGTACAAACTTGTTCAGAGACTATGACCTGTGAATATCCGGCCGCCGGATATCCGGCTGTCCGGCTAGGAGACTGGCCGGATATCCGGTATCCGGTATCCGGCTAAACAACTATCCGTTTCATCTCTAATTTATATGTACCGCCATTCGCTGTCTTGCATTATACGATTGTACCAAGAAGACGTGTTTAATTGCGCTCCGCTAATTACCTGTGAACTGCTACTGAACTAACAAACATTTCATTTGGCGACGAGTACTGACCCATAGCGTGTATTTTTGCAAAAAATTAAATAAAAAAGAGAAGTGTTTGACGGAATTTCGGGGTGAACTTTGATCGTTGGTGAAAGTGTTAAATCTGTGCAAAAAAAAATGTCGGTGGGCAAGATTGGACCGTTCGACGTGCTAAAGGACAATTGGAGGTCATACGTCGAGCGGCTAGAACAATATTTTATTGTGAATGAAGTTAAGGAAGAAAAAAAGGTGCCGATTTTGATAACAGTCATGGGTGGTGACGCGTACGACTTGTTAGTTAATTTATGCACTCCCGACAAACCGTCGAGTAAAACATTTAAAGAGTTGGTGGACATTTTAAATAATCATCTACTACCCAAAACGAGTGTGTTGACGGAACGGTATAAGTTTAGGCAACGTAAACAATTAAACAGTGAGGGTATAACGGAGTACGTGGCGGACCTTAAGAGGTTGTCCAAGTCGTGTAATTTTGGGACTTGGCTCTCGGAAAGTCTGCGCGATCAATTTGTATGCGGTCTGTACAGTGATAGTTTTCGACAGCGTATGTTGGTCGAGGACGATTTAAAGTTCGACAACGCGGTCAAGCTGGCGGTGGCAATGGAGACGGCCGAGAAAAATGCCGCGCTGGTAGACGGACGGTCCATGGCGGCGGCTGACACGGGGCCGGCGGTGCAGGTGCACGCGCTAGCGTCGGCGGCGCCGCGCGCGGAGCGGTCGCGCTGGCGGGACCGGCCGCAGCGCGCCGCGGCGCCGGCGCCGGCGAGGCAGGCTGGTTGCGCGCCCGCCCGCTGGCCGCAGCGAGGTGAACGGCCGCGCGAGTGCCGCGCATGCGGAGGAGATCATGGTTTCGACGCATGCAAGGTGAAGAGATACGTGTGCCGTGCTTGCAACCGAGAGGGGCATTTAAAAAAGATGTGCCCGAGACTGAGAGACGAGTCGACATCGTACACGAACCATTACATCGAGCGGGAGTCGGCTGGTAGTGATGACGCCAGCGAGGAGGTGAATAATCACTCATTATCGTCAAGTTGGACGGAGCATGGCCCCTATATAGTAAAAGTTAACGTAGATGGAAATATATTCCCTATGGAACTTGACACGGGTAGCGCCATTTCATGTATAAGTTGGAACGAGTATTGCAAGTCATTCAGTAAATATAAAATTATTAAATGTAATCTCCGTTTAAGATACTATACGGGAGAAACAGTGTTACCGTTGGGTAAAATTCGACCGCTAGTTAGGTATAAAAATAAATCGGTGAATTTAGATCTATATGTTTTAAAAAATGCTAGTACGACATTGTTAGGCCGGCAGTGGCTGAATGAACTAGATATTAAAATTCCGATTGTCGATTGTAGTTATCAAGAGGTGCTGGGCCAACAGCCCTTCAATTTGGAACAATTCAGTTCCAGATACTGTGAAGTATTCGCCGAGGGCCTGGGCCGGTTTACCGGCGGAACGGTGCGGCTGCGCGTGCGTGAGGGCGCGCGGCCGGTCTTCATGCGCGCGCGGCCGCTCGCCTACGCGCTGCGCGAGCCGGTGGAGCGCGCGCTGGACGCGCTCGTGAGGGACGGCGTGATCGCGCCGGTGGAGGCGTCGGACTGGGCCACTCCAATTGTTCCCGTGGTAAAGAAAGATGGCACTATTCGTTTATGTGGTGACTATAAAATAACTCCCAACAAATGTCTCGAAGTGGACCGTTTTCCCTTGCCTAAGGTAGAAGATTTGCTTGCGAAATTACATGGTGGAAAGCGTTTTACAAAGATAGATTTGTCTCAGGCATACGCGCAGTTAGTACTGGATGAAGATTCCAGTAAATACACGGTAATAAATACTCATAAAGGGTTATTTAAATAAAACAGGCTTATATATGGGTTATCCTCCAGCCCAGGCATTTTCCAACGAAAATTGGAACAGATGTTTGCCGATATTCCCAAGGTAGGCGTTTTCTTAGATGACGTAATAATTACAGGCGATAGCGAGCGGGAACATTTAGATAATTTGCACGCAGTGTTTCAACGCCTTCAGAAATATGGCTTAAAAATTAAAAGAGATAAATGCACATTTTTCGCAAAATCGGTTACTTATTTAGGGTATGTAATAAGCGAGGAGGGGGTACATACTTGCCCCGAGAAAATCGAAGCGATTACAAAAGTCAGCGCCCCTACAACCGTGACTGAATTGCGTTCATTCTTAGGTTTAGTTATGTACTACGCGAAATTCGTTTAAAATATAAGCACCTTATTGGAACCATTATATAAATTGTTAAAGAAGGATACTAAGTTCCGGTGGTCCCCGGAATGTGAAAATGCTTTTAGTGCAGTTAAAGAGAAGTTGGTGTCTAGCGAAGTACTAGCACACTACTCCCCGAAATTACCGCTGGTGCTGACGACAGATGCCAGCAGCGTGGGTGTGGCCGCGGTGGTGTCGCACCTGACGGGCGCGCGCAGCGCCGGTCCCGCCGAACGGCCCGTGGTCTACGCGTCTCGGGTGCTCAATGCAGCAGAACGCGCCTATTCACAAATTGAGAGGGAGGCTTTGGCCATCATTTATGGCGTTCGGAAATTTCACCAATATCTTTATGGACGTAAGTTTCTCTTAAGAACAGATCACAAACCTTTGGTGACGATTTTCGGGGACAAAACGGGAATTCCGACGATGGCGGCCAGTAGAATGCAGCGATCGGCAGTTATTTTGTCCGGATATCAATACGAAATTGAGTATGTTCCATCGAAAAGTAATGGAGCCGATGCCTTGTCGAGATTACCAGTTACCAAAGAGAAAAAATGTAAAAACGAAACAACCTATATTAATTTTGTACAAGATTTTTTGCCGATTACTAGGGATCTAGTTAGAGAGACTACACTGTTGGATACGATTTTAAGAGAGGTTATAATGTACATTCAGTCAGGTTGGCCTAGTAATTGCGATAGTGAAGGGGTTAAGCCGTATTATTCTAGAAGGAATGAGTTGTACATAGATAAAGGATGTATTATGTGGGGCTATAGATTGGTAATACCAAAGAAATTACAGCCGAAGATTCTTCAGGAGTTACATATGGGGCATTTGGGAATAGTAAAGATGAAGTGCATCGCCAGGAGCTACGTGTGGTGGGCAGGCATCGACGGCGACATCGAGAGCGCGTGCCGGGCGTGCGCGGCGTGCGTGGCGGCCAGCGCCGCGCCGCCCCGCGCGCCGCCCATGCCCTGGCGATATGAGCCCGAGCCATGGACGCGTCTACACGTTGATTTTTTAGGCCCATTCCACGGTAAAACATTTTTGGTTATCATAGATTCGTCAACAAAATGGATAGAAGTCTTTACAATGCAGCGAACATTGGCGAGTTGTATTATAAAGGTATTACGAGACGCGCTTTGGGCGCTTCGGTCTGCCTAAAGAAATCGTTTCGGACAATGGACCACCGTTTTCTAGTAAAGAGTATGCCGAATTTATGACCACCAATGGTATTAAACTCACTTTTTCACCTATATATCACCCGGCATCAAATGGCGCCGCTGAAAACGCTGTCAAGCTGTGTAAAAGGGCAGTGCGTAAAGCAATGGAAGAGAGTATAGATTTGGAAATAGCTTTGCAATCATACTTGCTAGCCTATAGGAACGTTGAGCATAGTACCACGGGGCAATCGCCGGCAATGCTGTTGCAACGTCGCAACCTCGGCTCGCGCCTAGATTGCCTACGGGGTGACGCTGCACGAGAACTGCAACAAAGAGTGCAGGAGGTGCAAAGAAAACAGACACAGAACGCAGGAGGTACAGAACGCCATTTCGAAGAAGGCGATAAGGTGTTGTATCGGGGTTTTGGTACTGACAAGAAATGGTGTGAGGGAGGTGTTGTCAAAAGATTAGGTTCACGTAATTACTTAGTCGCAAGAGAAAACGGTCCACTAATTAAAAGACATATAGATCAACTTAAGATGATGATCTACTCTCGACCCATGTTTGACGTGGCGTGCCCCAGTTCGCCACCTGCTGCCGGCGAGGCGGCCGTAGCCAATCCGTCGGCTCACGAGCTGGCGAGCGCGTCGAGCGCGGGCTTGCCTTCAGTGGGACCACCACCAGGGTCGGTTACCCCAAGGAAAACCGCGCCCATTATCATGTCCGCCCCGGTCACAGATACCTCAGAACCGAACATGGACCGCCCTAAGCGCCAGAGAGTTCCGGACAAACGGTATGGATTGGAATTCGATTAGTGTCGAATTAGGTTAAGTCACAAGTTCTGTTTACCTATATATATTTCATTCTATTCTATATATAGTTCTGTTTACCTATATATAGTTAACATTTCATTGTTTTTTTTAAATAGATACATTAGTACTTATTAAGGGTGAGGGTGTGATGTTTGGGGTAGATGTCAAAATAAGTATTTATATGTACCGCCATTCGCTGTCTTGCATTATACGATTGTACCAAGAAGACGTGTTTAATTGCGCTCCGCTAATTACCTGTGAACTGATACTGAACTAACAAACATTTCATATAGTATAGGTTATTATGTATTATGTCGGGCACTGACCGTCTGGTATTGTCGGACATGGTCCGGCCGTTGTCGGCGAGGGGTGGGTGTGCTGCGGCTATAGGGCGGCATGTCACTGTGTGTTTCCTTCTTATTTTCCTAACCCCTCCTCTTCGACGATTGAAAGAAATATGTAATGTCGTACTCAATAAAGTGATTTTGACTTTTAACTTTTGACATCATCAGCTTTATCAGAATCCAATTCGAGTTAAAGTCATTAAAGTTTGCCAGACTTGTCTACACTTAGAAATTAGGAAATTGAGGAGCTCTTGCAACATGTAGCTAATGTAAAAACTCAATTTCAATGGTAGAATTTCATCTGCCTTAAAGTTATCGATTGTAAAACCCTTGTATAAAAAAGGAGAGCCAGCTGACATGTCTAAGTATAGGCCAATCATTCGAGTTTCTGTACTTTACAAAGTTTTTGAGAAAGTGTTTCATATAAGCCAAGCGAAAAAACAATAGGTATGGTTTCCAAAAAGGAAAATCGACATCAAAATTCAAAATTCAAAATTTCTTTTTTGATTAGGACATTAAATATCTCTTTCAATTGTCAAAAAGGAGGGGGGTAGGAAAGTAGGAAGGAAATACACAGTGACACGCTGACCGCCCTATGGCCGTAGATAAACGTATCCCTCGCCAACCACGACTGAACCGTGCTCGACAATGCCAGGCAGAGCCGGAACGCTATATTAACATCCGTGGCCTGTTATAACATTGTGGGACAAACCTCAGATATTTTGTATAGACCTATCCCAGTCTCTATGATCCTCTTTGATCTTTGTAGACCTTTTGTTTGACTCTCCTTAATAAACTAGAGGTTTATGGAGTACGAAGCATTCGCTGAGTTGGTTTAAGTCATACTAAATTGACAGAGTACAAAAGATCTACATGCCGTCATATGTGCATATATTATCATTATCATCAGTTTTTAATCCTTGTTCCAAATTTTACTACAGGGAATACAATTGTACAAGAGGGCGAAGCCAGATCAGTAATGTACTTCGTACATGAGGGAGAAATCGAACAGTGGGTCACGGACAATTAGTAAGTCATTTAAAAGAGTTGTATGAAAAATAAACTTTGTCTTCATAATACCACCTCCCGTAGTATAGCACGTTGTGAATCGATGAATGAGTGTCAATTGATTTGTGATTATGGTCCGAATAACATAGGATACATTTTATTTATGAGGTAAATTTATTTCAATTATGCGGATAGTATTTCATCGAGCGAATATAAATTCTAATTTTTGGTTTCAAGGGCGTCTAACCGCGAGTGACTATAAATGAGATAAACAATATTTTGAGTTACTTACAAGGTAAGTCCACTTACCCGAAAACATAAAATTGAAGGAAACTTTGTGGGCGTGTAGAGTATGTGTATGTTACTCTGAACACCACCATATACTTAAAATTAATGAATCTTAAAATTGATGATTCTCAGTTTGGTTTTCGTCCCGGTATTTCCAATTACTGCGTGCACCGTAAAACCTCGGCTTATGCTTGCTTTTTAAACTATGAATTGTGAAATTCTCTGGCCGTGGTCGGACATCCGACCAAGGTCTAACTCTAAAAGTGACTTTAATTTGTACATCATAAGCATTAGTATAGGTCTCTTCAGGGGCCGTGCAACGCATTCGTAACTCCTCTGGTGCTGCTGATGTCCATAGGCGGCAGTGACCACTTTCCATCAGCTGGCCCGCTTGCCTGTTTGTTTGCCGTTTAACATAAAAAAAATTGTATCGACTGCAACTGACGGTTGGTCGGCTCCAGCCAAATCGGAGCGTCTGTTACTAGTGTTCGTCATTGCTCCAAACTGATTTTTACTTTGTTCCATTCTAGCGGTGATACGAGGATGATGAGTGTGATAATGCAGAACCAGTGTTTTGGCAACAGCGCCGGACTGCTCGGCACCACGTACCTGTTCACGTACAAAACCAGAACGGTACAAGGTTACTTACGACACCATAGTGAAAATCTCATACAGCCTATACGTTTTTTTTATTTTATTTTTTTATTTTATTAATAATAGGCTTGCATTAGACCTCAACTCACCCTCGTTATAAAAAAAAATCTTGGGGTTGACGTCCCGGTTGTGCTCTCGCCCACGAGGTCCGAGGTATGCCTAGACCATGATTTAGGATTTAGCAGATCAGATAATTATCGATTTGGCAGATCAGGTAATTACAGTAGAGCCATCTGACCTCCGTGACCCTGCTACCAGAGGAACCTGATCAGATTGGATTATGGTTACTCATTCCGTTGCATGAATGTGCAGGTTTCATCGCGATGTTTTCCCTCACCGTAAGAGCATACGTTATAATGTTATAACGCAATTCTAGTTCACGAAATGTACTACTTTATGTTCGATGCACAGTAGAGGAAACTGAATGTTTAATAGTTTCCCCATCGCGCATATAAACCATGCATAAGTTGGACAATAGCAAACACGGCCAATTTCAGACTCACGTTCAGTCATTCAGTTCCCTTGATTGTTCATTTTCTGTAAACCTTCTTTATTAAATTTTTTTATCAGACTGTTTAGTTGTCGAATGCAGTGCACGTAACTCCCCACGTACCGCGTAGGAATTTATTTCGAATTCACGCACAATGCTTCTATACTGGGTCTGTGCTCAGTGCTCATTTTTTGTTATTCTACAAAGTGACAAACGGGCAGATAGCTCACCTGATAGTAAGCGGTAACTATCGCCCATTTCATCTACGATTCATGCATTTAGGTTGGAGGCAACAAAAATGCAAAACGTTGGTACGCAGACAGTGGCACTGTGAGGACTAAAATGGAACGCTTGATGTATGTAATTGCCGGCTTCCTTATCCATCAAACCGGAACACAACAATGCACGCATAAGTTGTTCTAGAGGTTTTCCCTGGAGAGTACAACATGCGAGTTCTTCAAGAAAGGGGTTAAAAGGTTTTTACGGGGTTGGCGACGCGTGGGTGATGCTCCTGGTATTGCAAACGTTCATAGGCTGCGGTGACTGCTTACCATCAGGCAGGCCGCAAGCTTGTTTGCCACCTTAGTGGTATAAAAACAAAAGATAAAAAATAAAGTAAAGTAAAAGTAAAGCAAATGTAACGCAAAAATAAAGCAAGAGTAAAAGCAAAATAAAAAACAGAGTCACAGTAGAGTCAAAGCAGAGTTAAAGTAGAGTAAAGTCGACTCTACACAAACCCTGGAAGGAAACCTGCTGAACATAATTTTTAACTGATTCTCATAATTTGGTTATTTAGCCGTGGCAACCTGCTTTTATGTAAATTATGAGTATTTTCTAGAGAACATTAAAATGTTGTCTCAAAATTAATAACACTTTTTTACTTAGGTGCATTATTTTATATTGGCAGGTCGCGGATTTGGTACATCTTAATCGTGACGACTGGTCGGACTTGAGGACGGCATATCCCAAAATAACGAAAAGTATTGAAGATCTTTGTAAGGCTAATTATCTGTCTCTTAAAAAACGATACCTCAGCACACTAGCAGGAAAGAAGCCTGTCTATCGGTCGTGATATATTAGTATTATTTTTATAGGTTATGTTTATTATATTATTTTTATAATATTTGTTACTTAATAACAGTCTACTTACAATTTTTTAATAATATTTAATATTATCATTTAACATTTAAAAAGTTTATTATTAAATCATTATTTTTTTTATGGAATAAACGCATTATTACTTTATATTGTGTTTACGTTACGTTTAAATTTCAATGCGCGCATATACCACGCCCTAAACGTCCATATTTTCGGGACCTAGCCTTCGTGTCCATGACACCGCAGAAACGCTACAAGAGTGCCGTCTTCGATGGTATGGCCACGTCTCGCGCAGGCCCGCAAATAACGTAAATAACAAATGGTTGGGGGGGGGGGGGCGATACTCGCGCTGTGACATCTCAAATACCACATTTTCTCTAGTTTTTTAAGAGAGGTAGGGCATAGCGGGGTATCCCGTCCGAATTGGAGCCGCCCGACTGGGGAAGTACCTTACAGAATACCGCAGCTAAACAATACTCTTTTAAATAGGATTGTGTTTCTGCCGGTGAGTAAGGTTTCCAGAGCTCCATGGGGTGGGAATTTGGGGAACCGTGGCTTTGGCAGTGGAGGGATATTTGCCTTTTTGTTGCCAGAGTAACGTGTTATAGAGGTGGGCAACGCATTGGCGATAGTCTCGGTGTTGCTTATGTCTATAGGCAGTGGTGACCACTTTCCATCAGGTGGCCCGCCTGCCTGTTTGCCTATCGTATAACATAAAAAAAAGCCAAAAATCTGTATTAAAACGTCACTGACATTGATCTTTGACACTATACGTCTGTAGAGGATAGCTGGGAAAATATTTTTTGGCAGCAAAAGACATTTATTTCAATGTCATTATTAATGGAGATATGTGTCTAGAAAAAATATGGAATTCTAGATATCAAAGCGCTAGAATTAGGCAGGCCCCTGGTCATTCTCGCCAAGAAAGAGGAGTAGACGCCGGCCAATGAAGCAATGGATGACGGCGTTAAGGATGACAATCGTGTCAACCAACCCACCACCAAGGATGCCGAAGACCGAGCAAAGTGTTCCTCGGGCCGTCGCGTATAAGAAAACGACAGGGATTTACACAAAGACAGGTATTATTATAGTATTAAGAGAAACTAATAATAAATTAGTCTCGGATCTTTAGTGCCATATATGTTAATTATAATATTTACGAGATGCGTTTGTCTTTAATAATACACTGACCAAGCTATATTTCATACAGTCTTCTGCCGTATGTTTGACTGTCTAATTTAATAATCACTACAAATCATGTAGCCAAATAAAATACACACAGAAACATAAATTTTATTATACAACAAAGGTAGCAAATAACCTTACCTCGATAGGTAATCGCCAAGGCCGAATGAATGACTGAAGCGTACATTGGAATTGTACAGGAGATGGAACACTGAGACCGTTGTCAAAATTATCTGGAGCCGTTAACATGCCTCCGTCGTTCATGAAATACGCTCATTTGTCATCAGCGCACTGGTTAGCAAGAAACCAGGGTAAACACATGGAAGGGAAGTACTAAAAACGCGGGTTTAAAGCTGAACGTCGCCAAACAGAGTACTTGGCTGGTTGCAGCACAAAACTTGAACCCATACACATAGGGAACGTAGCTGTCAATACAACAGATAAATTCAAGTAGAGCTCGTCTAGTCTAAGATGACGCGCCCCACTCCTTAGTTAGTTGATTTCGATGTGTGAGTGCAAATATTAATAACGACACTTCATCTATGTGGGAGCCAATGAACGGCGCGTGCTCCGACGTTTGAATCTTATCGGCAACTGAATGACCAATTACAACGGCATTTGTATATGTATTGCGTCCATATTTTAAACTTGCTTGTGTGCGTTAATGCGATAGTGGGGCGCGTCATTTTAATTTAGACGAGCTCTACCTCGGATCCATGCTGCACGATTCCGGATTTATTGATTTCGATGTCAAGTTCCGTATCTCTCTCATCTTGGTAGCATCTGAAACCCTAAAACACCTGCCAAGCTCGAGGGGCGTATATAGAAGAACAGCTATAGATCTGTGATGCTCTATGGCTGCAAGATTTGGCTAGCACTGACGAAGCCCATCCGCGAAAGATCTGAAGTTCATAGGCTGGGGTATGTGTATTCCCTGTGCAAGTATTATAAAAATATCATTTTCGCGCTCCGGTGACCTCAATCTGAAGAATAACGCGGATCTGGCCTTATTGGTGGGCCCACTGAAAACTAGCGTTGTAGTACGCGTCAAGCGGCCACAACATTATGCTGAGGGGGTCCAGTTGCACTGGAAGTCGCGACATGGAGTTTAAACAATGCCACTGAGAATAGTTAACTATAGGTAGGTACAATTATAATTTTTTAAATTTTTTTACGTAAGCCTATATCCTTGTTTTTTTTGTTGATACCTAAAAGTCGTGGTGTCTACCCTTAATAAGTCTCCTTTCTTTCTTTCTTATTGGATACTATTAAAAAAACAGTATATATGATATACGATGTTTCCAATGAATTCATTTTAATAGTAAATAGAATGAAAAATTTATATTTGCATTCGGAATCTAAATAATTAAATCCGGTTGTTGTAATGTATTTTAAACAATCGCCCATTTCTAGTTCTGCCATAGCTACTACGAGCCGACAAAATGAACAACAAACACACCGTCGTCCGTACATATAATTACCTCAAAAGTCGCGAAATGAACATGAACGATTGTGTAGGATATGACGATTCTTATTACGACGGTTACTATGAGCCCGAGTTCGGTTATTATGCGGACGATAGTACCTACACCGCGCTCGAATACGATACCTCCGCGACATATAATGACCTAGATTATAACGATGGACAAACAGCTGACGAGCTACCAACTGACAGACGGCCCCGGCCTAGCTCTAGTCAATCGGAGCAGGATTTTTCAGTCAGCTACAACATCAAAAAAGCTAAAATAGAACTTAATTTAAAAGACCCAGAGACAATTACCGTATATGAAAATCTATAATCCACCTCTTAAACTTCTCATCGACACAGGTGTTAACCAGTCTTTTATCAGTCCCCAGGCTGTTGACAATTACTTTTCAAACTTGCCGCTAAATAACGATCCTTTTGAGGTGACCAATGTACACGCTACCACTGGAAATGACTATTCTATAACATTGCCCTGCTTCTAAGAATTCAACGATACCGATGATATCAAGTTATACGTGTATCGTTTTCACGACTACTTGGACGGTCTAATAGACCTACTCACTAAATGGGAGGCAAAGATAGATTTGAAACATAAATGTCTAAATACCAAATCTGCTGCCAACCCGATCTGCATGTATCACTCGCGTAACGTCAACTTGTACGAGGACATAGTCCCCGCCGATACCTCGAAATTAAGGCGTGTCCCTATTAATGCCCCGGATGGAGAGGTTTATGTCGAACAAATATTCTGTAACTGCATAATCCACGAATGAGTTACAACCGTTATTGATATTCGCGGTTCTTTGGAAGTAGAAAACCCAACTCCAAATGACGTCATATTTTGACTCGACCGGCCCGCGCATGCCTACGTGTTTAATGCTGTGTGCGCGCACCGAGCACGCCGCAGCACGCGAACGCGACGTGTTATCGCGTTTACGTACGGACCATTTAAATGAAGAGGAAAAGGCTAATCTTTTAGCGCTTTGCTCTCGCTACGCGGATGTTTTTTATATAGAAAGAAGGTGAACCGCTAACTTTCACCAATAAAATTAAACATAATATTAGAACAACCGACGAGGTTCCTGTGTACACCAAAAGCTACCGTTATCCGTTTGTACATAGAAACGAAGTAAGAGACCAAATTAGCAAGATGTTAGATCAGGGTATTATCCAACTATCTGACTCTGCTTGGAGTTCACCTATTTGGGTCGTCACTCAAGAAGGCTGACGCCTCCGGGAAACAAAAGTGGCGTCTAGCAGTAGATTTTCGCAAGCTAAACGAGATAACTATAGACGACAAATACCCGATCCCTAATATAACATATGTACTAGATAAGCTGAGAAAATGCCAGTACTTTACGACCTTAGATCTAGCAAGCGGATTCTACCAGGTGGAAATGTGCTCACAGGACATACCCAAGACAGCCTTTAACGTCGAACATTGGCACTTTGAATTCCTTCGTATGCCCATGGGCCTCAAGAACTCGCCCTCAACCTTCCAGCGAGTCATGGATAATGTCTTGCGAGGCCTTTAGAACGACATATGTCTTGTCTATCTCGATGACATTATAGTGTTCAGCACATCCCAACACAGGTCCAACGTAGAAAGAGTCTTCCAGCGCCTCCGCGAGTCCAATTTTAAGATCCAAATGGACAAATCGGAAATCCTTAAGCTTGAAACACCTTATCTCGGACATATTATCAGTAAGGATGGTATAAAACCAAACCCTGATAATATTTCAGCCGTTAAACGGTACTCCATCCCAAAAACACCTAAGGAAATAAAATAGTTCCTTGGACTTCTCTGTTACTATCGAAAATTTATCCCCGATTTTGCTCGTATTACGAAGCGGGAGTCCTTTTTGGGCAGCCATAGCGAGCGGACGTGCCA
The DNA here is from genome assembly GCA_905147135.1 of Blastobasis lacticolella. Classification (NCBI taxonomy): domain Eukaryota; kingdom Metazoa; phylum Arthropoda; class Insecta; order Lepidoptera; family Blastobasidae; genus Blastobasis; species Blastobasis lacticolella. The sequence continues at coordinate 23,374,821 of LR990041.1, forward strand.
TCTGGCGCGCAATTACGAGCCCTTTGGGTCAAGTGCACAAAAAAGTTGTCGTTCCCGGTGTGCCCGTACTCTGCGATTGCAATAGTTTTCACGGTGTGCCTGTTTGCAATATAGTCGCGATACCCTAGCCCGGTATAAGTGTTGTGCGGTGTAGTGGTTTACTGTTATCCTAAGGTTTAGTGTCAGTGACAGTGATCGACGGAGAAGCCTACCTAAGCCTGCGCTGCAGCACCAACAGTGCGCAGCACGCCGCGCTGTAGCACCAACAGAGCGCAGCCGCATCCCTCTGCTGATACCAGCGCACTAAGTGCGGGCGTTCCTAATAATAATAACACATATCCCCTAAACATATTATGTACCTCAGTCTTCACTATCATAAGTTAAAGTACAGTAAATTTTAAATTTCCCTACTGTTAAGGTTATATTTATCTTAGAATACAAACGCACTCTTAAACACAACATAAAGTACCACCTAACTAAACCCAGGCGCTATATAGAGGACATAATATAGATAGGTGTCCCAAATTATCCAACACCGCCCTGAATCGAGACCCATTTGTATTAGGTTCCAGCGTCAATAGAAGTGGAATACTTATCAGAAAAACCGTACACTCTACCAGCAAGCTCTACCAAGAGTAGCTTGTGTTCTAACCTACTTCTTTTTCAGATTATATGAATATTATTAACCGCGAGACAAACTAGCAAAATCAATTTGCTAAATAATTTAAAAACTTGCGTCCCAAAATAAAGCACAAGTCAATAAGTATCTACTTTGCGACTCATAAATACCGCATACCACTGCCTTAAAGTAGGTACCAGGAACTCAACAAACTTGCAACTTTCTACCACAAACAAAGAAAGAAACCAAAGAACACATAGAACAATAAGAACACATTTCCACATTGCGCAAGGGAGAACAAAAAGACAGAACAAAAAAAAATGCGCAACATCTGGCGAACAGAAGACGGCTTCAAAATGCAGACTACAGCAAGACCCATGACCAAGGATGGCAATTGCCTCTATAGAGCCATCGCGGACCAAATAAATGAAGTTTACTACCTGTCCTTTGAACATCAAGCAGTACGTCGAGACTTAGCAACATACGTGTCAGAGAATAGAACAATAGACAGAATACGCCTAGCTCTTTTGAATAATATAAAAGATGCCAACGTACAGCAGCAGCAATCCATCGACGGAAAATTAGATCAGTACATACGATCGCAGTTCATGGATGGCTTTTGGGGTGGCGAAGACATAATTATAGCGGCCTGCGAGTACTACTTGGTTAACGTGCACGTTCACCTGAATTATACCACCCCGCAGGTCTATACACCGGCAAATGAACAAGTCTCGACTAATATTCATCTACGGTTCCAAAATAATCACTACGATAGCATAGTTATGTCTTCATACGAAGTCTTACAAGGCATAAACAAGAACCCTCTCAAAAGTAAGAAGAGGTGTAGCCCTGCTCATTAGCAACCGAGTAGCACATGAAATAGTCAGAATCCATCACATGGACAATAATAGCCTAGCTATACGAATCAACATTAGCATACAGGGCCATCTACACCCAATAGAACTACTCATTATAACTAATCACCTACCATCGACAGCAACAAATCCCCCATAAAAAATGGGTGCCTTAATTACGCAGTCGCCAAAACGTACTCAATTACTTATTCTGGGCGACTTTAACCCACACATCGGAAAAGAAGATGTAAAACTTCAAGCCCAAAAAACGGCTGGTCCAAATTTATACCACCTGAAATCCAATCGAAACGGGGACCTATTGCTGTCGTTTGTACAACAACACAATCTGTGTATAAACAGTACCTGGGGACGCCCTGGGGTAACATGGAAAGTTGGAAACAGGTGTTCACAAATTGACCACTTGATGTGGCGTCGTACTAACACGATCAAACCATATGCGATTAAAGGTGAATGGATCTCTAAAATAAGTACAGACCACAAGCTATTATGTAGAAGAATAGAAGTTTATATACCCGCCGACCAGCAACAACCACCAATAACGACGTGCAAAATAACAAAAAATTTAAACAGTGAAAATACCTCTTCCTATGACTATAAACGGTTTGACTATAGCATGCTCCAAGAGAAATATATAAGAGAGAAGTTCCAAAACAAGGTAAGTGAAAAACTAGAAACCTTATTCAAACATGCAAACACAAACGAAGATATATCCGGCAAGTGGCAATTACTAAATAACATACTTAAACAATCAGCCCAAGAAACACTCCAAATAACAAAAGGAAGATCCCGACAGATGCGGGTCGCATTAGCCGACTTACAGAAAGCGCGTTTTTTGTGTAAGTTTGAACCGAGCAACCCAGATCATAAAAAACAACTGAAAAAGGCGCGAACTACTTATAGGAAAGTCATCGAACAACAAGATATGGAAGACTGCAGGCAGTTCTTTAGGAACCTAAGTAAGCAACATAGAGCAACACGAATGAAAATTACGTACAAATACCTCAAGAAATACAAAAAAATAACAAACCGAGGTCAAAGTAAATATTATATCCCCATGTCCAATTGGATTAACGAACTAAACAACATGAAAGGTCCAACAATCGACACTGTCCCAGAACATAACCCAATACCTGAGACAGAGTATCCCGATGAAAAAACCATAACAGAAATCATAAATAGCATGAAAAACGGGACAGTTCCAGGGACGGGCCAGGTCGTTGTAGAACTGCACAAAGCGGCCCCAAAAAATGTTATTGAAGAGCTCGCTGGCGTAATGAAACTAGCTTGGCTCAGAAATACAGTTCCGGAAGAATGGCGGCTCACTAGACAAGTTCCTATCCCAAAGGTTAGAAACCCAAAACAGGTGTCGGATTTCCGGAAGATATCCATATGTAACGAATATATGCCAATTACATTTTAAAAAGAATTGACGAAAAAGTCCAATTAGTAAAATATCAGGCGGTCTTCTTACAAGACAGGTCGACCGATGACCATATGTTTACACTCAGGCGCATACTGGATACCAATTGGAACGCGGGCATCAAAACATACGTCGCAGCACTCGATATTGAAAAAGCATTTGACACTGTCAAGCTTGAGGCACTGCGGGATATACTCCTCACCCGCACCGGTACTCACCTAACGAATAGGATATTAGAGGCTTGCATGAAGGAAAAAACGCTTATTTCCTGGTGCGGTCACAATACCGACATCATAGATAAAGGAAAAGGAGTTAAGCAAGGATGCCCACTGTCTCCTAGACTATTCACAATAGTCATGGACGAGGTACTGCGGACACTTGAAGAGGAAGACGAAGAGGTCAGCCTAGACCAGGATCTTAAAATCACGCCTACGCTCATCTTATCTTTTGCCGATGACGTGATTCTTATTAGAACTGACATAACCAAATTGGACAGGACCATATCTTAATTGAAAAAACTTCTAGAGAGTGTTGGACTTGTCATAAATGAGTCTAAAACCAAATTGATCATCCGAGATCCAATCATTCCGGCAACTAGCAACCTCAGCAGCGTATCTCTAGGGGGTGCGATAATCCAACCCACGAGCGAGATAAAATATCTAGGCACGTACGTTAGAGCCTCCCACGACAGGCGGAGCTGCATTAAGCATAGGTGCTACAAGGCAGCCACCAATTCCAAAATAGTCAACCCTTTTGTGAAGAACCACAGATTGGAGTGGAAAATCGCCAGAATAATATATAAAATGGTCTTATGTTCAACCATGACATACGGAATGAACGTAGCATTTAAACAAAAGTCAATCGTTCAAAATTACGGAGGTACGAGAGACACATTTTGGGGAACATGTTAAATCTCTGTAGAGACAAACCCCGCAAAAAATATGGCAAATCTTAGATGGTAAAACCATCACAAAAATAATCAAAGTCCGCAGACTATCGTATTTCGGCCACATAATAAGACTCGACACACCACACATACTGCACGCAGCCAGAAAATACAGAGAAAACAAACGCAAAGTCGGCCGGCCGATCTTAGGCCGAATAAGCACGAAACAGGACCCTGATGAAAAGGGAAGCAAATCTAATATATAAAATTCTCGTGTCACAGTTTTCGTTGCCATACTCCTCCGAAACGGCTTGACCGATTTTGATGAAATTTTTTGTGCTTATCCGGTATCTATGAGAATCGGCCAACATCTATTTTTCATCCCCCTAAATGTTAGGGGTAGTCCACCCCTAAATTTTTTATTTATTTTTTAGACGTAGGTGTAGGGTAGGTGTAGGGTAGGTGTAGGGTAGGTGTAGGGTAGGTGTAGGGTAGGTGTAGGGTAGGTGTTGGGTAGGTGTAGGGTAGGTGTAGGGTAGGTGTAGGGTAGGTGTAGGGTAGGTGTAGGGTAGGTGTAGGGTAGGTGTAGGTTAGGTGTAGGGTAGGTGTAGGGTAGGGGTAGGTGTAGGGTAGGTGTAGGGTAGGTGTAGGGTAGGTGTAGGGTAGGTGTAGGGTAGGTGTAGGGTAGGTGTAGGGTAGGTGTAGGGTAAGTGTACGGTAGGTGTAGGGTAGGTGTAGGGTTAGAACGCTACGCGAACGAAGTCGCGCCGGGTCAGCTAGTAAAGTATATAAATCACCGGAAACGGATTTCGAATCAGAGCCAGAGAGCCTACAAACCTTCTGCTTTGCAAACAAATCCGTAGAAGATGACCAGGATCAACCCGGAACAACACTCACTGCAGAGCTAACAGAACACCATAACCGGAGCACAACCAACCACAGCAGTCTATAGCATCCATCTTTTATATATTTACACACCAAGTATATTTTATCTATCCTCCTTCACACTGGCTCGATGTATGAATTCTTGTCGGTTCTAATCTATCTCCTGTCGCTCCCATCCTGACTGCGAAAGCCCTACAGTCCCCTCGCATCTACGTGCGCTCTGGTATCTCGGGCTGGAGGTAGCGCAAATCAGCCGGGGATGCGATGTGGTGTCACTTAAGTCCAACAACTCCCACGTCCGCGACGGTATCCGGAGCAAACCAGTTCTTCGGGTGATACCCGTGCCACCCGCTGAACTCGGTTGCTCAAAATACAAGTACAGACGACGGAATCACGGACGTAGGCGACATCATACCTGGTTCTTTCTGATATGACCTACATACACCCTTGCAGAAGCATTTCTGGCTGGTGTTGTACCTGGAACGGAACGGATTTCGCTCGTATTACGAAGCCACTCACAATGTGTCTTAAAAATGGACGAAAAATTACATTAGACTCCGAATATATAAACTGTTCTGAGAAGTGTAAATCCCTTCTCACTAACGACCCTATTCTTCAATATCCTGAATTCTCTCGGGAATTTCTAGTTACCACAGATGCATCTATAGTTGCTTTTGGAGCCATATTATCTCAAGGCCCGATAGGAAGCATGTGCGCTACGCTTCTCGCACTCTAAATGACAGCGAAATGAACTATAGCACTATTGAGAAGGAGCTTCTTGCCATAGTTTGGGCGACCAAGTACTTCCGGCCCTACTTATTCGGCCGCAAGTTTAAGATCCTTACAGACCATAAGCCCCTGCAATGGATGATGAGTCTAAAAGAGGTCTTGTAGACGGCCTAGGTTCCCTAATAAAAGACATAACTGGAAATTTAGACCAATCAGATGCTTTATACTATAATACGGCTATTAAAAATTTACAGAAGAACCAGAACAAAGCTGTATCTGAGCAAGGAGTGGATGGCTTGCCATACTAATATAATAGCTCAGTTGGTTGAAAACCAGAGCAAAATCATTACAACGTTAGGATTAATCTTAGATAGGCAAGCTTATAGAGATAGTAACTTAATTAAGTACGCTAAATTTGCCCAACTTTTTGAAATAATTAGCGAAAATGTAGAGGATTTAATGTCCGAATAATTTAGGTTAGAAAATACTTTAACATTCATCCGTACATATAACACCCATTATTCAATGATAGATATCGAGGTCTTAAGATCGATGATAAATACAATAAAATCCCTTTATATTAGTGATCAAATTTTTGACTTAGATTTGAGAGAATACTACAATATCATTAAACCTGGATACTACTACGTTGAAAAGCAAATAGTTATCGTTTTCAAATTTCCCATAGTCTCTCAAGATGTCCTTAATTTATTTAGGCTGTCCATAGCACCCAATAAGAACCAGCAACCCATTGTCCTATCCTATCCCTTTATTGCAACCAACAAAAACACGTTCGTGTACATGGAGGCAGAATGCCCGAAGTTTGATATCTGGTATCTCTGTGAAAAGAACGTCAACCATCAAATCCGTTCCAAACCTGATTGTATCCAGCGCCTCATCGTAAATCAAGACCTAGTCGAATCCTGCAGCTTCACAAGAATCTCCCTAGCAAGGGAAGCAATGGAAAATCTCGACGACCAACACTACGTAGTATCATTTCCACGTGCAACGAAGGTACAAGTCATCTGCGAGAGAGAAGTCACAAGGCAGCTATCTCGCGACGATTCCTGTAAACTGTTTTTCACCTTGATGAAAATATCATACCCGGCTGAAGATCAAGATACAGCATTAACCCATGTCAGCCTCAACTCCATCGACCTAAGAGGACTGCATAACTTTCAAGACAAGCTGATGATAGAAGCTTCCATTCAACTTGAACATCCAGCTCAGGACATCGTGTATCACACCACCATCCCACTCTACGTCATGGTGCTAATCGCAACTGCAATTATATCTCTTTTCACTCTACGCCACTGTAAAAGGAGAAATCTCAATGAATCTACAGTTCCTGACCCTATTACACCGCATGAACCAATCTACCATGTTCCTGACAAAAAGGAAGATCAACAGGGGAACATCCCAGCAACATTTTCTCTTAAAATCCTAAAATTGTTGCTGATTTTTGGGTTGAGGAATTACATACACCTGCACTATGAAGACCGCAGACGCAGCGCTCACCTCATCGACAGGACTTACAAGCCGATGCATTTTGCCGACCCGTGGACAGCCACATGATGCTGACATCTTATTGTCGCCGACCACGATTTCACTTAATATTAAGTCATTCTATGTTTATACTTCGAACTAGTTTCTACGTTAAGATTTATAGTACATTTAATTTAATTAATTATATTAGTTTAAATCATTTTTGGTTTTGTAGCCTACGTATCTCACAAACTTCTTTGTTTTGATTTATTTTTCAATTATCTTATTATCTACAGTATATTTAGTATATTTTAGTATTTGAGTATATAGGCTTGGGCTGTGCCGTCGTTTTACAGAAGCCATTCATGTATTATTTAGCTAATTATAGGTTTCACTCGTTTAAGTAATAGACGGCCAATTAAGTCATTTGTCATTATGATTCTTTATTTTTTCGATTATTTTGTCTTTAACTAAGTGGTTTTCTGGTATGTTTGTCTTGAAGAACCTATATACATTTTACAGAAATACACACTGACCTACTCACGCTCGTATCATGGACGCAAGGACATCCGCAACACCGTGGGTCGCGAACGTGTGCCGCTGTTTCAAGATTTACGATGCAGTCCGCCTCTGTACTCTGTTTTAGCGAAGTTCACCTTAAAACTTTTTTCTTCTAGATTCTTTATCTACGCAGGTCTCAAGATAAGCGTGCTCACTAGTGTGATGCTATCAGCGTATTCTATAAACGACTGAGGCGTGACCGGATTTTTCGCTGAGAGTGCTGGTGTTGCTGATGTCCATAGGCGGCGGTGATCACTTTTTTTCATCGTGGCCCGTTTGCCTGTTTGTTTACATAAATAAAGACTGCTTGTAGCCGCTGGACAGCTGTGCGCGTGCGAAGACGCGGCCAGCAAACAAGTTTAAAATAAAGTACCAATATCACTTGACCTCATGTCAACTGTGGGAACTGGCCCGTTGGTCTCTCTCTATGTAATTATTGTTTTTGATTAACTGTACTAAATAGGCGAAATACGGTGAAAATTAAATTAAGAATAGAAAAAAAATATTTTTAATGCTTATTTAAGGAATGACAGATATGCACACTTTACACTTACAAAACACGATATTCAATGGAATCAGTCGTGTCTACCCTAGCTCTAAGAGCAATATAAAGAGAAACAATAAAAAATAATTATGGAGACAAAATTGTCGTACTATTGTTTTAAGCCGCATTTGAGAATTTTGCGAAGATGTGGTTACTATAAAATTGATGGCAATGCTCCGGAGATACAAAAAGTTTTTCATACAGTTTACAGGCGTTTAGTCTTTGGTCTCTTGACTCTGTATATAACACAGCAATGCATGAAGGTTTATCAGGTAAGCTTAATTTTCATGATTATTTTTCGTATAGGTACTACTCAAGTCAAAAAGGAGTACATAGCCTACGGAAAACTAGTATTCTTAAGTGTATGTGCCAGATGCCAGGAACGACTGAATGTCGTTCCTGTTGACAGTTATGTCGTGAGGCTACGATAGGTTATTTAAGATGGGTCCGATGGAGTAAAGCATAGCCTCCTTCATCTTACAAGCCATGCGCAGAAGTTTGACGTCGCATTTTTTAATTTTAGTGAACCTGAAAATTACTGTAAAACTATCATCGCGGTTGTCGTCGTTTAATGTTATTAATTATTTAAGTGATAAAGTATATAAATAAGTATATACATTAGTTAGATATTATGAAATTGGATAGATTCCTGTACTATTTATCTATCTACTTACTTGCAATTGTATTACCCTAATATTTTAAGTGCGAAATATAATGTTTCGTCGTCTACGTAATGAATGTTTGTTACTCCTTCACGCAAAAACTACTGAACGGATTTTAATGAAATTTGGCAGTTACATAGCATAACACATATGCTATAATTTATTCCGATAATTATTGAGATTCCCGCGGAAACGGGTCCGGAACGTTATAGCCGAATATTATGCGGACGCAGTCGCGTCCAAAAGCTATTATGAAATAAAATAATCTATGCCAGCCAAAATATTGCCCAATTTATTAAATACTAGTGGACCCGGCGCGACTTCGTTCGCGTAGCGTTCTAACCCTACACCTACCCTACACCTACCCTACACCTACCCTACACCTACCTTACACCTACCCTACATCTACCCTACACCTACCCTACACCTACCCTACACCTACCCTACACATACCCTACACCTACTGTCCTCCTAATGGTCTAGATTCTTAGGATTACTAGAAATAAAACCTGGTTCTAGGTGGTATCAAAAAGGTATAATAAAAAATTTAACACAAACAACCTCATCAATTCATGCCGCACATTCGTTACCGCGATGTAGAAATATTGTACAGCGCCATCTAGTGGACGTTGTGAGAACTATATACCTTACGTATTGTACATAATCGCCCACCAAGGACAAATAAAGCCCTAAATATTTGGCCTTAATCATAAACATCGCCCACCATGAATACTCTAGGCCCAAATTAGGTAACAAATGACAGAGTTTGACTTGCATTATCTATTGTAGTTAATACAATTTAAAAATTACAAATACAATAAATTGATTTCGAACAAATTTACAGCTTAAATTTGTTAAAACAATCCTATTTCATTAAAACTTAAAAACATTAAAATTAAAATTAAGTATAACACGACAGAATATATATAATGAAATTGATTCATCCATTTAAAATGCATGCATTTCATTGTAAAATAAATCAGAGTTTAATTAATAAACAAATAACTTAATTATTAACTAAACTAGTATCTGTTACTGGAAGCAAACACAACTTGGATACTGGTCTTTTCATTGTACCACTTTTTGTTTTTAAAGTAACAACGCGAACTATACTGTCTGCTCCAGGATGAGTGGCAATCACTCTACCATACAACCATCTGCAAGGTGGCAACAAGTTCTCTTTTACCACGACTATGTCGTCCAATTTGGGTTGAGGGGTCTGACCTGACCATCGGTATCTATTGTAGTATTTTGTTAAATACTCCCGGGACCACAAGCGCCAAAAATCCTGCAGCCTTCTCTGTGTATACTGCCACCTTCTCAAAGAACCTACTTTGGATGTCTCGTAGTTGCGATCAGGTGGTGTAACCAGAGGTTCGCCAACAAGAAAATGCCCCGGGGTAAGAACCGTGAACCCGTCATCATTGCTGTTGAGTACCATTTGTGGTCTCGAATTGAGACAAGCCTCAATCTGCGCTAAAACAGTGGATATCTCCTCAAACGTCAGGGTAGACTGACCTATAATACGTTTTAGGTGATACTTCACAGATTTCACCCCCGCCTCCCATAAACCACCGAAATTAGGCGACTGAGCAGGAATGAAATGCCACTGGCAGCCGTTGGTAGATAATGCTTCAGCTACTTCATTCACCATTGAATTTTGCTCATCAGCAAATAACCGTTTTAGTTCCGACGCTGCACCTACAAAGTTCGTTCCGTTATCACTCCATAAGTCGGAACAGTAACCTCGTCTCGAAACAAATCTTTTGAAGGCTTGCATAAATCCTTCCGAAGTGAGATCTGTGACAGCTTCTAGGTGGATAGCACGCGTCACCATGCAGACAAATAAACAGATATATCCCTTATGGGATTTATTACCGCGTCCTTTAGACGTTCTTATCTGAATGGGACCCGCGTAATCAACACCACTGCACTTGAATGCTCTATTTGGCGTCACTCTGGAGGTAGGCAATTGGCCCATAAGCTGTGAAGCTTTAGGTGGTGAGTTTTTAATACAAATGACACATCTTCGGAAATGTGTCTTAACTAATTGTTTAGCACTTAAAATCCAGTACTTAGCCTGTAAATAGCTTAACATTAATTGGGGACCTCCATGTAACGTTTGCTTGTGTGCATCAGTTATCATCAATTCAGTAAGATGTGATTTCTTGGGAATTATAATTGGATGTTTTCTACTGAAACTCAGCGTAGAATGCTCCAAGCGCCCACCAACTCTCAAAATATCATCATTGTCGACGATGGGGTTCAGCGGTCGAATGCTGCTGCCTTTGGGAAGATTTTCTTTTTTCTTAATAAAATGTATTTCTTCAGAGAAATGCTCCATTTGGCATTGTTTGATACACAAATTCAATGCATCTAGCAGTTCTTTACTAGATAGATATCCTTTAAATCGATCTGCCATTTGCCGCCTGGAATTGTGTACAAACCTACGACAATAAGCAACCACACGCGTCAATCTAGTTAAAGAAGAATATTTATCCCAAAATACTTCATTCACAGTTACATGATGGACCTTGGCCACCTCTAGCTCCGTGGCAGCAATTTCCGTCTTCTCGTATTTGATTGTTGGTTCGCGCAGAAACTCTGGGCCACTAAACCACATATCACTTTTGACAAATTCAGATGGTTGTTGCCCACGCGAGGCGCTGTCGGCAGCATTCTCACCGGAAGAAATGTGACACCAGTGGTGGGAATCTAAACTAGTTAGGATTTCTGACACCCTATTGGCTACAAACACTTTCCACCGACTGGGGTGACTGTTTAGCCAAGCCAAGACCACTGTAGAGTCGCACCATGCATGTAAGTCTGGTTTTCCCACGTTCAAAGTAGTAGACATTTCCATCATTAGCCGTACCAACAACACAGCTCCACAAAGTTCCAATCGTGGGATCGACACTTGTTTTACTGGGGCTACCTTAGTTTTGGCAGAGATTAAAGCTACATGTATCCTCCCCTCAGTGTCGATAACACGAGCGTAAACTACCGCTGCATACGCTGCTTTTGACGCGTCGCTAAAGCCGTGGAGTTCCACATGATGATCTGTCATTGTTGTAGACATCCATCGTGGAATCCTTACTTCGCATAGCCTTTTAAGCTCCTCTCGATAACTAACCCACTCTTCCAATAAATTGTCCGGAACTGCCTCGTCCCAACCAAGACCTGCTAGCCAGAGCTTTTGTATAATTATTTTAGACACAATTATACATGGTGCTACCCATCCCAAAGGATCGTAGAGTCTGCAAATATTGGATATGATTGTCCTCTTAGTAACTGGCCGTGGCAATTCAGGAATATTCACAACGTATCGGAAATAATCATCGTTTCGGTTCCAAATAAGGCCTACTATTTTAACTATTTCGTCCGTTTTTATCTTTAGATTTTCGGTTTCTTGCACCTGACTATTTATTCCTTTGCTCTCTATACATTTTATTTCATTTACCACCTCATTACAATTGCTTGTCCATTTCTGCGTTTCAAACCCAGCTTTCTTTAATAATTCATTCATTTCTCTATATAATGAAATAGCTTCACCTTTAGACTGACAACCTGTTAATAAGTCATCCATATAGAAGTCCTTAATAACTCTACCAGCCGCCAACGGAAAGTTTTGACCTTCATCCTGAGCTACTCTGTGTAAGGATTTCACAGCTAAATAAGGAGCGCATGATGTTCCAAACGTGACAGTCAGCAATCTATAATGCTTAATTTCCGACCTAGGATCCTCTCTCCAAAGAATTCTTTGTAAGTCAACATCTTTAGGACTAACTCGAACTTGCCTATACATCTTAATCAAATCTGCGGTAAGACAGATAGGATGGCTTCGCCAACGAATTATTAGGTGTCGTAAATCTGATTGTAGAGTAGGACCGACAAGTAAATTATCGTTGAGAGACATTCCATTGCTCCCTTTTTGCGAAGCATCATAGACTACACGAACCTTTGTCGTATCCTTATCATTACGTACGACAGCATGGTGTGGTAGGTAAATAGCTTTTATGCTATTTATCTCATTTTCCGGCACCAACTCCATGTGGTTTAGCTGTAAATATTCGGCTAAAACTTCCTTATATTTTGTTTTTAAATCTTCATCTTTTTTCAGTCTGTTTTCTAGTGACTTCAGTCTTCTTTCAGCGATAGCATAGGAATTAGATACTTGTGGATTATCTGCTTTACATGGCAAACATACCACATACCTCCCATCACTATCTCTACATGTCGTTTTATTATAAAAATCCTCACAGCGTTTTTCATCGGCCGTATATAATTGTTCCCTTGGTAGTTTAATATCTGATTCGATCTCCCAAAATTTCCTTAATAAATCGTTATCATCAGTACGGCAATGCAGTACCCTTATACTCTCAGAGCCACTGGTTGTTCTAATAACCGCACCAGATAAAACCCAGCCTAATTTGGTAGACTGAGCAATCGGTGAACCAAATGGACTCCGTTTGACTCCGTCTCTAAGAATTGTTCCATACACCTCGGCACCTAAAAGCAAGTCAATTCGACTTGGTGTATGGTATTCAGGATCCGCTAATTCTAAATCCTTCAGCTCCGCCCAATCTAATAATTGCATTTTATTAGATGGCAAAAGAGAAGTGATGGATCTTAAGACATGAGCCTTTACATTAATAACGAAATTTGGATCGATTCTAGAATGAACTTTAATAAACACAATTGCTTTAGAATTAACCGTTTTGTTTCCGCCCAAACCTGAAATCTGACCATTTACAGGTATTTTCTTCAAACCTAGAGACTGCACCGTATCTTCCGTTACAAATGACGACTGCGATCCCTGATCTAGCAAAGCACGCAGTAGATGCCTATTGCCTCTCCTAGATGTAGCGCTTACCACAGCCGTCGCTAACAAAACTTGACCAGACGTATATACTTCTCCAGACGAATAACATGATACCACAGACGCGGACGTATCCAATTTATTATTCTTAGTATTAGTTCCATCTAAATTGTGCGCGTCTTTATCCTTAGAATCTGACTTTATATCAGGATGCAAAAGCGAATGGTGCTTTCTTTTGCATACTCTGCACCTTAATTTAACAGTGCAAGCCTTGGCAGAGTGATTGACTCCTAGACAGTTAAAACAAATGTTGTTCGTCATAACGAAATCACGCCGAGACTCTACAGATCTTTTTCCAAAGTCTTTGCAAGAACCAAGTGTGTGTTGCTCCGAGCAAAATGTACATTTAACATTTGTTACATGATGTATCTGTATCTTGTTTACAGTAGAACCCTGACCTTTTGGCCATTGCTGGTGTCCCTGGTTTCTAATAACGGACCGAGGATCTAGAAATTCAATTGCCCGATAGCGATTTGTAATAAATTCCTTAAATTGTTTATAAGTTGGTAATTCATCGGAGGAGTTATTGTTTGTTACGGAAAACTCCCATTGACGTCTAGATTCCGGATCCAACTTCAGGGTTAAAATATGAATAATTACAACGTCCCAGCTTTCTACCTGTATACCTAGGTTTTGTAAACTCGATAAGCAATCATTCGTTGTGTCTATTAACTCTTTCAGACTGTTAGCCGACTCATTAACAATATTCCTCTGACTAAATAATCTTTTTAAAGTGTTATGACACAAATACTTTTTGTTGTTGTAACGTTCTGCCAACAATTTCCAACATCTATCATAGTTAACAGCGGATATAGGAATATGTCGCAAAAGTTGTTCAGCCTCCCCAGACAAATATCCCTTCAAATAGTGCAATTTTTGGACATTATCAAGTGAATCGTTAGTATGTATAAGAGATTTAAACAAATCGCGAAATGTGCACCACTCTGAATATAAGCCCGAAAATATAGGAATATTTATCTTTGGAAGCTGCACTTGACACTTGTCTACATTCGAGCTACGCATTTGCGTGTCCATTGATGGTGCATTAGTTGCACTACCGACACAAAAGAACGTTATCTTAGTTTTCAATTCACATTTGTATTGTGCATATATTTCTTCTGCTTCATCATATACCTCTTTACCTATATACTCAGTAGCTAACATTACCTTAGTGTTCACATTACGCATTAGTTCCTTATGACCCGCCAAAAATTCGAACCAAAGTTGATCTAGACTTTCAAGCCTGCCGTCTAGATACTCTTTTGTGATACGATCTTTTGGACTTTTTGCGTAATTAACTCTAGCCTTTTTCATGCGAGTAAATAAATCCATTTGAAAGTTTAACAATCGATTAATACGATCGGTATCATATTCCGAACTCATTTTTATAAGTTTTGTACACTATGTGTATAGTTAAGCCTTAAAACACAAGTACAACAGATTACTGTAAAGCACAGACACTTAGGATAATTTGAAACTAGTAGTTGAAAATTTAAAATATTTCTAAGTGTTTAAACTTGTTACAAATCTTTAAAAAATTGGGCATGGATTCCCCGTATTTTCAATTTTGTTCAAATTATTCTAAGTCTAAACTACAATTTATTTAACTTAGTCTAAAATTCACTTTAAAATTATAAGTCCAAACCAATGAAATTTTTCTAAGTTCCGATTTTGAATTTTTCTTCTATGTTAAACTCTTCATGCACTTAAGGTTGAAATTAACTTGAAATGTCACTCACGGTTTGTCACCCACACTACGTCACCACTGCGTTTTTCGCTGCCGACGTCACCGAAGACCCGATTCCTTCCTCCAGGCTCCGAAGTAGCGATGATGAGGACCAGCTCCCTCCTTGCACCAACCTTGCTGATGCACTTATGGCGACGAAAACCTGACAGCACTCCTCAGTAGCTGCCTGAAGTATAGCCCTGCAGCTAACTCCTGTTCCTGACGGATCCCGATTGCTCCAAGCCCCGTCTGAAGTTCAGCCAGTTCGGCCTGAACCCCTGATCCCCAAGCGACTACCCTAGCAAGTCGCTAATAAAAAAAATTTGCCACTAGTACCGGCTAATCGAAGGACCATGTAAAAACCTCCTAATGGTCTAGATTCTTAGGATTACTAGAAATAAAACCTGGTTCTAGGTGGTATCAAAAAGGTATAATAAAAAATTTAACACAAACAACCTCATCAATTCATGCCGCACATTCGTTACCGCGATGTAGAAATATTGTACAGCGCCATCTAGTGGACGTTGTGAGAACTATATACCTTACGTATTGTACACCTACCCTACACCTACCCTACACCTACCCTAGACGATTTTCCCGCTTTTCTTTTCAAATTATCCCAGAATTTTCTTTGCTATAAACCTTACGGAGCCCGAGACCTTTCCAACGAATGCAAAACCGTGGAAATCGGTTCGTGCGTTCTGGAGTTATAGCGTCAGGAAGGAAAACCCGACTTATTTTTATATAGTAGAAGATTAGGTATAATATATTTTAAACAGTTTAATTTAAGTATATAAAAACTAACTATTACTTACTTATTGTACCTACCTACTTTTTCAAAGCTTCCATCATCGTGGATAATCAAAGATCGTGTTTTAAAGTAGTTGTGCTAACTTTCACAGTGCGAAAATGTTAGCTACACACAAAAGACCCTTCGGTGGGACTCCAGTATGCTTGGGGAATAGCAAAAGTCCATTCGTTAAATAGAGTTACATCTTTTGGAAAGCAAAACATCGGCAAAGCTTCTTTCCCATTTTTAAGGTTGAATCATAATTTTACTTGCATTTTTCAAATGCAACAACGCCTTTGCATCTGTTAGAGAAAGATTACGATTATAAAACAGAATTTGATTTATGAAATAAGTAAAAAACTAACAACAGAAGTGGTCAAAAGTTGTTTTTCAAAAATCATATTTATCCAAGTTTAGCACAATTATAAATATATTTACTTTTGTTACCTTCGTAGATAGTCCATACAATCGCGTTAATTTACAGTTTTATCAATATATTTTTAATTTATCGTCATAATAATCATAATTTTCCCGCACATTGACATGTAAACAATGAGTAAATCGGTTCACAGCGACGTTACCGTTCCGTGCTACAGCATGGCTTGTAAGATGAAGGAGGCTATGAGTAAAGCCAATTCGGTGATGTTCGACACTGCCAAAACGCAGGCGTGCCTGTTCTCCACCAAACGGAGCCCAGTCCATCTGTCGGCCCAATCGCTAACTTTACAGGATGCCCCAGTCCTATTGAACGTTAGGTCAACACCAATAACCTCTAGTTTATTGGTGATGACCTAACGTTCAATCTTAATTAAAACTACCAAAGTGGCAAACGAGCTTACGGCATGCCTGATGGTAAGCAGTCACCGCAGCATATGGACGTACATTGAATCTAAAGCAAAAACTGCAGCAATGAGCTTGGTATTCTCTCAAAGGTTAGACGGTACATTACTTATAGCTGCTTTTGCTACATCAACCACAAATTCGGTTTTGTATGGAGTACTGCCACCACTTGTTGGATGAATCAGCGATATATCAACTGGCTTGTTTGGATTCGGCCAAAAAGCGTGGTAAGAGGCTTATTCGCGATTCAGAGCTGATAGACTTTAAGCTACATAGCCTCGAACATCGTGGTTGCGCGTTTGACAGTATTCTACAAAGTGTATTTCAGGGAACGGGAAAAGGCTGTTTCTAGACAGGCATGCTCCGCGCTCGGCCGCATCATCGCTTTACATCGGTGAGATGGAGGTCAAATGCCTGCTTAGTTTATTGTAAACGAAAGAATAATCTTTCCGACTCAGTAAAATGACATAGTAGTACATGACGACGTCACAGAATACAATCAGGGAATCAGGAAAGTCCGATAGCATCACCTCGTACGGCATTTTTGCCATATCTAGTGGCAATAATTAATTCATTTTCTTGCTACCTACTAACTTATACTTGAGTCATAGACCTTCACTGACTTTTGCTTACAAGTTTAAGTATGGCAGCTAATATATTTGCTTCCTCCAAAGGTGCGCAACAACTCTGTCCAAGTTATGGATACGCTATTCTTGTGCCTGACCAACACGAATACTTTGATCAAGGTATACATTCTTTGGGTGCGAGCACCATTGATAGAGGAGCTACTCGCAATTATGAAAGGTGTGTGGGCATTGATTTTATAATTCAGATGACATATAATGAAAACATTTACGAAACCTGATACGCCAAAGCGAGAACTTGATGTTTGGTGCTTCGTTTTCCAAATATAATTTTCTGAAATAAAGTCGAGGATGCATCTCGGTTGGGCAGCATTCGGAAAATTGCGGAGGTAGTTCTCGTTCAAGTGTCTTAGAGGAAAGTCTTTGAAAGTCAACTAACTTTTTAACAGCAGAGGGAGGCCTAGCTACGTCTCCATGGTATAAGGGCGGCGGATTAAATAACTTTTCGTTCCAGGTCCTCTGTTCAACCAAGGCCTTCCAAGTCACGACGAGCTGCTCCGCGCTACCTGCCGCCACGCCTATCGCTTCCTCCGGTTTTTTCAGTGCCTGCCACTAAGCACAGTCGTGCTCTGGACCGTATACCCAGTGGTTCTGCACCTCAGAGGGCTACACCAACCGTTCACTATTTGGTTGCCTTTCGATGAGACCGTTGATCCGCAGTGAGTAGGTTCAATAGCTAAAGTAGGCATTTCAAAAATTATTATTAACTTAGATATTAATGATGAATATTATCAAGTGCCTTGGGAAATAGGTGCCTTAACCTGCCTGTATCAGGAAAAAGGCCCCGCGGGAGAACCAATAAACAATGGATTGACATCACCGAGTCGGACGCGAGAGCCACCGGCCAAGCCAACATGAGGATGCCGAAGATCGAGCAAAGTAGAGAAGGAAACGAAGAAAACTAATTCTGACAGCAGCCGGGATTGACGGGTCCGATGATAATGATGATTATTATCAAGTGCCATGGTATAATAAATTGACTAGTACACGCTGGCCGGTCTTCATGCGTCTTCCCGTATTATACCTGGTTAAGATCGATATTTCGGTGTCCATTAAAAAGGGATTATTTAACAATAATATCTCATCATCATAATCTCAGCCCACAACAGTCTAATGCGGGACTTAAGGTTTCCGCTATGAAAGGGGAGGTTATTGCCATAATGATTTCCACGCTAAGCACTTGGCGGGTTGGAGATCGCAGTGTTATAAATACTTAATATGAAATGGAAAACGCTAATATCCCAGCCTGCAGAGACTGGATCATCTTCCTTGAAAACATTAGTCGCTTTGTACGATATCCGCTATAGAAGTTGGTACTGTTCTACTCTGCCGGACACCGCGCGGTAAATAGTATCTACGGTTTACATTCTCATTTTCCTTTTCCTCTCTATATTTCCAGTCACAATGGTTCTCGTAGATACCACATTCTAACATTTATTTATTCTAGATTCTACATCGCAATAGCGTATGCCTGGCTACAAGTCTCATGGGTCGCGATTGGGGCGAGTACAGCGGATTCCTTTATAACTTTTATGTTTGTGCAGAGCAAAACGCAAATCGCTATCCTCAGGTGAGACATTGTAACCACTATCCACTTAACTCGTATATATTGACCTTCCCTATGTACTTATCATTGAGGTCACTTGACTATGACTTGAGGATTGAAGTCACTAGGTACAGTGCAAGAACATTACCACTTCAAGAAAATTTTACTTTTTTTTATGTCATACTGTAGGCAAACAGACAGGCGGGCCACCTAATGGAAAGTGGTCACCACTGCCTATAGACAATAGCAACACCATGAGTGTCGCCAATGCGTTGCCTACCTCTATAACGCGTTGCTCTGGCAGCAAAAAGGCAAATGCCCCTCCACTGCAAAAGCCACGGTTTCCCAAATCCCCACCCCATGGAGCACAGGAGACCTTACTCGCCGGCAGAAACACAATACTATTTAAAAGAGTATTGTTTAGCTGCGGTATTCTGCCGCCGCTACAGCAACATGCACGGTATTTGGAGCATATTTAGCTAAAATCTTAGAAGGAAGCATTAGCTGTCTCTATGCCTAAAGGACTTGTCGTTTATCCCCAGGGTATTTTTAAATCATCGTCATCATCACAGCCCGTAACAGTCCACTGCAGGACTTAGGGCCTCTCCCACAAAATGGGAGGTTATTGCCATAATCTCCACGCTTGGCAGGCGGGTTGGAGATCGCAGTGTTTAAATATGACTGGAAAATGCTGCAGCCCATTTTCCGGACTACAGAGACTCTTGATCTTTTGCCTCGAAAACATTAGTCGCCTTGTACGACACCCATGAGTGTAAGGGATTGGTGCTATTCTACTCTGCCGGACACCACACGGCCAATAAATTTTTAAATAATAAGTAAAAATTTTATCCTTGAATGCTATAAAAACCGTTTAACAACAGCACTGTAGTGCAAAGGAATATGATTGTTAAGGTCGTCATGCACTTATGCTCCTGCATTGTACTTTCGGCACCAAAGACCAGTGTCAGTAGCGAAAGACTTCTATATAACCTCAGTTTATATAGAAGTATTTGTCAGTAGCATGCTAGTGATACCCTTGGTATTGCACGGTACGGTACCTGCTTACCATCAGGCAGAGAGCAGCAATGTTTCTGTCAGAAAATCACATATGACTTACGTAAACACTAATATCCAGGGCGCGCCGTCGCTTTACGTACTTTGTGTTTCCAGGCTGGATTTAGAAACGCTTGTGGAAAAGAGTAAGGAGGTTGCATCGGAAAAGAGTATCGAATTCACAACTGCGCTAGCCCTACGTTTCAAGGCTATAATGGCCCATTATGAGGAAATCGACACGTAAGTTTTATTACTTATTAGTGTCAAAAAACACGACCGAAAAATGCATTCGTCCCCCGCGGAAGTTGCCCACACGCAGTTCGGATCTTTCGGAACTATCCTGCGAGATTCTATTATTTTTCCAGGATCGAAAGATCCCCTTATGACTGTGACACTCATGAATAGGAAGCTCCGTGTTCGTGAAAGAGTTTTGGAAATCGGTTAATAAGTTACTCCCAACACTCTAACTAACAAACACATAAACTTTTCCTCTTTATAATATTAGTATTAATATATATTTATTTATTTATTTTATATACCAGTAACAAGGAGTACGTCACAGAAAGATAGACTAGTCAACTATGAAACCAGCAGAGCTTCTTCATTCGAGTTGTGACGTCCACATGGATTGGCATCCAGATCGCGCATCTAAAACTCAGTACCCAATCCCGACTATTTTATATTCAGCATTACACGGCTTGTCAATTGGCACGATTACTAATACTGCAATAATTTTCAGCTTCAACAAAAAGCTTCAGAAATCATTCGGTCCAGTGATTTTTATACAATTCCTGCTCAGCGGGTGGTTACTCTGCGCAACAATATACCATATGACTGGTGTAAGTAGTTTTACTTTCTCCCACAAGAAGTTACTTCAGCGATCCGTTCGGCATTGTAGAGAAAACCACTGTTTTATACCTTTAAACCTACTTTAAACGCATATTGACCAATACACATTATGACCAGTCATAAAACGCGAAATGTCAAATAGAATATAGACCAATACATTTTACATAGGTCAAAAATTGATAAGAGATATCATATCTCGAATAACATATTTAATCCTACATACATAATTCACGATCTTAAAAAGTTCATAATATAATTTGAATAATTATTAAGTTATGTGGTCAATTTAGTACAACTTTGTCGTTTCAACTGTAGCGAACACCCTCATTCAGAGTCGGTCATCATCATCATCAGCCTATACTAGTATACTACTGGACTTAGACCTCCCCCAATGGACGCCAATGCACCCTGTCCTCGGCTCACCGCATCCAGCATCCACCTGCAGCTGCCCACGAATCGATGGCCAACTCCATCTGACCAGAGTTGGTCATCTTCACATAATCAGCCCGCTCATAACAGGCCATTGCTAGGACTTGACCATTGTCCACACTGCATGGCCATAATCTCCACGGTTGGCAGTCGGGTTGGGGATCGCAGGTAGAGTCCAAAATTTAAGTTTGCTTTGTCTTATTTATGGACGTGGGTGGAGATTCTTACTAAAAGATAATAGTCGTTCGTCTTTTACGTACAACCCGGCATTGGATCATGGAGTTTTCGTCTATAAAATAAATGTGAAAGTGTTTTTTTTCGCCCAACGCAAGGGCAATGGGCACCCTCCGGGCTAACAGGGGACGGACGAGGTGAACTCTCATAGATTACCAGCCGGCTAGTTATGCACGCCTCACTCTAACAGATCCACCCCCTTGGGACTACCTATAATATAGTCAAGGAGGCGTTTCAGGCTTCATCGGATGCGACATCCCATGGGGATGGGTCGCGCACTTGAAAGTGGTGAAATAGGAGAGGAGTTTGTATTGGGAACTTGCACGCCGATCACTGCGTTTTTACTGCCCAGTAGCGCCATCGTCTGCGTTGCGTACCTTCGTAAAAGTTGAGGATATGTTGGTTCACGCGAACGAAGTCGCGGGCAACAGTTAGATTGATTTACTGTCACTATACCATTAGATTTAATATTATTATTAGATTATAAATACCTATTTCATAAAGAAATTTTAATATTTTGTATTTTATATTTACAGTTGAGTTCGTTAGTTGACTTTGTGTCGACAGTAATGTATCTGATGTGTGTGCTGTGGGAGATTTTCCTTTACTGCTACTACGGAAATGATCTAAATGTCGAGGTTAGTAGTTGATAACATGTTTAATTTTTAGTCGAATTTTGTAGTATGTATTGTCTATTTGCCTGATCACCCTCGTAGTATAGAATCATCTATAGGGAATAGCGGATGTTTCTAGGCAAGTATTCTCAAACTTGGCAAAACCATTTTCGTGTGTCGCGGGAATCAAGCGAGTAACAATGGTAGTGGTTCGAGAGTTCAAAGTGAGGGTAATCGTCGAATCCGAAAGAGGGTGGACCGATATGTCTGTCCTTAGGAGCGACTTCACACAGCGGCACCAGTCAATTCGTGACCATGACGAATGCAACTGAGTCGAAATATCGAGGTAAAAACAATACTAACCGTGGTAACAAACCCGATAATATGTGTAGTGAAAGTGTAGTGAATAACCACGAAAGTCTTAAAACCTATATTGGCAAAACCAGCAAAATGTCAAATGTCGCCAAACTATAATCTTTTTTAACATTTAGTATATATTCAGGGTGGCGCTGCTGTTGTCTCTCGACTAGCTATATACTTAGCTAATGTTTGTAGTTCCTCTTAAAACTACAGGACTTTAAATACCAATGGAAATATGGATGGATCGCGATCGAGAGGGAGTTCATCCTCATACCTTGGAGCCAAATTAGTCGCGAACTGTGCGGTTCCAAAGGAACTTTCTCCCACGCACACTAAGGTTGTGGAATGAACTACCTGGAGATGTTTTCCCTATAGAGTACAACATGGAGTTCTTCAAGAAAGGGGTTAAAAGGTTTTTACGGAGTCGGCAACGCGTGGGTTATGCCTCTGGTATTGCATACGTTCATAGGCTGCGGTGACTGCTTACTATCAGGCAGGCCGCAAGCTTGTTTGCCACCTGTGGCAAACACATATATATGTATGTGTCGTCGCGTGTAGGAAAGGGGTGTATCAGGATCATTGTCATCAGGGTGGTGATATCAGTATTTGATCGTATTCGTCCAAATAAATTAAAGAATAGGTTCACATTTACTCCACTTTATATATAATTCGCTGTGGATTTACTGCGAAGTATGTTTGTTCACAAAAGAAGTAAAAATTATACTAGCATTTGTTATTTACGTTTTCAGAGTACAGCCCTTTTAGACTCCGCGTATATGATGGATTGGGAGCAACTGCCACTATCCCAGCGCAGGGCCTTCATTATCTTCAAAGAGAGACTGAAGCGGCCCATATTACTGTTGGGTGGCGGGATCATACCGTTGACCAATGATACATTTATTACGGTTGGTATTCAAAGAATCGATCATTGTCTTTATACTCTACAAAATACACGAAAACTACTTTTAGAAGGTGTACATTATCTAAGGCGGTATATTAAGGTTGTCGACTACTCAATAACACAAAATAGAAATAGGGCGGACCGTTCTATATTTTGTGTCAATAGAGTCAAGTTATGTTTCGTCTATACATATAGTTTATCATTGCCAGTACATAATTAAGTTTAGTATACTCATTTTTCCGAAATCTGTCAAAGTAACGTACCATGGTTAAAGCGAGTTCTTGGTGAATCTAGATCTTTATATGAGTTATATATTAGTGGCTTACATGTTCATAAGTCGAACCTTTTGGTTCCTGACATAATTATTGTTCAAGTAAAATGAAACAACTGTGAACGATGGTCTACCATGAAGTGGCGATTTATTCAGTCATTGTCAAAGACAAGCAGAGAGTGTATCATAGATAACACTGCACAGATATATAAAAAACCAACACCCCCACTATATCTAGCAATGTAGTAGTACAAAATGGTTAGACTAACTTTACAAGTTTTTATAAAAGATAGTCCTACCTATTACATTAAGGTAATGATACATTCTGAACACCTAACTGATTTAAGAAATTATAATGCTTTGCAGTACACAAACTCTTAGTGAGCAAATCAGCAGGCATTTCAGCTGTAGGCAAATATTTAACATTTACAATTTTATTCATTACACAATCTCTGCAAAAATGATATCTAATATCGATATGCTTAGTGCGCTTATGAAAAACTGGATTAGCAGACATCTTCTGCGCACTTTGATTATCATTAAACAGATCAACAGTGTACATATTTTGCGTTATTTCATATTGTAAATTACGTAAATAAACAGCCTCTTTACACGCTTCGGCCATTGCCATATACTCTGCTTCGCTACAAGACAGAGCAACAGTTTTCTGTTTCTTAGATTCCCATGAAATTACACAGCCAGACAATGTAAAACTATATCCAGTATATGACCTTCTATCAATAACGTTTGCAGCCCAATCTGCATCTACAAACCCTTCTAACAATGAATTACCATTAGCAGAATACTTTAAGCCATAATGTTTAGTATTTTTTAAATATCTTAATATTCTCTTAACATACGAACATTGTTCTTTTGTATAGCAATTATTAAATTGACTTAAATACGAAACAGAATAAGCAATGTCAGGCCTGGTGAGCACTGCTAAATACATGAGACAACCTATTAATGATACCACATACAACCTGCTGATAAGGAAATTTACCTACGCAGGTCTCATCATCATTAGATACATATAGCTTAGTTTCCATTGGAGTTTGAACAGCTTTACACTGACTCATATTAAACTTTAACAATAACTGATCAATGTAATCCTTCTGACTTAATGAAATTGTTTTCACAGATTTATTAACAGTTACATTTACACCTAAACACTTCTTAATCTCACCCAAATCTTTAATCTTGAAGTGATGAGATAATATTTCTTTTAAGTATTTAGTCTCTTCATTGTCATTTGAAAAAATAAAGAAGTCGTCCACATATAGTGTGACAATTGTTTTCATATTATTATTTGTTTTTGAATACATACATGACTCTATCTTGGATTTAATGTATCCATTTTTCAATAATAAATCATCCACTTTCTTGTACCACGCTCTTGAGGATTGTTTAAGCCCATAAATTGCCTTTTTTAACCTGAGCACCTGACCACTTTCTGTCACTTCAGAGAAACCCTCTGGTATCTGCATATAAATTTCTTCCTCAAGCGTTCCGTTCAAGAAAGCAGTTGTCACATCAAGATGTGTTATTTCAAAATTGAGTTGAACTGACAATGCAAACAATAATCTCAAAGTAGTGTGTCTAACTACAGGAGAAAAAGTATCAGTGTAATCCACACCTTCAACTTGTGAAAAACCTTTAGCTACCAAACGTGCACGAAAACGTACCTTATTCTCACTGTCGTACTTCTTACGCAGCACCCATTTACATTGCACAACTCTACTGTCATGCGGAGCTTTACTCAATTCCCACGCATTATTGTCCTTAAAACATTGAAATTCCTCACGCATAGCCGCTTTCCACTGTTCCTTTTCAGGTCCATTTAAAGCCTCATGCAAAGCAAATCTGATCTTGAACAGAGATTTGACATTCAGATTTTGATTCTGGTTCAATTATAATCACATCCCTACTAGTGAGCACAGTCCTTGTTTCTGCATTGTACAGTCTATATCCTTTTACATTTTCTGGATATCCGATAAGAATACATTTTTGTGACTTCTTATCCCATTTAGTCCTTTTTTCCTTTGCTATATGAGCCATCACAGTGCTGCCGAAGATCCTAATATGGTCTATATCAGGTTTGGAACCAGTCCATATCTCATATGAAGTTTTATTTCCCAACATCGGTGCAACTATTCTATTCTGCAGATACACTGCTGTATTAGCTGCCTCACCCCAAAATTCTTTGCCTAGCCTGGCATCAAAAAGGAGACATCTTGCTTTCTCAACGATTGTTCTGTTAAACCACTCGCATAATCCATTTTGTTGTGGATTGTAGGGATTAGTCTTCTGATGAATCACACCAGCACAGCTCAAATAGTTGTCAAATTCCTTATTGCAGTATTCTAGCCCATTATCACTTCTTAACACTTTTATTGTGCTTTTTGTTTGATTTTCCGCAAGCGCTTTAAATTGCTTGAAATACTTCAACGCCTCATTTTTGTGCTTGAGGAAATAAATGAAAACCATGCGGCTATAATCATCAACAAACAGTAAAAAATATCTGGAGCCTCCGATAGATGTAGTCTCCATAGGGCCACAAATATCAGTGTGCACTATATCCAGCAAGTTATTACTTCTCTTGCCCATGCTCTTAAATGGTAAGCGACACTGCTTTCCTTCACAGCATGCAGTACATGCAGATTTGCAGATATCTACTTTGTCATTCATGGACATACCAATCACAGCATCCTTCATCTGCTTTAAATAACTTTCATTGACATGTCCTAATCTGCGATGCCACGTTACTGATGACACAACTGATGCAGCTAAATCTGTCCGATTTAGCAAGTTCATCTTGTACACTCCATTAACTAAATGCGCTGTAGCTACCAACTGACCATTCTTGTTGTATATCGTACAACAACTATCAGAAAAATTTACTTTGTTGCCTTTTCTAATAAGTTGGCTGACAGATATCAAGTTTGTTGTCAAACTCGGAACACAACACACTTGTTCTACTATGATGTCGTACTCGCAATCATCAGTTATAGTCGTAATCTTCACATCACCAGAACATTTTACTGCCAATACTTCGTTGTTAGCAACAACAATTTGTTTTCCTGGTTCACTGAAAGAATTCAAAATCCAGCCTTCATTTGCCGTCAGATGTACACTTGCACCTGAATCGATGTACCATTCATTTTTATTAAAATTTCCACTCAGGAACACTGCGCTAAACGCATTAGACTGCATTCGAGTTTTATTTTTGGAATTTGATGCATTATTATCATTATTTGTGCACTGGTTTTTGTAATGACCGGTTTGTTTACATCGGTAGCATTTCACCGACTTGACATTCGCGACATTCGTATTGTCAGTGCTACCAACAGAACCATTATTCTTAACCATCTATAATCTCGCTTTGTTTTTTCCAAATCGTGACGTCGTAGCGAAAGCGCCGCTAACTTCACTGTCATCTGTTTCACTCGCCGACTCCATATCCAATAACTTGGTTTTGATGGAATCTGCTGTTATTGCAATCCCTGAGTGCTCGATTGCCATGATCATAGGGGAGAATCGATCAGGCAATCCCGCCAACAACAATGATCCCGTCCACTGATCATTAATTTCAAATCCCGTTCCGCTTAGTTTTTGAGCTGTATCGATAATCTGAGTCACGTATGACGTCATCGAAGTACAATTTTCTAGGCGAATTGAAATTAATTTCCGCAGCAAACTAATTCTTCGCGAAAAACCACTATCATCAAATAGTTGCTTCAGTTTTTCCCACAGTTCTTGCGATGTTTTTACATTTTGTATGTGTACATACAATGACGGATCGATTGTCATAATTAATTTTGCTTTGGTCTTTTCGTCGTCTGCAGCACCCGCATCCTTACCTTCTGGCCTGATGTAATGCTTCATGCCCTCGAGGATTAGGTAATTCTCCGCCGCGAAACACCATTGTGTGTAATTTTCTCGCCCCTTAAGTTTGGGCACATTGACGAGATAGTTGGCCGACATTTTGAATTAACGGTCACCAACGATTAGTCAAAAAATTACACAAGACTTCGACAAAAAAATTATTCTGCAGTGAAATCACGCTTCGAAACAACCTTTTATTACTGGTAATGTCCGAAAATTCTCGCGATTTGTTAGCGTTTTTTGCCCATAACCTATTGTTCAAGTAAAATGAAACAACTGTGAACGATGGTCTACCATGAAGTGGCGATTTATTCAGTCATTGTCAAAGACAAGCAGAGAGTGTATCATAGATAACACTGCACAGATATATAAAAAACCAACAATAATGATTTTCCTTGACAGGCAATGCGGTATAGGAACACCATGACATTTTCTGTGAAAAGGACGATAGATGGTTCGGTTCGGTACATATATATTTTTATGTTACAGATTTTGAGAAGCGGATATTCGTTTTATGCATTTTTGAGAAACTCAACTGAAAAGTAAAACGCCCACAAAACTCACCATCCCATCATCTTTACTTGTTTATTATACCTTGAGAGAAGATGAAATATCGTTTATTTTCTCAATGAATAATACAATTATTATCAAAATGTTTTTGTATTCCACTTTTACTGTACTTTTAGTGCGCGCGGGAGAAAGTTCATTTGGAACCGTACAGTTCGCGTACACACAGAATAAACACATTGTGCATAGTAAAATTTACAATAAGACGATCGCAAAGATAAATCTCACAAAAGGCACAGCTTATTTCGTTGGCGTATTATGTTGGCGTAAGAGACATTGCGGACTAGATGGAGGAGGCTTGCCTGTGCTGGTTTGGTCACGTGCTGCGTAAGCCCCAGAGATAAGTAAGGTAATAGGCCAGTCAAATCTTACATCTAAAACGCAAAACGCGATGTAATGCTGCATTTTTGTAATGTTGTTAAGTCCCCTTAGGAGAGTGTGGAACAATATTTTGCAAGAAAAAAAAATTGTGCTACCTGCGTAATACGTGAAAAACTGCGAAATTTCGGGACATTTTTTACATTTTGGCCTAAAAATCGTAAACTATGCTTTTCTCGCCCAACAAAGCTTAATAGCTTTTAAAATTGATTAAATTTTCAAGGTTTTAAGCCTAAACACAGCTCTATAAAGCATATAGCAACCAAGTTCTGACTCTTTTTAGAGATTTATAAAGATAAAGATAGTCTATTTTTACCGAAAAATAATAAGACCACGCTAAGTTCGCATGGTGCCTAAGTCTACCGGTATCAGGAATAAGGTCCCGTGGACCGCCACAGAAGCGATAGATAGACATCGCAGAGTCGGATGCGAGAGCCAACGGCTACAATGCGAGGGTGCCGAAGACTTCGTAATTAGTAGGAAAGCAGACCCTGACAGATACCGGGATAAAGGTTAAGATTATTTTTTTTCGTCGGTTGGTTAACCTAGTTCTGTTACGGATATCGACGTTTCTGATCCTATTACGAATTTATCTATGATGTAATTAGGATAAGTTTTTATTGAGAAATAAATTTATCTTATCTTATTGCATGGAAAAACTCCGAGCATAGCAGTCAATATTACTTTTAACAAAATGTTTTATATCCAGCTGCATTGAGCAATTTTATAATTAATTGTAATTTCAATCAAAAGTATTATCAAAAGTCTACATTCTTTTATCGATTTTGATAGTTAAAAGTACTATTGAATGGGTAAAAGCTTTGACTGTACCATCTACATTACGAGAATTGACAGCGTGCAAAGATGGTTTTTCGCATTGTTCTTATAATAAGGTAGTTAAGAAAATGTATGATAGGCTCAAGCTTTTTCTAATAACGCTCTCTGCCGGATTGTAGGCATTTGTTTTCTGTATGGAAATGAATCACCTGGTGGTTTTTCAGTATTCAGGAATGCACCCTAGCTCGAAGAACTTATTGAGATTATCTTGTCCCGCATTTGACACAAAAAAAGTAGGGGTAAGTCATCCAAGCCAGGAGAAAAATATAATTTTTTTTTTACTACAATTTTATTTGATGTATATTTTGTTTTATTCTGTGATTGTGACTTTAGTACCAAAATAATTTTTAAATCTTTAATTCTGGTTTCGAATTGTCTCGGCTTTTATTGTATCTTCACAATGCTAAGATTCGCCCTTGTGATGCTGCGACATGGTTCGTAGCATAAAAAAATATGATAAAGACGTCTTCAAGATCTGAAACAATAAGAGAACTAATATTAATAATAACAGGACCTCGTGCATTGGTTGCGCCTTAGGGAAATCGTTGAGGAAACCGAAGACTTTGTAGTATCGGTAGTACAGTATATCCCAAAGTATGGGACATAGGAATAAAGCACTGCAAAGCCTGTCTCGAGCTTGCAGAGGTACTATTTTCGGGTGTCTAGTACAGAATATTTGTACGAACACAACCAAGCCGCTAAAATAATCCATCTCGGCTCAGCTTTCAAGTCTGGTCTTATTTTTTTGTAGTGAAAAGGATAAAGTACTCGCTAGAGTCGAACCGCGCTTAGATGTACTAAAAACGGTTCAAAATCATGGATAAGAAGCCTGTTCTTGCTAACAAGCCACCTTTACAAGCTGTAGCTACTATCGTAATGCTGAACTAGGTAACGCCGTGTCTTAGTGGATATTACTTTCCCTTTTGATGAGAAATGAATGAAATGAACCCAGAAAGGGAATGAGATATGGGTTTAGGCAAGGGCCTGCATTTCTCCTCGATAATGTTGTCACCTCTCAGACAGAGTTGAGGCCGCCCTAGAAGTTGGAGAGTTGTAGCCTGTATTGATTAGGTACGCAATGCCACACTCGCAAAATTCCACATTCGCAAAATCTCACATTCTCGAAATGTCACATCTTATACGTTGGCAATAGAGAGTTAGTCAGTAGATGTGATATGACATTTTTAAATTGTGACATTTTCCAATTTGATTTAGTGGTGTTTTATGAATATAGCATTTTGTGATTTTAAGAAAAGACATTGCGAATGTGGCATTTTGCATTAAGGTGTCATTTTGTGAATGTGACATTCTGCGTCCAATCCGAAGTTAGCGCTCACGGCGACGGCGGTGTTGGCGCCGACGGGCACGAGCCCCAGCGCGCGCAGCCGCGTCGGGACCTGCACGCGCCGCAGCAGCATCAGCACCACGCGCCGCTCGCGCGCCCGCATGCGCTCCCACGGCATCGAGTACACGGCGTCCGGCAGTAGCTCGCTCTAATGGAAATATCAAAATTACTCATACCTGGCTTTAGCCTACCACGGCCCATTGACCTCCAAAAGGGCCAAAGCTAATCTCAACTGCTCGTGGCCCCCCATGACCCCCTGTCTGCTGACAGACGGACGAGGCTAGGGCTAATCGGCTCTTCCCTAACAGGTTGTGCGGATTGGGTGGTAGTCGCCGTACGTAAAAGCCAAAACAGATCAGGTAGAAAAGTATCCCTGCATAGGGCGTCGCCTTAAGACTAAGAACTGCTTAGCTGTGCTGGTTGTTTAGAGAGGATGATTGAAAGGAGATTAACGTACACATTATATTGCAGGAATTAATATTATTGTTGGAAGTGGAAACCGAGATGTCGATAAAATCGATGACAATATAAAGTCAAGTCAGGAATACCCTAAACCGATGTACTTATTTGAAAATGAATGTGAAAGTAGCATGTGAGGAGCGTAGCAAGCAGAACAATGTGGCTACATTAATTGTGGGCAAGAAGATAATATCTGCTGACCCTAGTAGTCTAAGAGGTAGCTCACCTGAGTTACAAGCAGCTCAAATACTGCACTCAGCAGTACCAGCTGTTCCACCAATATAATTGTCAATGGGCCGTATTCTATTAGTGCAGCGGTATCCTGTGACAATATCATACAAAATTATGTCACATACGGTTTGGATCCCATAAACCTCCGGAAAGACGTTGGCTCTCTACGTGTTCTCTATCCTCTGTACAACGGGGAATTTTCCGAATAACTGATTTAAAGGTTTAAAGGAATTATCTTTCACGCATACCAAGGTTGAGGACTGAGCTCCCTGAAGAGAAGAGAAGAAAGGGGTGAACGCTTTTACAGGGTCAACAGCGGGTGGGTGATACCTCTGGTATAGCAAACGTCCATACGCTGCGGTGACTGCTTACCATAAATAAGGCAGTCTGTAAGCTTGTTTACCAGCTTAGTGATATGATTCTACGTTTATATCGGTAGAAATCTATAATTGGCTCTGTGATGCCAGTTTTCCTTACGTCAATGAAAGAAAAAAAGATTACACAAATACAACAAGGGATATAGCTATTACCAAGGACGAACACTCTAGGAGTAAAATGCAGAGACAGATCTGATGAAATGAGTAGTACACGAACAGCATTGGCCCGAAGACTCGCGTGCAGTGGTCCAGAAACCTGCAATACAACTACTTATAAACCTTTCTAATTCCATGAAAATGGCATTACTTATCTGCATTTCTTATTTTCGTAATTGTAATAAGTGTGTATAATATCCCGTGTTACATCTTAACTTACTGGACAATTTTTCTGTGATGATCAATGTTGTCTTTCAGAACTTGCAATATATGTTGAGATTCCTCACGCGAGTACATAGCGGGGCGCAGGTATTTGTCGGGGACTGCGGGCAGAGAGATGCTCTCTATGTTATAGAGTAGGATCTTCAAATGCCCCCACGCATGAAAGACAAACAGCGATAAGAGCAAGTCAACGATGACGAAATAGAAGCCAACGACGTAGGACATGAAAACGTTTAAACAGTTAACGCCAATAAAGACTACAAGGGAGCTTTGGTAGTCGAAGGGAAGCCAGTAGTATACGGAGAGCTGGTAGCGACGGCCGGCTGGAGCGGGGAACTCCAATCCCGCTCGGTAGTTGTTCCAGAACGGTGCGAAATTGAACAGCATCGCACCCACCACCATCTGCCCGTGCAACGCGTATGTGAACGCCGCGCAGATTCTGTTTACATACCGGATCACCTGAGGACAGACGGTCAATGAAATGTTTTTATGACCTTTTATACTTGTAACGTTAAGGATATGTTCAGGGTATGTAGGGTTTCCTACAGCGTATCATCAGCGTAGCATATTTTTTTGCTATTATACGACTATCACGAACACTAACACAAAAAAATCTGCTATCGGCTTATTATGCTTACTTCCACTCCCACCTGGCCTATGGTATAGACCTGTGGGGGCAGGCAGCAGATCAAAATCGGCCATTTTTATTACAGAAGAGGGTGGTGCGTGTTTTTTCCGGTATGGCGCTCGATACGCCCGCGAGACAATTGTTTATTAATTTAAACATACTCACCCTACCTTCTCTGTACATTTACCAGGTAGCCAAACATGTGAGAAAGAATCTAAAGGAGTTTCAAACGATCGCACTACGAAGCTCCTCTAGGAGGCAACACGATCTGCCCATACCGACTCATCGCCTCGATAAAACTACTCGATCGTTAGAAATAATGGGTCCGCGAGTCTTTAATAAACTACCGATAGATATACGCGGGAGCAAGACTGAGTACGGCTTCCTCAAAAGATTAAAAACTATGTTAATTGAAAAAGCATACTATTCTGTAAAAGAGTTCATTGATGAGTGATGCCCTTCATTCTCCTCCGCTGTAATGGCTTTGTGATTGTGTTGACATCTATTGAAATCAATTATTTTTTTTGACATATTTTTTTTAATTTTCTTTTATGTTCCATAATTATTATAATATTTTTAAGTTGACTTTATTATCTATATATAATTTTGACATTGCTATTATAATTACTTGAATGTTTTAATTTGACATGCCAATGATTGTTATTCGTAATCTAATCTACTTATTTCAATTGTATTTTAATTGTTGAAATTAACTGTCGATAATTTTATATCACTTATTGTTATGACGATGTATGTATAATACTATAAATAAATAAATATAAATATAAATATCTTTGTTGACGAGTAGCCCAATATTTCTACATAGTTGCATGCATCGTAGTAACGCGACCCGGGTCCCGTGGACGGTCAGACCAACGTTTTGTTAGTTTCCTAAATGTCTACTATAGCTACAAAGTGGAATTTTTCTTATACTCGATGATGAGGGATAACCTACTTCACACACTGAAGTCCAGCAAAGGAGTATCAGAGCCCGCTATTGACATCATGTTGTAAATGAGCATTTGCTAGTTTTGTCTGAATCCATAATTGCACATTCATGCACTAACAGTAACCCACCTCTGTGGAGTACTCGGGCCGCTGCTTGCAGTGGATGAGATGCATGTCCTCAAGAAATACACGCATTAGATCCTGGTACTCCTTGTGGACCACTGGCACTGCTATGCGATGCTGCAATTGAAGAATTGAAACATGATTATCCTTTATTTTAACTTATTTTGAATTAATTTAGGCCCCACTTCCTCCTGAGTAAACAATTATTTTTATAAGATAAACTTTGTTCGTTCGATATCCTTTGCAAAATGGGATGATTCAGGCTAAAATAATAAATAATAGTAAATAAAATAAATGAAAAATCGTGGACAAATTCACACAGCGCCATCTCACCCCAAACTAAGTACAGATTGTACTATAAATAATAATAAATAATAAATAATCGTGGACAAATTCACCCAGCGCCATCTAGCCCCAAAGTAAGCAAAGCTTGTGTTATGGGTGCTAGCTAACTGATATACTACTTATGTACTTTTAAATACATACTTATCATACATATAACACCCAGACCCGTAACAGAAATTAAAATTCATCATTTTCAAATTTCTGCCCGGCCGGGAATCGAACCCGGGACCTCTTGCGTGGCTGATTGGCATGTTGACCACTAAACCACTCAGATCGTCAAATAAATAAGTAAATTCATAAATGTTGATCCAGGCAGTACACGCTCACGTTTTATGGAACAAGCAACTACTCTACAAATCTGCATAGCTTAAAGATATGCAATTTTGCTGGTATTTTACCCTCGACGAAAAAAGAGGGGTGATAGGCCTACAAGTTTGACGTGTGTATCTGTGTGTATGTCTGTGGCATCGTTACTTTTAAACGGATGGACGGATTTGGTACGATTTTGTCTTATTGAAAATCAGTTTACTCAAGATGGTTCTTAGCAGTAAAATCTCTGTAATTAAAATCTCTGTAAAAATATTTTAATATCTAAATGTAAAATTGGTCGGGACTTATTCGACTTTTTCTGTCGGTCACGTTATCGTGGGAGAGGTGAAAAGTTGCATGTTTCACACGCAGTGTTTTTGGTGCGTTATAACTTGCAGTCGACATTTTCTCTAGCCACAAATATCTGTAAAAAAGTCACTGAATCTCTATAGCAAGCAAAAAACTAATTCTCTACGATATTCGCTAATCCTCTATTATCGAAGATCGTTTTAATTTACATTTTTAATAGAGATTCTTAGTTAAAGAAAATGTCGAATTCGAGATATCACAGCGCTCTTGTTCGCAGCAAAAAGCGTTGTTGCTGCGAGTTTTCATGCACCCAATGCGCTCTTTTCGTGCAGCAGAGGTAAACATAACTATTGCTAAATAAGGCGCTAATTTACTTTTGCATGACATCTTACTAACAATGCAAGTGATGATCATCAGTATAGTGATGTAACAGTGGCCGAGCTCGAGGAAGCTGGCTGTCTGCGTGTTCACTATGATATAAAAAATGCTGCCGGTTGCTGATAGGGAGCACAGGATGAGCAGCAAGTATTGGCTACTGAAGGAACGGCGCGGCCAGAAGCCCATGAGGCGGAGCGAGCCGCGTACCAGCTGCAGGTGGCGTAGGCCGAGCGGGTCGCCCGCCGACGGCCATGCGCCACGGATCTACGCAATAATTATCACCTTCAAGTCATACGGTAGACAAACATAAAACTTTATTGGACATTGGATGGTGTAACAGCGCCCTGGCATTACTTTCATCGGAGTCTGCCAGAGCTCTGTAGAACTTGTAAACTTAGATATCTACCGTTTCTGCGGGCCGCCGCGACACCGACAGTGACATGGGTCTACTCACAGTTTTAAATTATTTAATTATTAATGTTTCCTTTAGCTATTATGTAACTATTATTGTGTCGTGGTGTGCTATGTAAATGACTTACTTTCTTTATTTATTTAAAATTTTGTCAAAATCGGTCTAGCTATTTCGGCGTTCTTAGGCATCATACACACATACACACATTCATTTTCAAACTGCCAAAACTAAATATCCATAGTACAACGTAGTCCATAATTGAACATAATTTCAATCAAACAAGTGGTTAAATAAATAAATAAATAAACAAGCAACGTACCGATCTGATCATGTTTACGTTTTTTAAAGCTGAAAGATGCTAGCCACACAAACTCAAGCACCTAGTAATTTGCTGAGTAACTATACGGCGATACGTTACGGCGGCAAGTTAAACATCGGCAATGCTTTGCACTTTAGGGATAAACCTGGCAAAGATATCAAAAGGTTTCTTTCAGGAGTTGCACCTTGGATAGGTTAATTAAATTATTCTCTTGGCGTTAATGTCCCGATTATGCTGTAGTACGCAGGGGCCCGGGGTCCGCCGTGACCATGATTCAGCATTTGGCAGATCAAGTAATTACAGTGGAGGGACTGCTATCTGATCTCTATGACTCTGTTACCAGGGGAACCTGACTACATTGGACCATGGTTACACATTCAGTCGCCCGAATTAGTCTCATGTTATTATTATTTAAGCGTTGTTGCTTTGATAACTGTCAGATACATTGTATGTTACAAAAGTCACAAAAAATAATTTATGTTACATACAATAACTACTTAAATGGTTATTAAAGTACTTACCGAATTATTATTTTATATGCACATGAACTGTAACATATTTCTATAATTAACTGTGTCAATTACTGTATATTTTTAATTGAATTTACTTAACTAAATAACATATTACAGTTGCGCACACATATTATCAATGTACTTTTTTGTTTACATTTTATCCCAAGTGACATGGCGGAGATGGAAAAATTTACATGAATTGTATGGTACCGAAGACATTACACGAAACTCCGTCAATTAGAATGGAATGTAATTTTGATTGAAATGTAGTTTAGACAAATGCGGAACCCAACGGCAATCGATCGACGGACGTAAGCTTGTTTTGATTTACGCGCCTTGATATTTTTCAAATTAAATAATTTCAAACGTATTTTGAATCGTGATTACTAAGGCTTTGCCTGTATTTACCCAAGCAGCCCTTCAATCTAATATTGCAATGCAAATACAAAATTAGTGAGACGTATCTACGTATGGGTTTTATAAACGCAGCGATGAAATTACTGAAGGGAATTACTTTATTGTACTAGTAATTTTTGCTCAAAGTACATTTTTTTTTAGAAAGTCTCTGTAGTTTCATGTGAGAATGAAACGTAACTCAACTGAACTAAAAGCGATCTCACTACCGATATCCTAAATATTATAAATTCGAAAGTTTGTAAGGAGCAAAATGGTGGTCTATAGTCTCTGGCTATTCCACCAGTGGGATAGAGGCATGAGTTTTATGTCTGTATGAAAGGATGTAGAAGACCGGGTGAAGTTGTGAAGCACGAGTAGGAGCGCTAGGACTATGATGATGATGATAAATGTATGTATGTAAGGTTGTATAGATTGATGTTTGTTACTCGATCACGCAAAAACTACTTGAACAGTTTTTTTATTAGACTATAGGCTTGCCTTTGACTTGAGTGACAGTGAGGTCGAAAATGTAGCATGCGTGCCTAGAAGAAACCTATTTTGATATTTGGCAGCAATGTAGCTTATTGCTGAAGCTTATACGTTAAAACCCAATTTTATGAGGACGAACTCGCTAGCCAAATTAATAGTAAAATAATTGCTTCTAACATTGGTTCCTCTTTTATTGCTTCTTGAAAGATTTCAGTAAGCGCGGTCATGCATTGCCTCATAGGTTAGAGTATTTAAAACACTATTATTACTTTAACATTACTTACTTTAAGCCATTTCTGTCCCAAGGCAGGGCAAAGGTGTACATGTTAAAAATGACTAGATGGCAATATATGAGAACCCGCTACTACATTACGACCCGCTGATACCGTGGCATCACCGAGCAGTGTGCTAAGCAGTTGCACGACCTCATTCCACCGGCCTCTTTCTGCCATCGGGAGACTGTTTCTGTCGTGGATCTTCCACCTATCCGGACGAACCACTTTGGCTCGACCTTTATAATGCGTACGGCTAAGGAAAAGAACGCGTTGACTCCGAGTGTGTTCCCTGATGAATATAATCTGGGTGCCTTCAAGGCTAGAGTAGGCTGTTCCAAGAGGGGCATGCTTCATTTTCAACCGCATCGTCACTTACCAACAGGTGAGATGGCGGTTAAATGCCTGTCTTGTATCACATAAAATAAACATTGGGAATTTGTCTGTGATGCCACGGTATTCGGTAACTGTTCAGTGGATGCAGAAAAAAAACAAGACTTGTATTTAATAAAGCACATTTTATTATATTTAGTGTAAATCATCATCACTACATATAATAAATCAAAGTCCCACGCCTGTCTGGCTGTGTTCGCGATTATCTCATAACATAACGTTCTGGACGTATTTTCATGCGGTTTTCACCTATAGACAGAGTGATTCGTGAGGCAGGTTTAAGTGTAAAATTTATCCCGAAATCTAATGTAGTTCCCGCGGGAACGGGAGGAACATTAAAATCTAATTTCAACCGGACGATATCGCGGGCAAAGCTAGTCATAATTAAAGAGCCCATGTCAGTCCACTGCTATACATGAACCTCCTTCACGCTAGATATTGCTACAATCTTCACGAGCGTCCGCGTCGTTACCATACAAGCATACCATGTTTGAGCTATTTCTCCAGATAGGTAGAAAATAATCATCTTGGCGTTAATGTCCTGGTTGTTCTCTCACCCACGTGGGCCCGGGGTCCGCCTTGACCATGATCCTGAATATTCTCAAAACATACCTTGATTGAGCTAGTACTTCAGGTCGTAAACGTCATAAAAGCAATTTTGAAATGAAATGAATATGAAATGAAATGAAATGAAAATATTTATTTATTTTGATAATATTCCTCTTTAGTATTTTTTAATTTTTTCAAGAACTGTTCCTGAATTAAAAGTTAAAGTTTAAAAAGCAAAAAATAATTTGTGACGTTAGATATTAGAAGTAATTTAGCGCATTATCACAAAAAATTATTAAGCTGTTTCCTACCTGAAAAAACCCAAACATGGTGTTTTGAAAATATATTTTGGATTTCCAGAAAACCGATGGCTGAAAGATAAGATATAGATAGATAGTATTATATATTTTTGGAATCGGCTCATAAAGCCCTTTCAATTGATACAATGGGTTTTAAAAAACATATATATTCATTTAGAAAAATTAGGTCATGTATGTATGTATGTAAACTCTTTATTGCAATTAAAAAGAAATACAGTAGGTAGAAAAATATCATCATAGGTAATTGTTCTCTACAATGACGAAATTTGGGCTTATGCGATTCAAATTGATCTAAAACGATTTCGATGTAATTTCGTATGTAAGGGATTACTGTACCGATATTATAAGAATAAGAAAGATAAATCGATCTGTAGCTTGTACCAAAAGCAATGAAATAGCAAACATTGATCTCTCGATCCGATCTATTTTGTAAGCGGTCAAAGCGACATCTGTTAAGCTTTAAATAGTCGTGTTCGTTACTATTTAACGAAATAAAAATATTTAGAACACTTTACATAAACTTTTCATGACGTTAGTAATTGATCGAGAGATCCATCCATTGAGCATGAATTACAGCTATAATTACGAGTAATTTTTACACACGTTTTCCGGGGTCCCACTGAAAACCAGAGCTTCGGTTCGCACCGAGGCAAAATGCTGAGTGAGGTCCCTTTCACACATGCATTACACCACTAACACACACCACTTATCTTCTACCATTCGCATCAACACTGTGATAGCTTTTATTTGCTTCTGCTTTTATGTGCTTTTTTTGTTAATTTTTATGTACTGTTTCTTTTCTTGTGTTACAAAATGTAGTGTTTTCCAAATTTTTGTGTTGTGGTGTTTCTGTTTGTGTAAATAAATATTTCTTATTCTTATTCCCTGTATTTTTCAGGCATAAATAATTGCAAAGACTCGCCACCGCATTTTGACCCACCCGGCAGCGCCATCTATTGTTTGCGTTACATATCTCTGTATCCCAGATACTAGAACTAATTGTTCGAAATTACTCACATTCTCTACATCATGAGCTCTTTCTTCGTCTTTTGTATAGTTTCCATTACGGTCTTCTTAATATCTGGGTAGCCGTTCAACAAATCTTGCCAGTTGGTATATGCTAGACATACAGCATCCACAACCTGGAGAAAAAGAGCCACAAGCCTAAAAATCAATAATCCTTACATTATCATAATCATATTGGCGCGCGCGAGAGCACAACCGGGACATTAACGCCAAGATGAACATACGGGATCTGCGATGCCACAACGGTACACATAGAAACACAGAAAGATACACTAAACACACTTCTTGCGTTTGGGGCGAAAAGAACAATCCACTGCTGGACGTGAGACCCTTTACATTAGTGATATCTCCATTATATCCTATATATAATATATAGATATTGCCATTATCTCTAGGTCGCTGTATTGAGAAACTATAACATGCTTCTGTCCATTCCCCTAGAAATGTCTCTAATGCCTAATTTATACTGGTCAAGGACAGTGGTGAGTGGCGAGTGCAAGTACCGTGGCTAGCGATTTCAGTGCCACTTTTCAGCCGATGTGGACAAGCACAAAAAATTTAATACGGCCCGCCAATATACAAGCAAGGCAGCTTGGAAGTTAACTTGGCTCGCTAGTCCGATCGGGTTTAACAACTATACTTACCTAGTTCGCTAACACTTGACCAATGTAAACTGGGCATAACATTTTAGTCCCATTTTACAAATCCTGTAATGCCGATTATTAAATATTATCTAGACAACCATAGGTATTGAAAAATATTTTACCGTTCTTGAATTATAAGAGAAATGGTAGGGTACGTTTGGCATTATTGCATGAATTAGGCCCAAGTAAGTGTTCTGGCCCAGCACGGTCACCATCCTGCTGTCACCCCTGCAATCAAACAACAAATTAACTCTTCCCAAAATTGTGGGAAACATATTTATGAGTATCTATTGTCATCATCATCATATCAGCCAGAAGACGCCCTGCTGCTGCTGCTGGGCATAGGCCTCCTTCAGAGATCTTCACAAAGGCAGGTCCTGTGCTTTCCGCATCCAGCTGGTACCTGCGATCCTTAACAGGTCGTCGTCCACCTTGTAGGATGCCTACCCACGCTGCGTCTTTCGGTACGTGGTCGTCACTCGAGAACTTCATTGCCCCATCGGCCATCTGTTCTTCGAGCTATGTGCCCTGCCCACTGCCACTTCAGTCTGGCAATCCTTAGAGCTATGTCGGTGAGCTTGGTTCGCTTGTGGATCTCCTCATTTCTGATTCGATCGCGCAAAGAAACTCCGAGCATAGCTCTTTCCATTGCCCTTTGGGTAACAGTGAGCTTTCTTATAAGGCCCATAGTGAGCGACCACATTTAAGTTCCGAAAGTCATCACTGGCAACACACATTGGTCAAAGACCATTGTCTGGAGACCCTGCGGTAATTGGGACAAAAATATGTGGTGTAGCTTCCCAAACGCTGCTCAATCGTGTTGGATTCGTCGATTGACCTCTTTCTCGAAATTGGACCTACCTAGCTGGACTATTTATCCTAGGTATCGTTAGTCGTCAACAACTTCAAGTGGAGTGCCTCCAACTGTCACTGGAGTAGGCATAACATGGACATTCGACGTAATTTTCGTCTTGTCCATGTTTCAATTTAAGACCTACTTGTTGAGAGGTACTACAGAGGTCATCGAGCATTTTGCCAAAGTCTTCCAGGGTTTCAGCCATGACTACGCTATCGTCAGCAAATCTGAGGTGAGTGAGGTACTCGCCGTTAATATTGATGCCAAGTCCGTCCCAGTCCAGAAGCCTAAATATATCCTCCATCGCAGCTGTGAACAACTTCAGTGATATGACATCACCTTGTCTAACACCTCGCTGCAGCTGAATAGGTTCTGTGGTCTTGTCCTGGAGACGAACTGACATAGTGGCGTTTTCGTGCAAACACTTCAGTGCTTCGATATATCGATAGTCAATTTGGCACCGCTGTAGAGACTGGAGCACCGCCCAAGTTTCGATCGAATCGAAGGCTTTCTCATAGTCCACAAACGCCAAGCCGGTATTACTCTTCGG
Source organism: Blastobasis lacticolella (assembly GCA_905147135.1). Classification (NCBI taxonomy): domain Eukaryota; kingdom Metazoa; phylum Arthropoda; class Insecta; order Lepidoptera; family Blastobasidae; genus Blastobasis; species Blastobasis lacticolella. The sequence goes on from LR990041.1 coordinate 23,416,858, forward strand.
TCTTCTGTATAACTTGCCGCAGCGTATGTATGTGGTCTATGGTACTAAAACATTTTCGGAATCCGGCTTGTTCGGGAGGCTGGAAGTCATCAACCTTGCGTGCGAGACGATTCGTAATGACTCTCGAAAACAGCTTATACACATGGGTCAGCAGCGATATTGGTCCTAAGTTCTTAAAGAGAGCCTTATCACCTTTCTTCGGTGTACTGTCGAGTCATATTGGCTCTGGGGTCTTTTGCCATACTGGTAACAGGTGCCCTTGTATAATTGTCCATATAACCTCTCGACTTCCCTCAAAACCTCGGACTTGGTCGAAACAACTCAGCCTCTGGCTCTGTCCAATCGACAGATCTATCGCAAAGACTTTAGAGTCTTTGTTCCGCTTAATCGCCGCCTCAATATTGGAAGTATTGAAGCGGTATATGTCGCGAGTCAGAGACTTAGAGATCTGCCGATTAAGTCGCCGAAATTGACTGACATCATCAGGGGATTGCAGAGTCATTTCGCGTCCTTCTTCGATAAGTTTGAGGGTATCGTCAGAGATTTTATTTGTTCTGTTTGTTCGGCAGGCTTTATAAAACTTTGACCCAACCGTATAGACAGTTTCCACGAACCTGTTATTATAGTCGTCCACGTCGACGCACTCTCCTAGGCACTCGAAGCGATTTTGTAATTCGAGTTGAAAGCTCTCGGGGTTTTGGATTTGGATGAGTATAGGCCGGATCGTGGACCTAATCAATCTCGATATTTCCAGCTGGGGATTAATCTTCAATGTGTCTCTTATCAAGCGGTGATCACTGCCAATTTTAACACTATTGATCACCGAAACATCATTGAATATATACCGTTTCGTAGATAGGATGTAGTCAATCCGCAGTCAATCAATCAATCAGTGGGTATCTGCGTGATTTACACGGCTGACCTCTTTTGATAATTGTCTTTTTTTGTCTGCACATTTTATTTATAAAATAGTGGTTATTGTGAATAGTTAAAAATAAAACTTTATCAGTACATTTTATAATTGGTGCCGCATGTAGTAACATACGTAACTATCTCAAAATCGGTGTAATAACTGTTTTGTGAATAGGTCTGCTTGGAATCTATTGGCTTGTTACGAACATAATTGTGAGGTTAAGGGTACGTAACAGCACTCTAGTATCGCTCTGCATTGCGCTCATATTACTGCATTAGTATACAACATTAAATAAGGCTAATTTTGTGCCGGCGACCTCTGAACGAGTGGTGTAGTGGAGGTGCGATTGACTTGCGTCTGGGAGCTCTGGGTTCAAATCCTAGTCCTACTACTATGGTTTTTTTTTCTCTTATTTTCACAATGTGCAAGTGCACAACATACGGTTAATTTATGGCATTATATAGCAAAAAATGTGGGAATCGTTATGACCGCACTTGTTCGAAGATAGGAAAAACTGCAAAAATTCCACAAAATTGGATGTGTCCAGGGTGTAAAAGCAAGCTGCCGCGTTCGGAAGATACAGACACTCCTGGCAAGGCGGCAATCTGCATTAGAAGGTGACAGCCCAGGCTACTCCAAAAAAGGTGAATCCAATGACGGTGTTCAGTAAACAGATGCTGGTAACCCTACTCTAGGAAATGCCAGCCCCGACCAGTCTATCGAAAAAGAGAAAGCCGGTGCTGTTAATTTGGTGGTCGGTGTTGGTAGTTCTCAACCTATAGTGGAAGATGGCACATCCTATGTCCTTGATAAAGGGGAATCTAGTAGTGTTGGTCAATTCGAGGACTCTACTTTGATAGTGGAGATGCGACTTTTCCGGAGCGAAATAGCGGCGATGCGTCTTGAACTATCTTCCATTGGAACGCGGATCACTACTCTCATTGACAGAATCAAGATCGTGTGGAGACGCGAGTTGGCTCTGTGGAGATTAAGGTGGCTGAGTTGCAAAAACGGGCGGAAAGCGATTCGGTGGCATCGGTTAGTGAGGTTACGGACACCATTGCGCAGCTAAAGATGGAGCTCAATGATCGCGATCAAGAGTTGCTCTTAAATAATTTGGAGATAACTGGAGTTCCTGAGGTCAGAGGAGAAAATCCTGTTCACTTGGACAATTCAATTCAAATAATTTTTATTCAATATAAATATTTTCAGAATACACTTATTGAAAGTCAGTAATAAACAACATAATCAATTATCAATAATAATGAATTGAAATTAAATACACATCACAAAATACAAAATTCATGTATGGTATGGCTACCATGTGTATAGTCATTAGTATGTGACTTACTTAATATAAAATTTAAAATACCAGTATAATGTCATTATGTGAATATAGTAATTGAATATTTTTAATAAACAAATTATAAAATTTGGTTAATCAGTTTCTTGTAAATTCGCATTATAGTTCAGACTATCAAAATACAATAAATGTAATATAATACAAATAAATTATTTAAATAAAAATGTCACGTCATTAAAATAAAATATCACATTAATTCAAATTAAAATAGCATATCAAATAAAATTAAAATGACAAATTTAATTCAAATAAAATTAATAAAGTCAATTATCAAATATAATCATAAAATAATTCGCACGAAATAGAATTAAGTTATGAACATCTATAAAATAATTATTTCTCCCAAGGATTTTTGTCCTCAAGATAATCCTGTATACTATAATATGCTTTTTTAATTAGTGATTGTTTTATATATCCCATCAATACATTGTCAGTCATATTTAATACGTTTTCCGGTATTTTATTATAAAATCTAATACTATGCCCCACAAAAGATGTTTTTACTTTTGTTAATCTAGTTCTGGGAATTAGTAGTTTATATTTATTTCTTGTGTCTTGGTTATGAGTATCCTTCGCCTTTGTCAATGATGCAATGTGTATACGAACATACATTAAATTTTCATGAATATACTGCCCAAGAAGAGTCAAAATGCCTATCCCTTTAAAGATTTCTCTTAAAGATGTCATAGGACCTAATCTATATATAGATCGAACTGCTCGCTTTTGTAAAACAAAATTTTGTTTATATCAGTTGCTCTACCCCACAATAGAATGCCGTAAGACATTAATTATGCTGTGGAAATAGCTATAATATACCAGACGAGCTGTTGTAATGTCCGTTAGATTTCTTATTTGTCTTATTGCATAAATCGCAGAGCTGAGTTTGCCGGTTAATTTATCTATGTGTGGCTATATTGTAGCTTGCAGTCAACTTTTATACCCAAGAATACCGTCTCGTTGACTAAATCTAGCTTTTTGTTATTTAGGGATAGGTTTAATTCATTTTTAATTACGTTAGGCAGTGAAAATCTAATAAATTTTGTCTTACTTGCATTTAAAAGAAGGTTGTTTACAGTAAACCAATTCAATATCATGTCCAAAGTGTCATTTACATGTCCAAAATCATTAATTCTACGGTTCACATTGAATATGACAACTTGAATATGAATATAAAAATCTGGTATGCAAGAAGCTGGGGGTTTAGCTAGAGGAACGCAACGCGAGGATGCCCCGAAGTCGCGGCCGATCGTCGTGCGTCTAACGCGCCGCGTGCCAAAGGGATCGGGTGCTGAAAGCTGCACGCGTGAGTCGCGGCACTGACACTTCTGGCTTTAACATTCAGGCGGAGACTTGAAAGTTCTATGTAAACGAGCGCCTCACACGTGCCAACCGGCTCCTCTTCTACATGACGCGCCAGCAAGCCGCAAAGCTCAAATGGAAGTATGTATGGACGCGAGCGGTCGCGTTTACGCCCGACGGCGCAAAGAGGCGGACGCCTACCGAATCCGATGTAAACCTACAATTAAAATATTACCTACTTACCAGTCGTAGTTTAGAAAGTCAAGAGGAATGGCTATAACTTTAGCGGACGTTGTTGACAATATACTTGCTGCCCAGGACGTGGACATGGGTACAATCATGACGTTGTTGGACTTTTCGCGGGCCCTCGACTCTATCAATATCCGTTTGTTATTGGCTAAAATGGCGTTTCATGGGTTCGAATCAACAATAATACGTTGGTTCTCTAGCTATCTAACTGATCGTTATCAGGTAGTGAAATTAAACGACGACAAATATTTTTCTTTAGTCCCAAGCATCTGCATAGAGGCGTACCACAGAGGTCAATTCTGGGTACAATTTTGTTTATTTTGTACACCGCAGATATGGGCAACGTCATTAAGCATTGCAGAGCCCATATTTATGCTGATGACACGCAAGGTTGTCTGTCGTTTGAGCCTGTCGAAACTGACATTGCGGTGGATATGTTGAGTACCGATTTACAGAGGTTAGCTGATTGGGCCGACAGAAACTGTTTGGTATTAAATCCTATTAAAACGAAGTACATGATGCAAGGATCTTGACGACAGGTCGTACGTATGGAAAATCGAAATCCCGTAATTAGTATTCAAGGGGTCCAAATATATAGAGTTAAAGAGGCACGAAACTTTGGGCTAAAAGTAGACGAAGATTTACGGTTTGAGGGGTATGTGCTTGACGCTATACGTGACTGTTTTTATCGTTTGAAGGTTCTATATCGTTGTCGTAATTTTTTATCAGTCAAATTGCGTATTAAGTTATGTGACTCTCTAGTGTTGTTCAAGTTGGATTATGGAGACATTGTGTATGGATCTCGGCTGTTGGCGCGGACCGATAAAGCTGTACAAAGGGTGCAAAACGACTGTGCTCGTTGTTGTTTATGCATTCCTCCTAGAGGCCATGTCACTCCTTTTCTAAACAATGCCAATGTTTTAAAAATGGCATTCCGCAGAGAACTTCACTTGGCCACGTTGTTGATTGGACGGAATTTTTTTTTTAAAAGCTCGAATGGTCGAGGGGCAGTGGTTCGCAAGGAACGCGCGTTATCAGGGAGGTGTTGAGCGTGCCGCGCCACCGCTCTGCCGCCTTCTGTGGCAGTTTACAGTATGCGGCCACCAAGTGTTGAAATAATTTACCGCCTCCTTTACGATCATTCCGCACATGTAATACATTTTAAGTTAGACTAAAGACGTTGCTCTTAGTTTACCAAAAAAGTATTCCCCTTGGTGGTCGTGCTATTGCGTGTTATTTGACTATGTGAACGGCAAATAAAAAGTTTACTCAATAATATTATTATTTATAATTTTTTGTGTTACCTTACTACTATTTATTTTTTTAATTTACCTGATCTGTAGCATTACCCTCACCTTTCTTTTTATTTATCTTACACACGTATGTATTATAATTATTACTATATATTTGTTACTATTTCACTGTTATTATCTTTTAATATATAACTTGCTAGTTGTGTGCTTCGTGCAGGTCTCCACACCGTCCGGCTGAAAACCAACGCTGCATATTTCTGCTGCAGCTAGTGCTGACTCCAGGCCCTTTTTGACATTGTATTACTCCATATTCGAATCGCTTTATTTAAATAGGTTTTAAATATATATATAAACACCTCTTTGCACACTTAGTTGATCCAGCCACGACCCCGTACATTGCTGACTCCGCCTTTTGCATCGAATAACTTGAATCCAGTTGCGTATTTCTCGGGCGAAATGGCAACGTAGCATTCTATTATGCGATGTTGCCAAATGTATTCGTCAATAGTACCTATACTCGATAAATATTTTTCCAACAATTTCATGCAATAGTGGATCCGTAACGGCTAAATTTTTTAAATGCACGAAGACTTTTTGGCTCCGAATATATTTCAAAAAACAATTAGTTTGTTGATCAATTTATATACTCGTACTTCCAGTAATACTTGTTTTGATCCGAATAGGTACCGATACCGTAACGGTAATCTAGATATTTTATATTCGCAATGCTCCATACATTGTAAGATCCGCCTCGGTTGTAAATTCAATCTACTCAAAGTAACATACCTACGTGTATTACAAAAATAATTTCACTCAGTCGCGTTATATTTTAGCGATTTAAAGCGCTGTTTTCTAATGATTTGTGGTAGGTACTGGAACGCGTTAGACACATGGAACGTAAATATTGGCGGCCGCAATTTCGAATTAGGTAGTTTGCGTTTCGTTCCAGCGTCATAGTTTAAATTTTTTTCGCGGAATAGGTTCTATTGGTTGTCATTTTTAAACTTGTTATTTCTATTTGTTCGAAATAAGGTTGTGAATCCTTGAATGGGTTTTTACTAAATTTATAGCTTCTCGTGACGGGGACTTTACAGTTTGTTATAGCTTTCAAGCTGTCATTTTTTGAAACTGATAATAATATATGCTCCTTTAGCAATTATTTGCATGTATTAACAATCATAATAAAATACAGTGAATTAACTGCCCAATTCAATTAAGATGGCTTGAGGGGCTGTCACTTACATTTAATTGTCAATTAAATCTGCTGTTGGTACATTGCTGGCAATTTAAACTTCGTTAAAAAATGCATGTAGATGGAAATTAAGTTAAGTTAAAGAGGTACATTACCTTACCCTTTTTTGAAAAAGCCCACTTGACTGTTAACACATTGCTATATAATCCTACACGTCGCTCCAACTATTCTAAAATATTTATTATTTTTAGTTGAACTAGGTATCCATACCAAAGTTGCAGAAAAATTAAGGACCCTACCTGTTTTGTCGAAAGTCTGTCAATTTATGGTTTGTAATATAAAGCAAAGTTTGGATTTTGATTAATAGACATTTTCGTGTGTGACTTATACATAAATTGTGAATGTTGCGTGCTACCTAGTTATATTAAAAGCATGTTAGTATCTATAAGGCTTCAGGTTATTCAGAGATCTTTTTCGAGTTCCGGCTCTCGGCGCTTTTAAAAGCTTTACAAGTACAATGGAATAAAGTAATTACTCCCTAAAATACGTATTTAATGATAATTCTGACAAATAGAAGCACTAACATTTAACTAGAAATTCCATAATTACAACCATCCCAAAGGGATAGTAAAGGATTCGATCCCAGGATAACGAATCTCGGGATTCTGGCCTCATTTTGATCCCGGGATTTTCGGGATAGGATTGAAATTGATTTCTTAAATTTATTCCTGAAATTAATTGAAGAATTTCTTCAAGCACGAAGTGTTCCTTCTATTTCCATCGAGCCTGAAGACGCTTTTGCAGCCTCTGCAATTATTATGTGCAACAAACTAAAACAAGATTGGAAACAAATCTTTATATCGATTCTTAAGCAAATCTTTAAAGAATCGTAAAATATTTTGCAAATCAAATACTTAAATAATGATTAGTGAATATAAATATAAAGCAGTTACTGTCAGGTCAACTTTATTTAAAAAAGGTACTGGTTTACATAATATTGATCTCTGTAGTTTTTAAGTTTTTGTTGACTTACCTTAATGTCTTACTGAGTAAATTTTTTCACAACTTAATTTGCAATTTTATAGGTCTCATGTATTGTTGAAATGCGTGGTTCGTCGAAGTTTGATCTATAATCTTGTTTAATCGTTTTTATTTAAAACTTTAATTGCCAAAAGAAAATAATTTTTCTTGGGGCAATTTAAGTTTTATCGGATTTTGATATTGATTACTAACTTTTTTATTGCTATTTCCAATATAAGTTCAATCCTGGGACTGTCCCGGGATCCCGGGTTTGACTTTAGATAATCCCGAAATCCCGGAATTAGAAGAAAGGCCCGGGATTGAATCCTCTAGTCTCAACGCCCGCGCTGCTGCTGATGACAATAGCATCATACCAACCAGTATACGGTGAAATCATGCACGTACTTACTAACATATCCACATACAGTCGCACTTTTCCCATACGAGTTAAGGGACTAGTCGCATGTGGTACTTAACTTAATAAACCCTTATAATTTTGGTAGGTACCTAATGGTTTTAACAAAACTAGTATATTTGTTTGGGGACGTCAGAATTTAGCTGGCATAGTGGTTCAGGCGTACGTATGCATTTCATTCCAAAGGTTGCAGGTTAAAATCCACGCATGTACCAATGACATTAATAGTACATTACTGCAGCGGCCAGCAACTAATCAATCCATCAATGCCTAGTTGTGGCCAAGGCTTGTATAGTACTTTTCACAATTTTACTTTTTAAGTTTAATGACGAATAACAAACAATAATAATTTTTCATACGCCATTAGGTTCCTTTGTTTTTTTTTTTTCAATAAACAGCTTTCTATTTGCAAGCCAGTTCGAAATATAATTAAAAACCTTTTATTAGTTACCTCCTTGGTAGCCATGTTTCGAAGTAAAAGGTCATTCCATTTTTAAATTACAGGACAGATATGAGTTTACATAGTAATTTATTTGGCCGCAAAATACGACAGATATGGATTTTCATACAACTTAAGCCGGCCGCTGCCCGCATGTATCTGGCCAGTACGGCAATTTTGATTTATGCATGCCAGTAACTATCGATTACCCGTACAAGCTATTCAAAAGTTACTTGTTGGCAGCAGACTTTTAGAAATTGAAAATCATTCAATAAACAAAGACCCTATAGAAAAAGATTCTGAAAGTGAAATAACTGATTCATATGTTAACGAAATTGAGAAAAGAAATAATGAAACTGATAGTGACACAGATAGCAAAGAAAATGAAACCAGTAAATGTGATTATATTAAGGACAAAAAAATCAAAACTTTCAAAAATAAAGAGAAACAAATGTTTTATAATCACATTTACTGGTTTCATTTTCTTTGCTATCTGTGTCACTATCAGTTTCATTATTTCTTTTATCAATTTCGTTAACATATGAATCAGTTATTTCACTTTCAGAATCTTTTTCTATAGGATTTTCTTTGTTTATTGAATGATTTTCAATTTCTAAAAGTCTGCTGCCAATAAGTAACTTTTGAATAGCTTGTATGGGTAATCGATAGTTACTGGCATGCATAAATCAAAATTGCCGTACTGGCCAGATACATGCGGGCAGCGGCCGGCTTAAGTTGTATGAAAATCCATATCTGTCGTATTTTGCGGCCAAATAAATTACTATGTACACTCATATCTGTCCTGTAATTTAAAAATGGAATGACCTTTTACTTCGAAACATGGCTACCAAGGAGGTAACTAATAAAAGGTTTTTAATTATATTTCGAACTGGCTTGCAAATAGAAAGCTGTTTATTGATAAAAAAAAACAAAGGAACCTTATGGCGTATGAAAAATTATTATTGTTTGTTATTGGTCATTAAACTTAAAAAGTAAAATTGTGTTTTTAAATGCCGCGCATTGTTTGAGAAAAGTACTATACAAGCCTTGGCCACAAATAGGCATTGATGGATTGATTAGTTGCTGGCCGCTGCAGTAATGTACTATTAATGTCATTGGTACATGCGTGGATTTTAACCTGCAACCTTTGGAATGAAATGCATACGTACGCCTGAACCACTATGCCAGCTAAATTCTGACGTCCCCAAACAAATATACTAGTTTTGTTAAAACCATTAGGTACCTACCAAAATTATAAGGGTTTATTAAGTTAAGTACCACATGCGACTAGTCCCTTAACTCGTATGGGAAAAGTGCGACTGTATGTGGATATGTTAGTAAGTACGTGCATGATTTCACCGTATACTGGTTGGTATGATGCTATTGTCATCAGCAGCAGCGCGGGCGTTGAGACTAGAGGATTCAATCCCGGGCCTTTCTTCTAATTCCGGGATTTCGGGATTATCTAAAGTCAAACCCGGGATCCCGGGACAGTCCCAGGATTGAACTTATATTGGAAATAGCAATAAAAAAGTTAGTAATCAATATCAAAATCCGATAAAACTTAAATTGCCCCAAGAAAAATTATTTTCTTTTGGCAATTAAAGTTTTAAATAAAAACGATTAAACAAGATTATACATCAAACTTCGACGAACCACGCATTTTAACAATACATGAGACCTATAAAATTGCAAATTAAGTTGTGAAAAAATTTACTCAGTAAGACATTAAGGTAAGTCAACAAAAACTTAAAAACTACAGAGATCAATATTATGTAAACCAGTACATTTTTTAAATAAAGTTGACCTGACAGTAACTACTTTATATTTGTATTCACTAACCATTATTTAAGTATTTGATTTGCAAAATATTTTACGATTCTTTAAAGATTTGCTTAAGAATCGATATAAATATTTGTTTCCAATCTTGTTTTAGTTTGTTGCACATAATAAGTGCAGAGGCTGCAAAAGCGTCTTCAGGCTCGATGAAAATAGAAGGAACACTTCGTGCTTGGAGAAATTCTTCAATTAATTTCAGGAATAAATTTAAGAAATCAATTTCAATCCTATCCCGAAAATCCCGGGATCAAAATGAGGCCGGAATCCCGAGATTCGTTATCCTGGGATCAAATCCTTTACTATCCCTTTGGGATGGTTGTAAATTATGGAATTTCTAGTGAAATGTTAGTGCCTCTATTTATCAGAATTAACATTAAATACGTATTTTAGGGAGTAATTACTTTATTCCATTGTACTTGTAAAGCTTTTAAAAGCGCCGAGAGCCGGAACTCGAAAAAGATCTCTGAATAACCTGAAGCCTTATAGATACTAACATGCTTTTAATGTAACTAGGTAGCACGCAACATTCACAATTTATGTGTAAGTCACACACGAAAATGTCTATTAATCAAACCCAAACTTTGCTTTATATTACAAACCATAAATTGACAGACTTTCGACAAAACAGGTAGGGTCCTTAATTTTTCTGCAACTTTGGTATGGATACCTAGTTCAACTAAAAATAATAAATATTTTAGAATAGTTGGAACGACGTGTAGGATTATATAGCAATGTGTTAACAGTCAAGTGGGCTTTTTCAAAAAAGGGTAAGGTAATGTACCTCTTTAACTTAACTTAATTTCCATCTTCATGCATTTTTTAACGAAGTTTAAATTGCCAGCAATGTACCAACAGCAGATTTAATTGACAATTAAATGTAAGTGACAGCCCGTCAAGCCAACTTCATTGAATTGGGCAGTTAATTCACTGTATTTTATTATGATTTGTTAATACATGCAAATAATTGCTAAGGGAGCATATATTATTATCAGTTTCAAAAAATGCCAGCTTGAAAGCGATAACAAACTGTAAAGTCCCCGTCACGAGAAGCTATAAATTTAGTAAAAACCCATTCAAGGATTCACGAGCTTATTTCGAACAAATAGAAATAACAAGTTTAAAAATGACAACCAATAGAACCTATACCGCGAAAAAAATTTAAACTATGACGCTGGAACGAAACGCAAACTACCTAATTCGAAATTGCGGCCGCTAATATTTACGTTCCATGTGTCTAACGCGTTCCAGTACCTACCACAAATCATTAGAAAACAGCGCTTTAAATCGCTAAAATATAACGCGACTAAGTGAAATTATTTTTGTAATACACGTAGGTATGTTACTTTGAGTAGATAGAATTTACAACGGAGGCGGATCTTACAATGTATGGAGCATTGCGAATATAAAATATCTAGATTACCGTTACGGTATCGGTACCTATTCGGATCAAAACAAGTATTACTGGAAGTACGAGTATATAAATTGATCAACAAACTAATTGATTTTTGAAATATATTCGGAGCCAAAAAGTCTTCGTGCATTTAAAAAATTTAGCCGTTACGGATCCACTATTGCATGAAATTGTTGGAAAAATATTTATCGAGTATAGGTACTATTGACGAATACATTTGCAACATCGCTTAATAGAATGCTACGTTGCCATTTCGCCCGAGAAATACGCAACTGGATTCAAGTTATTTAGTGCAAAAGGCGGAGTCAGCAATGTACGGGGTCGTGGCTGGATCAACTAAGTGTGCAAAGAGGTGTTTATATATATATATATATAGTTATGTTAAATTTAGATATATAAATGAAACTTGCTCAATGAGCATTGTGATGTCAAAATAAATAATGTCCAATGTCTAATCTCATTTTTTATGACACCATCGGGGCTAACCCAGGTCCATCCGCGATGATCCGGCTTTCTGAAAAATGAGTTCATTATAAAGAGTCCCTCCTTCTTCATAAAGCCGGCCAGCATCTGGCCACGGGCGATCCGACTTCCAACTCCAAATTGCCCAACTCTCAACTCGTCTCCGCCTCGTTTGCCCAGTTTCGCGTTGAAATCCCCCATGACAACGGTGTAATGTGTCTTGGAGGTATGTATGGCTGTAGAAATATCCACTTCATCGTCGGAGTGAGTCGAAGTCGGTGCGTAGACCTGTATGACCTTCAACGAATACCGCTGAGTAATTCTGAGTATAAGGTAGGCTACCCTAGACGACACACTCTCGATTTTGACGATGTTGGTCACGAGGGATTTGTGGACGAGGAACCCGACACCACCTAGGGACAGTTGGTCGCCCTCCCGGAAGTAAATGCTGACTTACAGCTTCTTTGGGGGGGTTGCCATAATCGCCACGCTTAGCAGGTGGGTTGGCGATCGCAGTACAGTAGATGTAAATGTACGGTGGGCAACAGCATCTTTCGGGTTATTAAGAGATGTGGTGGTGCTATTCTTTTAGGTGGCGGCACCACACACCACACAACCCTTATCTACCGTACCTAACGCATTTTTCCCTATTATGGAAATCACAGAAATCAAATATACATACAAAAATTATACGCTTTTTGCATCACATATAAGGTATACGATATGTAAAAAACGTATAAAATTAAAAAACCGAAATCTAGAGTGCCGCCAAAAACAGTGCGAGTCCCAAACTACCGGCGGTTACGGCTGCAGAGACAAGAACCTCCCGACGATACGCGCAGTCCACCTGCGACTCCATCTTGCGAGAAACTCTTATATACCTTTTTTTTTCGATAACAAAAAAAAAGGTCTATAAATGAATCGACATTTCCCCTTACGTTTGGTCTGTGTGCCACTTCTCCACCTCGCCTTCGTGAATGAAGTAACAATTAGGCTGAATGTCGCCTTCTTCTACCAACATCTTTCCTAAAACAAACAGCAGTAATTACCTTACGAAACCTTAGCTCTTGTTACCAAAATGTCCAGTCGGTATGCAAATTACAATCACCAAGAGTGTAGATTATTTAAAATATGGGGATTGATCTGCTTCTTGAAATTTGCCTTGCACTACGTGGCATGTCTTCAGATACCTTCAAAAGCTGGCACCGCGTTTGCTCCCCTTAGATTGTAGATGTATTTCATTACAGTTTTTTATGTTATACGGTAGACAAACAGGCACGCGGGCCACCTCGTGGAAAGTGGTCACCGCCGCCTATGAACATCAGCTTATCCCATAACACAGCATCAGGGAGGGCACGCAGCAGACTTATGCTGAGTGTGACCCCGTTGCAGGACTTCTCAGACTCGGGTAACAAATGCAATACTGTACTATGTCATCACTGTTGTCCTTGTAGGTTTTATGAATGTGTCCTTTTCTTTTTACGTATACCTGCTGTGCCATGTGATTTAGCGTAATAAATGCTATGTACGGCTAAGGACTACAACAATTTGAATGTGTTCCCTAACCATTATAATCTGGAATCCTTAAAGATTACAATAAATAGGCTGTCTCAAGACAGAGATGTTCCATTGCGGTGAACATTGTCGTTTACTACCAGGTGAGACGACTGTTAAATTCTTGCCTAAACTATCGTTCAATCAAAGTTTTACAAAAAGTAAACAACCGTTTCACCAAATTTGTCAAATTATGAAATACTTTGTCCATTAACTTCCGGAGATACCTATAACAGCAAACAGAAATACCCTAAGTGTAGACAGTTACGTTTTCTTTAATTGATTTCACTCAACTACATCGCAGATTACAGCTTCAGGCATACAGGTCAATGCACTTTTCTTGTATACCTTTTGTTCAAGTTTGATGAAGAGATCGTTTACTAACACTACGTAGTCGTATTCAGTCAGCAGAGGCCCACGATAGGCTTAAGATCTTGATGACAATTGCACTCACAGCAAGACAAGATAACAAGTACACAAACCTGGATAGAGGACCACTCGCCTCAAGCGACAAGCGAGTTGTCTCAAAAAGTATTTGGGCAGATTGCGGAAGAGCATGGGCCCCTCCAAGTGATGCATGTACAGTGAGGAGAACATGTCCTCTCGCAGGCACAGCGGCGCTCGCATCGCCAACCCCGGCACGGAAGTACCTGAACATTTGTACAATCAATTGGTACTGTATCATGTGTGCTCTGGCAGACCTTAGGTTAGGACGGGCTCCAAGATAAGTAGACTTTCAGGATGAGTTGGTGCTCCAATAGTGTGGCCTGAGCTCCATAGGTTAAGCAGGTTGCATGTAGTATGTAGGTCTGTAGGCTGCCTCTATGAGCACACATAGCACTGGCTAGATAGGAATTCAAATGTGTTCCATTCCAAAGTAATTTGTTTTTAATATTTGATCAACGATCCCCCCGGTGTTATAGTACCAATACTAGCAACCCGCCCAGGCTTCGCAAGGGTAACACCGGCACTTAAAAAAAAATTGTCTGTACACCGGGCGCCACCTATCTACGGGCATGTTTTTCGACCCGCTGAATACGAATTTTAAGTCAGTTTAGGCCGTCCAGCCTTCAATTTTGAAAATTTTTTGTACCAAGATAATCCTAATTTTTACGATTTTTGCAATTTTTAAGGATATTTTATAATTTTTTTCGAATTAAATAAGTTTATGATTAAAAGTACGATCGAAATTAGTATTTAACAGATTAAAATACATAAAAATTATGCTTGCCTTAGATGTCAAAATTTTTTTCTTGCCGAAACATCGTATTTTCGCTATTTTTTGGGGTTTTTTGCATTTACTTGAATTCACTAAATAGAAGGCTGGACGGCCTAAACTGACTTAAAATTCGTATTCAGCGGGTCGAAAAACATTACCGTACATAGGTGGCGCCCGGTGTACAGACAATTTTTTTTTTGTGTGCCGGTGAATTAATAGAGAGATAGTAGAGATCTCTTTGTAAAATAAATAAATAATAAATAATAAATAATCTTAGACAAATTCACACAGCGCCATCTAGCCCCAAAGTAAGCAAAGCTTGTGTTATGGGTGCTAGATAACTGATAAACTACTTATATACTTTTAAATACATACTTGTTATACATAGAACACCCAGACCCGTAACAGAAATTAAAATTCATCATTTCAATTTCGGCCCGGCCGGGAATCGAACCCGGGACCTCTTGCGTGGCAGACCGGCATGTTGACCACTGAACCACTCAGGTCGTCATTAAACTATCTATCTTTAGGTCTTAACTATGTAACATTGTTTTATGTACAATAAAGAATATATAATAATAATAAATGTAACAATTTATACAGCTCAACCTTCCACATGAATCACTCTGTCTGTTGGTGAAGCCGCATGAAGATCCGTAATGTAGTTTATCGCGAACAGATAGACAGCGTAGAACACTTGTTTTAATTATTTAAAACTTCATGCACTGTTACGTACAAAGGCGGACTTACAGCTTCATAGCTTTCTCTACCTCTATATAAATATATGATGTACTGATAGTGAATAAAAAGAGAATAGATTTGTATTTTTGTTTGTAATAAATACACTCAAAATTCCTACAGGTTACTTAATTAATTCATCTAAGCCAATGGACTCACCATTAAGGATGCCGAAAACCGAGCAAAGTGCACTAAGAGGAACAGTTAGGTGGACCCCGGGTCCCCGTGTGCTGTAAGGCACTGCAACTGGGATTTAAAGATGATGAAGATGATGACTTAATTCACCTGGATCTATTCACGTAAGTGCGATTTAAAATGGGGTGGGGATTTGGGGAGCCGTGGCTTTGGCAGTTGAGGAGCAATGTCCAAATGCCTGCAAAGGGCAAATGTCTGTGAATGTGTTGCTTGTCGGCAACTGCGATCACTTTCTGAACTCGCATACAAAACCACACCCAAATCGGTTTATCCGTTCGAAAGGTATGATGAGAGATACGTGTGGTTGTCTCACCTCGAAAACACACGTCAAAATACAATCTTTTTTCGTCGCGGATTAAAAAGGCATACAACAAAAATCAAATAATCTGGAGCGCTACCTTTATGTCGATTCCATAACAACGAGACATATTCAGTCATTCTAGTCAGCGTACCATGTGACACGTCGTTCAATGACAAAAACGTGTACATGTCACTCAGTTCACTATGCTGCTCGTGCTTCTCGGATAGCTTGGTTTGAAAATGGTTGAGAGCTATACTGCTAACCCATATATTCAATAAAGACAGAACGCATACGATGAGAAGCCGGTATAGTGTCTCCGCTGAAGTTATATCATGCGTCTGAAATGGAAATAAATTATATGGGTATTTTCAACAAGCTGACTCGGAGCGTCACTGATCTAATGGCTGACAGGTCCGACTAGTGCGCGAAAGGTGCCCAGTTCAATCCCCAGTGACAATGACTTTTTCTAAGTTGTGTGTATGAGTTGAATGCTAATAGATACTCTTACGGTAAGGAAGAACATCGTGATGAAACCTACATATTCAGGTGAGTGAATAATAATAATAATATTGGCGTTAATATCCCGATTGTGCTTGTGGCTATAATCCAAGATTTAGCAGATCAGCTAATTACTAGCTTTCTTGTATATCAAATAAATACTTTGGATTTATTGCCGTCTACAGTTTCATTAAAACCCATGATCATCATCATCATCATATCAGCCGAAATACGTCTAATTCTGTGCCTTTCGCATCCAGCTGGTACCTGCGATCTTTACCAGGTCGTCTGTCCGCCTTATACTAATGCGAAAGTATGTGAGGATATGTGTTTGAATGTTTCTTACTCCTTCACGCAAAAACGAATCAACGGATTTTGATGAAATTTGACAGCATAAGCTATATAGCCCAGAATATCCCGAAATATAATTTATCCCGAATTTCAATGTGGTTGCCGCGGGAACCCGTCCGGAACATAAAAGCCGAATTGTTCGCGGAAGAAGTCGCGGGCAAAAGCTAATAATACTTTAAATGACTGATGATAATTGCAATTAGATTAACAATTTTAACACTTCAAGGCTCGAGTGAATAGGCTGTTTCTAGACAGGCATTCTGTATCTTCGGCCGCATCGTCAATTACCGCCAGGTTAGATGGTGGTCAAATGCTTGGCTAATCCAATTAAAAAAGTCTTACCAAGTCTATATCCATCATAAAAAGATTCAGTATTATAAAAAGATAAGCAATCAGGTAGTCATAGTTGGGGTTGATCGCAACTACGTAATCCTTATCTTTTTCTTGCGTTCGTACGCAACCTGCAAACGAGAAACATTAATTAAGTATTAAAGCACGAGTGTTTTAATAACTACTTTGCATAAAATATTTTATCTACACTCATAGCGTAATGTTCCAACTACATACTCGAAAACAGTCGTCAGATGATGAATTTTAATCACGGCAGTCTATAAAACATATAATAATATACATCTATATCACTATCTCTAACTATTATCACACGCATGGTTTACTACCCCCTTTCATATGCGGCTTGCATAAATTACTATTATCTACAGTATTTCGTATAATTAACTCGAAGTATAATTATAAGTTTTCTGGAAGTAAGCTGTAAGTTATTTCTGTTACCGCGTCGAGAATCTCAGGTGGCGTGAACTTTTCTTAACATATTTACCTAAACCGAGAAAAAAAACAATTCACAAACACAAACAGCAATTACAGTCAGAAAAAAGTGTTGTGTGGTGGGAAAACAAGTTAATTGTGCGCATGTAGGCGCTTTTCATTCACAGCCGACAAATATTAAAGAATAATACCTAAGAAGTGTAGTCTTTCGATAAAAAAATATATTTCATAATACATTTGTTTAAAAATTTTTATGATAATGCTGTATAATAGTGATTATTTTTAATTTGATAGATTGGCGTGAATAAAGTGTACAACGAAAAAAAAATTCGGAAACTTCGAATGTGCACACCCAGTGTTTTCTTTTTATTTGGTTTAATTAAGATATATTAAATTTTAATGTGTCCTTTGTATGTAATTGTAACTGTTATTGTGTCGTGGTTTGCTATGTGTAATAAATTTATATTCTTTCTTTTCTTTCTTTCTTTCTAATAGGTAAGCAGGGGAAATCCGTCATGGACACCTGGGCAGGGGACCCACGTAGTGCCGGATTCTTACCGGCTAAAACCACTAACTGCCCTCGGACGCCTCTAATGAAACCAGAGTCTTTCGATGGTGAAATGAGTTCGCGAAAAAGAACGTGGGTTAAGGTGAGGGTACCTGTGCACATCAGGCGTGCCATTGGATAAATGCACCCAGTGTGCTGAAAACATTGCTGATTTTTGAGTGGCCAACATAAGCTAAACAGAAAACTGGTTACAGTGGTGGAAGCGAGTGCTGGAGATAGGGCTTTGCAATAATAAGTGTAGCTAGAAAAGGCACACCTAGTGGGGCATAGAGAAAATATTTACTAAAGTAATAGAGGAGACACCGCAAGTATTTTCTTTGAACCACGCTTTGCGGTCCATAGACAACAGTGACCGCAGTCAGTTCTGAGACATTGCGCGACGCGGACCAATCTGACAGTGGCTTGGATATTCAAAAAAACGCCATCTTGTGCATTAAAAACTGTACGAACCATTCGAGGGCCAAAAATAAAGAAAATGATAACATTTCATCGGTCATTCTATGACTTAGCAGCCTCCTTCTGCACCTCCCGCACGTGATAGGTTGGTACAATATTTTTGTTTGTGATGGCTGCTCTATTACGTTAGTAAATATTTTCTCTATGTAGTGGGGTATTCCGTTCGAACTGGAACCGCAGCTAAACAATTCAATTGAAACCTCTGTACTGCCTGGCCCGCTACGCCCTCTACCCTCTGTGCTTGCGTCCGCGGCGGCCTAACAGAACTGGCGTCATTAGCTGCCATTAGCGTACAACTGGAATTTCGGCGGCGGCAATTGCCGCTATTAACGTTTAATTAACCGGTGAGTAAGGTCGCCAGTACGCCATAGGGAATTTGGGGAACCGTGACTTTGGCAATGGAGGGGCTGCGTGCCAGAGCAACGTATCTCGGAGTAAAGGTGGCCAATGCTTTGGCGTTACCCCTGGGGCTTTGCTAATGTATATTTGCTGATGGCAGCGGTGATCACTTTTCATCAGGTGGCTTGCAGTCTACCGTATTAATACATGGTTTACCTCCTGGTCGGAGATCTGCGCGGATCCACTCGCTGGGGTTCAAGTCTTTGGTTAGATTGCGGCCGACGCCCAGTGGAAAGGGTTTATCTGAAATTTATTATAATATGCAAGAGATATCGAAAAACGCACAGCTTGTTTTATAACAATAAATCTTGTGGGATGATTCTGTCTGATGAGGCCGCCAGGACACATACCAACGCGTTATGTCCGATAAACAATGGCTTTTTATTATTATTAATAGATATGCATTATTATCAATGTTCAAGTACAGTGAGTAAAATAAACAAAGTGTTGTAAATAGTACCGAGTAAACTGGCAAACTGGGTAGATTTACATCAACTGCACTGCGATCTCCAACCCGCCTGCCAAGCGTGGAGATTATGGCAATGACCTCCCCTTTCGTGGGAGAGGCCCGAAGTCCTGCAGTGGACTGTTATGGGCTGTGATGATGATGATGATGAAACTGGCAAAATTTTTTTAATTTATTTTCTACAAGTGTATCATATTACTTTTTGGTAACCGATGTTTTCTTAATAATTCGATTCGGCTGTATCCAAAAATGCAGATTAACACATATACCTAAGTTACATATACCTAAGTTAAAACACTCGTGCCAAACTGTTATTATATGCGAGTTGCACGCACTACTACTTATTTAACACTTACGGATGTATGCTCGACAAGCGACTAACATCCAGCCACAAGCTAGCGTATGCATTATCAAGAGCACGAAAATAGTTTTCATTATGGTCGAGGCGTATTTATTCTGGAAAGATACGAGTGCATAATTTATTATTACTAACGCAACCCCTTGAGGTGTCTTGCTCTGATTTTTAACCTACGACTAAAGAAGAGGGGTGTTTGCCGTGTGTATCTGTGGCTCTGTGGCTATGTAGCTCCCGAATGGATAGATCTTTTTTTTTTATATACCACTAAGGTGGCAAACAAGCTTGCGGCCTGCCTGATGGTAAGCAGGCACCGCAGCCTATGGACGTTTGCAATACCAGGGGCATCACCTACGCGTTGCCGACACCGTAAAAACCTTTAACCCCTTTCTTGAAGAACTCCATGCGGCTTTCTCTATTTGAAAGCCATTATAATCGAGATGGTTCTTAGATATGATTCATTAAAATCGATTCAATAGTTTCGAAAATATTTGAATAAATGTAAAATCGGGTAACCCGTACCCAACATATCTCTGTCGGTTAGACCATTTCTATTTACAGATACACAAGTTTTACCTGAAACGTAGTGCAGAAATACTTGTGGAAGAGATAGAACGCGTTGAGCCGCAACACGCGGAACAGGTGCAGCGACCAGTAGCCGGTGATACTGCCGATGACCGGCACGACCAGCGAGACGATGTCGAAGTACAAGTTCAACTCTAGAAGTTTCCGCCATCCGATGTAGCAGTAAACGCATTTGCCTTCCTTCACTTTGAGCTCCATCTTGAAATAGTACTAGGCTGGTCCAAAAGCTTGTTATACACCCTATTGTTTTAATTTTTGTATCCTTTAGAGGCAAATTTGATTACAAACTCTTTGGCCAAAAATCATTAGCCGGCAACTTTTAGTAATTTTTTTTATCGATTATTAAAAATAACATGTCTCAACAAACTAACAAGTTCAGGTTCAAGTTCAAGTTTATTTATTGGTAAGCATTGTTACATGTCAAAATTGATTGATACACAATTGATTACACTATTGTCATACATACGATCCTGCCGTCGTTGCAGAAACACAGTGCTAATAATTTTATTCTGTTTTCGCGGCTTTAGTGAGTTTTGCGATTTGAATTTGTGATAAAAATATTAATTAACTTATATTATTTAACCTCAATTATAAATTTCATATTAATAACAAGACAATAGTGGTATATTTGCAAGTATAATATTGCAATCGTAATTGTTGAACAGTGTGTCAAGTGCACCTTTTTAACGCCTAAGCGACGCAATTTGCATGGCGCTTGAGTCCTTAAGATCGCGGACTCGTGATCGGTGCTGCCGGTACGAGGTGCGTGGTACGGCGAATACGCGTAGGCGACGCTATCTGCACGGCGCTTGAGACATTCTGATCGCGAGCTTTACCGCTCTGTTGTGAGGTAAACCGAACAGTTTAAGGTAACCAAAACAACTTATTATTGACTACTACCCGACTTGTAATAGTGGGTAAGATGGCATGCAAAATCTGTACTCTAATTTTAGAACCAGGAGATGCGATGAAATGCAGTTCCTGTCAAAGTGCATATCATTATGGCTGCTGCGGTTTGTCGGAAGTAGAATTTAAAAAAATCCTACCTATGAATAAAGCGAAGTGGAAATGCGCTGCGTGCAAACCATCCAAAAAAAACCCTCCTAAGAGTCCGGCCTATAGTAGATCTAAGAGACCAGCCTGTAGTTCCGTGGAACCGAATACTAACGCAACGGATCAGCCGCATTCGATCTTAAGTCTTGATGTCAATGCGTTGATGACTCATTTTGATGCGCGTTTCGATACATTGAGCTCGGCTATCGAATCTTTAAAGATTAACGTATCCGAGCAATTTAACCAACTCTCGAGGACGGTAGGCACATGGGGATCTAAGATAAATCAGATTGAGTCGGCCTTAAACTCGGTAAATGATCTAATTGGGGACCTAACATCAGAAAATCAGAAATTAAAGTCAGAGATTGATGAGCTGCGGTCGAACATGCATAATATTTTGGAGAACAATGATAAAAATGAGCAATGGGTGCGACGTTCGAATATCCAAATAAACGGCGTGCCGCAGAAACAGAGCAAGAATTTGATTAAGATACTGGAACGACTGGCCGAGAAAAGCGGATTCCAATTGAATCCTTCGACTGATATAGACTTTGTTACTAGAGTTGCAGTCAAAAACGACACGGGAGACAAGACACCTAAGCCCATAATCGTAAAGATGCAGGCTAGATATAGAAAAGATGATTTTCTGTCTTCCTTACGTAAGCTGAAGAACCTGAAGGCCTGTGACATTGGTTTTTCTGAAGAAAATGTGCCTATTTACATCAATGACCATCTTTCGTCAAGCAACAAAGCTCTTCTGCGGGACGCTAAGCGCATAGCGAAAGAGAAGAATTACGCCTACTGCTGGGTGCGTAACTGCGCGGTAATGGTGCGACGCTCTAAGGAATCGCCGGTTGTACACATTACTTCCAAAGAATCTTTAAAGAAAATCACATAGGTACAATCTTAAATCGATATGATAATTGGTCACAGGGTCTCTCTTATTTGTATATTGGAGCTCTAGTTTTGTATCACACGTTATCAGGTTTTGGCTGCGGACAGGGTTCTATTCCTTTAGATAAGTATATTATAATATTGTTATTGGTTGTGCTTTTCAATCAGGGTAAAGATTGTTATATTATGTATTTGCTAAACTCCTTGAGATTGGCCTATGTCAGTCAAACTGATGTACTCTCTCGATTGCAATTGCTGTATAAAGTAATAGACATATATATTATTGTATTACGCCGCCGACTTAAGCATGCCTGTTAGTGTCTTTTACCAAAACGTGCGTGGTTTGCGTACTAAAACCAGGTTGTTTCTTAAAAATGTCTTAAACTCAGATTATGAGATTATTTGCCTCAGTGAAACTTGGCTTTTGCCTGGAATTTATGATGAAGAAATTTTTTACTTGAGATATTCTGTTTATCGTACTGACCGTGACTACGAGCGACTTGGGTTGACTAAGGGTGGTGGCACCCTTATAGCAGTGCGTCGGGGGTTAACAGTCGATATGCGCCAGTCTCGCCCTCTACCTGATTTTCCGGATGCTGATGTCACAAATGTTAATATCTCCTTAGGTTCCGAAACAAAATTAAGATTATTCTGCTGCTATTTCCCGCAAACCACGTATCATGCATCATCTCAAACGATTCTTTATGAATTTTTATCAGATCTGAGCGTGGACCATCCAGACGATAAGTATTTATTGGTGGGAGATTTTAATATGAGAGAATGTAACTGGAGGTTATCTGCACAGGAATGTAATAGCTATAGCTTACTGAATGAATCTGCTAGTACTCTGACTTTACAATTGCAGGCTTTCATCTGTTTCACTGGTTGGTCACAGTATAATGGTATTAAAAATAGTAACAATGTAATATTGGACTTAGTGCTCAGCAACATCCAGTGTAATGTCCTCCGCACTGAACCTCTTAGTCTGCCTGAGGATTCTCATCACCCTGCCTTTTTTATGGAATTGGATACCTGCACTGGCGAGAAATATCTTCGGCCGGCACCACGGCTTGTGCGGTATTATTACCAGGCAAACTATGAAGTCATTAATGATGAACTAGCCAATGTTAATTGGGATTTGTGTCTGGATCCGAATGATTTGAACTCGGCGGTTGACAGTTTTTATAGAATTATTAATAATTTGATCGAGGCGCACGTACCGTCCAAACTTGTATCAGGTACAAATCGGTACCCAATATGGTATACCCGACCCTTAATAAAGCTAATCAATAATAAACTTAAAGTGCATAAAAAATGGAAAATTTATGGCAGATCTGCTGATTACGACAGATTTTCGTTATTACGGCGAGAATTCAAAGAGCTCGAAGAATTCTGCTATAAATCATACGTGCGCCAAATCGAAAACCAAATCCGATTCAGCTCTAAGCCATTCTGGTCCTTTATAAAATCAAAAAAGTCGTCTAACGAGTTACCTGACAGCATGTACTTGAATGATAATATTGGCTATAATGGACCCGAAATTTCTAATTTACTTAATACATTTTTTAAGTCAGTATTTGAAGAAGATTCCAATGACTCACAGGTACAAGATGCCGGGGGCTTTGAATTAAATGCAACAACTTTAAGCACAATAGAGATCTCGGTAGAGCTCGTAGAGAAATACCTGTCACGTTTGGATGTCAGTAAGGGAAGCGGCCCTGATGGACTTCATCCATTGTTTTTAAAAAACTGTAGTAAAAACCTTGCATTACCATTGGCTGCTCTATTCAAGGAATCAATTAATCAAGGCATCGTACCTCTTATTTGGAAAAAATCGTTAGTGGTTCCTATTCATAAAAGTGGAGACAAACACGACTGCAAAAATTATCGTGGTATATCGAAACTATCGGTGATACCTAAACTATTTGAAAAGATCGTCTGCGATATAATATCCCCCGTAGTGCGACCCCTTTTGACTACGTCACAACATGGTTTTGTTACCGGTAGATCCACGGAGTCAAATCTCTGCGAATTTTTGGATTTCGTGTTGAGTGCTATGGAC
Organism: Blastobasis lacticolella; assembly: GCA_905147135.1. Classification (NCBI taxonomy): domain Eukaryota; kingdom Metazoa; phylum Arthropoda; class Insecta; order Lepidoptera; family Blastobasidae; genus Blastobasis; species Blastobasis lacticolella. The sequence continues at coordinate 23,441,190 of LR990041.1, forward strand.
AAAGGCTACCGTGTGGACGCCGTGTATACAGATTACTCCAAAGCTTTCGACAAAATATCTCACTCTCTTTTAATTAATAAATTGGCAGCTATCGGTATACACGGCGACCTCCTCAGGTGGTTAGAGTCGTATTTGAGAGATAGAAGCCAGGCAGTCGCGGTTAAAGGTTACACGTCCAGTTTCATCCCTATCACCTCCGGGGTGCCCCAGGGATCTCACCTCGGCCCGCTGTTATTTAATATTTTTGTAAACGATGTAGTAAAATGTTTGAAATTTTCTAAAGTCTTATTATATGCTGACGATACTAAAGTTTTTAGCGTTATAAATTCAAATACAGATTGTTTAAATATGCAAAGGGACCTTGATAATCTAGGTCGATACTGTCAGCTTAATAGGCTTCACCTAAATATTGATAAATGCTGCGCAATTTCGTTTTCTAGAAAGAAAAGTCAAGTTGCGTTCCAATATTATCTATTGAATCAACCGCTAAAGCACGTAGCCGGGGTGAGAGACCTCGGAGTGTACCCTCGACCAGGATCTATTAATGGCGACTCACATCAACAATATCTCGTCCAGGGCCTACAAAATGCTAGGATCTTTATTCCTTCAATGCAAGGATTTTAAATGCTCTATTACTTACATAATGTTGTACAACTCATTTGTTCGTTCTGTATTGGAGTACGTTTCTACAGTATGGAACCATCAATACTTGAAATACATTGATTTCAAATCCAAAACAAATTTTTAAAGCGTTTGAATTATAGATTCAGAAACTGTGACACTAGTAATTTTGTATCTTTAGTAAAGCGGAGAGAGCATCGAGACCAAATCTTTCTTTATAAAATAATAAACAATAAGGTTGACTCGCCATACCTTCTCAGTCAAATATCTTTTAAATGTCCCCGATTCAGCAGCCGCTCTGTAGATACATTTAACTTACCAACTTGTCGTACAAATTACGCCCAAAATCGATTTATACATAGAGCTTGTGATAAGTACAACCGTGATTTTAATAAACTAGATATATTTAATGGGAATTGTAATAGTTACATTGCTGCAGTTAAAAAGCTTGATAACTAGTGTACCTGTCTTATTTTTTTTCTAGGTTTGTCTCTTTTTTGAGTTACTGTTTTTCAATTATTGTTTTTTCTGTTATCCGGGCCAAATTGTAAAACAATGTAATATATTTAAGTGGAAACTTAATTGGCTTAAGTGTACGTACTTGCTTTGTAATAATATGAATGTAAAGCTGTATGTTTTCCTTAATAAAGAAAAATAAAAATAAAAAATACATATAAAATACACAATTGATATAAAAACATGTCAGAATTTACACAAAAATTCATAATTAATGTCATTCGTTATATAAATGTCAATACATGCCGTCATAATTTTGCTCATGTCAAAAGAATAATTGTTTAAAATTAGTATAAAGATAATAAATAATACATAAAAAATATATGAATTACGGGATAAAATCCTTCAAAGAATAAAAATTCATTCTAAATAGCCACTGTTTTAAGCGGCACTTAAACGACGCGATAGAAGGTGCATTCCTTACGTCATCGGGCAATCTATTGTACACTAGCGGACCCAGCACGTAAACACTTTTTTTCGACTTAGAGGTTTTGTGCGGTATGGAACAGAGTTTGTCCTTGTTACTTGTTTTGTATTTGTGTGACCTACCATTAATATCGAATAAGCCGATATTTTGATGCACAAATAGCGCCGTCTGAAAGATAATCATTGACGGCAGGGTCAATATTTTGTATTTGCGGAAAAACTCGCGAGCAGATACGTCATCCGCAATGGCCGCGATCGCACACACCGCACGCTTCTGCATGACAAAAGCGCGGTGCGCGTCGGCCGCGCCCGCTCACAGCTCCGTGCCGTAGCCCAGCACCGAGTGCACCGTCGCGAAGTAGCACGAGCGGACCACGCTGGTGTGCGCAGTGAGCGCTAGCCGCCTCAACGCGTAACACGCGCTACCTAGCCTGCCACACACATTACCGATATGTTTTTTCCATTTAAGAGCAAAATTCAGCTCAAATCCCAACGTTTTGTTGACGCTATCTGTCCTGTAATACTCACACCTGCGACCTGCACCTTCATTTCAGGCGGTGACCGTCCAGCGAGATTAAAGGGCATGAATAGGGTCTTGTCTAGAGTTAAGGCTAATCCGTTCGCGTAAAACCATTGTGACAGCTGTTGAGCCACTAAATTTAGATTCGCCTCGAGTTCCTCGCGCGAGTCGCCCGACACCACGACCACAACGTCATCAGCGTATATGAACACCTCAACGCCGGGGAGGTAATGAGGTAGGTCATTCAGCAGCAACGTGAACAGGTTATTCGAGAGGCATGAGCCCTGTGGTAGAGCTCGTCTACTTTAAAATGACGCGCCCCACTACTTAGTTAGTTGATTTCGATGTGTGAGTGCAAATATTGATAACGACACTTCATCTGTGGCTCCCACCAATGAACGACGCGTGCTCCTACGTTTGAATTTCACCGGCAACTAAATGACCAATTACAACGGCATTTGTATATGTATTGCGTCCATATTTTAAACTTGCTTGTGTGCGTTAATGCGATAGTGGGGCGCGTCATTATAGATTAGACGAGCTCTACCCCTATCGCGTACGTCGCTTCGCAAGACTTAAGTCGGCCTCCCTCCCCGACCACTACTTGTGTTCGGTTGCTCATAAATGACACCAATAACTGGAGTGCCGGGCCCCAGATGCCGTAGTGCTCAAGTTTGTTTTCGAGTAGCGCGTGGTCCGCGGTATCGAAAGCGCGACAGATCGCAGCACACCAGGGCCACCTGGCGGCCCGCCTCGCGCTCGCTGAGCACACGCCACACCACCTCACGCACCATGTCCGTGGTGGATTTACCGCTCCTATAAGCGTACTGTCTATCAGAGATAGCGCCGTTCGTAGATAAGAAAGACACCAAGCGCTGATTTAGTCCCACTTCCAACACTTTACTGAGCGCTGGGACGATGGAAATAGGGCGGTACGATTTGAACGTCAATTTACTGCCCTTACCTTTATAAAGGGGCGCTATTTTAGAATAGAATAGAATATTTTTATTTTAGAAAATTAAATTCCATAGTTAGCACAATCAATTAATTAAAAACAATAAATAAAATTATCAACGCAATACATCAATCAATAATCTCAACAGTAATAATTAAATTAGCCTAATATTTAAATGTTATTAAGTTAAAATATAATCATTTGAATGTCAGTTTAAGCATAAATAGCTATCACGATGTCAAATGTATAAAATTATTTATTAATATTCCCGCTCCTGAGTCACAAGTGGCGCATGAAGCGACATCCAGTACCCCATGAACGGGCCGTCCAGCCGCGCCGCGACCATCGCCAGAGCGCTGTTGCCGCTGGCCCGCAGCCGCGCCGCCATCGATGCCGCCCTTTTGCGCATAGTGGCGTAGAAGCAGTCTACGCGCGCTTCGGCGAACATCCCCGACGCGCTGCAGTAGCGGGGCAGCTGCAACAGCGCCCTGAGCGCGTTGTTATATTGAACACGGAGAGCGTTGTATGATCTTTGCGTGTAACAAACCCACAGGCTGCTCGTATATAAAGATGTACAGTAGGCTCGGAAAAGGGTTAACTTTACGTCTATCGAGCACTGAGAAAACCTGTGGGTTATCATGTTCGCTCTGACCGACAACGCCCTCCGCTCCCGCTCAATGTCAGCATCATCCTTCAAATCGTCAGTCAATATGTGGCCCAGATATTTAAATTGTTGTACCCGCCTCAATGGCACTCCACCCAATTTGACTGGGGGCACACTGATCGGAATTCTACTACCAGCCTTAAAAACCACCAGCTCGCTTTTCATAGCATTGTATTTAAGACCATGACCAGAGGCATAAGTTTCACAAATGCCTATGAGTTCGCGGAGACCACAAACTCACTCAGCAGCACCATGTCGTCTGCATAGCTAATGTTATTGATGCACACCCCGTCAATGTGACAGCCGACATGGCGGCTGCTGAGCGCGACAATTAACTCATTCACGTACAGGTTGAAGAGCGTAGGGGACGTTTGCCCCCCCCCCCCCCCCCCCTGTCTCACCCCGCACCCCAACCTGTACGGATCGGACAACTTGTTGCCCCACCTCACGTGGTTGACTTGGTTCCCGTACCAATACTTAAAAATATTAATAAGCGGAGCTGGCAAACTAATCTCAGTTAGCTTCTTCCATAAGATGTTATATGAAACCAAGTCGAACGCCTTCGTGAGGTCCAGGAAACAGGCGTAAACAGGTGTGTTCCTATCCGTGTAGTATTTGACGGCATGCTTCACACACACAATTGCGCTTTCAGTGGAGAGTTTGGGCCTAAACCCAAACTGATTATCATGCAAGGTTACATACTTATTCAAGTGTGTGTTCAACACGCCGTCAAACACCTTCGCAATAATTGTCGCTAGTTAAATCGGTCTGTAGTTAGATGTATCTGATAGATTGACCGTTTTACTTTTAACAATAGGAACTACCACCGTCTGCACCATCTCCGCGGGTAGGTATGAATGCCCAACACACAGGGTGTACAGCATAGCCAACACTCTATGCAGGTGAGGTCCAGCATACTGAAGATGTTTGATACTGAGACTATCGTGGCCTGGTGACTTGCCCCTGGCTATACCCTTTATTGCTTTTGCCACATCTTTGGCAGTAAATCTGATTTCCAGGTTCTCACCAAAATTCTCAGTATCGATCACCTCCAGCGAGCTCGTAGTATTAAGAGGCTGGATCTTAAAATTATTTTTAAAGAGTTCCGCGATATCTTTCAAATCGGTCGCGCCTCCGACGCTAACTGGAAGACCAGGCTTTAGCCTCAATTGGTTCGTATGCTTCCAGAATGCTCGAAAATCGTTACTAGAATGGTGTTCTGCTAACAAATCCATTTTTATTTTAACTTTATGATTTTGACACCACCGTAATCTAGATTTGAATGTCTTTTTAGAATTACGCATTTCTTCGTATACCTGGCCAGTTATAGTTCTTCCATACAGCTCCCACAACTGAAACTTCTACCTGGCCTCCCTATGAGCCTCACTTACATGCTTGTTCCACCCCGTCACATAGGTGGACCTCCTACTCTTCCGCCTCCTTCCCCGACCAACTAAGGCAGACGCCGCTAAGGCGGATACAACATCTGAATACAGCTTGTCAATTATATCCCTATGATTCATATCATTACATAATTTATCACAGCAATTTGTAACACTAGTTGGGAAGTTAATTAATCTTAGTCTGTTATGGCATTATTTACTATATAGTTCAGTTTCGCTAAAACTTCTGTCCCCCACGTTATACAATTGTCGCATTGATTTAAATGTTGATTTAACACTTTAGGGCACAGGACATCCAAATTACAATCTATTAGCAAAGGAAAATGATCGGACCATACAGAATCATATTTTACAGATATTTTGCTAATAGTGAGCTGAGCCGCTTTCGTTACTACACAATGGTCTAACCAACGCGTAGTACCGTGCGCATCGCTTACATAGGTGAAACTGTTCGACGCCAAGCCTAGCTTTTCAATGTCTGCACAAGTCCACTGGTGTTCATGACAAAAATCCATCAATTCGTTATAAAAAAGTTCGTGCGGATGGGTATTAAAATCTCCTACAATAAATGCAGCTGCATAAATCATAAATCATAAATCATAAAAATCTTTATTGTTTTTACTGTGTGTTACATAGGTGGAAAAATATGTATTTGACATTCGATCAGCAGTAAATATCTGTCTCATACAGATATACAATAGGTTTATTACTACACTAATATATTTAATTAAAGAACAATAACAATGACTCGTAACAATTACTAATTTAAATTATAATTATAAAATTCTTGCAGTGTATAAAAGGTTTTACTAATTAACCAACTATGCAGCCCATTATTAAATGTAAAGCCTTTTAAGGATTTTAGGTCACGCGGCAGTTTGTTATAAATTTTGAGACACATATGGCTACAATTATTTACAAATAGACTGGTATTGGGACAATGCATGTATATTTTGCGTTCGGGATCTCTCACTGAGCGTGTTGATAGGCTACTGTATTGAGCAAATATATTGGGGTTGTGTTTGACGAATTTACATATTTCCATGATGTACATATTGGTAAGGGTTAACAAGTTGTGTTTTTGGAAGAAAGGTCGACAAGATTCTAAGGGTCCTAAGCCACATAATGCTCGAACGCACTTTTTTGTGCAATAAATGCTTTTCGAATGAAAGAGCTATTACCCCAGATTATTAGCCCATATCTTAAGATGGATGCTATGTAGCCGTGATAAGCGGATAGGGCTACATTTTGAGACACTATTTGTCTGAGTCTGCGGAGAACATAAACAAACTTATTGATCTTAGCACATACATTATCTACATGGTTCATAAAATTAAGGTTTTTGTCAATTTGTAGCCCAAGGAACGGAGCGCTGTCAACTTCATTAATGGGTGCGCCTTTATAATTAATATTGAGCTTTACATTTTTCCGCCCTTTAGTAGTAAATTGTATAAACCGTGTTTTTAAAAGATTAACTTGTAAATTATTAGCGGATAGCCAGTCTATCACAGAATTAATAATGCAGTTTATATTTGTATTTTTGTAAATTTTCTTTATCAGATGTAACTATTATGGAAATATCATCGGCAAAAAGTATACATTCGTTATTAGGAGTAAGGTTAGGTAGATCATTGATATATAAAAGGAATAACAACGGCCCCAAGACGCTACCTTGTGGAACGCCAAATCGGTAAAATTTGTATAAAGAGGTATAGCGTGTGAGAACATTATTACTACTTATTTTATTTATTTGTGTGCATTGTTGTCTGTTTACTAGGTATGATTTTATCCAAGATAACGCTGGACCTCGAATTCCGTATTTTTCTAATTTAGAGAGCAGGATGTATATGGGACACAAAGTCAAATGCTTTGGACATATCAAAGAACAACACGGTCACGAGTTCTCTTTTGTCTAAATGTTTTAGTATACTTTTAACTAGGTTAAATCCAGCTAAAGCAGTAGACTTGCCTTTTTGAAATCCATGCTGTTCTTCTTTTATAATGTTAAACTTGTTACAAAATTCCGTTAATCTTAAATGCATACATTTTTCAAATATCTTTGATAATATTGGAATCAGTGCAATAGGTCTGTAATTTGGTAATTCTGATTGATCTGCAGTGTTGTATTCCTCAATAATAGCGCTTACCGTACCGAGACAATTCGTAAAGTCCGCTAAGTTGTTCCCAGAATCAGTAGGCATGTATATACTGACCACTATTATTGGGCGATCACATGTCACTGCCCTAACAGCACACACTCGTGGGTTATCACACTGTATCTCTACAACGTCGGTCAGGGCGGCGGTCCGCCACAGCAGCGCCACACCGCCGTGCGGCCGGCCGCGCAACATGCCTGTCTGCGCATCTACCGCCGATGTTCCCACGCAGCTAAACTCGCAGTCAATACCGTTGAGATATGCTAGCTCGTCCGGCATAAGCCACGTCTCCTGCAGAGCTATAACGTCGCACAGCTTACACAGACGCCGGATTTCGTCCACGGAGCGTTTGAAGCTCCTACAGTTGAAACTTGCTAGTTTAAGTGTTCGCTTATTATTCATCTCTATTTCTCACTGAGCCGGCTTCACCAGGTACACTGGTTGACACTTTTCGCTTAAAATTTACAAATGGTCGAAATATTATTCCGCGCGGCCATAATTTGTCATTTAAAAATAATTCGATCTTCGGTTCCGCTACAAAAAACTTGTTGGCGTTATAGTGTGCGGCATTTTTAATGGCTATTTTCTCTAATTTTACTATTTCCTTCGTTTCTTTGAGAATATGTGCCTCGATATCAGATTCCTTCGTGCTTTTAATAGGAAAATAGGTATTTTACGCTCTATTTTAACATACTTCAGTGAAGCGGGGACGGTGCCTTGTTTAAGACACTCGTTATATAGTGTAGACAGCACGGATGATAAGGCTGGTCCCACGAATTTTAGAAGTGCTGCAGACATTTCATACACATCTTTGCTACCTTTAGGTGCAATAGAGTGTTGTATGAGCTTGCACACTTCATGTGGTGTAAATGGACGCAGGCGCAACGATACGTCGCTGGCTGGCGCGTTTTGCGTCAAAATGGCCATTGCCCGCGAGGTCTCCGCATCCGGCCGCCGCGGCCACGAACTCATGATTTAGTGCATCCACCAGATCTTGTTTAGATGCAAAAAGATCCCCATTGCTGTCCTTCAATAGGTCGGTAAAGTCAACAGCGTCGCGCCGGCGGCAACCGGTCTCCGCGTTGATCACTTTCCACATGCATTTGCTGGTATTATCGCTAGATTGTATTAGGTTAGAGACGTAATCTGTCCTCTTATTTTTTAATTTATTATAGTACTTATCTTAAAAACTATTTGCGATAGAAACGACTTCACTGTCACAGGGATACCTACTTCTCATTTCCAGTACGTCAAACACCAATAGTTTCAGATCTCGGATTTCTTCGTCGACCCAGTGATTTAATGGCATTGGTGACTGGATTTTATATGGGAAACAAATATTAATTTTATTAGTTGTTATTGCTAATTAATGAATGTCCGCGCATTCACTTATAACATCGTCCCAAGCCACCGACTCGAGCGCGGTACGGAAACTTGTTTTGTTTCTGTGACTATATCTACGGGTAGGTATAGGCGAACGATCAGCTGACGCCGCCGGCCGGGACACAGCTACTCTCTGAGCACTGTGGTCGCTAAGGTGTGTAACAATGGACGCGACATCGACGCATTCTGTTGGGAGATTGGAAAAGACCAAGTCTAAAGCCGTCACACTGTTGCCCTCCACCCTGGTAGGAAAGTTAACGAGTTGGTTAAAATTATATGAGGAAAGTAAGTAAGTATAAGACGCTCTTATTTTAGGAGACCTAAAATAAGAGCGTCTAACCAGTCGTTTTCTATTTTGTTTTACAATTTTTCGAACAATTCAAAAAAACTACACATCGATACAGTTTGAGTGATACAATCGAACTACGAGAATGTTATAGTCTGTCAAGAATATAGCACAAATATCGAAAACTTGCTCACGTGCCAGGTCACAATAGTCTTTTCTATTAATTGCTCGGACGCCCGATTTAGTATAAATACAACTTCCCCTATGCCTAATATTCGGCCTACAATAATAAGTGGCTAAGTCACAGTTGAATAAAGTCACACATTGTAACTGGTCCCTTTGAAGCCAGTGCTCGGTAATTATTAGAACATCACAACATAAATCCTTCGTCAATAATACCTCTAGTTTTGTCGTCTTATTACTCAAACAGCGTATGTTTTGATGACACAAAATAAGGGTAGATTTGTCCGTTTTGTGTGATCTGCCTGTGGGTGACGCACTCGTCACCGATAGCAGTCGGCGCGTCGCGCGAAGTTTCTGCCGCATACCCGCTACTGCGAGCGGGGTTTGACGAGAAACCAATTTGCAAATCGAATGCCCGGGGGCCATACCGTCGACGTAGTTATGCGTTCGTACAGAGTCTCTGGAATACCGATGACAAAGGAAGCGTGACGTTGGGTTGCTATTTCTCGTTTTGTAACTTCATAGTCGCAGTGTTTAACAATTTTATTTAAAAAGCTAAGTACGTTTTCGGTGGTCGTCTCTGGTTTAAACGACCATGCCTGTATGTATCGTAGTCTCTCTATGGAACCGATATCAAGATCTTCATCTCCCGTACCGGTAATTACCGATCGTCGGGGTTTCTTGGCTCGTTTCGGTCGTACTTTTTGCCATTGTCGATCGTCTGATGCGCGTTCAGGTGTATTATCGTTTTTGTTACGTGGCGACGGCGCGGATTTAGTGGCCATACATGTCTCGTTACCTGCGACTGCAGCGCTATTTATTGTTTTGGTTGCGCGGGCGGCTGCACGCTTGGCGCGATTAGTCGTCGTTGTCTTCTCAGTCGGAATAGGCGTGCAATGTGAACTTTGTGTCTCCGTGGTACTTACGGTTCTCGCAGGAGCCGTAACGCTTGCGTATGTTCCTATTTCGTTCGCAGCTTTTGTCATTAACTGTCTGACAAGGCCTTCTACTCTATCTGTTAAATTACCAATTACCTTCTGCTGCTCGATAATTTTGGATTGGTGCATCTCGATGGTTAAATTTTGCTGATCCAATTTAGTGTTTTGAGACGTAATCAGTGCGGTTTGTGCAGTGATATTATCAGATAACTCACTTAATTATTTTACCAGGTCACTAATAGTCACTCCGTTTGCTTTTCGAGACATTTTATCACTTAAAAGTCGCGGAGCAAAATTAAACACGTCTATTTACTTATACTGACAACTGATATTAGCCCAAGAATCAACCCCTACGACGGTGGTAACGCGGGAAGCATTTTGTTGTAAGATGTATTATGATTATAAATATGGGTTAACGTTTATAGAATAACATGAAAATTTTATCAGCCCCTTTGTTACATTGTTCCTTGCCTATGCTATTGTCGTTTATTTATTTTATGACTTTAAACGAGGTCAGAGCGACCTGAATCATGAACCTAGACCAGGGCAGACGCCAAAGGCAGTCACTTCAGAAAACGTCATCAGGGTATAGTCGCTGATAAAATAATGTCACAATATTACTAGCTGTGAGATTCAGAATGAAATATAGTTTCAAACCCATGTAGTTTCTATCATTTTTACGGACCATAGAAATTATGTATCATGAATTGGCATAAGTAACTTTCTGCTCTTCTCTAAGAAAGGAGGCTATTATTTGAGATATAACCTTCCTAACCTTAAACATGTAAAGTGGTGGGAACTACCTGGCGTCTAAACCTCATTTCATCCTGAATCTCATGTTTGTTCATGTTGTGACATTTCTCTAATAACGACTTCACCCTGATGACGTTTTCTGAAGTGACGGCAGTTGGCGGTTGCCTTAGTCTAGGTTCATGTTTGAGGTCGCCCTGACCACGTTTAAACTTATAAAATCAATAAATGACAATATCACGTGATAGAGGCAATTCACTAAATGCGCTGATTACATTTTCAAGTGATTTTTTATATGTTAACCCTAATAATATAATTATAGCACGTCTGCCACGAAATGCTTCCCATATTACCAAATTAGTATGGAATTGTATGGACAGACATGTTTTTTTTTAATATTCGATAAAAAGATAAGTAATAGTCGCCGGCTATTGATTTTTGACCAAGGAGTTTGTAATAAAATTTGCCTTTAAACGTTACAAAAATTAAAAAAAACATGTATAACAAACAAGCCGTTGGCTAAAATTTTTGGACCAGCCAACGTATCATTATTGCTATAGTATTTTTTATACCACTAAGGTATCAGACGAGCTTACGGCCTGCCTGATGGTAAGCAGTCACCACAGCCTATGGACTTATGCAATACCAAGGGCATCGCCAGTACGGCCACCTAATGCGCTTATTACATTTAACTAAATTCAGTAGTCTAAATTCAATAGCTAAAAACGTGAGAGCAAGTAAAAATAAAAGATAAATTTTTGTACCACTTACTCGTATATAACCTTTTTTTATGTCATACGGTAGGCAAACAGGCAAGCGGGCCACCTGATGGAAAGTGGTCACCACTGCCTATAGACATTAGCAACACCAAGAGTATCGCTAATGCGTTGCCCACCTCTATAACACGTTGCTCTGGCAGCAAAAAGGCAAATGCCACTCCACTGCCAAAGCCACGGTTCTCCAAATCCCCTCCCCATGGAGCACTGGAAACCTTACTCACCTGCAGAAACACAATACTATTTAAAAGAGTAGGTATTATTTAGCTGCGATATTCTGTAAGGTGGAGGTACTTCCCCAGTCGGGCGGCTCCAATTCGAACGAGATACCCTGCTATACCCTACCTCTCTTAACCTGTTACGTAGTTCCGTTTCCCAAAAGGCTTGATACTAAAAAATAACCTTATTCTATTAGCAATACTAAAATAACTATGAGCAATAATAAAAGCTTCAAACAGGCCAAGTCACTAAGCTCTTTGCTACTGTAACAGTGGCAACCCAACCAACATGACGTCAACCTAGTACAAAGTAAACGCACCAAAGGCCAGACTAACCGTATAAAACTCCGATATCAAATTTAATAAACAGAGCACGTCAAGGACGCCCAAATACCACAGAAGGTTGTATCGCTTCTCCAAGGGCAAAGTGGGCATCACTATCGACATAGACACTGTGGCGGTCGTGATCCACAGATATTCCATGTACAGCCATCGGTAATACCACTTATTCTTCATGAAATCAGCTGGCTGGTGCATACGCTGCAAAAGAACATTTCACATGTATTTTCTTACTTTCTTATTGGGTTACAGTAGCAGCAGGTCGTGGTCATCTTGGCGTTATGTACCGGTTGTGCTCTCCCGTGCGAAGGCCCGGGGTCCGCCTTGACCGAGATCCAAGATTTGGCAGATGAGATTACAGTGTTGCGACTGCCATCTGACCTCTGTGACCCTGCTCTCAGGGAAACCTGACAAGATTGGATCATGATTCCACATTCAGAGGCCTGAATTATTATTACTTCTTTACTTGGTAATCAGATTGACTTTAATAAGAGCTTAATAAAGCCTAAAATTAAAAATTATTTTTGACTTGACATAATTCGAGAATGTGGCTGAGATTACACTCTATGTATCAGCCGTTCTTTACACTGTTTTTTTACACATGCGCTTATTATAATTAATCAATTATACCTGGCTAAATTCAGTCGACTAAATGAGGAAGTTTCCTTATATCTATATTGCCCTATTTAATGCCAAATTGTTAAAATACAGACAAAACCAACGAGCCAGTGAAAAACATTTAGATTAATGACTGATTTATAGAATATTTCAATCGTCAATAAATGACTGATTTATAGAATATTTAAGTTAACATGAGTAAGGTCTCCAGTGCTCCATGGGGTGGGGAGTTGGGGAACCGTGGCTTTGGCAGTGCCTTTTGCTGTCAGAGCAACGTGCTACAGAGGTGGGCAACGCATTGGCGATACACTTGGTGTTGCTAATGTCTATAGGCAGTGGTGACCACTTTCCATCAGGTGGCCCGCTTGCCTGTTTGCCTACCGTATGACATAAAAAAATAAAAACATATTTTTTCGCGAAATTATTGCTGCCGCGTACTTACTGTGACGTCACCAGGCCGGCAGCCTGGCCGCCGCTATGGCGCTACTCATACACTCGTTCTCTTTGTATCCGTATCTTTGGAACCGCAATTGCTACACACCTGACTTTTGTCATAGTATGTGTTGCTATGGCCGTTGTAACAAAAGATAATAATAATAATAATAATGCTTGGGTGATGCCCCTGCTCACATACTCCTTTGGCATACTAAGGTGGACTCAAACAGAGTTGGACGCCCTGGATAGAAGGGTCCGTCTTTTGCTCACTACTCACCGTATGCTGCACCCACGCTCGTCTGTCATGAGACTGTACATCCCACGTAAATGTGGAGACCCTCCACAATCGTGAGGTGTGCAGTCTTAGAGACTACTTTCTTAACAACGAGTGTGGGATGCATCGTGCTGTGGTGGCGGTTGACAGAGAGCAGACCTTCAGCGGAGCTAAGAACAGATGTCAGGTTATTGATCATTATGTTAAATAAAAGCGGACCCAGTACAGAGCCCTGGCTTACCCCTGAACGTGTGTGATAGAGATCCGACAGGAAACAACCATGGCGTACATACTGCTGCCTATCAGACATGTAGCTGGCAAAGAGCTGCAACAACTGTGGTGATAAACTAATCGCCCAGAGCTTACCCAGCAACACATCATTATCCACCCGGTCAAACGCCTTTTAGAAGTCGAAGTAAAGGACATCAACTTGAGCCCCTCGATCCAGAATGTCGGATATCATGCTGACCAATGTCACTAAATTGGTATTATCCGATCTATTTGACCTAAACCCATGCTGAGCCTCGCACAAATAAGGTTTTATCTGCGAAGATATACGACTATGGAGAATGCACTCATATAGCTTGGCCGAAGACGACTGAATCGCTATGGGTCTGCAATTCGTAACATCGGAAGAGTCACCAGACTTAGGAATCGGCGTGACACGGGTAGTTTTCCAGCGTTGTGGGTAAACACTTGAGGACAACGACAAATTAAGAACATGGCAAATAGGACCCACGAGCACATCTTTGCAGCCTTTTATAATAAACGCCGGTACATGATCGGGACCAACCGAAAGTTTGAGCTTATTTATGCCCTTTCAACTTCCCTGGCAGTAAATTAGATGGTTGGGTCAAGGGACAGATTCAGAAAGCGGTTCTCTTGGAGACGGCGCGTATTGTCAGGAGGTTCCTGTCTCTGCAGCCCTAACCGCCGGTAGCTTGGGACTCGCCCCGGTGCTGGTGGTACTCTAGGTTTAGGTTTTTTATAATATAAATTTTTATATATATGTATTGTAAAAAACTTGAGCACTGCAATAACTTAGGTGTGCCTTCTAATACCGTTAGCGAAGTCCAGGTCCCGGACATTACGAACATTGCCTATTTTAGTTATCGGTCTCACAAGTACGCTACCACTAGACCTACTGGTCTAGTGGTAGCGTACTTCGCTCGCCTAAAAATGTATGCTTGTAAGTTGTAGCATTTATGCGACAGAGAACAACTAAATACCTCTGAAAACGCCTTCAAATCACGATTCATGTATGGAGTATGGCATATTCCATTATTTTTAATTTTAATATTTCAATTATTATGTGTTCTTTCAGCAGGCATAGTAGTAACACATACTCTGTCAAAAGTTCAAGTGTCTAGCAATTGCGGTTCCAAAGATACAGACACAAAGAGTACGAGTGTATGGGTGGCGCCATAGTGGTGGGCGGGCTGCCGGCCTGGTGACGTCACGCACGAATTCGCGGTCCAAACGAAATAATTTTTGAAATCGCAACTTTTTGTTTTTTGAGATATGAAAAAAAAAAATTCACCAATTTGTTTCATTTTACTCATATATTTCAGTAAAAAATTTTTTTGGAAATATCTTCATTCAGTATTGCTTACAGAATAAGGTTCATTTTTGTATCACGCCATTTGAAAAGCGAAAAACTAAAATTGACCTTACCCTATAAGCAATACATTCCACTTTCATTTGCTCTTATTCTTTTTGCTTCTAAATTTAGACCACTGAATTTAGCCAAGCGCAATAATGTCAATATTACTTACCGGTAACTTAATAGTCTTGTTTCCCCGTAAAATGTATTTTATAGTGTTCTGCGGGCTCTCCGGTGTAGTCTTCGTCGGAACTATATAATCTTGAGCAGATTCCTTATAGCCGGAAATAACAGCTTTTGTCTGCAATATTTTTAAATACATACGTGACAATTATTATTTTTATACTCCCGAGTGTCAATAATCAACAATTGATTAGAGCACAACTACGATACTGTGCTATGCATTTGCAGGCGGAGATACTCGTATGGCATCGAAAACGTCACGCTGCTTACCATCAGAGGGCCTAGTGTGAGTTCCGCTTCGATTTTACTTTACTATCGCGTTTGCGTTTACGTGAAAATTAGTATGAAAAAATATATAGCGCCGCCTAGTGGTACGTAAATGAAGTTTTCTTCTTCATACTGTTGTTTTCAAAATGCCTTTATTAAAATAAACTATTTGAACACTTACATAGCTTAAAAAACAGTTACGAAGTACATCCAGTTATACAATACACTTTCAGGTTACAACACACCTTTTTAAGTTTATTACATCTGCTTTCATCACAAACCAACCAATAATTGACACCGAAAACATTAATTAGATCGTATTATTACTAAGTAGTATACTAGTGTAAACATTATGTAGGTAGTGTTTATACTTTGTTGCAATAATTATTATAAAAGAATTTCAAGATACCCTCAGAATATGTGATGTACGAACAGTAATAGAAACATGCATGATACATCTTCTTCATACTAATTTTGACGTAAACGCAAACGCGATAGTTAAGTAAAATCGAAGCGGAACTCACACTAGGCCCTCTGGTGACTTGTCCGCTACTACTCACGACGAGCTTGCAACTTTATAAAAAAGCGCTTACACATATTTTCACACAAGATAATACAAGTGTGCCCCACTAGATGACACAATCACTTCTATTTTTTTATGTTGCACATATTCTCAAAATATTGGCAATAATTTTTGAAAATGCGAACATCAAGAAATAAGCAAATATTTAGGAATACGAATGCAAATGCGAATATTCATTACATCACTAGTAAATGGTAACTCTCGCCAATAACAGTCGAGGTAGCAGACAACAAAAATGCAGAACCGCAGGTGCGTTGTCACTTTGAGGACTAAGACGAAATGCCTCATGCCTGTAAATTTGCTGGCTATTTGTTCCGATCGCTGATCCGGTTTTAACATGACTTTGCAGGTACTGTTGCTTGGCGTCAGAAATAGTTAAGCAGTGGTACTCATCCAGATGGACTCCTCAGGCATGACAGAAATCTATAACCTGATAATAATGGTATCGTTCAGGTTCGAAACTTACTGGAGATATTGATTAGTCGTTGGCTATCCTTCATATCGCATAATTGCTTTAGCTTGGCATAAATTAAGCTTGACTCAATTTAATGGGCCGCCCCATGCCAGGTTTCTGACTCAGGCGCCTAATAAGACAGTATATTCAGACCCTGTTAACAGGGGAACCCGATCAGATTGGATCATTGTCACACATTCACTCGCCCAAATGTGCAGGTTTTATCACGATGTTTTAGCTTTCCGTAGATCATCGGTGAGTGTAAAAAGAGTTACAGTACATGGTGGCATCCCAACCCTATGGTTGGGGTTTTACAATAATTTTTTGCTGATTTCAAACCCTGTATCTTTCGCTTACGAGTCGGAACCCGTCTAGGCGACCGTCGCCCTACTCACAGTTTCACTCGTGATCTCCTGGAAGTCCTTGGCGTTGACGGAGAGCAGGTCGGTGTGCTCCAGGGCGCGCGCCGACACGCGGATGGGCCGGTTCTCGTCGCCGTCCAGCTGCCCGAATATCCCGCCCTGCACCATACAACCAACTACAACAACTTGTGTAAACTATCTCTTTATTTTCATTTTTATTTTGACAACCTGAGCTGAGGTCCACGCAGAGGTCCCGGGTTCGATTCCCGGTTGAGCAGAAATTAAAAAAATGAATTTTAATTTTTGTTACGTGTCTGGGTGTTGTATGTTTAAAAAAGAATATATGTAGTTTATCCGTTTTCTGGCACCCATAACACCAGCTTTGCTAACTTTAGGGCTAGATGGCGCTATGCGAAATGTCCAAGCATATTTATTATTATTTATTTATATGAGACGCAAAACAGTTACATTAGCGATGTAACTATAACCAGCAACAGAATCCAGAATGTGATTAATGGAATTGATTGATGTATGTAATGCTATGAAGTTGTTTATGCACTTATTACATTTGACTAAATTCAGAAGCAAAAAGCGTAAGAGTAAATCAAAGTTAAATGTATTGCTTATAGGATAATTTACATTTTACGGCTTTTGAAAAGCGGAGCGACGCGTAACATAATGCGATACAAAAATGGACCTAATTCTATGAGTAATACATTTCATATTGATTTGCTCTCACGCTTTTTATACGTTAGTTGGAATCCAGGCAAATTGATAGTGTTTTTTTTTTACCGCTAAAGCTTGTTTTGCGGCCTGCTTGACGGCAAGCAGCCATCTGAGGATGAAATCTATCCCATCATTGAATGGTGCGATAGCGGATAACTGAGGGTGGCACCAAGTTAAAGAGTTCTTCGAAACATTCCCCGGTGTACAAACGATAGGGGACACATAGAAAGCCACATACCCGGGGAACGAGCAACGCGTTGGTGACACTGATACCCCTGGTGCTTCTAATGCACAGGCAGCAGCGGTGACAACTTTCGACCACATCTGGTGACCCAAATCGATTTAAAAAATAATACTAATAACTTAGCCAACAGAAAAGCGTCGGAAAACCCTCGACCGAGTTTATTCAAATATTTTCTAAACTACCTACTACTAAATATTTTAAAACCTACTAAAACGATTAAAATCAAATTTGTTGTAGTTTGTAATACTTACTAGTTTACAAATATTAAAATATATTTCTTTAATGACATAAGTCTAAGCACCATCTCGATTTAACTGCCATTCAAATAAAGAAACCCGCATTAAAATCGGGCCACCCTTCGGGAGCTCCGATGCCACAGACAGATACAAAGATACACCGAACCATAGAGGCACAGATACACAAGTCAAACTTATAAATAATAATAATCATCATCTTAGCGTTAATGTCCCGGTTGTGCCCTCGCGCACGAGGGCCCGGGGTCCGCCTTGACCATGATCCAGGATTTGGCAGGTCAGGTAATTATAGTGGAGCGCCTACCATCTCCATGACCTCCATGATCTCCATGACCCTGCTACCAGGGGAACCTGACCAGATTGGATCATGGTTACAAATCCAGTCGCCTGGATGTGCAGGTTTCATCACGATGTTTTCCCTCACCGTAAGAGCATCGGTTAGTATTCAACTAATGTACATAACTCAGAAAATAGTCATTGGTACATGGCCGGAGCGCGTTTCGAACCCGGGACCTCTGGTTTACGAGTCGTATACTCTAACCGCTCGGCCACCGACGCTCTCAACGTCAAACCTATAACACCCCCCTTTATTCATCGGGAGTTAAAAATCTACTCTGCAGGTCTACTGCGATAGCAAACAGGAAATTCACCTTGGTAATAACAGCTAGTTCAACGTCGTTTTTCATAATGACGACACTGCCTCTATGCACAATGTACACGTAAGGGACCAAATCCATTTCTCTCATGACATTTTGGTTTTCCATAAAATAAACTTCCTCGACTTGCACTGCCAGCGCCCTAATCAGTTTATCGCCGCCTTGTAGTAACGCGTCGACAGCAACAAATGTTCTAAAAGCAATACGTTTATTGTTAACGATTCCACCAATACAACACCTCATTTTATACAGCGGTTGTATGGAATCGAAATTCCGACGCATAGTTTTCAAGTCAATAATAAAACTTATTAAAATTGTTTGTATAAAAAATTATTATTTTACACCTCAAACCGTGTTTACAATTTTCCTCTTATTTCAAAGAGCTATGAGTTGAATAGGAAATATCGTCATTTTTGGTAGTTATTTTTGCTCTTTATTGTATTTTTAAATAATAAAGTTTTTAAAATTATTGTATATGTTAAAAATATCAAAATTATTGTAATTACTGTATTTTAAAAAACACAACAATATCTTTGAAGAGCTAAAATTAATAAAACGGCCTCTTTAAGTATGTCACGTTTCCTTTTTTGTTATTGCACACGGATGGTCCACCTGATTTGACCTGATGGAAAGCGGCCACCGTCGTCTAGGACGTCTGCAACCTGCGGGGAGCGGATGCGATGCCGGTCTAGAAGTATCTAGACATGCCGTAATGTTTTTCACTAAACAAAGCAAACTTCTCTGGCTCGAAGGACATGCCTAGGGACTAAGCACCGCCCAATCCACTTCCTAACCTTCCTATATTTAGTTTAAATGGGCATTGATAAATCTCGCCTAGAGGTAGAGGTTTGGAGTTTTCTAGTTAGGGAATGCTCAATTCGAGTTAAGTGAAAACGGCTGTTAGAGCCCCATGATATGGTGCAAAAAAATGACTTCAGGAGACAGCATTATAAGCTTAAACCGACTTCAGTAGTCGGTCCGATACAGTAATTATTATGAACTCCTACCAAATAACTTTTTATGACTTACCTTTTATAAAAGAAATGATTCAAGTCGTGCTTAAATAAGATACCCATCCTGTCTGCCATGAGGGCGTCCACGTCTACTCCTTTTGATCTAAGCAAAAAAAAAACTCGGTAAGCACGGTTACATAGAATAAGTAGTACAGAAACTGAAAACCCCGACTGCTATTAAAATACTGTTAAACAAAAAAATATTTAGGCTTGGTAGCCCAACCCAACTAAACTATTGGCCGATATAAAAGTGGGGCTCTAAGTGTATAAGTTGTATATATATATTTTTGAAGGACCTTTACTTTGATAACTCACTTTTTTTAGACGAATAATATTTACGGAAATCACAATATAGTACCTAAAATCCGCCATTCAAATTTTTTTTTCGAATATATGAACTCAGAAGGTATCACACGCGCGACAACCAGTAACAACATATTTAAAATCTATTGAGCCCGTGCCAAAGAAATAAATATTCGTAGGAAAAATATAACCGTCCTTCTGTAGCAGTCGGGTAAAAAAGACAAAATAATTGAGCGCGATGAATATGGCATAAAAGGGAACTAACATGTCGCCAATAGCAAGTTTACTGAAGAAAAGGTAACTGACGCCCCACTAAAGATCATTATTATCGTTATCGTTATCATATATGTCATGGCGACCCTATTGTTCTAGAGTTGGGAGTCGTTCTTGTTGGCTGTTTGTCAAATTTATTTACATTTATTTTACTGCCGCGAGTACAGTTATTTTGCGCGCAGCTGATGTTATAGCTGCAAAGATACCAACCTTGTCAAACAGTAACTGAAGTAGTTCACCACGTCGTTTATGACCACCGTTTCTACGCGCTCTTCTTTGAGGAACTCCAATAGTTTGCGAATGCCCAGCTGGAAACTCGTACTGCCTCTGCAGCTTAGCACATACCACGCGCTACATTGACTAGCAATATACCTGAAAAGAAGGTCATACTCTTAAAAGTCCAGTCAATTGTTTCAATTGTGTGTATTTGAAAAAGCGATTTTGACTTATCTTCTTCTTAAGCTGTCGTCCTACCTAGATTCAGCATAATAAAATAAAACAAACTGATTGATGGTGTATTTTGCTTTTGTCAGTTTTATCGCATCGCACATTGTTTCGTAACTCTCTAGGTTTGGTCGTCTAATAAATGTTTGTCCGTAAGTCGCTTTTCATGTACACATGATATTTAACTTTATAAGAGTACACATAAATTTAAGTTTGACTTCATACGAAGCTCTCAATGATATTAGGTTGACTGATACTTAAAATTTTCTTAACAATAATATTCCGTAACAGGATCCCATTCGGCTCACGGTGCTAAAATAGTCTCCGGGATCCAAGCGGATGGGATTAATAAACCCAAAACAGGTATTTTCTCACCAATGAAATAATCCAAGAAGACACACGAATAATGTTTGTATTTCTGCTCTTTGAAAGTCTAAAAAAGACATCGGGTATTTTAAAATTGCAGATAATGCCATCTGGTACGACTTTAATGAAATCTGGAAGCATTGGAAGATATTTAGTTTGATCTCTGTAACAGCTGTCTGGTATGCGAGCGGCCACACAGAAAAGACGCAGACACGTCGCGGACAGGGCACAGACCGGACGCGGACGCGACTTAAAACTTACGTCTTTTCTGTATGGCCGCTCGCTATAGATTACAAGAAAGTTCGAGGGCGCCAGTTGACAGCAGAAGTACTCAGTTTACCTGAAATTCATTGTTGCAAAGCAGTTCCTTTTCACCACTTTCTTGCCAGGCTGTACTTACTGTTAAAAGGTAACGGTCGTGCGACGGGCGGTTTTGAGGTCCCCTATTGCTCGGGCGACGTTTGGCGTGCGATTCGTCGTACGACTGGTGCCAATTAGGATAGTGCCTCTGGGGCTAGTGCAATAAAAAATGGTGCACGGCGTGCACCACACACAGTACCTCCACCTTATTTCTCCAGTCTTATCTCTGTAGTTATGCTCTAATATTATAGTACCAACCTCACTGGTAGAATTTATGTTAACGTAGAATGGTTTCCAGCAAGTCTTATGAAGGTACTCGAAACTGACAAATTCATTTCTTTCATTCCACTTGAAATGATAACACTGGCCCAAGTAATATGAAGCTGCCACACATGTTAATATAAAGGCTATTAAATGCCATTTAAAAAACTGAAACAAAATGTCTGTAGGTAGTTGTTGGACGAGGCGAAGAAAGGTTTGTCCCTTTGATAATGATTGTCTGCACAGTATGGCTGTGCAGTAATGATGAAATTATTTATTTCCGAATTTCATTCCCACTCATACCCAGTGGGTACGACTGCGAATGAAATTAGAATAAAATACCAAGTCGTTACTACGGACGTCTCTAGAGGAAACTATCTGGAATAAATATTCTAGTTGAAATTGGCCGGCAGGTGTAGGGTAGTTGTACGGAAGGTGTAAGACAGGTGTAAGGAAGGTGTATGAGAGGTATAGGGGAGGTTTAGAGGCGTTGTAGGGGTGGTGTAGAGTGGGTGTAGGGGAGGTGTAGGGTAGGTATAGGGGAGGTGTAGGGAAGGCTAGAGAGGTAAAAATGTAATAATATAATTAACTAGCTTTTGCCCGAGACTTCGACCGTGTAAAGTTTCGGATTCGTTATAGCCGATGTAACATTCTGGGTTATAAGCAATTTTACTGCGAAATTTCATCAGAATTTGTTCAGTAGTTTTTGCGTGAAGGAGTAACAAACATCTGAAGCAATCAAACATCCTTACAAGCTTTCACATTTATATTACTAGTAGGATACTTACAATTAATTTAACATAGTGGCCATTGGGCATGTCCAACTTGTAGTCGCAATATCCATATATAAGGTATAGTGAGGAACATTTGCACAACATATTAAGTAGTTTAACATTGTTCTGATTAAATTGTAGTTCAAGAAAATAATTGAGAAACTGCCCAGATGGAAATGCTGTCAAAACGTCAAAGAAAAATCCTCGGACTACGTAATGCTTAAAACACTTATATTCTTCTGTTATAAGCAGCCCTCGTTTATCATAATACGGCATCTGAAACACGTTTGTCATAAAATAGTAAATTAAGTAAAGTGAAATACATTCATACCACTCCGATACATTCTACAACCGACCATTCCTGGTGTCGTCCAAATGTTGTCATTTCAGTTTTGTTGTTTCGGGCGAGGGGACGGTACTCACGTACTGACTTACTCCACTTAGTTCCACATTTAAAAATACATAATGGCATCAATAGCCCTGGAAAACCTAGTACGGGAACTTCAAAAGACCGTAACAAGTCTTGTGAATAAAGTCACAGTACTGCACTCCATAATTGACGAGCAAAGTACGGAAATTAAAAATGATTCAAGACTCATTCATCAGCTGACACAGCAACCTACCCACGAAGTTGTAAGTAAAGTTGCAAGCCCAGTTCCAGCCGCTGCGGAACGCCCGGTACGAGCGGCCCGTCTAAAGGCTGTCGCGGCGCTCAGCGCTTTAGCGAGCGGCCACACAGAAAAGACATAAGACGCAGACACGTCGCGGACGCGGGGCCCGTTCAATTTACTTTCTTACTAAATGTATAGAAACGTCGCGACGCAAAACATACAGGACAGGGCGCGGACTGGTCGCGGACGCGTCGCAGACACGAATTAAACACAAAGCACGGGCGAGAGCGGGGTGCGGACGGGTCGTGGGGAGCCGGGCCACGCCCGCAGCGCTTGCTGTCCTTGTCTTGCCTACACTCTTGACTGGTCCGCGACGGCGCCGCGTCCGTGCCCTGTCTTTTCTGTATGTTTTAAGTCGCGTCCGCGTCCCGTCTGTGCCCCGTCCGCGACGTGTCTGCGTCTTTTCTGTGTGGCCGCTCGCTTAAGCGGTGGATTCCTACCCTCAACAAATGCTAGCGGTAAGAAAACAACGCTTCGCCCATCCTTCTCTGACGAGCTGGCAAGCGACTATCTCACCTATTCCCTCTGCCATCGACGCGAATGCGTGTGTGGCCACGAAGTTAGTGACTGATGAAAACGACGGCGCGTGGAACCGAGTGTCGCGTAAGCGAACCAAACGACGTCGTACCAACGATAATAATGCGATTGTGGTTGGTTCCGGAAAAAAAGACGATGATATACAATCAATAGGCCGAATAAAATACATTCAGGCATGGTCATTTAAACCCGAGACTACGACAGATATGGTGAAGAAGTTTCTGAACAAAGTCGAGTATCCAACTCGTAAACAAGAGGTACCAGGTTCAAATCCCGCTGAGGCCATGTAGGAATGACTCTTTTCTGAGTTATGTACATTAGTTGTATGTAGTTAGCTTTTACGGTGAGGAAAAACATCGTGATGAAAACTAAAAATTCAGGCAACTGAATTTGTATCCATGATCCAATCTGGTCAGGTTCCCCTGGTAGCAGGGTCACGGAGGTCAGATGGTAGTCGCTCCACTGTAATTACCTGATCGCCAAATATTGGATCATGGTCAAGGCGGACTCCGGGCCCTCGTTCTCGAGAGCACAACTGGGACATTAACGCCAAGATGTTTTTTTTTAATAGTCTTTATTTGCAATAAACGTAGTACAATATTAGTTGTTACAATAAAACATATGATAAGAAAAGTAGTAACAATTAAAAATATTATTATCTATTTTAAGGTTTAGTAGGTTATTAGGAAAATAGGTTTCCAGTACCTATATCTCCGTATGGGGACACTAGGTCTGTGATTTCAAAAGTTCAACGAACTCTATATTATTTCAAACTCCTATTTATTCAAAATGATATAACAATTATAAATTTTGACTTTATAG
This sequence comes from Blastobasis lacticolella, assembly GCA_905147135.1. NCBI lineage: Eukaryota > Metazoa > Arthropoda > Insecta > Lepidoptera > Blastobasidae > Blastobasis > Blastobasis lacticolella. Next base: position 23,465,806 of record LR990041.1, read on the forward strand.
GTAGTCCGCAGCGTTCTATCGGAAGTCGTTTAGTAATTAGCTGGATATTCATCTACCGACTTGGTGCTTCACCTTGCGACAATGATGATTGATGAGGTAAAAAGTTAGGCTTCTAAGTCAATTCATTAAGAAGATAATGATCATCCGCGTAAACTCACTCATCATTCGTAGTTCCAGATTGTATACTACTTATAGTATATTGAAATTTGGCAAGAAGCCTAGTCTTATAGCAAATGTAATGGAAAGTTCTAAATGTTTGAAGTTATTAAACAAACCAAAGTGATTTTAATGGGATGTTTTGAAGCGGATAAGTTTCATTCAAGTCATCTTGGCTTCAATATCCTGGTTGTGCTCTCGCGCACGAAGGCCCGGGATCCGCTTCCTGGTTTTTCTTGTGTATCACGCTCAAAATTTTAAAAAAAAATTCGATTTTATTTCATTAAGTTTTGAGAGAAATATGCCATTGCAGTTCATTGAACATAGTTTTAATATCTGTCTGTAACAGCTATCACAGAAATTAAGCTTTAAAACAACAATAATAATAATATTGGAGCTGTATAAGATTGATACAACTAAAGATCCTTCCTAAATACTGACAAACGCTAGTTATTACTGTTGTATAAAAGTAAAACTTTTATTAAACATAAATACTAACCAACAGTCTCAATCCAATGTCTATTATAGCAATCACCTCACATACTGACTCTAACAATGGATGGTAAGGGTTCATATATCCGGGACCAACTAAAACAAAAGAAAAATCAGTTAAAACTATTCAGATACCGTAATATAGTCCTTAATAGTCCACTGCTGAACTTGAGCGTCCTCTTTTTTATGTGACCCAAACTTTGACTTTTGCTGTACAAGGCGCAGGATTAGCTTTGATGCGACGATAATAAGAAAATTATTAGTGCTATCTGCACCGCCTCACCTTCTTGTGTAGAATTTATAATTTGAATGAATGCGATTATGACTCTGAACTGCATCCATTTTATATAGCCGTCCCTGAAAAAAATTCAGACAAACGGGTTAATGAAGTGCGCTTACCGTAACGACTCAAGTTATGAACTGTGTTACAAGAACTAGGCTTCCACACGAGGTAAACCAAACTTAGTATTGTAAATGCAAAAGTTACTGATCGTCTGTTTTTCAGTGGTTTTAAAGCTTAACTGTTAAACAGATTTGGGTAATATTTGGCAAAGAGATAGATGGTAAATTAGACAATTATTGAATTAGAGTTCTTGATAGATGGCAAACTGGAGGTCAACGGAAAGGTCAAAGGCAAAGGGACGCAAAAAAGGGTAATGTGTTTATCAGTCTATGTATGTATGTTCTTGAGTAGCGTTTTTTAGACGAACCACGTAGGTTAGGTGTGTTTTCATTTTTCATAAATTCTTTATTGCATAAGAATTAAATATAGAAATGAGGAAAATGAAATTTTACAAAGCAAAGGCGGGCTTATTATCATCATCATTTTGGTATCAAATCCTGGTTACACGCGACGCGCCCGCCCATGGTCGGCGTCCGCCTTTTTAATTCTCAGGGTCCACTTCGCTCGGTCTTCGGCATTCCTGGTGGTGAGTTTATTGGCACGCATCTCATTCTTAACGACGTCTAGCCATCACTTAGGGCAGCCCCTCGTTCCCGTGCCTAGCGGGGGTGGCATGGCCAGATGTTTCCTACGTAACTTGCCGGTGTGCACGAGACGTGGCCATACCATCGCAAGCGGCACCCTTGCAGTTAATCCGCGATGTCACGGACGCCAAGCCTACCACTAATGTTAGCAAAATTTCGGATCGCGATCAGCGGATGGTAGCTTAAAAACTAATTATATACTTTTTTTAGTACACACATACTACACCCAGACCCATCATTTCAATTTCTGCTCGGCTTGAATCGAACTTGGGACCTCTGCGTGGTAGATCTGCATATTTACCACTGTACCACACAGGTTGTCAATAAAAAAGGACCACAGGCAACGCTGTGTGGGTGTCTCTCTTAGAAACCATATTTTAAATAGAGCTAACCACCCCACGTGAAGCGCTTGCTTGCAGCGCCGCTTCGCTAAGCAGCGCTGCAGCCGCTGTAATGTGAAGAGCTCCGCTGGTACAGCGCTGCAATAGCGCGACTATACACACAACATAAACGTAATCAAATAGTAACGATATAAAAACTGTAAAATGGTGGTGTGGAGCTACTAACATTGTCAAACCAAACTTGATTGCATAATCTATCGTTGTCTGCGCCAACTCTTCTGCCATTTTTCCTTTTACCGGAAAACCGGCGCCGACGACTACAGACTTCCTTGCGTGAAAAAGACGAGTGCGCAATTTCTTCTGGTACTGTAACAGCAACGTAGATAGTATACAGTCTGACCCTGATGCAAAAAGTCTATCTTAAATCAATTTTACGTCGATCGTAAGTAAACAAATGGAAAATTTTAAATAAGAATATTGGTGATTTGAATATCGTTGTAAGTTCTACGTTTGCAAGCGGGATCGTCGATGCGCTGGTCAGTCTTAGCACCGTAAAAAATCGTCTAGCATTTTAAAGATCTTATTTAACCAGAGAAAGATAATCATATTGAGACATTCGTAAAAGGTAATCATTCGTAAAATTTACGCATATTTTTAAATTGACTTTGTTTCTTTTTATTAATTGTCTAAATTAATTAATCACTATTATATTTGTATAATGTCAGAATTTATATATTTATGTTTATTTTTTATATAAAAAATGCAAATCTTAAAGTTCTTGAATATTTAACAAAACTGAAAGACAGAAACTGTCCTGGGGCCTAATTCTCGCGCTGTAACATCTCGAATTTGACATTTTCTGTAGCCGCATATCTCCATTAATAATGTCATTAAATGTCTATTGCAGCCAAAAAATATTTTCTTAACTAACTTCGACAGTCGTATATCGTCGAAAATCAATTTCACTGACGTTTTAATACAGTTTTTTGGGTAGAAAAATGTCGAAATTGAAATTTCTCAGGTGCTCGCGAATTTCGACTGTTAATTCCTTTAGTCAGAATATCTACTATAATATTAACACAATCAACAACTAAAATAACAAGATTAAGACTCACAAACTGAGTTAAGAATCTTAGAACTTACATAAAAGATAATCACTTTGACTCACGAGGCCGGTATTTCAAAATTGGTGACACTGACCTCAGTGAGGAGTCAACCTCGCCGAAGGTATGAGCGATGAGTGAGATGGTCCAAAGGTACAGCGACGAAATCGGACTATTTAGAAAAATGAGCAATATTTCCTAAAAGCACAAATTTTTCGTGGGCTATCTTTCTAGGGTTAAATATGTATGACTTTCATACTTAGTGTTTGAAAAGTTGTTATTTGTAAGCGTAATTTAAGAAAACTTCCCTTTGTATGTTTGAAGAATAACCAAATTGAATTGATCTAAAGAATTGACCATTAGCTGTTCCTCCCTTAAATTCGTACTAGTCCACTAAAATATTTTTATTTATTCAATGAAGTTTTTTTATGAATACAATTATTCAGGAATAAGAGCCTTAAGGAGGCAATGCACTTATGCTCTCATTTTGTACATTTTACTTACATCTTTATGTTTCTTAACATAATCATGAAATACTCTGTAATAACGAGGGCTAAATTCTTTTACACAATGCTGTAAATATCTCCACTCGTCAGGGTAACGCCTGATGATTCGAAAAAAGTCATCCACGGGCAAATACAATATCTGCAACATAAAACATTTTCAATATATGAATGCGAGACATTAACCTTGTCAATAATACCAATAAATTGACGTGCTGGGCTATGAAATATTGACATTATCAACGTATTGGCAACTTCCTTTTAGAGTTTTGGAATTTTACATATCCCATCGTCTTCCGAATGATACGAGACTACTTACCCGACTGCGTCAGAAAAACGGTTATGTTTTTCTTCCGTATGTATTTATGTATGTTTATTTCTTTGTCACGGGCTACGGACCTATCGGCTCAATGGATTTTAACATATTATGAAGTGTTGTTAAATTCGTCTGCGACCTTGAGACATCTTTTTTCTTTAAAACCAATGGAGTGGGGTATCAAAATAAAGGTCTTTTAATGCCATTTCAAAAATATTTACAACTATATACAAATAGCTCGGGGTTTTTAGTTTTTGTGCGACTTATTTGTAATACGCTCAACCTTATCGACATTTTGAATACGAGTTAAGCTTTAAAAACTGCTAAAGCACTCTTTTTGTCGAGCATACTATCGAACTAACTAAATCATGACCCAACTGTGGAGCCTTTTCACAGTAAGTGTCATAATGATTTTCCTTCTTAGACAATACGACGTATGTATTTATGTATATGTCGCAGCCATCTGGTTAAATTAGCCAATTAATTAGAAGGCCAGTCCGTTAATTAAGCGCCGGCATTCAATTGAATGGCTAAATGACAACTAGTCAAGTAGTTGAATGTAACGTGCAGCTACTTGGCTGAGCGTTATTTAGCCATTTTGTTAATAGAATATATATGTTTGGTTTGAGTGACCATTCGTAAATTATATAACTTAACTTAAGATAAAAAATACGATAAAATATAATTTTAATTTGGAAACGAAAAAATTAGTGGCAACAAATTCAATTAGTAATTGCATTGCGAGTACCTATAAAATTTTTAGTATTTACAACAATAATAACTTTAAACTTATAACTTATTAACTATTTGCAACAATGTAGTATAGGAAGAATGCACTTTCTTATTTTATAATATTAAATATAAAATGGCACGAAACTTTCTTAGACATTTGTTTCTAATTGTAAGTATGAAAAGAAATGAACAAATTAAGTTATCCTTATTCTTACTTAAAAACATCTAGGTACCACACTTTAAATTTAGTTAAAACGATAAAAATACAAAAACATTGCTTGCTGTGCGAGCTGTCTGACGCCATATTTGTTTTATTGACTACCAGTGCTGCAGTAGATAAAATTTGAACTAAATTTAAATCACCTGCCTGATTTTACGTCAGCCGTCTTCAAAGGGCTGGCTTATAATAAGCCAACTAGTTAAACGTTAAGAGTTGATAGTATATCGAGTATCGGCCTAGGCATTCTTTTGAATGCCGGCGTTTAATTAACAGGCTAGCCTACTCATTAAATGGCTGATTTAACCAGATGGCTGCGACATATATACGAGAATGTAATCTCTTTATCGCATCAATATGATATTTTCTGTAAAAATATGCCACGGATCAGTTGGTCGTATAGTACTTACCTATGGGCCCTTTTATTTAATGATCGCAGCTGGATCGTGCCATTCTTCATACAGTAGAACACAATACCACTGTCATGTATGTGTTACATTCAACACCCTGATTTGCTATATGGGCTGAATACTAGCGCTTAGTCCTGACCCGTTCACGCTGCTGCAGTATACAGAGTTGATAGGGTATACTCTTACCTTGTAATTTATTTTTATCTATACTCTTGTTGTTGTGTCAGGCAGACATGCGTCATGATGTGTATGGCCGTTTTATTTAATATAAAGAAATTGCACAAAAGTGGCTTACTTCGCAATCAGACGCTGCTGTATATGTTCTCAGCGCAATTTTACCCAGAAACACGGAGCTTGGGGATAACATTTCTTGTGCGTATAGATATTTCTTCATTGTCTGGCCAGATTCGTCGAGATACTCACACTTCAGAACCCCCTGAAAACACATTAATATACTCCAGCTATTTAGGGGATGCTTCCAATAAATATATGTTCAATACAGTCATATGCAAAGCCAGGGCCGCTTTAACTTTGACAGTATCGGATGATTTATTATCCTAATCAGTTGAAGGCCACTGTTTGATCAAGACAAATCCAAGAAGCGCAACCACTATAATAATGACCATGAGGGGGCGCCAGTTGTCTTTTTTTCAGTAGTTTCTCTATTGGTAAATATTTGTTTATACTCGTACGCTTCATTCATTACAATCGTGGTAGCGTTCTGTACAATGGGCATGAGGGTTGTTTATAGGTGTATATGGTAATTAAAGTTAAATACCTATACAAGGTGACTTTATATTTATGATACATAGGGATATGCACATGAGCTCGTTAACTATCGCATCAACTTTAAATTCTCATAAAAATCAACCGTTTCATAGAATTTTTAAGAAGTCGTTCTTAATTTTGTAAGGAACAGCTGATTTTTTTTCAAAATTTCAGAGTTGGTGCCATAGTAAATGTAATTTAACTTGTTATCACGAGCCAATGCATACCCCAGAACTTGAGTCACCGTCAATATCATATAAAAATTATTACCTTGACAAGCCAATTCACGTTTCGGCATGTTACTCCAAACACAATCAGTTCAGACAGTTGAGGTAAAATTAAAAATACTGCTTTGGATGCCATATCCTTGATCAAATCCCTGTTGGCTCCCATGAAACCTCTCGACGTACCTATAATCTTTTCTGCAATAGATCCTTGGAATTTCCAAAATATGTCTCTATGTTCATATTTTAACGATTTAGGTTGTAGAATATCCATTCCCTTGAAATAATGCCAATGACATTCTAAAAACACGTTTAATCGCTTCAGTAGATCCGGGTGTATTTTATGTTGAACATAATGCTTCCTCATATTCACCACGAAATTATGGTAATTGCAGACGTTCTTATTCTTCAGATATATAGCGGCCAAATGTTTACACATCAAATACGTTTTGAACGAGTAAAGAATATAGTTAACAATGTTTATCGCCAGTAGAAATTCATAAAACAATTTATACCCACCCATTAAGGGCAAATCCAAAACAGTTATTCGGCAAAAACCCATTAAGATATCAAATGCCGTTGGTTCCCCTAAAGAATCACAATCTTTGTAGATGGCATTTTTACATGATACTTTGCGGCCGAAAATACGATTTCTTAGAAAACGGTCGGAGTCTAGTGCCACGTACATGAAGAACAACATTATGTATCCAAAGCATAACATCGTTATCAAAATATGTTTAAAATAATTATTCAGTGGATGATGTTTTTCTTTCCAGTGTTGTTGTGGAATACCTGCCCAAATAAGGTATATTTTAAGTAAACGATTAAATTTGAGTATTTTCGCGTACTGTTTCTGATGAAAAAAATTTGCCACGTTATCAATCCACGGTGTAGCAAGTATATCCAATACAAACCCTATACTATAGCACCTGTCGTAAGCAATTGAACTAACTTTAGTTATTTTTCCATCTGTGGAAGTAAATAGAGAGACCATTACATCCAATATATAAACGGCATCTATAATTATTTGGTATAGAATTAACCAAGTCGGATATTTATTTCTAACTATATTTGCCGGATACAATATAATCACGGAATACACCGCGACCAATACTATTTTGCGCCACATGATGTATAGTGAAGAATTGGGCATAATAATCCAAGGGAAACTTCCTTTTGCAAAATTGCGTTTCTTTTGTACCTCTGAATCTAGGCACAACACCAATTGGCCAATATATTTTGGACAATGATATGCAGATTCGTGGTATACAGCTTCATAGTCTTCGTTGGCTTTATCTTTGTCTCTCTCTTCTCTAATCATTCGATATATTTCCCACCAACGCTGTTTGACCCATAAAATTCCTTCATCTTCAATTCTATTCACACCTCGTATTTTTTCTTTTGATTTGGACAGATTTCTTGCATGTTCCAGTTTGTGTTTTACTAAACCAAAAACCAATTTTCTATCTTCAGGAAATAAATGTAATGCTTCCAATATAGCCTTACGAGATATTACGTAAAATTCACAATATGAGAAACATCGAACTATAGTTTTACGATTTGTTGGTGCTACATAGAAACTAATATCGCCTAACAGAGTTCCAGATGTAATAGACAACAAAGGGGACATAGTGTCATCAGAAGTCATGATCTGCACAATACCGGCTTTGATATAATACAGATCCGTGTAGGAATGAGTACTACCATACAGTTGGTCCCCCTCAATCTTGATATTAAACTCAATTTTTTCTGACAGCCATCGCTTTAAGTTCATTGAGGTGTTTCTAAAGGTTGGACTGTGGAAAAATATTGGTCCATACATATCTAAATAAACATCCCTTCTTAGACTCCTTGGGAAATATTTTTCCATACAAAATAATTGTGCTATACCTTGTCGTTTTACCCACAAGGTATAAAAGTACTCTTCAACATCTTTGTACGCATCATGACGAAAATGTCTTCTTCTTGTGTTGGCCGTTACTTTTATTGCTCGATCATTAAATTTAGCAATTCTTGACAGCCTTAACACAAATTCAGTGTATATCTTCGGTTGTAATATAAAAACATTGAAAACGTACGACATGATCAACAGCAGGAATTCAAATATATGCCCTTTGTAAGTGTTGGCCACATAGGCGGCACACAATTTCGAAACTAATAAGCACACTACCAATGCCACGGAATGATAATATGTATGTAAGGTCTTCTTAACATCGTCGTACTGGAAATAAAAACATGAATGGTTAGCTAAATAGACTTGGCAGAACAAAGTGTAGCCGGTACGATAAAAGTAAAAGTATGAGATTCAAGTGGGAGAGATGACAAGTCATCCCACTACATACTAAAGCAAAAATTAATATATATGGGAATTCTTTGGCCATCGGACAAATGACGGAAAAACAAACTCTTTAAGAGAGGTAGGGCATAGTGGGATTTCCCACTCGAATGTAGTTGCCCGACTGAAGAGTACCTCCACCTCACAGAATACAGCAGCTAAAGAACACTAAGTATTTTAATAGTGTTGTGTTTCTGCCGGTGAGTAAGATTTCAGTGCTCCATGGGGAACCATGGCTTTAGCAGTGGAAGGGCCGTCCTCTCATTTTTGCTCAGATATTGTCAAGCTGTCTGTTGAACGAACTGCTGAAATTGCCTGTATAGAACTTGAGCGACTTATTGTAATGAGCGTATATAGACCTCCGGCTTCATAATTTGATTTGTTCGTGAAAATTATGGATGAAGACCTTATTAAAGTCAGCAATTGTAATAAAAATATTGTTGTTTGTGGAGATTTTAATATAGATTTATTAGATGTATCTTGTAAATACACTAGTAGGCTAATGTTATTATTTAAGTGTCATAATTTAATCAACTTATTTGTAGAACCTACTAGAATAACAAGTACTACATCAACTTGTCTAAACAACATTATTTGTGATATCCAGGTATGTAGCCAGTCTGTAATAAACAAATTACAATCCGATCATTGCGGTAAATTAGCTGTGTTTAATGTTAATATGAGAAAAGAAACAAAAAGTACTATTAAATTTGTACCAATTAACAACAACCGACTAAACAGTTTTAGAAATAACATTATAGAGAAATCATCAAATTTGAAGTATTGTGATGATACTAATGAATATTATAATTAAGTTTTACACATTACAAAAACTGAAAGTTATAGTATATTCAAACCAAAGATGAAGGCAGTAAACAGCAAACTTATGTTAAGCGATTGGGCGACAGCAGGAATACATAAGAGTAGAAATAAATTATATGAGCTCCATGCAGAACGGGCGTATAATAATAGCGCAGAATTTACTGACTATGTTAAACATTACTCGAAGTTATTTAAACGCGTTTGTGCTACAGCTAAATCGAATTTCATTAAACACAATATAGAAAATAGCACAGATGTAGTAAAATCCACATGGCAGATAATAAATAGTGAAATTGTAAAGTACAGTTTAAAGATAAATGATAATGTTGTTACCAAAAACTCGGAAGTTGCGGAGCCATTTAATAAATTCTTTACAGACATTCCAGTGTCAATTACGAAATCCTTAAATGCATCTCCTGCTCTCGCTGAATCCTTGTTATAACAAAATGTATCCGAGAGTGTCATCGATTTTAAATTCGAGCATGCGACACCTCAAGATATAGTTAAGGCTTTTAAAACCATAAAAATTAAAGCAACTGCTGACATTGATGATATGTCAGTGAACATTATTAGCTCCGTAATTGATGTTATTTCTGTCCATTTGGCGAATATATTTAATAATTGTTTTGATAATGGTGAATTTCCTGACCTGATAAAGCACAGTGAAGTTATTCCATTGTTGAAAACAGTTCGTACAACGGATCCCACAAATTTTAGACCAGTTTCAATTTTACAGGCTCTAAGTAAAATATTTAAGAAAATCTATTGCATCATAAACAATTCGGTTGTACTCGGGGACGTTCAACAGCTGATGCAGGTGTTGAACTTATTAAACATATCTTTGGGGCCTGAGAGGAATCACGTCATGCCTTAGGGGTTTTCTGTGATTTATCAAAATCCTTTAATTGCGTTAATCATGGAAATTACAACATTATGGAATAAAGGACTTAGCCCTAAACTTGCTAAATTCATACTTGAGTCATAGAATTCAAAAAGTTGATGTGAACGGAGAGCCGTACTTTGTAAAAGATACCCATGAAATTATATTGTTCGCTGAAGATACATCTTTAGTGTTTGAAGTAAAAAGACACCAATTAACATATGAAGACGTGTACAAGGCTATTGCAGAAGTGGTAAACTGGTTTACGGTTAATAATTTATTACTGAATGGCAAGAAGACAAAATGTTTAAAATTCTCTTTGCCAAATGTTAGATCAGTGCCCACTAATATACAAATAAAAGGCGAAAATTTAAATCTTGTTGATTCTACAGTATTTTTAGGCTTTGTAGATAGTAAGTAAGCTAAGTAGATAATCATTATCATAATCTTGGCGTTATATTGCGGTTGCGTTCTTGTGCGGCACACGAGTGCCCAAGGTCCGCCTTCCAACTCCTCTTGGCCCACTTAGCTCGGTCTTGGGGATCCTTGGGGGTGAGCTACCTCTGCTTCCCGTGCTTGGCGGGGGTGGCACGGCCAAACGTTTGTTCCGTACGTAATTTGCTATAAAATTTAATAAATCCCTTTTCATTTTCATTAATATGCACAGCCTATGACACCAGCATAGGTTAGGACTGTACTGAAGGCTTCTTATCAACCTACTCAAAGCCACAGTATAATATGATCTAGCAGATTAATTTGTGATCCGCAATTAATTGAGGCTAAGCTGCAGAGCCTCGAGCATCGGCGTAGGGTTGCGCGTTTGTCGGTTTTCTACAGGTTGCACTTTGGAGAGTGTGCGAAGCAGTTGCACGACCTCATTCCGCCTCCCCTTTTCGCCATCGGGAGATGCGATCCGGGCGAGCGCTTCATCCTTATGTCGTGGATCTTCCAACTATCCGCACGAGCCGCTTTGGCTTGACTTTTATAATGCGTACGGCTAAGGAGTGGAATGCGTTGTCTGCGAGTGTGTTCCCTGATCAATATAATCTGGATGCCTTCAAGGCTAGAGTGAATAGGCTGTTCCTAGACAGTCATGCTCCATCATCGACCGCATCGTCACTTACCACGTGAGGTGGCGGTCAAATGCCTGGCTAGTAAAGTAACAAAAAATAAAAAAGTATCTCTATGGAGGCGTATAATAATGTTAGTTCCTTATGTACTGGTATTGTGGAGGATGATCTGCTGCATTGTGTCCCAACCCAAATCAAATTCATGATCTGCTCCAAAAAGGGCAGGTCAGGAGTAGCCTCAACCGGCGTGAATGCGTGAAAAGATGTATGAATGTGGCAAAGGCGAAAGAGGTATATCAGGTTCGTAGCTTATCATACTCGATAGGGCGTGAGTGTGTATGTGTATGTACTCACATAATTTAGATATACCCGCCAATCTGCAGCGGTCGATTTATCTTTGCATGTGTCACACAAGCCAGACAGGGTCACCATAGCAATCCAACAGCCAAGACAATTAAGTATCAGAATGGTTGATAGATAGAAACCAGTGAGAAAGGACCATGCTGAGTGCGTCGATTTCAATGAGAAGTACTGGAATACCCTGTAAATGCTAGAAAACCCGAAATAAATTCATAACAAGTTGGAAATGAACATCAGAAAAAGTCTGATAGCCTCCGACCAATTTTACATTTATTTAAATGTACATTTCATAAAACAAAGTCGCTTCCTGTCGCCTGTATCTGTTTTAAACTACGCAATGGGCTTTAATGCGGTTTTCCACGTAGTACTGTAACGATCACTATGTATCATGAGCTCGTCACCGTATAATTTATTTATATATCATATGGTTGTAGTTGATGGACTTGGAAATGAATACGCATATCATACACAGAGCAGTGTGTGGTTAAAAATAGTTTGCTTATCATGATTTCTTTTAACAAATGCTCTCAAATACTTAACCAAAACTTGGTTTTGTAATAAACTTAAACAATTTATTTGACGATAAGAGAAATATTTTACTTCAAAAGCCCGTAATAAATTTACGCTATTGATTGGTTGGACGACAGGCGAAATATCGTGAATATCTTAAATGTTTGGCGTCAAGTATGGGACTCAAGAAAAATACTCACAAGTGATAGTGATGTGAAATTCATACAAATACGTTCCAACGAAATATCGAAATAAATAATTGAATAAAAGCACACCTAAATATTAAACGAGTCTAGAATTTAATTTTAATCTACTTGTTTGATGACTCAAATGGATTTGCTTCATAGGAATTAAATATCTCTATACTCAGTCTGATGAAACATTACATCGAGTTTATAGTACCTAAAATGTCTTTATATTGTTTACTTATAACTCATTACATTATAAATTTTGGTCTAAAGATATTACACATCAAATCCATTTGCTTACGTATTCTGTTTGCGTTGTTTAAATTTAATCGACTCGGTAAATAAATAAAACGTCGTATGCACACATCCCTACATCCCTAGCTGATGTAACATTTAACTATTTTCGGTTTATCAGGAACACTTTGTAAAATTTATGGATGTGCGAACGTTATAAGAGCAGTCGCTTTAGACCTCATAAACTTAGAAATATTTCATTTTTTGTTTGTTTGAAATATTGAACTGTGGGAATTTTGACGATAACGATTTAAAGCAAGGTGGCCAGAGGAGGAGAAACGGGACAGACAGCCCTTGGGTCGCGTCGCGTGAACATCATCGTATCCATTTCCGTAACTAAGAAACCCCAGGCTTTTCCAAATTTCCTCGAAAAATTCATTTCAACTCGCGTGTAGTTTGTTAAATTAATTAGTGCTTCATTATTTTGTGTTATCTTTCAGCTTTGTGTCGTTTCTTTCGTACTCTATCTATTTCTTAATCTACGTAGTGTCAGTGATTTGGTTTGTTTTACATTTGTCCTTGGTTCTAAGTTTTGAAAGCGTAAGTTACATTCTCATTACTTTTATGGTAGTTAAGAGTATTTATTAGGGCTCTTAGAGATTTCAACATAAGTGTGAAAGGTGATTAAAACACAAATTTTGAGGAAAATATTACCAAATTCAATATCATCAGTACTCACCCTCACTGAATAAAAAACTATAAAACTAACCTGGGACACAGTTTCGGATGTGACATTGAATACACTCTAAGAGAATGAGTCCGGCATGAATCCCGACTTGGTCTTCGATGGCCTAGGCGCTCTAACTAAGTCTACGCCTAGGTTTGCCGCCGAATTCTGGTACGATTTTGGCCCATGTTCCGTTTAATACCCTTTGTGCTTTTAAAGCTTTAATGACATTTTCCTACGGACATGAATCTCGAGTTTGGATCGAAACCTGGCCCGAGTCGTTATCGTCCCTCACATAGGCACACATCTTACACACGCGAAGTAAATAAAATTTAAATAATAGTCTCTCCTTTGACTCATGAGTCGATAGGTAGGACCTTAATAATGCCTGACGAGATGATCGGAATATGTGTGACGGTTTGAGCGAAGTAGACAATAGGTCACTGGTTCGTTTGATTTCGAAGGTTTTGCTGGTTGGCTGAGATATGAGGTGTGATGGGAGTCTCAGTTCCTTATCGATTAGGTAGGTTTTCCGAGACCTAATGGCCTCTATTCTATATTATTTAAGTAAGGATAACGTTAGGGTTTCGTAATCATAGGGTTAGAGTGGCCACAGAAGAAAGAAGAATCCGTTGCCGTTTCGAGTGCTGTCAAAGCTAAGTCGCATGTTTACTTTACTTATTCTTTGTTTGATTTTTTATACGGATTTTATAAATTGTTTGACTATTTCGATTTGCGTGGATTACATTTAAATCATCTTATTTACGCGGATTTATGTTTCATTCGTTTCATTTTTAAGGATTTGATACTTTTATTTAGGTGAACTAAATTTTATTCATTTGCGATAATCTTCCGAATATTCGTGCGGTTGAATTACAGAGAATTGCTATAAAAGTTACATATTCCTTGTGACGTTTTCAAAATGTGTACACAACGTAATGGGTTTGAAAATTTAAATCAATAACTAGACGATCACTTGCTTACGGCCAAATCACAATATTCTACTCTTTATAGGTAGATACTCGTATGTGTGTATTTATACGGACAGATAGGTTTTAGGGTGACTGAGAAGTTACAGTACCTATAGATTGATTCAAAAGAAAGATTTTTAAATAAGAAAAAATAGATAAAAATAGTATTGTATAAATTACTGACCGATTTTAAAGAAACAAAGCTTAGCCCATTTCTATTAAACAGGCTTTCAAATAAAGGAAACCGCATCCAAATCGACCCTTTTGGGAGCTTCAATCCCACAGACAGATACACACCGCAACAGAGCTACAGATATACTCATCAAAATACATAATATAGTTAACATCCCTATTTTTTCACCGAGGGTTTATAATTAGTAACTTACACAAAAAATTCTAGATAAGCCAGTGCATTCGGCCACACGCTAATGGTTGGGCATAATTCGTTTGACGCCATTTTGTACATAGGTATTATCGATAAGATATCAATGAATAGTAACGACGCAGGTTTCGGCAAAAACTCCCTCTTCTCGGCCTCGTCTGTCACTTGCCTGCAAGAATAAAGAACAAGTTCTGCATTACTTATGGCCGATACCTGTAGCTGCGTACAATTAAAATGAAGTGGCAACATAAAAAGTAGTACAGACACTAAAAACTCCGACTGCTATTGAAAAACTGAAAAGTTAATTTCAACAAAAACATTTCACGTAAAATTTGTTTAGTTAAGCCTCAAAGCCACAAAATAGAGAACTAACAGAAGGTCCACACCCGACGTCTTTTATTATTTAGGCGGACTTAAAAAGAGTAATTTATTTTGAAAAGAGTATTTAATAGATCGAATAGAATTGTAAAGATCGTTTACAATAACATGTTCCTTGCAAAGGACCAATATCTAATCCTTGCCATAATGTGATCAATCATAATTACTTCCCAAGCTGTTCAGATTGTGTTCAAGTATATCAGATTTTCCAAACTAGCTTCAGACATTATGCCTTTAGTAAGCGTAATAATAAATTACTGTTTATTCACTTTTTAAATATTCATCGCAACCTGATTACATCATCAGACACTGAATAACCTTTCCCTGCCCTGGGATTTGACCCACTTCGCGGTAATCAATTAAATTTAAAATTTCAGACACATGTAAATTGATGAATATGCAATATTATGGTATTAGTCAGTTGATCTAATGATGGAGAAGAAAGGTGATCAGCGATTTTTTTTCACTAGACAGGCACGGTTTCTTATTCTGTTAAAAACTGTCACGTGGTGCCTGAAACTGTTCAACTAGTCTTATGGTCTCTAACGGAAGACCTTGGTCAACTTCGCTTCGCCATTGGCATTAGAATTCGTAGCAGTGCTGATGTTGGAAAGTGCCTCAAAATCTGAAATGGTCACATGGTTATTAAGTAATCTTAGTAACGTTATTTTTACTTTACAAGTACTTTTATTTTATCAATAATAATATCATTTAATTAATTAATATTCAATTTAAGCCGACAATACATCGAATTCTCGCGTTAACAATCGCGACCGAGCACTGCTTGAAACTGCTTGAGAATGCCTGTAAACGTAACGTAAATGTGTGCGTGATGGAAATGGCGTTGTTTCCAGTGGACCTTCTGCTTGGGGCTGGCCGTTCTTTATTTTTTGTCTAAGCTCTTAACGGTTTCACTGAGAAAATATTATCAGATCTTATAAGAACCAGGCTCCTAGCTATACAAAACCTAACCCTACAAACACTATATTTTGATCAGAAAGTATGCCTTGGCCGACTCTGTAGTTAGGAGCTTGGCTCTTCATGAGATCTGTTAACTTTTTCTCAGTGAAAAGTTTAGAGCTTAGGAGGCTTCATGAAACAAATTATACAAGTAATGTTATGGTGGGATTTCCTAACTTTTTGTAGTCTAGTAGGTATGTGTGGAATGAATTAATTTTATATACAGAGACCCTCTATTATCAGAGTTGCAGGTTTAAAGTTGCAATTCTTAATTTTCTTGTTATGTATGTCTACAAGTCCTAGATATGCATCAAACCAAACAAACAGTTTTCTAATATTTCGGAAAGTGCTTAAATTTTATTTATTATACGTACTTGCTTTCCCCGTTATGGATGTGATAGACTAAGGAGGCAAGGACTTCTTAATTTACTTGTCAATTATTTCAAAATTCTAGTCCGTTTACCAAATTTCAGCTTCCTGGGATTTCAGGTCTTACGTACAATTTATATATAGACCTGGACTTTTTCAGGGGGTTGGAAGTTAAAAGTTACAGATTCCTGTTATTTGTATGCAAATCCTAGCCTATCTACCAAAGTAAAGCTTTGTAGTACTTCGGGTGTCCTAGATGTATTGATTAGAATAGAAGTGAGTCAATGCAACAGTCAGTCAGCGTCAAAATCGACGTATTTTAGGTGCTAAAATAAATATTTGAAAAAGCTATACAAGGGAAAATTTATGCATTTTATCAATGAGAGGAGTAAGGTTCGATTGATGGGCGCTCACGCGACCGAGTGCCTAGCCGCTACGCCCGCGAATGTACAAGCTACACGAAGAAGGTTACTAGGTACCTGTATTGTAATAATTTTCTTGGTTAATGAAGTAACCAAGTATAAAGAACATACCTATGAACGATGTGAAGAAATGTATCGGCGATATAAATAGGGTCCACTAAATAGCGGTAGACGAATTTCACGTATGTCACCACACCGGGAATCTCCAACGAACTGCAGCGAACGAATGGGTAAATTGAAATCACAGGGGCCTGAAACATGAAGGGGAATTTTAGGAGGCATGATGACAAAATTTTCAGAAGCTGAGGAGCGTCGGCGGCCGAGAGGTTAAGGTGTCCAACTTGTAATATAATGTGCCGGGTTCGAATCCCACTGCGTCCATGTACCAATAACTCTTTTCTCGGAAATATTTCTGAAACGGTAATCGATTGCCAGAGACCATAAACATCATCTTCTTGGCATCAATATCCCGGTTAACTCTCGCGAGGGTCCGCCTTGACCATGATTTAGAATTTGACAGATTAGGTAGTTACTGTAGACTGCTATATGATTTCTGCAATTCTGTTAACCGGGGAACCTGATGATCACGATGTTTTCCCTCAGCTTACGGTTACTGTTCAATTAATGACAGACGAGGAAACTTGTGTCTGAAATTGGCCGTGCTACTATTTTCCGATGATATGTCATGTCATATGTAATGTCCTAATCAGTAAATAAATTTTAAAATATAATAATTTTTGAATTGAACTGATAGTATAATTGCATTCGGCTTCGACAACTTTCGGCCGAAAAAAAACCACCTTCGATGAAACTTTTGGCTTTAGCCGGATTTCGGGCCGCAGCCGAAGGTTCCTAGCAAACGTCGTCATCACAATAACTAGTGTTATAGTTCTCATTAGTTTCAAATATTTTATTTATGAGTAATAAATTTCAAGGTCATTTTTTGTCATCTCTAGACAAATTTTTAGAGATGATTTAAACTACATTTCTTTTATATATAGTCAATCATTCAACCGATGCTCTTACGGTGAGGGAAAACATCGTGATGAAACCTGCACATTCAGGCGACTGGTCAGGTTCCCCTGGTAGCAGGGTCATGGAGGTCAGATGGCAGTCGCTCCACTGTAATTACCTGACCTGCCAAATTCTAGATCATGGTCAAGGCGGACCCCGGGCCCTCGTGCGCGAAAACACAACCGTGACATTAACGCTATGATAATTTTTTATTTTATATATTCAAGCCAGTACTCACCACAGAACATTTGATGACAACGCAGATCAAGATTATGATCCTCACAATCGGGTGGAACGGGAGGAAGATGATGTTTATCCACTTGATTGCCGGATGGTATTCCGTGTCTTCGTCGTCGTAGACTCGGCCGAGGCTCACTCGACTGCCTGCCCTGGAGGAGTCGAGGCCGGCACGACTTCCCGCCCTGACATATTTATTGGGAAAGAGTATTATAAGCAGTACGTATCCTACTTCCAACCAATATTATAAATGTGAAAGTATCTATCGATGGAAGGATGTCTGTAACATGTTCACGTAAAAGCTATTGAATATATTTTGATGAAATTTGGTGTTTGTGGATCCTGCGGGAACGGGTTCGGAACATTAAAACCGATTTCCTCGCAAAGTAAGTCGCAGATAAAGGCTTTGTTTTATGTCATACGGGATGCAAACAGGCAAGTGGGCCACATGATGGAAAATGGCCACTGCCGTCTATTAATAGACATTAGCATACAATAATAGCAATGTTTTCTGAAAATTTTACCTAAATAATAAGTAATTTGTATATAGTAGCTGTAATTTATAGCCTTATTTGTGCAACGCATTAGTTTTAAGCTGTAATGTTGTACAAAAGAATACATTAATAAATGTCTGATTAGCGACACAAAGAATTTCGCCACACGCCCCATACATAATTCTGGAGGTAATAAGGTAGCCAGCGCAATTATAGGCATGAGACATTTTGTCTTAGACCACACAACGACCACACAACTGCGGTTCTGCATTTTTGATGCCTGTAATCTAAATGCACGAATCATAGATGTTACGGGCGAGAGTTACCGCTTACCATCAGGTGGGCTGTCTGCTCGTTTGTCACTGCGTAACATAAAAGTATGCAATAATACTGAATAATCAAATTCAAACTCAAATACTTTTATTGTGACACACAGGTTGGTATACATATAAATAATATACAGATGTTAAGTGAATACAGAGAGCTCTGTGGTCTGCCCACGGACATGTCATTAAAATAAAATGAAATATATCTACGCCCATGTTAAATTGTTATTAAATAATTATGTCAAATTTATTTTATTACTTAGCTATACATATATAAGTCATTAAGTTACATTATTTATTTCCAATATTTGCAAAGTATTCAATCATTTATATGCTTTTTAAGTTAAGATTCCATCATTTTGATGTGATTATGTGAAATAAACTTCATAATCATGCAAATAGAGCGTCTGTGACCTAATGGCTAGAGGATGCGACTCGTAGGCGAGAGCTTCCGAGTTTGATCCCCAGTGACACTATGTATAAATGACTTTTTTCTGAGTTATGTGCACATTTCTTAAACAATAACATATGCTGTCACGGTGACCGAAAACTTCGTGATGAAATTCAGACGACTGAATGTGTAAACATGATCCAATCTGATCAAGTTCTCCTGTTAACAAGGTCACAGGGGTCAGACGGTAGCCACTTTACTGAAATTACTTGCTCTGCCGAATCCTGGACCTTGGTCAAACCCCGAGCGCGAGAGCATATCCGGGATATCTGTCTAAAATAATTAGAATCATCTTGGCGTCTGATTATAAACATATTGTTACTTACTACGAACAAAAATATTTCGAACTTTGGTCGATCATTGATTTCAAACGAAAAACTAATGACTATTACAGGATGTCATTCATTCATTCATCATCAGCCAGAAGACGCCCACTGCTGGGCATAGGCCTCCCCCAGAGATCTCCACAAAGACCGGTCCTGTGCTTTCCGCATCCAGCTGGTACCTGCGATCCTTACCAGGTCGTCGGTCCACCTTGTAGGAGGCCTACCCACGCTGTCGTACAGGATGTCGCTGTACGACAAATAAATGTCTGAGGTTGTCAGTTCTGGACCTGACCTGGGGCTCTATTTTTGAACGGTATTCAGAATTGATTTTCCTCATGATAAATTCAAAATTTTGATTTATGACGGTGATTTTCCCTACTTTTGAATCGTTCGCTTAGGGTGTTGCCAATGTAATTTTAAACACATTGAATAAATTTTTTAAAAACAAAATTATTTATCATTCAACTAGAAGCGTTCGCATCCATACAAGCGTGCGCGTGCGCTGCCTATCTCTTTCACACTCGTAGTAAGTTGCTAGAGCTAGAAAAGACTAGGGTTAGGAGGCGTGCGCTCCCGTGGTTGCGAGCGATTTCAAAAATGGGGCCCCTGGTCCATACATTCCAGAGCATAACGATCTACCAAAACCAAAATAAGATGAGCTAGGGTTATAAGGACCCCATTCATTAATAGTCGCCTGCAGTATCTGGTCGTATCGGGCGGCCTGCCGTCCTAGGCCAACAACGTCTACTAAAGCGATTATTGCATGCCGGCAATAGCCTGTTGCGAGCAGTTCCGTTTAGGGTTTCGGACTAACGACTAATTATAACTGAGAATGTGTGGCCTTTATCGTGCTTTTATACTGGTTTTGCGTATGTCGATGCTATTATCTGGAGACTTCCACCGTTGACTATCGGCGCCCGAGAGGCATCTGTCATCTGTACCTGGTTTCGAGCCCTCGGCTGCCGGTCCGGGGTAGTGGTCCAGGCCGGTCCTCCCCGCCGCTCCTTCGCCGGTTCGCAGCCACGAGGCTGGTTATCCGCTCACGGTTGATCTGGTTACTCATCTGCCTGTGCATCTCAGCGAGGCCCATGGAGCCTCTGTGTGATATCGACATCTTAAGTACTGAAAAGTGTGTAGCGGTTGAAAACGCCAACAATAAAACTTGTGTTCAAAAAAATTATGCTATCAAACAATAAATTCATATAAAATTAAATAGTAAATAGTAATAAGTATATGAAGTTCATGTGAACTATTCTGTCCACGTGACGTTAAAAAATAGTTTTTTCTTTCGTCTATGACGTTAACGTCTATGTCACAGACATCAAAGAAACCACGGACCACTGAGTCCACCGACGTATTCACATTAGAAAGGGAACATGCTTTTCTCTGATATTAACATTTAAATAAAAATATACAAAAGGTGAAAAGTGATTTAATAATGTCATAGTTTAGTTTATCACAGTGCCAAGATTGAGTGAAATTGTTATCCCAGTATAAAAGTTATCACAAATAGTATAACAGTGTAAATAATTCACTGGAACACTGAGATAGGGTCTCTGAATTACATATTATTTGAAATAATAACTTCGACTGTGTGCCAGTGAAATATATTGTATCATTCCCCAAACATATTTGTTATCAACTTACTCGTAACGCAAACTCGTATGTTTTCATTCATAAAAGTGTAATAAGTTGAACAAAGCAATCATAAAGTGCACACTACCGCCAGCATATATATATTGTTACCACAAAATAAAAAACGGGTTGTGCTACGCCAGATATCGATTCCTTTGCGAACTACATCATCTAATGAGGAGTTTTCCAGTAGGTATAGATAGTTGGTTTCAAAAAGGATCAATAGATGGCGCTCCTACAATTTTGGTAATCTTTTTATAATCTGTATGATGGTGGCAGTGATTTCATGCAGTCAACTAATACTAAACTTAAAAATAAAATGTTTAATAATATAAACATAACTGTTAAAGGTTGAACGAAGTGTAAAAAGAGATATTTATAGAAGTTAGCACTATGTTCCATTATTATTACAACCTCTAAAATGGTTGAAAACTATTGAAAAATACAATATTATCCAATACAACGTACCCAGTGTTTATATCCTGTTTGCTAAGAACCTATTTCAAGCGATTATCAATTACCAAAATTGTCGGGGCGCCATCTAGTGAGTGGTTAGGAATGCTTTAGATACCTATTGGAAAACTCCTCATTGGACACAATTGCAAACGAAGAGTTAGTGCAGTGGATGAAGCATCCGCGTTGACGCGGGCAACCCGAGTTCAATCCTGGGTAGTGACCACAAACATACCAGACTAAAACACAAATCACAAATATTCCTGTTCGCTCACTCTACAATGATTACAAATCTTGCTATCCCGTTTTTTCGTCTATTCATATAAGCTCTAAGAAAATGACGTGCGCAATGTTTTGAAAGTTCGACATGCTGCTCAAGCTCACAACGACTTGACGTTTCTTTTGAAACATCGGTGTAAATTTTATAATTTCTTAATAAAATTTAAATCAAACCATTTAAAAGACGGTTTAATTGAGTGCACATTAATGTGAAAGTGCAAATTATGGAAATACACCTGGATTATCTTTTCATCGGTAAGTAATTTCATTCGTGGTCGCGGCGATCGGGAATCAAGTTTAGAAGTTGTGACAAAAATATGCATCGTAATAGTGTGAATTTGCAATAATTGAAATGCTTTACCTTTGAACAACATGCCATTTAAGATAGATTTAAAATAATTGGCAAATTGATCGATATTTCGGTAATCGAAAATATTTTAATGCTAACAGGGTCGGATTTAATATTAATTGTATAAAACTTTAATACTCAAATCTTGTAAATAGCGGTCCTCAATTTTGTATGTATAAATTAGGGTTTCATACCAAAAATGTACCTAAATGACATTTTTAATGTTCTGACATTTTATGAAACAACTTAACGGATTAATCGCGTATTTACGTTTATTTACATTTATTTGTATTTTTAGGTTTCCTAAAGACTAGACATGGCTATGTCTGGGTTGCAAATTGGAAGTATTGCGTTGTAAACATTTTGAAGAACAAGATAATAAGAAGATGCAAGTCCCTTCAGTCCTGGTGTATCATCATAACAATTTTTACTGAAAATAAAGAATATGCTGCCTGTTTAATATATTAATATACCTATCCTTTTAATTTTTTTTTATGACTGTCTTCTAGAGGGCATCATATTTAATTTATTGTGAAGTCCCATAGGCCAACCTGTGGATAATGAAGATACTTCTAACGATAAGTAAGTAGGTACCTACTTAGTTTAGAAGTTATGAGACAGCAAATGAACATTTATATCGGTCAAAATCCTCAAATCCCTCCTTCATGCTAAAGCAAGCACTGCCGATTCACGGTATGTAGGATCGAGAGATCAAAAAGACGGTGGTAGGTATCAGGGCGTGGGTTTGATTCACTAGACACCTTACCTTTTATTATAATGTCAATATAAAATTATAAGGACAAGTAAAAAAATGACAAAATCATCCGGAGCGAAATATACTCACAAGTCAGATTTGTTTATATTCGTTACGAGTGGAAATTCGTAGCAAAATATAACATTGCAGATGGGCTGCCTTGTTCCGTCCCGGCATTTGCATTAGTGTGTGTATTTTAGAGATGTGTAACATTTTGTCTCGAATTGAAACTCGGCATGTTCTCTCTGCTTCTGTAGATAAAAATTTATCTCTATGGTAGTGACATACATTGATTTTTAACCCTTCAACCGCCAAGGTCGGATATATCCGTCAATAATTTTCGTGCTCATTTCGCCAAGGACGGATATTTACGACCAAATACCACTACTCGGTTAATCTGCCTTTTTGTTTGATAGCACTGTATTATATTAAAATTATGTTCATAATTTGGTAAATAGTTGATGAAGTAATCATATACAATTGCTTACACTTTAGTTTCTTAATTAGAAGACTTAAAAATAATGTCTAAAGTTGAATAAATTACTGATAGTATTATTCGAAAAGTGTATTGGTGTCCAGCGCCAGTGACGGAAAAATCCGACAATAAGGATGGGACATAAGCAATGATTTACTGGTAGAAAAATCCACATAAATTAAATTATTTCTGTTTATACTTACTAATTTATAATAAAACAAATAAAGCAAATGTTACTCTATAGTAAACACATTTATTTCTAAAAAATAAATGTGTTTATTTTGTTTTATTTATAATAAATAAAGCTTAAAAATGTCAGTGACTGAATCGACAATTCCCATCCCTAGTCTGCATGTTTAGAAACTAATGTTGCTAGTACACCCAGCGCCACGGACGGAAAAAGACGACCGCTTCTGACGTCATAAACGAGTGCCGCCTTCTGGATTTTTCCATTGGTGTTGTGCTTATGCGTGTTATTATTATGTTCGTGTTATCGATTAATGTGATTAAACATGATTACAGCTGAAGAATTAATACGTATTCTGGAAGGTGATCTGTAGTTAAATATCATTAGAATCTGTCAAGGTTCGATTCGGTAAACTGATATTAATATTGTTGAAATAAGTATAATCATGTTTGTTAAAAAACTGACCAATGTTGTTTGTTAACTATTGCATTTAGATAAAGAATACTCTATAGGACTGCATTGAAAAATAAGAATAACAAAATTCTTTTCATGACCAATTTTATTGTGCGGAAATCAATAAATCTTTCAATATCTGTAAACACTTTTTGTTTCATTGTGTTACCAAAATACCTGCTAATATTAGAAATAAAATTACAAAATAACGTTTTCTATCTACTGTCTGTTACGATATTTAGATGAAATTGTAAGCGTTTGAAGGGGAATTACCCATATCGATATACTATTGAACATCACTATTTGTTGTAGGTATTTATTTTTCGTTTTACTGTGCGTGGCGCTGAGGGCACGCCAACTGATTCTAAGCGTGGCGGTTAAAGGGTTAATAATTTCTATTTGACATTCAAATTACCGCGGCGACCCGAGTTCGATCCTGAGTTGGCACCTACATAATTTTTTTGTTTTTTTATGCCTAACTTATTCTACAATATTACCTAGCCGAGAGATGGCACCGTCTATCTCCAAATGCATAAAATGTTAAAAAAGAAATTTTTAATAGGTACTTCCTTAAATACACAGGTTGCGAGAAACCATATCACATTGAATGCACAAATTTAGGTAAAAAAAGGTTTTTACTAATGTCCGAACATAAAAAGAAAAGTTGGAAATGTAGAACTTGTTTCAAAACTATCATCACCAGACTATGTAACACAACGTAAGGTCAATATTTCTACTGAAAATGCATTTTCATCTTTAGAATATGTAGAAGACGAATCCTCTGTTATAGAAATATGTAATAAAAGCTGCCCCGATCTAGAGCGTTTTATGATAGCGAACTAATTGAACAGCTAAGGAATAAGGTACTTGAGTTGGAGCAGAAAATGGGATCATCCAAGATACAAAAATGAACCTTATTCTATGAGCAATACATTCCACTTTGATTTGCTCTTACGCTTCATGTTTCTGAATTCAGTTACTGAATTTAGGAATGTGTAATAAGCGCATAAGCTAGGGGTAGGGTAGGGATAGGATAGAGTAGGGTGGGAGCAGCTACCTATCACATGCAGCATATGTAATACACGCTCACTTAAAAGTCTGTCTGGCGGTGGCGTGGGGGCCGGGTCGCTCTTTTCCCTCAAATATGGTTGAATTGGACGACGGCTGGGCCCTGCGTTATACTCGTGAACGGGTGCTGCTTTGGTGGACTGGCTTACTCATGCTGTAGTTTAAAGGTGGTTTTTCCTAATTTTACTAGACGTACTTATATAATATATTGAGCTGGGTCCGGCTCTGCCTGGAATTGCCGGCCACGGTCCAGTCGTGACTGGCGTGGGGTGGGTTTGCTGCGACCATTGGCGGCCAGCGTGTCACTGTGTGCTTCCTTCCTATTTTACTACCCCCCTCCTTTTTGACGATTGAAAGAGATATTTAATGCCCTAATCAATAAATAAATTTTGAATTTCGTATTTTGAATTTTTGGACGGGATATAGTGATATTAGCGAAAGGACTCGTTCGTGTATTTAGTGGTTACTACACGTAAATTATAGGAGGTACAGACATCGAGCGTCGATGGCCGAGCGGCAAGGGGATTCCAATTCGTAAGCGAAGGTTCGAACCCTCTGCGGCCATATACCAATGACTCTTTTCTGAGTTAGGTATGTACATAGTTGCATACTTACCGATGCTCTTACGGTGAGGGAAAACATCGCGCTGAAACCTGCACATTCAGATGACTGAATGTGTCCATGAACCATGATCCAATATGGTCAGGTTTCCCTGGTAGTAGGGTCATGGAGGTCAGATGACAGTCGCTCCATTGTAATTACCTGATTTGTTAAATCCTGGATTATGGTCAAGGCGGACTCCGAGCCCTCGTGCGCAAAAGCACAGCCGGAATATTAACGCCAAGTCGGATAATTCTGGCAGGATGGAGTTGTAATTGGATCGCAAACGCAGCTCAATGGCAATTTGACACGTTTTTTGTATTCTGCTCGATTGAGTTGCAATCGTAGATCATTTGACCACCATCTCACCACTCGGGTTTTCCTCGATGTGTATGAAATTTCGTGATCACATCTTGACCTAATGAAAATGAGTTCATCTCAGGAATCCCTTTCATACATCACTTTAGCCCTAAATACTAGAAAGTAGTTTCTGCCGATAGATTCTCTATCTCTTAATTGTGAAGGAGTTATATGACTTCATCATCAGCACAGCAGCATCAGATGATGATACCCTGAAGCAAACACCTGTATTAGACATATGATAATAATATCACCAGATGAAGGAGGCTATGTATCACCTAAATAATAATGGGCAATGACTGACGTGGTGTGTGGTGCCGCCACCTCAAAGAATAGCACCACCCCATCTCTTCCCGTGGGTGTCGTAAGAGGCGACTAAGGGACAAATCCGAAAGGTGGGCAGCAGCATCTTTCTGGGTAGATTTACATCAACTGCACTGCGATCTCCAACCCGCCTGCCAAGCGTGGAGATTATGGCAATGACCTCCCCTTTCGTGGGAGAGGCCCGAAGTCCTGCAGTGGACTGTTATGGGCTGTGATAATGAATGACTGACAAGGACAGATTATCCAATCGACATTGCCATATCCAAACTTTATAATTTCTACCACTGTCAGTCGAATCGGACCATCACCATCGTTTACATGGTATCCTTGTTCTGCATCAGTCTGTGAACTTAAAATATTAAAAAATAGTATCTTCACGTCTGTGCTTTGCCTCTATGTCCAACTTCTTTGTGTCTGTGTCTCGTATAGATTTAGATTTATTTATTACTCTTCTACAGTTTACATAATAATATTACATTTATCATCATATATCTATAAAAGAGATCGTCAAAATGAATACAATATTATAGAAAATTACATAATTGTAAAACTGAAGTTTTATATAAAATATAAATAAGAATTTTCTCTAATTAATAAATTACCCAGGAGGTAAAATATTCAATAAAAAAATAAATGAAATATATGTCAATATTGGTAAATTACACAATCAAATGTCATACTTCTATACTTCGACTAGAAAATTTGATACTTGTTAATATTTTATATCATATCGCACGACTACATCGCGTCCACCTACCTACGACAGTCCAATGCTGAGCTTAAAAACCACATCAGCCAAAAGTGCTAGTTTAGTGTAGTTAGTAGACAGAGGGATTGGTGATATATCATCTTGGCGTTATTGTCCCGTTTATGCTCTCGCGCACGAGGGCCCCGAGGTCCGCCTTGACCATGATCCAGGATTTGGCAGATCAGATAATTACAGTGGAGCGACTGCCATCTGACATCCGTGACCCTGCTACCAGGTTACCCATACACACACAATATAGGACCATGGTTAAACATTCAGTCAGATTTATCACAATGTTTTCACTCACTGATTGGTAATATACAGTGAAATCAAGATTAACATAAGGCCAGCTCCAAGTAAGATAGCAAGATGAAATAAATGGGAGGTTTATTACATACCTATTTTAATCAGATCCTAAATAATTTGTAAATGTCAACAGATCTCGTTACAAAGCCCTTGCATTTGCCCTTGTAATTTAGAGTATCATGATAAAGAGTAGGTAATATTATACAGTATAGTTTTGCATTTTGGGAACTACTGCTCTTGCAACAATAAGTTACCTACTGTCAAACTGAGTACCCACTTCAGATGTTACATTATGGTGGAAGATTGAGAATAAGGGGAACTATTGAAATAAGAGTCTGGTATATATTTACTCTTATTAATTTATTAACAGCAACACTGATGCACGGAACGATGCAACGTCAAACTGTTATCTATCTTCTCATTCTCTCTCTGTTCGACCAGCGACCTTGATAATCGTAATACTTTGATACATTTCCATAATTCCTTGATCCTGGGTTTCATTGCTCCAGCCTGAATAGTCGTACATTGCGTAATGTGTCTGGATAATATAGCTCTCTGCTACAATACAATACAAAAGCGGCGCATTGCTTTTACACACACCTGAACGCAAAAAATTTGCGGTACCCCTACGGGGTGCTACATGCTTGTTCGTCTTAAGTCTTACTATCATTGTATTACCATGTAGCATGCAAATAAATAAATAAATAAATAAAATAATTTATGAAAAAAAAAATACAAAAGGATCAAAACTATAACAGTACACTATAATTTGACGGTTAATTTTGTAACCTTAAATAAAGGTAACCAATACTACAAAACATATAAATTTTACGGTAATTAAAATGATTTCCAATAGATCACATTTCATTTAATATTTTCAATTGAGGTACATTTTACGTACTGATAATCTTTACTATTCGGCTGTAAACATCCTCCAAATGGCACGGCAACTTATCTGCTCTAAACTCGGTCATACATTTATGAACAACTCTAAATATTACATTTCTCATGCCGCTTTTATTCGTGTTTGTATTCATTTCGAAAATAAATGTCCAACACAGTAAAAATCTAGGAATATAGAAGTCATTGGAATATACACATATCAACTTAAACATATCAACAAAACAACGACAATGTCCAGATGACGTGACAGCCGTAGTCAGTTTGACCATAGATAGGTATGGAATATTTGAGTTTGATAGTAATTTAGTGTACCCAATTTAGGCGAGAGCAGTAGTTCCCAAAACATTCTTTTCACGACTTTCTTGCCAAACTATAGATACTTACTTAATTAATTTTTATTATTCCACCTACCGACTACTACATGAACTTTCACGATTTAATATAAGTACTTAAAGCAAATCATTTCGTAATAATCAAGACTAAAAGCAATGAATGAGCGAATGTAGTAAGCTTGCAATTTTTATCAGTTTTGCTCTAAAAGCTGGAACCATCATCTTCAGCAGACTAAATCATCTACCTGAAATCGGGTAACGACAACGTTGAATGAGTGAGCGTGCAAAGTCCCGGTGTAATAACAGTCATTAATACAGTCTAATTAGTCGATACTGAATATCGCATACTCTAATAAGCCCTCGATCCGATCTCTCGCTGGTTTAAAGGTTGGTAGTTGGTAAATAATGTTCAAAATTATTTCTGTAGTTTCCGAGTTTATTGTTTAGATACACATATTATTTTCATTTTGGATAATTTGTTTACTCTACAGCACACCGGCGCTTGATTGTTATCGTTGATATCAATATTGTACATACGGGCACAAAGGGGTGAGCTGTTTTTAACTTTCTGATACGGCTATGCACAAACTTACCCGACTCGGTGACCAAAACTGGAACTAAGTGTCACAATTTTGAAATCTCATGTCAATGCCAACAACAGCGACGCTGTCACCCGGCTAGGATGTCTCACTGTACCCTATGTCAGGCACTGTTATTAAAACTACGATGACCGTTATGGATGTTACTTGATAATCCGTAATTATTTAAATAGAGGGCAACGAAGGTATTTATAAGGTTGTTGAGGTGGGTATTGTTACAGTTTAGACTGCTGCATACGACAAAACACGAACAATATAATCATACAGTATAAGGCGCAAGTATTACTTACGTATACGCGTGTGATAGAGACAACGCATTATTTACAGCCAACATCTGATACTGTACGTAATTAGTAAAAAAGTGAAGTCCTTCTGTAAGAACCGACGAAGCATGGCCACCCTGCAGATGCGGCCACCGCCTCCCGAGCTCCCTCCGCGCCTCGCACCGCGCGGCGGCACGGCGCTTCCTGGTCACCCAGGTGAGAACTAACCCACTTCACCATCATTTACTGTAGTAGAAATTAATATCCTGTGTGTAGACAGAATATTGACAAAAATTGCTAATTTTGGAAATTCACGAAAAAAATTGTACTCGTTGGTAAAGTACTACTAAGAATGAGTAAGAACAAGAAACATAATCGATACCACAATTTGCATACCGAAAAGGATTTATTTTTTGGAGCATATCAGCAATTTAAAAAAAATATTCGCGTTTGCACTTGCATTAATTGTATGCAATTTTTAATTACGTATAATTTATGTGTAAATAAACTGCATAAAATATACTATACCTACTGACAAAAATTTGTCCAAAAATGATTCAAATGCAATTTCTCATTTCGATATAGCTTACTTATCTCGTCGTCTAAGACATTCTCGCAAAGCATACTGTACAAAATGACACACCTACTGGGTTGCTCATAACACTGGTGAAAATATGTGCAATGCTTTTTCAGCCTATTATCGTTTTACTTTTCTCGATGCAGACCTTAATTTACCAATCAAAATATAATATCCCCATCGTCAACATCGACCGCAGCACATATCTCATCAGTTTATGTGGACTCTGCTTTAGTGCAAAAGTTATTGGCTGACTTGGATGCCGCAGGTCCTGATGATTTGCCTGCAATTTTTCTTATTAAATGTGCCGACACTATTGCCGTACTGATATCAATGTTATTTATTAAGTCGTTAAATTTGGGTGCCGTGCCAAGCATTTGGAAGCAGGCATATATCACACCAGTTCACAAAAAGGGGCCTAAGACTGGCATTAGTAACTACAGACCTATTTCCAAATTGTGTATTATATCTAAAGTTTTGGAAAGAGTTATCTATAAGGAAGTTTATGCCTGTTTGAGCAGTTCTCTTAGTTGTTCTAAGCACGGATTGATTAAGGGTCGTTCTACGGTGTCGAACCTAATACTTTTTAACAATGCCCTTACTGTGGCTATGGATAGGGACTCGCAGTTTGATGTAATCTATACTGATTACAGCAAGGCCTTCGATCGAATCAACCACAAGCTACTGATAAATAAGTTGGCTGGTATAGGAATCAGCGGCGATCTGCTAAGGTGGTTCACCTCTTATATATCAACAGATCTTACAACAGATCTCAGGCGGATGTCATCAGCAATTACATATCTAGCTGGGTTACTATACTTAGCGGGGTAATTAATATGTAGTGAGAGCCTGGAGACCGAACTAGATTCGATATCTGTACTACAGCCACCAGGCCCCACTCCGGATCCTAGGTTGTATGGATACATTATACAATTGAACATTGAGCATTAAAAGAGAGATAACATTTAGCAACATTACAAAAAAAAATGTTTTATTAAATGGCAAAAATATAGTGTGTGTGTGTGTGTTTCAAGTTTGTTTCTGCTTGTTGAATGCGTAAGTAAGAGTTAAAAATATTCCAGTGCAATCAAAATACGTTAAGAGCAAATTTTGCGAATATCTTCCGTAGTCTGATAGTTAAGTTTGAGCAAAAATTTATGTACAATAGTT
Organism: Blastobasis lacticolella; assembly: GCA_905147135.1. Lineage (NCBI taxonomy): Eukaryota > Metazoa > Arthropoda > Insecta > Lepidoptera > Blastobasidae > Blastobasis > Blastobasis lacticolella. The sequence continues at coordinate 23,497,346 of LR990041.1, forward strand.
TTACATTCACGTTTATTAAGAGAGTAGAGTATACATACCATTTAATTTGTTGTATAAGTAACTTCCTAAGAAATAGAAAAAGTGGTGGGAAAATTCTGTATTAAGAAGGGGGCTATGACGTACCGTGTTTATACGACGTTTGTTTATGAGAAGAGCAGGATTATAGGAAATTTGAGTGTTTTTTTTTAAATTATCTGTAAAATGAATAGTCGTCGAATTGAGAGAACTTGACACCGATAGGTAAAACAGGTCAGTGGTAGGGTAATAGATAGGAAGAAAGTTACTTATTTTATTAAATCCTTTTTAAAGTTCGATCTTGCATGGAGTTCTGCTGCCACCTCTGGGATGGATCAGCCAAATACCAACTGGCTGCTTTGGATTCGGTGGAAAAACAAAACTTTTTACGATGCATGGATAGACTGGTCGATAAAGATGAGGTACTGGTCGAAAATAATTTTGAATTTCGAATGAAATTTCTTCAACATTTCTTAAATAGTAATCTGCTTCGAAACCAAAAAAACTCGATTTATTATTGCTTTGCTTTGCTCTGTTGACATTCTGAGTCAAAAATGACCTCTAATATAGATCGTTTGGACTTACTAAAAGCAAATTATTTAAATAATAAAAACCCAACAACCGCTTTGGAGTGGTACAGGATCAAATATCTAATGAGAGTAGTGTCAACCAGAAAGGTATTTATAAATCTTTTAAAGAATCTCGAAGAATGTGGCTCGTTCAAGAAAGTGTTTGTACGACATTCATTGGTATTGGATGAAGATATGATAATTGCAATTTTATCACTAGTAGGAGCTTATCCTAAGATATTTTCAAGACATGTCGCTACTGAAGTGGGTGTATCTCACTCACTTGTTTTGAAGACATTGAAGAAGTACGGATATAAATGTTACTGGCAGGGGCGAATAGTTCAGGCATTCCATTCTGGAGATGATATTCGCAGAATTACATTTTGCAGATGGTTAAGGGGGAAAATAAGTACTTAGAAATAATTATTTTATTAACTACATTTTATGGTCTGATGAAGCCAATTTCTCCAACAATGGCATGTATAACCGGCGAAACCACCATTATTGGTCTAGAGAGAATCCTCTTAGATAAATCCTCTTAGATATCGAGAAAGCCATAATCAGATTCGTTTCTCTTTTAATTGCTGGTGTGGTGTAATGTCGAACCGAGTGGTAATGGTGGAATTATATGAAAGCACCCTGAATTCCGACACTTATAACAACATAATTCTCGAGAATCTCCAAAACCAGTTAGATGAATTGCCACTGTCTGATTCAAGGAAAGTGTATTTCCAACAAGATGGCGCTCCGCCACACAACAGCCGCCATACACGTTCTAATCTGAACCAGCATTTTAGGATACAGTGGATAGGAACACATGGCCCTATTCAGTGGCCACCTCGGAGTCCTGATCTCACGCCTCTAGATTTCTTTATGTGGGGCTATTTAAAAAATAAAGTCTACAAAAAGAACTACTACGGTGTTGAGGAGCTGAAAGAGACACTAACAACGATTCTGTATGGAATTAATCCAAGTACATTATCGGCTGCTACCCACTTAGTAGAAAAGAGGGTAAACCTATGCATCCGCCAAAACGGCAACCATTTTGGGCACCTCATATCTTAAAACATAAAAAGGTACCTCATCATCACAGCCCGCAACAGTCCACTGCAGGACTTAGGGCCTCTCCCACGAAAGGGGAGGGTATTGCCATAATCTCCACGCTCGGCAGGCGGGTTGGAGATCGCAGTGTTTAAATATAACAATGGAAAATGCTGCTGCCCATTTTCCAGACTACGGAGACTTTTGATCTTTTGCCTCGAAAACATTAGTCGCCTTGTACGACACCCATGAGTGTAGAGGCTTGGTGCTATTCTACTCAGCCGGACACCACACGGCACAAGAATTTTAAGAATACATGCCTAATCGTTTTCAGTTCCTTATTTTTGTTTATTTAAGTACTGAATAGTATTGTAATGTTTATAATTTTAGTGGGTGAGGTAGCGCTTCACCTAGAGGCTCGGAATGAAAGATGGTGTTTGAATTTGAAAGAACTGCTTTATTAGCGTTGGGTTTGATTACACACAAAATGTCCTTAGGTTATCGCGGCTTAGAAATAATCAAATTACAGATTATATGAATACAAGGGTTACATAGAAAGTGTGATCGATAACGCATACGAGGAGTCTATAATATTTTATATTTAGATTAACTCAGCTGACTGTCCTTTGGAGCCTCGACTAAAATCGAGTAGAGGCATTCCCTGAAGCAGCTGGCCAAAAGTGCTCCAAGCAGACGGCAAGGGAGCCACACCCAAACTGCAGCCGTTACCCAATTATTGGCTGGTACCAAGCACCTCCTGTAATGATTACACCGTTGCAATAATTCAGGGGGAAAATAATAAATAGGAAGCGAGCAATCCATTCGTTCTCAGCTGGCTTTGGGGGAAATGGGTGTGACAATAGGCTGTCACTAACAGGGGTAAACAAGCGAAAGCGTGCGGCATGCCAGGCTAGCGGCATAACCTCCAACGCCAGATGATGATAGGTGGCAGGAATTAGCAAAGGCAGTGCAGCACGCGGTCACGTTTGGTTGCGTGGCATAACCTCGAATATCAGATGATGATGGGTGGCAGAAATAAGCAAAAGCACTGTAGCACGTGGTCCCGTCAGGTCGCGCGGCATAACCTCCAACACCAGATGATGATGGGTGACAAAAATAAGCAAAGGCACGGTAGCACGCGGTCACGCCTGGCCGCGTGGTGTAACCATTAACATAAGAGGGTGACAGGTGGAGGGAATTAGCAAAAGCACGACAAGACGGGGCCATGCTAGGCCACGCGTGGCACAACTTCAATCACTTAACAGCGGGATGGAGAAATAGCCAAGTCAAAGCATGCTAACCTGTTGGAGGCGGGTTCCAAGGCTTCCTACGCGTCGTGGCCACTGGCGACGTGCGTAGGCAACTGGGCGCGGGACTGTTGGAGGCGTGCCTCCTACATTACGTCGGCTGAAAACACCAAAAAGGTTAACATGGGCTTCATCGCGCCACGCGGTTGTCAACAAGCCATCGCGATGTGCTACTCACGTAGGAATTCTTGTGAGGATACTCTCACCACCAACTACCGCGGTGTCCCGTTCGTTTGGGAAGGCGACAGGCTAGCAAATGTGCTGCGCAGTCGAATGTGCGTGGCCGCCTTTCGGGCAGGACGTAGCCGATGGACAACGCGTGGACACAATGTCACTTTCCACAATATTTACTATAGTTATACGTTCTGACTGGTTCTGCTGAAAATATTGATTGAAAATAGCACCGCGCAAACAAACAACAATGAAATCTAGCGGCTCTGATAACACTTACGAGATTCACTAGGTATTAATTTTTTACAAGACAAGTGACTTCGGGGGCTTCGGTCAGGCAAAAGGGGCGAGAACCCGCGTGCTCCGGGCTTTATTCCTCGGCCTCCGCCCTAACCTACTCGCCAATAAGACCTATAACAAAAAACGGCTTGGGGTTGTCAAACTATAACTTTTTTCGAAATTCAGCGAAAGGTTAAAAATCATACAGCCAAACGGTGACGCTAGAAACGAACAAATTAAATTAAGGTAAAAGCTAAGTTTCACCCAAATAAAAGGATTACAGGCAACCTGAAACGAATTTAAGTAATATAAATTGACACAATTCCGATTCAACTCCTTCGGAACCTGTAATATAAAGACCAAAGACCAATTTGGTGATTCTGAGATAAAACCAATCATCCATTCTATAACATTTCAGTTATAGAATATAAAATATTAAAAGAAAAGAATGAAATGGAATCAACCATAATAAAAATATTTATTAGTTTATTTATTTCTACAGGAAATTAGTTTTATGTAAGCAACATCAGCGTTTAGTTTTCTAAAAATTTACATTTCGGCAAAGGGAATCAGTCATCATACAGCCATGCCTTGACTAATATTTCTCAGTCGAGAAATATATGTTACAGTATATAGATATCAAATTGACGACGACGCCACAAACAAAATGTATGGGAGAAGGTTTTTGCGATTTCTGACATATCTAGTACTCTAAGCTCAGTTGGTCTAATAGACTTTTTTGATCTTAATAAGAAACAGGATCGATAGACATAAAAAAAAATGTTGTGTAAATGGTCAATTTTCTTGCTGACTGTAAATTTTTTTCAAAATCTGTAAATGGGTGTAAAACTGTCTCAAAAAGTTAAGAATCTTAAAAACGTTTTCCTCTAGTTGCAACGGTTAAGGTACCTGCCCTTACTGCCCCGTCTCAAAAATCTATCCTGTATATCTAACCACAAGATGACACTATAGTGGTCAGTTATAGTAGTTTGACATTCGACATACAAACGACATTTGTTTATGTTTCTCATTAGACAGTCTATTGTGTTTTGCTGATGACATGAAAATTGACGCCACTATAACCTCCATTGCTGATACAAAGGCCTTGCGAACCGATCTCGTACGCCTTGAAGAGTACTGTAATATTTATCAGTTAGACCTTAAACCCGCAATATGCTCGGCTGTAACATATGGTCGTAAGCGTGACTATAATTTTCAACTATCGCTTAAAAGGTAAAAACTTGCAGAGAGAATCGGTGGTGCGAGATCTGGGCGATCTTTATGATTTCATGGTTATTTTTTATCATCACAATACAATAATAGCTAAAGCGTATAAAGCACTTGGATTCATAATAAGATGCTCTAAAGAATTTAATTCTGTAAAGACCATTAAAATTCTTTATTGTACCTTTGTCAGGAGTATCTTGGAATATGCTTCTCAAGATTGGTGTCCGTATTATGCCGTCTATATTTCACGTATTGGCTATTCAAAAAAAGTTTCAGCGTTACGTATGTTACCGGGTGGTCCAACGCTATAGTTCGGAACATTACCTTTCTCTGTGCAAGAAACACCACCATCCTCCTCTCTTCATGCGTAGGGAAATAGCTGATCTGAAAATGCTTTTTAAAATTGCATCTGGTGTTGTCGACTGTCCTGAAATTCTTTCTTGTTTACATTTTAAGACGCCTGTGGGATGCTTCAGACGCAATGATCCGTTGCATGTTCCAGAAGCTTCTACCAACTACAGAAAGAACACCCTTCTATTCCGAGCAACTAATAATTTTAATGTTTTATCTAGGAGAACTGATCTTGATTTATTTAACACATGTTGTGAGTCAGCGAAAAACCGCTTACTCCAGTATTACTTTGACACGTTATAGCGTATTTTCAAAGCATATTATTGATTAACTATTGTTGCATTGCTTTCGGGTATTGTTGGTATTTTTTAGTTTAAGTTTGAAATTGTAGTTTTACGTACTGTTCGGCAAAGATATTGAAATGTTAGCGACCATCTTGCCAGGCCATGTATAACCATGAAGGTCTATAACATTCCAATCTCTTAGCTGTTCGGTATGCTTAACTTTTAGTTAAGTATGTATTAGTTTATGCAATGTCTATTGGTGGAAACCTGTATTTGGCTCTGTGCTGCCAGTGTTATTTTATATTGTAATCATTGCTGTTGGTTTAAGTTAATAAAATAAAATAAAATATATTTACTTCTGTACTAATCCGAACTACACCCGAATCAATCCCGCAGGGACGTCTAGTGTATATCTAAAGGAGAAAGAATGCTTTATACATAAATTAAAAACATGGATACGCTATTCAAATAACATTTTCTCCATGCCAGTGGACCGTCCACCGCTGCGTTCATGGACGTGGTGCGTGGTGCGCTGGTGCCCTTTGGCGGGCGCGGTGGTGTGGGCGGCGCACGCGGCGCGGCTGCTGGGGCTCGCACCGCTGCGACTGCGGCGCCGCCATGGGACCCTGCGCGCCACGCCTAGTCCGGCCTGGGCCCGGCTGGGATATGTCTATGCTACGTTCACTAGTAAGAATTGTTAATACGAGACACGAGGCGGCTTTAGATTTGGCTTAAGGGAACTAAATATTGCCGTAGGGTTCATTTAAAAATAAAAATAGGGTCCGTTCAGATCTTTACAGGCTTCTGGAAGCTTACACCGCGTTAACTCCAAGGATTTTACATACCTCATATTATTCTGATGCCTGATACAGCCTATGCCGCACTTGAGATACCTACTACGCTTATAAAATACAGTGACTTACCGATACATAAGTACATAAAGCTTATGCCTCTGTCCCACAGGTGGGGTAGGCAGAGACTATGGACCGCCACTTTGCTTTGTCCTGACACAGCTCCCTAGCGTCGCATATATCCACAACTCTTTTCATACAAAGAAGTCCTTTTAATCTTGCCACTACGGACCCGAGCTTTGTTAAGAACATTACTGATCTCATCAGTTAATGCTCCAAATGTAAATGAACCGATACTATTGATAATAGTAGGGTAGGGGTAAGGTAGTGGTAGGGTAGGGTTAAGGCAATGGTAGGATAGGGTAGGGGTAAGGTAGCGATAGGGTAGGGATAGGATAGAGTAGGGTGGGAGCAACTACCTATCACATGCAGCATGTGTGATGCACGCTCACTTAAAAGTCTGTCTGGCGGTGGCGTGGGGGCCGGGTCGCTCTTTTCCCTCAAATATGGTTGAATTGGACGATGGCTGGGCCCTGCGTTATACTCGTGAATGGGTGCTGCCTTGGTGGACTGGCTTACTCTTGCTGTAGTTTTAGGTAGTTTTTCTTAATTATACTAGACATACCTACGAGTATATAATATAGCGTTCCGGCTCTGTCTGGCATTGTCGAGCCCGGTTCGGTTGTGGTTGGCGAGGGATACGTTTATCTACAGCCATAGGGCGGTCAGCGTGTCACTGTGTGTTTCCTTCCTACTTTCCTACCCCCCTCCTTTTTGACGATTGAAAGAGATATTTAATGTCCTAATCAATAAAGAAATTTTGATTTGATTTGATTTGATTTGAATACAAAAAACTTTGACATTGAATATCCATCTCAAAAACTACAAGGCAGATTTATTAGTGCGCAGGTATTCGAAGCAATTCGAAGCTGTCTAGCATCGTTAATGTTTCGTCCTTTGTGCACATTGTGGACCGAGACCCTATATATTGTTTCTCGGTGTCTTTCTTATGTTGTCACGTTTTCTCTTTTAGATATTTGTTTAATACTGATGTATGCAAGCGATGGGAAAAAAATTACGCAAGTTTCCGGCCTGTTATTTTTTATTAAGATTACGATTAACGCGATCACTGTGACCATCGCCGTGCTGGGAGCTCCTGGCCGAATGCTGGCCATCGTCTACTGCCTCGACCGCGCAGACAAGGTGCGTATGCTTTGATAATTATTTTTATGCTACTCAGTGACAAGCGAACAGACAGCCCACCTGATGGTAAATGGTAACTGTCAGCCATAACATCTACGGTTCTTACATTTAGGTTGCAGGTAACAAAAATGCAAAATCGCAGGTGCATTGTCACTGTGAGGACTAAGATGAAATGCCTCATGCCTGTAATTTCGGTGGCTACCTTATCCTCTAAAGCAGAACACAACAATGCAAGCATTGTTAGGCGATGGTATTCATCTAATAGATAAGGCAAGGGTCTTATCCAGGCGTATACTTGAGTATAGAAAAATAAAATGTTATTACGGTAATTGCCATTTTTTTCCCGTCGTACGTGTTACTACCAGTAGTACCACGAGTTAAAAATATCCCGGAAGAAGGAACACGCAAAGATTTTTTTTACCAGTCGTAACATTTTTAATTATAAAAAGGCGGTCCGGACAATTCAGCCTATATGACCAATAAAGTTGAGCGATATGTCATTAGAAAGGATTTTTCATTATCTACAAATTTACTATGGCGACAATACTCGAATCGAAACCCCAGCGTATACAACCACATATAGGCTGGGGTCCATACATCTCTGTTTTTTTTTTTTGTTTTTTTTTTTTATTATTCTACTAGCCAGGCATTTGACCGCCACCTCACCTGGTGGTAAGTGACGATGCGGTCTATGATGGAGCATGCCTATCTAGGAACAGCCTATTCACTCTAGCCTTGAAGGCATCCAAATTATATTGATCAGGGAACACACTCGCAGGCAACGCATTCCACTCCTTAGCCGTACGCATTATAAAAGTCGAGCCAAAGCGGCTCGTGCGGATAGTTGGAAGATCCACGACATAAGGATGAAGCGCTCGCCCGGATCGCGTCTCCCGATCGGTCCACCTTTAGGTCTTTTGAGTACAAGTATGTTTTATTTACAATAATATTATAGAAGTCGAAGTAACGCTAATAAATAAATTCAATTTAATTGGCGGCTCAAAAAAATTCATCATGGAAAAACATATTAATGACGAGCAAACAAAGAATGACGAAAATACAAATAATATAATGTTTTAAACTATCGCGGTTATTATTACACATTTTAAGGGTATGTTCCGGGTTTTCTACCGCGTACCTTTGTTGACGAGTAGCCCGATATTTCGACACACTTGCCATGCATCATGGTCACGGGACGACTGGAGAGCTGCGAGCGCCGGACGATGTTAGTTAGCGATAAAGCGGCCGAAGTCGATCGACCCACTTTCGCACAAGTTTTTTGGTACTACTGGAACTTGAACTCACTTTTAAGGCACGGCACACTACACTGACCGGTATCACTTACTTTTTAAATCTTATTTCGACCTAGTTCTGGTTTTAAAGACTGAATCACTGGTGACCAAGTATTCGATAACCGAAATCCGTCCTCACGATTGAAATTTGGATATTTCGTGATTTCGATGGCTTCCCTAACTAAACGTGGAGTGTAGTGTCGTTCAGTAGATAATACCCGTAGGTTATGTAACTCGATCCAGTGGTTAGTTCCAGATTCTAAGAGGTATTGGGCAATGGCAGACTTATAGCTCTGATTGTTTTTTATGGCTTTTATATGCTCCTTTACCCGACTCGAGATGGTTCGTTTGGTTTGGCCGATATAAGACTTCCCGCAACTATAATCAATCTTGTACACACCTGGATGTTCCAAAGGGAAGGTATCTTTAGGTAACCTCATACTCTGGGAAATTTTCTTGAAAGGAGTTTATATTGTCTTTATAGAGTATTTACTCAACAGTCGACCAATTCTATCCGTCACTCCCTCGAGATACGGCCGGTAATCTGGTTGTCGTTCTACTGTCGGTGGTTGCTTCCTCTTGGTCTTGGTTATGTTGCGGTTGACTTTGTATCCATTACTTCGCAGAACACATTCTACAATTCTTAAATTATCCTTGTCACAAAGATCATTCGCTCTTCTGGTCAAAGATGTCATCACGGAGTGCAATTGTCGCGGGTGGTGATGTGATGACACGTGCAAGTATCGGTCCGTGTGAGTTGGTTTTCGGTAAACCGTGTGGCTAAGAGTACCGTCCTTCCGAATCATTACTTTCACATCCAGATATGCCAGAGTCCTTTTCTGCTCTAACTCATATGTGGACCGCATTCTGCTGTGGATGTTATTAAGGTGAGTTATACCTCCGCTTCTCCACCTTCAAGTATACAGAAAATATCATCCATGTATCTTTTCCACATCTTAATTTTAAATGGTGCGGTTGCAAAGGCCAGCTCTTCGAAATGCTCCATCCATAGATTAGCTACCACTGGCGCTAAAGGACTGCCCATTGCTACCCCATCCACCTGTAGATAGTACTGCCCATGTTAAACGAAATATGCGAAAGAAAGGCAGTGTTCAGTAAGTTTACAATATTCCATCGTCATCTTGGTGCTTATTTTTCAGTACTTTTAAGAAAATTTTGACAGGAATGTTAGTAAAAAGGGACTCAACATCAAAACTCGCCATTATTTCTTTCTTATGCTCTACAGTGCTTTGTAAAAGGTCGACAGAATGACGAGAATCCTTGACGACGAGAATCCTTTTTCCCGTCAGAGGCATTAAAACATCACTTACATGTTTAGCCAGTACATTTAAGTTGGTGAGTCAATTTGGCTAACAATTGTTATCAGAGGTGTTTTATTCTTATGTAGGCAATCCGTACATTTTTGGTGGTTGCGATATACGGGGGCGCAGTAAACGTTGACGTTCCTCCTCTGGGATGATACTATCAGACTCCTTAATAATGTTAATGGTCCGTTTGGTCACTCTGGCGGTGGGATTATATTTTACCGGTTTGTATGTATTAGTATCACTGAGCAGAGCCTTCGTTTTATCGTCTTACTCAGTGACATAAGAGTACCTAAGAGCAATTTAAACTCAGAAGAACGTATGGCACTAAAGGAGTTACGAACCGATGAGGAAATTTTAATCCTTAAAGCAGATAAGGGGAACGCCACTGTGGTTATGAATGTCAACCACACCATTTAAAATTAAGATGTGGAAAAGATACATGGATGATATTTTCTGTATACTTGAAGGTGGAGAAGCGGAAGTATAACTCACCTTAATAACATCCACAGCAGAATGCGGTCCACATATGAGTTAGAGCAGGAAAGGACTCTGGCATATCTGCATGTGAAAGTAATGATTCGGAAGGACGGTACTCTTAGCCACACGGTTTACCGAAAACCAACTCACACGGACCGATACTTGCACGTGTCATCACATCACCACCCGCGACAATTGCACTCCGTGATGACATCTTTGACCAGAAGAGCGAATGATCTTTGTGACAAGGATAATTTAAGAATCGTAAAATGTGTTCTACGAAGTAATGGATACAAGGTCAACCGCAACATAACCAAGACCAAGAGGAAGCGACCACCGACAGTAGAACGACAACCAGCTTACCGGCCGTATCTCGAGGGAGTGACGGATAGAAATGGTCGACTGTTGAGAAAATACTGTATAAAGACAATATTCACTCCTTACAAGAAAATTTCGCAGAGTATGAGGTCACCTAAAGATACCTTCCCTTTGGAACATCCAGGTGTGTACAAGATTGATTGTAGTTGCGGGAAGTCTTATATCGGCCAAACCAAACGAACCATCTCGGGTCGGGTAAAGGAGCATATAAAAGCCATAAACAATAATCTGAGCTATAAGTCTGCCATTGCCCAACACCTCTTAGAATCTGGAACTAACCACTGGATGGAGTTACATAACCCACGGGTGTTCCCTACTGAACGACACTACACTCCACGTTTAGTTAGGGAAGCCATCGAAATCGCGAAATATCCAAATTTCAATCGTGAGGACGGATTTAGGTTATCGAATACTTGGTCACCAGTGATTCAGTCTTTAAAACCAGAACTAGGTCGAAATAAGACTAAAAAAGTGAGTGATACGGTCAGTGTAGTGTGCCGTGACTTAAAAGTGAGTTCGAGTTCCAGTAGTAGCAAAAACTTGTGCGAAAGCGGGTAGATCGACTTTGGCCGCTTTATCGCTAACTAACATCGTCCGGCGCTCGCAGCTCTCCAGTCGTCCCGTGACCATGATGCATGCAAGTGTGTCGAAATATCGGGCTACTCGTCAACAAAGGTACGCGGTAGGAAACCCGGAACATACCCTTAAAATGCACAAATAATATTTCGTTGCATGGCTTCTTGAATGTTAGTAGATTCGAGGTAGATGTATCCAGCGCGGTAAACCGCGCAGGAGCCCAACCGGGCCATACCGCCGAGATGATGATGATGATAATGGAGTTAGATGTATCCAGAGCTCAGATGATGATAAAAGAGCCTTTAATATTAACAATACTATTCTTGTTGCAGATTATATTGCAGTTACGCGCGCGACGGATGAATTTCTTACAAAAGGCTTCATCGTCGATGTGTTACTTGGGAATAGTGGCTCTGATATCAGTAGTGGAAATGGTTACATTTTATAGGTTGGGACGTGGATTAATGGGTACGTTTTATGTACAAGTTACCTAAATTAACTTTTACGAATAACTAAGATACTTTTCGTTTTCCTAATTAAATTTAAGCACGATTAGCATTGACACAGATAGGTTAATCGGAGATGATAAAATACCCTACATCAATTTGAAAGTTTTAAAGTACAATATTTTACTTTCAAATCTTGCCTGCTCAAGCGTTCCTTCTCCTAATACTCGATTATGCAGATGTATGCTATTTGGATGTACCCACCGTTTTTCTATGGATGTACCTGAATAATTGTTTAACAAGCATGAGCGGTTTCAAAGATGTGTCCGAGTATCGTGCTCAGCTAAAGTAGTCCATCCAGCAAAGGCATTGTATGCACATGCTTTCCTATCTGTACAATATCCTCCATAACCCTTCTTCTCTTGGATACCTTACCTTACGTTTCCAACTTGTTCCTCCTAATACTCACTCTAGGCGCCTGCTCTGTGTAACTAGTATGTTGGACATAATGTTTTAAACTATCACGGTTATTATTACACATTTTAAGGGTATGTTCCGGGTTTCTTTCCACGTACCTTTGTTGACGAGTAGCCCGATATTTCGACACAGTTGCATCAACAAAGGTACGCAGTAGGAAACCCGGAACATACCCTTAAAATGTAGTATGTTGGAGTTTTCACAACTTGTTCTTTGTGTAACTTTGGAACAGGCTTCCCAAGATTGTCAAGAAAATTCCTCTTCCGCACTTTTAAGAAGAGAGGAAGAGAATCTACACTACTATTATCGGTATATTAAGTATAATTATGAAGGTATATTTAAGTAATTATTTATGTAGGTGTACCAAAGTAAATATTCACGTATATAACATATATCTCTTATAAGGATAAGTTTGCTTTGTTAACCATGTTTTGTTTTCAACTCTGTAAGTTTTCGTTGTCCACTTTTACTACAGATGCTTTCCGGATTCATGTGGTAATGTCGAAAGTGTTTGTATGGATGTTCATGGCGACGGCGTTGCAGACGCAGGCGGCGCTCACGGCCGCGCGCCGGGAGCTAGAGCACCTGCTCACTGACATGGAGGCGCGTAAGTGACACCCAGCTTCGAATAGGTACTGCAGCACAGAAGATAATTATGACTTGTCATTATCATTATCTTTGCGACAGTCCCGGGCGCGCGAGCGCCTTTTGCCTCCTCCTACTACATTTTGTCCACGTCGCTCGGTCTTCAGCATCCTCGGTAGTGAGTTTGTTGGTAGGCATGTCATCCTTAACGACGTGTCGTCTTTTGGGCCAAACCCTCCTCTAGGGTCCCCATGCATTGCCTTGCCAGACATTTGTTTCTTACGTAATTTGCCGGTCTGTGTGGAACTTGACCATACCACCGAAGACGGCATTCTTGCGGTTTATTTACCAAGTCACAGAGGCCAAAACTACCAGAGTGTAAAGATAGCAGAACTAGCTAGATAAGAATAGTACAAGACTGGACTTAATGGAGATCTCTGGAGGAGGCCTGTGCTGGGTGTCTTCAGACTGATATGACAAAGATCAACAATTCATGTTGTTCAGCGTCATCGTCCGTGTCGAGTAGCGCACAGTGGCAGCGCGTGCGCAGAGCCGCGCGTACCCTCGGCGAGGCCAGCGCACTTCAGCGGCGGCTCGCCGATGCGCACCGTGCACCGCTGATTATGCACCTGATCGTCCTGTGGTTCGCCTTATTTTACAACTCCAACCTTTTGGTATTTAGTGGTGGGTATCGTTTAAGTCTCGACACGTAACTATAGTAGATATTGTAATTAATAACAAACTAATTCCAGAGAGTTATGGACTTAGGAAAAGCACAAACATAAATAAGGTATCTATGAACTGGATTATGAAGTTTACCAATGGAATTGGATGAATAATAGGTTGCCAGCAATGATTTTGATTTGTATCTCTGTTATTTGCCCTCTATCCAAAAGAAAAGTGATATATTGGAGTAACATAGTAATAAACTATCGCGGCTGCTCCCAACCGTAGATAAAGCTCCCCTGTGAATATTTTATTATCCGTATATTTACAGAAACGAGCAGGTACTTTAAAGTTGTTTCGAAATGAAGTAGATAATATCATCTTATTATTTGAAAGAGGCCTTCTAATTCGGGTAATTACAGTGGAGCGACTGCCTTCTGACCTCCGTGACCCTGCTACCAGTGAAATCTGACTAGATTGCAACCGTGCGATCGAAGACTAAATGACGATGCGATTGTGCAGGTGGATGTGTAGGTTTCATTATGATGTTTTCCCTCACCGTAAGAGCATCGGTTAGTGTCAATGTACATAACTCAGAAAAAGTTATTGGTACATGGCGGGAGTGGGATTCCAACCCGGTACCCTTCACTTGCGAGTCAGATACCTTTACCACTAGTCCACTGACCCGCTGATCTTTTCTTATCATACCAATAATTAATTATTTTTAAGGCCCTGTTAATGTCTTTAAATATATTTTACAGCAAAGGAACAATTGAACGTGGAGAAAATAATTTGTTGCGAAATAACAATGTCAATCATTATTAACTTATTGGTATTGGTGGAACCGGGTCACAGGATGAATGATGAGGCAAGTACTCAATTCAAATACATTGGAAAAGAAAGGTGGCCGTTTTTAAAGCAGGTCCACCTGATTGACAGCGGTTACCGTCCTCCAGGACATCAGATGCAGCACTGTAACACAAGCCGCCTCGCGCGAGGACTCAACCAGATTCGACTACTTACGGAGGATGCCCGGTTTCGCATAATAGCGCCATAGACCACATACACAGTCATCACCCTGACGTTACATCCCGGTTTCGCTCTCGTGCGGCACGTGAGGGCTTAAGGTCCGCCTTCCTACTCCTCTCGGTCTTTGGCATCCTTGATGGTGAGTTAAATGGCACGCATGTCATTCTTAACGACGTCAAGCCATCGCTTCTTGGGCCAACCTTTTCTTCCCCTGGCGGTCTGCGCAAGACGTGGTCGTCCGGAGAATTTCTTTCCCTCCAGCGCTTGGCACAGCCCATAGCAGACCACAAAATAGAAAACTAACAGAAGGTCCACTCCCGTCGTCTTCGAAAATTAATACCTTAACTTGCCGACTCGCTAAGGTTGCTACTGTATTTATTTTGAATTTTGAAAAGAGTACTTAAAAGATCGAATAGAATTTTAAAGATCGTTCACAATAAAATATCCCTTGCAAAGGACCAATATCTAATCCTTGCCATAACGTGATCATAATTGCTTCCCAAGCTGTTTACATTGTGTTCAAGTGTATTCGATTTTCCATACCAGATTCAGACATTATGCCTTTAGTAGGCGTAATAAAAATCTACTGTTTATTCACTATTTAAAAATCCATTGACACCAGATTATTTCAACAGACCCTGAGAATAACCTTATCCTGACCTGGGATTTGACCCACTTCCCGGAATTGAAAATTTCATACACATATAGACAGGCATTTCAGACTAGAAACCATTAAGGTGGCCATTACGGTTTCTTATTCTGTTAAAAACTGTCACGTGGTGCCTGAAACTGTTCAACTAGTCCTAGGGTCTCTAGCGGAAGACCTTGGTCAACCTCGCTTCGCCATCGGCATTAGAATTCGTAGCGGTGCTTAAGTTCGACTAGCCTCAAAGTCTGAAATGGTCACCCATCAGTTCTTGGACTCTGCGTGCGTTGCTTGTATGATATTAAGTAATCTTAGTTACACAACAAGTACCACGTACATGTACTTTTATTTTACCAATAATCATCATCATCTTGTCGTTAATGTCCCGGCTGGCCTGGGGTCCGCCTTGACCATGATCCAGGATTTGGCAGGTCAGGTAATTACAGTGGAGCGACTGCCATCTGACCTTTATGACCCTGCTACCAGCGGATCCTGACAAGATTGGATCATGGTTACACACCCATCGCTTGAATGTGCAGGATTCATCACGATGTTTTCCCTCACCGTAAGAGCATCGGTTAGTATTCAACTAATGTACAAATGGAATGTTTTAAGACACGGGCTGGTGTTCGCCAGGGGTGCATCCTTTCTCCACTCCTGTTTAACATCTATACGGAGTGTATAATGAGAATTGTGTTGGAGCAATGGGACAAGGGAGTTTCAGTAGGGGGTCGGATACGTCAAACTTGCGATATGCCGATGACACAACCCTGCTCGCCCAATCAAGAGAGGATATGGAGCAGCTGTTGGCGCATCTTGAGACAATAAGCCTCTCCTTCGGACTTGCGATCAACAGAGACAAAACCAAAATGATGATCGTGGACCGAGTCGAACTAAATCAACCAGATATTTCAAGGATTGGCAACTGCGAAGTTGTCCAAAGCTACGTGTACCTCGGCTCCACGATCACGAATACTGGGGGATGTGAGAACGAGATCCGAAGGAGATGTGCTATCACAAGATCTGCTGTTGATAGGCTGAAAAAAGTCTGGGGCAACCGCAACATCACCAAAACCACGAAAGTCCGCCTGATGAGAAGCCTGGTTTTCTCCATATTTCTGTATGGCGCAGAAACGTGGACGGTTCGCCTGAAAGACCGACGCAAAATCGATGCCCTGGAAATGTGGTGCTGGCGGAGACTGCTACGGATTCCTTGGACTGCGTTTCGGACCAATGTCTCGATCTTGGAAGAGCTTAAAATCAAGGAAAGATTATCGTCGACTGTGCAAATACGAATACTCAAATACTTCGGACACATTGTTCGAAACCAGAACTCCATGGAACGACTCGTTGTCCAAGGGACAGTGGAGGGCAAACGATCACGAGGTCGATCGCCTACGCGTTGGACAGACCTAATAAAGGCTGCAACACGTAGTACAATTGTTGAATGTTCCCGTAACGCTGAAGACCGCAACAAGTGGAGGCGCATCGCGGGGGCTGCGTTATCCAGAGAAGACGCATCGTCATGAAACCACGACCACTCTGTCAAGAGTGAACGACTGAGGTGGAGGAATGTACATAACTCAGAGTACAGTCCCATTGGTACATGGCCGGAGCGGGACCCGAACCTCTGGCTTACGAGTCGCATACTCTAACCGCTCGGCTACCGACGCTCTTTTTTATTTTATCAATTATAATATCATTTAATTAAATAATATTCAATTTAAGGCGACACTACAATTAATTCTCGCGTTAACAATCGCGACCGAGCACTGCTTGAAACTGCTTGAGAATGCCTGTAAACGTAACGTCAATGTGTGCGTGACGGAAATGGCGCATTGTTTACAGTGGACCTTCTGCTTGGGGCGGGCCGTTCTTTATTTTGTGGTAGGACTCAGGGCCACTTCCATAAGAGGGAGAGTTATTGCCGTAATCTCCACGCTTGTCAGGTGTGTTAGGGTCTAGGGTCAGCAAGGGAACCACGTGAACATACACAGTGAGGCAAATATACTGAAGACCATAGAGTGTTTTCTATTATTCGCCAAGTAATGGATCAGACTTAAGTGACAATCGACACACCACATAGCTCGCAGAATGAACGACGTCCTCCCACGACGTGAATGGTGAGCTTGTATCGCTTAGATGATAATTATGATGACGATGAGGTTTGAGTATCGGTTATCTGTTGCCTTACTATGCACGACTAGATGACTGAACTTGTTGCGTAGATGCGACGGTGTGGTGAGTTGGGTGTGCGGGCTTGGCGGCTGGCGGCGGCGGGCGCAGGCCCAGCGGCGCCGCTGCGGCTGCTGGCGGCCCAGCTGGCGGCCGCGCCGCTGGCGGCACCCGTGTACATGCCGCTCGCATTCCTTACGTTCGACAGAACACTCTTATTCAAGGTACGTCAACGTCACGCCAACAATCCACTCGTACGTTTTCATTTACACAAATTAATTAGTTTATCAGTAGTCAATCGATGTCAATAATACAAATAAATTTTGATTCATAGTCAACAATATCATAAATACCGGCTAAATCAGATTTAAGTTTAAACTAATTCGTCCTAGACCAAACTAGTTTTATCAATGACTCATTAATTTTTTTTTCTAGAACTGCTTCTGTTAGAAATAAAATTATCGCTCATTATAGGTATGACAATTTCATCAATATCGATTTATAAATATTTTAAACGATTTCACTCACAGACTACAGCTATTTGTAGTAGGTATATGCGAGACGTGCGCACATTGTGTTTGTGAGTTTGCCGCTAAGATCGGCTGTGCAAGCCATCTTCGTGCGCTGGCGCAGATCTGGTTAGGGGTCGAAGAGCACAATACCTTAGAAAAATACGAGGATACCTAAATCAGGTTTCAGGATTTAGGGTTAAATATCTATTTCATTATGTTGGCAGACCCCAGAACCCTGTAGTTAACAACAAAATGACTTCGTTCTAGTTTGTGGCGCTGTAGGTACCTACTGCCAATATAATACATAGGTATTACCGGGGTCGCCACTGGTCCGTGTTGCTCTAGTTAGAATGTTCTGGGCGCCAACATGTCACTGTGTTTGCTGCCTACTATCATATCCCTTCTTTTTAAGGAACGAAAGAGATATTTTAATGTCCTACTCTATAAAAATATTAGAGTTTTGATGGTGTATGTTATGAATGTATCACCATCTTTCAAAAATAATGAATGAATCAATGAAAATTCTTTATTGCATAAATACCTACAAATGGGACATTTAGAAAAATAAAAGATATGTCAAAATAAAGCTTTATCAAAGATATGCCTTTAAATCAGTGAAGTTACACATAATATTAATATAATTTTTTAATTATTTTCAGGTTTTTGGCAGTGTGATCACATACTTAGTGATATTTTCACCAAAGTTTAGCATGTAAATTACTTATTCAGGTTTGGACCTGTAGATGATTTAGAGAAGTACCTATAAATTAATTGAGGCACCTATTGTTTTTTGTAAAGATTAGCTGATGTTGAAAATAAAGCTTTAAGTATCAAGATCATTTGTGTATGGTTATTAAAGAACAATATATATAAAAAACTGGGTTGGTTTTCACAATCTGAACAAAACGGGGTTAATTTCGTTATTCAGTTCAGAAACGTGTCACAAGTTGACTCTGGGAGTCAGTTACAACCATGGACTTACCACCCAAAGGGACTGCGCACTGCTTTGACTAAAACCGGGTAGAGCGAGAGTCACCATCGATAGTCCTGTGTCCCTTTCTAGTGTTGCCACCATTGTTGATGCAAATTCCGAATTACTTTTATTACTTAGCGCGGACACCGACCTACCGATCAGTGCCAGGCAGAGTCGGACCGGGTGCAATCTGAAGGTCATATTTCCACCAGGGTCCAGCCCAAGGTTTCCCTGCTACTCGGAACCCATTTGTCCTAAAATACTAGTTTCTAGAGATAAATTATAGTACTTGTTGATCTACATTTCGAATGACAGCTTTCAAACTTAAAACTGCAATAACTCCTAAACTATTGGTGCTCGAACACTAGTTCCTAAAGAGAAATGATAGTGCTCACCGAGATCTACATTTCAGATGGCAGCTGTCAAACTTAGAACTGCTGTAACTCGGAAACAATTGTCTTACAATACTAGTTGTTAGAGTAATATAATAGTACTCATCGAGATCTACATTTCGAATGACAGTTTTAAGTTTGACAGCTGTCATACGAAATGTAGATCTCAACAAGTACTATGATTTCTCTCTAGAAACTAGTGTTTTAAGACCAATGATTTCCGAGTTATAAAAGATTTAACTTCGACAGCTGTCATCCGAAATGTAGATCTCGATGAGTACTATCACTTCTCTTTAGGAACTAGTGTTGTAGGATAAATCGTTACCGAACTCTTATATCTGTTTTGTGGAACAAAAAGTCGTAGGTTGATAATTATGTCGACTCGACGTTTGTCGGAGAAACGTTCAGTAGATCAAAAGGTATTTTGACAACTACTTTTCGGATTGTACGGATTACCCCATAATAATACCAAATTCACGGTAAATATATTTCTCCAATAATGGCAACACCAAACATGACACTTCACTGTCAATTTAGAATGACGGTGATTATGCCAATAACATTGTGTTTACACTGTTAGAAAGGGACAAAGGACTTTCGATGGTGACTCTCGCTCTGCCCGGTTTTAGTCAAAGCAGTGCGCAGTCCCTTTGGGTAGTAAGTCCATGGTTACAACACGATGCGTTTAAAGAAGATTCCTGTCTTTGGCGTTGTTTCTGGATTAGGTCAAAGTAAGTAGTAGTCTTATAAGGAGTTGGGATACCCCATCGTGTCTCGTAGCTACGTCCCCGTTGTAACCTTGCCTAACTTTGTTTCAAATAATGAACAAAAAAACTGATTCTGTTTATATTTTCAGTGATTTTTGATACATAACATTAAGTAATGTCTTTAGAATGATTATATAAAAAGCAATATAATAGAACCACGGTAAGTCCGAATCAACTGACAGTAGTACAAATTATAAAGTGTGGATATGGCAATAATCTGTGGATAATCTGTCCTTGTCAGTCCTTGTTGTAAACATTCAGTTATTTGGGCACGATTAGCTTACACTTTTGTCTAAATTTTTAATCACGGAGAAAATTATTCTCCGCACTTCCAATAATAGTTTTGCCCATTATTTAAATATATTTTTTATAACTTACTAATGGATAAAAAATTTGTATAAGTTGCCATACAGAGATTTTTTTTAATATGCGATTTGGACTTAGCGTGGTCTTATTATAGTAAGAATCTGAAGACAACGAGTTTCCATAATCATTCAAAAGATGGAATGACGTAGAAAAAGTCACAGACATAACAGACTAAACACAAAACACAAATATTCCTTGTTCGCTCACTCTACAATGATTATGTATCTTGCTATCCCGTTTATTTACCCATAGAAACGAGCCTATCAGAACTGAAGAGCGCAATGTTTTGAACGTTCACCACGTTGCTCTAGCTAACAACGACCAGACGTTTCTTATAAAACATCGGTGTGAATTTTACAATTTCGTAATAAAATTTAAATCAAACCATTTAAAAGACGGTGTAATTTAGTGTACATAGCTGTCTACAATTTTATATTTATTAGGGTTCCGTACCAAAAATGTACCTTAATGCTATTTTCATACAATAAGTAATATCATAAGTAATAATCGTATTGTGGAAAATTAAATTGAGTTCTGGTTGGCTTGGAAACTCGCTGCCGGGGAAGTTCTCGTGGTGCGCACATTAATATTTTTTATGTAAAAAACCCTTTTAGTACAAATTAGATACCGGCTCGCGATATTGTACCACAATTTTCTCAAATCGTATTTGGAGTTTTGCATACAAATAAGAGGTAAAAAATACTTAAAACAACTGTATAAAATCGTTGAAGCTAATTTATAAATAATATTTATCCAACGATGTATAATGTAGATATAAATACTAGGTGTATGTTTGCACGGTTTGTTAGCTGCCATAATATCATTATCCATCGAATAAAGCAGTTTATAATTTATATTAAATTATTATTGATTACTGGTCAACTTTGTATTAGGTTAGGAACACAATCTAATTATAGTTAGGAATATAATAATAAAACATAAAAATTATTCGTTTTAGACAATTGTACAAATAATTTTGTAATATGTAGCTATTAGATTAGCCATGCATAGAGATTATGGCAATAGCCTCCCCTTTCGTTTGAGAGGCTCTAAGTCCTGCAGTGGACTGTAGTTAACTATTTTTTTCTTTAACAAAATAATAAATTTAATATTAACATATTTACAATATTTACAAAATACAAAAATATGGTAAGAAATACATAGACACATACACAACACAAGAACTAAACTTATTTAAAGATAATAAATTTTCCCAAGATCAATGTAGCTTATATTATTTATTTTATTATTTCATAAACTTAACAACATTACAGTGTAAAAACTAATGCACTGTGAAATTAGTATATAATTTGAAATTATAATAATATATAATTAAATTAATAAATAATATATAAATAAATAATTAAATGTGAAATTAGTGTAATATTAGATACATCTTAAGATAAAAAAACATTATAAGTCTATATCACAAAATACAATTTTAAATTCCTCATCTGTTCATCGTCTCGCAGAATCTCAAACACTGCCTACACTCAACAAAGTTTTAAGTAATGGTTATTTATGAGATAGTTTAACGCGTATAGATTTCAAGGGACTTGTTTAGTTTAGGTTATTTATGATTAACTATTTTATATTATTTGTATAATTATAATAATTTTAATAAACAACCTTATGTAAACTCAAATATTTTCTAAACTACAGAACCAATTTTAATTAAACAAACAGGAATACAAATAACAATCTCGATTAAACTAGCTTTCAAATAGAGAAAACTGCATTCAAATCGGTCCAACCGTTACGAGCTACGATGCCTAAAAATAATACAATGGGTACTTTGAATTAAGAACAGAAAAAGCAACAGGCGGCCCCTATGCGGCGGATATAATTTATGTTTTTATTTTATGTTATACTTCAGACAAACAGGCAAACGGGCCACCTGATGGAAAGTCGTCACCGCCGCCTATGGCATCAGCAACACCATGGGAGTCACCAATTCGTTGCCCGTCTCTGAAGAGACCTCTAATATACCTCCTGAACGATCCCATGTCATAGTCCAAAGGAAACACTGTGGCTGGGAGCTCATTCCACATCCGAATCGTACGAGCGAGAAACGCTTATGATATTATTTAGATCTGTCGAGAATCATCACACGGCGGATTTCTTGTTGTCCAGAGGTCCGTCGAGGCCGAGGTAAGCCAGCCACACTGCGCCTAGTTGCAGCGCGTACGCCCCTGCCGGTAACAGATATATGGGTATACTATGTGTAGTACAGGCTACAGTTTGGGGAAATATCATCATCATCATCATCATCGTCCTAGCGCTTATCCAGACCTCTGCCAGGGTCCGCTTTCCTTCTCATTCTTCTCCACTTCGCCCGATCTTCGGTATCCTCGTGTCGTAAGACTTTGGGGAATGTGCGACGGAATTACACGTGTTAGTTTTACCAGCCCCATTCCATCTTTGGGGCTCCAGGTGCAGGACAGCGTACCATCCCTATATTACATAATGTTTTAAACTATCGCGGTTTTTATCATACATTTTGAAGGTATGATCCAGGTTTCCACTAATCGTTTTTCTAACACTTTTCTATTGCGAACGGCAAGGGACTGGAATTCACTGCCCGCTAGACCTTGAGTCTCTTTAAGACAAGAGTGAAGGTATTTAATAAACAGGTATGCGCCATCGTAGACTGCATCTGCACTTAAGATCAAGTTAGATGGCAGTCAAATACCTGACTTTTTTCTATAAAAAAAGTATGTATGTATATCTAAAGTATATATTTAAAAGTACTAGCTTTCCCCTTAAATATTATTTGCCATATAGCTTGAGTCAAACCTACGCGTTCACCCAGCGTCCGCGGCCGTGGTGGCGATCAGTTGTATTCATTTGCAATGTATATGAGGTTCAAACAGGCGCGAGCAGGCAGCCAGTGCTTTTTTTATGCTACTCAGTCACACATGAGCTGACGGCCTACCTGATTGTAAGTGGTAACTGTCGTCCATAACATTTACAATTCATACATTTATGTTGCAGCGAACAAAAATGCAGATCAGCAGGTGTGTTGTCACTGTAAGGACTAAGATGAAATGCCCTCATGCCTGTAATTTAGCTGGCTACCTTATCCTTCAAAGCGGAACAAAACAATGCAAGCATTGTTGATTGGCGGCAGAAATAGATAAGGCGGTGGTACTCACCCAGGCGGACTCGTCAGGCTTGACAGTCCTACCACCTGATTTAACTATTCCGTGATCACCACCTCGCTGCGGCCGCGGACGCAGGATGACCGCGTTGGTTTGACCGAAGCTTTATATCAATTAATACTATAGACTAATAAAATAATAATATTGGCGTTAATGTCCCGGTTGTGCTCTCGCGCACAAGGACCCGTGGCACACCTTGACCATAATACAGGATTGGGCGGATCAGGTAATTACAGTGGAGCGACTGCCATCTGACCTCCGTTACCCTACTACCAGGAGAACCTAACCAAATTGGATCATGGTAACACATTTACTCGCCTAAATGTGCAGGTCTTATCACGATGTTTTCCCTCACCGTAAGAGCATCGACTTGTATTCAACTAATGTACATCACTCAGAAAAAGGTCATTGCTGGTCATTAAGCGGGATTTGAACCCGATACCTCTTGGTTACGAGTAGGATACCTTAACCACTCGGCCACCGACGCTTCAAATAATACTATAGACTATATGAGTAAAAAACGTGTTGTTTCGTAAGTTAGATGGTAGTAAAGGTAGGCATCTCACCAATAATGAATAAGACTTCTATATTTGTTCGCATAAAAATCCAAAGAATCACAAACAGTAACGTCAACATTAGTCCGAGTAAGAAGTATGCAACCACATACGTTGGATTTCTCTGTAAGGAAAGTTGAATTGAAATTAGTAATGTAAAGGATAACTTGGAATGTTAGTTTTTAATCATGAGCACATGTATATCCATTGATGTTAAGAATTAAGTGAAGGTCAAATAATAGATGAAAAGGAAGTTTATATGATATCCGGATTTATTTTTAATTATTTTTATACAGTTACAAAA
Organism: Blastobasis lacticolella; assembly: GCA_905147135.1. Taxonomy (NCBI): domain Eukaryota; kingdom Metazoa; phylum Arthropoda; class Insecta; order Lepidoptera; family Blastobasidae; genus Blastobasis; species Blastobasis lacticolella. The sequence goes on from LR990041.1 coordinate 23,521,748, forward strand.
AATCTGGTAAAAGAAATATTCAGTGCCTCAAAAACCTGATAATAGGTTTATCCAAGCACTTCTATAAGTAAGTACTATTACAACGAAAAGTCGAAAGTTAGGGTAGAAAATATGACAATTTCTCTTCGACTGTACTGCACGTGTGCATTGATGGGCAGACCTACGTTTTGTGGATCTTATAAGAGTATTCGGAGTTATTAGTTTTAATAGAATATTTTTATTTATAAAAAAAGTTTCATAGCATCTACTCACGGATCTGAAACAATACGGACAATTAGACTCTCTAAAATCATAAGTGAAGTATAAAAATTGCCGCACATTTATGTAAGTGCGTACTTTCGCGCCAGTGTACGGCGGAATTCCAGACCGGAGTGTGTCAGACCTAGTGTATGAAACTGTCGCATGCTTCACTTCTCTTTATTGTAGAATGTCGTCCGTATTTTTTTCAGGTCCGTGCTTCTACTAAAGACTGTAATTACTTACGTATCTCATCCCGATTACAAGGAAAAGGGCGCCGACGAAAAGTATGACGGACACCACCAACCAGAATACTGCTAACGCGAGACCTAATATGTAAAGTCCTTGTTCGGTCTGATGACGATGATATACCATCTCTATGGTGCCCAATACTGAGTAGACTGCGCCAACCGACGACAACATCTACAATCAAGAATAATTACAACAGCGTGTAAAAATATTAAAATTTGAATGAACGAGATTAGAATAGGGGCCTGTTTCACCACCTACTGACAAGTTCTACCGAAGGGACTTTGGCTCCCAGTGTGAATTCTATCGGCTGTACAACAAGAAAGGATTTTTGAGGCGAAATGGATTTTACAGGGTCGGGAACGCGTGGGTGATGCCCCTGGTATTGCAAACGTCCATAGGCTGCGGTGACTGCTTACCATCAGGCTGGCCGTAAGCTTGTTTGACACCTTTATGGTATAAAAAACAAAGGGGAGTGTTCTGAGGAACTTTTCGATCTGGTGCCCACAGCACAATTCCGCCATGGGCTGGGTACTCATTGCCACTACGTAGACCCTGTGGTGGTCACCGCGCGATTCGGATGTGGAATGAGCTCCCAGCTCCCAATTCAAGAGGTATATTGGAGGTCTCTTCAGAGGCGAGCAATGAAGTGGTAACTCCCTGGTGTTGCTGATGTCCATAGGTGGCGGTGACCACTTTCCATAGGAGGCCCGCTTGCCTATTTGTCTGCCGTATAACTGCAATTTTTTTATCTGATAGATATTGATGCTGTATCTTTTATTTTGTACTATCAAGAGGAAGTTGAAACATAATATCAATAGTAGTTTTGTTTTAAATACTTTTCGCTAAAAGCGCTGTTCAAGTTTTCATTCGATTAACGTGATCGAAGAGTACATATAAGAATTTCTGTGCAAACTGTTATATGTAAAGTACTGATATCTGTCAAATAAGATATCTGGAAAGTAAGTAGTAAAAGTAAAGTAAGTAAAATTTATATAATACACCTACTTCCAAGGCACAACAGTACAAAACATACAAGACAATAACAAAAAGACAAAAACTAAAAATATTTACCAAAAGATACGCCAATTTTCATTAGCCGTGCCATGGATGTGTAATGGGCCTCAGCATAATGCCACGGTTTTAGTGCGCCCCATTAACTGGAATGGAACTTAACACATTTTGTGAAATAGTCCCCTTATCGAGTAAACCTTATTATAATATTATGTTAGTGATACTTACGCAAACAATGACTCCATGTATCAAGGCTAACAGCTCTGTGAAGCTGTTTATACGAAATCCACAACACAGCATTATAGCTAATTTCCTTTAGCCAAAGTACTATTTTATGTTCTATGTTACTTGAGTAAGCGAAAAAATTCCATCGCAGCACATTTTAACTCTTCTTTCAATCTGTAAAAAAACATTGGTGGCACCTTCGACATTTCAATATATTTAACTATTGGACTTCGTTCGCATGGCGTCCTACGCCTACACTACTCTCACAGCCCCTACCCTTCACCTATTCTACCCCTACCTACCCTTTTTTCTAGATTATAACCCTTCCTCTTGAACCAGAGTATATATATTGTTGAAAACCGCATTCAAATCCGTTGAATAGTTTAAAGAACATAATTGCATATACGTAATTGCATGGAGACAGATGGCCATCGTTCATACTGGTGTTCGTTGCCCTGATACCTAAGGGAAATATCACACGATCACACGATCTCGGTGGCCATTATGAAATTATTCTCTGATCCATAACAAATGTTGCTCACTTTTGGTTGAATGGTTAAGAAAATAAAAACTCCGCCTCACAGAAGTCAAAATATATGGGCCGAAATTATAACACGCATAAAATTATTTTTCCAATAAATCTAGTTCTTCAGATCAGAGCTTAGAAAACGTTATAATTATTATTGGTGTACACAAAATGTGTTTAATTTATAATAATGCGCGCACATGAAATATGTGGAATAAGTTTTTACTCTGCACTAAAAAATGCATGTCTTATAGGTACATAGGCACAATCGCCCTTTTCCTATTCTTCTCGGGATGCCAATAATAGTTCTCAATACTAAACACCTTGTATTAAGTCCCTATATTTATTATAAATTTCATACTTGCCTCTATAAAACTGGCGTCTATCGTGGCCTGATTCCGTACTACAAATATCTAAATTACCCGTCTATAATGTTTCCAAAGGGCTCTTGTTAGTAACGAATTCACTCCGCACTTGGTATTCACCCACGCACACGAATAACTGAGCAGAGCGAGCATCGCAGACTCCCGACCTTCGCGAGCCGCGTCCGTCGGGTGCCAGCAACTCCAGACAGAATGGCGCCCAACCCCCGCCTTATGACGTCACCGCAGATGCAGCGCAGTAGTTACGTTATTATCAATATACAGTGACTGTAGTGCATAAACGTCATATTACGCGGCTTTATCTTTGAACAATACTAAATCAGAGATCGGAAACTATGTTCAATAATTATAGCTATTGAAATGGGTGCTGGAAATATGTCTTTCATCAACTGTGTTTATAAGTACTGTTTATAAGATTTATTTGTTGACACAGTGACAAAGCAGAGCTTTTTTATGTCCCATTACCGCTGAGGTAATATATAAATAAAAATAAATAATTCATCAATTTCTGCTCAGCCGAGAACTGAACCCGGGACTACCACGGGATAACCAACTGAACCCTTCAGTTCGTCTGGCAAGCGGTAAGCAAGTCTGGCACAACTACAAGCGGGCCACCTGATTGAAAGTGTATACCGCTGACTATAGGCCTTCTAAATGAAAATGGGGCCCCGCCTGCTTTCAAGTTTAAATTAAACTAACGTTTTCACTTTATACACGTATTTACTTACACCATTCTACTTGTTTCTAACTTTTTAGCTTTATAATAGCAGTCGGGGTTTTTTGTTTTTGTACTGATATGATAGTAAAGTAGTAGGAAGTAAAGTGGTGGTAAAAAATATGTACTACTTTTTTCATTTTCCGCTTTTTATACTAATGATCGGTACCATGAAAGGGTAAGTGAAGTGAAAAAAGTGAGAATGGTTGCTAGCAAACTTTAAATTGTTATATTGCCTAAACGGTCATTCTGAGTGAACAATGGTAAGAGAAACCTAAAGATGATTATTTTAATGCTTAACGATACCCCATTTGATATAGTTTGTCGACTTTCATTTTTTATTTCTATCGATGCAACTACAACGGCTTTGATGCATCTGCTGAACCAAAAACACCTATTTGCACAATCTCTCGGAAAGCCCATATGATGGTAACTTCGATAGAAGTCCCTTATGCCAAACCCCATCGAACGCCTTTGCCGTATCTAGGTCAACAGCCAGTGCCTCACCTTGACTCTCTACAGCTAAAGCCCAATTGTGTGTTGATACAATGTCGGATACACTCCGTATGGTGGGCAATAAAATCTTCTAAAAGCACAAACTCAGCGGAAGGATACTGCTTAAAGACTTTATCAGTCGCCACTTTCAGATGCCCAAATAGTCGCATTGTGTCCATGTCACCGCTATGAGACCTGTATAGGGCTGCGTAGATACGGGTGTGGCCACCGTAATCCACACGAACCCGCATAATCGACAGGCCCCTGTCTTCAAGGCCATGTAGACGGTGGCAACAGATATCCTTCCGAATGAACATACACACCCCGGCATGACGCTCAAAATTATGCTTGAGCTTGTACCCGGCATATATTAGGTATGATGTATCAGTCGGGCAGGATATGTTACGAATGGCTAGATTGTATTGTAATTAAATCGCAATCGCAGCTCAGCGGCAGTTTTCTCGATTTGTCTGAAATTTCGTGACCACTACCTGACCTGATGAAAATGAGATCATCTAGGAAGGTATACCCTTCCATATATCACCTTAGCCCTAGATACTACTAAGTAGCTTACCTAATGTTAAACAGTTGTAGAGCTCGTCTAATCTAAAATGACGCGCCCCACTATCGCATTAACGCACACAAGCAAGTTTAAAATATGGACACAATACATATACAAATGCCGTTGTAATTGGTCATTCAGTTGCCGGTGAGATTCAAACGTCGGAGCACGCGTCGTTCATTGGCTCCCACACGGATGAAGTGTCGTTATCAATATTTGCACTCACACATCGAAATCAACTAACTAAGTAGTGGGGCGCGTTATTTTAGACTAGACGAGCTCTACCTGTGTTAGATATGATAACGTAACAAGCACACCATACGTGCCTACAATTTTCGAGGATTATCCTCGATTTCACAAGGTTGCCATCATCAGATCCTGACCCAAATAAATTTCAAAACGGGGTCACAACTGACGGTGAAATCGCTGGACAAACATAAAAATGGACCACCACCACCACCACACAGTCGAACATAGAACACCTCTTTTTTCAACTCCATGTTGTACTCTTCAGGGAAACCTCTCCAGGTAGTTCATTCCACAACCTTAGTGAGCGTGTGAGAAAATCGGTTAAAAATAAAACATGTTATCCGATTGATATAGATTTACTGATTTAATATCACTTGGTTACAGGTTACGTTACAGATAATAATATCACAAACAGGCTGAGAGAACACTTACAGATACTCCTCATTATTAATGTTTTTCATGGACATCAAGCGTATTTTGATTATGTGGCCAGTGATAAATACTCCAATTATCCACCAAAGTAGTCCTAAAGTGACAAGGATCAGATCCTTGATCAGGATCCATTTATATATTCCGTAGTTTGAAGGATACCGGAGACACAAGTTCATCAGGCAAGGGAACACCACGGAGAGTATGGTGGTGCACGAGGTACCTACGAACGCCACGAACGGCGCTTGGAACGGGATGAAATAGCTTATAATGACTGAAATGAAATAGAAACCAAATGTAGTAAATATTAGTATTTATGTAGTACTAAATAGTAAAACTCAGCAGCTGTTAGGTTATACTAAGCGAACTAAGGTCACCGATATAGCCTGAAGGATTGCCAAGCATGGCAGTGGGCAGGACACATAGCTCGCAAAAACAAATCCTATTTAACAAGTTGTACAGGTGAACTGAGGTACTGTCTGCCGGCGAATTGTGGTACTGTCTGCCGGCGAATGTAGTGTTGGTTTTTGGAAGGTACGCTGATATATCTTTCTTTCTTTTGCTTATTGCATTAGGGTCGTAAGGCAATGACTTTTGTTTCCTTAGAAAGTATTTGTATTTGTGATATACAATTTTCTCACGGAGGGTTATACACAGATGTTATACAGACTGTCAGTATGAAACCCCTCTCCTTAAAACAAATTACTTTAAGTAGGCTACGTTGGGCACGCTCAACCACACACATGCCTATCAAGATCAAAGAGCTTATATACAATAGTATAGTTAGGATTTCAAAACTCTATGTCTGCGAGACATCGCTAGCGATGACGAAACACTTTCGCGAACTTCACGCCAACGAAATGAAAATGCTGCGGCTGATGTGCGCAGTTACACGACTCGATCGTGCATGTAACGAGTACATCCGTGGCAGGTTTGGTATGAAGGTTATCGCAGATACTATCTAGGAGGCTCGACTGCACTGGTTTGGTCACTTGGTGCGTAAGCGTCAGGGATAGGTGGGAAATAGCGTCACCATTAATTTACTACCGAAGCAATGGCCACAGCGCTATGTGACCAAACGTACGCGTCGACAAAAATATTTTATACCGTCACGGTATCCAATCGGCCCTCTTAACCAGGATCTCAGGATCCCCAGCGGAGACCTTGGCCAACCTCGCTCCGCCAACGATATTTGGGGGAACACCTAACAAGTGGCGAGCTCGTTGTGATGCTTAAGTTTAACTAGTTTTGCAAGTCTAAAGAAAGCTGAAAGCATCCAGTGTGACATCCCTTATTTATGATGGCAATTAGATTTTCCTCGGTGTACAAAGTGAATAAAGTTAAAACTTCACCAACATCGTATCAGCCGAAAAATGCCCACTGCTAGGCAAAGGCCTCTCCCAAAGATCTCCACAAAGGCCGGTCTTGTGCATTCCTCATCCAGCTAGTATCTGCGATCTTTATCAAGTCGTCTGTCCACCTTGTTGGAGGCCCACCCACACTGCGTCTTCCGGTACGTGGTCGCCACTCGAAATCTTTACTGCCCCATCGGTCATCTGTTCTTCGAGCTATGTACTCTAACCTCTGCCTCTTTAATCTTTCGGGCAATGTCGGTCACCTTGGTTCGCTTGCGGATCTCCTCATTTAAGTAAAACTTACATGTAATTAAAACGAATATCGGTTTTGCGGCATGGTCTAATGCGGTTAGAAACCTGGGCCTCGACATGTAAGGCAGTTTGTGATCCTTCAGCACTTCTATTAGTATTTGGGTGCATGGGTACGACTGCAGCGGGTACGTCATCGATACCGTCACCAGGAACAGGGCCATTGCATACATGGCGACACTGGAACAGATCACACTTTTATTAACAATAGAAATATATACTTTAGAACGTCATCTATATCGTCACCAGGAACAGGACCATTGCGTACATAGCGGTACTAAAACAAAAGGAAAATTTAATAACTTTAGGTAAGCTTTTTTTCGGTCGGTAGGAGCGTCGGCGGGCGAATGGTGTAGGTATCTGACTCGTAAGCGAGAGGTTCGAATCCCACTGCGGCCATGTACCAATAACTCGTTTCTGAGTTATGTACATTAGTTGTTATGATCCAAACGGGTTGGATTATCCTGGAATCAGGGTTAAGAAGGACAGATGGCAGTCACTCCAATGTTATTATCTGATCTGCCAAATCCTGGGCCTGGAGGTTAACGCCAAGATGATGTCATTGGTAATGGACTGCCAAGACCCATTATTTTTAGTTTGTTTTTGTCGTATTTAAGAAGTTTCTGTGGATATCCGCTCATGGCTGGAATCAAAAACCAAATTCTAAATTGAGGAATTACTGTCCCCTGTAATACAGGGGTCAGGAAATCCGCCCTAATATAAACACAACTGCATTGTATTTTAATATAATACTTGAGATCTGTCTGAACTTAAAGATTGTTATAACTGTACTATAATACTCTAAGGTAAGGTTGTAATTTTGGCAATAAATTATTTATTATTAATTTAAATTATTTATTTTTAAGCCAACTTAGCCTTGGCCTTTAGTTAACCGTGAAAAGCCTGACTGCCATGATTCAGACACTAACTTCAAATTTCAGTATGTGTTTGATCTTTCAAATAGCTACATATTGTGTCGTATGTTATCAGACATGCAAATTGGCTTTTACCTATACCTCATTCATTGGCTAAAACCTCGAAGACAATCCGGGTGATGGGACCACCTGTGTACAACAGGCTATCACAATCAGTGGTAGAAGCTTCAAGATTCGCAATCTTTAAGCGGAAACTTCACCAGTGGCTCATTGCACAGGCGTTCTACTCGCTTAATGAATTTTTAGATATAAAATTAAGTATTTATAAATACTTAATGTCAGCTGTCAACAGCTGTCAACTGTCATAAGATGTTTAGTGCTCTCGTAGTTTATATTCAGTTTTGTGAACTAAAGTGACTTGTGTATCCTAAAAACGTTTGAAAAGTGTTGATAAACACTTGAAGATTATGTGAAAGTGTTATCTTCACTAACAATAACGTATATAGTGCAAAAAAACGTGATATAATTTATCCCATAGAACTATCCTCCTTACCTACCCTCAAAAATTAATTTTTCGTAATAAATCCTAATTCAGCTATAGAACAACATTTTGAGGACTCCTGATAAAAGTAAACTCCCGGAGGTGGCTGCCCAGGCCTCCGGGACAGTGAATGCTACTGGTAACAAGCCAAATGTAGAACCCAATTTTGGCTTGTCAAACCAAATTTCCAATAAGGATATACCTCCAACTACAAACAATGACACAGAAAAAGTCAACTTAGATCCTGACAATCAACCAATGGATGTGGAAAATGAGTGGCAAAGTATGCCAATACTACGCCTAAACAAAAATCGTTATAAAAAAAGGAGATTAAATAACACCTCGTCTCCAGAACCAGAATCTCTACCACTACAAAATCGGTATTCAAATCTCCAGTTGGATGAAGGTGAACATGATAACATAGGCACCGAAAAGACAACCAAACCTCCACCTATTATGTTGTATGCCATTAAGGACATCTCAAAACTGAACGAGCTTATTAAAGGTGTGTTAGATGAATCACAGTATGCCTACAAAATTGTTACCAAGAACCAGCTGCGGGTCACATGTGTAAATACAGAATCATATAAAAAGTTAATGTCCCTGGTACGTGAGAGGGGTTTAGTTGGGCATACATTCACTCAAAAGGATGAACGACCATATCGGATTGTCATAAGAAACTTACATCCATCAACACCTATTGAAGCTATCAAGGAAGCAGTTGAAAGTACGGGCAATAAAGTAAGGGGTGAAATAATCAATGCACGGCACGGTCCAACAAAAACACCTTTATACACATGGTTCATTAACCTTGAGCCCAACCAAAATAATGAAACTGTGAAATCACTTAGGTATATTTACCATACAAGTGTTACAATTGAAGATCCCATCCGCAAAAAGGTAATTCCACAATGCAAAAGATGCCAACAATATGGGCATACAAGAAACAACTGTATGAGACCATATAGATGTGTCAAATGTGCAAAGAACCACAATACAACAGATTGTCCAAAACAAGACAAAACAACCCCTGCTACTTGCGCACTATGTCTAGAAGCACACCCCGCAAACTATAAGGGATGCAAGGTATATCTAGAAATCTTGAAGCGGAAAAGCACCCCAAGAGTACAAGGCTACAAACAAAATGCACCATCCCTAAATGAAAATAAGTCTAAAATCAGTGAAAATGGAACCACATTGTCAAATAAAAAATCACCTGAAACTACAGAACCAAGAACCTCTGGAACTACAGAACCAACCAAAACATATGCACAAATAGTAGCGAACACAGACAACACTCCGTCAAAGTTAGAAACAATACTCACAAAACAAGCAGAAAAGCTGGATCGCCTCATTGAACAAATGGGTACTCTCATGAGTCTCCTAACAACAATAGTTAACAAATTAGTTCCATAAATGGCTTTACGTGTTGTTCTATGGAATTCAAATGGTCTACTGGACAAGAAACAGGATATTGAAACCTTGCTTAAGTTGCAAAATGTGGATGTTCTATTGATTTCTGAAGCTCACCTTACACCTCAAGCATCATTTACCCTGAAAGGGTATAGCACATATGTAACATGTCACCCGGATAATACTGCCCATGCTGGCACTGCTATACTAATAAAGCAAAATATCAAACACCAGCCGCTACCAGAGTATAGAACCACAAAAATACAAGCAACATCAATAATGGTATACGACAAACAAAGTCCCATTACGCTTTCATCAGTTTATTGCCCACCAAAAAAGAGACAATACTCTGAAATCAACGACGAAGAGTTCAACCGTTTCTTCAAAACTTTGGGAAATCGATTTATTGCAGGCGGTGACTGGAACGCGAAAAATACGCAATGGGGCTCACGACTCACCACAACGAGAGGGCGCAGTTTAAAGAGAAGCCTAGAGAGCAACCAACTACATACTATAACCACCTGTAAACCAACATACTGGCCAACAGATGCAAACAGACTGCCAGATCTATTGGACTTCTTTTTATATAAAGGAATCAATGCACACTTCCTAAACATCGAAGATTGTTGTGACTCCTCCTCAGACCACACTCCAGTTATACTCACAATGAGCACGACCATCATAAGTAAACTGAAAAGACCATATTTATGCAACAAGCATACTGATTGGGATTACTTTCAAGAATACCTTACACAAAATCTAAATCTCAATATTCCACTGAAGACTGAGGATGATATAGAGAATGCTACGATAGCATTGACTAATTGCATACATGCTGCGGCCAGAGCTAGTACACCAAGTGACGACAAACCTAGGCAAGGTATCCAAAACCTACCGTTGGAAGTGAAGAAAAGGGTACTGGAAAAACGACGCCTGCGTAGAGTGTGGCACTGCACCCGGCTTCCAGCTGATAAAACAGCCTTCAATAAAGCAGCAGCTGAACTCAAAAAATTTCTAGTTGAGGTTGAAAATGAGACCCTACAATTATATTTGCAGAACTTGACACCTACTAACCCTGCAAGAAAGGAGTATTCGTTGTGGAAAGCAGTCAAATCTCGAGACAAACCACTACAAGCAGTACATCCACTTAAAGAACCGGATGGAACATGGGCAAGGACAGATGAAGAGAGAGCAGAAGCATATGGTCAATACCTCGAGGATGTCTTCACTCCTAATAATGACTTGGGCACAAAGGAAATAGATCAGGAAGTGGACGACTTTCTTGCAAGTGACTTGCAACTTAGTCCCCCACTGCGGTGTACTACGCCTGGAGAGATTCGACGCTTAATTCACGGCTTAAAGAAGAAAAAGGCCCCTGGCTATGATTTGGTGACTGCTGAGATATTGCAAAAGTTACCAAGAGAAGCAATAATTTACATTACGACCTTGTTCAATGCAATACTTAGGACCTCTTACTTCCCCAGCATCTGGAAAGTGTCCCAGGTCACAATGGTTCTCAAACCCGGTAAACCACCCCACCTTGCTTCCTCATACAGACCAATAAGTCTGCTCCCAGTATTGTCGAAGGTTCTCGAAAAAGTAATCGTCAGTCGCATGAACACACACACCAACGAAAACGCTAGCATCCCCGAGCACCAATTTGGCTTTCGCAAGTTTCATGGGACCGTTGAGCAGGTCCATAGAGTATGTGAGTACATAAGAAATGCCCTGGAAAATAAGAAATACTGCTCTGGAGTGTTCTTGGATGTCCAACAGGCATTTGACAAGGTCTGGCATGACGGGCTACTATACAAATTGAAAAAGGTGTTGCCTCACAATATGTACCTGATCCTGAGGTCCTATCTGGGTTGTCGAATGTTCTATGTCAGAGCTAATGATGCTACCTCCAGATTCTTTGATATAAAAGCTGGCGTGCCCCAGGGCTCGGTGCTAGGACCTGCATTGTACCTGCTCTATACGGCCGATGTGCCTGAATCAGAGAATGTATTGACGGCCACCTTCGCTGACGACACTGCAGTTTTAACCTCTGATGAGAACCCAGTTGAGGCATCCAGAATATTACAACAACATCTAGATAAGGTTCATACCTGGATGAAGAACTGGCGGATCAAAGCAAGTGCATTAAAATCCAAGCATATTACCTTCACTCTTCGAAAACGAGACTGTGACGCAGTCAAGCTGGGTGAAGAAGTATTGCCACACAACAATGAAGTGAAATATTTAGGGTTCCATCTTGACCGTAAACAAAATTGGAAATGTCACATACAAAAGAAACGAGAAGAGTTAAACCACAGATTTAAATCCCTGTCATGGCTGCTCGGTAGGAGATCTCGTCTGTCAGTGGAGAACAAGGTCACAATATATAACTCAATATTAAAGCCAGTCTGGACTTATGGCATCCAGTTGTGGGGAACTGCAAAAACATCAAATACTGGAATACTACAGAGGTTTCAGAATTGTGTGCTGAAGGAGATTGTGAACGCCCCTTGGTTTACCAGAATGGAAGACGTACACGAGTATTTAGGTGTACCCACAGTCCGTGAGGAAATAAATAATCTGACAAGGAGCTACTGGGAGAGGATCAGATCTCACCAAAACAAACTTGCCCAAATGTTGAAAGAACCACCTAAAATAAGGCGCCTGAAGAGGCTGCACTTATGGGATAACATATGACCTGTCTTATGTAGCTAATAAAGGCAACCCAACACTGGAAGGGATAGCCTAACATGCCATGCCATCGTTGATAACAACTGCTTATAGTCTAAGGACTGATCGCATGTTCGCAAAAAGCATATATAAAAAAAAAAAAAGTATTTATAAATAGATCTTGGACATTTATTTCTATGATTATTTTATATTTATTTGACATTAATGATCGACCGATGTTAGAATTTATATTTTTATTACTGAAATTTACAAATTAATTATTTTTGGACATATTAAATATTTTTATTTATTTTATTTTATTACGAACTTATTTATGTTAAATTAATTATAATACAAATAGGAAATTATTATGTTTGGATGCTCTGACCTAATCTAATATATTATATTTAACATATGGATTATTGTACCTAGGTAACAACAAATAATGACTTGTAAACATTTTTTACTAATAAAATTATGTCTATGAACCCTAATCTAGTATTCATAAAAGTCAAGTCATAGACAAAATTTTTATTAAGTACCTAGAACATTAAATATCTCTTTCCATCGTCATAAAGGAGGGGATATAATAGTAGGAAGGAAACACACAGTGACAAGTAAAATCAAAAATACCAGAAATCAACCAGAGTTGTACGACCTCATTGCTCCTGCCTGAACATGTTGCCTGCGAGTGTGTCCCTTCAACATTACAATCTGGGCAACTTCAAGGCTAGAGTGAATAGGCTGTTTCTAGACAAATATGCTTCTTCTTTCGCCGCATCGCTACGAATCACGATGGCGATCAAATGCCTAGCTGGCTAGTTCTTATACAAAAATACGTACGTATCTTCGTAGGGTAAGGCTCGTACCACGGTTACATCCAAGGTGCCTCCATAGTGATATCCGAGCATACCGGTTATTGTTGATACAGCAACCGTGACGGACATCCCAAGCGGTATCACACCGAATCTAGACGTCATCACTTGAGGATGACGCAGATGTTTGTCAAGTGATAATATCTGTGAAGAACAATACAGTGTAGTGTAGGAAAATTAAACAAAAAATTGGCTGAACCCGACTAGTATCCTGATTGATATTCTAAAAGTCCCAAAAACTACAATGGGATGTTTTGGGGACTTTTGGGATATCAATCAGGACAATATTCTCTTCAGTTCCACCAATTTTAAGCTTGTTATTTCAAATGTCCGGGTCAGCGTCTAATTTTCCTGCACTAGTGATGAACCAAGACTTGTTTAAATTGGCTATCGATAGAGGGAGAAGGATTTTCTTAAAACATGAGCAAAATTATGACACATATACTCTACCCGTCAGTACCAGGTTCCCTAATAGACGCTACTCACCGATACAAAGGTTGTCCAGACAATTCGGACTACATTCAATGACGATAGGCGATATGTCGCCAGAAATATATTCTTATAATGTACAACTTTTACTATACGTCGACAAGACTCGAATCACTGTTTGAAAAAAGGTATGACAAAAAAATATATTTTAAATTTGACGGGACATTCTACCCTTTACCACCAATAACGATAAGCGATATGTCGTTAGAAAGGTTAAAAATTGAAGTTGATAATTTAATCTACATACACAATAATGTCTTATGTTACATTAGGCGTATGAAATTTTAATTTATTTGGCTATAAAATTTCACGATTCCCACAGAAATTCGAGACTTGTCGCAATAGTTGTAAATTATAAGAACTGTTTTCTTACGATATATTGATTAACGTCATTGGTCATATACGAGTAGGCTTAAACGACCGGTCCAAAATGAAGTTTTATTATATTTTGCTATAGATTTTTTCCCACAGTGATTCGAGACTTGCCGCTTTAGTAAAAGTTATAGAATATAATAAAACATTACCAACGACATATCGCTAAACGTTATTGGTCATATAGGCTGTGTTCCATTCACGTTCACCACACATTATAGGGTTTGTAACCCATCCCTTCATTGATTTCTATACATTCATCCATTCATTTTTGCCGGCCCTTCATTGATGAAAATGGGTTTCAAGTAGGTTATGCTATGGATTGTGGGTAGAGGGTATGGTGTCCGGTATAGTAGAATTGCACCAACCCCTCAACTGGGTGTCGTAAAAGGCAAATGAATGAATGAAAATTAAAAAGTATTTATTGAATGAAGATTACGTAGATAAATCTCTTTTCAAAAATCAAAAATCTAATGGAAAACAAAGGGAAAGTTAAGCGAGCTCATCCAGGTAGGGGACTAATGTCTTAGACCTGGAATTGGGAACAGCCTTTTTTGTAGTCATCAACAAATCAGCGGAAGACGACCACTGCTGAGCATAGGCCCTTAGAGATCTCCACAAAGGCCGGTCCTGTGCCTTCCGCATCTCATCCCAGCTAGTACTTGCGATCTTTACCAGGTCCTCGGTCTACCTTATGGGAGACCTAACCACGATGCTCCTTTCGCTACGTACGCTTCCGTCACTCGAATGATCTTCCAGATACACGCCAGGCCGTTAAGTCCGCTAATCTACTTGGCTCGAAATCGAAATAGCAGCTCAATAGGCAGTTTTCATTTTAGCGGAATAGGTACCAAAACGCGTCAAACAGCTATTGAGCTACAATTACGATCCAATTACAATTCTGTCGAGCCATTGGTAAGAGTAGCAGTATAATATAATAAGCTCACGATAAGTCCGAATCGCTTATAAAAAAAATCTCTGGCAAGTTTTTAAACGTCATAGAACGTCATTCATAAAAGTCATAACAAACAATTTGATTTATGTGGGTTTGTTTATTTTCGTGAGTTATGAAAAATAATATTAAATAATGGTCAAACAATTAAAAAGCAAGTGCGGGAGATAATTTTCAGCATGATTAATAATTAAGATAAACGAAAAGTACAAGTTCAAGCTAGTAGTGACAAAATTTCTGAATGTTTACAAGAAGGACTGACCAGATTATCCAAAGATTATTGCCATATCCACACTTTATAATTTTTACTACAGTCAGTTAATACGGACTAATCGTAGTCCTATTATACCTAATACTGCCATTGAGCTACGATTGCGATCAAATTACAATTCAATCTGGTATATTAATATGATTACTTGATTATATTACTCAGGATTTGAGGGTTATATGATTAGTTGCATAAGCGATGCGGGAACTATGGTAGTGTTAGACTTCTGATCATAGCTTGTTACAAGGACTTACCACTCCCACAGAGCTAATATTGAAAAGCATGCTGCCGGTGCCGAAGAAGAAAGCAAAAGGGTCATAATGCCACAACTTAACCTCACCATGTGGCTCAGAAAGGAAGTAATAGTACACCATAAACATGGCAAAGAAGTTTGTGACATTACCTGCAAAATAGATATGGTATCAACCACATTGTTATGTTTCTAACACGAACAACAAAAAGCAATATGGTATCACAAATCACTCAAAAAAGAAACAAAATAAATCTAATCGTATGATAAATATACAACGATATAAATAAATTTCGCCCGGAGTTGGCACGCAGAGGTCTCGGGACCGATTGCCGGCCGGGCAGACATTGAAATTATGATTTTTAACTTTGTTACGGGTCTGGGTGTTGCATTTATAATAAGTATGAATTTAACAATATATAAGTAGTTTATCATTTTTCTGGCTGCCATAACACCAACTTTGCTTACTTTGGGGCTAGATGGCGCTGTGTGAGTTGTCCAAGCATATTTATTTATATATATTTATAATCCATGATTGAATTATATACGAAATTGTCTGATTCCTAGTACAACAGTACATGACTGTGTCTAATTCACAGACGGCTAATTCATTTCGTTCATTCTAAGCAATTTGTTGACATTCGGTTCTATTTAGAACTGGCCTAATGAAGAAGTGATTGAATCCAGAACTGGGGGCTTACCATGAGCTCTTATAGCAGGACCTAAAGAAAACTGCCCTGCTTAGAACGAGACAGCGCTATACGTGTCACAAAAGCTTGCCCTCTGTTCATATATGTATAAAAAGAGACAAATAAAGAAGTGTTCCGCAAACGTCGAAAATTGTGATTTCGTTTATGTTCTTAGTAAATATTATTACACTTTGCTAAATTCGTCGTCTAAATTCTGAAGCAAAAAGCGTGAGAGCAAGATAAAATTGGAATGTATTGCTCAAAGAATAAGGTCAAATTTTATCGGTTATTATATGTAATACGTCACTCCGCTTTCCAAAAGGCGTGATACAAAATTTGGCTACCATGTTTAACTAGCGGATGTGTATAATGTCCCACCGACATCTCATCATCGTCCTAGCGCTTATCCCGGCCTCTGCCAGGGTTCGCTTTCCTACAAATTCTTCTCCACTTCGCCCAGTCTTCGGCATCCTCGTGTCGTAAGCCGTTGGCTCTCGCATCCGACTCAGCGATGTCAATCCATCCCTTCTTGGGTCGCCCACGGGGCCTCTTTCCTAATACTGGCGGGTTCAGGCACCTATTTCCCACGTATCCCTGAGGTTTACGCAACACGAGACCAAACCAGCGCAAATTTACCGCCGACATCTATATTTACCAATTATCGATATATAACTGACATCCTTCAGATTTTTAATGCTCATCATGAAGATCAGGTACGGCACAAATAAATACATAAGGCCCTTTGTGTATTCTTGATAGTCCATTAACTGGAAACACAAAAAATGTGGTTATTTTGTTCCCTGATCATTATAATCTAGACGCCTTCAAGGCCAGAGTGAATAGGCTGTCTAGACAGGCATGCTCTATCATTGGCCACATCGTCACATACCACCAGGTCAAATGCCTGGCTATAGTCCAAATATAAAAAATAAAAATGATTAGATTTACATAGAGTGAAAAGTGAATTGTGCAACCATTATCCAATTGTGTCAGCTGGCAGTCACTCCACTGCAACTACTTTTTCTGGCAAAATTTTCTGGATCCTGGTTAGGGCGGACTCCGGACCCTCGCGCGCAATAGCACAACCGGCCATAACGCCAAAATACACACACACACACACACCAGCGAACCCCCCCGGTATCTTACGGATTTTCTCGACTTTCTTTACTATCATATGCACGTATTGTGGCTGTTTGGTGTCCGGAAGAGTAGAAAAGCACCAAACTTTTATACTCGTGGGTGTCGTAGAAGGCGACTAATGTTTTCGAGGTAGATCTAGAGTATTCATAGGTTACGAAAATGGGCTGCAGCGTTTTCCATTTTCATAACTTCTGCGATCTCCAACCCGCCTGCCAAGCGTGGAGATTATGGCTATAACTTCCCCTCTCGCGGAAGAAGCCCTTACTCCTGCAGTGGACTGTCATGGGTTGTAATGATGATACATATAACCTTTCCAGAATAAATTCACCAGGCGATGGTAAGGAGTTAGCGGACATACGTACAGACAGACAGATAGACAGATGCGGAAAGCGACTTAAATGTATATAATGATGCAAACACTTACATCCCTGACACTATCGGCGCAAAATATCACAAACACTGTACAAATGCCAATTTGAGATAAAATCATAAAACATGCCACTAAACATCTGAAAAGAAAAATGTAAGTAAACGAAATTGTGATGAAAGAAAGTTGATCATGATGATGATGATAGATATATGAATGTGAAAGAGGCAAAAGAGGTGTGTCAGAATCGTAGCTTGTGGCAGCTTGTCTCTGCTTACCCCTATAGGATACGGGCGTGAGTGTGTATGTATAAAATTGTGAAGTCTTTTGTTTAAAACGAATAAAGAGTGAACATAATGCTCCCTCTCAATACCTAACATTTTTTCAAAATAGAATATGCGAACCCCTAGGGTTGCGGAGATTTTTATGTACTTACGGTCCCCATTCCGCGATGCAATGAAAGTATCTAGGGCCATGCAGCAACGCTATCCGGAAGCCGTATCTATACGATATGTATGATATCTTTAGCTGGCGGCTAATTTCATTTTTGCACCACAGCTGAAATACGTATCATAAATATTCCGCTAGGCATAGGCCCGTTTTTGACGGTTCCAAAACTGACGTTGAAGGTTTTGGAAGCTCATGTAAGGCGTGGTCGTGCGAAGACGGTGACCGACCGACACTCATCCAGGCTTACAGATGGAATTTTAATTAGTGGCGGGTATTAAATAATCATCTTGGCGTTAATGTCCCGGTTGTGCTTTCGGTTGTGTGTGGCGGGTAGTATGATGATAAATTTCTGTGGCTAGTACTTCAGAATGATTCCCATTGATAACACGGTAGAAAATGCACAATGAGGCATCCTCTATTCGCAAAGCCAGATTGTCAAGTCTCTTCTGTTTGACGATTTGGGCCGTTCAACATCGAAGGCGATCAAATGGAAGAAGTTAATACTAAGGTGGACAGAAACTGAGACGTAAAGTGTTAGGCAGAGTCAAATTTAACACCAACCCCCTAAATTCGCAGGTGTTACAGAGTAAGTCTAAGATGCAGACTAGCTCCAACCTCCGTCGATCAAAATGGGCAGCAGTTTTCTGTTGTTTATACACTGCGATCTCTTTGGATGTGGAGGAAATGAGAGGCAGACTGGGAAGAAGAAGACTTAGAATCTAGAATAAGTTATTTGCAGCAAGCGAAGCAGGAGGAGGAAACGATGATGATGACGATGGTATAGTTTTGGAGGCTGGACTACTCCGGACACAGGGAGCTACATTTAACTAAATTACATTACAAATGAATATGCGCAACAAAATTAATCTAGCGTAAAATTGTTGCACACCAACACAATATGCAAGTGTATGATTAGAACTCCAATCAGTACTGAAGCCACGCAGCCGAAGATCATTCCCAGCTGGCTGATCGCGTAAGGCATGCCGAGGAGTCCCGCTCCGAAGCCGACTCTAATAATATCGAAGTATGCCATATATATCCTGAAAGAGAATGAGACAAGGACTAGAAAAAAGCAAGTAGGGACAGTTTGAGTAACAACAAAAGTGAGATGGCACTAGATGGCGCAGTCGACAGTTTCGGTAATAATTGTATGCAGAAAACGGGATTACAACCTTAATAATTTATTTTATTATTTTTCATTAAGTTTAAAGCCAGGTTGTGTAGTTGTAGAAAAGCTGCCTATATTTGCGTATACACAATTGAAGATTGATGGATGAATTAAAATATCAAATGAAATGTAAACAAAGTGATCGTCAGCTTACTCAATTGGCGCTGGAGGCCTCCTATGATCTCTGGGGTCGTAACCGTTATCCAGAGGAGGTTGGTCTGGCAGCTTGACGTACCTCACGTCTAGATACTCCATGTCAAGACCAACAGATAGGGGAGTATGTGTTGGCATCGACACCGTGCTTACTCTTTCAAAGGCAGCCCTGTTTAAAGAACACAATATCACATCACCGTCAGGTTAGGTCAGGACATAATCCCCCGACGGGATTGTCGTAGTATGAAGTTGTCGTTTTTTTCGCCAACATAGGTATATTTACTCACAACTTTTTTATTTTAAATATCATGTAGAAACCAGCAATTCATTTCGAAAATAGGGAAGACCTAAATGCTTCTAAGATATTTAAAATCAATAATAAGTTATTACTAAAGTTTGTAATCACCTTTTAGATTATCCCTTTTTATTTGCCATCAGTTTTGCCTCTTTAACCAGATATAATTTTATTATATAGGTAGTTATAAAAGAATACATTTCTGTTAGCTTAATTTTGTTTGATTATACCAACGATACCTTATTGAAATCGGATTAAGTTTTTAAGAAATATAAAAAATATTTTATATGAAAACTTCAGTCTTGGTCATTTTCTCTATACAAAATGACAATTTCATCTTTTTGGTCCTAATATTTTCAAATATTTCCCTACATACTGAACCGCTTTTAATAAAACAAAGCCAGGTACTATTCCGATTAAATTGGTTTACAAATAAAGAAAACCACATAGAAATCTGTACATTACTTCGGGAGCTACCATGATGGGTTTTGTATTCCGCGTTGGCAAACCTTTTAAACGTCCTTCAACATTTAAACTATTATTTAACAGTTTTGTACGTAATCGACTTGAATTCGCCAGTACTGTGTGGCACCCCTTTTACACAAATCTTATTCATAGGATTGCGTCCAAAAGAAATTTATTAAATCTCTAGAGTACCGAACTGGTCATGAGTATACTGATTCTCAATCCTCTCTATTGAAGCATAAACTTGCCTCACTGACACAGCGTCGGGCTAATAGCGATGCCGCGTTTCTATTTAAAATTGTCAATAACCTGGTGGACGCTCCCGCACTGTTACACTGTTTATCACTCAGGGTACCTTATAGACAGGAAAGAAGTGTACGGAAGAAGCAATTGTTTTCAATTGCCTATTTTAAAACATGTTTTGCCAAAAATACTTTCATTCGACGTGCATGTGAATTCTGTAATAATTTACTGCTTGACGATGTGGATATGTTTTACAATTCATTGGGAACCTTTAAGAAATTGTTATCTTCAAGAGTTGACTGTTATGGCTAACTTCTTTAGATTTAAGTGGTTTGTATGTAATTTTCTTTCATTGTATTAGTGTTACTATGCAAAATTGGGAACTATAGGTCTATTTACAGTAATTTTAATTTTAATATTTATTTGTATGACTGTTTGTTCCAAAATAAATATAAAAAAATATATATGACGGATCGCGGTCAATAGTATGGAATCATGTGGTCAATAGTACGGACTCATGACGATGAAAACGGAAGTGGGAGTGCGCCCTCTGGTGGGGCGTGCTGACAGAGTCTCGACGGCACGACTCGGGCCGAGTGGCGGCCATTCTTGGCGCGACCGCCGCCGAGGAGTGACGCGTCTTGAAACTGTCTCCACATTTCGTTTATAGAAAGTGTTATTTACGTTTGAAAATAAAGTAATTTTAAAATCACTTTTGAAATAAGAAAGTTAATCACCTCAACTGCCTACATTGTGATACTGCTCTGATTTCAAGTGAAATTATAAGTGATGTGCAAAAATGAATTGGAATAAATACAGTGGAGTAAATGTGAACCTTTTCTTTAATTTATCTGGACGATCTAATACTGATATCACCACCCTGATGACAATGATCCTGATACACCCTTTCCTTCACGCGACGACATCAGAAGCGGTGATGACGAACGCAACGCCCAAGAGATGGAATGATGAGAAGCGACAAAGAAAATGCAGATAACGCTTTGTGGAAGCGTAATAATAAAAGGAAAGTGATTACTCGATCCAGTTGAATTGCCTACATTAAAATATAAGATGATTAAACACGTTCAAAGCGCAGCCAAGAGTCCAAACACCCCGAGATATAAGACAAAGACTTCGTCAGAGAGAATTGGGGGGATTTATAAAGTAAACAACAAATCATCTGTACCAATTGGTTATGGTCAAGGCAGACCTCGGGCCTTCGAGAGCACCACTGGGATATTGACACCATTATTAAAAATCTAGTGAAACTTACTATGGACGGCACTTTGGTATGTATTCTTTGTTTTTGCGAAACTTAATTTAGATTACTCATGTAAAATATTCCCCTTTTAAAAAAAAAAAGAAATAATGTTAGTTGAATAATTTACGTAGTTCTAAATTAGCCAGCTAAAGTTTATTCAAGGAAGTTAAAGTAAATGCTTAGATTTAGATTAATTTAGCAGTGTGGTTTGACACCACAATTTAATGAATTGCTTAAATTTCTGCAGATAAATAAAACGATTAAAACCGGCGAGTATTATTTTTTTATTTTTTAAGTTTTACTAATACAATTATTTTCTTCTATTGCATAACAATGGTGTACAACGGTTCGCTTCACCTACGAGAACAACATTGCAATGCAACGCTGGACTGGTAGCCTCAACGTGATTGTTTCAACATGGGACGATGGTAGACAATCTGCGAGTGTTGCGTACATGACTGAGAAATGATGTGATATTGACAGTTCCTCTTTATCTGGTGAGTCCTATACATAATTATTATTTGGTAAAAACCTGTGCTGAAAAGAGGCTCCCTAGCAGATTTTAAGAGTTATTTACTTTAATAATTCAGAAAAGTATTCTGATAGAAACACTACTGATGCCCTTAGTAGAGAGAAGGGCAGGTTAATTTGTATCTTTAGTGAAACTACAAATACAAAGAATGTAAACAAAACAAAAAGAACGTCATTTATGGTCAGTGTTACAAATTGTTGGTATAGATGTCAAAAACTACTGCCAAGTTTAATAAATGTTAGCTTTTGCGGGTACCTATGTCAATTAATGTGGGCTGTCTAATAGAATATTACTGAGAAAATATAAATCACTCCACAAAAATAGTAAGAATTATGTTAAATCCCTCTAAATGTTATAGTACACTGTGTTAAAATAAAAAAGTGACATTTAATCTAAGATTATTTTACCATCTTGAAACATGGTACGCTATGATTTAACGTATTACCAACATCACGTCAGTTATCGGAAAACAAGAATAAGAAGTACTTGAAAGCATAGTCCTATTATTTTAAAAAATTGAGTACGTAAGCATCGTTATGGTGGTACTGCTGCTGATTGACTTCTTCTTCTTGATCGTTGCCTCACTGCTGAAGATCGTGACATCTTCGGAGTTTGTCTCCA
The DNA here is from genome assembly GCA_905147135.1 of Blastobasis lacticolella. Taxonomy (NCBI): domain Eukaryota; kingdom Metazoa; phylum Arthropoda; class Insecta; order Lepidoptera; family Blastobasidae; genus Blastobasis; species Blastobasis lacticolella. The sequence goes on from LR990041.1 coordinate 23,544,582, forward strand.
TCGGTCGCCTGATGTACTGCGACGTTGACGGATGTATCGTTCGGATAATTGGTCCGCCCATCTCTTCGGACTTCGGCCTCTGGGTCTCTTGCCTTCGACTTTTCTCGTCACCATAAATCGTTCCAGATTGCTGATTAAGTAAATATTTGATAATAACAGTGTGACAGGGATGCCGTAGCAGTGAGTTTGTGGAACAATTAGCTGGTGTACTTTAGGATGTTCTATCTTAGAGATAGGATAGGCTTCGAATGTGCAAAATTTCAATAATGACCCAGTACAGATCTCCGCGATTTCTATGCGAGCGGGAGGGTGCCAACATGTATCGGAAAAAAAGATAAAAATTGTTAGCGTGTTTGTTTACATTTAACAGGAGACATTCGAACGAACTTTTCCATATTTCAGTATGTTTGTTATTGTGGTCGTAGTTTCCCAATGTTATAGGAGATATCCGCGGTAACAATGGGATCACTCATATACGTTTCTTTTAATACTACAAAATGGAAAAAAAGGGGTAGGTTGGTTAGTAATTTAATTTTATGTTGGTATCAAGTTATAAATCGAAAGCAAAAAATAAATACGAGTAAGTGAACTGATTGACGGTAGATAATTTCGATTTATGTTTTGAGTAACTAAAGATAAACCTGTGACTTAGTTCGACCGAAAACCATTTGTTCTATGTTAATATGACTTAGTTTGACCTGGTTGAAGACTTTGTTAGACAAATCTATCTAAGAAGCTAACTCAATATGTGACGTCTATCGAGCCGAGGTTTTTATAAGATTTATGTGATAGTTTTGTTTTCTTAAAATTTCGTAATTCGCATCATCGGATGGAGGTGATCGTGTTTTATCACTGATGGTGGGCTGATGGAGCCTATGGGAGAGTTTTATGGTTGCTTACCAGCCTGATGGAGGCTATGGGAGCGTGGCTAATAGAAGGTAGTTGTTTCAATCTTTGTGAGAAAATGTTGAACGATAATGATGTTAAGAAAGTCCAGATATTTTGGTGATTGTTCAATAGTCGGTTTATTAAATTAACTTTAGCTCCGAGTACTGAAATTTCCATGATTACCGATATAAAGTAACTTTTTCGAGTTCTGTTGTTGTACCAGTAAGCAATGGTGAGATTTTATATCCTTCTGCCAGTACAAGTTTAGTAGTACCTGAACTGTTGTTGAGGTCAAATATCCTGATTTATTTGGCTGACTTGGAGTGGCCTGGAAATCATGTGTGTGATAGCCCCGAAAGTCTCGATGTTGTGGCTGTAGATGGCAAATTTAATGTTGTAATTTTTTTGTATGTATATGAGACACCTTCATTATTACAATCATTGTTAAATCGTTTCAAAATGGGAGGCTTAAGCGTAACGTAAAGTCTAGATAGAGTATACTTGTTCGAACAGTTAAAATTGATGACGATGATTATTACTTGTTTAGTTTTGGTGTGGTAACATATGAACTGGATGGTAACAACTTACCTATGACTGGCGTAACAGATAAACGTGAGAGCTTCATATTATTAAACTCCTGATTTAGTTTTGATATTGAGCAGTAGAGATAATGTTGTTTTTGTAGAGATATCACCGTGAACAGTTGTTCGGGTCTGTGACGATTACTTGTTATGTAACTCGTAGACCGTTATTACGTGTTATGATAGCAGATATGACTGTGTAACCTATCACTGACTTAGTGCAGATTTGGTCGAAGAATTGACCACGAGCTGAGAGTCTATAGACAGCTATTAGTGAAGTAAAGCGTGTTAAAGTTACTACTTCATGATTTCAGCAATTTCATATTAAAAAGTATACTGTATAGTCTAGCAGTAGATACCTACGCACTGGTTATATAAGTACGGCTACTACAGTGGTGCCCCTATATTATAGAAAGAGGTATTACTAGAGTCTATAAGTACCTATTGGTTTAAAAAATGTGACGAATGAACAACACTGAGCTTATATGTTGGCAATGTTTATTAACGCCTGTGTGGCTCCCGCCTGTGTGGCTCCCGCCTGTGTGGCTCCCGCCTGTGTTGCTCCCGCCTGTGTGGCTCCCGCCTGTGTGGCTCCCGCCTGTGTGGCTCCCGCCTGTGTGGCTCCCGCCTGTGTGGCTCCCGCCTGTGTGGATCCCGCCTGTGTGGCTCCCGCCTGGGTGGCTCCCGCCTGTGTGGCTTCCGCCCCTGTGGCACCCACCTGTGTGGCATTCCGCCTGTGTGGCATCCCGCCTGTGTGGCATCTCGCCTGTGTGGCATCTCGTCTGTGTGGCATCTTGCCTGTGTGGCATCCCGCCTGTTTGGCATTTCGCCTGTGTGGAATTTAGCCTGTGAGGCATTCCGCCTGTATGGTATTTCGCCGGTGTGGTATTTTGCTGTGTGGCATTTCGCCTCTGTGCCATTTACCCTTGTGTGACATCTTACCTGTATCGTGCTATGGCAGACGTGATACAGGATATATAATATACTCGTAGTTTGACGATTAGAGTGGTACTGACCAGAGTGACACCCAACCTGTGTGGTATTTCGCTTGTGTGCAGGTCCAGTTGCGTGGCGGCCTGGTTGCGTGGCGGCCTGAATGCGTGGCGGCCCGACTGATGGCGTCCGTCGTGTGGTGGTTCGTCGCCTGTGTGTCATTTCTCCTGTATGGTAACATTACTTATTCTTTTTAAATTAGGATGGCGCTGACGGATGACCAAAGATCATATGGCATTTAATGAAGGAGTGCTTCGATCCCACTCGAAGTAACATTGGGTCTTTTGCTCAGTACTGGACGTCGAGGACGATACGCGAGCTCTGTGATTGGGGCTTGTTTCCCACTCAACAAGAGCATTAAGGGGAAAACACTGGTGACGATGATTAAACATTGTTAATTGGTGGTAATTGTGATACGGTTCATAGTCTGGTGTTATACCTTGTCACGCCTCTCTAATGAACTGAAGTCGTAGCTGAATTTATGTCGGCAACTTATAAATAATAATTTGTGTACAAGATGATGTTGTTATCTCTCAATCTACAGAAGTTTAGTATGATAAATGATAATGGACGTATGTTTTATGTGAAGAATTGGTGGGTTAATGCAGTCGTGATAGATCAAATCACATGATTCATAAGACTTATTTAGGTGATGTGTTGTGGTCAGAAGTGACCGAGCGAATATAGTACTGTGCTATGGTTTTCATGTTTCAGATAACACACGAGGACGTGTGTACAGCAGGACGGCCGTGACGGATCGCGGTCAATAGTATGGAATCATGTGGTCAATAGTACGGACTCATGACGATGAAAACGGAAGTGGGAGTGCGCCCTCTGGTGGGGCGTGCTGACAGAGTCTCGACGGCACGACTCGGGCCGAGTGGCGGCCATTCTTGGCGCGACCGCCGCCGAGGAGTGACGCGTCTTGAAACTGTCTCCACATTTCGTTTATAGAAAGTGTTATTTACGTTTGAAAATAAAGTAATTTTAAAATCACTTTTGAAATAAGAAAGTTAATCACCTCAACTGCCTACATTGTGATACTGCTCTGATTTCAAGTGAAATTATAAGTGATGTGCAAAAATGAATTGGAATAAATACAGTGGAGTAAATGTGAACCTTTTCATTAATTTATCTGGACGATCTAATACTGATATCACCACCCTGATGACAATGATCCTGATACACCCTTTCCTTCACGCGACGACATATATTTATAATACGTCCCGGATTAACAAGGCACTATCAATTGTAGCTACATATCTCTGTATTGTTTAATACTACAAATTTGGAGGAGGGTTCACTCCAGCTATTCGCTGTTGGATATGATGATGGAGTTGAATCTAGCGATTTTCATCTTCAAACGATGGTGAATGTATCTTCTTGGAGTCTTGAGAGCGAATAGGTATCTGTTAGGCAAATATATTACATCTTCGACCTCATCATCGCTTCCCATCCCAGGTAAATAAGGTCAAATGTAAGCCTTATTGCTAATAAAAAACGACTCTGTTATACGACAAATGTGACCAGCCAACTACTACTTTAGCGTACAAATTCTCTGAGCTATATTGATAAGTTTTGTTCTATCGAATGACTTCGTTACGGATCCTAGAAATACCTGCGTATGTAATAAATTCAATGCTGAGGACTTACATGATTAGGATTCAAAATGTATAAAATAACTCGGGAGTTTAGTAAACAAAATGCATTTAAAACACGTTATAACTTATTATATACGCTAATAATTTTAATATACTTTTTGTTACATTTTATGTTTTCAAGTCATCTTTCAAATCATGAATGCACCAAAGCATAGCCTCCTTCATACATTGATATAGAATATGCATAGAGAATAAAATGTATTTGTCTGTGAGAATATCAAACTTTTTGGAGCATTAGTTGTGCATAGAGATTCTTTTTACCTATATCTTAATTAAATTTAAATCAAACCATTTAAAAGACGGTGTAATATAGTGCACATTAATGGGAAAGCGCAAAGTATGGAAATACACCTGGATTATCCTTTCAACGGTAAGTAAAAAATCGTGGTCGCGGCGATCGGGAATCATTTTTAGAAATTGTGACAAAAGTATGCATCGTTATAGTGTGAATTTGCAATAATTGAAATGCTTTACCTTAAAACAATATGCCATTAAAGATAGATTTGAAATTATTGGGAAATTGAGCAATATTTCGGTGATCGAAAATATTTTAAAGCTAACAGGGTCGGATTTAGTATTAATTGTATAACATTTTAATACTCAAATCTTGTAAACAGCGGTCCTCAATTTTATATGTATAAATTAGGGTTTCATACCAAAAATGTACCTAAATTATATTTTTAATGTTCTAACATTTAATGAAACAACTTAACGGATTAATCGCGTATTTACGTTTATTTACATTTATTTGTTTTTGTTTTTTCTCTAGGTTTGCTAAATAATAATATTTAATAATATATAATATAATAATATATAATATAATAATAATATATAATATGCTTCTGCTAAAACCCTGATAATCAATAATAATCAAAAACCATACACACCTTCAAGCAACCGGCAATCCAAACGCGACCCACCCTGGAAAATAAGACTGAGAAAGAAAGTAGATGTTTTCAGAAAAGAACTTGCTCGACTAATAGAAATCAAAAGAGGAAACAATAGTCGGGCTATGAATAGGATTAAACAGGAGTTATTTACTAAATACAGCATAATAAATGATAAAGACTTAGACTACACGATAGAATTGCATACTCAAAAAGTTAAAGCGTTAGCAGGTAGGATTAAGAGATATAATGACATGAATGAAAGCAAAACACAAAACACATTATTTCATCAAAATCAGCACAAATTCTACAGAAGCTTGAATGGAGAGCAACTAGCACCTACAGAAATTCCATCTAAAGATGCAGTACAAGACTTCTGGTCACATATTTTATCAGAACCAATATCATATAATAGCGGGGCTCAGTGGATTTCTGAAGTTGAACAATCTGTAGATCAAGTAGATACTCATACATTTACAGAAATAGACGTAGAAATGTTGAAAGTAGCAATAAAAAAGACACACAACTGGAAAGCGCCAGGGGTAGATAAGATCCAAAATTACTATATTAAATATTTAACAAGCACGCATACCTATATAGCTAAATTATTTGATAGGATAATGAAAGGAGCAGAACAAGTAGACCATTGGTTTACAACTGGTATGGTAGTTCTGATACCTAAAAATGAAAATACGAGAGACCCACGAAACTGGCGTCCTATAGCTTGCCTTCCAACCATGTACAAATTGCTGACTTCTATACTGGCTAACGAACTATACATCCATTGCGAAAGAAACAACGTTTTAGCTCCGGAACAGAGGGGCTGCAGACGTCGCGTGAGAGGCTGTAAAGACCACCTCATGATTAACAAAGCCATACTTGAAGATGCACACCAAAACCAGAAAAGCCTAAGTATGGGATGGATAGACTATCGAAAAGCCTTTGATAGCATATCGCATGAGTGGTTACTCAAAGTTCTAGATATATATCAATGCCCGCCTGCTATCAAAGGCTTTCTTAAAATAGTTATGCCCTACTGGAAAGTTGTTATGACAGCATGTGGCGCGAACAACTCCATCACAACAGACCCCATCTACATTCGCAGAGGAATATTTCAAGGTGATTCTCTGTCGCCTCTTCTGTTCTGCCTAGGTCTCAACCCACTCTCGCAAATATTAAACAACTACAATACAAAAGGATACAAATTCAAAGATAATGGTCACATCAATCATCTATTATATATGGACGATCTAAAACTATACGCAAATAACAAATATAACCTAAAAGTTTTAATTGATAGCACAGAAATATTCACTAAAGATATCGGGATGAAATTCGGACTAGACAAATGCAACGTCTTGCATTTGGTAAAAGGTAGAAGACAAGACATCAACGGAAGAGGACACATTCTGCTAAATGGAGAGGAGTTTGAACAATTAAAGATCGGTGATAAGTATAAATACCTAGGCGTACATGAATCAGGCAAAATAGACCACAACGAAGCCAGACAACAAGTACAAAAAGAATACATCCGGAGAGTTAAATGTTTAACAAACTCACATTTGAATGCGCGCAATATGCTTAAGTCAATAAATACCCACGCAGTACCAGTTCTCCTTTATACTTTTGGAATCATAAACTACAAAAATAGTGATTTAAAGAAAATTGACATAAAAACGAGGAAATCACTCTCAATTAGTAAAGCACATCAGCAAAAAGCAGACATAGAAAGGTTATACTTACCAATAGAAGAAGGAGGAAGAGGATTAATGAACCTTGAAATGTTACACAAAACACAAATGATTAAATACAAAAAATACTTAGATATAGAGCAGGATCATATAATAAAAGCAATAGTAAAACACGATATAAATAAAGACAAATATTCAATATCCAAGGAATCACAATCAAATTTGCAGGAGATAGGATTAACAAGTGAAGGTGAATATTCCGATAAACAAATTAAAGATGCAGTTATAAAAACAAAAATAAATATCTGGAAAGTAAAGCCGCTTCACGGACAATTCTACAGGAAGGTTATTGAAAAAGAAAACATTGATAAAGATCACTCATTCAAATGGCTAAAAAAGCAATCAATATCGGCACGATTAGAATCATCCGTATTCGCGATTCAGGACCAGGCAGTTGTTACAAAGCAGCACGAGAGAGATGTGTTGAAAAGGGCAGTAGATGGCAGATGTAGATTATGTCTGGCCAAAGATGAGACCGCGCAACACATCGCCTCGGGCTGTGAAAAATTGGCTGGTACATACTACACAAAGCGACATAATAACATCGTACAATATGTTTACTGGACGCTGGCGAAAAAACACAAGTTTGATGTGTCGCATCTGTGGTGGAAAGAAGAATTAAAGCAACCACAAGTTAAAGAGAATGACACAGCTAAACTCATGTGGGAAATACCAGTTCAAACAGATAGAACAATAGTGCACAATAGACCAGATATAATTTATACCAATAAACTTGAAAACAAAACATACCTAATAGATATCACCGTACCGTCCGACTACAATATAGGCGCAAAAGAAATAGAGAAGCTAAGCAAATACCATGCACTTAAAACTGAGGTAACCCGGCTGTGGAATACACCTACCGAAGTCATACCTATTGTAGTCGGAGCCACAGGAATGATTGCCAAAAGCTTACACAGGCATTGCGACAAATTGGACTCACACATAAACATACACATAATTCAAAAACAAGCAGCCATTCACACAGTCACTATTATGAGTAAGGTACTTGGAGATACAGTGTTTGTTAATCGAGGGGGGATATCTAATAATGAGGAGGAGTCTGAGCAACCTTTTCCCTGAGGGTCTCGGGGCGGGTGCTTAGAAAATAACCGAGCTTGGCTCGTGAATAGAAATCTTTCAAACATCAAATAATATATAATATAATAATAATATATATCCCCGCCGCAGTATCTCCACGTTGCCGTCGTGGCGGGGCTTGCATGATCCAATGACCCTTACAGCTATGCCGGTAGAGCCACTAATGCCGGACAGGTCTAAGGGGAGGATCCAGACTAAGAGGGATACAACCCAAGCCAAGGTGGAACAGCGTACGCCAAGAGCTGCATGGCCAGGGGGGAGCCTGGTCTTTAGTATGCGGACTCTGGGTACCGGGGGACACCCAGTTTTACTTACCCTTGCCATGGTGAACGCAGGGCTCTGCCGTGGTGGACACCCGTAGTCCCTAGCTACTCGTGGGAACTTTTTGAGGAGATCTAATAGAATTAAAAATAAAAACTCTGCCCAGCTTTCAACTGTTGCAGACAACGGCTATGCCGAAAACACATCATCATCGCCCATATCATCAACACAGAGTATATTCGCTTCACCATCATCATCACCACAGTGGTTTCAAAACCCACCGTCATCAAGGTCTACAACAGTGTCACCTATGTCGTCTGATGTTGCGCAAGATTTCCTTGTGCCCATCTCTGACAATAATTCAATGGCGATACCCTTTATGCAGATAAATAACAGTAATTTGCATATGTGGCCGCTGCCCGGAGGTGAACGCCGGGGCACGTCTGGAGCCGATGCAGGACGTGACAGCTTACGAACCATCGGTGGCGGAGGGAGTCGGGGACGGCCCTCCGTCGGGGAACACGAGTCCGCCCAAATTCCTGGTGATACTTTGCAGAGTGGAGACGTCTCTCCTACTAGCTCTGTCAGTGTGCCAGAAGTGACCACAGAAAGTTCAGCAATAAATGACGATGCCAGAAGAAAGTGGTCAGAACCTGAACTACATGAACTTATGTTCTGCTACTTTAAAGCCAAAGCTGAAGGGCCTGGCTATATAAAGCGATTTGAGATGCTTTTTAAAAACCGCAATCCAGGAAATCCAAAAATACGCAAATTTACCGGAAACACCTTATCAAATCAGGCTAGAAGCATAATATCACGTAAATTTCTGTCCAGTCAAGTTCTCGATGAAATTAAATTACAAGCTGAGAGTGCAACACATAACTTTGATATTTCGCCAATACAAACCACTCAAACCGCACCCAGAACTACAAACACACCAACGCCTGATGAATACACAAATGACAACAACGAGCTACCTCTAGGCTCGCACACATACACGACAGATATACACATTCAACATTCAGTTACAACGACTATCTTAGACACAATACAGGAAAATCTCGCAGATCAGCCAATAATTTCTCCTGACATTATAGTGGATGAAGACCAAGATCCGCTCATCCTGCAATTACTTCAAATATTGGCCGAAACTAAAGAAATAGCTGTAGAAGACAGAAAAACATTACCAAAACCAAATTTCACAAATCAGTTCATTAAAAATTTAAATACTATAAATAACTACTTACCTAGACTATTAGAAACGAATACATATTTACGTGAAATAAATGATATAATCTATGCTTCTGCTAAAACCTTAATAATTAACAACCACCAAAAACCATATACACCTTCAACCACGCGCCATACGAAACGCGACCCACCTTGGAAAATAAGACTGAAAAAGAAAATAAATATGTTCAGGAAAGAACTTGCGCGACTTATAGAAATTAAAAGAGGAAACAACAGCAGGGCTATGAATAGGATTAAGCAGGATTTGTTCCATAAATACAGTATAATAAATGAACAGGACTTAGACTACACGATAGAATTACATACTCAAAAAGTAAAAGCATTATCAGGGAGGATAAAGCGATACAACGACATAAATGACAGCAAAATACAAAAAATATTATTTCATCAAAATCAGCATAAATTTTACAGAACCTTAAATGGCGAGAAACTAGCACCTACAGAAATTCCATCAAAAGCTGCGGTTCAAAATTTTTGGTCATCGATTTTGTCAGAACCAGTATCTTATAATAATACGGCTCCATGGATTACTGAAGTTGAAAAATGTATGGAAGGAGTCGAAGAACATAGTTTTACAGAAATAGACGTTGAAAAGTTAAAAACAGCAATAAAAAGGACACATAACTGGAAGGCGCCAGGGGTAGATAAGATCCAAAACTACTACATTAAATATTTAACAAGTACTCATATATATATAGCTAGATTATTTGATAGGATAATGAAAGGAGAAGAATATGTAGATCAATGGTTTACAACAGGTATGGTAGTTCTAATACCTAAAAATGGAAATACAGGAGACCCACAAAACTGGCGCCCCATAGCATGCCTACCAACCATGTACAAACTGTTGACATCTATAATGGCTGATGAGCTATACATACATTGCGACAAAAATAACATTTTAGCACCGGAACAGAGAGGTTGCAGACGTCGTGTGAGAGGCTGCAAAGATCACCTCATGATAAATAAAGCGATACTAGAAGACGCACATGAAAGGCTTTCTAAAATTAGTCATGCCCACATGGAAAGTTGTTATGACAGCATGTGGCGCCGACACTTCCATTACGACCGACCCCATCTGCATTCGTCGAGGGATATTTCAAGGTGATTCTCTGTCACCTCTTCTGTTCTGTCTAGGTCTCAACCCAATCTCGCAAATTTTAAATAGTTACGACACAAAAGGATATAAACTGAAAGATAATAATTACATCAACCATCTGCTATATATGGATGACCTAAAATTATACGCAAACAATAAAAATAATCTGAAGGTTCTGATAGACAGCACTGAAATATTTACAAAAGACATCGGGATGAAATTCGGATTAGACAAATGCAATGTTCTACATTTGGTAAAAGGTAGAAGACAAGACTATAATGGGAGGGGACACATACTGCTGAACGGAGAGGAGTTTGAGCTGTTAAAAGTAGGTGATCAATAAAAATACCTAGGTGTACATGAATCTGGGAAAATAGACCACAATGAAGCTAGACAGAAAATACAAAAAGAGTACTTCCGAAGAGTAAAATGTCTGACAAATTCACATTTGAATGCCCGCAATATGCTGAAGTCTATAAATACTTACGCCGTACCGGTTCTTTTATATACTTTCGGCATAATTAACTACAAAACTAATGATTTAAGGAAAATAGACATAAAAACAAGAAAATTGCTATCAATTTGTAAAGGACATCAGCAAAAAGCAGAAGTAGAAAGGTTATACTTACCGGTAGAAGAAGGAGGAAGAGGACTGATGAATCTTGAAATGCTATACAAAACACAAATAATTAAATACAGAAAATATCTAGACACAGAACCAGACCACCTAATAAAAGCAATAGCTACACACGACAAAAATAGAGACAAATACTCAATAGCCAAAGAATCTCGAGTAAATTTATCAGAAATAGGGTTAACAAATGAAGATGAACATCCCGATAAGCAAATTAAGGACGCTGTTATAAAAACAAAAATAAACAAGTGGAAAGCTAAACCGCTACATGGGCAATTCTATAAGAAGGTCATAGAGAAAGAAAACATAGATAAAGACTTCTCATTTAAATGGCTGAAAAAGCAACCTGTGTCGCGACAATTAGAATCCTCCATATTCGCGATCCAGGATCAGGCCGTTGTCACGAAGCAGCACGAGAGAGATGTGTTGAAAAGGGCAGTAGATGGCAGATGTAGACTATGTATGGCCAAAGACGAGACCACTCAACACATCATCTCGGGCTGCGAAAAATTGGCTGGTACTTATTACACTAGGCGACACAACAATATCGTGCAATATGTATATTGGACACTGGCGAAAAAACATGGGTTTGACGTTGCTAATCTCTGGTGGAAACAAGAACTAAAGCAACCACAAGTTAAAGAGAATGACACGGCCAAACTTATGTGGGAAATACCAGTTCAAACAGACAAGACAATAGTGCACAATAGACCAGACATCATTTACACCAATAAACTTGAAAACAAAACATATCTAATAGACATTACCGTACCGTCCGACTACAATATAGGCGCAAAAGAAATAGAGAAGCTAAGCAAATACCATGCACTTAAAACTGAGGTAACCCGGCTGTGGAAAACACCTACCGAAGTCGTACCTATTGTAGTTGGCGCCACAGGAATAATTGCCAAAAGCTTACACAGATATTGCGACAAACTGGATTCACACATCAACATACACATTATTCAAAAACAAGCAGCCATTCACACAGTCACCATCATCAGTAAGGTACTTGGAGATACAGTGTTTGTTAATCGAGGGGGTATATCTAATAATGAGGATGAGTCTGAGCAACCTTTTCCCTGAGGGTCTCGGGGCGGGTGCTTAGTAAATAACCGAGCTTGGCTCGTGAAAAGAAATCTTTCAAACAAAAAATAATATATATAATAGCATCAATAAGTATTTATCTAGACTACTAGAAACCAATACATCTTTGCGAGAAATAAATGACATAATTTATGCTTCTGCTAAAACCCTGATAATCAATAATAATCAAAAACCATACACACCTTCAAGCAACCGGCAATCCAAACGCGACCCACCCTGGAAAATAAGACTGAGAAAGAAAGTAGATGTTTTCAGAAAAGAACTTGCTCGACTAATAGAAATCAAAAGAGGAAACAATAGTCGGGCTATGAATAAGATTAAACAGGAGTTATTTACTAAATACAGCATAATAAATGATCAAGACTTAGATAGACTACACGATAGAATTGCATACACAAAAAGTGAAAGCGTTAGCAAGTAGGATTAAGAGATATAATGATATAAATGAAAGCAAATCACAAAACACATTATTTCATCAAAATCAGCACAAATCCTACAGAAGCTTGAATGGAGAGCCTACAGAAATTCCATCTAAAGATGCAGTTCAAGACTTCTGGTCACATATTTTATCAGAACCAATATCATATAATAGCGGGGCTCAGTGGATTTCTGAAGTTGAACAAACAGAAACATTTACAGAAATAGACGTAGAAATGTTGAAAGTAGCAATAAAAAAGACACACAACTGGAAAGCGCCAGGGGTGAATAAGATCTAAAACTATTATATTAAATATTTAACAAGCACGTACACTTATATAGCTAAATTATTTGATAGGATAATGAAAGGAGCAGAACATGTAGACCATTGGTTTACAACTGGTATGGTAGTTCTGATACCTAAAAATGAAAATACGAGAGACCCACGAAACTGGCGTCCCATAGCTTGCCTTCCAACCATGTACAAATTGCTGACTTCTATACTGGCTAACGAACTATACATCCATTGCGAAAGAAACAACGTTTTAGCTCCGGAACAGAGGGGCTGCAGACGTCGCGTGAGAGGCTGTAAAGACCACCTCAGGATTAACAAAGCCATACTTGAAGATGCACACAAAAACCAGAAAAGTCTAAGTATGGGATGGATAGACTATCGAAAAGCCTTTGATAGCATATCGCATGAGTGGTTACTCAAAGTTCTAGATATATATCAATGCCCACCTGCTATCAAAGGCTTTCTTAAAATAGTTATACCCTACTGGAAAGTTGTTATGACAGCATGTGGCGCGAACAACTCCATTACAACGGACCCCATCTACATTCGCAGAGGAATATTTCAAGGTGATTCTCTGTCGCCTCTTCTGTTCTGCCTAGGTCTCAACCCACTCTCGCAAATATTAAACAACTACAATACAAAAGGATACAAATTCAAAGATAATGGTCACATCAATCATCTATTATATATGGACGATCTAAAACTATACGCAAATAACAAATATAACCTAAAAGTTTTAATTGAAAGCACAGAAATATTCACTAAAGATATCGGGATGAAATTCGGAATATCGGCACGATTAGAATCATCCGTATTCGCGATTCAGGACCAGGCAGTTGTTACAAAGCAGCACGAGAGAGATGTGTTGAAAAGGGCAGTAGATGGCAGATGTAGATTATGTCTGGCCAAAGATGAGACCGCGCAACACATCGCCTCGGGCTGTGAAAAATTGGCTGGTACATACTACACAAAGCGACATAATAACATCGTACAATATGTTTACTGGACGCTGGCGAAAAAACACAAGTTTGATGTGTCGCATCTGTGGTGGAAAGAAGAATTAAAGCAACCACAAGTTAAAGAGAATGACACAGCTAAACTCATGTGGGAAATACCAGTTCAAACAGATAGAACAATAGTGCACAATAGACCAGATATAATTTATACCAATAAACTTGAAAACAAAACATACCTAATAGATATCACCGTACCGTCCGACTATAATATAGGCGCAAAAGAAATAGAGAAGCTAAGCAAATACCATGCACTTAAAACTGAGGTAACCCGGCTGTGGAATACACCTACCGAAGTCATACCTATTGTAGTCGGAGCCACAGGAATGATTGCCAAAAGCTTACACAGGTATTGCGACAAATTGGACTCACACATAAACATACACATAATTCAAAAACAAGCAGCCATTCACACAGACACTATAATCGAGGGGGGATATCTAATAATGAGGAGGAGTCTGAGCAACCTTTTCCCTGAGGGTCTCGGGGCGGGTGCTTAGAAAATAACCGAGCTTGGCTCGTGAATAGAAATCTTTCAAACAATAAATATAATAGGGGGTATATCTAATAATGAGGAGGAGTCTGAGCAACCTTTTCCCTGAGGGTCTCGGGGCGGGTGGTTAGTAAATAACCGAGCTTGGCTCGTGAAAAGAAATCTTTCAAACATATTTAATAATAATATAATAATAAAACTTTTATTGTCAGACACAAGATCCATAAGGTACAAAAGAGATAATAAAGAAATAAAAACAACAATATGTAATCACCACACACATACATTAACTAACATTAACACAAATATTAAATATATAGGTACAAATAAAATAACACATCTTCACTTACACTAACCTAACCTTACATACAATATTAAATTGTAGTATCAACTAAGCCGCTACTTGCAGCCAGCGCTTATGTATTCTTGATATAGGCGACCTAGTGGCCAACCCTACAATAATTCCATTGCTGCAACCATCAACTCTGGACATGAAGCCCGCAATGCGATGCCTATGGATGGCATTAAACGTGTTCAGTCTAGCCTCAGCAAACATTCCAGAGGCACTGCACCAAGGCTTTAGACCCATCAGGTGTCTGTATACGTTGTTGTACTGAACACAAATGCCGTCGTAAGACCGCTTTGTGTATTCAGTCCAGAGCTGACAGGTACAGAATGATTGACAATACGTTCGAAATAACATATTCTTTACATCATCGGCAGCTTTTAAGAACTTTCTAGCGATCATATTCCCACAAATAGATAAAGCTCTACGTTGCCGCTCGATGTCATCGTCATCACGTCTATTCGATGTGAGAATGTGACCCAGGTACCTGAATTTCTCGACAATCTTTACCGGCTGTCCTCCAACATAAACAGCAGGCACAATGGACGGACCCTTTCCCGACTTGAATATTACCATCTCCGTTTTCTTAGCGTTATACACTAAACTATGGCGCCGCGCATATTCTTCACAAATCGTAATTAGCCTTTTCATACCTTTAATCGAGGGACTGAGCAGAACCATATCATCAGCATAGTTCAAGTTGTTAACATATCTGTCACCCAACCTGAGCCCCACCGACGTTCTGCTCAGTTCCACGATCAGGTCATTTACGTACAGGTTAAACAAGTCGGGAGAGGTCAACCCACCTTGTCTTACACCACAGGTCAGCCCATAACTATCTGACTGCGCATCACCCCATCTGACATTATTGACTTGGTGCGCATACCAGTATGCGACCAGATCAACAATCCCAGACGGTACATGGCTCTGCCTCATCTTTTTCCACAGTAAGTCAATGACTTATTGTGTCAAAAGCACGGCTCAAATCCAGAAAACAAGCATACACACTCTTATTCTGATCAACGTAGTGATTGACTACCTCTTTGAGCGAATAGATAGCCATGTCTGTGGAAACCTCAGAGCGAAAGCCAAATTGCCCATCGTCAATATTCAGATGCGGAGTTATGTTGCCCTGTAAGTATCGTTCAAGTACCTTGGCCACAATCGTTGCCAATGAGATTGGCCTGTAGTTGGCCGCACTCGAGATATCACCGGTTTTACTTTTAACAAATGGCACGACTAATGTACGTAACATATCCTCGGGTAAGTACGCATGTTGTAAACATAAGTTATAGAACCGCGCTAGTACCTCACAGATATACTGGCCGGCATAAAGCAAATGTTCAATGCTTAGTCCATCGTGACCAGGAGACTTGCCTCGCTTCATTCCTCTTAAGACATTGACAATGTCTTTAGGCTTAACACGGCATTTCTCCGAGCCACGACAGTCACTATTTGTTATTCGAGTTTTAAAGACCAGACATGGCGATGTCTGCAAATTGGAAGTGTTGCGTTGTAATCATTTTGAAGAACAAGATAATAAGTAGATGCAAGTCCCTTCAGTCCTGGTGTATCATCATTATATGAATTTTTACTGAAAATAAAGAATATGCTGCCTGTTTAATATATTAATGTACCTACCCTTTTTTTTTTTTTTATGACTATATCCTCTAGAGTGCATCATATTCAATTTATTGTGAAGTCACATAGGCCAACCTGTGGATAATGAAGATACTTCTAGCTATAAGTAAGTAGGTACCTACTCAGTTTAGAAGTTATTATTAACACACACACTTACAATTAATAAATTTAATAACAAATCAAAATATGAAAACGAAAACATAAATAATAATTGCCAACTTCTTTAAACTGTAATCAAATAAATTAACAAATAAAATACATATAATCGCCAATCCATTGCTATCACCATGACGAATCAATATTGCCGGCATCCTTCCACTGCTTCAAGAGCAGCCAATTATAACATTTTATACGAAATGTAGCGACTGTCAAACAGAGCTCCACGGACCGGCGGCGGCAAATCATTCCAAATTTTTGCGGCTGCAATCCTGAAGCAGCCGAGGGTACCGACAAGAGCAAGCACGGGAACATCCAGCAGAGTACCTCTGTTCCTCAAATTGCGGCCATAGGTTTTTAACTTAATCTTCTCACGCAAATAGCGAGGGGAATCCAAGTTTAGCAAAGAATGGAGGAAGCAGGCATAGTTTAGTGTCCTGGAATTGGTCATATTTAGGATTTTGCTGTCAAGCAAATATGGGGAAATGTGTTGCCGTTTAGGAATCAGATAACAAAACCGCAGGCACGCATTTTGGAGCCTTTGTATGCACTTCACCGTTTTACCCAACAGACACGGGCCATACACCATGTCACAATATTGAACGTGCGATAGAACCAGACTACTGCACAACTGGAGTCTCACCTCCGAATTAATATAGGGACGCAGCTTATATAAGGTTTTAAGGGAACCTAAACCTTCCCCTATTTTGTACCTGATGTCTTGAGCTACAGATAAGTGATTCACTTTTTGTGGGGTTTAGCACCAAAGCGTGTTTGTCCGACCACCGAGCGACTGCACCGAGGTCATAATTAAGCCGAGTAGCGGCATTGGCCACCTCTTCAGAGCCTGTAGGTGTGTGTACATACACTTGAGTGTCAGCGGCGTTAAAGTGCATACGAGAGTGGGTAATCACAGAAGTGATACTAGCCGTGTATAGGGCAAATAAGGTCGGGCCAAGATTGGAGCCTTGAATTACACCCCTAGATACCTGCCTCGGGTGCGAGTTTACAAAGGAACCTGTTTTATCAGTACAGTGAACAACCTGGCTGCGCCCTGTAAAATAGGATTGAAACCACTTAGACGCACTCTCAGAGAAACCATACTAGCATAACTTTGCTAGCAGCAGCTGCACATCCACACAATTTAAAGCACGAGTGAAGTCGAGCAGTACTAGGATAGGGCCCTTGCCTTCGTCAGAGGCAGTGATTATATCATCGCATATATTCAGGAGAGCGGAAGCTGTACTATGCCTCTGACGGAAGTCAGACTGTATCAAAGGCAGAATAGAGTTACATTCCAAATATTGAGTAACCTGTAGCTGAACGACCTTCTCAATGACTTTTGAAAAGGCAGGTAAAATACTTATAGGCCTAAGATCACCAAGTTTATCTACTTTGCCCTTTTTGGGTATAGATGTTACTGTTGCACACTTCCAAAGATCGGGAAAGGAGCCACACAAAATGGATTTATTAACAATAGCTTTAATGGCAGGCAAAGAATAGGGCAAAGTTAACTTTATCATATACATAGAGATATCGTCACATCCCTTGGAATTCGAAGAAGACTTGGTGATAATATGCTCGATGACCCCTTCTGACGCTTCGTGAAAGCTGAAAGTTGCATCAGAGTGTTTGTCAGTACACAACCTCAAAATCTCTTCATTGTCTATTTTCTTATTGAAAACGCTGTCTATGAAGTGGTCGTTCAGCTTGTCAGGATCGGCGAGGTTGTCCGGGATAAAAGATACAGTTTTAGGTTTGAGCACGTGATTAATATGGCGCCACATTGATGTTGAATCCGCTTTGTTGCGGCTTACGAAATGAGAAAAAATAAGCCTGCTTTTCCTTTTTAACAGCTAGGTTATACATGTTGCGCAACTCACGATAGTACTTCCATGCAGAATCTGTTTTTGTTATTTTCGCTTTGCAACATGCATCATCACGCAAATCCCGCATTATATAGGTATTCGTTACGAGTGGAAATTCGTAGCAAAATATAACATTGCAGATAGGCTGCCTTGTTCCGTCCCTGCATTTTCATTAGTGTGTGCAAAGAGATTGGAATGCTAGCGACCTTCTTGCCAGTCTATGAAGGTCGCTAGCATTCCAATCTCTTTGATCCATATATTTTGATAATCTGTGACTAATTTGAAGCATTTTTACTTCAAAGTTCAAATAAAAATATTGTAATACAGTGTTGGGGATTGGGGATTTATTTTTTGAACATAATGAAATTTTGAGATATACATTTATTGGAGCCTGAAATATGTATGTTACTGACAAGTTTTCATATTACCGCCCTCATCTTGAAAAACCCAGTTCTTGGGCATAACGATTTATCTGACAGCATCATCGTCCATCGAGACTTACCACTGTTGGACGTAGTCATCTATTAGGTGCACTGGGATTCGAACCCGGTTCCTCTCGCTTACGACCGACCCGAGACATTAAGGCACCGATGCTCAAAATTATCCATCGACTCCCTGCGATCTCGTGCAGCTCAGGCCTAATTATTGGCGGCCATTCTACGCTCAGCCGAAAGTGTACTACGCTGCTGGGCATCCGCCAGAGATCTCCACAAAGGCCGGCCCTGTGCCTCCGCATCCAGCTGCTACCTGCGTTCTTTACTAGGACGTCAGTTCACCTAGTGGAAGGCCTACCCACGCTGCGTCTGTCACCACTACAATTGGCGGTCATAAGTCGATAATATTGTTGATGCTATATAGACGACACACACTACTTACGACGCGAAGATGCCAAAGAATGGGCGAAGTGTAAAAGGAAGAGTAGGAAAGCGAATCCTGGCAGAAGCCGGATGGCAGAGTTAGGGAATCGTTCAATCCAGTATTGCCACATAGTCAACACGCCATTCGATAGACAATAGTCAATGTATCTATTTCTTTCATGAGATTACACAAGGTCATTTTATTACCCACGACCTCGAGGGAACGGAGATGGTGATTAGCGTTTAGGGTGAGAGATTGTGTGCGTCCCATTTGTTATAAATAAGCATATTTATAATTATTGCAAAAATATAATGTTTATAAGACATTGACAAGAACACAAGTGACACAGCACAAGAACTCTCTGGTATCCAAAGAGCATGCAATATAGTTTGCAACATTCGTCCCCTCCAAAAGTTTAAAAATGCATTTCATCAATTAAGCGTCGGGGTGGCCTTATGTTACGCTTGCTTCGGCGCGGCGCTATAGGCGTCGTCGGCGAGCCGGCCACGCTCTGTGATGAACAAGCCAGGGGAGCTTCTGGGGTTGCCTCCTTTCCAGCCTCTGACACTTGACCTCCAACAGCGTCTAGCGCCGGAGTCGAGGCGGCCACTGGAACCATGTGACTATGTGGAATTGAGCCGTCAGTTGTATCTTCGAGGCGGGGTCGCATGTGATCTGCATGATATCTCCTTTCCACGCCGACTGGGGTGTTAATAACATACGAATATCGGTGGGTGCGACGCGTTACCGTGGCTGGTTCCCATCGGGATTGTTCTCTGGCTCGAACGTACACAGCATCACCTGGTCTGTAATTCGGTGTCCGGCTGTCAGAGTCAACATTTGCTTGGATTTGCTTGTAATGTAGAGAACGTCTAGCACTAGGTCTAGCATTATCTAGTACGCAAGTTAACCGCCGCCCAAACATTAATTGCCCTGGGGCTTTGCCAGTAGTACTATGGGGAGTTATACGATAAGCAAAAAGGAAATGTTCTAGCCGTTTCTTGATGCATTCTGCGCTAGAACGCATTCTATTCTTGAACGTCCTCACGACGCGTTCTGCCAATCCATTTGTGCGCGGGTGATAGGGTGATGATTTGATGTGTTTAATTCCCTTATCTTTACAGTAAATCGTAAACTCTTGGGAAGTAAATTGAGGACCATTGTCAGACACTAAAAATTGGGGAAGACCGAAAGTGGAAAAGATCGTATCGAGTTCATCACACAGTCTGGCAGCCGTAATTTTCGCCATCGGCTTGACTTCGATCCACTTGGTGAATGCGTCTGACAGCACTAGCCAATATGACCCTTCAAACGGTCCTGCGAAATCTACATGAACTCTCTCCCATGGTTGATCTGGCATGGACCAAGAGAAAATTGGCAAGTCTGAAGTATTAGGCCGGTTCTGTTGGCATCTGTGACACCTTTTCACGAATGCGTCTATATCTTCCTCAATAGAAGGCCACCATACATAAAAACGAGCCAGTGCTCTCATTGCCGATATACCTGGATGTCCACGATGCAAGTAGTTGAGGGTCGATCTCCTTAGAGAATTTGGAACAACAATACGCCCTTGCCACATAAGGATCTTATTTTCAAGTGACAGTTCACATCGTTTGCGAACATATGGTTTTACATCGCTTGAGTATTGCTGTTCACGCCAACCTGTTTTAATAAACTGTGATATATGCTTAAGTGTTATATCTTTAAGGGTCTCATCACGCATCGAATTTTCAGATAGTTCTAGATCATTAATTCTATCCGTCTGAAGGCGAGCTACAACTCTGTGCACAGCAAGTTCAGACTTGGAAGGTAGCTCTTCTGGGTTAGGCATTCTTGACAGGTAGTCTGCGATTATATTGTTGCAGCCTTTTGTATACTGGATGTCATAATTATAGCTACCAATTATTAAAGCCCATCGTACTAAGCGATTGTTAGCTATTTTCGGTAAATTTCGTTGAGGTCCCAAAATATGAATTAGAGGCTTATGATCTGTGACCAGAGTGAATTTCAGGCCGCGAAGGTATTGATCAAATTTTCTGACTCCAAAGAATATTCCAAGAGCTTCGCGGTCTATAACAGAATATTTTGATTCTGCTGATCGTAATTTCCGCGATGCAAAAGCAATTGGCTGTTCTATGTTGTTTTTCTTGTGGTAAAGAACTGCTCCCACGCCGTTTTCTGATGCATCACAGGCTAAATAAAGTGGTTGTTTATCATTGAAGGCTACTAGTGGTTTAGAACGTACAATCAGGGTTTTTGCTTGTTTGAAAACCCGAGCTTCATTGTCAGTCCATCTCCACTTCAGTCGACCTCCCGTCAGCGCGTGAAGATCGGCGCATACACCGTGTAAGTGTGGTATAAAACGCTCGTAAAAATTCACCAACCCGAGAAACGATCTTAGCTCCTTGGCGTTGGTAGGAGGGGAAGCCTTGGCAATAGCTTCTATCTTGGACTTCGTTGGACGTACACCGTTTTTGTCAATCGTGTGTCCTAGATACTCGACTTCCGGTTGTAAGAACGCACATTTCTTCAAGTTTACTTTTAATCCTGCTTGATAGAGTCTCTCAAATACGGTGCGTAGACTTTCTAGATGGTCCTTGTCGTTTTTTCCCGTAACCGCAATATCATCGAAGTAAACTGCTACATTCGGTATGCCTTCTAGTAGCTTGTCCAGATAATGCTGAAAGACTGATGGCGCCGTTGAGATGCCAAAAGGCATACGGTTGTACATATAATACCCTTTGTGCGTTGATAGTGTTAATAAATGCTTGGACTCAGGTGCAATCTCAAATTGAAGGTACGCATCTTTTAAGTCAATTTTTGAAAATTTTTCTCCATTTGCAAGGCTCTGGCGCAATTGGTCAAACAAAGGGACTGGGTGTGAGTGTGTTAATAAGACAGGGTTAATCGTGCTGCGGTAATCACCACAGATTCTGACCTGACCGTTGCTTTTGATTACGTTGACTGTCGGTGTGGCCCACTGTATTGGCGTAATGTTTGGGTCTACTTCCGTTATGATACCCTCTTGAACTAAACGGTCTAGTTCAACTTCTATGTTTTTCTTCATTGAAAATTTGATGGACCTTGCGGGAATGTGTTTTGGTTGAGCATGAGGTTTGACATGTATATTGACTAGATAATTTTTGACTTTGCCAAGTTTACCGTCGAAAAGCGTAGCATGGTTGTCTAGAACTTGTTTAAGAGTGATGGCCGTACGTCTACGTTCCGTGCTCTTAATGGAATAGACTGGTTTTGGGAACTCCATGCCAAACGACTCGCTCCACTGTAGGCCGAACAACATGGGGTCAGCGCCCTGCATGACGACAACAGGTAGTAGCTTTTCCTTATCTTGAATCCGAACTGTTACGTCTGTCAGACCTTTTGGCCTAAGCCTTATGTCTCCGTAGGCACGCAAACCTGGAGCTTTCGTAAGAGGGGGTGCCCCAATGCACCTCCAGAACTTCGTACTGATAATTGAAAATACGGAGCCGGGATCCCAGTCCAACGTACATTGTATATCATTGATTACAACATCTATTTTCTTGCTGTCTTTACTTTTTCTTTTATTAATTTGACAAACGGTGTCTGATTCATCATGGCTAACATCTGAGTAAGATGCTTGTGAAGAATGGTTGCTGACTTCGTCATGTTTTAGTTTGTGTAATTTGTTTCTCTTTGTAAATGTTCTTAGTTTATGGTCGTTCCGGTTGGGCAGGCAAGCTTTGCCCGATTTGATACAGCAGTCCTCGAAATGGCCCTCAATATTGCATTCTTTACAAGTGTGGGCTTTTGCTGCACATTGAATTAACGGATGTCTTTCGGGTCCACCGCACCTGAGGCATTGATGTGTCCGTAATCTTCGCGGAGACGCGTCCAAGTAAGATCCGCTATTTCTTTTAATCTTATTGACTTTAATGTGTGTGTCTGTGTCGCTTTCTGCACGCTCTCGCGATTGTGCAACACTGAAGATCTGAGAGAATGATACTTCGTTAATTTTTTCGTCTTGAAACTCTTGTAAATCTGGCCATTTTTGTTTTAGGTCAATTTGTAACTGTTCGTGGTTGAGACCGGTTGCGAAGCGGTCACGTAATTGTCGTTCTAGCTGTTCATTGTTGTAGCCGCAATCTTTGCTGATTTCTTTTAGCCTGTTAGCGTAGTGTTCCATCGACTCATTGTCTGTTCGAATGCAGTTCCAAAAGTCAGTTAATGCTCTGTATCTTGTGCGTTTGATTCTGAACAGGTCGAGCAGCTTAGTTCGAATATTTGCATACGTACTGTTTTCGAAATTTGGTGTCAGGGCAACTTTTATGTCGTGAAAAGTTTCAGGTGAGAGGCAGGTAAATAAAAGCTCTTTCTGTATGATTCGTGCTTCCTCTCCCCAAAGCTCGCATTTAGTCTCAAAGTAGTCGACAAAGTTCTCAACCGCAGTATCATCAGGGTTGAATTTGTCGCTTTTAAAGCAGTTGTAAATACTGTTTCTGTTGCCGTTAGTGTGCGAAGAGCTGGCTGACTCCGTGCCGTTTGACGTTGTTGGTGTGGGAGTCGCAGCAGATGCGGTTTGCTTTTGTGTCAGCAATAATTGTAAAATGTCAGAAATTTGTTTTTGTTGTGTAGCTTGCAATGCAAGGAATTTGTCAAATTGTTCACTGTTCATTTTCTATCGGTTTAAATCCTCGTCGCCACTGTTATAAATAAGCATATTTATAATTATTGCAAAAATATAATGTTTATAAGACATTGACAAGAACACAAGTGACACAGCACAAGAACTCTCTGGTATCCAAAGAGCATGCAATATAGTTTGCAACACCATTGAATGTAACCACTTATCTCTAAAAGGGTTTAAGCGATTTGGATACGGTTTTACGATTTGAATAGGTCATTTCATATCAATAAGTTGTTTTTATCTATACATACTTAATAATTATAAAGAGAATTAAAATGTATTTTTTGGCATATATTTTAAGTACGTTAAATTTTAATTTTTCACGATGACATCTTACTGTAACCTTCCTTGTCCTGCCAAATAAAGTGTTAACAACATTCAATTTACAGGGCCGCCTTTGAAAGCGTGAGCACTGTGACTTTGCGAACTCTTAACAATGAACCAATGAATGAACTAAATATCTTAGACGTAAGGTTCGCCAGGTTACCAGCGAGCCCTCCCCCGGACGATGGCTTCGACCCTAGGGACTTTAGGACGCCTACAGTGGCTATTGAGTAAGTAATTTTTTTTTGTAGATACCTGGACGCTCTATTCACCTGATGGAAAGCGCCACCGTCGTCCAGGACATTTGCAACCTAAGGGGAGCAGATGCGGTGCCGACCTTTGAAGTGCCTGTAGACATGCCTTTTGAAGAACCCCAAATTACAGTGCAATGGAAATATTTAGGATTTGTTTTTATTGTCTAGGCAGTCACACGGTCGGGCGGTCTACCTGATGGAAAGTGGCCACCGTCGTCCAGGACATTTGCAACCTAAGCGAGCAGCCACGCAGAAAAGACGTAAGACGCAGACACGTCACAGACGGGACGCGGACGCGTCTTTTTAAAACTTATAGAAAAGACGAGGCACGGACGCGGCGCCGTCGCGGACAAGACAAGGACAGCAAGAGCTACGTGAGAGGCCTGGCTCCCCGCGCCCCGCCCGCGCCCCCGCTCTCGCCCGGGATGCGCCCGTGCCTCGTCCTTTCTGTTTGTTTTAAGACGTGTCTGCGACGCGTCCGCGCCCTATTCGCGCCCTGCATTTGCTGTATGCTTTGCGTCGCGATGTTTCTATACATTTAGTATGAAAGTAAATTGAACGGGCGCCGCGTCTGCGACGTGTCTGCGACGTGTCTGCGTCTTACGTCTTTTCTGTGTGGCCGCTCGCTAAGTGGAACGGATGCGGTGCTGACCCTTGATGTATCTGTAGCATTTTGCATACCTTTTCAAGAATTTCAAATTATAGTGCAATGGAAATACATTAATTGTAATAAAATAATATCATCATCTTGGCGTCAATGACCTGGTCACATGGTAGGATAACAAATGTCAGTTTCGATAGATCTTTGTATTGTGAATCCATCAGCCAATAGCAAATGTCGCAATTTGAAAGTATCTGCCAAATCCCGTAGAAAAGATTTGTATTTTTGTTTGTCTATACTTAATATTATAAAGAGGAAACATTTGATTGTTTATCAGTTTGTATGTTTGTAATTGATAAACTCACAGTACGGTAGGGTAGGTGCAGAATAGGATAGGGTAGCGGTAGAACCCCACGGGAACGAAGTCGCGTCGGGCCCACTAGTAATAAGCAGAACCGATTTTCAAAATTATTTCACTAAAATAATGCTACGTTGTCACTGAGTACTTTTTATTATGAGAAGATAATAGGCCTCCGCGGGAAATTTATTGTTTACAGAGATCCGAGCTCAGCACGCATAAAATCCACTGAAAACGACTAGTCTTTCATATTTTTTTTTATTTAAATACCCTTTTTATGGCCAAGACAATTTCTTACTAATATAGAATCCAACAAACTGTTTTACAGTTTGGCGAATTATACAAATAAATACCTGTGTACCACATTTGTGATAAAAAAAAATAATAATAATAAATCTCAATACCAAGCTGATTTAAGGCATGATCTCAATCACAAGACTCTTTCTCAAATGAAATTTGGTAGTATTTAAAGTTTTTCTTCTTCAGGACGTATATGGCATACATCAACGTCATCAGAGTAGGCTTCGGATCGGGGCTGCTCGGAATGCCTTTCGCGGTCAGCCAACTGGGAATGTTGTTCGGCGGCGCCGTATCGGTCTTGACTGGAGCTCTGATCATCCACTTATATCTCGTGTTGGTGCGCATCAACTTTGCTCTTTTTTTTACCTCCAACGTAGAATAATGGTGGGTAAGTTTGACGTGAGTATCTGTTTATGTGTGTACGCGTGTGCCCGCTGTGGCATCGAAGCTTCCGAATTGATAAATTTATTTTCGATGCGGTTTTCTTTGAGGTTTAATCGAGATGATTCTCGGCTAGACTATTACATTCATCGTGTTAAACACGCGACGAGCTTTTGCTATTTGTTTGTTTGATTTTTAGCTATGTTTCATTAAAATCGATTTAGTAGTTTGGGAAATTAAGTTCTTGCGTTTAGGTTTCAGGCCACAAAAATGCAGAACCGCAGGTGAACTGTTTGGACTAATGCCTCATGTCTGTAATTACGCTGACTGCCTTACTATTGTGTGTATTTAGTATTTTATTTATAATTATTTATGTAGTTTATTAAATATGTATATTTTAAACTATTGCGCACGTCTCAACCCCTATAATCTATAATGTCTCTCTTCTATAGGCCGGCTAGAAGAGATTTCTTCTTAGAAATAAGTAGTGCCTGTTGTGTCGTCTTTAATTTTGTAATTTCTGTATACTTTATATTGTGTGCAATAACCTGTTAAATAAAAATAAAATAAATACCCTTCAAATCAGAACAAAACAATGCAAGCGTTGTTGTTTGACAGCGGAAATAGATAAGGCGGTGGTACTCACCCAGGCAGACTCCGCAGGCTTGACAAAGTCCTACCTACCGATAAATGTTGTTATTTCTATGGCATTTTAAAGTAGAATTTGTGCATATATATGTGGCAGAATGCAATGGGAACTTCTCCACGATCTGTTACATACAGCACTGCGATCAAGATCTTAGACAATCCCTCCTCCGCAGGAGAGGCGCGAAATCAATAAAAACATACCTATTAGGATAAATGTCTCGGTTGTGCTCTCGCATGAGGTCCCGGGGTCCGCCTTGACCATAATCCAGGATTTGGCAAATCAGGTAATTACAGCGACACCATATGCAGCGATTGCCATCTGACCTACGCGACCCTGCTATCAGGGGAACCTGACCAAATCATGGATCATGGTTACACATTCAGACGCCTGAATGTGCAGCTTTCATAACGATGTTTTCCCTCACTGTAAGACCATCGGTTAGTTTTCAACTAATGCACACAATTCAGAAAAGAGTCATTAGTATATGGCTGCAGTGGGATTGGAACCCGGTACTTCTCGCCAACGAGTCGGATACCTTATCTACTCGGACACCGACGCTCCTAGGGGCGCGAAATAAATTTGCTGCAAATAAGAACAGCGTGTTGTCCGGCAGCTTATATTCATCATCAGACAAACCAGCTACTGCATCCTTTTCTGTTGTGTTTTCAACACTGTCAACATTTAAAATAAATAATTACTTTAATCCCGTATTTTACAAAATCTGGACGCCATAACTACTAGAATGAAGAGGTTGCTCTTAGACAGGCATGCTCCATCTTCGGCCGCATCGTCACTTACCACTAGGTGTGATGGAGGTCAAACGCCTGGCTATTTAATTAAAAACAACGTTTTGCCTTTTTCTATTGCACCCTTTACATACTAATTGAGATTAATTTTAAAATTTCTTTCAGCTGTGGTGTCAAACTGAAATTAGTCGCCAGCTAAGGGTACCCTACGTATCATATAGATACGGCTTCCGGATAGCGTTGCTGCATGGCCCGCTTTACTGTCGCTGTTTCGCAGAATGGGGCCCGTAAGTATACGACAATTAAAGATAAATAAAGAAATAGTGTTGTAGTGAAAGAAGATGTAGTAACTAGGATAGAAAAAATGCTTATGCGCTTATTCATCATCATCATCGTCTTAGCGCTTATCCCGGCCTCTGCCAAGGTCCGCTTTCCTACTCATTCTTCTCCACTTCGCCCGGTCTTCGGCATACTCTCGTCGTAAGCCGTTGGCTCTCGCATTCGACTCGGCGATGGCAATTCATCGCTTCTTTAGTCGTCCACGGGGCCACTTTCCTGATACCGGCATGTTCAGGCAGCTATTTCCCACGTATCCCTGAGGCTTACGCAACACGCTTATGCGCTGATTATGTTTGGCTAAATTCACTCGCCTAAACTTAGAAGCAAAAAGCGTGAGAGCAATCAAAATGGAATGTATTGCTCACAGAATAAGGTACATTTTTGTATCATGCATTCGTGCATATCACGCACATTTTAGAGCGCACGAAATGTCTTCAACCGCTCCTATTCAACTCCAACCACATCGCGTCGTAGCATATGTTGGACGACGCCACCATTAAGTATCGGTCCATCTAGTTTTTTTTTTATAATATTCTTGTTTTTTAATAATTTTCAATTCTGTTAGTACTCTTGATCTCTTGCCGTTGCCTAGACGTTGCCCGCTATGGCAAGTTTTACATTTAAAATTTGACTCATTTACATTGTATTTTTTCTCGCTTCCAGAACTATAGTGGCTGCCTTTATGATGTTATCTCAAATCGGTATTTGCACAGTCTTTGTAATTTTTTCTGCCGAGAGTCTTCGAGACGTAAGTATTTCCTTTTATATAACTAACGTCGCTTAAATGTCTCTCGAATTGAAAATAATAAATCTGTATTATGTATTCAGTAATACGTCATTTTACTAACACTACTAACAAGGCTAACACCTATATTCTGTATTGTACGAGTATATGCATGTCTTCATTAATATTTTCAATTTATTTGTAATCAGCATTTATGCCCAAAACTCCTTCTCCTTAAACATACAAATTTTACTAAAAATTGTGCGAGTACCTGATGACCTGAAAAACAGGCTTTTAACCTAGCTTAGGCATCAGTCTCCCACACTTATTATATTTAAGACATTACAATTAGGGTCTAAAACCCCAACATATTTATAGTATGTCTTGTGATTTATCTCGATACAACTGAAACCGTAATTATATATTTAAATTTTCAGATACTAGACGAGGATCAGTATACAAAAAGTCTATTATATTTGTTCGTCCCCTACCTCCTCCTCATGATCAGCATGAAAAGTTTGAAACACGTCAGTTACATAGCAACCTTGGGTATGTCCTTCCTTTTTATCAACCGCTGGTGGTTCTGTTTTCTTTTTGGATGTATGGAACCCTAAAAATGGCTACTAATGGTTCTAAGAACTAGTTTACGTCAGTAAAGTGTTTAGCATAGTAGACAAGTATAGTGAACAACTACACACACCGGTGTAAAGCGATCGGAATGAAACGAGTCCGTACATCGTACTGTCACACGTCACTGTCCTTGATCAGTGTAAATGAGCAGTTTTCCAATAAGTATCTAAGGCATTCCTAACCACTCACTAGATGGCGCCCCGACAATTTTGGTAATTTATAATCGCTTGAAATAGGTTCTTAGCAAGGAGGATATAAACACATGGATACGTTGTTTTGGATAATATTGTATTTATCAATAGTTTTCAACCATTTTAGAGGTTGTAATAAATTATTACAAAAGAACAAACATCAATTTGACTGAGTTAATTTTTTCGTTTTTGCGTTTCATGGACACTAGGATCAAGAATGGACGCAATACAAATATGAAAGGTTTGTATTAAAATACATTTCTTTGAACCTTTTAGTAAAAAAATACCAAAATTGTAGGAGCGCCATCTATTGATGCTTTTTGAAATCAATTGACAATACCTACTGGAAAACTCATCATTGGCAACAAGTTCAAGTTATACTTTTTTTATAGCCAGCTTTTATCGTGCGTTCTCTATGATCATTCAGAATTTTGTCAAGACTAATCAACTAGCCCAAACTTCCAAATGTTCCAATAGCCACCTTCCGTCTCCATTATCGGATAAGCTTGATGGTATCATAACATTGCATTAGCACCGAACTTACATGAGTGTGCAAAATTTCAGCCGGGTGTTGCTGATGTCCATAGGCGGCGGTGACCACTTTCCATCAGGTCCGCTTGCCTGTTTGTCTGCCGTATAACATAAAAAAAATTAAAAACTGGGTAATGCGTCTTTAACTTGCATGATTTTATTAAGAACATACTTTTAATAAATGGACTAGTTCTAACAGCATTTTAGGTCAAAACGCAACTAAATGTCCAAATATTTGTTGTAATTTATGAATCTTAAACATGCTTAGTATCTACTGTTTGTCAATTATCAGTATGCAACCACCACTTATTAACCACCTTGGACCATGTTCCAACTGTCATACGCGTATACTAAAAACTTAAGTAAAAATTCATAGAATGTTATTTGAGGCGACCAAAACGCAGCGTACTGAACGCGCGCCTATCTATAGGCTATATACTTTACACGCTTCTCCGAAAGGAATTAAAAACTCTGGTCGTTCTACGACCCCGCGAGATCCTATTACTTTCCGGGATGAAGTACCCTTTTACGTTATGGAAGAATGTAGCTTTCCTAAAGTGAAAGTATTTTTGAAATCACCTCTACGCGGTCACCCTACTCAGCATCTGCCGACAGACGGACGAGGCTCTGGCTCTGGGTTATGTGGGTCAGGTGGCAGTCGTCAGACGTAAAAAGCGAACAACCTTATATTTTAAAATTAGAAATTTTAGTAGGAAAGCACTATCAATAAATCTAAAAGCAGAAAAACTTACTGACCAGATTTAGCGCTAGGTTCTGAGCAGGGATTCACGACTGTGATGGTGACGACAATGTTACCTAAGTATTTTTTTATTACCTAGGGCCACCGTCGTCAAGGACATCTGCAAGCTAAGGGGAAAGTATGTAATGCCGGCCTTTGAGGTACCTGTAGAAATGCCTTTTGAAGAACCCTATGTTGTAGTGCGAAGTAAAGACTTCGGGAGGGAGCTCATTCCACATCTTACACGTGCGTGGTGAAAAGGCTCGCGATGCCCGTACGTTAGTAGGTTGCCAGGCATCCAGATGGTGGACATTAACGTTTTTACATTTTCAACTTGCAGGTAATGTCACAAACTTGGTTGCCATGATTTTGGTGTACTACCACTTCCTATCCGAGCCGCATGGTGAGGTTGTATTAGCGAAATTTGACATGTTTACCTTCTTCTTCGTGACAGGCACCTTGCTTTTCAATATGAGCTCGGTTGGAGTGGTATGTCCTTTACTGTAATGTTTTTTAAATTTGTTTTTTCTACCAGGGGACACTGCGCGATTTCACGTGGTATTTTACCCCTACCCTACACGTACCCAATACCTGCCCAACACCACCCTATACCTACTCTACACCTACTTTACCCTTGACTATCATTCTTTCTTACTTGTAAACCTTCTTCTTGAATCACTCTATCTATTGTTAAAAACCGAATTGAAAATTGCATAGTCTAAAAAATCTAGGTTTACATGGATACATAGGGGCAGATGGCGGAAAGCGACTTTGCTTTAAACTATATATACCACTAAGGTGGTAAACAAGCTTCCAGCCTGCCTGGTGGTAAGCAGTTACCGCAGCCTATAGACTATGGATTGTATCACTCCCGTCTAGCCGACCCTTTAAAAACCTTTTCGTCATTATTGAAACGCTCCATCTTGTTCCATTTCATTCCACCTACTCTTCAGAGGAAAAGCTGTTCAGGGAACTCAGCATACAGCCTCAGTGTGTGAGCGGAAGAAAGTGGAAGCTATAATAATAATATACTTTGGGAAGCTACCTATGTCGCCCATTTCGTTTACAAATTATGCATTTCGGTGTCAAGCAATAAAAATAGCAGAACCGCAAGTGCACTATCACAATGCGTTTACTATATTTGTTTAAATTTTGTCGTCTAAATTCAGAAGAAAAAGCGTGTGAGCAAATCAATGTGGAATGTATTGCTCATGGACCAAGATCCATTTTTATATCACTTATATTATGTTATGCGTTGCTCCTTTCTTGCTTAATTTAGACGACTGAATTTAGCGTGGGCCTATGGGCCTTATAAGAAAGCTCACTGTTACCCAAAGGGCAATGGAAAGAGCTATGCTCGGAGTTTCTTTGCGCGATCGAGTCAGAAATGAGGAGATCCGCAAGCGAACCAAGGTCACTGACATAGCTCTAAGGATTGCCAGACTGAAGTGGCAGTGGGCAGGGCACATAGCTCGAAGAACAGATAGCCGATGGGGCAGTGAAGTTCTCGAGTGGCGACCACGTACCGGTAGACGCAGCGTGGGTAGGCCTCTCATAAGGTGGACCGACGACCTGGTAAGGATCGCAGGTACCAGCTGGATGCGGAAAGCACAGGACCGGTCTTTGTGGAGATCTCTGGGGGAGGCCTATGCCCAGCAGTGGTCATCTTTTGGCTGATATGATGATGATGATGATGAATTTAGTGTATTAGCGTAGCCTCAATACTGTAATTGCCGTAGCTACCTTTCACCTTATCTGTCAAACCGGAACACTATAATGCAAGCACTTAAGTTGGCTCCTCATTCTTACCACTGGTAATAACTATTTTATCATTCACAGATATTATCACTTGATAAAGCTCTACATTATCCTAAAGTCATGACGTCGAGGTACGGTGTGGTCCCTCTCGGAATGTCCGTCACAGTTGCTGTATCGACAATAACCGGTATGGTCGGTTATTGGTCTGTGGGCACCTTGGAAGTGAGCGTGATTCGAGCCTTACCCTACGAAGATACGTAGGTTTCTTCAAATGTTTGTGTTTTTATTATTATTAAATTATTTTGAAATTTGGAAACAATTTTCCGTGGCCGACCTGGAAGGCGCTAAATAGGCTGCGAACCCAGGTGAGCTGATGTAAAAAAATATCTTTAGGTTGGGATATAAAAATAACAGTTCTCCGTGCGACTGTGGCATATCTCCGCAAACCATGGACCACCTTGTTTCATGCTCGGCGTGTCCTAAAACTCGTGCAATAAAGGACTTGTTTTAGCCGTGTGGTGACCGTTAGAGTAGAATAGCACCAACCCCTTATAGCTGAGGTCCTATTGAGTGTTAAAAGTGCTACAATTTTGCGTCGAGCAATGCCACTTGGCATGGACGTTATATGGACCAAACTAAACCCAAAAAGCCCGTTAGCCACGCTCGATCCCCCGTCAGAGGGGGGCGGGAGGGGGTCAAAGTACCTGACTCCCTACATTTGAAAAAAAAATTCTAGTGGCCACATTTGACGTACAAAGCCGAGTCTGGTGTCGTTTTCAGATAAGTCGATGATGGCCGATTCAATGGGCACAATATTTTTGTGGGTAATCATAGAAAAAAAATGCGTAATGGCTATAATTATTTAAAACCAGTCTTAAAAAATTACAAATAGACCCCTATATTTTCTGTTTTTTATATGAAAGATGATAAGGAAAAAAATACTCACTTAAAGCCTATTTAATATAGATTATGAAAACATAAACATCCAATAACTTATTCACTGATATTCATGTAAAAAAAAATTTTAACTTTGGCGCGGCGAAAATATAGCCCAGGCAAAATTTAAATATGAGATAGAAGAAATTAGCAAAAAGCTGATTTTTACTGTATTTTATATCTGTACTCTACACTTTATGTAAAAAGTCCCCATCTGTAGCTATGCTTTTGGTGTGAGGGGGCCCGAAAGGTCCCGTTTTTTAGTTTTTCGTAAATATCTCGAAAACAGTGCAATCTTCGGGAATATGGTCTATTACTAAATAAAAGCCTATAAAATTCTCTACAAATTTTTCTTTGTACGCTTTTTTAAATTCCCATTAGTTTACAAACAATAGACTCTCGTTTGTAGCAGTAGGTCAAGCATCCTTTTCTGAGGGAATGGTACGAAAATTTTGTATAAAATATACATGACTGTAGTTTTTTGTGATATATGTACAAATTAACAGTTTTGGTTCTTTTACCTTTACTTGTGCTGTAAGACCTTGATTCTTGCGAAATTTCATGATTGTAGGTAATCTGATATAAAAAACCTAAAAATAAATACAACCAGTGTTATAATTTTATAACAAACAGACCCAATTTTCAGAGATTTTCTATTGAAACATGCATAAAAGCACTTACTATAGCGCTTTAAATGTAGATTATAAAAACCGACCACGTTAGTTATGTGCCATTAGCCCGGAAAGCATTATCGGACGCGACACCAAATGGGGATGAGGTGCGCATAGCACAAAATATTATTATTTGTAATCGGAATCATTGACATTCGTTATAAAGTGACACTAATGAAACCAAAATACTTTCTTTAAAAAATCAAGGGCATGGCTAACAAATTCCCCTATGATCATTTACTATTTAAACGTTAAAAGACTTAAAAGTTTATTGGCAGTTTCCACCACACTTGCACAATTCCGTGCACTTCAGCTGGCGTTTACAACAATTACACCTTGTGCCGCAAGATTTAAGGCACCTGCATCTAATTAGTTCTAGGCACGCTTGGGCAGCCATGGCCCTTTCAGTCCAAAGTGGCAACTAGGTGTCATTTTCTTTCTGCCAGCCAAATTCAGAAGGGCAGGGTGTAGTTTGTTGTTTTATTAAACATTGCCCCCAAACGTATACGCCCTGAAAAACTGCTCTTAATATGTGTTGTTTCAGAGCAGCTTCTGTGGGGGTATATTTTCAATCTGCCTGTCCTTTTTAGTAAACAAATATTTCCGGCTTTCATTCACCGTCTCCGATGGGCACGATCTGTAAAAAGCGATTTTGATTATTCAAAAATTTTGTTATTATAATATTTTTTTTGTATTCCTTACCTATCGTACATAGTGATGATGAATTTTTGAATGTCAGGGTCTGCTTTAACATAGTTTCCTTCATAAAGAAACTTCAACCCCTGTGTTGCATTGGGGTATACTCTCCATGCCTCGAAGGCGGTTTTTTTGCCCCTCTCGTTAAACGTTGACGTCGTATCGCACCCCGTAAGTGAGTGGAACAGCGGCAGGACGTGAGTTTTTTCGGGACCTTAAATAAAAGAGCCTAAAATAAAAATCAGCCCTGTAAACCTGTGCAGAAATCAATTTATTTTACAATTACCTAAACACGAAGCGATTGTGTGGCAGGCTAGATATTGATGCGCTTTCCCAGTGCCAATGTGCACCCACAGTTCTTCCATTCCTTGAATTTTTGGAACACATGCTACTGCCAAAACTACGACATCTGTGTCAACGGTTCTCACCAATACCTTGGAATGGCCTCTTGAAACCGCGTCAGCTACGTGAAGCATCAATCGCGTATCGGCCTCTTCGTGATTGCACGGTGCAATGTTCTCACAGGAGGTAGTTTTACTAAGAGCTTCAGAGGCATCTGTGATAATGAACTCTTTATCGATTGGAATGGTCATGTTCGAATAGCAGTGGGTTGATAGCAGGTGATACAGATCGGCTTTGTTTGCTGCTTCCCTGAGAAAGTTTGCCCATCCTTTCGGCATTCTTGTATTTGTATGAACTAATGTGCGTTGGCCAGGACCTCGTTTTTAATATTATTTTGAATATTTAATCATGTTTATTCAGTTTATACCATTTCTTCAGTGTTCGGTGAACTCCCCCACAATACCACGATAGTAATGATATTGCAGATTCTAGTGTTACTTCTTTAAGCAACTCGAAAGTTCATTTCCGTACTTTTAATTGCATTTCTCCATCACTGTACACTTTCCACAGGTATTTGTCACTCTTTACACTATCAGTAATGTGAATCATCATCACAGCCCACAACAGTCCACTGCAGGACTTTGGGCCTCTCCCACAAAAGGGGAGGATATTGCCATAATCTCCACGCTTGGCAGGCGGGTTGGAGATCGCAGCGTTGCAAACATAACAATGGAAAACGCTGCTGCCCATTTTCCAGTTTACGGAGACTCTAGATCTTTTGTCTCTAAACATTAGTCGCCTTGTACGACACCCACGAGTGTAAGGGGTTGGTGCTATTCTACTCTACCGGACACCACACGGCAAACAGTAATGTGAATAGAAACCCGAAATTCACAATAAAAAAGTCACGCGGGTAAAAAATTCCACATTGCGCATTTTACTCGGGTGAGTAAAATGCGCAGTGTGTAATAATGGCATTGGGAATTTGAAAAAGCGTAGGTACAAAGCAAAATTTGTAGAGAATTTTATAGGCTTTTATTTAGTAATAGACCATATTCCCTGAAGATTGCACTGTTTTCGAGATATTTACGAAACACCAAAAAACGGGACCTTTCGGGCCCCCTCACACCAAAAGCATAGCTACAGATGGGGACTTTTTACATAAAGTGTAGAGTTCTACACTTTTTGTAAAAAATGCTAATTTCTTCTATCTCATATTTTAATTTTGCCTGGGCTATATTTTCGCCGCGCCACAGTATAGGCGGTCCGTCCGTTAAAAAATTTTTTTTACATGAATATCAGTGAATAAGCTATTGGATGTTTATGTTTTCATAATCTACATTAAATAGGCTTTTAGTGAGTATTTTTTTCCTTATCATCTTTCATATAAAAATCAGAAAATATAGGGGTCTATTTGTAATTTTTTAACACTGGTTATAAATAATTATAGCCATTACGCATTTTTTTTCTATGATTACCCACAAAAATATTGTGCCCATTGAATCGGCCATCATCGACTTATCTGAAAACGACACCAGACTCGGCTTTGTATGTCAAATGTGGCCACTAGAATTTTTTTTTCAAATGTAGTGAATCAGGTACTTTGACCCCCTCCCGCCCCCCTCTGACGGGGGGTCGAGCGTGGCTAACGGGCTTTTTGGGTTTAGTTTGGTCCATATAACGTCCATGCCAAGTGGCATTGCTCGACGCTAAATTGTAGCTGTCTCCATACATCGATGCTCAATAGGACCCCAGCTATTACACTCGTGGGTGTCGTACAAGGCGACTAACGTTTAGAGGCAAAATATCTAGTCTCCATAAACTGGAAAATGGGCAGCAGCGTTTTTCATTGTTATGTTTGCAACACTGCGATCTCCAACCCTTCTGCCAAGCGTGGAGATTATGGCAATAACCTCCCCTTATGCGGGAGAGGCCCAAAGTCCTGTAGTGGACTGTTATGGGCTGTGATGGTGAAAGGACTTGTTTGAAACCAGTTCGAACGCTATATGTGTCGCGGAATACAGGGCGAATAAAGTGTAAGTCAGAGTTTTGTCCATCGATTCGATAAGAAAGAGATTTTGAGATGGTATATGGTCAAATGGTGGTAATGATGGTATATGGGCGTGTGATGTCCTGCAGAGTTGAATAGCACCAACCCCTTACACTCGTGGGTGTCGTAAAAGGCGACTAAAGTTTTCGAGGCAAAATATCCTAGTCTCCGTAGTCTGGAAAATAGGCTGCAGCATTTTCCATTGTTATATTTAAACACTGCGATCTCCAACCCGCCTGCCAAGCGTGGAGATTATGGCAATAACCTCCCCTTTCGTGGGAGAGGCCCTAAGTCCTGCAGTAGACTGTTACGGGCTGTGACGATGATGAGGTCAAACGTGTACTTGGTACTATTAGTATGGTAATCAGTTAACTAGGTACCTTATGTTCTAGTACCGCTATGATCGCAATGGGCTTGTTCATGGTGACAGTATCGATGACGTATCCACTGCAGTCGTACCCGGGAATACAAATATTGATAGAAGTGATAAAGAACCATCAATTACCATACATGACGAGTATGAAATATGTGACCGCCGTAGATAAGGCTTCGAAACCGATATTCGTTTTAATTACGTGTAAGTGTTATAAGTTTCTTTATTTCTTTCTTACTGCTTTGTCCTCCGTAGACCGAAAATAGTCTGTGTTCTGTTGTGCGTTTTCAACATTGCGATCTCAATGTGCAAGCTTGAATTATGCCAGAACCCTTGTGCAAAGGAGGCTCGTCCAACAGTAGGTATACTGATAAAGAAAGTTTCTTCAATAATAATTTTTATAGTGACACGCAGCTACAAAAACATAATAATCATTGTGTTTACACTTTTCTCTTAAATATAATATATTGTGTTTCCCATTGATACAAAATATTTGCTTAAGTTCAGTCAGACGCAGGGCGAATGCCCAAGCATACATTGATATCGTATACCAACTGTACATATATCTATTTAAAACGTAAAAACAAAATTGTTGTCGAAATGGCAGCGACTCGGCGTAATGCGCTTATTACACACTCGTAAATTAAGTGACTGAATTCAGAAACAAAAAGCGTGAGAGCAAATCAAAGTGGAATGTATTGCTTATCTCGGATTTTTGAAAAGCGGAGCGATACAATTTTAATATAAGTGATACAAAATGGACCTTATTCTATGAGCATTACATTCCACTTTATTTGCGCTACTGAATTTCGGAGTGTGTAATAAGCACATAAGTGTGTGCTGTCACGATTGTCATGGGGTCTGTGGGTACAATCACTTTAAAAAGGGACTCCACCATATCAGCTTTTTGAAACCTAATTACTATTACATTACATTGCGTTTCGTTGCATTTCGTCGTGTTTCGTTGCTTTTCCCTGCGTTTCGTTGCGTTTTATTGCATTTTATTGCGTTTCGTTGCATTTCGTTGCGTTACATTACTTTAAAAAAGAACTACTTTTATTTTTGTTTCAGTCATTATCGCTTACTACATCCCGTTCCAATCGCCATTCGTGGCGTTTGTGGGTACCTCATGCACCACGGTACTGTCCGTCGTGTTTCCTTGCCTAATGAACTTGTGCATCCGGTATCCTAAAAACTATGGCAAGTGTCAATGGATAATGATCAAGGATTTGCTTCTTGTAATGATAGGCTTAGTGTGGTGGGTAATTGGGGTGTGTTTCACTGTGTACGTGATAAAATTACGCTTGCTGTCCCTTAAAAGCATAAATAATCCGGAGTACTTGTAAATTTTCAGTATTGGTGTCAATTGCCTTTTTGCTTTTTATAGCTGTGTGCATTTTATTTATATGTGATATTTGTGGAATAAGTAAAGCAATCTTTATAACTATTTTACAAGCTTTTATTTAAATTCACATGTCCCTTGTTTGCACGTAATCAAATCTTTCCCGGTTTCTGGTTGAGATGAAATTCTTCATACTTATGTAAGCTCGGTGACAATGCAATGTCATGATACAATCGAGCTGATCTGATGATGGAGACAGAAGGTACTTTACAGATAGGAACTTCTAAACTGCGCATGATACATCCATCGAGTTTGAAGACTGAGAGCGCTGGTTTGAGGTCTGGTATGAAATTATCCTACATCATCGAGTACAAAAAGAAATCACTTTGTATTAATAGTAGAGGCACAAAGTAAAAAACGACTCTCCTCAAGCAGTAAGTCCACTGAGAACAAAGCGCCATTTCTGTCATGCACACATTGACGTTACGTTTACAGGCATTCTCAAGCCGTTTCAAGCAGTGCTCGGTCGCGATTTTTAACGCGAGCATTCCTTGTATTGTCGACGTAAATTGAATGTTATTTAATGTAACTTTATTATTATTAAATAAACAAAATTATTTGTACGTAACTAATATTACTTCATAAAATATAAGCAACCCACGCAGGAAAGGGCTATGCTCGGAGTCTCGTTGCGCGATCGAATCAGAAATGAGGAGGTCCGCAAGCGGACCAAGGTCACCGACACAGCTCTAAGGATTGCCAGACTGAAGTGGCAGTGGTCAGAGCACATAGATCGAAGAACAGATGGCCGATGGGGCAGTAAAGTTCTTGAGTGACGACCACGTACCGGAAGACGCCGCGTGGGTGGGCCTCCCACAAGATGGACCGACGACCTGGTAAATATCGCAGGTATCAGCTGGATGCGGAAAGCACAGGACCGGATTTTGTGGAGATCTCTGGGGGAGGCCTATGCTTAGCAGTGGGCGTCTACGGGCTAATATGATAATGATGATGATAACCCACGCAGAATCCTAGAATTGATGGACAATGTCGGACTTTGAGGCTAATCGAACTTCAGCACCGCTACGTGTTCGCCGGTCACTGCTGTGCCTTCTAATACTAATAGAAAGCAAAGTTGACCAATGTCTTCCGCTTAAGACCTTGAGGGCTCTCAAGACTGTTCAATCAGTCTCAAGATTCTTGGGAACTCAAGGAACTTTAAATAAATAAATAAATATAAATATTCGTGGACAAATTCACACAGCGCCATCTAGCCCCAAACTAAGCAAAGCTTGTACTATGGGTGCTAGTTAACTGATATACTACTTAAATACTTTTTTTTAAAAT
This sequence comes from Blastobasis lacticolella, assembly GCA_905147135.1. Classification (NCBI taxonomy): domain Eukaryota; kingdom Metazoa; phylum Arthropoda; class Insecta; order Lepidoptera; family Blastobasidae; genus Blastobasis; species Blastobasis lacticolella. The sequence continues at coordinate 23,584,831 of LR990041.1, forward strand.
ACATACTTATAGAATTTTATAGAACACCCAGACCCGTAACAGAAATTAAAATTCATCATTTCAATTTCTGCCCGGCCGGGAATCGAACCCGGGACCTCTTGCGTGGCAGACCGGCATGTTGACCATTGAACCACTCAGGTCGTTGAACCATCATATAGATACACTGTATTTGACCCACATCCAGGTATTCGAATATAAGCCAGAATACAGGTAAGTCATATTACAAGTATAGTGAGTCGTCAAGTTTACGTCATAACTTTCGAGGTCGACGGCAGTAGACCTTATGTTATTTCTCTATTTTGTGTCTCAAATCAGGAATCTGCACATAAATGAGCGGCCATTTGCATTATTCACTCATCATTTAGAGACATGGAGCCCGTATTTATTTTGAATCGTGGCAAAAATATTTAAAAATGAATAAAATATGACTAATCAGTATAGCGGCCCCAAGCCTCACCGCTCCGCCGGGAGGGCTAGAGCCGTTCCACACGGCGCGGTGCGGTAGTGGCACGGCGCCTGAGCGGTGCCACGCGGTGCCGCAAGCACGCCGGACTTGCAACGAGTAAGACGAGGCGGGGAGGGGTTTACGTAGAAGCTAAGTTGCTTGATTATTATTTAAAGCATTTATAGTTTATTGAAAGTGTAAGTGAGCGTCAGTGACCGAGCGGTTAAGTATCCGACTCGTAAGCGAGAGGTACCGGGTCGGCACCTCGTCAAGGCCATGTACCAATGGCTTTTTCTGAGTTATGTACATTAGTTGAATTCTAACTGACGCTCTTACGATGAGGGAACATATCGTGATGAAACCTTCCAATGCAGGCAACTGAATTTGTAACCATGAACCAATCTCGGTCAGGTTCCCCTGGTGACTGGGTCACGGGGGTCCGATGGCAGTCGCTGCATTGTAATTATCTGATCTGCCAAAGTCCTAGATCATGGTCAAAGCGGACCCCGGGCGCTCGTGCGCCACATTTCTGATTTTTATGATGTCGGAGAAATCTCCTACTTTGACACTAGCATTAAAACAGTACGCTAAATACGGTGCTAAAACATCAAGTTATTTTCACAGGTACCTTTTTTTTTAACAAGTTTTCTGCACTAATTGGACATGATATTAGCAGTGAGGTAGTTTTAATCGGAATTTCAGTAAAAAATGTTTGGAACAACTCTGCTACTTCTTTATTTGCGGTACTAGTTCCGGTTTCTATTAAACACGTAATAAGTAATTCGGAAACTATTAGTCCTGGAACACAAGTGACAAAACTCCAATATTAAAACTCCAAAACTGAATAGAAAGAAGTGGCCACCATTTTGAATCTTATATTATTTTATGTTATAGTATTTGAGAACTAGCATTTATGTGTCGGCGTCGGTCAATACCTTACTTTCCGAGCCTTTGCAATAATGTACTGTAACAACGAACCAAATGTTTAGAATTTCTCTTCATTACCAGTGGCATAAATAAAAACTACACATATTTTATTGAAAGAGCACAAATACGTAACAAAAAATACATTGGTCCCTGTTTCATTTAGTGCAAAATTTTTATGATTTATGAGTGGAAAAATCAGGGGGAGCCCTATGCCGAGCAGTGGGATGATTCGGGCTAATATAATAATAATCATGATGATTTTATTTCATTTTGAATATAATCCTTTTAATCAGCCGATACCTACGTCTTACCCGAATGCTGGTTGGCCTAATCCCCAGCCCAGGCCATATTAACCCTTTAACCGCCACGCTTAGAATCAGTTGGCGTGCCCTCAGCGCCACGCACAGTAAAACGAAAAATAAATACCTACAACAAATAGTGATGTTCAATAGTATATCGATATGGGTAATTCCCCTTCAAACGCTCACAATTTCATCTAAATATCGTAACAGACAGTAGATAGAAAACGTTACTTTGTAATTTTATTTCTAATATTAGCAGGTATTTGGTAACACAATGAAACAAAAAGCGTTTACAGATATTGAAAGATTTATTGATTTCCGCACAATAAAATTGGTCATGAAAAGAATTTTGTTATTCTTATTTTTCAATGCAGTCCTATATAGTATTCTTTATCTAAATGCAATAGTTAACAAACAACATTGGTCAGTTTTTTAACAAACATGATTATACTTATTTCAACAATATTAATATCAGTTTACCGAATCGAACCTTGACAGATTCTAATGATATTTAACTACAGATCACCTTCCAGAATACGTATTAATTCTTCAGCTGTAATCATGTTTAATCACATTAATCGATAACACGAACATAATAATAACACGCATAAGCACAACACCAATGGAAAAATCCAGAAGGCGGCACTCGTTTATGACGTCAGAAGCGGTCGTCTTTTTCCGTCCGTGGCGCTGGGTGTACTAGCAACATTAGTTTCTAAACATGCAGACTAGGGATGGGAATTGTCGATTCAGTCACTGACATTTTTAAGCTTTATTTATTATAAATAAAACAAAATAAACACATTTATTTATAGAAATAAATGTGTTTACTATAGAGTAACATTTGCTTTATTTGTTTTATAATAAATTAGTAAGTATAAACAGAAATAATTTAATTTATGTGGATTTTTCTACCAGTAAATCATTGCTTATGTCCCATCCTTATTGTCGGATTTTTCCGTCACTGGCGCTGGACACCAATACACTTTTCGAATAATACTATCAGTAATTTATTCAACTTTAGACATTATTTTTAAGTCTTCTAATTAAGAAACTAAAGTGTAAGCAATTGTATATGATTACTTCATCAACTATTTACCAAATTATGAACATAATTTTAATATAATACAGTGCTATCAAACAAAAAGGCAGATTAACCGAGTAGTGGTATTTGGTCGTAAATATCCGTCCTTGGCGAAATGAGCACGAAAATTTTTGTCGGATATATCCGACCTTGGCGGTTAAAGGGTTAAAACGCCAACTCATCCTGAAGGCCTACCTATCCTAGAGCATGACCTAACCTAAGGTCTGTCAGAGCACACATGCACACAGTACCAATGTGGCATCGTCAATCCCGAATGTTTATCTAGGTGTTAATGTTCCGATTGTGCTCGTCTCGCGCGCAAGAGCATTCTAAATGGATGGCCCGATTTTAGTGCGACTTGTTTTATATTATACAGCACCCAAACAGGAATACTAACAGTTGCTCTTAAGGTGAGGGAAGGGTCACAGAGGTCAGATGGCAGAAGCTCCACTGTATTACCTGATCTATCAAATCCTTGATCATGATTTGATAGATCCCGGACCCCGGCCGTGAGCACAACCGTGACATTAATGATGATGAATGATGATGACGCGAAGATAATTGATTTCTAGGCTTGTGGCTCTTTTTTGCAGGTTGTGGAGGCTGTATATCTACCATATGTAAACTGGCAAGATTTGATGACCGGCTACCCCGATATTAAAAAGACCGTATTGGAATATATACAAAATACTAAGAAAGAGCTCATGATGTAGAGAATGTGAGTAATTTCGAACAATTAGTTCTAGTATCTGGGCGACTAAGCTTTGCTCGGGGTATAAAGATACGTAGCGCAGATGGCGCTGCCGAGTGGTGTGCAATGCGGTGGCGAGTTATTGCAATTGTTTTATGTCTTAAAATATAGTTCGTCTAAGCTGAAATGAAAAAAAAAAAAAAACACTGCGATCTCCAACCCGCCTGCCAAGTGTGGAGATTATGGCAATAACCTCCCCTTTCGTGGGAGAGGTCCTAAGTCCTGCAGTGGACTGTTACGGGCTGTGATGATGAAGCTGAAATGACGCGCCCCACTATCGCATTAACGCACACAAGCAAATTTAAAATATGGACGCAATGCATATACAGATGCCGTTGTAATTGGTCATTCAGTTGCCGGTGAGCGTCGTTCGATTGGAGCAGTAATATTTGCACTCGCACATTGAAATCAACTAATTAAGTAGTTGGGCGCGTCATTTCTGCTTAGACAAGCTCTACTCGACAGGGAAAACGTGGGTAAAAATGAAATCTTGCTATAGTTCGTGCCAAATGGATTGATCTCACTGATCTCTCGGTCAATGAGCTGCGAAGAAACACGTTCCATTCCTTAGTCGTACTCATTATAAACTCATTATTATTATATTATATACTCTACATTATAGAATTAAATTAGATAGAATTATGTGAATTTTTGAGAATCTGTTCATGAAAACGGCTCATTATGACGTTATTTAGTGAAAAATACATGAAAAGTGTACTTAATACTTTCTATTTCGTAAAAGTGTAAAATTTACTATGTAAAGTGTTACAGCTGCCGATTTGACTGCTTCCAAATTAGATTTAACCGAGAGATCTCTATTGCCAATGCATTTGACACGAACTACAGATCGATTTATTGGCACAGAAATCCCTTACATATTAAATTTCATCGAAATCGTTGGCGCTGTTTCCAAGATTCTTATTATATAAACAAGAATTTATCGTTTATAAAACATTGGTATACCATAATATAATCGCGACCAAGCTAATCGATTCACCCTCAACTAAATAGAATTTAATTCGGTTTTCGCCCAATAAGACAATTATTACCTCTGTATTTAGGTAATAAGTTACTTCAACACGATCGCTTCACACACGACATTATTTTTTCAAGACAGTTGCAAATTTATCTATGAAAAAATATTATCTGGCGTAGACCTTCTCCACGAATCAATACTATTGGCAGAAACCGCATGAAAATCCGTTTAGTGGTTTTTGAGTTTATCGCGAACAGACAAACAGACGCGGCGTGGGTCTTTGTTGTTTTTAATACGTATTAATGATAATGGTACTGCAAGTCTAGGTTGTCTCCTCTTCTAAATTGTTAATTTTTCAGGACTACTGTCGATGGTGGCATGTGGATAATATTAACACATTAAATTTATTGACCATGATGTTAATAAAATTTGTTTAATTAAATTCAAGTCTTGTTGTTTCTGCTTATACCTACTGAAGTGTAGCCAGATACCGTGGCCGTGGCATCACACTCAAATGCCTTTGCCCTGTAGTGGGACAGAAATAGCTAAGCATAATATAATAACAGTTTCTAACAAAATATAATGTAAGTAAAAATCAATCTGCCACTTTTAAATATTGATTTTTAATCATTTTAAAGCATTGTGTAATATATCATTATTTCGTGAGGTATTAATAAATATTTTATTAGTTTCCCAGTCGCACAACGTTTCAAGGCCGTGTGGTGTCCGGCAGAGTAGAATAGCACCAACCCCTTACACTCATGGGTGTCGTACAAGGCGACTAATGTTTTCGAGGCAAAAGATCAAAAGTCTCCTTAGTCTGGAAAATGGGCAGCAGCATTTTCCATTGTTATATTTAAACACTGCGATCTCCAACCCGCCTGCCAGGCGTGGAGATTATGGCAATAACCTCCCCTTTCGTGGGAGAGGCTCTCAGTCCTGCAGTGGACTGTTACGGGCTGTGATGTGATGACAGTCGCACAGGTTTTTAATTAGTCAGGTGAAACAAATTACTCGGTAGTCCCTGTCTACTCGTCCACTCTGATGAAATAATTAAAAGGTTTTTCTTTCTTTCACAATTTCCATAAAACAAAAGTGGTTGGAATCTCCTTTTAAGGCTTGTGTTAGGAGGCTCTAGTCCTCTTATCTTAACATTCGTACCAATACTAACTTGGGCAGAACTTTTCAAAATAAGTCCTAAAATGATACGGATGTCCGTAATTTTTTTTAAATTCTATACAGCAAAAAACGAACAGACTGCCTACAAAATGGTAAACGGTAACTGCAGTCGCCCATAAAATTCACAATTCATGCATTTAGAAAGCAAACAACAAAATTGTAGAACAGCAGGTGTGTTGTCACTGTGAGGATTAAAGGGCCCCACACATTAACAGTCCGCCAGCAGTCTCTGGTCGCATCGGGCGGCCTGCCATTCTAGGCCAATAATATCTACACACTAAAACGATTATTGCCTGCCGGCAATGGCCTGCTGCGACTTATGCGACTACACACTAGCAGTTTTAAATCGTCAGTTTTTGTAAAAGTGAAGGCGCTTGCCTGACGGTCGATCGACTACCTCCTAATGTGTGCCGATATCTGTAAAGCGGCCACACACCCTCAGTTCGTATTAGTCGTCAGTCCGAACTGACGATTAACTGACAGACTGATAGTGTCCGGCGAACTGTTAATCTGTAGGGCTCTTATGATGAAATGCCTCATCCCTGTAATTGCGCTGGCTACCTTATCCTTCAAACCGGAATACTGTTGCTTGGCGGTAGAAATAGATAGGGCGGTGGTACTCACCCAGGTAGACTCCTCAGACTTGACAGAGTCCTACCACCTGACTGAATATTTGGATGAAGGTTTTGTAATGATAACGCTAATAATAACCAGGCATAAATCATTTATTTATCGACAGCTATACTCGATACATTATTATTCTATTCTATTCATCAGGCTTTAATGGTGGTCGATTTAGTGTTGTAGCATTTCCCACCCGAATGGACAAGTACCTCCGCATAATACTGCACCAAACAATACTATTCTAAATAGTATTGCGTTCCTGCCGGTGACTAAGGTCGCCAGGCTCCATATGGTGGATATTTGGGAAGCCGTGGCTTTGCTGGTGGAGGGGCATATGCCTTTGTGTTGTAGAGCAACGTGTTATAGAGGCGGGCAATGCATTAGCCCAGGTGTAGCCAGTGTGTATAGGCAGCGGTGACCACTTTCCATTAGTCACCAAAAAGAAAAAATTATCCGAAAGCGAAACGCTAATAGGATGTAACGCCGACCGGTTATGTTACTTCTAGATCTGTAAGTACTATCGCTACGAAAAGTCAAATTTCAGGTCACTAAAAAAATCAACCAGGTTGTGCATGGGCAGCCAACGATTTGGAGGTCTCCTAAACCTCTACTATCACGTGGATTTATAGATTTTCTTGTACTCGATGACGAAGGGTAACGTAAGGCTCAATCCATTTGACATAGAAGAAATTGCGCATATATTCCTGAACAGCATCAGTTATTTCCATGGTGGGTCTTACTCGTCGTAGTAACTGCAACAGCTCGTGGCTTCAACAGTGGCCCAATTATATTATCTGCATGTGTATATAGCATTTTTCTGACATCAGTGTATAACACCAGCAGGTCATGCCAGTCGTAATAATTCAAATATATCAAGTCCACCACCTGGAATAAGGAATGCATGAAAGAAAACATAAAGGGAAATTAAAAAAATATTAGAGTATTATTCGATGTAACACTCTAATGGAAATTTATTCATTCAAAAGAATTTGATGGTCACCGATTTTTTTTTATGTTATACGGAAGACAAACAGGCAAGCGGGCCACCTGATGGAAAGTGGTCACCGCCGCCTATGGACATCAGCAACACCAGGGCAGGCACCAATGAGTTTCCCGCCTCTAAAAAGACCTCTTATATACCTCTTGAACGATCCCATGTCATAGTCCAAAGGAAACACTGTGGCTGGGAGCTCATTCCACATCCGAATCGTACGAGCGAGAAACGTTCTTTCGAACCTTCGTGTCGTGACCAACAGAGGGTCTACGTAGTGAGGGTGAGTACTCAGCCCACGGCGAGTGGTGCGATGGCGGAATTATGCTGTGGTCACTAGATCCAAAAGTTCCTCGGAACACTCCCAATTGTACAGCCGATGGAACACATACAGGGAGCCAAAGTATCTTTGGTTTGCCAGTAGTTTCAAATTGCTTGTTTGTATGGGATCATCGACAATTCGTACAGCGCGTCTCTGTACGGAGTCCAGAGGCTTAAGCAGGTCGGCAGTTTCGCCGGCCCAAAGATGGGAACAATACTCCATATGAGGCCGCACTTGTGTCTTGTACAGCAGCAGGCGCTGCCCTGGGGTAAAGTATCGCTTTGACCGGTTAAACACGAGGGGTTGAATTGGACCAGGTTTAGTCTGCCCCACAGAGCAACTTGCTCTAATGAATGTTCGATATTCGACACAAGTCTAATTCGGCTTTCCGACACCTCGGAACGAGGGACATTCGCTCGGCCAGCATAACTAGCATCTCTAGTACTGTCATCCGCATAACAATGAATACTGGGGATATTCAGCATATCATTGATGTGCAGAAGAAACAGCGTGGGAGATAACACTGAACCTTGGGGTAATCCAGCATTTATAGTCTTAATATCGGAGCAGCATCCATCGACAACGACTTGGATGCTCCGTCTAGACAGGAAGCTGATTACCCAATTGCAGAGGGATACCGTACTTCGGGAGTTTTGATAGTATTGCCGTGTGCCAGACCCGATCAAATGCCTTGGCTAAGTCAAGACTGACAACCAGAGCCCCCCTTGCTCTCGACAGCCGCAGCCCACCGGTGCGTTAGGTACACAAGAAGGTCACCAGCTGAGCGGCCATGGCGAAAGCCATATTGAAGGTCACTGATCAGCTGGTGGTCCTCTAGGTATCCGAGGAGCTGGATATTGATAACGCGCTCCATCACCTTAGAGAGCAAGGAGGTTACCGCTAAAGGCCTGTAATTTGATGGGTCTGAATTATCATCCTTCTTGGGTATCGAATGCACAAGGGCTAGCTTCCACGAAGACGGAACCGTTCCAGAGGTGTAGGAAAGCTCAAATAAGCGCATTAGCACGGGAGACAACTCGAGAGCACATTTTTAAAAAACAATAGCGGGAATGCCGTCAGGCCCACTTGACTTCTGGATGTCTAGAGAGAGAAGCATTATAATTTTTTGGGTGAAACGAACTTCAGGCATGCTTCTCTCATACCGCGAAATGGTAAGCGGTGCAGCTCCCCCATCATCCAGATTTGAATTTTTGGCAAAGTGATTACCCAACAGATCGGCTTTTTCCTTTGCCGTGTGGTCCAAAATAGGTCATCCGGCTTGCGCAAAGGTGGAAAAGAAGTTCGACAAAAGTTCCCCTCAACAGCTTTGGAGAGAGACCAAAAAGCACGACTCCCAGATAGGTTGCTGATTAGTCTCTCCCCAATTCCACCGATAAATTTTAATTTTGCTCCAGCCATTTTCCTCTTAGTAGACCTCGATACAGCATTATACTTTTTCCTCAAATTGTGGGTGTTAGGGTCCTTGTGAGCCCGAGCCATTGTCCAGACACGAAAAGCATCCTGATTGAGGCGAGTGGCCTCAGCACTAGACCTGTCGTACCAGGGCTGACTCTTGCGCTGCCGAGGCGGACTACAAAGGATGGGATAAAACACTCCATTCCCTGCAGTATGGCATCAGCTACAGCGGCAGCACAGGTGTTGGTGTCATTTGAGGAAAAGCAAAGCTGTATCCACGGGTACGACGCGAAGAATTCTCGCAATCCATCCCAGTCTGCTGAACCATAGTGCCATACCTTGCGTGACTCACAGATAGTATCTTTTCATGTACGATTTAGGGCTGATTTTCAATCCACAGATAAAACATATTATCAATCTGATAAGTTATTAAGCGACTAAACTAAAATTGTATAATTACTTCATAAAATATAAGTAAAGGATTACAGATTGTTTTAATTTGGCAGTATGTTACTTTATCGGGCAGATAAATTTTAACTGAGGATTGAAAAATCGGCCCTTAATTGAATAATTCCTTATATTATATACACTTACGAGCGTAACTATTGACCACCTTATATTTTTCCATATACGCTCATTTCTGGCGTTACAAATCAGTCTGTTATTAGCATTTAACTCACTTGCTACTAATATTATGCGATTGTGACTCTATTACGATTGAGTTAAATTGGGTATTCTACAATACTTGTATCAATACCATTGTAATGGAATCATAATATTCGACTCTCGGTTGAATATTTATTGGTTACCTTCTAAAATCTACGAAGAGACTGCCGTTTTAGTAAATCAGACCAGCAAATAGTCCAATGACACTTCAATGAAATGCCACTGGTAAACAAATGGTCTTAAGTTGGTAGGAAAAAACTAAACACGTGTCAAACTTTAACAAGATCCAATGAAACCAGTCGTAAATTAGCTGACTTGACACCCTGGTCATGTTACTGAGGTATTTGAGACAATAAGTACAAATCGCGCGCGAGTTTATGTCAATCGGGCCCGACCGTCTAACTCGAACGGACTATACATCACCATCTCACTCGCACGAACCGCAACCGAGTGAGATGGCTATGTATCGAGCCTTCAATAATTGCTACTCGAATTATCAAAGCGATCGTGCCCAATGGACATGAACTCGCGCACGCACAGTACGCTGTCTGACCACGGACACTTTATTTGCTTCTACGAAAATGGTGCTACTACGACCCGACGAAACCCCTTAACCCCAAGACACAGGTCTCTGACCTACTTTGGTTTCAGAAGTTTCAATGTATTTCACCTCAGTACTATGTGTATTCTCTGTGCTATCTGTATACCTATTACATACATTGTATTTTTATTGCCTGTAAATTTTCGAAATAAATTATTTTTTATTATTATTATTATTTCTAGGCCAACAACTACTAACCGTACGACTGTAGTAACTAAACTGGAACGGCATGTCCGGGTAAAGGCCGGGCACTAAACCAAAGTACCCATTCATGCTTAGAACGGACATCATTCTAGATTCCCCGCTGAAAAGGAAAATAATGATAAGAAACAAACATTTATTGCCATTTTGCATCATGGTTAGCATCATGTAGGTAGAATTTTAACTGTACACTTTGACATTATTCATTTATTTATCAGCCTGAATCATTTTAGGGAACGTACCCATACTTCATGACCCGTTTGGGGGGGGGGGGGCTGGGAGATCTTCAAAATACTACGCTTCGTCACAGGGGGGGGGGTAATTTTTGTTACGTAGTCGATTTCGCCGCAACAAATTGCAAATATGAGTCAAATTATTTTCATTTGTTACACTTTCTGCCTGCGAAATTATTAAAAATCATACTTGTCAATACTACGTAAAAACTTGAAGGGGAGGGGGGGTCTTGGCATATACTACGAGTGGTCACCGAGGGGAGGGAGGGGTAAAAAAATCTTAAAAAACAGGTCACGTAGTATACACGGGTACGTTCCCTTACTGCGGGGCAAAGGTCTCCCCTACTCCTCCATACTTCGCGATCGTTAGCTACGATTTGCCAGTCCCTGTCAAACATTTTGAAACACACTGTTTTGTAACTTATATACTTAACCCTAAAATATATTGCAAATACTAGTAGGTAGGTAGCACATATTGTCAATTTTATAATAGATTTATGACGATGTATGTCTAATCTATGCATAGCATAAAACCAAGTCCCTTCCCGCCGTCTGTCCCTCTGTATATATGTATGTATGCTTAGATCTTTTAAACTACGCAACGGACTTTCAACAATAGATAGATTGATTCAAGACGAAGATTTATAGCGTAGTATAACATGTAAAAGAAGTCGCCGCAGGCAGCTAGTAGGTAGTATAATAAATAACTTTATGCACTTATGTAAAATTAACTGTGTCTGAAAAAATAAGGATGACTTCATCATCACAGCCCATAACAATCCACTGCAGGACTTCGGGCCTCTCCCACGAAAGGGGAGGTCATTGCCATAATCTCCACGCTTGGCAGGCGGGTTGGAGATCGCAGTGCAGTTGATGTAAATCTACCCAGAAAGATGCTGTTGCCCACCTTTCGGATTTGTCCCTTAGTCGCCTTTTACGACACCCACGGGAAGAGATGGGGTGGCGCTATTCTTTGAGGTGGCGGCACCACACACCACAGGATGACTTACTCATCTGATTTGTACCATTTTTCAACTTCGCCTTCATGAATAAAGTAGATACTCGGGAAAATATCACCTTCTTGGACTATGTACTTTCCTGTGGAATATGTAAACTTTGTCTCAAACATGTTTTTCGTCGATACACACTCACATATTTCATAGGCGTAGACAGAGACTACAGTGCCACAAACTTATAAGACCTGAGGGCCTATCGGCTATCTCAGTGGACAACTGAATCTGACATAAAAAAATCTGACACTACTCTAATTTGGTAGACGCTATTGCCAGTTTTCAACGTAGATGACGTGGTGTAGAATTATCTAGTGTCAAATACAGTTGTCAACTGAGTTAGCCAATAGCCCCGCTGGTGGTCAAAGCTGGAACTAAGTGTCGTAATTTTAGAATATCATGTAAATTTCAACAACAGCGACGCTGTCACTGGTTGAGAGAAGTGTTGCACTACATAAAGTGCAACAAGCTACAATACTGACACACCTCCACATTCATAAATCTTCTTTTTTCATCGGTTGAGTGTACACTAAGCCTGCAATTTTTGGAGGCTATTTATTTGCTCAGTCTATGTCTTCCTCGGGTGCCCTTATGTTGCACGTTCAACCTTTCGATCACACCTTTCGGAAGGTGATTTTCATTAATCGTTCCCGAAACACTAATAACTAGGTAGAGCTCGTCTAATCTAAAATGCCGCGCCCCACTATCGCATAAACGAACACAAGCAAGTTTAAAATATGTAAGCATATACAAATGCCATTGTAATTGGTCATTCAGTTGCCGGTGAGATTCAAACGTAGCAGCACGCGTTTTTCATTGGCTCCCATACAGATGAAGTGTCGTTATCAATATTTGCACTCACACATCGTAATCAACTAACTAAGTAGTGGGGCGCGTCATTTTAGACTAGATGAGCTCTAACTGTATTCATAAATTGTATAGTATGGTTATACAAAATCGGCAACCTTGGACATTCGCGTAAAAATATTTTTCAATATTTTTCAAGTTGTCGATACAACAATTCGCATACAATAAGATTGAGCGGCCTTTTTACTCTTTTAAACTTCTAATGCGTTGCACAGGGATGAAAATTCTAATTTTGTATTGCTTACGTTGCGTCTAAGACGTTCTCGTAAATTTACAAACTGTAAAAGTTAGACGGGACACCTACAACTATCATATGCGCCTATTCTAAATAAAAAGTTTCATTTGGTTGGTTATTGTGAAGTTTATGTTATACACATTATACCCAACCTGGAAAAATTACTATTCTCTTCAGTCGAACCGCCATCTGCCTTAGGAAGTAATCTGGCAATATTTGGAATACGATGGGCGTTTTCAGGTGATACATATACAGTGCACTAAGAATGTCTTCTTGCAAACACAGGGGCCCCTGTTTTGTAATCTCTGGAAGCCAACATCCTGGAAATTATAATTTATTAACATACAATCGCATGAGCAAGCCTTCACATCCGTGGCATCGCAGATAAGATGCCGAAGTGTCGTCTGCTATGGTATAGCCACGTATAGGTTTTTAGACATTCGTGGTTTCAAAATTCAAAATTTGTTTATTGATTAGGACATTAAATATCTCTTTCAATCGACAAAAAGGAGGGGGGTAGGAAAGTAGGAAGGAAGCACACAGTGACACTCTGGCCGCCCCATGGCAGCAGCAAACTTACCCCACGCCAGTCACGACCGGACCGTGCCCGGCAATGCCAGGCAAAGCCGGACCGCGCTCAATATATTATATAAATATGTCTAGTAAAATAAGGAAAAAACACCTAAAACTACAGCAAGAGTAAGCCAGTCTACCAAGGCAGCACCCGTTCACGAGTATAACGCATGGCCCAGCCATCGTCCAATTCAACCATATTTGAGGGAAAAGAGCGACCCGGCCCCCACGCCACCGCCACACAGACTTTTAAGTGAGCGTGCATTACACATGCTGCATGTGATAGGTAGCTGCTCCAACTCTACTCTATCCTATCCCTACCCTACCGCTACCTTACCCCTACCCTACCACTATCTTACCCCTACCCTACCACTATCCTACCCCTACCCTACCACTATCTTACCCCTACCCTACCACTATCTTACCCTTACCCTACCACTATCCTACCCCTACCCTACCACTATTTTACATCTACCCTACCCCTATTTTAACTACGACCCTATCCCTAGGGATCCAACCGCAGACAGAACTCACTATGTGTGGGAAAGGAAGGAAATTTAACGCCGCTTCCAAGGTGGTTCTCCGTGGGGGAAAGAAACGGTAAGAAACCCACAGAGCCTACGTTAATTCATTTTTTTTATACATGTCTTATGTACTAATACATTATTTGTCCTATATACTATCTTAAAAGTAAATACCTGTATAGAACAGCAGTTCAGTCCCATGGACTTTTGTCATTTTCATATTCAGATATACTATAATAACTTTTATGACATATTTTGATTATTATAGTGGCTTTAAATTGATTCAATGATAAATTCTGTATATCTGTTGGAACCCTATTATAAACGCGTACACATTGACCCACAAATGATTAGTGGACTTTGGCCAGACGACAAGAACCAGTAACAAGTTTATCTTTATTTCTAGTATTTCTACTATGAACATCACTGTTCTTCATAAACAAGAGTATATTTTTATGAACATAGATCAAGTTCTCATTGTGATGGCATTGTCATAATATCAACATTCTTGAATTTATATCTAAGTATTTTATTCACTATACTCACCGCACATGTTATCTGGTTAGTATTAGATATAGCCACGAATCAAATTACATAGATAACAAATATCTGGCCATACCATTGTATATTATTTTTGATATCGTAATTTATTAACTTAAGTACAAGCCAAAAAAAATTGAGTCGTTTGTTACTTGATTTAATAAATAAAATTGAAATTAAGCTACAGTGCACCAATGCGATTCTCTAAATGCCTCCTTCATTGCAACAATGAAATGTAGGATCAGCAGTCGGATGATAACATCGATAGAAAAGTTCACGTTGCTATGGGAACTTTGTCAAGATCGACCTGGATCGATCGATTGGACCAATGAAAAAAGTCTCACCTTTTTGGCGAATCCAAAGCATTTTTGTGTATTTTACGACCGACTTCAGCAAGCTGTGCGACAGTCCATTTTGATTGAGGTACATCACCAGATTCGACACACTAAAGGAATACTGATACATCTCCCGGTACTTCGTGTAGACTGCACTCACGGTGATGCTTGAAATCCACATTTCAGCCATGCACAATATCAAGTCGATAAAAATTTTGTAATAGATTTGGCTGAGAGTCAACTCCACAGTCTGAAAAGTAACGTTTATAAAAAAAGGGAACAGCTTTGACGACATGCAAGTCAGCCACGCAAGAGATTCCGGGTTCGATTCCCGGCTGGGCAGAAATTTATATGTTGAATTTTAATTTCTGTTACGGGTCTGGGTGTTCTATGTATAATAAGTATGTATTTAAAAAATATATACAAGTAGTATATCAGCTAGCTAGCACCCATAGTACAAGCTTTGCTTAGTTTGGGGCTAGATGGCGCTGTGTGAATTTTTCCACGATTAATATTATTATTTATTATTAGCTTTAGGATCCTACACAGCAGCTTTATCTATAGTTCCGTTACTCAAAGTTTTACCAATTAAAAAAATACTGTTTAGTACATCGGAAAAGGACGTTTTTTTAAAATAATTATGTTCTTGTTCTATGTTCTTTCCTTGGTTTTGGTACCTTTTATTTATTTTGCTGTTATCCAGCAAAATAACTAATGAATAGGAATACAGAACAAGAAAAAGCACAGGAACTAATGAACGCAACAAGATAAGCCCATCTTGTTGGGGCTTTTTGGCATGGTCTTGATGAGTACTATAGCGTGCTGTAAAAGCGTGTTATAAAGAAATGTTTTTATTTGAGATTTATTAATACTTACGTTGTCCATATTGGTGTGGGTGTGCAGGACAATGACGAATGACAATGCCAGTATATAATCGGCGTACCAGTGCTTCGCGACGACAAACCACACCTCCCTAGTTCCGTCCGGCATGACAGCGCACCTCGTCAGCTTGGGACACCCTGTAAAACGTCATAATCATAAGCCTATAACAGCCCTAGGTACTAAGTCTCTGAATGGCTTTCCGGCGGTGAAGGGTGGCCGCAAATGTTGCCAAGCGTAGATGTGGAGAAGGTGAAACAGGGTAATTACCCACCTGGCCGGGTGTTGTGACCAGGGGACCAAGGGTCCGAAAGTTAATCGTCGGAAATATATGCCGCGGAAGTAAACACACTTCTCTTGCGCGATTTAGGACGGTCAGCGCCATCACCTATTCTTTTGTTCGTGAAGATACTCGTAATGTGAGTATTGTTGAGTGGCCCTATTGGAGCAATAGATGTCGCTACAGCTCAATAGGAAGTTTAACATGTTTTTGGTATTCTGCAATAATTTAAGAGCAATGCCACTGGACTATTTTCTTGTGTAACATAATATACTATTAATAAATAAATAAATATTCGTGGACAAATTCACACAGCGCCATCTAGCCCCAAACTAAGCAAAGCTTGTACTATGGGTGCTAGATAACTGATATACTACTTAAATACTTTTAAATACATACTTATTAGAACACCCAGACCCGTAACAGAAATTAAAATTCATCATTTCAATTTCTGCCCGGCCGGGAATCGAACCCGGGACCTCTTGCGTGGTAGACCAGCATGTTGACCATTAAACCACTCAGGTCGTCACTATATACTATATACTATAGCGATTATTACCACATGGCTTCATGGTATCACATGGTACTCGTATAGTGGTACGTGGTAGGAAACCCAGAAGAAACTGATTGTAACTCGATTATAGACTAAAACTTCATTCTCTTGTCATAATATTATAGAAGGCAACATCAGTAGTTGCAAAATTGAATTTCTGGCAGTGTGCTATAGGTACTTAAACTGCGCGTGGGTGAAAACCGTGGGAAATAGCTTATGGTAAATGAACAGCATAAAACAGTGAAATCAACGTTACCTCCTCTTCGATCTTCTGGCAACACCCACTCGCCGTAATCAATTGACTTATTTATATAGTCGGGCATGGGGTGTCTCGGTCGAGGGAAGTCTTCAACTGAAAGTATTACATCACATCACAGCCCATAACAGTCCACTGCAAGACTTAGAGCCAGTTTTCCAGTGTTATAAATATAACAATGGATAACGCTGCTGCCCATTTTCCAGCCAACGGGGACTAGATCTTTCGCCTCGAAAACATAAGTCGCCTTGTACGACACCCACGAGTGTAAGGGGTTCTACTCTGCCGGACACCACACGGCCATAGTGGTTTAAAGATAGGGCACTTGGTCTAGTGACAGAAACCAATTAAACACAAAACGAAGTTAAACAACGCACGCAGAATCCGAGAACTGGATGGATGACCATTTCGTTTGTAATGCTAATTGAACCTCATCCTCATTCCGCCGGCCCCTTTCCGCGATCGGGAGACGCGATCCGGGCGAGCGCTTCATCCTTATGTCGTGGATCTTCCAACTATTCGCACGAGCCGCTTTGGCTCGACTTTTATAATACGTACGGCTAAGGAGTGGAATGCGTTGCCTGCGAGTGTGTTCCCTGATCAATATAATCTGGATGCCTCGAAGGCTAGAGTGAATAGGCTGTTCCTAGACAGGCATGCTCCATCATAGACCGCATCGTCATTTACCACCAGGTGAGGTGGCGGTCAAATGCCTGGCTAGTAAAGTAATAAAAAAAAAAAAAAACCTCAGCAACGCAACGAGCTCGCCACTCATTAGGTGTGCCTACTAATACGGTTGGCGAAGCGAGGTCGGCCAAAGTCTTCCCTGCGAACCTGGGACTGAGAGGTTGAACAGTCTCGTGAGCTGATTGCCACCCCGTGACGATATTATGTTAATTATTAAAAGTAAACTAAAAGTAATACGACTCAAACAAAATAAGGGCCACCAATAAATTTTGATATCCAGACCGATTTAATAATATTATACCATCCTATAATCGATGATTATTTTGTGTGGTGTTAACCTCAGTGTTAACAAATATCTTGTAAGTTATAATCATAGCACAGATTTTTAATTAGATCATATTAACTTTGATTTTTTCAAAGACCCGAATTCGCCCTTTTTAAATGTGATTTTTAACGCCAATTTAAAGTGTGGATCCTCTCCTAATAATCAATTTCATTTAAAAAACTATGAAACTTACAAAATGTTTGTTTATACTTATGCTAATACACACTTTTTTTTTTATGTTATACGGTAGACAAACAGGCAAGCGGGCCACCTGATGGAAAGTGGTCACCGCCGCCTATGGACATCAGCAACACCAGGGGAGTCACTGATGCGTTGCCCGCCTCTGAAGAGACCTCTAATATACCTCTTGAACAATCCCATGTCATAGTCCAAAGGAAACACTGTGGCTGGGAGCTCATTCAAAAATCAAAATCAATCAAAATCAAAATCAAAATTTCTTTATTGATTAGGACAATAAATATCTCTTTCAATCGTCAAAAATGAGGGGGATAGGAAAGTAGGAAGGAAACACACAGTGACACGCTGACCGCCCTATGACCGTAGATAAACGTATCCCTTGCCAACCGAACCGTGCTCGACAATGCCAGGCAGAGCCGGAACGCTATATTATATTATATTATATTATATTATATAGGAATATATATTATATATTCCACATCCGAATCGCACGAGCGAGAAACGTTCTTTCGAACCTTCGCGTCGTGACCAACAGAGGGTCTACGTAGTGAGGATGAGTACCAAGCCCACGGCGGGTGGTGCGATGGCGGAATTGCGCTGTGGGCACCAGATCGAAAAGTTCCTCGGAACACTCCCCATTGTACAGCCGATAGAACACACACAGGGAGCCAAAGTCCCTTCGGTTTGCCAGTGGTTCCAACTTGCGTGTTAGTATGGGATCATCGACAATTCGTACGGCGCGTCTCTGTACGGAGTCCAGAGGATTAAGCAGGTCGCCAGTTTTGCCGGCCCAAAGATGGGAACAATACTCCATATGTGGCCGCACTTGTGCCTTGTACAGCAGCAAGCGCTGCCCTGGGGTGAAGTATCGCTTGGACTGGTTAAGCACTCCAAGCTTTTTCGAAGCCAGTTTGGCCTTGCCTTCCAGGTGACTCCGGAATCGCACGCTATCCGATATGTCGACACCGAGGATCCCAATACTTTTTGACATTCATTATAGAGCGCCTTAAATCGATTAAATATCAAAAATTTACAAGTGGCCCTTATTTTGTTTTGAGAAGTACCTATATGTATAATTATTAACAGTCTAGACAGATTGTACTAAAGCTATTCGAAAATAGATTCCCATATAAACTTGGAGATTGCTTTATATACCTTCGTATACGCGACACGCGACGTTTATCCAGCCACAAGTGAAGCCGTGAAACAATAATAAAATTATAACAGCCTTCAGAACAATCGACGTATGTCTACTCTGTGAACATAATGATTGTTTAGTAAATATTAAAAGTCGCAAATAAGCTACACAAGTGCCGTCTACGGTAGTACGGCTATGTTTTGTGCAGATTGGCAAACTATGTGGGGAACGGATATCTGACCAAGCCACCTCCGCCAGGCACGGGAAGAAGAGTCCGGCCCAAGAAACGGAATACTACGTATACTTACTTCTTGTTCTTAATAGGTTTGAGTTTTGTGAAAACTACTGAACGGATTTCGATGAACTTTGGCAGCAATATAGCCCAAAATAGCGTATAGGATGTTGATGCGCTCAAGTTGAGAAGGCAGACGCTTCGAATGATATGAACGTATAACCTCTAAAAACATACTTAAAAACATTCATATATAAAGCTCACGCCTTTTTCCCTTTGGAGGGATAGGCAGAGACTATGGACGCCACCTCTGATCCACAATTCTTTTCATACGTCCACTCCTTTTATTCTTGTCACTTCGGACCACAGCTTTTTCACTTTACTCATCTGATCACTCTTCTTTCATCCATTCGCTCTACATGTTCGAAGCATCTCAATATCCCTCTCCCATTCCATTTAACAAAACAAATTTAGTTACCCGGAAATCCTTACAGAAGTGCTGGTAAAAGTCACAAAACAAACGCAGTCGGAGCACCCTCACTATGTTACTTTGCCACGCATTGAACATGTTACCAACTATCGGTATTGCCAGCGAGAAGATGTCCAAGTGGAATTTCCAACATTTAAACTTTTTCCAGCCGAGAAATACGTTGACGCACTGATTGTTCTTCACTATGAGTTCGGTCTGCGAAACATGAATTCGTATTTTAGGTGGTTCAAGCGTAGAGGGAGTATAACGTAGAGATGACAAGCTAATTAAAATACCATGCATGAACGAGATCACAACATGTAAAATCTGCAAAGAATGAAAAGGACGGAGACATTATTTGTTGTCCTTGTCGGAAAATGAGCTATTGGGATCGCTATCGACCAAATTGGGAATAAGTTAAGTCAAGCTTCAATCCTGCATTTGATGGTACTTTTTATTTGGCCGGGTTTCAAGCGTTTTAGGAATACCAGCTGTGGTACTGATAAATAAATCTTAGTTGTTGGGTATAAATTTTTTATATGGACCCTAAATTTATCTAATACTGTACGCCCAGTTATAGGTATATAGAGGTGTTGGTTTCCGTACCTACAGATATGACGCCATAGTATAAAATGTTAGGAATTGTATACTCTATCTGAAAATTACCTAAAACAGTTCTTTCTGGCTAGCACTTTCAAGTTTTTGGTCCAAAATGAATGATATATTTTGCTCTCTGTTCTGAACACTCATCGTACTTGACTAAACGCTTTGTACTCATGTATTTGATTTAATTAAAAACTGAAGTATAGAGTGCGCGAAGATAATGAACTGGAATTAAATTTGATAGTCTAGTAAAAGTGCAAAGACTTTACGCAGTACAGAGTTTATTATATCATTGATTTATTCGTTGACGCGCACTCCAATAAATTTATTCGCATGATGTTTGTCTGATACGTACTGTCTCATATCTAGCCTATTACATGATAGGGGATTGTTCAATCATTTTAGGGCTAAATTTTGGTAGAGGTTGCAACACTGGTACTTTGAGTCTGTCCCTTTCGGGTATACGCTCTTGTCCATCCAAAATAATCCATTTTATTCTTACCCTAGGGTTCAAGTATTATTGTAAAATCAACCCATTGACGTTTCGCAAAAAAAGTCCTAGCGCTCTCCTTACTAATGTTTGCGCAAAATTTGAAAGTTTACACCGAATGGTTTTAGAAAGTGTAATAACGACAACTGCTGTAAAGATCTCTGACTACTCTATAGTATTGAGTTACTTTTCTTCTTTATTGTTTATTATTGCTAATAACAAAGTTTCGTATAAGTACTTACTTATTTTTCCAACCCGTCCAAGTTCCCGAAGTTAAGATATCTGTGCCCATAACATAACTCGTACTAACCGTATAAAACTCCGATATGATATGCAGTATATGAAAAAAGTCAACGATATGAAGTATGTACAATATTCGTTCCCTTCGGTTAGGCGGGAGTAGTGGCAGGATCATCGACACAGCCACCGCTACAGAGGGCACCACCAGCCATGAGAAAAATAGCCATCTGTAGTACCAACAGTTCCTTAAACTGACAGGGTGTTTTATGAACTGCAATAAGAAAAGGATAAAGGTACTTTTATGTTTTAATGTAGGTAATCAGACAGGCAACCTGATGGAAAGTTGTATGGGCCGATTAAGGACATCACCTACACCAAGGGCGTCCGCAATGCTTTGTTCATCTCTTCACTAATATTTTAGAGAGAAAAGATTTCAAAATTCACTTATTGGAAATTACGTTATTCCCGGGTGACCGTACCCGTAAAGGTGCCAGTACGCATTTAATTGAAGCTGGTGTTACGGGAATGAAGAGCGTCGATTGTTCACCAGCGTTGGTACGATATCGAGGGGCCTTTGGTCGTAAAATGACCAAGTTGCAAAATGTCCAGGTTATAAAATATCCAATTCGCTAAAATGTCTGTGTAATGGTCTGCCGCTGAGCCGTGGGTACGACGTCATGATTGTATGTGGGTAACAAAATGGATACTGTACTAAAATCTAATAGAAATAACACAGTTAAAAAATTGTGAAAGAGGTTTATTAAGAACTAGCCGTTTTCCGTACCTTCGTCCACGTAAAATTTGATTACTACATTCCGGACAAGTTTCCGGAGAATGACATTGGACTTATGTTACTCGTTGATAATGTAGCTTTCTATGGGAAGAAGAATTTTTAAAATCATTTTGAGTTTTTCGATCCACCCGGGTTTTCTCGGAGTTACTCTATAGTAATATTATGCATGTACTATAGATGCTAACTTTTGCCCGCGACTTCGTCAGCGTGGAGTAGGATGTTTTTTTTTTTTTATACCACTAAGGTGGCAAACAAGCTTGCGGCCTGCCTGATGGTAAGCAGTCACCGCAGCCTATGGACATTTTCAATACCAGGGGCATCACCCACGCGTTGCCGACCCCGTAAAAACCTTTTAACCCCTTTCTTGGAGAACTCGATGTTGTACTCTCCAGGGAAAACCTCTCGAGGTAGTTCATTCCACAACCTTAGTGTGCGTGGGAGAAAGTTCCTTTGAAACCGCACAGTTCGTGACCAATTTGGCTCCAAGGTGTGAGGATGAACTCCCTGTGGATGGCGAGCGGTGCGATGAAAGAATGTTGCTGTAGGCATAATGTCAAACAGTTCGTCAGAACAAACACCGTTGTACAAGCGATAGAACACACAAAGGGAGGCGAAATCATTCCGCTGACTCAGCGGCTCAATACCTCTTGTGAGCATAGTATCATCGACAATTCTCACAGCGCGCTTTTAGATCGAGTGTGACTCGATCCAGGACCAAGCTAATATGCCGGTGCTACCGCCCATAGATGAGAGCAATACTCCAGATGGGGTCTGACTTGAGCCTTGTAAAGGAGAAGCCGTTGCCCCGGCGTGAAGTATTGCTTTAATCTGTTATGTACACCCAGCTTTTTAGATGCGAGCTTGACCTTTTCTTTCAAATGACTGCGAAACTGGACGTCACTGGAGATGTCGACAACTAGAATATGTATGCTCTTAGAGATGGTAAGCGGTGTATCCTGGAACTGAGGAGCTACAACAAATGGAGTTTTCTTGGCGGTGAACGCCGTAAAGTTGCCTATGTCCTTCGTCAACGTTTTAGCTGTTTTCGCACCAAGTTTCATCAACATCGGTTAAGCGGTTTCAGCATGAAGAGGAAACAGAATGACAGACATACATTCGCATTTATAATATTAGTATGGGAGTATGGATATGCTGGATCGGCCGTGTGGTATCCGGCAGAGCAGAATAGCACCAACTCCTTACACTCGTGGGTGTCGTACGAGGCAACTAATGTTACCGAGGCAAAAGATATGGAGTCTCCGTAGAGTGGAAAATGGGCAGTAGCGTTTTCCATTAATATATTTATAACACTGTAATCTCCAACCCGCCTGCCAAGCGTGGAGATTATGGTTCTTACCTCCATTTTCTTGGAAAAGGTCCCAAGTCCTGCAGTAGACTGTTATGGGCTGAGCTGATGATGGATATACGAATTTCATGCTTTCTAATCTATGATTCTGTTTTAGACATTTAGCGACTTAGATATTTTACAACTTCGACAATTTTCAACCTAGACATTTTGCAACTTGAACATTTTGCACCCTGGACGAATAGCAACTTGGACATTTTGCGACCGAGGAGTAGTTGTCCTTTTTATTAAACAAAACTCGATCAAATCATACAGGAGAAATTCAAATGGATGTTACTAAGGAGTATCGTATGCATCTGCTCGTGATAGCAAACAACTTTTATTAAGGTATCAACTACGAAATCACGAAAAGGCATCAGCTGTTTCGTACAACATTGATAATTTGACCTGAGAGGGAGGTAAATGAGTAAGCGGGTCACCAGATGATTTTTTTATACCACTAAGGTGGCAACCGAGCATCGGTGCTAAGCAGTCACCGCAGCCTATGGACGATTGCAATACTAAGGGCATGAGATCCACGCGCTGCCGACCCTAAAAATTGTTTTTACCCCTTTAGATACCATAAGATAGCTCGATGTGTGCCTTACTTCAGTTTGCCTAGTATAAATTTTTTTGTCTGTCTGTCTGGTATGATAGAAAATTCCTTTGCGACTTACCGGTGGATGTATAGTTTTAGTACCACGAAGAATGTACTGAATGGTGTTGTAGGCAGTTTCCACGTATCGTTTTCTAGTCATCATGAAGTCGTTCATTGAATTTGGATATCTCTCCATTCTCTGTCTTATCTATGAAAATGATAAATTCCGAGTGTTCAGGCGTTTGCCGGTCTGGCTTTGGCCAGCGGGCCGAAAGGATGAGATCATAAAAGTATCTGTTGATTGGGCCCGCACTATTTTTTTTTTTTAAAGAATCAAT
Organism: Blastobasis lacticolella; assembly: GCA_905147135.1. Taxonomy (NCBI): domain Eukaryota; kingdom Metazoa; phylum Arthropoda; class Insecta; order Lepidoptera; family Blastobasidae; genus Blastobasis; species Blastobasis lacticolella. The sequence goes on from LR990041.1 coordinate 23,609,057, forward strand.
ATTTGATGTACCTATTTTGGCACTTTATTTCAATTTACCATATTTCGTTGAATATTTATTAGACACTGTTGATATTTTACTACATTGTATATGAATGTGTACATTCATTCAAGAGGGTTAAAAAAATGGATGGATTGTGTGGTGAGGGATATCATTGGAACACAGGCATGCGCTTTATGTACATGTATGTAATGAATCGCGGCCAAAGTAAATTAATAGCTGTCATCTTACTTCATCGTCAATGATCTCCTGGAAGTCCTTTAGTGGTACTTGTAATATGTCAGTGTGTTCCAAGGTGCGAGCAGTGATGTGGAGCGGTCGCATTGGGCCGTTCTCAAACTGTCCGATTATACCGCCCTGTGACAGAGATTCAGACGAAATTGTAAGAAAAAATTACATCCCATCCGTTAGCATGTAATCGACGAAGGAAAAAGCAAGGCCATATAAACTAGCTTCCTATCAAAGACACAAAAAACAAACTGCTCTGCGAATTTGAAATTTTATTTAATAACCACACTTCATCACATCAGCCGAAAGACGCCCACTGCTGAACATAGGCCTCCCCCAGAGATACCCACAAAGACCGGTCCTGTGTCTTCCGTATCCAACTGTTACCTGTGATCTTTATCAGGTCGTCGGTCCACCTTGTGGGAGGCCTATCCACGCTGCGTCACAATCACACTCGCCTAATCACACTTACGATGTGGGAAAACATCGTGATTTTACCAGCACATTCAGGCGACTGGATGTGTAACGATGCTCCAATCTGGCCAGGTTCTCCTGTTAGCCTGGTCACGGAGGTTAGGTAGCAGTGGCTCTACTGTAATTATCTGATCTGTTAATTCCTGGATTAATAACCATGGAACATGACCATTTAGAAACTGTATATTCACTCTGGTCTTGCAGCACTTCACATTGTACTGTTCAGGGAACAATAGCAGGCCGAGCGAAGTGGACTAAGAGAAGTAGGAAGGCTGACCCCGGGCCCTCGCTGGGCCCGACAACCGGAATTTAACGCCAAGATAATGATGATGAGGGAACATTAGTAAGCAAAGCGTTCCATTCCATAGCCACACACATTAGAAAGGTAGAAGCAACGGTATATTTCTTGCAGGATTTATTTTTATTGAGAGAAGCATACAGTCATATTTTTAGAAGAGTTTAACAAAATATGTGTTTTTATATTGCAATAGCTCGCTACGATGGTACTGAAATAACATTGTATATAATAGATAAAGTTAGGTAACATGAGCATAAATATGACAATGGAGTCAACTAATTTAATTACATAAAACAGACGCTTTAATCTAAGACGAATTGGAAAAGTATGTTTGCGATTTTCGTCTTGTAAGAACATAGAGATGTCTATGTCATTAAAATATTTATTGCGATCACTTGTTGCAGGTCTAAAAATGTGTTTTTACCATAATTTGTGTTGAAATAATTAATATGAAAAGTTAGTTTAGAACGTGAAGAGGTACAGTAATTTTTATTGACCTTTGTGATTTTCGCCACCTGTTTCTCGTTCCGGATGATTGCGATGCTGCCTCGGTGCACGATTGACAGCCAAGGCACTACATCCATCTCCCTGACTATGTCTTCGTCGGGCAAGAAGTACGCCGTGGTCACCACGTTGCATAGATGACGTTGCAACTCCTCTCCGCCTCTCAGTATGGTATCTAATGCGCGAAGAGTACTTGGAAAATAATAAATTAGTTAAAAATGAATTAACAAATAATCGTGGGCAAATTCACACATCGCCATCTAGCCATAAACTACAAAGCTTGTACTACGAGTGTATAATACTTTTACATACATACTACATACACCCTTAATAGTAGTTTATCTACACTCATAGCGTAATGTTCCAATTTCATATTCGAAAACAGTTGTTGAAGGCTACACTTTTTTAACGCCAGTCTATAAAATTAAAAAAAAATACTTTTCGATACAGCATTTCCCATACTAATTTCATTACAGCTGTAATGTAAAATAACTTTTAAATCAATATGAACACTTATATTTTTTTAATTTTTGTCGAGCGCTGAGACACGGCGAAATGTAGGCTGAATAACTAAATGTCTTTGACAAATTCAAAATTCAAATTCAAGATTCAAATTTTCCTGTTTATATTTGTGTGTAATTATTTTCCCGCTAAACAGAATATTTTTTCTAATTGTTGTAATTTGTGTTTGTGAATGTTTTTTCTTGTTTGAAGCAAATTAAAGTGAAAGTAGTAAAGTGAATTTCCCGCCGCTTGATATCCTCGACGCGTAGATACTCGTACTACAGAACTGACTCGTAGCTTACTTCCAGCAAAGTTGAGAAAATTATAGGTACGATATTTTAACATAAAAATATGAGTATAAACTACTATTATGCAACTGCCATATGAAAGGGGGTATTAAAACATGAGTGTCTGTTTATCATGAGGCGTAGCCGAGTATGATAATAGTTTGACATGAGTGTTTCAATACTTAATTATATGCAGTTGCATACATTACTTTATCTACACTCATATTTTGAAGTTAAAATTTCGTACCTATAATGTTCTCAACTTTGCTGGAAGTAAACTGCGAGTCAGTTCTATTGTACCTAAGCGTCGAGGATATCAAGCGGCGGGAAATTCACTTCACTATATTCACAATTACAATATTTATTTGCTTTAACGAAGAAAAAACATTCACAACACACAAATTACAACAATTGAAAATATATATTCTGTGTGGCGGGACACACAAATACAAACAGGAAATTTTGAATTTAGTATTGGTATTCAGCCTACATTTCGCCTTGTCTCGGCGCCCTACAAAAATTTAAAAAATAAAAGTGTTTCATAATAATTAAAAAGTTATTTTTCGATACAGCTGTCATGAAAGTAGTATGGGAAATGCTGTATCGAAAAGTATTTTTTTTTTAATTTTATAAGCTGGCGTGAAAAACGTATACCCTTAAACGACTGTTTTCGAATATGTTATTGGAACATTACGCTATGAGTGTTGATAAAAGCAATTACCTAATACTGGCAACTGGCTAATGTAACCACCTATCTACGGGCGAGAACAACATTACTTACTTTTTATAAAAATAAAAGTTTAAATCTTCTTTCAATATCGCACTGATACGTTCTGACATCGTTAATTGTATCCCTACGCCTTGAGATCTGTAACAATATTAATATAATATAATTTAATTAAAAACATAATCATGGTAAAATGTTCGGATTTACAGTGTATTTTCAAAAGAAAGATTCATTTCTTTTCCACCATAAAGACTTGAATTTATCGCTTAGTCATTGTTTGTTATAATATACATATTATGTTTATGTATTTTTGTCATAACTTCGATTTTATTTCTTGTAATTATCCTTTTTGCATTTCTTACTTTCACTGTGTGGTGTTTGTATTATAAAAGTACTTAGTATTTCAAATGTAAATTGCCTACATTATTCGATTCCGACGTCCATATCCATGTAAATGGTTATCTGGGAGAGATCGATATTGGCGATAAGATCGCCCTTGTACTTTGTAATCTTAGTTTGTCTGTATTTACTATCCTGTAAATGTAGGTATAATAAAGAGCCTCTTTATAGCGCAGTCGGCTATAGTTTTTTTAAATTGGTGACATATTTTGTTTGGGGTAGGCTTGGATTTTTTTATCCCAGGGATCAAAAATAGGGATATATATTTTATATTCATATTATATGTGCTTTGCCGTAGTTTGGTTGTCAATGTATGAATGTGTGACCATGTACGTACACACAGCATGACATAGTTTCGCGTGCGACAGTATATTCGCAGGATTCTGTCTTTATTTCTTATTTAGTCTCATCATCATCCTAGCGGTGCTGCAAACGCTGTCCTACACTACATAAATAAATTTTTATTTGGTCAAAATAGCTACGAGGATTATTTATTTACTACCTGCAGCTGTACCTATTGTATTTTGTGTTTGGTTACACTATCTAACTATCCAACAATTTTCTTTTCAATTAATACTTTTGAGGATCTTGAGGATCACCTTGTCCACCAGTACTTGAAATGGTGAATAACTCGTTCTATAAATTCTTTATCAAGTCTCTCTGTTTCAAGAAAACTTCTCAGTTGACTGATTCCATGACTGAATAACGTGTCTCCGCGATATTGCAGCACTAACAGTGTTTGACAGGATGATGTTATGTACCTGTAAACAAAAAGATATAAAGAGAACATTCTATCATTGCACCGCTGGCCACCGACAGGGAGTTCATCCTCACACCTTGGAGCCAAATTGGTCGCGAACTGTGCGGTTCCAAACTGTCTTCCACGTACACTAGGGTTGTGGAATGAACTACCTGAAGAGGTGTTCCCTGGAGAGTACAATATGGAGATTTTCAAGAAAGGGGTGAAAAGGTTTTTACGGAGTCGGCGACGCGTAGATGATGCCCCTGGTATTGCAAACGTTCATAGGCGGTGACTGCTTACTATCAGGCAGTCCGTAAGCTTGTTTGCCACCTGTGTAGTATAATAAAAGAAAAAAATAGTTTTTTTTTAGAGGATTTTAAATTCAAATATTACAAAAAAACTAGCTTTATTAGAAAATACCTATTAAATTATATTATACGAGTTTATCATAATAATGGAATTGGAATTAGAAATACTATACATTACCAATTAACAAGACTCAGTGAAAGGAACACCACGACCAAGCCCGTCTTGGTACGGTCCAAATGAAACAGCCCGAGGTTCATCCTTGTGAGGCCACATTGAGCTAAACTAATACTTTGGGCGTAGATCTACAATCAAAGACATAATTGGTATTATATTTAAATGTATTTATTATAAAAAATCGGCAGGAATCGGCGGCTAGGCAGGAATTTGACTGCCATCTCATCTGGAGGCAAGTGACGATGCGGCCGAAGATACAAGAACACGAAAAGGAGCACGCTTGTTTTTAAACAGCTTATTCACTCTGGCCTTGTATGAGTCTAGATTGTACGTATTTAGTAACACATTAGGGGCACATTTTTCTATTCCTCAGCCGTATGCATTATAAAAGTCGAGCAAAAGCGTACTTCAATCGAAAAAGGCGATATAATTTCGCGCCACAAGAAGGTAACGGAACCACTAGTCTAGTATAGATTATCGTGATCACGCCTAATTTCCTTGACTTTTTCTATTGAACCGTACATTTTAGGTGAGAAAGCAGTGAAATGGCTGCCTATAAAAAAGGTATAAAGTCAGAAACGAACGTCATGCAGCTGCTTATACGTCGGTTCCCAGTTCAAGTCGATGAAGGCAGGCGCCCAGCAGCCGTTGACTCGCTCCAGGTGGGCGAGATGGCCGCTCTTCGTCCACGTGAACTCGATGCAATCCGTCGTGAAGTAAGCACTCGCACCGAGTAACAGGAGACATAAGTAAATTTGCCATTTCACTATCTGGATGTGGAATTACTAATAAAAAAAATGTTTTACGGCAGACATATTGGCAAGCGGGCCACCTGATGGAAAGTGGTCATCGCCGCCGAAGGACATCAGAAACAGCAGAGGAGTATCATAATATATTAATCATTATAATATTATTTCCATGAATACATGATGATGATGGTTTAAACACATGGAGAAGATGGATAAAATACGACTTCGAAAGATATCTATCATGCGAATGTGAACGGAAGGGTTGGTAGAGGGCGCTTGAGAAGGAGATGTAAGTACTGATTAAATATAAATGACCTGCTCCAAAAAGGGTAGGTCAGGAGTACCCTCAACCGGCGTAAATGCATGAAAGATGTATGAATGTGGAAAAGACGATAGAGGTGCGTCTGGATCGTAGTTTGTGGCACTCGATAGTCTCTGACTATGGAGGGGGGGGGGGGCAAGTCTTTCTTCCACCACGGTAGTCGCTGCAGAACTAGGTAGAAGTCGGCATTGACCGTTAAGATGTCGATAATGATATTGGCCGTGTGGTGTCCGGCAGAGTAAAATAGCACCAACCCCTTACACTCGTGGATGTCGTACAAGGCGACCAATGTTTTTGAGGCAATCTATAGTCTCCATATGGAGTCAAAATCTCCAAAATGGGCAGCAGCGTTTTCTATTGTAACTCCAACCCGCCTGCCAAGCGTGGAGATTATGGAAATAGCCTCCCCTTTCATGGGAGAGGCCCTAAGTCCTGCAGTAGGCTGTTATGGGCTGTGATGATGATGATATTGATACTTACCATAATATACGGCAGCTTGGAAGTCGGCTTATCGACGATGTAGTTGAAGTAGCCAGTGACGAGGTACATGTGAGCGTACGAGGCGGCGACTTCGGTCAAGAAGTAAACGTTATCTGTAAGCGTGGTGCTCATCAAAGTCCTCAGCACGATACGCATGGGCAAGGTGCCGATCACGTCAGCGAGGAAACCGCGACTGATGTAGTGCAGGGCGCGTTTGCGCATGCTCCTGATTACTAGACCCTTTTCTTCGTAGTATGGCAGCACCTGGAATTTCAACATTCATCAGTATGTGCCGCGGGTGCCAATCGGCTCCAGCGGCGTCAACCCGTTTCCGTAATAGAAAAGTTGACGAAGTCTTTCTGATTTCAGTGTTGCGGACCTTGATCAATCTCGCTTCACTAACAGTATTAGGAGGCCCACCAAACGAGTTTCAATTTTGTTATGGTGCTGAAAACAACATACATCAGTATCGTCAAATACGTTGATACGATTAACGAAATTCGGCAGATGGATGCCGGATGCGACATACCAAGGACAGGGTCCATTGGTGTTTATTGGGGGAGACCTATAAGTGGCTAACTAGCTACATACGAAACTGCGGCAGGGACAATCTAGGAGGCAAGCGTGCAGTTGATACTAATCCTCACATCCTCATAAACTATCTTTCAAACAAAATTACACAAAGGATAAACAAAATAATGCGCCTCTGTCTGTGCAAAAAAATCTGTGTGCCATAGAAAAGTGCGATTATTAAATAATTTGATAAATTCTGTGCGTCGTTTCTACGTTCTACGTTATGTATAACACTTGATTGAAGATAGTTTAAACGACTGAACGCCAACGTACGTACGTAACGTAACGAACGTAATTTTAAAAATTCATATGAAAACTGGGCATTGAAATATTTATTTATTTATTGGAGCACCAACAGCTATATAAAACATAATAAATATTTACTTAGAACCAACAAGCCAATTACAGGTCCTCGCTAGTAACCACATGAAGAAGTAATATCATGTCACAGTCCCTGTTACATGCCACACCCTATGCTTAAAGTGACTGGCTCAAAAGACTTGAATCCAGACCCGTGAAGAAAGCTATAAAAAATCACTAACCGTTAATTTAAACATTATATCTATCAGTGATATGCAACGGCAAACGAGGATACCATAGTTCAAATACTTCTTGTACTGGGCTCCACTGCCACCTGAAATCATACTAGGATCGTTAGTAATTTTTTTTTTATGTCATACGATAGGCAAACAGGCAGGCGGGCCACCTGATTGAAAGTGATCACCACTGTCTATAGAGATTAGCAACACCGAGACTATCGCCAATGCGTTGCCCACCTCTATAACACGTTACTGTGGCAGCAAAAAGGCAAATATCCCTCCACTGCCAAAGCCACGGTTTCCCAAATTCCCACCCCATGGAGCTCTGGAAACCTTACTTACTTACCGGCAGAAACACAATACTATTTAAAAGAGTATTGTTTAGCTGCGGTATTCTGTAATGTGGAGGTACTTCCCCAGTCGGGCGGCTCCAATTCAATATAACATAAAAGCAAGCGAAGAGCTAAAGCTAAGAATCATCATCAAGCAAGAAAACTGCATCGAAATTAGTTTTATTCTATATAAATAATAAATTATTTCATCAACAGCAATATGGCTTCACAAAAGGCCGCCATACTACCGAAGCTGGTATTAGCATCATTGAGACCGTTTCTCTTTCTTCTTTATTTTGATGACCTTCCATACATGCTGCAGATCACTGCTGGTATAGTTTTGTTTGCTGACGATACTTCACTGATATTTAAAATTAATAGGAAAGATAATAATATAGACGAAGTAAACTGTGCTCTTCAGAATTAACTTCATTGGTTTACGATTAATAACTTAGTCTTAAACTCTAAAAAAAGAAAATGCGTTCATTTTTGCCTTCCTAATGTACAAAGTAATCAATGTAATGTTATCTATACTAATATTATAAAGAGGAAATGTTTGATTTTTTGTTTGTTTGTTTGTTTGTTTGTTTGTAATGAATAGGCTTCGAAACTACTGGACCGATTTTAAAAATTCTTTCACCGTTGGAAAGCTACACTATCCCCGGGTGACATAGGCTATATAATATTTTCTAAAAAATTACGGATCATTAATAGAACTTCAATAATGTAACCCAAGGTGTAAAAAATACCCAAAAAATTCCTTATATCGCGTGTGCTGCGAAAACTAATGATGATAGAGCAAAATAATGTACTACGACTTTGCAGAACACATCACTGTCTACAAAAAATGCTGCGACAGTATATGTCTAACTATTATAGTTATGTCACAATAAGTGCTCTTTTATTTTCAAAATTTAATTAAAATGCCGCCGCTAAAAAACGCTCTTTAATTGTACCTTGGTATTGATCCTTATCAAAATCAATTACTTCATATTCACGACTGCTTCAATACCTTTATATAACTTTTTGAATTATTCAATTCAGACATTCCATTTCAAAGATATCACGAGTTTAAAAATGTGAATATTAGAAAAAAGTCGCGTGTTCGCCGCTCAGTCCGCTCGACTATCTAGGCAGCACGGGGTACGTACGGGAGGGGAATCAATGTCAAGAAATACGGCCGTCAGGAGCCGGGTCGCCCCCTTCCCTCTAAAATGGTTGAGGAGACGGTTGGAAATTTGTGATCGTAATATGGTGTCCTGTTTGTAACGGGACACTACTCAGTACATACTTAGGTATAATATAATTACTTCATATTATAAAACGGAGTCCCACGCCGTGTCTTACTGTCAGTCTGTTCGCGATAAACTCAAGAACTACTGAACGGATTTTCATGCGGTATTCACACACAAACTACATAGTGCGGTTTTAGACAACGTGATTCATGACGAAGGTTCAGGTGTATAATTTGTTAATAGGTTTACTACCCGTGCGAAACCGGGGCGGGCCGCTAGTATTAAATAAAACGCAACTTGAGTTGGTTGAGAAAACTATTTTCTTAGGCGTTATTATAGATTCAAAAATTCAATGGGGCTCACATATTGAATCATTGGCTATTAAGTAGGTTAAGTTCGGCGGATGAGCTGGCTTAACTTTCCCTTTGGTTTCCGTTAGATTTTTGACTTTTGAAAAGGGATTAAATGACGTAATCCTAATTCAATAAATACTTATTAATTTTCATCCGTTTGGGAGCTACGATAAACAGACCGACAAACGCCGCCACAGATACACACGTCATAGTTACAACATCCCTCTTTTTTCGTTGGGGGTTAAAATTATTGTAAAAAGTATCTGCGGGAAATCCGATCTTATCAACAATAACTCAATAGTAGTCAAATAAATTAGACAAAGTGGCATAAAAAGAGCTTACTCGAGGCTCCGTCTATGCTCTATGTACAAAATCTTTGCGATTAGTAGTACAAGACCCTTAGATAAGTTAGAGAGATGGCCCACGGGATACCCCAAGAACCAGTGGATAGACATCTCTAAGTCGGATGCGAGAGCTGGGAATGACGAGAGATATTGCTTTCTGCGACTTTCACGACTACAAAATATTTTGGTTGGTCACTTCCCACAAAATCGTTGGTGGCCTAATGATTAGCGGGCCCGACTCCTAATCGAAAGATACGGAGTTCGATTCCCAATGCCGTCATGTAAATGATATTTTCTGAGTTATGTACAATGTACATTAGTTGCGTCATGACCTGTGATCTTACCGTAAGAGAAATCTGCACGTTCGGGCGTTTGAATGTGTAACCAATCTGATCTGGTTCCCCTGGTAGCAGGTTCGCGAGATTAGATAGTAGTCGCTCCACTGTAATTACCTAATCTGCCAAATCCTTGATCTTGGTCAAAGCGGACCCCAATTGTTCGCGTGCGAGCAAAACCGGGATATTGACAACAAACTCAAACCCTTCTGTCGATAAACAATTTGTGGAGATCTTTCACAGCGAATCTAAATATTATGTTTACCTATAACAAATCAAATTAAAGTTGTCTGTTTTGTTTTTGCCTTAGGAATTTTCGAAAAATTTTCAGGATTGTACTGGATATCTATTTATATAATACTGAGACTTCATCTAATATCAGGGTCAATCTCGCTTCGCCAACAGCAGGCGCCCAAACGAGTGACAAGCTCGTTGCTGTACTAAAATTTAATTAAGTGTCTAAGGTTGCCTGGAAGAAATCTGTTTAAGATATAAGACTGCCGGTTGCTTTTTCTTTTTTCCTTTGTTATTGTTATATTTATAAGAATAAGTATAAGAAATATTTATTTACACAAACAGAAACACCACAACACAAAAATTTGGAAAACACCACATTTTGTAACACAGAAGAAAAGAAAAAGTACATAAAAATTAACAAAAAAGCACATAAAAGCAGAAGCAAATAAAAGCTATCACAGTGTTGATGCGAATGGTAGAAGATAAGTGGTGTGTGTTAGTGGTGTAATGCATGTGTAAAAGGGACCTCACTCAGCATTTTGCCTCGGTGCGAACCGAAGCGCTGGTTTTCAGTGGGACCCGCCACTATTTGTGTATAAGCAATGAATAATTCATTCATTTAACTAGTTTCAAAGTCCGCAATGGTCACCCATCCTGGTTAAACTACGTGGATACTTAACAAAGAGAGACAACAAGATACCTTGTACGCTAATTAATATGATGGAAGCAATTGCACTTAGTGCACGGAAGAACATCCATATCATGGTGTATCTGTAAAAATAGAACAATTGTTAATTTGTAGGAACAGTACAGTGCCTCAAGGGTCGTGATAAACAAGGTCAAATTATTATATTTTTCATAACAAGGATTTATTGAGCGTTCTCTATGATCAGTCAGAGAATTTGTCAGACTAATCAAACGAGCCCAAACTCGATGCATACCCCATTTGATACCCCTGGTATTGCAAATATCTATAGGCTGCTGTACCTGCTTACGTGGCGGGCCATGTGCTTGTTTTCCACGTTAGTGGTACAACAAAAATCTTATCAGGTGGTATACTCTGTCAAACCTGTGGAGTCCGCCCGAGTGAGTTACACCGCCTTATCTATTTCTGCCGCCAAGCAACTATGCTAGCATTATTGTAATCCGGTTTGAAGGATAAGGTAGCGCAATTGCAGACATAAGAAACTCCATCTTCAACCTCACGGTGACAACGCACGTCAACGTCTCTAAGGGTTTGGTTCTGCATTGGTCACTGCATTAGCATTAGTCTTAGCATTAAAAAAATCTTTACAGTACTGATCTGATCAAGGAATATTGTCTCTTATGGTCCGGTTTTTCGGTTTGTACAGCTAAATTCTTACGTGAAGTCCAATATAAAGATCTGACCTTGATTCAGGATCATGACGAATGCTGTAGGGGATTCTGTACAGTGATGCTCGCTTATTCATATGATCGGCGTCAATCTCTTGCATTATAGAGTTTCGAGAATGAAAAACGCGTTCGCGCAACGTCAGTTTATACTGGTCATGAAATCAAATTAAATATTATTCGGTAAGAGTATACATAGTAATAGCCACAGACAACCGGCTCCCAAGACTTTTTCAACCAGTTTGTGGGTCAACAGCAGAAGACATTGGTCAACCTCGTTTCGCTAACAGTACCCACCTAAGGAGTGGCGAGCTTGTTGCGGTGGTGAACTTCTAATAGCCTCAAAGAATGAAACGGTCACAAATCCAATTCCCGAAATCTACGTGGGTTGCTTAACTCTAGTTATCGGCCACGCAAACACCTGCTACTAGACGGAGATATTGGCTATCTCACGGAGTAATTACCTGATCTGCTAACTCCTGGATCATAGTTTAGGCGTACTTTGGACCCTCACGCGCCGGAGCTCAACCGAGACATTAACGCAAAGATGATTATTTTTTGTATATACAAAATAAATCATCGAAATGAACCATCGGACCATCTGCCTGCTAAAATTCTGGATCACGGTCAAGCTTACCTCGAACTTGATAAGAATTGAAGAACTCTAAGAAGAATTAAACTTACATCGCCATGTTGTGTTAAATATTCTTTGAATATTTTATTATATATTGGCCCAAACTTATCCATACAGTGTTTTAAATGCATCCAATCTTCGGGATATCGTTTGATTATTTGGAAAAATTGTTTTCTTTCCACAGTGATCACCTATTTCAGAGGAAACCAGGTAAAACAAATAAAGTAAATATTATGTGCAGAGTAAATATAGACATATTAAAATGGCAACCAAAAAATGTATAAAACATCAATTTACTTCACAATCCGTTGCTGCCATGTACGTCCTAAAGGAACCACTACCAAAAAACACGGCTCCTAAAGACAGCATTTGCCCACTCCCTTCGTAATACCTTATTAGCTCATTATTAAGTCCAAAATATTCACATCGCACTTGACCCTGCAAGAAAGAGACTTAGTCAAGAGACTGTTATAGAAGTTCTACCTCATTTGCACGAAATTAAAATACAATCTTGCTTGTGCCAGAGAGCTGATTCCGCTAGCTAGCTTAAGTCACGTCGATGTTTTGAACAGCCATGTCAGACGTAATGAAAATAAAACCACAGGACTAATTGTGCGTATCAAGTCATACTCGTAAAAGGCATAGCCCAAGTAGAAGCTAAAATTGTCATAACTTTTACGAAAAAGCTATTGTGGCAAAACACTGAGGTATTGAGATCAGGGAGAGCGTATACTGAGTGCAATGGAAAGTGTTGGTAATTCGACGAGCTTTCAAGATGACATTAAAATAAAAGAGATTCATTTTAATCGTCAATTATACATGGCGCGATTCAGTGCTCATCTATCAAACATACACAAAGAAAAATAATATTGATTGAAATGTTTGAATTTTTTTAAATCGGACCAATTTTAGCGGGTGATGATCATTTAGCAACATGGGCTAGCTACACTCAATTTAGGATGTAACTTGAGCGAAATTTCCTCCTGCCTGACTCTAAGGACAAACTTGATATAATAGTTCAGTGCAGAGCCGTATATTTTACAAGGAGAAAAAACTTGATTTTTCTTTTCTTTAATTGCCAAATTAAAAACCAGTTTTAATTGTCATTGCCAGTAGATTTCAACGTTACGGATGTTTAAATAAAACTTATATCGTAAGGTAGTTTATTTAACTTACATTAACCAACCAAGTGACATTCCTTAGGGGCACGCCAAAAATCGCTAAGCTGGCAATTTTGGGTATGATCAGAAATTTTGCATGATTACCCAGTTCTTTTACGAGATCTGTATTAGCCCCTGAAAATATTTTCGAGGATGCTATTATCTTTTCAGCAATGGCACCTTGAAACTTCCAATGAATATCCTTGGGTTCGTCCTTCAAAATGTTTGGAGTGAGGACGTCCATACCATGAAAATATTTCCAATGACATATTAGATGTCGATCCATGCGCTTTAGTAGATCAGGATGGATCCTGTGATCTATAAAGTGTTTCTTAATGCTTGCGACAAAGTAATGGTACGAAGTTTTGTCTCTGTATTTCAAATACAACGAAGCAACGAATTTGACTTTTATGTAAAGCATAAGAATATACGATATACATCGTATAATCATTCCCACTAGCAACTCTAACCGTGTATGTGCTATGACTTCATTGAATACCAATTCAAACAAATATGCAATGAAAAGGTGAGTATAACCTTTGGCATCTTGGTCACAATCAGTCCCGAAGCTATAATGAGGGCAGACGGTGCTTCCGAACAGATACATCGTACTGAGTTGATCTGGCAGGAAACGATGCAATTCATAAAGGAAATATGCAGCCACGTACGCGAAACAAAACTCAACCATCATCAATTTATAGAAAATTACATCCATTGGATCATACTGTCTGTCGTATTCTTTTCGCGTAGCTTTTGTGAAAAGCAAATATATTTTTAACAGTCTATTGAATTTCAAAATAAAGTACATTTCTTTCTTGCCCGTAATAAGGGTAACATGTTCGAATGGAATGGTGGACAATAAATCAATTATGAACTTTTGAGACTTAACTCGGTTTATCAGAATAGTATAAAGTTCAAGATTTTTATTAATGACGTTTTTAGGCCAAGTCATAAGAGAAACTATAATATCTGCGAAATAAACACAAGTCACACCAAAGTCGAAGTACCAGAACCACAATGGTTTTGTTTTCCTTATTATGCTTGGTGGGTACAGAATAAGAACGAGACACACCAAAACCAGCATTAGACGTCTCCATACTTTATCGAAAGCGCTGTTTGGTAGTAAAATCCACGGGAATTCTGTTTTGGCGAATAAGGTTTTTTTCTTAAGCGCCATATCACTACACAATACCAATTGTCCAATATACTTAGGACAGTGGTACGATTCATGTTCTATCGGAATTTTTTCATTAATGTCACGTCCTGACGTCCTGAGTTTGTTAGCTTCTAAAATGTCGTGAATCTGCCACCATCGTTTTTTAAGCCAATCAATATCTTCCTCCTCAGATCTATCCATAGGTAAAGCTTTAGTTTTCATCCTCATTAAAGTACGAGCATGGTTAACTTTATCCCAAATACGATCTATAATTTTCTCACGATCCTCAGGGAATATGTGCAAAGCTGTTATGATGTCTTTCCGACAAACTGTGTATATTTCACAGTAAGTAAGACAATGAATTATCACTTTTCTATGCAATGGAGGACAATAGAAAGAAATATCTCCGATAAGAGTTCCACTCGTAATCGAAAGCGTGGGAGAAGACGCGTCATCTGCGGATATAAATTGTGCTATACCAGATTTCAAATAATATAAACTGGAGTAGCAATGGAGTCCGATGAAAAATCTCTCCTGCGGCATCTTGTATTCGAGGGAGATAAACTGCCCCAGCCATCGCTGGAATGGTATTGAAGTATCCCTAAGAATCGGACTATGATAGTAAACAGGCCAGACTAAGTCATAATTTATTTCGAATCTCAAATATCTTGGTAGTTCCATTATTACATCAGGCATTCTAGTGATTCCGTTGTGTTTCTTCCACATTAATTGGTAGAATTTCTCCACACTGTCATATACCGATGGCGCCGGGTTGCGTCTCCTGGTTTCCGCAATAATTCTCTGAACGCGCGGGTGGAAATCACAGATTCTTCTCAAACGCAAGAGGTATTCTGCGAATAATTTCGGTATGATGATGAAAATCGCGAATGTGTAACTGAATATGAGCATCGCAATAGCTACGAGGAATCCAGCGTAAGTTGCGGGTTTGATTTCATCGACAAGCTTATCAAGAATGAACGATAAAGACAACGCTGCAGCAGACACGTATGCAACATTATCGCGTACTTCTGGGAACTGTAACAAAGCAAATTATTTGTATATAAACATCAAGAAAGAGTCATCATCATCTGCGGCTACTGCCAAGGGTCTGCTTTCCTGCTTTGTTTTCTCCACTTTGCTCGATCTTCGACATCCTCACCTCGTAAGCTGTTATATATAAATAGCATTATTATTATTATTATTAACATTTGTATATAAACAGTATTATAATGCTAATTTTAATAGACTTTAATGGTCAATGGTAGAAATACCAATAGACGGCGATTTTAAAAGGTGAAGACGTGAAGACCTTCTGCAGGCCTTTTGACATCTCTGTGAAAACCGAGAAGGCAAGCCGCCTGACGAGAAGCTGTAGCTGCCGCCTAATAGATCTCCACTTAGAAAGTTTGACAAATAGATTGAGCTCAACTGCTGATGCAGACAAAAGACAGGTAACGTAAGGGTACGGACTACGGACTCAATAAAAAAAAATTAAATAATATTAAGCCCACCGTTACATAAAACCAATCATAAACAAATATACATAAAATTAAGTATAAACCAAACCATGTAACAGATAGTTGGAACAGATTATAAAATCATCTCATCAATCATCATAAACAAATCAACAATCAATCAATCAATCAATAACAAAATGGAACAGATTTTATAATGTGTTCCAACTTTCTGTAACATCAACGATCGAATGATCTATCCCTCTTTACACGAATGCTAATGTATCGTTATACATATTTTTCATCTCACGGGACAAAGCTGATATGCCTTTTTATTTGCTTAGGTTCACTACCTCATTTCTCACATTACCTTCTAAACTAAGGTTTAAAATTTTTTTAATTTTTTTTGTTACTAAGCAAACCCTGCTCACTCATCTCACCTTTATTAAATAAAATTTTACCACTTTTATTTATTTTTTAGTTCATTTTACAGTTTTACAGCAGTTTTAAAACAAACGTATAAAACACATACGTACCTTGTGAATGACGTATAAACGCCAGTCGTATATATTATTTGGATCTGTACAGTTTTTACATAGACCATGAGCTGTGAACAGCAGTATCAGACAACTTACACAGTTGATAATAAGCGCTAAAATCATTATATATCCAATCAATAGTTTAGCAGTTGAATGAGTCTCAAACAAAGAAAAGTGTTCTACGACTCTATAAATGCTGAAAATTAAGTTTAACTAGATATAAACAAAAACATTATCTTATCAACTATCAACATCTAACTTAAAGGATCACACTGTAACAGAATTTTAGGTATGCTTAGATAGTGTAACAAAGCATTTTACTCACACGAAGAAGTAACTGTAGAACAAGATGTTGGGCCACAGTTGCACCGCGGGGCAGTCCTCGCCGTGACCCATCATGGTGAATAAGGGCATTATGGATATCAGGTCCATTATGAGTTTGAGCCCAGATTTCTTTGGGTGTAACCTCTTAACTGCTTGCTCTGTTAATTGTCTACAAACAACATATAGATGTTATTCCTAAAATTGTTTTCCGTTCAACTTTATTTTTTTAACGCTACGCATAAAACGCGCTGATAGAATAGAATACAACAAAATAATCTTGATAGCTCACTTGGTAAGTGGTAACTGTCGCCCATAACATCTACGATTGATGCATTTAGGTTGCAAGCAACCAAAATGCAGAACCACAGGTGAGTTGTCACTGTGAGGACTAAGATGAAATACCTCATGCCTGTAACTGTGCTGGCTACGTGATCCTTCAAACCGGGTCACAACAATCTATTCTATTGACTTATGTTAATTTGTGTGGGTGTAGCATATTACCTACATGGGCGTGGTTGCATAATGGATGGTTTATGGGGCCTCACCTCCATTTTAAGGGCTCAGGCCAATAATCACCTGGACAAGATCCACCTGCTCGCAGACAGACAAGGGTCTGGCGAGACGGCTTCTCCTTTAAAGGCTTCCATACATACACACCTAAGGGTATAGACTATAGTGAGATTTACCTGTGTAAAATATGCAGAAAAAGATCAATCCCATATATTACATCACATACCAGCAGTAAATATCCCAAAGATACATAGTATTCATTTTTCTCTAAGTCTTTTGTGCAATATGTAACTGGGTAAACTGATAACAATGGCCCCTGCAAATCAAAGTACGTTATACAGATTATACCCTGCAGTTACACTACATATATAAACGGCGAGTCACATTGACGAGGTGCACTGCACGTTGGGCAAAACCTGCAATCCAAGCCCGAAACGTTAGCTTTGATGTATGAATATTTTCTACATTTTTAATGTTCGTGCAGCGTGCGGCGCGATGTCAGTAGATTTCAACATGAGACGTTACACTTGACTGTTTATTTTTATAAACAGTTAGAATCTTTCGTCTTAATGTAACATAGTTTCCTCGCATAATATATTATATTTCTTCGCTTCGTTCTTCAGATATAACTTACCAGGTAGTCCTTTAAACCTACAAGGCAGCTCCGCACGTTTCAAGAGATTTTGAAATAGATAACTTTATCGATTCTCTTTTTTTTTCTTTGCGTACGTACAGCCCTACCTTAGCCTTCTGTTAAGCTCATTCTTTTTTCTTGCGAGGCAGCGATCGCACGCGTACGCAGCAATGTCTAACAAAAGACAAAATATTTCGGATGACGATAAAACATTAAAGAAGTGTAAAAGAAAGATATAAGAAATTGAAGTAAAGCAGAAAAGAAAGCGTCGTCGCATATTGAATTCGTCAGAATCTGGTGAATACCTACCTGCAAAATTTTAGTGTTACCGACCACAGAAATGAAACAAAAAAACAGAATCCATGTTACCTTAAAGAGATGTGGTGCATGCAAGGTGTGACAATCTCCTTTGTTGTACATGACATACACTCTTCGGGTCTTACAACGCGCCGCCATTTCGTAGCGTTCGGACATATTTTTCCTCGACGAAAAATATTTTAATATGCCGTCATGTGTAGTGAAATCGTGTAAAAGTTACTGGAAAAAATGTAACAAGGCAGAAGGAATTACCTACCACGCGTAAGTAACTATGATTCGTGCTACTTTTTTTATTAATGCATTATTTACTTTGGTGCCAATTTCGAACAAAAGTACAACGATGTGGCTACCTGTTTTTCGGGAAAATTCCCATAAAATGGGGAATTCTTTATTAAATTTATGACTTAGATCAGGTTTAGAATTTTTATTACCTATCGTATCGGTTTAGAATTTTTATTACCTATCGTATCTGCAAAGAACTTGAATGATTATAATTATAGTCTACCCTACGTACTGCTATGATGTAAGCATAGTAGTCCGATTTTATAAATAAATAATATAACACCGCTTTCTGCGGAGCCCTTATTATTTTCGATCCCGATTTTATTTTAACCGGGTTATATTATTTAGTGGGTTTCCTAGAAATAAAAACCGTAAAGACGATTGGATTCTAATTATACGAAACTGTAGAAGAGAAACCAATTGGAACCCATCATCTGCGAGTACGGTGTGCAGTGCACATTTTGATGACGTGGATTTTATAACAACCGCGAAGGGGCTATACGATGCTTGGTTCCGTAAGCGTTTCCAAAACGGGTAAATTAACTGTTGTTGTGTTGTGAGTTTGTAACTAGTAACAAGCTATGCTATTCCAATTATTGTGCTGAACAGCCTTAAAATTATCTTCAAGCAGTGTGCACAAACATTGCTTGGGTTGGTATCTTAAACATTAATGTAAGTTACCATTTAACAAGCTAAGTCGCTTCATCCACATTTAACATTTAACGAATGATTTTTAAACGTGTAGATTGAAGCAGACTTATAATGATTCGATAGCTAAATAACTAGGTCAAAAGTTTCTTCGAATACTTTTTTTAAATTACGTGCAGTTTCGCCATTTTCCTAGTACTTTAATCCACTTGTCACCGTTCTGACTAACCTCTCTCGCTTCTTCCAGTTCCGCACTCATCATCTTTTCGTACATGCTCGACGATTTAGTAGCCTAAACTTAAATCTTTCTTTGTGTTAAATATCTCCGATTTGATCATGCTATGTACCTACTTCTCAGTATTTCCCTTCAAACGCTTCCATGCACTTCTGCCATATACCTTCATATTTTTCTTTTTCGTCCTCTCTTCACGACCAAACCAACTTTGAATTCCTATCTCTATCCTAGTCACTAAATCCTCTTCCACTACAGCAAGTCAGGGGACTGCTTGAAACATCAACCAGTTAGTAGTCAAATAATTACAATCAGAAATTAATAATTTTTATTTATTTATTATTGTAAAGTTGAATTGCTAACATAATACATAAAGAGGGCAAAATGGATCATGTATATGGCAACCCTAAAATTACGCAGGCATATAAAATGGCGGCCATTTCTATGCTTCCCTCATGACTTAAGACACATGGATTCTGTTTTTGTTTCATTTCTGTGTTACCGACAATATGTTCGAAAAATTTATGAAAAAGTGTTGTTCGGTGCGTTGCATCGAACACGTGACTTAGCTAATTTGCCCTGCGCGGCACATTACCTAAGTAGTGCATTTTTCGGAACCGCCGCGGCCGGGTGCATTCATCAACATTTAATATTCATTTAAATTAACATTTATTAACAAGTATTGTGGAAGTCTCAATAAACATTTTATATAATTTTAACATCATCTTTTACATACAACATACTGCAATCCCCGCATAAGCACCCTTACATTTGGTCCTTCGAGCTATTGGACCTCGCGCGTTGATTAACTAAAAAGTGTTGACGAGTGAGGTGGATGAACTGGTGAACTTTGGGGAAGTGTGAGGACTGCAGTGACGAACAAAAGGAGATCATCGACGACATCCTGAGGAGGAGTATACATTCTTTCAACATTCAAGTAAGATCTAAGCTTTTTACTTATTTCTTAAAATGGCAAACATTGTGGAACGGCAGTTTGAACTAGCAACAATTATTGAACAACAACATCGCAATTTTTCGTAAAGATGGAGCAGACAGAAAAGATAATGTAGGTTATTATAAAACCCGTACAGAAATACTGCTGAAGCTTTGGAATGAGTTTCAATTCAATCATGATCAACTGATTATGGAGCAGAGTAGAACAGACCCTTACTTTACTGAAAAATGTTTCGATACAACAAAACAAGTTTATGAGGTTTATAAAAAGAAGCTTAACGATGGGTACTCAAAATGCTTAGCTGGACAAAAGGTAGGAGCAGTATCCCTACGGCCTTTAGAGGAGACAGAGCCATCTGGGAATCAGTCAGATAAACATGGA
This sequence comes from Blastobasis lacticolella, assembly GCA_905147135.1. Taxonomy (NCBI): domain Eukaryota; kingdom Metazoa; phylum Arthropoda; class Insecta; order Lepidoptera; family Blastobasidae; genus Blastobasis; species Blastobasis lacticolella. Next base: position 23,629,800 of record LR990041.1, read on the forward strand.
GTACGGAGGGAGCCTTCTCCCGCACCAACAACACGGAACGAGAGCATTCCTCGGCAGAGTACAGGTACGAACAGTAGATTAGATGAATTATTACGGCAGCAAAAAGCCAATTTTAAAGCATTTACAAGAACGGTAGCGAATATTCAGGTAGATGACTTGACAGAAAAGTGGGAATTGGAGGACGCATTGAAAACGTTGGAGAAACGGTTCGCCGCCATAGATTCACTACATTGGACGATCGATAGTGACTTGGGTGTCAATGACTACGTGTATGAAACAGAGTTTAACAATCATGAACAGTTATATAATAAGTTGAAAAAGGAGATAAACAAAAAGATATGGTCTGTATCTCATAGGGAGAAATCAACCCCTCAATTAGACATCCCTATATTTACAGGCAACTATAACAACTGGGTATCCTTTAAAGATCTTTTTAGTGAGGCAATTCACCATAATCCCTCGCTATCGAGTGCTCAGAAGATGCAATTTTTGAAAGGAAAGGTAAGAGGAGAGGCTGAAAGATTAATCCAACATCTACAGATAAGTGCAGATAACTACCACGTGTGCTGGGACATCCTAAACAACAGATACAACAATAAAAACCTTATTTTTAACTCCCACATGAATAATCTATTTAGCTTACCAAACATCCAAAGTCAGTCTTTGAATCAAATTAAACGTATGCATGACGTAACAATCGAATGCCTATATGCGGTTAAGAACTTAGGTATTAATATAGACACATGGGATCCAATTATTATTTACATTTTGTCGCAGAAATTGGACTCCGAAACATATGGTCAGTACATCGAATCTCTTCAAAACTCAAGAGACCTGCCAGTTTTACAGCATTTTCTACACTATCTGGAAAGCAAATTTACAACTTTAGAAACATCTCGCCGTAAACAAGATGGCGCTACATATAAGTACAACAATCAACAATCATCATCGGGCTATAAAAAACCTAACTATAACACTTTGAATAAAAATAAGTACAGCTATAATCAACAACAGAATAATGGTCAGACACAAATTGCGAAATCGTTTCATGCATCGAACATTAAGTGCCCGCTTTGCAAAAATGATCACGGCATTTATAATTGTAAATTCTTTTTGCAAATGCAACTGGACAAGAAAATGTTTACGATAAACCGACTTGGCCTGTGCAAAAATTGTCTATTTTCACATAACGGAAGTCCGTGTAATTCGAATAAAACATGTCGCAAATGTTTCGAGCAACACAGCACGCTGATTCACGATGCCTTCGTTAATTCGAACGGTAATAAGCCATTGACGTCATCATCTACTAACACTGACAACAATAAAAATGTGTCCAAAACTTATACGAATAACACTTCACATGTTTCTCAAGATGAACCCTCGGAAATCTTACTGGCTACCGCAGAGTTAAAGGTTTTCGCAGCCAATGGACAACAATACAAGTTGCGAGCGTTGATAGATCAAGGCTCTCAAATATCGCTTATAACAGAGCATGCCGCACAGTTACTGGGTATTAAAAGGGAACAATGTAAGGGCGTGATATATGGCGTCGGTCAACGAGAAAATAACTGTAAAGGAAAAATTAATATTACGTGTACCTCCATGTACAGCAACTATACATTCAACACAGAAGCTATCATTATGAACAACCTTATAAAAAGTTTGCCTAATAACACTTTTCCAAAACCATCTTGGACGTTCATAGAAAACATCAACTTAGCGGATCCTCAGTTTAACATAAGCCGCCCGGTAGATATATTATTAGGCGCAGAAGTATACTCCAAAATCATGTTAAGCGGAATAATTAGAGGAGAAGATTCAACACAACCGATGGCACAACAGACACAGTTGGGTTGGCTTTTATGTGGAAGCGCCCGAACATTTAATTGCAACGTGATTATCAACAACTTAAATGACATACAACAGTTTTGGGAGGCTGAGGAAATAACAGAAGACTGCGATTTATCAACAGAGGATATACATTGCTTAAAATATTTTGAAGAAACGACAACGAGGAGACAGGATGGTAGATATGAAGTACGGCTGCCAATGAAGCCTAACTATGAAGAAAAACTCGGCACCTCAAAATCAACAGCATTGGCACAATTTCGTCATTTAGAAAAACAATTTCAGAGAAAGGAAAACCTTGCGGAGGAGTACAAAACATTTATGAAAGAATATGAGGACCTGCAACACATGAAACTGGCGACCAGTAGCTGCTACAGTGCAGCGGAATATTTTTTACCTCATCACGCTGTCTACCGTGAAGAGTCTGCAACGACCAAGTGTAGAGTGGTATACAACGGTTCCTCTAAAACATCAACAGGATATTCATTAAATGATTTAATGTATACAGGACCGAATCTTCAACAGGATTTGCAATCTTTATTACTAAAATGGAGACAATTTGAGTTTGCTTTTACCGCGGACATAGAGAAAATGTACCGTCAAATTTTAATTCACGAAGCACATCAACAACTACAAAAAATAGTATGGCGAGAGACTCCAGAACAACCGATTAAAATGTACCAATTAAGCACTATAACATACGGCACTAAAGCCGCTCCGTTTCTAGCTATGATGACCTTGAAGAAGTTAGCTAGTGACGAACGTGAAACATTCCCGGAAGCAAGTAGAATCCTCGAAAACTCATTTTACATGGATGACCTGTTGCATGGAGCTCATTCAATCGTGGAAGGAAGGCAGCTAGTGGAGCAACTAACAGAATTATTGACATTAGGAGGATTCAATCTAAGAAAATGGGCTAGTAACAATAAAGAAATATTGAATAACATTAACTGCGAACAAAATAATATAAACAACATTTTTCACATCAAGGCAGAGAGTACATCTAAAACATTAGGATTGTCTTGGAATGCCGGGACAGATCAATTTACATTTCATTATAATCCCACGAAACAAACATCATTGCTAACCAAACGCACTCTTTTATCTGAAATATCTAAGCTTTATGACCCTCTGGGATGGTTAGCCCCGCTTACTACTAAACTAAAGTGTTTATTTCAAAAGGTGTGGCAAACAAATACAAAATGGGATGAACAATTATCAGCTGACATACAGAGGGAATGGTCCAAGTTACAAGCGGATATCCATATAATAAATGACATCGAAATACCTAGATGGATACAATGTAAACAAAGTGACGTCATTGAGCTTCACGGATTTTGTGACGCGTCAACATTAGCGTACGCGTGCGTTGTGTATGCACGAATCAAACGAACAAATGCTGTGGTGTTAATCGCCGCGAAGTCGAAACTTGTACCACGCAAGAAAGTGATAACATTACCTCGCCTGGAGTTATGTGGTGCACATCTTTTATCTAAGCTTATAGATAAAATTAAACAAACATTAAATCAACATGAAATTGAGATGTACGGATGGATTGACTCACAAGTTGCACTAGGGTGGTTACAAGGCGAGCCAAATCGCTGGAAGCCTTTCGTTGCGAACAGAGTAGAAAAAATAACGAGGGTTGTTCCAAAACACCTTTGGCATTACGTAAAATCGAGCGACAACCCTGCGGATCCCGCCAGCAGAGGTTTGAACGCCCCTCAATTAAAGGAGCATCCTTTGTGGTGGCACGGACCCGCCTGGCTAACATCATTCACATATGATAATCTTCCTGAACAACAATTCGAGACGAAACAGGATTTAAAAATTAAACAAGTTAATACCACACAAGTACAAAATGAAAGTATTATTCACCTACTTTTAAAAACGCATAGCTCGCTTACAAAAACAATTCGCATAGTTGCATGGATACTTCGAGCGTTGACCCGAGAACGCGCTCAACACCCGATCTATCTCACATTACATGAGCTACGGAAAGCAAAATTATTAATTGTCAAACATGTACAAATGGATGAATTCGGAACGGAAATAAAACAGCTACACAAGCAAGGCAGAGTGCAATCGCAAAGTATTTTGGCTAATTTAAACCCATTTTTAGACAAAGAAGGAATATTACGCGTTGGTGGTCGGTTGGCACAAGCAAACATAAGCGACGAGATGAAACATCCGAAAATCATTCCACGTGACTGTCGTCTAGCCGCTCTACTAGTAGAGCTAGCTCATCTGTTAACATTCCATGGAGGCCCGCGGGTCACGATGGCAGCCCTGAGGCAAGAATACTGGATCTGCGGTGGAAATAACTACGTGAAAAAAGTATTGCGAAACTGTGTCACGTGTCGTAAACATGAAGGAAGAACCCAACAACAGTTAATGGGGGACTTGCCAGCCGCCCGGAGTAACCCAGCTCAACCATTTTATAACACTGGAGTGGATTATACGGGATTCGTGGAAGTGAAGATCAATAAAGGACGAGGTGTAAAAACAACTAAAGGCTATATTGCACTGTTTGTTTGTATGGCTACCAAGTGCGTACATCTGGAGTTGGTATCCGATTTAACAAGTTCCGCCTTTCTAGCGGCTCTGCGACGAATGGCGGCTAGAAGAGGCGCGCCCCGTCATCTTTATAGTGATAATGGGACGAATTTTGTCGGTGCCAACCGAATTTTACAACAAGAACAGGAACAGCTGGAGACGGTGTTCAACAATAGTTTTCTTACTGAAGTTGCCGAAATGAACATCGAGTGGCATTTTAATGCTCCTGCTTGGCCAAGTGCAGGAGGTATTTGGGAGCGAGCGGTACGGAGCCTAAAATTCCACTTAAAAAGAGTTGTGGGTGAACAGAAGTTGACGTACGAAGAGTATTCGACAATCTTATCACAGTTAGAAGCTTGTTTGAATTCAAGACCGTTATGTGCTCTTACCGAAGACATCGAAGACCTTAATTTCTTGACGCCCGCGCACTTTCTAACGGGCAGAGCTGAAACAACTATTATCGAAACAAGTGAAGATGCTAGGAGCAGGTGGTATTTAACACAAAAATTGTTTGAAGATATTTGGAAAAGATGGAAAACGGAGTACCTAAGCCAATTAACAGCAAGACAGAAGTGGACAAAGCCGATGATAAATATGAAGATTGGAGATATGGTTGTGATACATGAAGATAACCTGCCATCAGGAAAATGGGCATTAGGAAGAGTCATCGCAACACATCCTGGAGAAGATGGTTACGTAAGAGTAGTAACCCTTAAAACAAGAAATGGTATAATGAAACGACCCATCACAAAATTATCTATCCTTCCATTGGAGTCTAAAACAAACGCTGAAGAAGACACAAACACATCTCAACAAGAAACAAAGAGAGAGCCTGTCAAAACCAGAACTTACATTGGCCGCAATGGCCGCCAATAACCTACTGACCTATTTAAAATATGTTCAAGATACTCTACTAGATACAATTACAAACATATATAACAACAGAATAAACATCCATTTGATTGACCCACAACAATTGCAAACCCAGCTGCATATTATTTTGGGACAACTGAAACAAGACCTGACGCTACCGTTCTATACTGGACGAACAAACATACAAACTATATACCAACTTTTGAGAATTAGAACACGTATCACAGAGCGGAATCTTATCTTCGAAATAAAAATTCCACTAATCGGCAGAGACGCCTACGATCTTTACACCATTGTACCGGTACCACGCCGAGTAGGAGGAAACATGAGAACTATAATTCCCATAGAAAAATACATTGCCGTAAACCTACAGAAAGATTCATATTTGCCATTATCAGAAAGAGACTTGGAACATTGTATGACACGTGACTCCACTGTCATATTATGTAAATTAAAGACAGCTATTTACAAACTTAAAAGCGATAAGGATTTTTGTGTAAAGGATCAACATAAAAACACCTGTAAAACAAGCATATCCACGTGCCAAAACAAGTTGATTAATCTAACGAGGCTAAATTATTATTTCTACTTTTGCTGTGGGCTATGTCAATTACGAACATTGTGTCGCGATCAAGTTACCACACACGACTTGACCGCCGCGAACATAATAACAATCGAAGAAGATTGCGTAATTAAATCAAGTAACTTCACAATATACAGCCATAAAAGGCAAAACAGTAAAATGGATCTAAGGAGCGAAATACCCATCCTAGACATAGCCCCAATTAATAGTGTAATCAATTTACCCTTACCAGAACATCTAGGAGGAAACAACATGAGTACTAGCATCAGCAACAGCCTGGAGGAACAGGAGATACTTTTGAAAAAGATTGATAAAAGGGTTAAAGAGCTTAAACAAGCTGAACCGTTATCAGAAAGTATCTCAGTACATGATGTTCATCACTACACCCTGATCTACAGTACATGGGGTTTAATAACAGTGATAATCCTCGTGTTGGCGTGTCGGCGGAGGCTTGGCGCCGCCGCCCGCGTCGCCCGCGTCGCCCGCGCCGCGCAGCCGCCGCCCGCCCCGGCCGCCCAAGCGCCGGCGGACGGCCGCGTGCAGACCGCACGCGCGCAGGAGAGTGCGAATCATGTGAAAGTGCGTGAGTGTAGTGAAAGTGTGCCTAACACCAGTTTCGTAGATATGGGTACGTCCCCAGTGTTGAAAAAAGTGGTTTTCGGTGATAGTGATCAGTGAAAAATAGTGTCTTAGAGACTGTTAAGAGTATTTTAGTTAACAATATTGTCTATCACCTTGTATCATCCCTCATTTCCTAGATTGCGCCCCGGCAAGATGTTCGGTGCGTTGCATCGAACACGTGACTTAGCTAATTTGCCCTGCGCGGCACATTACCTAAGTAGTGCATTTTTCGGAACCGCCGCGGCCGGGTGCATTCATCAACATTTAATATTCATTTAAATTAACATTTATTAACAAGTATTGTGGAAGTCTCAATAAAGGACGAGGTGTAAAAACAACTAAAGGCTATATTGCACTGTTTGTTTGTATGGCTACCAAGTGCGTACATCTGGAGTTGGTATCCGATTTAACAAGTTCCGCCTTTCTAGCGGCTCTGCGACGAATGGCGGCTAGAAGAGGCGCGCCCCGTCATCTTTATAGTGATAATGGGACGAATTTTGTCGGTGCCAACCGAATTTTACAACAAGAACAGGAACAGCTGGAGACGGTGTTCAACAATAGTTTTCTTACTGAAGTTGCCGAAATGAACATCGAGTGGCATTTTAATGCTCCTGCTTGGCCAAGTGCAGGAGGTATTTGGGAGCGAGCGGTACGGAGCCTAAAATTCCACTTAAAAAGAGTTGTGGGTGAACAGAAGTTGACGTACGAAGAGTATTCGACAATCTTATCACAGTTAGAAGCTTGTTTGAATTCAAGACCGTTATGTGCTCTTACCGAAGACATCGAAGACCTTAATTTCTTGACGCCCGCGCACTTTCTAACGGGCAGAGCTGAAACAACTATTATCGAAACAAGTGAAGATGCTAGGAGCAGGTGGTATTTAACACAAAAATTGTTTGAAGATATTTGGAAAAGATGGAAAACGGAGTACCTAAGCCAATTAACAGCAAGACAGAAGTGGACAAAGCCGATGATAAATATGAAGATTGGAGATATGGTTGTGATACATGAAGATAACCTGCCATCAGGAAAATGGGCATTAGGAAGAGTCATCGCAACACATCCTGGAGAAGATGGTTACGTAAGAGTAGTAACCCTTAAAACAAGAAATGGTATAATGAAACGACCCATCACAAAATTATCTATCCTTCCATTGGAGTCTAAAACAAACGCTGAAGAAGACACAAACACATCTCAACAAGAAACAAAGAGAGAGCCTGTCAAAACCAGAACTTACATTGGCCGCAATGGCCGCCAATAACCTACTGACCTATTTAAAATATGTTCAAGATACTCTACTAGATACAATTACAAACATATATAACAACAGAATAAACATCCATTTGATTGACCCACAACAATTGCAAACCCAGCTGCATATTATTTTGGGACAACTGAAACAAGACCTGACGCTACCGTTCTATACTGGACGAACAAACATACAAACTATATACCAACTTTTGAGAATTAGAACACGTATCACAGAGCGGAATCTTATCTTCGAAATAAAAATTCCACTAATCGGCAGAGACGCCTACGATCTTTACACCATTGTACCGGTACCACGCCGAGTAGGAGGAAACATGAGAACTATAATTCCCATAGAAAAATACATTGCCGTAAACCTACAGAAAGATTCATATTTGCCATTATCAGAAAGAGACTTGGAACATTGTATGACACGTGACTCCACTGTCATATTATGTAAATTAAAGACAGCTATTTACAAACTTAAAAGCGATAAGGATTTTTGTGTAAAGGATCAACATAAAAACACCTGTAAAACAAGCATATCCACGTGCCAAAACAATTCATATTCTCGCCCGGCGGTCAACCGTGAGTTAACACAGTGGCTTTATTTTGTTTTATAGCTACAATTTGTTGCTGTTATCAAACATTTCTAAAAATATGAATATGAACAATTACAATATTCATGATTTATATGTACCTACCCGCCTAGCGGTTAACCGGGATATACACGATGGCCACAGTGCAAAATTTTGCCTATGAGCACATTGTAGGTTTCTTATCTTTGCACACGTATATTATCTTTATAATAAACGTTCTCCTGGCGGGTAACCGTGAGTTACCACGATAGTTTTATAGAAGGTATGCGACTATAATATGTATAATACCTTTTCAGATGATACATCGGACGTGGAAAGCACATCTGCTCCAGAAAATGATCTGGCAGTGCTGGAAACGGAGCCCGTAGTGGCTGCTATAAGTCCTACTCCTGAAGTAGTAGACCCTCCCTCCACCCATTACCAACCCTGAAAATGCGCCGCCGGCACCTTCACTAGAGGAGCCCGTCATCGCTAACGCCGATGCTACCCAGGAGGTTAGTGAACTCGACCCTGAGCTGCTCCTGGCACTCGGTGAAGAGACTGGTAACACGCCTAATTATGGCGAAAAAATTCGCCATTCCTTTGCCCAGCGTTGGGAACCTATTCTTAGAAAAGGATTACCAAAAGAGCTAAACGATGAGTTACTAAAGGAGTACCTACCTCGTGCCTGAGAACTGCAAGTTGCTTTAGGCTCCCAAGTTAAACGTCGAGGTGACGGCCGCTGTATCCGAAACGTCACGAAATCAGGACAAGAGTCTGACCAGCAACAACTAGGAATAGGCTTATCTGCCATCAAAAGAGCAATGACTATCTTACTTACAAGTGACAGTAAAATTGAGGCTATCAAACTTCATAGTGACGGTTGCGGAATCATAACGGACTTAAATTATCAAGAAACGCAGTCACGAATTAGCGTCGTCAATTAAGTTTTGGCTAAACCATTCCTTAATGTGGTCCAGAATACCGAAAGAGATGAGACTCTTTATAGCATTAAGCTTTCCGAAAAAATAAAAGCTGCCAAGGTAATAGAGAAACAAGGAATGCAGACCAAAAAATTTACTAAGACGCAAAAAAGCCGGCAGATAACACGCCGAGTAACACTCGAAACCAACATGTACCTCAGACCCCGTTCCAGGGAAACTGGTCCGGGCCCTCTCGCTTCCAGCAGAACAGGGGGGAGGCGCAGAGGGTCGAGGAGGCCACCAGTCGCCAGCCGCCGCCCCCGTCAACGACCAGGGCTGCGGGCCCAGCCAAGCCTCGTGCTCCACTACACCCATAGCTCGTACACGCAGGCTGGATTCGCCACTATTATGACTGTTGGCTTAAAATAACAAGTAATCCCGTCATATTAAATAAGATACAATCTGGCTTTCCTATACCGTTTAAGTCACCAGTATGTCAATCGTATGTCAAACGCAGATGTCAATTTCCGAAAAAAATTACATGACAGTTGCCATTCAAAGTTTAATAAATTGAGGTGCATGTAGCCCCTGTGATCCTTTCGAAAACGAATATATTTCCAACTTATTTTTGACCCCAAAACCCTTAGATCATATAGTAAAGGATAAGACTTACAGGCGCTTTCCCCTCTGCCGAGGTATAAGATTAACGAACTCCAAAAAATCTGATGCTTTCATAAAAACCATTTGCGTAATCGATTACAAACAGTCGCGCATCAGTAAATCATCGTAAGGACGTCTGCGAGTGCTCCGCTAAAATGCCGTTTTGTGCTGTTAACTCGTGCAAAAACAAGTCCAACACATCAAACATTAAAAAAGATGGAATAACCTTTCATTTGTGAGTATTTTTTTATTTTATTTACGTATATTTCTATTTAAATGTAATTTCTAATAATCGTAATGATGTTTCGATTAGATAGTGAGCAATATGAATAATCGAGTCATGTTACTCATGTTTGTGCGACACGAGACTACACGTACTCCCCACGAGACTACATGCACTCCCCACGAGACTAGTGTTTTAAGAAATACAACTTAAGACTCTATGTTCTAAGCAATAGAGATTAATCGTGGTTGAATTTAAGTAAATCAAAAAATTTCGAAAAAATTTCCGACTTTTTGAGTGACGTGACTTTACTTCTTAACTATCGATGTCGATAAAAATTTATACTTAGTATAATTTTAATGAGACGAAACATAAATCCGATTGTTTTGAACTTTTACACGACTGCACAGACAAGTAGTTTAATGTGTATTATGTAATATTTATTTAAATGTGAAAAAAATTAAAATGTGATAATAATCACGTGTATGTTATCAAATGTCGTAGTCGGGGTATAGTTTTTAGGGTTTCGGAGCCAAATGGCAAAAACCGAACTCTTATGTGTAAACTGCATTAAGATTTTCATACAAAAATAGAAAATAATAATAATAAATTTTGGGGGTCCCCATACATAGAACTGAAATTTAAATTTTTTTTAGGCGATACCGGCGCGTGAGAATAGGAGACAACTCGGGGGCACAACTACGCAGGACTATTGCTGGTATACCATCTGGTCCACTAGCCTTGTTCACGTCTAGACTCCGCAGGATTTTTAAAATCTCTTTCTGATGTATACGCACCTCTGCACTCTGATAGTGCAGTCAGCGCGGGGTGAGATAGGTGGAGTTTAACCTGCAGTATCCAAACGTGAATTCGCCGCGAATTGAGAAGCAAGTAAATTTGCTTTCTCTTCCGCAGCATGCGCCAGTGTCCCATCCGGTTTCAGCAATGGTGGTAACGAAGATTGACTAAAGTTCGATTCGACCGCTTTTGCCAAAGACCAAAACGCCTTACTCCCAGGAGGGTAAGAGGCAAGTTTGATGCCAATCCGACTTATGTGGTCGAATCGTGCCCTGCGTAGCGTCCTTTTGCAAGACTTGGCGGCGAGGTTAAAGGTTTTCTTCAGTTTGCGAGTATCCGGAGACATATGCGCTCGAGCCTCAGCCCAGACAGAGTATGCCGCTTGCTTCAGCGCTTCAGCGCGACTGCAGTCAGCACTAAACCATGGACGAGACTTGCCATTCATCGCTACGTCAGAATATGGAATAAAGTATTCCATTCCCTGCCGTATAACCGCGGTAACGGCTTCAGCACAACTCGACGGATCGCCCGAAGAGAAGCATGCCTCCCGCCAAGGATAGGACGAAAAAAAGTGACGCATCTCATCCCAATCTGCTGATTTGTATCGCCACACCCGTCGGGGGTTGCAATGACGGGGGGGAATAGACGTATACAGATTTATGAATTAAATCACTTTTTGTACACGTATACAGATTTCACCAGACAGTGGTCGGATGTACCCAGCGGTGCGGAAACCGATACTGAATGCCTGTCCGGATCAGTTGTCAGCAGAAGGTCTAAGCAATTGGCGGAATGGGAGTCGACATCCGGTACCCTCGTGGCGCAGTTTACTAGCTGGGTGAGATCTAGCGACAGAGCTAGTTTACGCGCCTCTCTCCCAGCATGATTGGTCACCTGGTATGGGAAAAGCCACTCTTGGTGGTGGGCATTGAAATCCCCCAGAATGACCAGCTGCGCCACGGGGTTACATTCCAGTCGTCTCCTGGTCCGCGCTGTGGGATCGATAAACGCAGGCAAACAGGATTTGCACTTAACCAGTATCCACTAGAAGCCACAAAATAGACAAACCAGCCCCTTCAAAGCATCTGAGACGCCGAATGCAGATGTCGTCGCGAGCGTACACACAGACTCCGGCACGAGGTACGAACCTGTGCTCGAGAGTATACTCTGGGTAACTGAGGTACGCCGCGTCAGCCGGACTTCTGATCTGCGTCTCAGTGAGGAACAGCAGCTGCGGCTTATCAGTCTTGAGGTGGTGGTGGACTGCATTGAGATTTGAGTGCAGGCCTCGGATGTTAGTGAGGTGCACTTTGAGTGGAAGGGGGACTTACATATGTTCCATTTCACAAGGTCAGTCAAGACCATATAGAAATATTATTATATAAAATTCAAAGCCATGGTGGATTTTCTGACAATCCTACAGCGCGACAATTCGAGTCAATTTATAAAAAGCTTTGATCGCCAATGAACTGTCAGTAACAAGCGTAGGGACCAACCGATTCCATTGGAAAACATTGGTATTCTAAATTGTTCTTCAATAGATAAAATTAATAACACTTCATGTTCCCGTACAACAATTGAAGAAACTTACAGTAAGGATGAAGATGACGCGGATGATATAGATTTAGAATCACAACTTTATCTCTCACGTTGTGTATTCTATTTCAAAGCAAATTAAATGTGATGCATGCTTAAAGGGTATTTTTGGGGAGTGTGAGGAAAAAAGCTTGATATACTACAAAACAAAAGGCTATTTAAAATATGCTTCAAAATATGTAATAATGTTGTGTCGACTTTGCGAAAAAATCATAAGACAAAATCTTGATGAAAATAAAAAAATTACTACTACGTGTACCACGACATATATTGTGGCAAAATGTCTACGTCAGGTTATGAATGATAATTTGTTTCCTGATGTGGAACAACATGATGGTGACGTTTTAGTAAATCATAAAATAGAATTAACTAAAACAGTATTATCAAAGTACGCAAACACTAGGATTGCATATCTTACAAAAAAAAGTGACCCTAAAATATGTATACGGCACATTTATACTAAATTGATTCATTTTAAAAATCAATAAATGTCATTTTTTTCATTATTTTGGTTGACTAAAGTTTTTTTTTAAATTTTGTTGTTCTGTTTGTCATTCAATTGGGTATTTTCTTCTATTTTTTTTTTAATGTCCATTTATGAAACTTCTCTGTGTCCAAATAAATATGATGAACGAAATGGATTTTTCTTGTGTTTTTTATTCCATACTAGCTTCTGCCTGCGACTTCGTCTGCGTGGACTCAACTTAATGCTTAGCACGTAAAAAATTTTCCCTCGGGAACTACTTAAGGGATCGGGATAAAAGGTAGCCTATGTTCTTTTCCATGTCAAAGTCTACATCCATGCCAAATTTCACCCAAATCTGTTTAGCCGTTTCTGCGTGATTGAGTAACAAACATCCAAATATCCAAACATTTCTAACATACATACAGTACGTGCTGAAAACATTAGTCTCCCTTCTTGGCAGTACGGTTAAATATATTATTATATTAGACGGGACTTTGACGCGACGTACCTTTATGATTTGTCGCGTCCAAGTCCCGTCTAATATAATAATATGTGTAAAGAACGCGAGTTTAGTTTGAAACGGTTAAAAATGTCTGTTTACAATTTTTTATTAAATTAATATGTATGTATTTTCGAATTTCAACAAATTTATTAATTTTGTAATATCGATAATTATGTCGATACGATTTTTAATTGGTTACCTCCCTTTAGAGCGAGTGTATTATTACGTATACGTACACAGATTTTTCTGTGTGATACATATTTGTGTGCAAAAACAAGCTAGTGTGTCAATTTTGAAATAGTGTGAGTTTGTAAAGACAAACATTATTTTTGTGTATGTGTGATTTTGTTTCATAGTGTGATTTACCCTCCCCGCACCAAAATCGGCAGAAAGTTTTGTTAGAAGATTTGTCCACAAATCTTATCCTTAACTATATGATCTAAGCCAAAACCCGACGGTGGAAAAAGATTCATTTTAAATATAAATAAACTAAACAAAGGACATTGCTCGTCGTCCATACATAGTTGGCCTAAGATCCAACAGGGAGGTGTATCTACTTTTTGGATTTTAGATAATGTATATATTCGATTGAACCTAAATTAAAACAACGGACACTTTTGAGAATTCGGAAAAAATCAAAACACTTTCGGATTTTGAGGTTATAATTACGTCAATAAAACATTCGGTATGTAGCAATAACTAAGCATTTATTACTGAATGTAAGTATGTATGTATGTATGTATGTAAACTCTTTATTGCGTTAAATACCTTAGAACTATATAACAAAGTGATATAAAATACATTGCAAAGGCGGGCTTATCCCACAATGGGATTTCTTACAGCTAACCTTAGATAAGCTGAAAGGAGCTTTAACGAGCGGTGGAGGCAACAATGAGTACCTATACAATTAACGTACTAAGTAAATTGACTTAACCTAAATAAATATATTTAAACCTATAAAAATACACATATATAAATAACTATGCCGTACGTACTTACATTGGATTATAAATTGTAGGTAAACGTTTTATTGCCACACTGCTAGGTCAGTCATAATACTCTGAACTAATGTTTTGAAAACAGCTCTGCTGCTATAATTCTCGTCATATCCCGCTGATGCTGAGTTTTAAAGGCTTGCATCCTTGTTTTCCACCCTACTCGTTATCCAAGTGAGAGCAATATAGGATACTTAACTATCTACCTTAGTTTTCTTTGAATTATCGGTCAAAAAATCTGTCGTTGAAGCGGACCAAACTCCAGGAGTCGGCTTGACAGATGCGCGCTTCTTGACATTGAACTCTAGGAGTCTAGGAGTCGGGAGCCTTATGGACATGCAAGGGTTTTATTAAGGATTTACTTTTTCATTTTCGTGTGATTATAAAGTAGGTATAGCATTGTACTATTACCAAATGTCAAATGTTGTCATCTGTCAATTCATCAACTGTCAGTGTCGATATTATTGCTCGTTTCAAACAGCGCTTTCAATCGAGTTTTTTGATAAGCCGTATTATGGTTCCGCGACATCATAGCGGACTGTTTGTATTTAAAAACCATTATCGTATATCAAGTGTTGAGAATACTGACGCTTGTCTGTGTCAAACTCTTATTAAGAGTGCTGTTACAAAGACTTGGCTGTATGAGCTATTATACCTTTGCCTATTAAAAACCTCAAATTGAACCAAAAAATAATAACACCGAGGATTATGACGGAAGTGAATTTTAAATTATTTCAGAAATTAAGAACTGTCCGTTCTATTGAAATATTTGTAATGTACATTATAAAAAGAACTAGTAATTATAGTAAATGTTTCATGCGTGTTGATTCATAGGCCATTTTTTACAATGTCCTTTGTGCCTAAATTACATTTTAAAATGGCGGTATTCTATCTAGATGACATTTTGTGTATTGGCAATACCTACGCGGACTACCATAATAATGTAAATGCGACACTGAAACTCTTGGAATGTCTCGTAAACTATAATAAAAGCTCCCTTATTCCACAACAAACCTGCAAGTTTCTCGGTTTTATATTTGACTCTGTTAAGCAAACAATAGTCTTGCCAAACGAAAAACGCCACAAAATTAGAAAATTAATAGATTTTTTTTTTAATTACCAAACTGTTCAATAAGGGAGTTTGCGCAATACATAGGAGATTTCGTGGCCGCCTACCCAGCAGCCAGATACGGTTATACGGGGATACGGTCTACACTAAGATTTGAGCGACAAAAATATGTAGCCTTGGAAAAGTACAAAGATTTCGAAAAACGATTCAAAATTCCCGAAATAATCCTTGGAGACCTCCATTGGTGTCAAAGCAATATATTACATGCCTCCAACTCCTTATTAGTATCAAACTTTGATTTAGAAATCTACTCTGACGCTTTCCGCTCAGGCTGGGATGCTGTCTCTAATAATGAAAGAATGCATGGGGCATGGAGGCTCGAAGAACAAGCTTTCAAGCATATTAATTATTTGGAACTGCGGGCAATATTTCTGGCGTTTCGCAAATGATAGCACACATTGTTCTATTTTACTCCGGGCAGATAATAACACATCATCATCATCACAGCCCATAACAGTAACACAGCTATTACCTATATATATATTATTATATAAACATCAAAGATAATTATGAAGCGGATGAAGAATCTCGCATAGTAAATCCCGACACAGAGTGTGAACTATCAGATAAAGCATTTAATATCCTAAAATCATCCTACAGCGAAAATCCTAAAATCATCCTACAGCGATCACATGAAAACTCTGTATGTCTCTTATCGTAATTGGTGTACTAAAATTGTTAAATCACTCAAACAACAATATTATAAAAATCAGCTAGCAAAACATTCAGAAAACATAAAAGAGACTTTGAGAATAATTAAAGAAGTGGGTAATATAAAGAGAAGTGATCAAACGGCTGCTGTCTTGCTTGAGACTAGGGACAACCCCACAGATTCACTAAATATAGTTAACAACTACTTTACTTCAGTAGGGAGTGACCTAGCGAATTTCATCCTTAAAAAATTAGGAACCACTGAGACTGAATTGGCTAAAAGGTATGTCTCTTCTAAGAGTTCTGATTCCATGTCTCTGTATCTGACTAATCTGTATGAAATAAATTCTTTAATATCCACCTTAAAATCGAAGTGTACCCCTGGTTGGGATGGTGTAGCGAATGATTTTTTTTAAAAACTTAAACCTTTTCTTTGCGATCCTATTGCTCACCTATGTAATATTAGTTTCACGACTGGGGTTTTTCCTGATATCTGCAAAAAAGCAATAGTAACTCCGATATTTAAGACTGGCGATGACAAAATTCTAAATAATTACAAACCTATCTCACTACTAATTACACTGTCTAAAATAATGGAAAAATTGGTTAATAAACGACTTGTCAAATACCTGGAGTCTAACAATCTTCTTTCAGCAAATCAATATGGTTTCCGAGCTCGTCTTTCTACTGAAGACGCAGCTTTAAATCTTACCTCTAAAATAACGGAACATCTTGAACACAAAAGAAAGTGTGTGGGGGTGTTCTTGGATTTACAAAAAACATTCGACACTGTGTCGATTCCAATATTGCTTGCCCGCTTGGAAAATATGGGAGTTCGTGGAGTGGCACAGAGTTGGTTTAGAGATTATCTTTCAGATAGGACTCAGATGATTGTATCATATTGGTTGGAGGACATGCGAGTGATACTGCAATCTGTAGGTATGGTGTACCACAGGGCAGTACCTTGGGTCCGACGTTATTCCTTGTATATTTAAATGACCTCTGTAAAATGGCACTGAAAAATTGTGACACGTTTATGTTTGCAGATGACACTGCACTAATTTTTCACGGTTCTACTTGGGAAAATGCCCGAAATAATGCTGAATGTGGTCTGTCGCTGGTGTCTGCCTGGCTCGAAAATAGTCTGTTGTCGCTCAATGTCTCTAAAACCAAATACTTGTGCTTTAGCATAACCAGCGCTGGTAACCCCAAAGAACCGTTTGCCCTATGCATGCACACCTATCCATGCAATCAAAGTCACAGTGCCCGAGTAGCCTGCAATTGTCCAACTTTAAATCGGGAAAAAACAGTTAGGTACCTGGGAGTGATGATCGACGAACACTTGACATGGGAATCACACATTTCTCTAACGTATCAGAAAGTTAATGTTTGTTTTCAAAAACTTAAGAACAGTAGCAAACAACACTTTACTTATAAGAATATATAAAGCCCTTGGGGAATCTTTAATTACCTATTGTATCTCGGTCTGGGGAGGTGCTGTGCAGTCACATCTTATACGACTTGAAAGAGCCCAAAGAGGTGTATTAAAAGTACTTATGACACTACCATTTCGCTTTCCGACCTCTCAACTATATAGAAGGACCAAAGTTATGAATGTGCGTAAGTTGTTTATTTTCCAAATCATACGCAGATTTCACACCAAAGAAATTCCCTTTTTGCCCGCTTTGGATAATAGACTTGATCGCTGTGTTGTTCCCTTTTATAAAACCAGCTTTGCTCAAAGGTCTTATACTTTTCTCGCTCCCAGGATATATAATATGTTGAATACCAAACTGAAGCTAAAACAATACAGTAATTACCAAATAAAACAAAAACTCATGGAAAACCTATTGACAATAGAAGAAAGCGATGTTCATCAACTTTTTATGATTTTAAAATGATTTTGTTTTTAGGTGATTTTAAATTGTTTTTTTTTTATACCTAATTTGTACACGTCAGATGTTATGCATGTGTAATAATAGTTATACCAATAAACTGATTTTTTTTTTTATCTTTTCTATCATTATATATGTCGTCGCGTGAAGGAAAGGGTTGTATCAGGATCATTTCATCAGGGTGGTGATATCAGTATTAGATCGTATTCGTCCAGATAAATTAAAGAAAAGGTTCACATTTACTCCACTGTATTTATTCCATTTCATTTTTGCACATCACTTATAATTTCACTTGAAATCAGAGCAGTATCACAACATAGGCAGTTGAGGTAAGTAACTTTCTTATTTCAAAGGTGATTTTAAAATTACTTTATTTCCAAACGTAAATAACACTTTCTATAAACGAAATGTGGAGACAGTTTCAAGACGCGTCACTACTCAGCGGCGGTCGCGCCAAGAATGGCCGCCACTCCGCCCGAGTCGTGCCGTCGAGACTCTGTCAGCACGCCCCACCAGAGGGCGCACTCCCACTTCCGTTTTCTTCGTCATGAGTCCGTACTATTGACCACATGAGTCCGTACTAATGACCGCATCCGTCATATAGAATCGGCATCGAAATGCAAGATTTTATGGAGATAGTGAGGCTCCATTATTTTCGATTTATTTTATATATATATATATATATATATATATATATATATATATATATATATATATATATATATATATATATATATATATATTTCTGTTTTACAGATCTCATTATGTTAAATTTATTAATATAACTCCTTGTTGATATTATAGTAGACGTAGTATAGAGTTGTAGGGGATATATGTAATAGGAAAAATGTGCTATGTAAACTGGGGGTGAAGACCTGGTGTCCTGTAGTACGGGTTGTGTACAACCTATAGCAGGCGCCAGTCTTCACACAAAGTTTGTGTTAAATAATCGAAAATTGTATTACTTAAAAAAGCCTGTATAACACCCACTACATGACTACTTTGTGTGAAGAAAATAAATAAAGTTATATTATATTATTATTTAAATTAATAACAAACCAATCGGACAGCCAAATATATATATATATATTCGCCTCTCGAGCAAAATATGCCAAATGTGCACATTTTGTTTCATGGAAAAAGACCCAGAAGCCATCTCCATAGATGCCTTCACATTAAAATGGGGCAAATATTTCTTTTACGCTTTCTTGCCTTTCCCACTGCTGCTTAAATGGCTGCATAAAATAGAACAGGACAATGCTACTGGAATGTTAATATTCTCATTTTGGCCCGGCCAAGCTTGGTATCCGCTACTAAATAATTATGTAGTCCCCAATATAATCTGACTAACAAACGCAGTGTGTCGTCTTGTTACAGAAACCTACTTACCCAGGGTGCAGTGGTTGTCTCAGGCAGTCGTTCACGGCGCTAGGCGTCCCGGCGGCAGCTTTATACCTTATGTTGGCGTTTTTGTCGGTTAGCACAATAAAACAATATAATGTTTCCTTGAAGCTGTGGTGGCAGTTTTGCTTAGACCATTATTATAATGTCTTTGAGGGCTCTATCACGATAGTGTTCGATTTCTTGAGTACGCTAAAGGTGCATCATACGGATCTATAAATTCACACCTCAGCTTTATCCCTCTTATTAGGAAGCCACCTTGGAACAGATGATCGCGTCACACGCCTCCTTAAAGGAGTATATAAATTAAAACCGAGCCCTCCCAAATACAGTAGTACTTGGGACCCGCAAGTTGTACTAAACTATATTTCCAATTGGTATCCTAATAGAGAACATAGCCGCGAAAACATTACAAAAAAGTATTTTTTTTTATGTTATACGGCAGTCAAACAGGCAAGCGGGCCACCTGATAGAAAGTGGTCACCGCCGCCTATGGATATCAGTAACACCAGGGGAGTCTACAATGCGTTGCCCACCTCTGAAGAGACCTCTAATAAACCTCTTGAACGATCCCATGTTATAGTCCAAAGGAAACACTGTGGCTGGGAGCTCATTCCTCATCCGAATCGTACGAGCGAGAAACGTTCTTTCGAACCTTTGCGTTGTGACCAACAGAGGGTCTACGTAGTGGGGATGAGTACCCAGCTCACGACGGGTGGTGCGATGGTGGAATTGTGCTGTGGGCACCTGATCGAAAAGTTCCTCGGAAGACTCCCCATTGTACAGCCGAACAATGCCACACAGGGAGCCAAAGCCACTTCGGTGCGCCAGTGGTTTTAACTTGCTTGTTTGCATGGGATCATCGACAATTCGTACTGAGCGTCTCTGTACGGACTCCAGAGGATTTTGCAGGTCGGCAGTTTCGCCGGCCTAAAGATATATATATATATATATATATATATATATATATATATGTATAATACTCCATATGAGGCCACACCTGTGCCTTGTACAGCAGCAGACGCTGCCCTGGGGTGAAGTATCGCTTAGACCGGACTTTTTCGAAGCCAGTTTAGCCTTACCTTCTAGGTGACTCCGGAAACGCACGCTATCCGATATGTCGACACCAAGGATCCCGATACTATTTGAGATTGATGAGGGTGTTCCTTGGAACTGCCGCACTATTACAAAAGAATCCTTTTTGGCGGAAAATGCGCAGACCTGCGTCTTTGAGGGGTTGAATTCCACTAGGTTCAGTCTGCCCCAGTGAGCAAGTTGCTCCAAGGAGTGTTCAATCTCTGACACAAGTCTTATTCGGTTTTCCGACACCATGGAACGAGGGATATTCGCACGGCCAGTATAACGAGCATCTTCAGTACTGTCATCTGCATAGCAATGAATACTGGGAATATTCAGGGTACTCCAGCATTAATGATCTTGGTATCGGAGCAGCATCCATCGACAACTACTTGGATGCTTTATCCATACAGAAAGCTGGACACCCAATTGCAGAGCCCCTCGGGGATACCGTACTTCGGGAGTTTTGTTAGCAGTGCCCTGTGCCAGACCCGATGAAATGCCTTGGCTATATTAAGACTGGCAGCCAGAGCCTCCCCCCACCGGTGTGTTAGGTACACAAGAAGGTCACCAGCTGAGCGACCATGACGGAAGCCATATTGACGGTCACTGATCAGCTGGTGATCCTCGAGGTATTCGAGGAGCTGGATACTGATGACCCGCTCCATCACCTTAGAGAGCAAGGAGGTTACCGCTATAGGCCTGTAATTTGATAGGTCTGAATTGTCACCCTCCTTGGGTATCGGATGCACATGGGCTAGCTTCCATGAAGACGGCACCGTTCCAGAGGTGCAGGAAAGTTTGAATAGGCGCATTAACACGGAAGACAACTCGGGAGCACACTTTTTGAGAACGATAGCTGGAATGCCATCAGGTCCACTGGACTTCCGGATATCTAGGGAGAGAAGCACACGTCTTATGATTTTTTGGGTGAAACGAACCTTGGGCATGATTCCCTCACACCGTAAGATGGTAGGCGGTGCAGCTCCCCCATCATCCAGAGTTGAGTTATGAGCAAAGATATTACCCAAGAGATCGGCTTTCTCCTTTGCTGTGTGGGCTAATTGGTCATCCGTCTTGCGCAAAGGTGGAAAGGTGGTCCGACAAAAGTTCCCCTCGACAGCACGGCTCCCAGAGGGGTAGCTAATTAGTTTCTCTCCAATTCCGCCGATGGAATTAAATTTTGCTCAGGCCATTACCCTCTTTGTAGACCTCGATACAGCATTGTACTTTTTCCTTAAAATGTGGGTGTTAGGGTCGTTTAGGGCCCGAGCCACTGTCCAAACACGAAAAGCTTGACTGCTTGAGGCGAGTTGCCTCAGCACTAGGCCTGTCGTACCAAGGCTGACTCTTGCCGCCGAGACAGACTATAGAGGATGGGATAAAACACTTCATTCCCTGCAGTATGACATCAGCTACAGTGGCAGCATAGGTGTTGGTGTTATTTGAGGAAAAGCAAAGCTGCATCCACGGGTACGACGCGAAGAATTCTCGCAATCCATCCCAGTCTGCTGAACCATAGTGCCATATCTTGCGTGACCTACTGGGGCGAGCCCGTTCGAGTATAGCAAGAGGCACCTAAGAAGGGACCAGGCAGTGGTCAGATGTCCCAAGAGATGGACACCCGATAACCGTTTGGGTGGGAGGTCAACAGAAGGTCTAACAAGGAAGGATCACGGCCCACAACTACCGGTAAGTAGATGGGTTCTAATACCAGTTGCTAGAGACCTGCTTGACCCTAGCCACTTAGTGTGGTGACCATTAAAGTCTCCTAAGACTACTAACTTAGCCGAAGGACACCGCTCAAGAACCTTGTCGTTAGCGCATTGAATGTGCTCGAAAAACTCACCTGCGCCGGGACGGTTGTTGTATAGGCATGATGGACATAGACACGGGATGAACCTCCCTGTTCCACGCACACTCACAAAACAGATTCGTCACTCTGTCATTCGTCACAATGGCAAGACGCTGACAGCAGATATCACTTTTGACGAATAAGCACACACGAGCGCGAGGAAGAAACCTGTGTTCCAACTTGTACCCAGGATAGTGGAGGTACGAAGTGTCGGCCAGAGGTGATATCTGTGTTTCAGTCAAGAAGAGTAAGGCAGGATTCGCCGTCTCAAGGTGGTGATGTACGGCGTTCAGGTTGGAGTGGAGGTTGAATAGTTGAAGTTGATAATGCTTTTAGCACCTTATACTGCCCACCGAATGAAAACTCTTTCGGTGATTAGACTCATAAAAATTAGCGTTTATTTCAGTGGAATAAATATAAGTATCAAAGATATTATAAAAACGTCTTCTGCCGGCCGGGAACAGCCAACGCTTTACCTCCCATATTTTCGGGATAATCCTCATATCTGTCCTGCCATAACCTTAAAGGATTACCTCTATGTTATAAGTAGTGACAGGCCTGCCGGCCCGCTGTGAAGCGCGACAGCACAGACACTATGCAGGTGGACCAAGCAGGTGCTGAGAGTCACCGGCGTGGACGTGGCAACGTTCAGCGTGCACAGCACGCGGCACGCCGCCACGTCCGCCTCCGCCGCCGCCGCCGGAGTCTCCGTTCATCCGGTAGGTTGGACAAACGCCTCTCAAACGTTTGCTAAGTTTTATAATCGGCCAATTATAAGTTCTTATAACTTTGCCAAATCTGTGTGCCATATTAATGATTTAATAATCATAAAAATACTCTAAACGATCTATTCAGTTTATAAGTATGGTAAATTAAATAAAAATTTGATTTCACTAAATGCACTTATTTCTTATCTACAAGTACTTTTGCAAAACTTTATCTAAACATCTACCTGGTAAGTTACATCTGAAGAATGAAGCGAGGAAATATAATGTATGATCAAACGAACTTCTCAAATGAAGTTCGATTATTATTATATGAGTCGCTTCATTCGAAGATATAATCCTCCACCCTCCCAACTAGAACCCTAGATGAAGTTTTGCGAAAAATCCTAGCAATTTATTTCTAAAATATTGAGCTTGACTTAAGACTATGGCAGGGTTGTGCGTACGAATAGAAAAAAAAGCGAATCGATAAAGGTATCGATGTCAAGTTCTCTTGAAACGTGCGGAGCTGCCTTATAGGTTTAAAGGACTACCTGGTAAGTTATATCTTCGAGTGAAGCGACTCATATATCTTATTAACTTGTGAAGTTCGTTTGATTATATGATATATACGTCTACTTTTTTAAGTAGAGATATAACGCATGAAGTCGACCTGGTCAAAGAAAGTTTGAGCCCTAATGTGTAAGCCCCTCCCCTTTTTCTGAATCCGTAACACTATCGTATTTGTTTCGTTTTTTAATTATGAATAAGGCGTATTTGGTTCTGGAACATTAGTTTCTAAAGAGAAATGCTAGTACTCGTCGAGATCTATATTTCGGATGTCAGCTGTCAAATTTAATACTGTGACATGGACTTACTACCCAAAGGGACTGCGCACTGCTTTGACTATAACCGGGCAGAGCGAGAGTTACCATCGATAGTCCTTTGTCCCTTTCTAACAGTGGAAACACAATGTTATTGGCATAATCACCGTCATTCTAAATTGACAAGTGTCATGCTTGGTGTTGCCATTATTGGCGAAATATATTTACCGTGAATTTGGTATTATTATGAGGTAATCCGTACAATCCGAAAAGTAGTTGTCAAAATACCTTTTGATCTACTGAACGTTTCTCCGACAAACGTCGAGTCGACATAATTATTAACCTACGACTGTTTGTTCCACAAAACAGATAAAAGAGTTCGGTAACGATTTATCCTACAACACTAGTTTCTAAAGGGAAGTGATAGTACTCGTCGATATCTACATTTCGGGTGACAGCTGTCAAACTTAAATGTGTTATAACTCGGAACCCATTGGTTCTAGAACACTAGTTTCTAAAGAGATATGATAGTACTTGTCGAAATCTACATTTCGTATGACAGCTGTCAAAGTTAAATCTTTTATAACGCGGAACCCATTGGTCCTAAAACACTAGTTTCTGTAGAGAAATGATAGTACTTGTCGAGATCTACATTTCGTATGACAGCTGTCAAACTTAGAACTGTCATCCGAAATGTAGATCTCGATGAGTACTATCGTATTGCTCTAGGAACTAGTGTTCTAAGACCAATCGTTTCCGAGTTACAACAGTTCTAAGTTTGACAGCTGTCATGCGAAATGTAGATCTCGACGAACACTATCATTTTTCTTTAGGACCGAGTATTATAGCACCAATAGTTAAGGAGTTATTTCAGTTCAAAGTTTTACAGCTGTCATTCGAAATGTAGATCTCAACAAGTACTATCATTTCTCTCTAGAAACTAGTGTTTTAGGATCAATGGGTTAACTTTCAACAGCTGTCATACTAGGTTCTAGGGCCAATAGTTTCCGAGTAGCAGGGTAAGCTTGGGCTGGACCCTGGTGAAAACATGACCTTCAGATTGCACCCGATCCGGCTCTGCCTGGCCCTGAGGTCGGTGTCCGCGCCAAATAATAAAAGTAATTCGGAATTTGCATCAACAATGGTGGCAACACTAGAAAGGGACACAGGACTATCGACGGTGACTCTCGCTCTGCCCGGTTTTAGTCAAAGCAGTGCGCAGTCCCTTTGGGTAGTAAGTCCATGTACTGTAATAACTATGAAACGATCACTCCTAGAACACTAGTTCCTGAAGAGAATAAATAGTGCTTATCAAGATCTGTGTTTCGGGTGACAGCTATCAAACTTTAAACTGTAATAACTCTGAAAATATTGGTCCTAGAACACTAGTTCCTGAATAGAATTTATACTTCTCGTAGCGATCTACATTGTGGATAATAGCTGTTAAATTAAAAACTGGAATAACTCCATAACAATCGCTCACGAATGTGGTAGAAATTGTATGGTCTCTTTGAAAATTGCGTAATTACTTTTTGGCCTTCACCACTATTATTTTAGTCCAAAATGAATGATATCCTTTTTGACGTTTCCCTATGTTGCATTTTAGTCGGCAGATTTAAAAAATCTCCGGACAATTTTTTACGCCCGCTTGTGAAAACAAAGTCGAGTAGTCAAATGGTTATAATTATGCGAGTCGTTTAAAATAGCGCGCGTAAAAGCGTCGAAAAGCCTCTCGTGCAAACGTTGCCTAACTCCCAGTCTCTCATAAATCTCTAGTGCTAAAGCTAGTTGCCTATCTTGAAAACCCGGAATAACACCACCGGTTTCTTTGTTGTTACCATGACGTGGAACTGCGCGGTGCGCCGCGCAGTGGACTGCACCGCCCCAGTGGACATCCAACCTAAGTAGTCTTTGCCTGTAGTTCGTCTGGATATCTGTTGTTAAAAGAAGGAAGAAATACTACTACTACTACTGAAGGTCACTTACTGCCAACCCCTTTATAAGGACAATAATCAACACGATTGTCCTGAATATTGGATGGAATGGTATAAAAATTGTATTTATAAACTTTACAGGTGCATCTTTTATTTCGTCGTCCTCGTCATCCATCTTGTGTAAATAATTTACAAATTACAACAATTACACGAAATAGTAAATCACACTATAAAAACAACATGTAAATACATCAACAAATAAATAAAAGTAAAATTGTAACTATAAAATCAAAATAGTTATTAAATCGTCGACATTTCTGCCAGAGTGTAGGTAAATAAAATGCAAAGAACAATATAGAAATTTTCATTACCAAAGAGATTTTTTTACTCATGACGAAAAAAGAGGAATGTTATAATTTTAACGTGTGTATCGTGTGGCTATGTTTATCTGTATTATTATATTAGACGGGACTTGGACGCGACGTACCTTTATGATAACCCACCGTGGTCACGAGACGACTGCCGTGGGAGGTGACAGCTGCGGTGATGTGCTGGTAGACTCCTACCCTCACATAAAATTGTCAATTTGTTGTTGATTCGGAACTGCACGACACACAACACTCACGATATCCACGGATGCGTCCGACGATAACTCTTGTGTCTTACGGTTATTTATTTTGCGCACCACTGGATTCCACGACGCCAAAAGCTTATATCCATCTTCCCGATTGAAAGTTTTGTACTTTTTAATTTCAATCGCTTCCCGAACCATACGTGGATAATATTGCCGGTCAGTGGAGAGGACATTAGGCGCATGCAGTTCTATCCAGTGGTTTGAGCCTGAGTTGAGCAGGTGGTCTGCTATGGCAGATTTATTCGTCTGGTGGTTTTTAACTGCAGCTATATGCTCTTTGACCCTTTCGGCAATCGAACGTTTAGTTTGGCCAATGTATGAGCTTCCACAGCTACAGTCAATCTTATAGACACCTGGCGTCTGATACGGGATCACATCCTTATCACATCTTTATCTGTCTGTGGCATCGTAGCTCCCGAACGGATGAACCGATTTGGGTGCGGTTCTCTATTTGAAAGCCAGTTTATTCGAAATGGTTCTTAACTTGTTTCATTAAAATCGGGTCTGTAGTTTAGAAAATATTCGAGTTTAAGTAAACTTGGTCGAGAGTTATAGATAGATAGATAGATAAATTCTTTATTGCTCACACAAGAATAATTACATTAAAAAGTTCCGACAAAAAACCATAACTGTTGAGTTATGTGACTTTTTCTGTAGTCAGTTAGCTTTTGCCAGCGAAATCGACAAGACGACCGTTTTAAATGACCTTAACGTATAGCATGGCAATTGCTCCATCGACAAGAGTCGTACAATGTTTGACATGATGAACCATGACTTAGATTTTAAGTTGGACCCCAAACTACCAAATAATAACACTTTGATCAGCTGTTTTTGTGTGATGCACACACAAACAGAGAGAGAAATTATATAAAATGGTCGACTAATCGACGTCGCGAGCAAAAGCTAAATGTATGAAACTTTAAATTTTGTCTGGAAGCGATAAGGCTGCCGTTGCGAGCATGTATGTTGTGCTGATTCTTGTATATTGTCATATCTACGTGTGCATAAACAGTTTTTACTTCCTTACTTACATAACGTGTATGTTTTATCTTGTGAACAATAAACTGTTAAATTAAATAAATTTGCATCTCCAGAACCCGTATTTTTGAAGAGACATAAAAATCGAATTCATATGTGATACAATCATATGAGAAGATCCAAAATAGAACATTGCCTGAGAGTGTGTTCCCTAATCATTATAATCAAGACACCTTCAAGGCTAGACTGAATAATAATAAAAATAGAGTTCCTAGACAAGCATGCTCCATCTTCACTTACCACCAGGTGTTATAGCGATGAAATACTTGCTAGTTCATATAAAAAGAAAACATACGTTACCGACTATGGCTCGATATATTCTAGAGTTGCAAATCTGAAGTAGCAATAGGCAGACCACATAACTCGCAAAACTGTTGGTCATTGGGGCATAAAAGTTCTCGGGGAACTCCAAACTCTAAACCGATATTCAGCATTTTCTCCACCCAAAAAACTGTTTTGTCGAAGATAGTTAGGAAAATATTTTTAGGCTGCAATAGACATTTTAATGTAATTATTAATGGGGATATGTGCCTGGAAACAATTTAAAATTCAAGGAGTCACAGCGCGAGAATTAGGCTTTTGAGTGACGACCATCACCCGGCTATTGCAGGGTAGGACAGCCTCCCACGATATAAACGGCCGACCTCTTCAAGGTCGCAGGGAGTCGGTGAATCCAGGAGACACGAGTCGACCGATATGGAAGGCATAGGTTCAGCAATGGACGTCCTTACCTTTGTTTCACCCTCCGAGAGCTACCCCTTCGGACATGACTGTATCCGGTGTAGAAGTCTTAAAATACGCGTCGAATTTAGATCGGTCGGAGCAAGGACAGCATGGTCAGGGAGGGACTTTCGGATGGCCCGATGCCAACTGTTCATGCGGTGCTGTCGAAATTATGTACACTGTCGAAACTATGTGCTGGGACACCGTCGTAGAGTAGCCGGCTTGTCGGTCTTTTATCGAATTTACTTCGGTGAGTGCTCCCAGGAGCTCCACAACCTTGTTCCATCATGCCCTTTTTATCATCGAACAACGAGGGGGACAAAAAATCGTCATCCATTTATGGTAGATGTCCCACCATCTCGTACTAAGCGTTTTGCATCCACTTTTCTTATGCGCACTGCAAAGGACTGGAACTCTCTACCTGAGTCATTGTTCCCCGATACGTATAACCTTGGGGTCTTCAAATCAAGAGTGAATAGGTATCTTCTAGGCACGCATGCTACATCTTCGACCTCATCGTCGCTTTCCATCAGGTGAGTTGAGGTCAAATGCAAGCCTATTATTAAAAAAAAAAAAAGTCACACCTCTTAAGCTACGCGTCGACTAGCCCGCACC
Source organism: Blastobasis lacticolella (assembly GCA_905147135.1). Classification (NCBI taxonomy): domain Eukaryota; kingdom Metazoa; phylum Arthropoda; class Insecta; order Lepidoptera; family Blastobasidae; genus Blastobasis; species Blastobasis lacticolella. Next base: position 23,658,750 of record LR990041.1, read on the forward strand.
GCACGAGCCGCACGCGCCGCACGCATCGCATTTCGGGTTGCTTTGTATGAGTTTGTATAGGAGTGCGTTCACTACCCGCACTGGCCGCGCCGCACAGCCGCACCGCATTGTCAGTAGTTAGGGATACCAGCATAAAATGCGGGCGATGCGGACAGGGATACAAGAAAAAAAGGCGTTATTTGCCTGAAATGGGAGACTTAGTCCTATAATATTTACCCATAAATATAAGAAAAAATTGTAAGTTTAAATTGTAACTGCACTTCAGTATTTAAGCCTGCTATAAACTAGTGGTGGGGTTTGTCACAAACTCCACGCTTGGCACGTAAATAAAAAAACAGGAAACGCTGCTGACCAATTTTATAACAAAAGAAATGTCCTGAGCTGGCCTCTAAGACATTAATCTCCTTCCTTGTACGCGTACAACATCTGTGAACTTAATGTGTTAAACTCTGTCTAAGAAGTTTAGCAACCAGCGAAATTATAAGATTGATTGAAATCAACAAGTAGATACCTAAGCATAACTGATTGAATAATGAAGACCGTCTGTATACAACATGATAGGAGCTAAAAGATGGACGTCTTCATTATTCTAAATCAGGTTAATTACTTGTTGATGTCAATCAATCTTATAATTTCCTAAGTCGCTTCACTTTTTAGACAGCGTCTAAAGCTATATTCTAATCTGCCTTAATAATTTTATGTAAAATTAAATATAAACAAAGTACCTAAGCCACTAAATATACCCCAACAATATGAAAATTATCTAAAATATCTAATCCCACATACCCCTAAATTTGTGGAAGAAATCGCTGGGTTGGGTACCCTGAGGGCCGGCCTGTGACGTCACACGGATATTAAACTATAGAATTTGCTGCAAATATTTTCGACTTTAGAGCCTACTTACAGCTTGAGTCACAATCTATATTTTGTTTCCTTTTTTAATGGTGCATATGACATGTCTGATAGAGAAGGATATAAGTTGTTAAGTACCCATTCGAACCTTCTGCTATTGCTAATTGTTACTTTTTTTTAACTTGTGACTGAGAATTCTAGATTATTGCTCAAAACCAAAGATTTTGGAGCATAGAGCAATCGAAAATATAATCTTCTCTTTTGAAGAAATAAATTCTCGTTGACAGTGTTGCCACATTGGATAATTTTTTCGTCATACTGGCGAAATTGGGAGGTAGCGTGGAGAAATTTTTTAATGTGTTTTTTGACTTTGGCGAAAAATAAATTAAGAAGCGTTATTTTTATAAAACTATTTTCATACAATAGGCAATATTATATTTAAAATAATTATTTTGACGAAGAATAAATTGAGAACTGGTTGTCATGGAACCATCGCCAATAATTAAACTGTTTGTTGCTTTTTGAACAGAAGATCTATGGAGTAACTTCAATAATACTTCGTTTAACAACCTATAAAGGGCCGGGTATATAGAAACTAGACCTCTGTGATTATTACATATTTATCTTTTGGTACTTGGATGAGGACGTGATTGTCAACACCAACTTCATCTGTTTGTCAAAAGTGACACTTTACTAGAAGGCGACGTTAGTTCTGATTTCGGCCACGTCCAAAATATTCATGAAGGGCTATAATACATACATATAGCTTGTCAAAAAGATGATGCTGCTGATGTTACTCTATGCCCTCCCATTGAAATTCTGAACGCGTCTCCTTGATTGATAACACACCTCTCCTTGGGAGATACAAAAATGAATGGGTTGACATCGCTGAGTCGGACATGAGAGCCAACCGAGGCTTACGACGTGAGGATACCGAACATCAGGCGAATTGGAGGAGAGAAGAAGCAGGATAGGGGTTCCTGGCAGAAGCCAGGATTGACTGTTTGGATGATGGTCAAGATTATGAATATTGTATCATTTAGATTTCACCCGATTTCTTAGTGGTAAACACTAGATATTATCAATAATTAATTTCAATATCTTTGATCGTTGGCGACTCCATAGTCGTCTTGTTTTGATATTATTATAGTGTATTAGTGCCAAAAATTTTCTGCCCCATTTACTGCGTCATTTTCTAGTTCTATTAAAATTTGGAGAGATAACCGTATATTTTTGTTTCTCTTTTTCACTTTGAGAGAGGATAATCCTATAACCGACATACAGCAAAGACTTAATTTTTTTTTTGAGAGCACATGGAACGAGTAATCAGGGTTACCATCTAAGCATTTTTTGAGATGTCATTATTAGTACCAAATCATGACACACAGTTGGCAACCCTGCCCGCAATTGCGGTTCGTGCGGTGCGGCCAGTGTGGCCATGCCATCAGCAACGTCAGCAATATCTCAATGCGGTGCGTGCGGCGCGTGCGGCGCGTGCGGCTCTTGCGGTGCGGGCTAGTCGACGCGTACCTTTATCGTGTCCTGCGTGCCCAAAGAGATTGGAAAGTTAGCTACCTTCATGGTTAGTGTAGAGCGGCCTTGAAGCACAGACATAACAGACTAAACACAAATCACAAATATTCCCTGTTCGCTCACTCTACAATGATTAGGTATCTTGCTATCCCGTTTTATCACTCATAGAAACGAGCCTGTCAGAAGTGAAGAGCGCAATGTTTTGAACTTTCACCACGTTGCTCTAGCTAACAACGACCAAACATTTCTTTTGAAACATCGGTGTAAATTTTGTAATTTCCTAATTAAATTTAAATCAAACCATTTAAAAGACGGTGTAATGTAGTGCACAGTTATGTGAAAGCGCAAAGTATGGAAATACACCTGGATTATCCTTTCACCTCTAAGTAAACAAACGTGGTCGTGGCTATCGGGAATTAATTTCAAAATTGTGATGAAAATATGCATAGTAATAGTGTGAATTTGCAATGATTAAAATCTTCATCTTAAAACAACATGCCATTAAAGACAGATTTAAAATTATTGGCAAATTGAGTTATATTTCGGTGTCTAAATAGACATGGAAATATTTCGATGTAAACAGGGTCGTATTTAGTATTTGTTGTATAGAATTTTAATACTCAAATCTTGTAAATAGCGGTCCACAATTTTGTATGTATTAATTAGGGTTTTATTTCAAAAATGTACCTAAATGACATTTAAATGTTCAGACATTTTATGAAACAAATTTACGTTTTCTTTTCATTTATTTGTTTTTCTAGGTTTCCTAAAGACCATACATGGTGATGTTTGGGTTGCAAATTGGAAGTGCTGTGTTGAAAACATTTTGAAGAATAAGATAATAAGTTGATGCAAGTCCCTTCTGTCCTGATGCACCATCATTATTTGAATTTTTAGTGAAAATAAATAATAAGCTGCCTGTTCAATATATATATGTACGTACATATGTTTTTTATTCATGACGATGTCCTCTAGAGGGCATCATACCAACATCAAACAATAAACTGTTAAATAGGTAAATAAAATAAATAAATCTAATTTACTGTCAAGTGGAAAAAAAGACGCTTCTAATGATAAGTACCTAAGTAGGTTTAGAAGTTATGAGGCAACAAATAAACATTGATACCGGTCAAAATCATAACCCTCTTTTTTGCAATAGCAAGCACTGCCGATTCACGGTATATAGGTTTGATTCACTAGACACCTTACCTTTTATTATAATGACAATATTAAATTATTATTTAGGACAAGCCTGAAAAATGACGAAATCGTCCGGAGCGAAATATACCCACATGTCAGATTTGTTTATGTTCGTTACGAGTAGAAATTAGTCGCAAAATATAACTTACTAGCGGCCCGCCCCGGCTTCGCGCGGGTAGTAAACCTTAACAAATTATACACCTGAACCTTCGTCATGAATCACGTTGTCTAAAACCGCACTATGTAGTCTGTGTGTGAATACCGCATGAAAATCCGTTCAGTAGTTTTTGAGTTTATCGCGTACAGAATGACAGTAAGACACGGCGTGGGACTTCGTTTTATAATATGAAGTAATTATATTATATTTAAGTATGTACTGAGTAGTGTCCCGTTACAAACAGGACACCATATTACGATCACAAAAGTTCCAACCGTCTCCTCAACCATTTTAGAGGGAAGGGGGCGACCCGGCTCCTGACGGCCGTATTTCTTGACATTGACTCCCCTCCCGTACGTACCCCGTGCTGCCTAGATAGCCGAGCGGACTGAGCGGCGAACACGCGACTTTTTTCTAATATTCACATTTTTAAACTCGTGATATCTTTCGAATGGAATGTCTGAATTGAATAATTCAAAAAGTTATATAAAGGTATTGAAGCAGTCGTGAATATGAAGTAATTTATTTTGATAAGGATTAATACCAAGGTACAAATAAAGAGCGTTTTTTAGCGGCGGCATTTCAATTAAATTTTGAAAATAAAAGAACACTTATTGTGACATAACTATAATAGTAAGACATATACTGTTGCGACACATTTTGTAGATAATGATGTGTTCTGCAAAGTCGTAGCACATTACTTTGTTCTATCATCAATAGTTTTAGCAGCGCACGCGATGTAAGGAATTTTTTGGGTATTTTTTTACACCTTGGGTTACATTATTGGAGTTTTATTAATGATCCGTAATTTTTTAGAAAATATAATATAGCCTATGTCACCCGCGGATAGTGTAGCTTCCCAACGGTGAAAGAATTTTTGAATTCGGTCCAGTAGTTTCGAAGCCTATTCAATACAAACATACAAACATACAAAAATAGGTACAAATCTTTCCTCTTTATAATATTAGTGTAGAAGTGTAGATATGCAGATGGGCTGCCTTGTTCCATCCCTGCATTCGCATTTGTGTGTGTGTTATAGAGATGTGTGACATTTTGTCTCGAATTGAAACTTGGTATGTTCTCTCTGCTTCTGTAGATAAAAATTGTTTCTATGCCCTGTAGGCCTAGCACAAGTTGCTCTCGTTCGCGATAGGCGAGAAAAAGCGCGACTCTTTCGTCTTAGTACTGAGAGAAAGAGACAAACGCTCTCTCACGGCGCGAGCTTTGTTGCGGTCACACTTGTACTAGGGCCACTGAAGGGTAAAATGTATGCTACCATAGCCTCCTTTATCTTCATCTTCAAGATGAAGGAGGCTATGATGCTCCACGTCAGTTTGACAATTAATTTAGTTGTCAGACGCAATTGTAAACAAACTATTTCAATTTATTTATTGGGTAAAATATTTTTATATTTTGTGTTATAAGGCTTTGTTATTTTATTAAATTGGTGAAGTGCTTTGGACCACTACCATTTATGTATGTTAAAAGTCGTTGGTTATCGATTGTATAATGTGAAATAAATGCGTGTTGAAGATTCTTGTTTTATTAGCTTTTTTCGAAATATCTCAAAGTATTAGTAATTTTCTAAATGAATTAATACGCCGAGCTCAGATAAATGTACTGTAGAAACAATGATAATTCATAATTACTTACTTAATCCCTAAAAACATAGCCTGTAAGATGAAGGAGGCTATGCCTAAAAATATATTAACTTATTGCTTGGTTGGACGTGCGATAGTGATGTGTTCGCTGCTTTTTACCAATGTCGATGTAAAAAAAATACCTATTGATCACGAGTAGTGGAAAAATTGGAAAGTCCTTTGCTCAACAGTGGAATGATGTAGGCTAATATGAATAGTTGAACTTTAAAATTCGTAAGTTCACTTATGTTTAATTATTTTAAGTGGAATATTATTTTGCCAAAACAACAGCAACGTAGCCAATAAACACAACTGCGGTGATTATTACTTGGGTAAGTAACCCCCTAAATATTTTAAGTGGTTTTTATTTAAGATTTTTATTTTGGACTAGCTTTTGTCTGAACTTCGTCCGTGTGGAAATTGTTTTTAGGGCAGTTTATCGGAAGGTTTAAGGAACCAACAGCTTCTTGGTGTTGAGCTATCTTCAAATCTCAACTTCGGTCAGTACATCGAATCCAAAGCAAAGACTGCAGCAAAAAAACTTGGTATCTTCTCGAAGGTTAGGCGGTACTTCACTTCAAAGCAGTTGCTTCAGTTATATCAAGCACAAGTGCGATTTTGCATGGAGTACTGCTGCCACCTCTGGGATGGGTCAGCCAAATATCAACTGGCGGCTTTGGATTCGGTGGAAAAACGTGCGAAGAAGATAATTTGTGACCCGCGGTTGATTAAGGCTAGGCTGCAGAGCCTCGAACATCGACGTGGGGTCGCGCGTCGTGGGTCTTCTATAAGTTACATTTTGGGAAAGTGTGCAAAGCAGCTGCACGACCTTATTCCGCCGGCCCCTTTCCGCCTTCGGGAGACGCGATCCGGGCGAGCGCTTTATCCTTATGTCGTGGATCTTCCAGCTATCCGCACAAGCCGCTTTGGCTCGACCTTTATGATGCGTACGGCTAAGGAACGGCGTTGCCTGCGAGTGTGTTCCCTGATCAAATATAAACTGAATGCCTTCAAGGCTAGAGTGAATAGGCTGTTCCAAGAAGGGCATGCTTTATTTTAGGCCACATTGTCACTTACAGGTGAGATAGCGGTCAAATGCCTGTCTAGTCTAAAAATAAAAATAAAGATTTATATGAAAATCCTAAAAATTTTAGATAAATCAGTCTCTGTTTGAATTCTCTAAATATTAGTTAATCTTATTATATTATTCAGTGGTTACATTGTGTAAAGCCACCAAGAGGAGATAAATTTGTAAGTAAACAAAATTACTTACGAGAAAGCCCTTTGCTAACTTTTATTTTCATATAATTTTTTTCTTTAGCTTTTCTGACAAAGTTTTTATTAATCGTAATTGGATTGAAGACATACATTCCTACCTAATGTTAAAACATTTTATTTTTACAGTACAACATAATGTAATGTAAAAAAGCGGTGCTATAATAGCTACATAAGCTGATGATGTCTTAGGAATATTTTGGTTAAGTATATCGATATCAATAATATTGGTTACTATAACATATCGAAAGAATATATCGACAGAGTGAACATCCCTTTTTATTTGATGCTGACAGAAAATTAAGGAGGATAATTTTTTTTTGTCTCTGACCTTGCAAGCATTTTTTGTATGAAAAAGCTATCACAGCCTTTTAGACAAGAAGGTAGCTAACTTTCCAATCTCTTTGTACGTGCCTAAACCTGCCGTGCCTGACAGCCACCGACAGTGCTGTCAATTTGGCTAAGTTTTGGGCCATTAGAAGTGTTTGTAAGTAACTGGGAAGAAGACCGAATTAGGCCGGGATATTGCTGCGTCTTCTGGTACTTGGTCATAATTTCTAGTATTACGTAAGCAGATTTATTACAATTATTTACCCCCCCATCCCTCTTGTCAGCAAAAGTAAGCAAAGCTCTTACCCCCTCCCACCATGCTGACTTAAACATTTTTCAATTAATGTATTGTTTTTTTTTAATATTATAGTTATAATTCTATAAATAAGAAAATAGATTTAGTATAGAGATTAGATTTTACTGATACGGTATTCAACATAGAGTAAGGTACAAAAATATTATAATCATACGAACACAACAAACTTATTTTAAATTTTTGGTACACATATTAATGTCAAATTAACAGTATTCAGTCCATGAAACCCGAATCCATGATTCTAAGTTTTCGATGACAATGGATGTTTGCTGCTCAGTGTTGTGAGTCTGCTCACTTTCATCAGATTTTGGAATGTCTACGTAAATAAAGTAAATAACTACCGATGACGTAATCATCATCTAGACTCCCCTACCCCCCATGTCATCCAAAATAAGCAAAGCAAAGACCCCCCCGCCCCCCACAGTGCTTACGTAGACATAGACATGATTTATTTTGACATCACAAAAATCCATAAGCGTTTACATAATATGAAAATTTTAGAACACTTCAATACTAAACAAAAATAAAGCAGGTGCAAACACACAAACACAACAAATCATGGACCAATGCGATGCCAAAAAAAGACCCCAGCTCAGCATTAGCTACAACAAATGCTGCAGCGCTGATTTTCAGTGGGATCTTGACGTAAAACTTGAACGGCCCCTAAGCACGACGAAACTGATGCTAGCCCATTCACGAGTTTCGTAGGTGAGTACTCGACTGCTACTGGCCCTGTACGCCAACCCCCAAGGATTGTCGTTTCTACTGTTTACCAATTACCAGAACTGGTCTGATTTGACTTCCCGCATTACCCTTTGGTACTTGGCGTGATCAACTTGAAAACGCGCCCTACAGTCTTGCTCTACTTGCCTATAACGCCCTGCCTCCCCCGATTACATTGTCTCCTCCATACATTGATTGACTACCAACCGTAGATAAAGCACTTCATACAAAAATGCGCTTGAAATCTGTCGCCTAATTGACTGTACATTTGTACGTAGCAATTTTTTAGCCAAATACGCACGCCCCAATCAAAATGCCATTACGTACAGTACCGTATTTACCAAATATCAACTTTTTTTCATACTTATAAAGCTCAAAATTGCTAATCGCGCTGTGGATAATGCTGCGACTCCATTTCTTTTAGTGAGCAACATTGTTTTCGCTTTAACGCATGCGCATGATTGAGACAACTGACGTGATGTCTGACACTGACAATATGTCTATGACTAATATTATTATGCATGATAAGATGTATAATGTGTTTATTCACGCAAAATATGAAATCCCATCAATTTTTCGTCGTTTAAGGCCATTGTTTCGACAATTTTTGAACGCGCATTTGGGCATGCTTACGTGCCGACGGCTAATGACGGACTACGGAAAAGGAATGCTTGACTAGCGATTAGGCAGTCTTTCACTGGCCCACTTTTCAAGCAATCATGTGCTATCTACGGTTAGTAATAAATTAATGCCTCCATAGAGAACAATTTTTATCTACAGAAGCAGAAAGAACATTTTCAGAGAGAGAGTTTCAATTCGAGTTAATGTACATTACATCCCGGGATGTATAGCTTTAAATTATCTTAATGTATCACACACACAACAGGTAATGTAATGTATCTTTCCCTTCATTTCATTGGCATACGTCTCGATTGACACACTCTCCAGCTGCTAAAGTGTTATAAAGGGTGTTCTTATTTTTAATTTTATAGTACTATAAACGGGTCCCGTCGAGTTACTTACTATTAGATCTACTAGATAGTTCATCAGAAGATGATTCGGATTGTGATTTTGACGCGCGTATTGCCACATGTGTCAAAAACAGAACGATGTGGATTGAAGATCACATAAAGTATAAGGAAATTTCCGGAGAGTTTAAAATATTTGATGAATTATCTGACGGAAAATTTTGTGATTATTTCCGGGAGTCAAGATCAACCTTTTCCGAACTTCATGATCTAATTAAAGAAGATATTAAGAAAAATAATACCCACATGCCAAAAAGTATATCTTCCGAAGAACGACTTGCTGTGTGCTTAAGGTAAGAATGAAATGAAAGTATAAAATAATCATTAAATTTTTAATCGCTTATTCTTTATTATTAGTAAAGTGCTTATTGTAATCATTACACTAATGATTATATTTTGTCAACTCAAAGTTCACAAGATAAGAACCGATGTCTTCATGAGTAGAAATGTCAGTTGTGTTCTGCGGTGTCATTAAAGAATTAGATTCCGGTGATTGAATTTGTACTGAATAAACATGATGTCCAGAGGAATGTGCGTTGGTAGACATATCTGTGTTTTGTTGTGAAAACTGACGAATCAATTCCGTATTATTAGTGTTTGGTGGCATCATTGGAGTACTGGATGCCGTCGGTGGACTTTGTAATGAATAATGGACAGGCGAATTTAAACAATCAGAGCTTGCTGAGTTCGAGCGCAATGAATTAGGGCTAACAGCACGCATCGGCAAATTCAGAGAGCTGGCCGGCGACATATTGTAATTAGTAGCATGTCCTGGACTCGGGTAACTTGGTGTTTGCATCAAATGTTGCTCTCGAGCTTCCATTACTATATTGAATAGTTGTCTCTGAATCCTCATTTGAAGATGCTCAGGTAGCTCACATGTGGCATCACACATGCTCATGAAAAACTTTTCCATGCTTTTGTTGCTCGATGATACATTTTTATAATTACTCTCCAGGATTTGTTTCCTCAACATATCTCTCTCAACTGCTCTTTTTTCTCTTTTCTTTACGTCCTGTTCTAATATGTTTACAATAGATTTGATATTTCTTTTTCGAGGCTGAGAATTTTCATTGCCAATGACAGAAGCAGTTTGCTGTTCTCCACTGGTTGATGCATTAAGTAGTTCCGAGTCATTACTTGCTTCACTACCTTCATTCATTGTGTTTGTGAGTATATTTGTATATACAAGTCTTTTTCTCATATTAGGAAGCAAAAATGGCATCTGGTCTTCATATTTCCATTTTGGGGTGTTATTTGACGCTTGACCTGAAGTTGTTTTCTTTCTAGTACCCGTGGCTTGACGATGTCCATCACTAAGCTTCTTCCATAAAGTTTTTGCTTCTTTAACTGCAACAAAAGTAAATAGAATTGTTTATGTTACAGGTACTTGTCAACTGGAGATTCATTCAGGAATATCGCCTTCAGTTACAGAATTGGAGAATCTACTGTGGCTAATATTATAACAGAAGTATGCGATGCTTTATGGAAGTACCTACCTTCAGCCCAAAGTTTTATCAGAGCCAACGCAAGAAACATGGAAAGATATCGCAACCGACTTTAAAGAAATGTGTCAATTCGATCATTGTTGCGGCGCGATCGATGGGAAGCATGTGACTGTGAAGGCCCCACCTAATTCTGGATCTGATTATTTTAATACCAAAAACACTTTTTCAATAGTGCTACTCGCAGTAGTCGACGCAAGGCGAAAATTTACAATTATAGATGTGGGATCCAAGGGACGATTCAGCGACGGTGGAATTTTTTCGCAAAGCGAATTTGGAAAAAGATTACAAAATGGTCAATTACGATTGCCTGAAGAGGAGCCCTTGACTTCTGGCGGACTAAATATGCCTTACGTTTTTATTGGCGACGAAGCCTTTCCGCTATTGCCGAATTTAATGCGCGTGTTAGATAGGGTGTATAGAGTGTACAGATCTCGCGTGTGAATTTAAGTATTTAGAAGATATTAATGATGGTGGTCTAGTATTTTATCGAAAACCAAGGGTGGAAAGCTTAATGAAATAAAAATAGGGCACATTAGTTAAATATAAATAGCTATTTATTCCAGACAGGAAAAGCATATTTAAACACACATATTGGATCAAATTAGCTAAGTTATTATATCATAGGATAGGCAATCATAGCAAACAAAGTTACATGGGAAATATAACAATATATTCTGAACATAATAATACATGGCAAAATACAAAATCCCTAAAAATGGGACAATAGTATTACGTATGATTCAATCAATAACCGATTATATAGATGAATAAAACTAATACAAAATATAAAGCAACAATAAAACAATGCAAGTTTGTACTTAACTCTGTGCCGGGTCTGGAGCAACAAGGCCCTCCCAGTCTCTCGACTGGGTTTATATAACCAACATTCAAACGGAAGTTAGAAGCCGTTACATTTCAACCAATGACAGCACGTTATAATAATTCTAATTAACTATGAAATATTGTGCAAAGATAATAACCAAATTCATCGAAATAGTTCTTAAAACTATTTTAAATAATTATAAGACATTAAATATTTGGAAACCAAACTTTTAGTTAATTAGTACTGAATGTGCTCAAAGATTAAACATCGTTCAGGAGTTTCGTACATTCGTTCTGAAACGACTATAATTTTATTTGGCAATATTATTTATAATTAATTACGATAGTTTTACTTTTAAATAACAATTAAAAATAGACTATAATACCATATAATATAACACGGCCATACTGACATGTGCTTCGTTCTCGAAGTACTTAAACATTGTGATGGTACATCAAGTTAAAACAATTATGGAATAAATTGTAAACATAATTAAAAACGTAAACTTTTATATTATTATAGTAATCTCATCATATTTCATTACAAAGCAGATAAGAATAACATTGATATATCATTTTTATCAATACGAAAAACTACTCAAGTAGGTAAACAAACAATTAGTAAATTCCATTGACGTAGAACATGTTATCACATAAAGTTTACATAGGTTAACCATAAAATGAAAAATATAAGTTGTGCCTGTTGTATCGTTTATGCTGTGTTATTTCCACGTGTACAACGTGTACATACAAAAGTTTATAAATATTATGTATGTTTTATATTCGTCACATACTTAACTTTTTTAAACCCATATTTGAAAAATAAATAACCATTTACTGTGCATTTCCGCTTTTTTATAGCATTCCAGCTTTCCTTTTTATTTTGTACCATTATTAATAAATAAATAACCATGTACTTAGCATTTCCGCTTTTTTTTCATTGCATTTTAGCTTGTTTTTTATTTACAATTTTAACTAAGTCCAATAGTAAAGTTATTAAGTCAATGAAATCATCAGTAATGCATGTACGCTTTTTTAAATTTCATAATTATTATTGTAAACCATCACCGGCATCACCTTTACCCGTGATCCTGATAATATTTTTTGTCACTGGCATCACCTATACCGGTGATCCTGATAAATGTTGACTATATGCCTTAACATGCCAGGCCCAACACTCACTGCCTGTGAGGCTGACCGACATCGGGCAAGAAAGTCGACCAAACATAATATATAAACATTAATATAATAAAATTGAATAGGTACGTGTAGTAAATAGAAAATATTAGTGTTTAGTATAAAATATCTTTTGTTTTTGGAAGAATACAGTACTTATCGTATGGTATTGTTTCTTATGTGTGTGTAAATAAATGTTTGTTGTTTTACTTCTGGACTTTGTCACAATATAATAAATGGTACTTATCAGCCAAATATACCATCATAATCCGTTCGGTCAATTCTGACGTTTGATTTTCCAATCACTAACGGTAGCTAGCAAAATTTTAATTTTAATCATATGTAGGGGGAAAGTTATAAGTTCGGACGGAAATTTATAAAGTACGGCATACTAACAGTGACGTCATTGTACATTCTACAGTCATATAAATTTGTAAGAAAATTCAAGTAAATGTATTCACCTAGAACTTGCGTTAGACGAAACGATCGTAATGTTAATAAACAGAAACATGTTTCTAAATTCACTATATGTACAAATGGTCCCCACGCTGTGATGGATAAAATGTTCAAGTAATCATATATCCAACAACATAAAAAATCATTAAAAATTGAAATCATTTACCAAAGAAATGAAATCCTTTCTTGTGCAAAAATGATATTATAATATTGATGAATTTTTTTAATTACCTCGAATTGAGATAATCCGGATATAGCTATTGTATTATATTATTTATGACACCGTTTTGAAATTTATGTGAAAAATGACAATACTGCTGATAGAATTAATTGCTAATACAGAATGACATCTTACAAATATGTGAATTATTTAATATTTTGTTTATTGTACTGTTTATTAGATACTCTCACTTATTTGCAATGCCCTAACAGGGTGCCATATAAATACATGTAAGTACTACATAATATTGTGAAATCTGTTGGAAAACTGATACGTAATAAATGAAATGAAATAAATAATCTTTCGAAACCAAAATCTTCGTAACCACTGTACTGGTTTTGAAAATTCTTTCATAGCGGTAGATTATCCGAATATAGTTTATGGAAACAGGTAAAGGTATATAGTTTATGATAAAGCTAGTTCTTTTTAAAATTGTAAGGGGGTTAATCGACTGTTCATACTTGTTAAACATGGTGTCTTTCTCGGTCCCAAAACGCAGTGCAAAGACCTTTCGCACTTAAAAATATCAGACGAATGTCGGTGGTAGATTTATTTTTTAATTAAGCGCGATCGATTCTATTGTGAACGTAAGTTTGCCTGTTATTGGATGTACATTTAAGAGTTAAAAAATGTTCATGTAATATTTCAATGTATGAATAAATACAATAAATAAAGGTACCCATTTTTTAAAATATCTTGTCGATGTAGGTACTTTAATAAATAGCTTGAATTGAATATTTATTGTATGGTGACAGTTTGTGGAAATGAAAATGAAGTAAACAAATTAATATTTTGAGTTAAGCCGGGAACCCACCGAACAAAATGTTGTGTTGTCAACATGATGGAAACATTGTGCAACAAAAATACGTATGATAGTATTCTTGAGAGGGAAAACAATTTTTCTTGTAAATTAAGGACAATTGTTACAACAATACTTTCAGTGGGAAGTGTGGGGCAGGAGATTCAAAAAATTGACTCAAATATCAACGCAAACATAGTAAAATGTTGGAAAGACGTATCTACAGCATTTCCATTTGGTCAATGATTTTAATATTTTCCAATGTGGGTAACTGGTAGGGTTTTGTTTACATGTTATTTCTTTGTTAAAGGCGGTTGATATCGGTTATTTCTTTTATATGAGGCAAATTAGATGTGTGGTTTTCGTTTTCGATAATCTATGTCAGACTATTACAAGTAGGTACTAACTTATTAAAGTTACCTATCAAATTGACGGGAATATAAAGGTTACGATTATCGTTAACTTATTATTTAGAAAACTTAGCAAGTATTTGTCGGTCAACCGCACAAAATAGTTTTTTTTTTTTTAAAACACCAACAAGAATTGTTGAAAAGCATAATATATAATTTTGTACTGATGGCTTCTATGAAAGGATTTCTCAATATTCGTCTAAAATCATTTCTTACGGAATTAATAGAATTTATAGAGAACTTGACTTGGGTTAACTTTAACCCCTAATGTAAGGGGGTAAAAACGTACTACGAAATTTGTATGTAAAAAAAACTTTTTAAGGTCGAGATAGGTAGTTACTGTCGGTTTCGTGTAGTATGAACATATAACTTAATGAAGTGTAGTGTAACACTGCTGTGAAGTTGTATAATAAAGTGTGTATAATATTCGCACAAATAAATCACATATGCAGTTCATAAAAGTGGCCATTCTCACATCACAGTATCATATTACTGAATCATATTATTATTGGGGTTAAATCATTTTATGCAATGAATAACTAGAAATCCATTTTGAAAATACAACAAAAGTATTGTTATTGAAAAAGAAATTATGCGATTACCGTTTTCAACGGTTTCAGTTGGCATTCACATACTTTTGTGTTTAAAATTTAACTTTAATATAGGGAAAATATAGCGTCTATATAGAAAATAAATTAAAATAAAATAAATTTAAACTTATTCTTTCAAACTAGTCAGTATAGTTTGAAGCACGAGTTTCAGGGATTAAGTCGTCCGCGTCTTATGCAGTATTAATGCAGAACCCTTCAGGGTGTTACCTGCTAGCGTTTTAGCGATGTCGCTCCCATCGTCGATTTAAACAAGGTGTTCCAGTCTCGCAACGTGATGAAAACAGCACGGCGCAAGTCCAGGTTTAGGTCTCGTTCCGTTCTTCAGAGGGGAAGTCCGTAAGTCGTGCAAGACATCGTAGATTGTAGTGACGATGCCCATTTACTTGTAGAAGGGCCTCGTGTGTTATCTGAAAAATGGAAACAGCACAGTACCATGTTCGCTCGATCATTCCTGACCCTATGGTTGTAAAACACCCGCTACTACTAGCTGTCTTGTAGTATGTAACTCAAAGCAATACTCTTTTTTTTTCAAGGAAAAACAAATCGAAATTCATAGACATCACTAACATTTTTACTCATTGACGTTCATTCATCACACTTTTGTAATAGGTAGGTACTTGTAGGTAGATTGCTCCATCGGCAGGAGTCCAACTCTTAAATTTATGATGCTGATGAAAAGGTACTGCTGTACTAGTCATACTTATATAAGGTGCACGTACACCTGTTAAGCTATAAACTTAGAATAGTAATTTGTCAATAGTTAAAATCATAAAGTAGTATCTATCAATATCCTGTCAGCTCATGTTTTATTCTTTAACCAAACCTGTACTAGGTCCATCGGATATACTTAGTCATAGGTAACACAGTCGATCGGCTAGTACGCCAAAAAAAAAACTAAACATAAAAAATAATTCACATTAACGTTACATAGTGAAAAAAACCTAACATAAACCAATTTGGAATTTAACTACTCGTATTTACATTCATTTGGTAAATTATTTCTTACCAACAAAAAATTACAAAGACTTTTTTTTTTAATGTTGTCGGCAGCTTTTCAAAATAATTTAAAAAGTATCGACGGTCAAAGTTAAAATTATAATCAAAGCATACCCTCATTAAACAAATAATTTTCAAATTTTACTGTTGTGTTCGTATTCGTTTCTGGATAGGAACTTTAGTTTTAAATCCATTGTAAAATTAATTAAATTGTAATTCTGCCACTAAGTTGGTGCATAGCAACTTAAGACTTTCTCGACTTTCTCAATTTGTTCGTTACACATTCGATGAGAGAAATGAATGAACGACTCACCGATTAAAAACTGTAAATAGCAGTTTCGTCGAGGACCAAACAACGTAGTCCCGCATCTGCATTCTGCAGGTACTCGCCGTTCCGCGTCGTAAGAAGAATCCAGCTTCCACAGGCTCGTGCGGGCGGAAAGATCACGACGTAACATAAAAAAAATAAGAATGTTAGAAATATTGTAGGACGTTGCGAGTCCTTTATCCCACTTCTGATGTTAGATAGGGTGTATAGAGTGTACAGATCTCGCGTGTGAATTTAAGTATTTAGAAGATATTAATGATGGTGGTCTAGTATTTTATCGAAAACCAAGGGTGGAAAGCTTAATGAAATAAAAATAGGGCACATTAGTTAAATATAAATAGCTATTTATTCCAGACAGGAAAAGCATATTTAAACACACATATTGGATCAAATTAGCTAAGTTATTATATCATAGGATAGGCAATCATAGCAAACAAAGTTACATGGGAAATATAACAATATATTCTGAACATAATAATACATGGCAAAATACAAAATCCCTAAAAATGGGACAATAGTATTACGTATGATTCAATCAATAACCGATTATATAGATGAATAAAACTAATACAAAATATAAAGCAACAATAAAACAATGCAAGTTTGTACTTAACTCTGTGCCGGGTCTGGAGCAACAAGGCCCTCCCAGTCTCTCGACTGGGTTTATATAACCAACATTCAAACGGAAGTTAGAAGCCGTTACATTTCAACCAATGACAGCACGTTATAATAATTCTAATTAACTATGAAATATTGTGCAAAGATAATAACCAAATTCATCGAAATAGTTCTTAAAACTATTTTAAATAATTATAAGACATTAAATATTTGGAAACCAAACTTTTAGTTAATTAGTACTGAATGTGCTCAAAGATTAAACATCGTTCAGGAGTTTCGTACATTCGTTCTGAAACGACTATAATTTTATTTGGCAATATTATTTATAATTAATTACGATAGTTTTACTTTTAAATAACAATTAAAAATATAACACGCGTATATCCTAAAGTTATGCTGTCAAAGAGTCGTAGAATTTTTAACTACAGACTTTGTAGAGCACGTAGGATTGTAGAAAACGCATTTGGTGTGCTATCATTTCGTTGGAGAGTATACAAGAGACCATTAGAATGTAAGATTGATATGGTTAATAAAATCATTAAAGCAACTTGTGTCCTACTAACTACTTTATCGAAAAACGAATAGATAGGTATTTCAATGTTTCAACAGACAGGAACTTAAGACAAGTGGCAAACAATCAGTTGACGCCATTAGAGTCAACTGAAATGACGTATTTAAATGAAAGTTTCTTTATTAGAGAAGAATTTTGCAGATACTTTAATACGGTTGGAGCCGTCTCTTGGCAAGATACACGAATTGAAAACAGATAAAATGTAAGATAATTAATATAAGAAATATAAGAAATTAATATAAGAAACTTAGGTTAAAAAAACGTGTTTTATTGCCATATACAAATTTGTATTATTACCACAGATCGGAACAGGCACAGTGATTTTACGTACTTGTCGTAGGTTAGAGTAATATGGATATTCTCGTAACAATTCAATGAAATAGCGACTCTTGCTACTAAGCAACAAAGTTCAATTCAATTCGCATAAGCACTCATTACCTACCTACGAGATATTCGCCTAAATATTGCCGCTCTCTTCTAACGCGTAACTCTGTCGCTGTCTGGCGCAGAGTGACGCGATTGGCTCGCGCGCCGCTGCGCTCCTACCTACTACTACTACTAAAACTATTCTTAATTTCTTCAAATCTCCTAAGCGCGTAAACCGATTAACATGATTCAAACGGATAAAATAGTTTTAGACCTAGACCTTTCATTTGGTACCAAATCCGTTAAATAATCTCAACAAACAAAAAGTCACATTTTCAAGTTGCTCTCGTAATTATAAAAAATCAAATTCCTTAATTCAGACATGAGGCCATATTGTTAGTATCAACAAAGTAACTAATTAGTGTTAGTAATATGTGAAGGTTTATAGTTTCATAGTTTTTAAATGATAAAGTGTATATATTTACAGACAATGTGAATCGTTTGAAATAAAATTGGTAGGTACTTACTGTTTGGCAAATCACAATCCTTTATTACTTCTCGCCACGCAGCTTCTTAACTCAGTGTCTTTGTAATCACGTGAATCCATTTTCCATAAGCATGGATACTTACGCACGCTTTCTATTAAATGTTTCATGATTTTACGACAGGTCCGCTCTTCGAAGGCTCTGGATGGGAACAGGCAACTGTCAACAGACTGATTGACTGAGTGACTGAAACAGACTGTACTGTGTGTGTCTCTGTCTACACAGAAACTTTTTGAACATCCTTTTCGAAGAGAGATATACGGAAATGTATTGAGATGTATTAAGATGTATCGAAATATATAAATGTATATTTTCGTATCGCTCTGTATTTTAAGATTCGAAGATGTAAAAATATACATTATAGCTGTCTTGTGTGGTCTCCTGACGATTTGTGAGAGATGTAATGAGATGTATCGTGCTATAATGTACATCTTTACATTATAGCTGTCGTGTGTGGTCTCCTGACGATTTGTGAGAGATGTAATGAGATGTATCGTGCTATAATGTACATCTTTACATTATAGCTGTCGTGTGTGGTCTCCTGACGATTTGTGAGAGATGTAATGAGATGTATCGTGCTATAATGTACATCTTTACATTATAGCTGTCGTGTGTGGTCTCCTGACGATTTGTGAGAGATGTAATGAGATGTATCGTGCTATAATGTACATCTTTACATTATAGCTGTCGTGTGTGGTCTCCTGACGATTTGTGAGAGATGTAATGAGATGTATCGTGCTATAATGTACATCTTTACATTATAGCTGCTGTGTGTGAAGCCCTTTAAGTTGTTGCCCTATAGTAAATTATCCAGTTATTCTTATGTCCTATCAATACTATTTAATATAGCTTCAGAACAGGTTGCGTTAAATGCATATTGTGGTTATATTTACCCTCTTTTAAGTAATAGCATTATTTTTTAGGGCAACTCTATCAATGTTATGTCTTTTTTTTAATGTAAAACAAGTGTTTAAGAAGTATCTTCATAATGGTTAGTACAGATTCTCTTCGCAATACTTTTATAGAAAAGAATATACTCACTATAGCCTGCTTATATATCTTAGAAATTTGCGGTTTTATAAAGACTAATGAACACCATTTTATTAAAAGTTCATCAAAAAAATATACAAAGCAAATACGAGCACAATCTTCAGATACCCCAAATTAACAAAACTAGATATTCAAAAAGTACTTATATCACAGGTATTAAGATGTATAATCATCTGCCCTATGAATTGAAAAAGCTTCATCATCGCAGCCCGTTACAGTCCACTGCTGGACTCAGAGCCTCTCCCACGAAAGGAGAGGTTATTGCCATAATCTCCACGCTTGGCAGACGGATTGGAGATCGCAGTTTTTAAATATAACAATTGAAAATGCTGCGGCCCATTTTCCAGACTACGGAAACTCTTGATCTTTTACCTCGAAACCATTAGTCGCCTTGTACGACACCCATGAGTGTAAGGGGTTGGTGCTATTCTACTCTGCCGGATACCACACGGCCATGTTTTTAAAGATTTTTATTATATAGTTATTTAAATATATACGATAATACTAAAGTAAATTCGGTTATTTTAAGTTTATTTCGTCGTGTCGTATTTCAGTGTTGTGTAATAATAATTTGAATATTGTACACCTGAAATGGGTAAACTGCTATGGCGTATATTTGTTAACCAGTTTTTAACAATAAATATTTACTTTACTTTACTTTACTATTTAAATAAGTCAATTTATTTGACGACCTGAGTGATTCAGTGAGTGATGGTTAACATGCCGGTCACCACGCAGAGATCTCGGGTTCGATTCCCGGCCGAGCAGAAATTGAAATGATGAATTTTAATTTCTGTTACGGGTCTGGGTGTAATATTAAAGTCTTTCGGAGTCTCCCCCCGGATGTCAAACAGTATAGACGTACTTTCGGTTAAATTTGTGCAAAATAACTTAAAAATTAAAATCATATAATAATTCGATAACTACTAGGAATGCAGTGCAACAGAGAAGTGATTGTTAAATAATTGGAAAGAGATAGTCCTGGGGTGAGTGTGACACAACTATATTTCTGGATTCCGCACTCAAACGCACAACAAACCTAATCCTCTCTCATTGGCCAATTCGGGACACGCCCACCATTAAATCCATTACCTACCCACAAGTACGGAGCCGTCGGAACATTTAGGCCTACAATTCAAAATGGAAAGAACTCCTAATAGAAATATGGCTAGCAGCTTCGGCTCGGACCCAAATGTTTTTAGCGAGAGGGGCCGAGATAATTTGATACATCGCCAAACAAAACGTCATCGTTGCAACTGTGATGATTTAACGGATTTTCGTAATGAAATAAAATTGATATTGTTGTCCTAGAAGGAAGGACAAGATAAGCAACTCTCTCAAATACATGCTTGATATGCAAAATTAAATGTCCGTTATACAGGAAACTAGCCTAGAAATAGAGAAATCAATGGATTTCTTGTCATCACAGTATGATACAATGGCTACAAAAATGTCGGTTTTGGAGCATAAATCCGATAATCATACCCAGCAAATCACGGAATTAGAAAAGGTGACCGATGAAGTAAACCGCAAACTAGTTATGAATTGTCTGGAGATACGTAACATCCCTTTAAAACACAAAACGAGTCAGGATGAATTGCTGGTGATTATTGGCTCCGTGATCAAGGATATATCTGTTGAAATTGCACTCTCCTCTATCTATGATGTACAATTGTTGCCATTTAAAACCGAGAATAAAAAAATTTTGCTTTCGCTAAATAGTTTACTGGATAAAAATAAAATATTAAGAGCAGCCAAACAGAACAGAACCCAAACAATGAACTAAACACTGCGTCTATAGGAATTAATGGCAAATCACAACCTATCTACATAGGCGAAAAACTGACTAATAAAGATCGGAAACTCTTCTATCAGGCAAGAGTCATGGCCAAGGGCACCTATAAATATTGCTGGACCCAAAACTCAAGAGTCCTCTTGCGGAAAGAGGACGAAAGCAAGATCATAATGGTCACGAATGAGTCTTAGCTCCATGATTTAAAGGTCCAAGACACAATGTCGATGTGACTAATTGTTTCCATAGAATATTTCATTGCATGTTACGTTAACCTCCATTAGGAAATGTTGTTATTTTTATTTAACCATACTATTAAATTTTAATAATAAGAACGTTTGTGAGCTGTGTAATTACCTACACACCCAACACAGTATACCTAAAATGCACCTACTTTTAAACAATCCCTACACGCTAAAATATATCGCTAAACAACATCCCTACACACAAAAAATACGCCTCTTACACACCACCTACAATCCAATCTCACACGCTACTTACAAATCGCCTATTACAAAGATGGAATTAATCGACTATCCGTCACATTTAGTATTACTTGACATATCACACACTCCACTTACTTACACTCACTTACAGCGAACCAATACATCTACAGCAAACCCCACAACGTCTAATTAGAGATTAGATAAATTTATCACACAAATAAAGTACTCTTAAACTATTTGCTTAAGATGTCATTACACTTTTTTTTGCCTACCTAGTTTGTTATTCTAATTACAACAATGCTATAATTACCTCCCAAATAGTCCCTCTGCTAAATACTTACCTCTTTAAACACATAAAGGTTTGCGTGAGGAATACCTATGTCAATGCCCTCCGCTTGTGTGGAGAAGGCTCGGATCACGCGGTAGACTCTCGTTTGACTTTAATGCCATGTGTTATACACAAAAATAAAAATAAAAATTCAATGCAATAAAAGATTTATTATATGATATCTATAACACAAAAGTTCCCGAATCTAGTAACTGTTTCCCAAGCGAATGTCGGGCATTGAGAGACTAGATCCACTAATGCGGTGCAGCGCACTGCGCGGCGCACCACGCAGTGCCACGTCACGGTGACAACAAAGAAAACGGTGGTTTTATTCTGGTTTTTCCCGTTAGGCAACGTTCGCACGAGAGATTTACGAATGATTGTGAGTAAGGCAACGTTTGCACGAGAGCTTTTTCGATGCTTTTACGCGCGTTATTTTAAACGACTCGCATGATTATCTTATGTCGACCTTATGTATGGAGGTCAGTTGGCAGTCGTTCCACTGTAATTGCCTGATCTGCTAAATTTCGGATCATAGTCAAAGCGGGCCCCGGGTCCTCGCGTGCGAGAGCACAAACAGGATTTGACGCCAAGATCATCATTATCATCGTCTTGGTGTTAAATTTCGGTTGCCAGGAGTCCGCCTTCCTACTCCTCTTGGTCCACTTCGCTCGGTCTTCGGTATCCTTGGTGGTGAGTTTGTTGGCACGCATGTCGTTCTTATCGACGTCTAGCCATCGCTTCGTGAGTTGAACTCTCCTTCCCGTGCCTAGCGGGCTGGCATGGTCAGACATTATTGTCCCCACGTAATTTGCCGTTAAAGTTCTTTACTATCATTATCCGCATCTTGTCTCTCACGTTCAGTTTAGAGTAATCTGATCGATTATAATCGTATGGTGCAGGATGTTTTTCAACAAGCTCATAAAACATTATATTGAAGTCAACATCATCATAATGACGCCACGATGATTATTTAATTTATATTATTGTAAATGCTACATTGACATTACAATTTGTGTGCCGTTTTTGTAACCTTGATCTGGCTCGGGTTAATATTTGATTATAACATAATGGTGACATCCTGAAAAACTGCTGAAAACGGTCCGGATACATTTCCAGGTTTACCATCAACTGGTAAGTCTATTTTTTCACCAAATATTTACGTCGGGGTCGTCTACATTTTTGCATATTAACCATCTACGGCCAACATGTCTTCATCCTCGGAAGAAGATATAATTTTACTTTAAAATCTTTGAAAACGAATTTTTTCTTTGGATGTTTACTTCTGACAGGTGTCCATAGATTCACCATCTGTAGACCGTGGTAAGTCATTCCATATTTTAACTAAAAAGTATAACATCAGTAATATCTAAAGAAATTGAACCATGCAACTTCCGCGAATACTATACTATAACTGATACTTTTTACCCGACTACGATGGAGCTAAGGGAGGGTAATGAAGTTAACAATCTATGTATGTAAAGTTGATAAACGTGGAAGAATCGACAGAGATTTGTCAGGACCATAGCAAGTAGAACAATGTCGTCTCTGTCGTATGTCGTCAATGTCGTACTCTTGCGGGAGAAAAGGGTTTGTGTGTATGTATGTTTATATGAATGTTTGTATGGATGTTTATTCTAGCTCAAAAACTACTTGGCCGATTTTCGTTAAAAGCGCATTGATTGTCTGATGGTTGCAGGCTCTATGATAATACATTCAATTAAATTATCTTGATAAGAACATAAAAACTTCAAAATTTTTAAATTCAGATGATTGATTCGGTCATGTTAGGAATTTTTATTCAGATTGATTAATTCTGTTGTAGGATAAACCGCACTGCTTAAATTTGTCCTCAACTGGTTGAAGACATGATTTTGGGACAATATTACGACAAAATGTTTTAAAACGTAGTTATTTCTGTACTTTACGAATGTTTACTTAAACTGAGTGTATACCATGGTGGCTCATTCAAAACTATAACTACAAAGTATAACATCAGTAGTAAGTATAAAGAGAGTGAATATAACTTAAATTACTCGAAAACCATTGCTCTTAGAAAACTGGATCCTAAAAAAAAATGATATATGATATAAGTATTTGCTGTTCTGGAACAAGCGCTTTAAGGCAAATAGTTTCAGAGTTATTACAGTTTTAAGATTGACAGCTGTCATCCGGAATGTAGATCTCGACTATCATTTCTCTTCAGGAACTAGTGTTCAAGGAGCGATAGATTCAGAGTTATTACAGTATTAAGTTTGACAGCTGTCAACCGAAATGTAGATGTCGACGAGCACTATCATTTCTCTTCAGAAACTAGTGTTCTAGAAGTGATAGTTTAAGAGTTATTACAGTATTAATGTTATTATATGTGTGTCAACGTGTCAACTGTGTCACATAAAGAGGAAAGATTCGAACTGTTGGTAAAAAGAAACAGTCAGATGTGACGTTTCATGTTGACATCTACTGACATCGCACCGCTGCACGATGGGGCCAAATTGAAAAACGTAGACAAAATTCATACAGAACTGACATTTCAGGCTTCAATTGCGGGTGTTGCCCCATCATGCAGTGCGCCGCGCGGCGCGCTGCACAGTGGGACATTCCGCCATCTGTCAATGTACTTGCATACAAATTGCTCGGCGTGTAACAAGTTTTGCCACATCGTGCAGTGCGTTCAAGACTAGGAGCGAATTTAATAAATCGCTTAAAATTCTTTCCCAAAATATACGCAGTATTAATGCTAACTTTTCGGCTTTCAAATCATTTTTGGCAGTATTGGAAATGGAGGTCGATGTCATCGTACTTACTGAGAGTTGGCTAATGGGTACACCAAATATTCCCCAACTACAAGGATACTCCATGCACAGCTCTAGCAACCAACATAACCAAAATGATGGCGTGGTGGTTTATGTCAATAGCAAATTGTGCAATGTAACAATTTAAGAACCCTCCTTAACGGATGCTAGCTGCTTGCTAATTATACTGGATTGTGATACCGCTGTTCTGGCAATATACCGCCCATGTGCATTTCGCTAAGTCGATCGTTTTATTGAATCGGTGAACACGATTCTAACTACTTGTGCTTCATACAAAAACATTATTATAACAGGTGACATCAACATTGACATAAAAACCCACGACCCGAAATCAGAAGCATACTTAAACCTTATTGCCATGCATGGCCTCCTACGTCAACCCATAGCTTACCAACACACAATCTGACCTGCCTTGATCACACGATCACCAAAACTACCTTTCCTACTATGACCTTGGTAATACACACTGATATTACTGATCATGACGCCGTAATGCTCTGCCTTGCACTAAAGAAAAGCATTGATCTACCAAAATATCGGTCCAAAATCAACGCCGAGGGTCTAGGGATCGCCCTGGATAGCTTTAACTTTGCCCCTGTATATGAATATTACAATGCTAATTTAGCAGCTACAAATTTTATAAACTCGATACGGTCTTGTATTGCTGCTAATACCTCTAAAGTTAAAATCCCTAGACAAATAAGACCGCTAAAGCCATGGATGACTGAAGGTATAATAAGATGCATTAGAAATAGGGATGCAATGCATAAACAACTTAAAATTTATCCTAATAATGATACACTTAAAGTCACACTTAAACGCTATAAGAACTTTTGTAACAACATAATTGAAAAAGTTAAAAGAGATTTCTAAAAACAAGAATTACAAAAGGCGGGTACAAATAGCAAGAGAATATGGAAGGTTGTCAAGAATGTTACACACATGAAGAAACAAAACTCTAGTGCTAAATATTTATTACAATCTGGCTCAACAAACGAACCTCCCATTGTTAGTGACATCCACAGTAGAGACTCTTTTGTTTTGATGAGGACTGATGAGTGCGAGGTCATGCGTATCATTGACTCTCTGCGCAGCGACTGTGCTGTGGGATGGGATGGTATTTCTTTCAATATGATTAAGTATTTTAAGCAAATACTCGTCCCTCCGTTGACGCACATCTGCAACTTGTCCATAGACACAGGTGTATTTCCCTCTGTCTTTAAACGCACCCTAGTTCATCCCATTTATAAGAGTGGCGATCGGACGTGTGTTGCTAACTACCGCCCCATCAGCATCCTTCCAGCTATGTCCAAGGTGCTAGAACGGATAATCAACACAAGGCTAATAAAATATCTAGAAACTAAAAACTTCGGTGTTCCACAGGGCAGTATATTGGGCCCTACTCTCTTTTTGGCTTATATCAATGACCTGTGCAACCTTAATCTCCAACAAGGCAAAATACTATCGTTCGCCAATGACACTATTCTCTTGTTCTCGTCTAATTCATAGAATGATACTTTTGAATACGCTCAATTGGGATTGATATGGTTAATGGATGGCTTCGTCAAAATGGTCTAACGCCTAACGCTGACAAAACTAAATACATGTTTTTTTCAATTCGTAACGCAAAGCCTGCCAATAACAATTACTCTATAACTGCGCACTCCTGCTTAAATACTGCTAGTATTAGTTGTGGTCGCCCGAAGATCGATATAGTAAACTCAGTTAAATATCTTGGAGTACACATTGATAACAATCTAATCTTCCTGCCACACATTTTACACCTGGCTGGTAAAGTTCGTATGTTAATTTACGTTTTCAATAAAGTGCGCCATATTGCCGACTCAAAAATATTGAGAATGGTTTATTTTGCCTTATGCCAGTCACTGCTCTCATACTGCATCACTGCTTGGGGTGGCGCGGCTAAAACCCACCTATTAATAGTAGAACGTACACAGAGAGCAGTCTTAAAAGTTGCCCATTCAAGACCCTTTCTTTTCCCACAGAATGTCTCTATAAACACTGTCAAGTCCTCACAGTCCAACAGCTGTTTATTCTAAATACTGTACTTAGACAACACTCACTGACAAATTTTGATTCCCAACTTACCTCACAAAGACGCAATCATCTTTTGATCCCACCTATTAAACTCAAAACTAAATTCTCAAATAGATTCTTTATATTCCTCGGACCATATATCTACAACAACCTACATCGTTACATCTCATTCTACGATTCTAACAAGTTTACTGCAAAAGCCATTACCGAATGGCTTCTAATGCTGAACTATGACTTTACAGAAAGTCTCTTAAAACCAAAAGATTAACTCACCAAGCAAGAACTTCATGGTACAAGGTACTACAACATGCACATGCACACGCACACGCACGAGCACGCGCACACGCCCACGCACACGCACACATATACACACGCTTACATACACACACGCACATATACCCACACGCACACATACACACACGCACCCATGCTGCTATGTCTTGTAATAATGACGGTGACTATAGCACAGGAGTTTCTTCTCCTATTTTAGTCACCAGATTTCTGATGTAACCACATACTAATACTGTTTTAAGCTTATAAGTATAGACGTAAGAATACCCTGTATAAGTATTTACACAAATAAATAAATACTAAAATATAAAAAAAAAGTATAAAAGTACTTTTTCAGTTATCTAACATCCATAACACAAGCTTTGCTTACTTTGGGGCTAGATGGCGCTGTGTGAATTTGTCCAAGCATATTTATTTATTTACTTAAATTTTTGTGAATAATGATGTGGCGTATTCACTTCTTTGTAAACTAATGTTGTAAACCTTTGTTAATATAGTAAATAAATATATAGGTAAAAATGACATTTATACATATACATACATAATATTGCATATAGTAAATATTGTATAAACCTTTCTTATATAAAATATAAATACATATAATAGAAACTTACTTATATATTTATATAAACCACTTTTGTATCATAGTATAAGATATAATAACGGACAAACGTAATCCGTTTTATGATGAGATAAATACGCGCGGCACGGCACGGAAACCAGTATTGCCGGGCGGCCGCGCGGGCCGATTTGCGGACCTCGCGCTCGGATCTGCCGTATAGTGGGGACACGCGCCAGTCTTTGTTCGATGTTCCCAACGCTAGGCTTGGTTCGGTTCTTTCCGTCTCGCACCGCGCGCTTACGTAGTAAGTTATTCATAGTTATATTAGTCATAGTTATTCATAGTTATTGCTTGTACCATTGTAACTCTGCTTTCTTACAATATTTATAAGCTAGATTTACCTATCATCCGTGCTTCATTTCTATCATCGTCGCTTACAAACCCCATAATCCGGTCTGCCATGCAAGAGGTCCCGGGTTCGATTCCCGGCCGGGCAGAAATTGAAATGATGAATTTTAATTTCTGTTACGGGTCTGGGTGTTCTATGTATAATAGATATGTATTAAAAAAGTATTTAAGTAGTATATCAGTTATCTAGCACCCATAGTACAAGCTTTGCTTAGTTTGGGGCTAGAAGGCGCTGTGTGAATTTGTCCAGAAATTATTATTATTATTAATATTATTAATCGGCGGGTAGGCACAAAAGTGTCAACTCCAACTATTTTGTGCTCTCTGTATTTTAAATTTTAATAATATACAATTAATATTTTTCCACTTACATTAGTATTATAAATGTGTTAAAGCCTAACCTGCACCTGCTGCTTCGTTATCTCCTCTCACACTTTCACATTTACAATGGATCAGGCTTCAGTGCTGAACAGTAAAATGGACGAAATTGTCTCGCTCTTCACTACGAGGATGGGTGAGTTTGAGGTGGCTCTCACCCAACAAATCAACAATCCACCCCCACCAACTCAGACCGTGAAGGCACTGGCAGCGGAAATTTCTAGTTTCAAGAACTTCACTCTCAAGACTTTCTCACTGTTCAGGGATCAAATTACAAATCTTGCCCAAGGCCAAGACCGCCAGGAGACACATTCCCGTCGCAAGGTCCTACTCTTCCATGGTCTGGCTGAGACAAAGGATGAGAATTTGAAGGACAAGATGCAAGCCCTATTACACGACCAAATGAGCTTGACAGCTGAAGACAGTTCTTCGCTGGAGGTGTGTCATCGTTTGGGCGAGAAAACCACCAAGATCCGGCCTGTGTTGGTTCGATTTACAACACTCAACTCTCGCACGGCTGCATGGAGGGCAAAGACGAAGCTTAAGGGCTCAAAAGTTTCGGTGAAGGAGTTCCTGACGAAACCGCGGCAGGAATTGTTCGCCGCCGCCCGCAAACATTTCGGCATGAAGAACTGCTGGACTAATGATGGCACGATAGTGTTACTCCTTCCGGATGGAAAACGTAAGAAGATCTTCTCCATAGCAGAGCTGCGCGATGTGCAGACCCAGTTTCCAGAGGCGCAATCCAAATAAGCTGAGTGCTATGTATACTTTCACGGTTGGTGTATTTATTTTAGCCGGCTTATAATTGGTTCTTTCTCACT
This sequence comes from Blastobasis lacticolella, assembly GCA_905147135.1. Lineage (NCBI taxonomy): Eukaryota > Metazoa > Arthropoda > Insecta > Lepidoptera > Blastobasidae > Blastobasis > Blastobasis lacticolella. The sequence goes on from LR990041.1 coordinate 23,688,183, forward strand.
AAAAGGTAGCTCGAAATTTTTTAATTTTCATTTTTTATTACCGGCTTTAATTTTATAGTAATTTCACAAATTTGTTTATTTACTTTTCTGCAGTGATTGTCGTGTCACTTTTTATCCAATCTTAGCTGTCAACGTCACACAGATGTCAAATGTTTTGCTCTTATTTTATGGCCCCGGTTACTGGTTCCGTTCTGTTTGGCAATGGTATCCTTCGTTTCATTGTAATTTCAATTAATATTTTTAGTTTTTTATTTTTGTTGTAATCCTCTAGTCAGCGTTGCCGGTGTGGTGATATTTTTTATTTTATCGGTTTTTTTTTTACTGACGTATTTTTATAGGCTTATTTATACTTAGTTTTATTATTTTTACTTATATTTATTTTTATTTTATGTCTTCTGACAATATTGCAGATGATTATTTTCACTCTTGCTCTTCCGACGAGTATGAAGGTGCTCTTGATGTTTCTTCCGATATTGATATTAGCATTATTCCACTCAGTGCCCAGCTTCAGTCGGTGCTCGACAAAAAGTGCCTTAAGCTCGCTCATATAAATGCGCAAAGTGTAGTTGGTCATTATACTGACCTCCTGGCCACCTTTAGTGATCAGTGTGTCGATGGGATATTAATCTCTGAATCCTGGCTAAAGCCATCTCTACCCTCGACACTCTGTTCTCTCCCCGGATATAGGCTGCTGCGTAATGACAGGACGGGTGCTGGGGCTGGTGGGGTGTGTATCTACCTTCGCGAGAATATCCCTTATACTATCATTGACCAATCCTCGAGTGCGGTGCCACACGTTGCTTGCCTTGAGTACTTGCTCGTAGAGGTTAGGCTTAACCACACAAAAATTCTTTTAGGTGCTCTATACTGCCCCAACGACAAAATTAATTATTTTTCTTCTCTAGAAAGCTCTCTAGCTGCTCACCGTGCGGATTATGAACACATCATATTAATGGGGGACTTGAATACATGTCAATTGAAAAATGACAGCAGGTCTTGTAGCTTACAAGAGGTTATTACTGCTCTTGACATGAAGATTTTACCTTTAAATGCAACACATTTTGCTCCACATTCAAGGCCATCTTTACTTGACTTGGTGATCGTCTCTAAAGATAATTTGGTTACCTCGCATGGACAGATGGCCGCCCCATTTTCGTACCATGACCTCATCCATGTCTCTTACAAAGTGCGCCCTCCCAAATGCAAACCCAAAGTAGTCCATCGTCGGAATTTCCACGACATGGATGTGGATCGCTTAAGGGAGGATGCAGAAAACCTAGACTGGTCACCCTTGTACGCTGCGGACTCTGTCGATGAAAAGGTGTCTATATTTAACACGTTAATTTTGGACCTCTTTGATGTGCATGCTCCCCTGCGTCTTGTTCGTTTGAAGCATCTGCCCGCGCCATGGCTCTCAACTCATATCAAAACTTTGATGCTAAAGCGAGACAGAGCTAAATTAAAGTACCGAAAATGCCGTACCGAGGTCAACCTACTTGCCTATAAAACTATTCGCAACATTTGCAATCGTAAGTGCAGGGACGCTAAACGTCAATACGTTCATGCCAGCTTGGAGAATGCCTCGTCCAGCCGTACCTGGCATTTTCTACGATCACTCGGCGTGGGAGGGGCTGTGAGGGGGGACCGTGAGGCGCTAGACCTGGACGATCTAAACCAGCATTTTACGACGCCGCCTGTCACGCTGGATTCCGTTACTAAATCAAGTTCTCTTCAGTTTCTTTCAGATCTGCCTCTTCCAAAGTGTGAGTCATTCAAGTTTAACGACCTAACGGAGTCTAGTGTCAGGAAGAGTCTTCTGGAAATTTCAACTGGAGCGGTCGGTAGCGATGGCTTGAGTCGTCAAATGTTGCTCCCCATCGTAGATTTTATAATTAGAGCTTTAACACATCTCTTAAACTTTTCTCTCGAGAGTAATGTCTTTCCTGGAGCGTGGAAATTAGCACATGTGATCCCTCTCCCAAAGAAACCCAATCCCATTTCTGCTTCCGATTACCGCCCAATCTCCATACTCCCTGTCCTTTCCAAGTTACTGGAAAGTGCTGTTCATAAACAGCTCTATGATTTTCTCTACAAGAATGGCCTTCTCAGCACTTACCAGTCAGGCTTCCGTCCCTATCATAGCACAGTGAGTGCACTGCTGAATGTCACTGATGACATCCGTTTTGCTATGGACAACAAACAGCTAACGGTGGTCACTCTGCTTGACTTCAGTAGTGCATTCAACTCTGTTGATTTTGATGTACTCCTCGGTATCCTCAGATCGACGGGTATTTCCGACAATGCCATTTCATGGTTTGAGTCCTACCTCCGAGGCCGAGGACAGTGTGTGAAGACGGAGGAATCTTCGTCGGCCTGGTGTGATCTTGTAGCTGGTGTCCCGCAGGGAGGAGTTCTGTCTCCGCTTCTTTTCTCTATTTTTATTAACCAGGTGACTAAAGTTTTACATTGTCCATTTCATCTTTACGCTGATGATCTCCAAATTTACACGCACTTTTCGGTCTCTGAGGCCTCAAATGCCATCGACAAAGTCAATGCCGACTTGACGGCGGTGCGGAGGTGGGCTGAGTCCTTTGGTCTACTGGTCAACCCGTCAAAGTCTCAGGCCATTATTGTCGGTAGCAGTCGTTTGAGGGGTGCTTCGGCGGAGTGCATGCCTCCAGTTTCTTATGACGGCATTGTAATTCCCTACACAAATAAAACTCGCAACCTGGGTCTCATCATGGACTCCAATTTGTCTTGGTCTTCACACATCAATGACATCAGTAGACGTATGCACTTTACCTACCACTCTCTGCGGCGGCTTCAGTACTTTCTCCCGTGCAAGACCAAGGTTATGCTTGCTCAATCTCTTCTCCTGCCGCTTTTGGACTATGCGGACGTATGTTTCTTGGACGCCACTGAAGAACTGACCAATAAATTGGAACGCCTTCAGAATCTAGCAATCAGATTTGTATTTGGCTTGCGAAAGTATGATCATGTTTCTGAATATCGCTCACGACTGAAGTGGCTTCCAATTAGACAACGTAGAAACCTCCACATCCTTACGTTCCTTTATAAAACTTTAGGGAATCCTTCTTTTCCGGAATATATCCGGTCCCGTTTTCGCCTCCTGCCCGCTCCTTCCCGCTCCAGGCGTGAAAACGTTATCAGACCACTGGAAGTTCCTCACTGTAACTCCAACTTCTTTTTCAAGTCGTTTACTGTTGAAGCGGCGCGACTGTGGAATGACTTGCCAGCTAATATTAGGGACAGTCAAACAGTTGGTACTTTTAAGTCAAGACTAAAAGAGCATCTTTTATCATCTCTTGATTAGCTTTATAGAATATTTATAATATATATATATTTATATAGTATATTATATATTATTATAGGTATTTATGTATAATAGGTAGGTACTTATATAACGTAGCTTATTTAGAAAGGTAGTGCACTTTATTTATTGCTTTCCCGCTTATTGCTTTTCTCCACACCCGGTAGGGTTGGCTGGAAGAGATCTCTTACAGAGATAAGCCCACCTTTGTGAACAACCGTTTATAATTATTGTTTTTTTTTGTAACTTGTTTTCATGTGCAATAAAGTATATATATATATATACTTTTGTAATTTTCTATTGGGACCTCGTAGGGATCCGAGCGGTTAGAGTCTCCGACTCATAAAAGAGAGGTACCGGGTTCGAATCCCGCCGCGCCCATGTACCAATGACTCTTTTCCGAGTTATGTACATTGGTTGAATACTAACCAATGCTCTTACGGCGAGAGCCTACACCTCTTTCATCGTGATGAAATATGCATATTCAGGGGACTGAATGTGTAACCGTGATCCAATTTGGTCAGGTGCCCCTGGTAGCAGGGTCTGGAGCATGGAGGTCATCGCTCCACTGCAATTACCTGATCTGCCAAATTTAGGAGCATGGTCAAGGCGAACCGCAGGCCCTCGTGCGCGAGAGTACAATTGGGCCATTGACACCAAGATTATTATTTTCTTCTGAAATTCTCTATTGAAACCATGGACTTACTACAAGTCCATGATTGAAACGAACTTAAATATATCTGTCTAATCATTGCTTTGTCACCAATAGGTATCTCAGTAAGGTATGTATCGGAATTCGATTAATCTGTTAATTATTTCCTAATGGACGTATGATAACAAAAATGACAGTCGTACAGATTTTTAACTTTAATTACACATTAAACAACTACCTACATAATTTACATTGGTAACAGAATTATAAAATACAAAATATTACAAAAACAACACAAACCCTTATATGAACTAATTGAACACAAATAAATTAATTAAACACTAACAAATAAAATAAAGTAAATCGTTTTTTAGGGTTCCGTACATAAAAATAAAAATGCGATTTTTTCGTACATGACATATTATATCACGGTAAGTACCTAGTCATTGTTACTTGCCCGCATGTATATCATGTACGTACTTTGTCCAATGCTCCATTTCGAGGTCCCATCCGTAAAGCATCGGATGCATTGTGAACTGTACATCAGGTTTCCGCTTAGGGGTGGCCGTGGCCTGTTCTAGGAAGCCTTCTTCTTTCAATTTCTTCCATAAATCGACTTTGCGTTGTTTTTTCTTCTTAGTTGGTTTCGTTTTAGTTCTCCTACTACGTGTTGTAGTAGTGATTCTAGTAGTCGCAACCCTAGTAGTAGTACTTCTTGGAGTTGTAGCCCTAGTAGTTGTTGTCGTTGTAGTAGTTGTCGTTGTTGTTTCATCAGGAATTTCATCCAAATAGGAGGATTCGCTCGTCATCGTTGCCGACGACGATATTGACAATGGTGGTAGAGTTGCAATAGTGGTCGTTCCTTTCGTTGTTGGTTGTATCGGTTCTTCGTATTCAGAAGAAGATGATGGAGATTCAGATGAGGAAGGAAGCGACACTTTACCAACACCAGCTTCATCTGTTTCAGGAAACTCAATATATGTTTCATACTCAGAAGAAGAAGAAGGAGTAGGGGCTGGCGTTGTTGTCGTCGTTGTTGTTGTCGTTGTCGTTGTCGTCGTCGTAGTAGTCGTTTTACTTGGCTTTGTACGCTTTGTTCTTGGTGTCGTCGTCGTAGTCGTCGTGGTCGTGGTCGTCGTCGTCGTCGTCGTCGTCGTCGTCGTCGTTCTCTTAGTCCGTGTCCGTTTTATCGTCGTCGTCGTCGTCGTCGTCGTCGTCGTCGTTTTCGTCCGCTTAGTCGTAGTCCGCTTAGTCCTTGTTCGCCTAGTCGTCGTTGTCGTCGTCGTTGTCGTCGTCGTCGTCGTCGTCGTCGTCGTCGTCGTCGTACTCCGCTTAGTCCTTTTTCGCTTCGTCGTGGTCGTCGTCGTCGTCGTCGTGGTCGTTGTTGTAGTCGTCGTTGTCGTTGTCGTCGTCGTTGTTGTCGTCGTGGTAGTCGTCGTGGTCGTCGTGGTCGTCGTGGTCGTCGTCGTCGTCGTCGTGGTCGTCGTCGTCGTCGTCGTCGTCGTCGTTGTTGGCTCTGGCTCTGGTGTCGTCGTCTCTGGAGATTCATAGTAAATGTCTGAACTTTCCGAACTTTTCGGTGTTTCTTGCGGTTCTTCTTCTACTGATTCTTCCTCCGTCTCGGATTCCTCTTCAGGTTCTTCTGTTGTTGTTGTTGGTTCGGTCTAATAGATAAGAAAAATGAGATACTGGTAGTACGACCCTGTCAAGCCTGAGAAGTCCGCCGGAATAAGTACCATACCTTTATCTTTTGCTGCTTCTAAGCAAGAATGATTGTATTATTGTGCATAAAATAGTTGGGAAGGACTCCGTCAGTCCTGGAATGGCGGCCTGGAAGAGTACTATTGATTTTTTTTGTTCTACTCTCAAGAATAAAAAAATAATACGTGTGGATATAAATTATTTGAATGATTTGATGCTTCGCGGTGACAAACGAGTAGACAGCCCACATGATGGTAAGCGGTAACTGTCGTCTATATCTATGATTCATGCATTAAGGTTACACGAAACCAAAATGCAACCTATGGGGTTGCATTTTGGTTTCGACCGGAACACAATAATGCAAGCATTGTTGCTTGGCGGCAGAAATTCTTAAGGCGGTGGTACTTGCCCAGGCGTACTCCTCAGGCTTAGTAGAGCCCTACCACCTGATTAAATAGGTCTGGCTTCCTACTCCTATTGGTCTCCTTCGCTCGGTGTTTGGCATCCTTAGTTACATCCTTAGTCCAGTTTGTTGGCAAGCATGTCATTTTTAACGACATTAAGCTTCTTGGGCCTCTCCTTCCCGTGCCTGGCGGGGGTGGGATGGCAGACATTTGTTCCTAACGTTTATACATAGACCCACGAAGGAGAAATTCAAAGCGCTTTTCTAGTAGAACAGCGGTCCCTGGTTGGCAGATTTACCGCTAGCGGCTTAGCCGGGATACATCGTTAGAATTAGGAGACCACTAACCGTTGTTGTAGTCGTAGTGGTAGTTCTGGCCATTTTAGTCGTGGGTAATATATCCGCATATTTCCTTGGTAACTGACTGAACAATCGCCTTATATGGTTTATTTCGAACCACATCTTCTCACACCATTCCACACGTAGGATAGCAATTCCCACATTGTCTGCTTTGAACCTCTTAGATCTCTTCAATAATTCGACCATGTATCTGTACCTGAAAGGAGCAGTTGACTCTAGTAAGTATCGAGTAAAGGAAATATGGCATCGCGTGGGTGATGCCCCTGGTATTGCAAACGTTCATAGGCTGCGGTGACTGCTTTCCGTCAGGCAGACCGTATGCTTGTTTGCCACCTTGGTATTATAAAATATATATATATATATATATATAATAAAATGCCACTAACTAACTACTACACTACTAACTAATAAAGAACTTGACGGAAAAAAAAACTGACATGGCCCTATTGTAAAATTAGAATAATGACGTTTCAGAAAAAGACCTAGCACCCTTCTTCAACGAAATGTGGTTCTTGTCAAATGTGTCAACATTTGACGTAGTAGACGTTGACACCAAAGTTAGACAGTATAAACCGACAAATTTTAAATGGTGTTCAATAACGAAGGCGGCTTATTATGGTTGTAAAATACCCAATAGCGTCGTATAATATTTCCTCTACATAGTTTATTATTGCCAGTAAAATAAATGTAGTGTACTCGTTTTACCGCAATCTGTCAAAATAACCTGAAGTCGTGGTACATAATTAGCCGTCACCCATGCTATCTGACATACTACAGACATAGAAATTGGTTTCTGAATGACGTTTAAGAAATTTCATTGGCTTTGCTAGCGTTATATTAAAACTATGATCAAACTATAGCTTTGTATGAAGCGCGCTCGATTAACACTCATCTTAATAAAATTGCTGTGTAATTTTTTTTTAATAAACTAACCTTTCAATTAATTCTCCGGAAACATAGCCCACTTCAAAGAAATACGAGTCCTCGTAAGACCACCGAATGTCGCGTAAGTCTTCCATTAAGAATCTTTGTAAGTTCTCTTCCAATCCAATCTGCAGAGCAAGCACAAATACATCAGAAATGCAAATTGTAAATTACCTTTTCCTGGGAACTCTATCAGCGCAGTTGCAATATTAAAGGCCTTAGTTAAAACATATCAGTCTGGTAAGTTATTGTGCGACTAAAATAAAATTGTATCATTACTTCATAATATAAGTAAAGGATTATAGTTTTAGTTTGGCAGTATATTACTTTATCAGGAAGATAAATTTTATCTGAGGATTGAAAAATCGGCCCTTAGTCTTGAATATGCATAATAAAGGTTGCACATCGTCATATACAACACAAGAGCATAAGTGCATGACCATCTGAAGAATAATTTTCCATGCAGCTGTTAAAATGATATGGTCGTGCGATGTGATGTAAAATATTAACAAGTATAAAATTTTCTAGTCGTAGTATACGAGACACAGACACAAAGAAATTGGACATAGAGGCAAAGCACAGACGTGAAGATACTATTTTTTAATATTTTAAGTTCACAGTCTTATACGATGGTGGCGCCCTCAATATTTTTTACGACTTTCTTGCCAGACTATAATAACGCCTTAACACAAGACTCGGTCGCTATATTACGGGCACAAACCTCTTCGGTTTACGTAATTCCAGAAGTGGAAGTTTGTAAATAGTGATAATAAAAAATTATTAAAAACATCTCAAAAATAAAAACGTATTCTGACAAAATGACATGACATGCATATGGTATACTCCATGGTACCATGAATTTAAAGTTACCCAGTAGACCTAGGTACTCACACGTATCAATTGCTGTAGTCTGATCCTCACGCGCTTGCCGGCGGGGACCGGAGCGAAGTCTATCACGGCAGTCGTTGCCGTGGCGGGTCCCCACCACGACTCTACGTGTACCACTGTAATAAAATAAATAATAAGTAAATATTCGTGGACAAATTCACACAGAGCCATGTAGCCCCAAACTAAGCAAAGCTTGTACTATGGGTGCTAGATAACTGATATACTACTTAAATACTTTTTAAAATACGTACTTATTATACATAGAACACCCAGACCCGTAACAGAAATTAAAATTCATCATTTCAATTTCTACCCGGCCGGGAATCGAACCCGGGACCTCTTGCGTGGCAGACCTGTTGACCATTGAAACACTCAGGTCGTCACTGAAACATAAACAGCATTTAGACTGGTTCTATCATCACACAATATCACGTCATACGCAACATGTAACCGCATACTGCTGGTGTAGAACCTCCTACATGTTTTTTTATACCTCTAAGGTGGCAAATGAGCTTACGGCCCGCCTGATTTTAAGCAGTCACCGCAGCCAATGGACGTTTGCAATACCAGGGGCATCACCCACGTAAAAACCTTTTCACCCCTTTCTTGAAGAATTCCATGTTGTACTCTCCAGGGAAAACCTCTCCAGGTAGTTCATTCCACAACCTTAGTGTGCGTGGGAGAAAGTTCCTTTGGAACCGCACAGTTCGCGACCAATTTGGCTCCAAGTTGTGAGGATGAACTCCATGTCGTTGGCGAGCGGTGCGATGTAGAATGAGTTTACCATAATCTCCACGCATATCGATACTATGGTGCCACTTTGGGCACCCGATTTTTTTACTCTAGTAGAGGAAGAAAACGGACCGGCAGATGGTAAATGGTCACCGCCGCCCTGGGGAATCATCTAATTATTTCCTGGATATGTGGGCATATATTTAACAATTATATAATATGCGCCGTGGATCTTCCAGCTATCCGAACTAGCCGCTTTGGTTCAACTTTTATAATGCGTACGGCTACGGTACGAATACGTTGATCACTATAATCACGTTTTCAAGAGTAGAGTGAATTAGTTGTTCCTAGACAGGCATGCTGTGTCTTCGGCCGCATCATCATTTACCATCAGGTGAGATGGCGGTCAAATTTCGGTTTAGTCTGATAAAAAAGCACCTAAAGCTGACCTCTTCTCAGTAAGCATGCATGAAACAAACAAGATCGTCGAGCTTATTTGTTTCATCTGAAGTCCTATACTTAAGAATAAAAAACAAAAATAAATTACCAAATATTGGCCAAAATAAAGTTTTCGGGAAATATCACTATGTTGTGCGTAAGTTTATTGAGACTTACCCAGCATGGAAAGAACTATAGCGAGTGCCGCACGTAGCAACTCCATGTCATCAAATCCTCGTGCGTCTTAGCCGCAGACTTCTAAAAATAATTGAAAAAAGCATATAATTAGGTATATCTTTTCAGCGCATAAAACCGACGCCTAACACCAACTCGGGATTCGTTGGCGTTCTGCGAGTTTGTACAACTAACTAGTATTTTGATTCTCATTCAACTTTACGTGCGTTTGTTAATTCATCATTATTTTGTTACATAATGATATGATTTAGATAATATGGCTGACATGCCATACTATTGAAAGCGAGGCGTTCTTAACGCTAGGCGTCTTTTTTACGTAACACTAACCAGGCAATTGTCCGCAATCTCATCTGGTGGTAAGTAATGATGCGGCCGAAGATTGAGCGTGCCTGCCTAGGAACAGCCTATTCACTCTAGCCTTGAAGGCGTCCAGATAATAATGATCAGGAAAAACAATCGCAGGCAACGTGTTCCATTCCTTGGCTGTACGCATTATATAGGTTGAATCAAAGCTGCTCGTGTGCATAGCTTGAAGATCCACGACAAAGGATGAAGAGTTCGCCGGGACTATGTTCAGAGGAATTAAAGACATGGTACAGCTTACCTGTGCTGAATAAGTGACAGCAAGAATTTGGCTTTCACGCCTTTGCTGTATGGTTTCAAGTAATATATTTCGTAAGATTGGATTCTTCGTATACACCTACTGTTATGTAGAACTTTCTCACTGTGAGTGATATAATTCACAATGTAACATCAATAAAACTTGCCAATTAACGCATTTTGCCTATAAATGAAACTAATTGAACGAATTTCATAACGTGAATTAAGCAATTTGTGTTGGATAATCATTTTATGTTTTTCTTAGACTAGCCAGGCATTTAACCGCAATCGCACCAGATGGTAAGTGACGATGCGGCCGAAGATGGAGCATGCCAGTCCAGGAACAGCTTATTCACTCTAGCCTTGAAGCCTTCCAGGTTATAATGATCAGGGTACACACCAGCAGGTAACGCATTCCATTTCTTAGCCGGACTCATTATATCATTTTAAATATATTATTTCTTGCACAGGCAATAGCAAATAATAGACAACAATAATTTGACCTCCGTAGTTGATAATTAAGGGGGTACGCTTTTTATACAAATTTTATGTAACGTTTTAAGTACATTCTTGCAAGTGTTTGATGTTTTTATGTGCCACAAGCTGGGTTTCCAATCTTGCTGGGAGAATACTTTCTGCTACACCTGACGATGAGATAATCGCATTTCGGAAGGATGCCATAACAGCTTAGTGGGCGCTAAACTTGGTTAAGGCTGTGTGGATGCCTGAGGATCAAAGGGGCAGGGATGATGTCGGCTGTAAGCATGTGTTAACGCAGTTGCTAGACCGTTCTTCGCGTGCGAACTCGGCAAAACTGGGGGCAGTATCACAGCCGGAGCCTGGTGCGGGGCTCAACGCGCTACCATTTCCTCACCAGCGGCGCAATTTTTTCAATTGTTCAATTGAATTCAATTCAATTCAATTGATTTATTTTGATAAACATAAAGGAGACAGTCTAAAATTTTCCTAACCACCAGCCGGCATAATGAGAGTTGTAATGAATAAAGCTTATGAAACGTAATATCCTCGCGTAATTATTTAAATTCTTTAGCTAGCCATTTTTTTTATATTGATGTTTAAAATATTACTAATTTGCAATGAAACGAAGGTATTCTTGGCATGAAATTATGAACACACCCGGAAGAAGGTATGGTTGCACAAACTAATCTGACCCGATGGCCAAAACTGGAACCAAGTGCCGCCATTTTGAAATGTCATGTCAATGCCATTAACAGTGACGCTGTCACTGTTAATGACAAATATAATGACATGCCTGTCATTGTCACTGCCACTAATGACGAATGAAACTCCTTACTCCGTTAGGAGGACTTGCCCTGTGGTTGTGATTTCTACGGCGATGACAGGCTGTAAAACCAAATTTCGTTTATGACTCTTTTCTGAGTTAACACTAAACGATGGTCTTACGGTGAGGGAAAACATCGTGATGAAACCAATAGGCTAATCACGTAACGCTGTAGCCAACAGTTCTCTGATTTCAATTTTTGAAATCAGACTATTGTTTGCAACAGAGTTACGTAATTAGCCTACTGTACTTCAGTCGTAATTAGGCGACCGCATTCATAATTCAATCTGGTCAGGTTCCCCTGTTAACAGGGTCACGGAGGTCAGATGGCACTCGCTCCACTGTAATTATCTGATCTACCAAATCACGGTTAAGGCAGACCCCGGGCCCTTACGCGCGAGAGTACATCCGGGACATTAACGCCAAGGTGACTGTGTTGTACATACCATGATTCTAAGGAAATCTTCATTTTGGGCACATCCGTCGGCCATTTTATGTAACATTAAATGGTATGTCCCGGGGCACGCCGCAATACCAGTGTTTTCTCAATGCATTACACGCATTATTGAACACAATGCCCTCTCCTCTCAAAAGGAGCTTTTTCTTTCCTCATTGATTTATCTTCGTTATGACAAAAAAACTTCTTACTCCGGGCGTAAAAGGAGTTTCTTCTTTCATCATTTACTCTACGGCTTGATCCAGTGTTGCATGAGTTTCACATGAGTGTTGCAGTTTTGCTAAAAATATTTATTTTTCAATAAATAATTGTGAAGAATTGGCTAGACTTGGATGTCTTTTTTCAACTGATATGAGTTCCGTATTTTACATTCTTCCGTTTTTCATTCTCTTTGTACCGGCTGGATCTTTGTGAACACTTTCAATGAACCGCTAGACCGCATCCTTTACACTCAAATATCATTAAATTCTTGAGTAGTCATTATTCTTAAAATAGTGTTACAACAGATAAAAAAAAATCACAATCTTGATGTTATGAGGTTAGTTACACAGATTAACGTATTTTTTCCAAGGGAGTTAATTACAAATTCAGATGTCACAAACATTATTATTATTATTACAATTCAATTCTATCCATTTATTGGTAAAAAAAATGTATTATTAACAACCTTACACTACTCTTATTTGGTAGACGCGACAGCGAATGGTCAACGTAGATGACGTATTGAAGAATTATATAATGTCAAATTTAGTTGCCAACTGAGTTAGATAATAGCCTCGCTGGGCACACTCATGAACGGCGATTATTTGCGGGTGGTGGTGCCTTCCGCCGAGGCTGTAGCGTATGCGAACCATTCAGATGCATGTGCGACTCCATAGTGGACGCCAACGGCCATGATGCTATGAGTTGTTGCCGATGCTCAGGTAGGTTCCACGAATTATTGATGTAATCCGTAGGGCACTGATTTCGGCTTACTATCCCTGTGTCTTGGAACCTCCGGGCCTAAGCCAGTCAGATGCAAAGAGGCCTGACAGACTCACGTTGGTTCCTTGGCAGAGCGGTAAATGTTTGTTATGGGATGCACTTTCGTGACCTCTTATCTCTCACGCACTACTAGATCAGCAGGAGCTGCAGTTGAGGCTGCAGCAGTGAGGAAGTCGGAAAAAAACTCTGGGCTTGTACAAAATTATATATTTGTACCATTAGCTATCGAGACCATGGGAAGCTGGGGCTCCAAGGGAATTGAATTTGTGCGCCAGATCGGTCAATAATTGCGGGAGAAAGGGTGTGACGCCCGCTCAGGATCGTTCCTGCTGCAGAGGTTATTTTGACATTGTGTGATTGTGTAATTAACCGCCAAATGAATTCCTACATTTAAATAAAATAAAACACAGCAATGAAAAATAAATTAATGAAACACATAACAACGCCATCTAGCGGCCAATTATGTTTTTTTCGATTTAACTTCTTTATTTTATATTTAGTAAAACTTGCTACATTTACTAAGTATCAACAATAATACAATTTTTAAACACTCGAATGAAAGAATAGTAAGAGAAATTTAGCATGGAAATATAACCTACTTAAGACTCGTACCCCGAGGTACCGGGTTCAAACCACAGTGCCGCCATGTACCAACGAATCTTTTCTGAGTTATGTACATACATTAGTTTAACTTTTTTTTCTACAAGTTTAACACTAACCGATGCTCTTACGGTGAAGGAAAACAACCTGCACATTCAGGCGACTAAATATGTAACCATGATCAAATCTGGTCAGGTTCCCCTCGTAAAAAGATCACGGAGCTCAGATGGCATTGGTTCCACTGTGATTACAGTACAGCCGGGACATTACTACTACTACTTGACTACTACTATAGCATCGTCGTATCATGGGTATACATAGTTTCAACTTTTCCTTCGTCAACACCACATTCATATCACCTCCACCTCTAGACATAGTCCTCCCCAAACCTTCCACTCCAAGACTTAATGCTTCATATCACATCAATCTGATCATGACAAAACACCGTCTCTAATATCATACAAGCAGACCCTGCTATTGATCTTCCTTTGTCTGCATGTGTTAGTAAATTGGTCAAAAGTGTACAGATCTAATGTATTTTAAGTATTAAGAAGATATTAATTAGGGTGACCTAGTATTTGGGTCGTTCTTCTTTTTAACCTACAATTTGATAAAACATTAGCTCAATTACGAAAAAAAAACAATAAAGATTCCTCTTCAGTATATATAGGTATATATTCTGATAGCAGAATTTCTATTCTATCGGAAAAAGTTGTTGGCCGAGAAGTTTACAGTTTTTTGTACCATTTTCAAGACCTGAAAGATAAAAACGACAAAAAAATTTACACCTCCGTCACGAAATTTTTTGTTTTATTCTATCGAATACTCCTCGTCAAAAATCTTGTACTTTTGTAATACATTAATTTACAAAAGGAACTTTTAGAAAACATATTAAAATAATACATTTGTATTTATAAAATATGTTTTATTCATGATCTTATACCACTTTGTCACATTTTCTACTAATATAAAGTATGTTTTTGCTATAAATAAATTTTTACTATAATTTACAAATAAATACGAATATCACAGACGGCAATATCATCAACTATTATAAATATAATTTTTCCAATGTTGTACTAGTCATGACAAAATATATAAAGAACCAAAACAATTTTCCTACCAGGAGACAACACCGTGACAGAGTTGTTATTCTAGGGAATACCAAGCTGCGGTAGGAATAAAACAGGTAAATTTTTCTAGAATCATTTATTTTGTTATAAATCTTTATTAGTCTTCAACATTGTCATATAAAATAACATGAGATCGAACTTATATAGTTAATGAAATCACATTTGAGAACCTTTAGAATAAGAAACGTATTTTAGTAAATTAAATGACTAACTCACTCGTCTTAAGTAAATAAAAAATCAAGTCTAACTTGACAACAAATTAAAATTCCCAAAAACATAAAATAAAATAATCATCATTAACAATAGCACAATCTAGCAAGACAATATTTTCAATTCAAAGCCACTGATAGAAAGTCTTATTTTTCGAATACTGACAGTGGCTCTTCGAACTGGAAATATTGTCTCTTTCCCTTTTTAATAACATTCGGAGCCGGTAAGATTTTAATCAAATCATCAAAAGGAACATCCGATACGTCATTTTCCACCAACTTAAATAGTCTTCCACTATCATAGACTGTTTTTAGGCACATTACCAAGACATCGCCTTCATCGACGGTACTTTTTGCTACTCCATCGTAAGTGTATTGGATTTTCTTCTCGCTTCGTACTTTAACCAATACGTGTACTCCGTCTTTTATATTCATTTGATGAATGTCTTCAGGCTGGAGTGTTTGGTAAGAAGTACCGCAGACGGCTTTTTGATCAGTTGGATCTTTCGTTATAAGCGTGGCCAAAGGCTGATCTTCATCGGATGATTCATCTGGGCTATACACAGTACCGTAAAAACTTCGGGGGCAGCCCAATTGTGTTCGTAATATCAGCGAGCGTGAAATCCTCCATATCATGAATTATATCGGCTTCTCTAACTCGTCCACAGTATTTTGTTAGTTTCAGGCAGAGGCCGATAAGTTTTAGAAACGTCGCAAGAACAGAATTGTTTACAAAAACAACTAAATACCCTATAGTTTAAGATTCCACGAGTTTCCGTGAACATTTGGTGAACTTGCATTGTTCCTTTCAGGGGCACAATGTTACTTGGAATCGTTGCTGCTACCTTTTCTACGTCTTCGTCTGTCACCATGAATAGTTTAATTTTGTTGGCATCTTGAAGTGCGGAAAATAATTGGAACACATCTGCAATATCGTTTCCTCTAGCTACTATGGCATCAGCTTGGCGTTTCATTGTCCCTCCAACACCATCAGCAGCTCCTTTTCCATGCCCTGATTCAAAGTTCCAGGATATTTTGCAAAACCCGTATTCTTCGAAAAACCTGTTTGCCATTAGGTAAAAGTTTATATTTTGCTTGTACTGGGTTGCAGGTCCATCAGAGAAGAAGTTAACAGATTTTACAGCAGAGTGTTTATTTATTTATTTATTTAACAATTTATTGCACACAATAAAGAAATACAGAGATATAACATAGATATAACTGACACAACAGGCACTACTTATTTCTTAAAGAAATTTCTTCCAGCAGGCCTACAGAAAGGAAATGTTTAGCTAATAAATGCAGATACGACGCGCACAATTAATGAATAATTATAAAATACATATGAATATGACTAATTTTTTAATACTATATCAATAAATGCATACATACTTATACACTTAAATACTACTACATATCAATACAAATAAATAAAATTTATGGACTAGACAGGGACAGGTAGTGGTCTTTTACTCGCTTTAGTGTTTTGCTTTTAATTCAGACAGAATTGGGTGAAGGTGCGCCCTAATCGCAGTAGGTCCATGGTTCTGATTGGATGACACTGTACAGTATGAAGTTATCTGTTTTGTCTGTGCTTCTTCTGAAAAATGGTACATCACTGCTGTATGCAGGGTAATTTGATTACGAGAACCACCGAAATGGTGAGACTGGACTTCAGAGTGATTCTTACAGGCATAATTCTCACTAAAATCTATATGTAATGCTACTTCACTTATTGTCAGCCCGTCGATACACTGTCGGTAAGCTTTGTATTGGTGTCTGATATTGTGGATGTGCGTTTTGAAGATTGGCAACTCGCTCTCAAATTTATAGATCACTTCTTCAATTGTGAAATTTTCAGTAACTGGTACATTTTTTGTAATCTTTACCTTCTTCTCTGCCTTTTCTACAACTTCACTTTTCCTTATCCACTGTCGTAAGTCTACAATCTCTGTTTGGTTACTTTTATCATAATCTATGCACCGGCTCCTGCACTCCGAAAAACTCCTTTCATACAGGTTACCGAATCAACAGAACAAACTAGTGATTCTAAGACTGCATTCGTGTCTTTCTGCACAATTACTTTATTCTTATGTAATGTATTAACCACATAGGTAACATTTGCATGTAACTTACATAAGCAAGTACCTCTTCCATCTACAGTAGGTGGCTTCACATAAAATGGCCTATGTTTAGTGAAGTAGCTGTAGTGGCATTTGAGGCCACTATTTTCTTTCAAGAAGGCTTTGTACAGATTTTTCATGGAGTCCAATAAAAATCTTTTCTGTACTTTCTTTTTTCTGTGCGTGACAGTCTCCTTCTTACCAGCTGTAGCTCTCGTTACATCATCCCGCAAGAAGATCTGACGAATCTTCCGTACAAGATCAGTATGTTTTGGTAGAACGCTCTTGTATGTTAAAGGTCTACACCTAATGTGTCTCTTACCAATTCGATCTGCATTCTGGACTCTTTTACAATACGGGTTTGAAGTACCGATTGAATGAAGCGTTTCTCTTCTCGACTTTTAACAGTTTTGTATCGTTCTTTAATGGCATTAAAAAGAACGCTGTACTTCTTTGTTTTCTGACTATTGCTGTCATCTTTGTTGCTGCTGCTGTCTTTTTTTTATTTTCTGTGCAATCTCTTCTTATACTTTCAAACTTTCGTCTCTAACTGGTCTATTTTTTCTTGAAACTTATATTATCTCTGTATAACTTAGTTCTATCTCTTTTCACTTTCTTTTTTCCCCTTGAACTACGAGTAGATACTTCAGAGGGAGTCGGTGTTGCAGATGGAGTCATTGATGGGGTTTTTGGTATTGGTGATGAAGCCGGCGTGTTTAAAAGTACCTCTTCAAGCATCTTTTTCTTCTCCCTTCTCTTTTATTTCCTTCTTGCCATATTCGCTTTTTGATTCGATGTTCTCGCATGCTCATGTCAGCCACTAGCTTCTTTTGAGCATGGTATCTTTCTAAATCCTTGCGCTTTATTTCAGCTACCTTCATCAGGGTCCTTTTTTCGTTTCTCCCGACAACGCCGCTGTCTTTCTGCTGGTGTTAATGTCTTCTTTTTCGCCATGATGGTATCTGGAAATAGGAAATAAGTAATAAATACCTAAACATACGAGAAGATAGAAAAATATTTGTAACACTTTCCGAAGGAATAATTACCATAATAACTAGTGTATCTATTTCAGTGCTTCTCGGATTCAGCATAAATATAACATGAATATCGTTTATTTTACCCCTCCGTCACGTACTTTACCACTCCGTCACAATAAACATATGACGGAGTTGTCATGTGACGGAGGGGTAAAATTGGTTGCAAAGTCAATAACATTTAATAGTTAACATAGAATATATAATTTACAAACAATTACTTACGTGACGAAGCGGTAGCCGAATAAACACACGCACCTCCTGTCACAGCTTTCGTTCAACTGACGCGCTGTCTCTTGATCTCAGAGGGGAAATCGTACAAAGGGGGGAAGGGGGTCCTAACCTCCAATCGCAGGCCATAAAGACAAGCGGCACAAACGCATATTTCGAAGGACAACCCACGTGACAGAATTTACAAAATAAAACATCAGGTAGTAGGAGACAAGTATTTGAGATTTTTTTAATATTTTATTAAAAGTAATAAAAAGTAATGGTTGCTATTACATGATAGGTAATATATTTATCAGTTATAAGATATTTTTTTGTATCATAATATAATTTTTTCGTAATATTATGGATTATACGCAAGCCGAAATAGTGGGAGACACTGTGATTTGTATGAAATACACTTCTGTCACGCGTATTTACAACTCTGTAACGTACTTTTTACAATGAAATTATTGAATACATATGTTTTTAAATCGTGCACAGCCACTATGTGTATAGTACAGTGCATGTTGAAATACAATTAAGAAAAAATAATGGTAATTTCCTTGTTTTTTTTTTCCACTGACTGGTGTAGACACGTTTTTGTAGGTTAAAAAGAAGAACGAACCATTTAACGTTAACTAAGGGTGGAAAACTGAATGAAATAAAAATATACAAATTAATTAATTACAAAATTGCTTTATATTCAGGAAAGGAGAAACATATTAAAACAACACAGACAAGACCAAATAAGTTCCTTATGCAGGATAGACCATAATATCTAACAAAGTACATCATGGGCAATAAAACAGTATATTCTGAACTTAATTTTTATCTCTATGGTTGTAAGTAGTTTCTCTATGGTTAGAGCCCATACAGAGGTACAGTATTTCAGGGGGTCTAAAAAGGGCACATTACCATTTAGAATAGAATAGAATAGAATATGTTTATTCCAAGAAGCAATACAAATACATAGTACACACAGAGAAACAAATTCATAATTTCAACATGGAAAGTATCTTGCACTGCTCAAGGAATCGGAGCCGACTCAGCATATTGTTGCCAGTCGGTGAAACTAGCAACACTGATATTCTGTCAGCACCAGAGTTGCACAGCTAAATACAAATGTTTAATATGTATAAAATGCGTCGTGCGACCGCCGAAACTCACCAAAACAATATTTAAAAGATAAGTTAAATATATATTAACAGAGAATTATAGAAACGATTTTGAGTACCATACGTGCGTGTAGAGATAAAATATTTAGATAAAAATAAAAACTCAATACAAATAATATACCTATTAAATACGATATTCTTGTCTCAATAAATAAATACCTAATAGTATATAAAAAGAAATATTTATTATGATGGATCACGTCCCGCGCATTAGTTTGTTGTGGTTTTTTGAACATTGAGTAAATATTCACGATACGATTTTTTAAAAGTAAACTTGGACTTAATGCTACGTAATGGCGGAGGAATGTCATTCCAACATTTGGATGCACGATAGCTGAAACCTCCTCTAAATGCCGCAGTTCTGTGTTGCGGTATGGAAAGGACAATGGAACAGGATCTTACCGAGTATCTAGTTGAGGCAGAGTAACGCCAAGTGAGCTTGTCGTATAGGTATTTGGGCTTATTGAACTTTATTATGTCGTGCAATTGACAAGCGTACATTAATGTTAAGCGATGATGCATTTTTAGAAGATTTGCCTTGTTAAGGAAAGGAGAGACATGTGTACGGGGTGGTATAGGGAAGCAGAAACGAGCACAGGCGTTCTGAATTCTTTGTACTATATTCTCAGTTTTTTTTATAAAGGCAAGGACCATACACTCCTATACAATAATTTAATTTAGAAAGAACTAAGGTTTCACATAGTTTAATCCGCATTTCAACGCTTATAAATGATTTGATGCGATAGAGGACTTTTAACCTATAAAAACAGTTTCTAGCTAAATCAATAACATGATTTTCGAATCGAAGCTGCGAGTCAAAGTTGAGGCCCAGGTTGCGAGCTTCCGAAACAAACTCAAGAGGCTCACCCATGATTGAGACTTTAGGTTTTAGTGCTGCTATTGATTTTATTTGATTTTTCGAACCTATTATCATAAATTTTGATTTAGTCTGATTTAAAACAAGACAGTTTCTCTCGCTCCATTCAAAGACTCTGTCTAAATCATCGTTTAAGCTTTTGATTGCCACATCGATATCATTACGGGCTACAGGGACGTAAACTTGGATGTCGTCGGCATAAATATGGTATTTACAGCTACGAAGACAGTTAACAATATCTGACGTGTATATTATAAATAGAAGAGGACCTAAAATCGAGCCCTGTGGTACTCCTCGTGTAACTGAAAGGGAGTCGGATGTTATAGCATTTCCATCAGATTTTCGAATCACGACTCTCTGATGACGCCCGTTGAGATAACTATTAAACCAATTAAGTGTACCAGAATCAAAGCCATACAGAGTTAACTTCTTTTGTAATACTGACAAGTTGATGGAGTCGAAGGCTCGTGAGAAATCTAAAAGTACTAGAATCGAGCCCATTCCTACATCTTGATTTTTAAGGAGGTTGTCTACCACTTCCAATAAGGCGGTGGCAGTACTTCGCCTTGTCCTAAAGCCGGATTGCAGTTCAGGAAGGATGTTGTGCGATTCGCAGTAAGCAACTAGCTGGTCGTAAACAACTTTCTCCAGAATCTTGGATAAAAAAGGCAAAATACTAATGGGACGAAGATCTTTTAGGTCAGTTGCATTATTTTTTTAGGTAACGGGCGCACCAAGGCACCCTTCCATTGCTCAGGGAAAACACCGCTAATTATTGACCTGTTTATTATTGTTGTAATAATGGGAAGTGTTTTTGGAATAGTGAGAATAATCATGTCTCTAGAGATGCAATCCAGGCCCATAGCATTCGACTTGATGCCCAAAATAATCTTTGCCACTACATTCTCATGAACAGGTTTTATAACGAATGTAGCATCACTTAGTGTAGGCAACTCACAATCCATGGTATCAGGTATGATAGAGCCCGAATTACCAGGAATAGTTAGGAAATGTTTGTTAATAGCATCGGGATCATCAAAGTAGGTAGGAAGATCTGATGAGGTTTTAAAGTTTGGTAAAACCGATGACTTTAAATTTTTCCATAATGTTTTGCCGTCTTTTAATTTGCTATTGATCATGTTATTGAAATAAGCAGTTTTTTCTGCAATAATACTAGAAATTACTAAATGTTTTAAAGACTTGTAATTGTCTTTATCCTGCTGTTCGTTAGATAGCTTATATTTAGTACGCGCCTTGTCACGCAAACTCATCATATACCTGACGTTGCTGGTCAACCATGGCAGCATGCGATCACTTACTGTTATACATTTCTCGGGGGCAAACAGATCAAATAGGCTTATGATAGCACTATTAAATAAGTCAACCATGTCATTGACATTTTCCAAAAGAGTGATATCATGCCAACGAATGTTTTCAAGAGCCGATTCAAAGTCATCCAAGTTTATGTTTTTTAAGGGCCTGTGTAAAATTGATTGACTTTGAGTTTTTCCCTTTTTGAGTTTTAAATTAGCAAAAACTGCCGAATGGCCTCCAAGTTCAGGGATGTGTACAACTGAAGTATTCGTTACGCTCGCATCTGTAAGGAATAAGTCAATAAGTGTAGCACTATGCGAAGTATGGTGAGTGGGTTGAGTAATATGGTTACTTAAACTAGAGCAATATAGAAATTGATGTAAAGCAACTGTTTTGTAATCGTCTATGTCTAATAAATTAATATTAAAATCGCCCATGAGTACGATGTGGTCATAATTAGTAAACGATGATATTGAGTCAGTTAAAGAATCAAAAAAATTGACAATATTCACCCAGTTCGGCCTGTACGCTGTCCCGATAAGAAGGCGGATTTTATTTATAGTCAAAGTGATCCACATTTGCTCGACTTCAGCGTGGGTGATTGGATGAGGTTGTATTCGGATAGTCAACCCTTGCTTGAGATAAAAGCCCACCCCACCACCGCGCGATCTGGAGAGACCGCGTGGGCGCGGAATGTGCCGTAAGCGATACCCTGGTATAGATGGAGCACAAAAATCATTACCCTCACTTAGCCAGGTTTCATTTATTGCCATAATTTCAGGCATTTCCCGCATAACTAGTGACTGAAGTTCGTCGTGTTTATTGCATAGTGATCCAACATTTAAAAGGCCTAACTTCAGAAAACGAGTATTAATCATTGTTTTTAAAATAAATATAGGTATAAATATTTTCTATTACTGAATAATATATGTATATATAAATTATTATTATTTCAAATGTATGTTTTTGGTATGAAAATAATAAATAAGTAAAATTTGTTATAATAAATTCTCTACAAAATGTATAAACACAAGGTACTAAGTCTAGTCCGTTTCCTTTGGCAAGCGCAAAAAAATTTTGAAAACATTTTGATAATACAAAACTAATAAAAATCTGAATGACTAATCTAAGATGAAACAATAGGCCCGAAGATTTTATTGTAATCTTGTTGATTGCGAAATCGATGTATGATTGTGTCTTCGGTTTTCCTAGCAAAAATGCGGCCGTGCTTCGTCCAGACAAATCTCCATCTGTTCTCGCCTCCGGCCTTGCGAACCAGGTAAAATAGATTACGGTTGGACTTAGTAAGACGCTCATTGACATAAAAAGGCTTGGCCTGGTGGTCGGGCAACCCTAGACCTTCCGTGTTAATGCCTCGTCGCGCGCGTGCACTTGTCAAGAGGCCGTCTTTCAAGGCTTGTCGGGACAAACGCACAACAATAGGTCGTGGTCTGGGAATTTTCTCTGGTTCCTTACCTCCTTTAGGACCAACCCTCGTGGCACTTACGACGTCAGATTCCTGGAGGGAGAAGCTCAATTTCGTAGCAGCACTCATTACTACGTGCATTACGGACTCACCGTCAAATTCGGGAATACCCGATATCTCCACATCATTCTGGAGTGATTGTTGTTCTCGGCTATTCAGATTTTCTTCCAGCTGTGTCAGAGAAGACAAAAGCCCCCGCGTATCAGATAATGACGTGTATTGTTCCTTTAAGTTCTGGACTTCAGTACGTAAGGTATTATTTTCGCCTTCAAGAGCTTGAATTCGGGCGTCGGCAGAATGTACGGACACAAACAAATCGGAAATTTGGGAACCTAAAAAGTCCGTTGTAGCTGTGAAGTCACTTTTCAGCTGTTCGATGGTGGAATTAAGTTCGGTCTTTATGTCCTGCACGATGGTAGTGCGCAGATCACGAAACTTCAAATCGAGCATGTCATTTAACCTGGCTCCCAAGTTTTCCTCCAGTAGTTTAGTGACACATTCCAAGGTGAGCGCAGGAATGGAGCGGGCCTCTGCTTCCGAAGGTAAGCCCTTAAATGATGCGGGTGAGTCGGATTTATTTTGTTCAAAATAACTGTCTTCGTACGACATATCCATTTCTCTAGAGGCTCCCTTGCGTTGTTCTGGAGTTTCATGGGCCTTGTCAAGGCATGTTGGACAGCGCCATTTAGTCATAAAATCGCTTAAGTTGCTCCTGTACTGCTCAGACGGTATATTAAGGCATTTATAATGATACGTACGCTTGCACGATACGCATCTCAGCAAATGGTCAGCATCAATAGCTACAAGACACGCCAAACACTTCATAGTGCTCATTTATAGATATATATTTAGCAACGAAAGAATAGCAAAGCGATGCACTCGATAACAAAGACAGCGCGCACCGTAGCAAAACTCGTAGAGAGGTCAGCGTAGCGGTCGTTACGCGTGCACAGCAAACAAAGCGCCGCCGCCGCACTGCGTTGGCAGATAGCGGAGCGCAATTTGAAGCGTTACGCACCGTTGACAGTGGCCTAGTGGCAGAGCGCGCGAAAATTGCGCTCAGAGGTCCCGAGTTCAAATCCTCACCGGTGCACCAACCAGGGTTCCACGATAGACCGCGAACAACAAAATGTTTCTGTCCTTATTGCGAACACGCCCACTGGGAGGAGTTTATCCACTTAAACACCACAAGAGCAAGCAGGAATTGATTTTAAGGTCAGGGACCAATCACAAATTATAAATTGTAAATTCCGACAATCGACCGACACAGATTGTAAGCACGTCAATACTACACCGCGGCGCGCGCGCAACTCATTTCATATTATGATTCATATTAGAGTGCCATAAACTAATCTTATTCAGTGGCCAACACTGGAACTAAGTAATGTCATTTAAAATGATCATATCAATATCAACAACAGCGACACCGCAGATAAGTTTGTGACAAATTAATATGAATCATATTATGAAACGCTAATGTGGCCTTTTTAGACCCCTGCGCGGTTTGTCCCAATTGTTTATTTATTTATTTAACTATTTATTGCACACAATAAAGAAATACAGAGATATAACATAGACGACCTGAGTGGTTCAGTGGTCAACATGCCGGTCTGCCACGCAAGAGGTCCCGGGTTCGATTCCCGGCTGGGCAGAAATTGAAATGATGAATTTTAATTTCTGTTACGTGTCTGGGTGTTCTATGTATAATAAGTATGTATTTAAAAAGTATTTAAGTAGTTTATCAGTTATTTAGCACTCATAGTACAAGCTTTGCTTAGTTTGGAGCTAGATGGCGTTGTGTGAATTTGTCCATGAATATTTATTTATTCATTTATTTATAGATATAACTGACACAACAGGCACTACTTATTTCTAAAAGAAATTTCCTACAGAAAGGAAATTTTTGGCTAAGAAATGCAGATACGACACGCACAATTTATGAATAATTTATGCAGTTTATGCAGATTTGATTTCTAAACAGAAACCTTTTCTTATTATCTGTCAGCAAACGTGCAGTGCCCGCAAAGCCAACGCACAGACGTCGTGTCGCACCCGCCTAGTCGTAGTGCCACGACCGCGTATTTACGTAGTCGTCGGCACGTTTTCATTCCATAACTTTAGTTTTTGAATTTTAATTAGTTTCTGAATGAACCTAAATAGTTTATTTTAACATAGCAACGAAGGAACCGAGGGTTGCTGTCAAACTGTAATTATGTTATGGGTGACAGTTATACTCTTATTTGCTCATCTGCTCAATTGACACTGGGTTGCTTAAAAATATTCTTCTTCTCACCCTCTTAAGCAACTTTTTGTATGGTCTAATAGTGTTTAGTTCGAGTATGCGCAAGACAGATTAACTGTTCTTAGGTATGGCGTTCTTAACATTGCTATTATTGGGAGTTGTTATTACTGTCTGTCAAATTTAATTCCATTCTAGAAAGAAATATATTTCGCGCACAATTGAACACATTTACTAACGTTCAATCGCACCAACTTACATACATTAAAAACATCAAACCCATGAAGGAATGTCAATGAAACGGTACATAAAAGGAGACTGGGTAAGTATGTAGGGGAAGTGGACTATGGCCAAATAACATTATCGGTATAGAATTTACATTAGCACCCTCAAATACATCCTTGTAGAGAAAGGCATCAAAATCTGACCGAAAATTCTTAAAAAAGAACAGGTATTTACTAGGCTCATTTTGTATGGGAAGTGCCCTATAAACCAATCTGAATTTATTTGTCACATGTTTGTATGACTATAAATGCTTTTTTCTCGAAACTGCCGGGTCCGATTTTGATGACGTGCGGCATAACAACAGAGCTGAAGGTGCTCAACCTATACTCCGTAACCTTGTCGCTGCTGGTTCAAAGAATACCGCACTTGTCATACAAGTATAACAAGAGATGCTTTTTTCTTGAATGTGTCGTGGTCGATTTTGATGTCGTGTGGCATAAGAACATAGTTGAAGGTGTTCAACCTATACTTTGTAACCATGTTGCTGCTGGTTCAAAGAATACCGCACTTGTCATACAAGTGTGACAAAACTATGCTTTTTTCTTGAAACTGCCGGGACCGATTTTGATATTGTGTGGCATAAGAACATAGTTGCAGGCTGCTCAACCTATAAACCATAACCATGTTGTTGCTGGTTAAAAGGATATGGGAATTGCCATACAAACATGTGACAAATAAATGCTTTTTTCTCGAAACTGTAGGGACCGATTTTGATGACGTGCGGCATAACAACAGAGGTGAAGGTGCTCAACCTATACTCCGTAACCTTGTCGCTGCTGGTTCAAAGAATACCGCACTTGTCATACAAGTATAACAAGAGTTGCTTTTTTCTTGAATGTGTCGTGTTCGATTTTGATGTCGTGTGGCATAAGAACATAGCTTATGGTCCGCAACCTATACTTCGTAACCATGTTGCTGCTGGTTCATAGATTACGGCACTTGTCATACAAATGTGACAAACAAATGCTTTTTTCTCGAAACTGCCGGGACCGATTTTGATGCCATCTTGTACAAATATGCAGCTGAGGCACCCTAACCCATAGGTCATCATCGTAATGCTGCTGGTTCATAGACCACTTTTGCCCAGTCTCCTTTGTATGAAAATCGTACAAACAATACAATTTGTAAATTATAATATACTTGTTAAATCTTTTTCATCTAAAAAGTGCTGCCAATGGTATTCGTTGAGGTCCCATCCATAGATCTGCGGATGCGTTCTTTTTGGCTTTTGAGGTTGTGCCTTGGGCTTCTCAGTCGCTTGTTCCAGGAAGCCGTGTTGTTCCAGTTTCTTCCATATGCTTGTTTTGTTCATCGTCTCCTCAATAGGCTTTCGAATCGAGCGGGTGATATTTTGAGTGCCCACGCGTTTGGTCGTGGTCCTTCTCGAGTTTGTGGTGGGAATAAGGGCAGTGGTAATCACAGCTGTAGTAGGAGAAAGACGAAGAAGAGGCGATACTTCCTTCGATACTGCAGACACTTCTACAGATTGTGGTGGTGGTGTAAAATCTTCAGACTTTTCTACCTCACCGGATTCTTCGTCTTTATCTTCGTTGTAGTCTTCAGCAACTTCATCAGCATAAGTTTTCTAGTTTAACACAGACATTAATTAATAGGGCAGTAATTTGTAACACTTAAGGTGGCAGCCTGGATGATTAATATAGATTGAAGTTTAGTGCTATTGAAGTGGTCACCAGTATCTGTAGGCAGTGACCACTCCCCATCAGGTGGCCCGCTTGCTGTTTAATTATTGTGTGACAAAAAAAATGAAGTTTCTAGAACAACAGGTCATCAAGGAAAAAATGTCGCAGATCAGACGGACAGTAGAACGTCCCATCAAATTATAATAATGAAAGTTTTTAAATGAGGAGTTTACCAGTAGGTATTGTCAATTGGTTTCAAAAAGCATCAATAGATGGCACTCCTAAAATTTTGGTAATTTTTTACCAAAAGGTTCAACGAAATGTATTTTAATACAAACCTTTCATATTTGTATTGCGTCCATTCTTGATCCTAGTGTCCATGAAACGCTTTGACTCAGTCAGATGTTTGTTTTGTTTGTAATAATTTATTACAACCTCTAAAATTGTTAAAAGCTATTGATAAATACCATATTATCCAATACAACGTACCCAGTGTTTAGAACCTATTTCAAGCGATTATCAATTACCAAAATTGTCGGGGCGCCATCTATGGAGTGGTTAGGAATGCTTTAGATACCTATTGGAAAACTGCTCATTAACAAGACTATGCTTGTGTAGAGTCATGGCTTGTACCTGTGTAGTTTCTCTACCACTTACAATGTGGTCTATGGCAATCCCCAAGCCACAGACCACATTTAATGGGCATCCATGGTGGGACACAGGACAGTTAAATGACCCAGATTAACAATCAACATCATTTCATGATATATTTAAAAAGAGTTTTATATTTTAGGTTGCCAAAGGTCATTCGCTGCGGACCTTGAGACTGGTTGCACAGTCTCAAGGCGCCCCGGCTTCGCACGAGTATTAACCTTAATAAGTTATGTATTTAAACCTTCCTCACGAATTACTCTGTCTATTGGTGTAAACTACATAAAAATTCATAGTTTTTGAGTTTATCGCGAACACACATGTGGACAGACACGGCGTATTACTAGTAACAGACGTGTCGATTCCGCAGACGCCGGCCACCGTTGGAAAGCGCTATGAGGAAGGATTTAAATGCGATTTTCAATAATAGATACATATTTTTGTTATATTATACAAGACAGGCCTTTGAACGCCATCACATCTGGTGGTATGTCACGATGCGGTCAAAGGATGGAGCATGCCCGTCATTGCCCGTCTTGAAACAGCATATTCACTCTAGCCTTGAAGGCATCCAGATTATATTGATCAGGGAACGCGTTCCACTCCTTAGCCGTACGCATTATTAAAGTAAAGTGCGGATAGCTGGAAGATCCACGACATAAGGATAATTATTGATTCAAGAGGAAGGTTTATAAGCAACAAAAAAGGGGTAGGTAGTTGTACGCGAACGAAGTCGCGCCGAGTACACTAATACTATGTATTGTGTTAAAAGAATGAAGAAAGTTAGTTAACTGGTCTGTACAGGCATACCCGTGGACTTGCCGCTTTTGTCTTGATAGAGGTGGTGGTTTTAGGCGGTTCGGTGGCCAATCTCAGTGCTTGGTTGTATTTCTTAGGCACCTGCGAGAGCATTTGGGTTAAGTGGGAGACCTCGAACCACATCTTTTCCATCCATTCCACGCGCTTTAAGGCAAGACCTATGTTGTCCGATTTATACCTCTCAGATCTCTTGAGTAACTCGACCATGACACGGTACCTGAAATAACCAGTAAACCAATAATAATAATAAGAGTATATAGTTCGACTTGGGACCTCCACCTTACAGAATACCGCAGCTAAACCTTGCCTGTTTGCCTGCTGTATGAAATAAAATAAAAAATTACTTGTTAGATATGCTAGCTAATGCCGTCGTCGAAGCCAGGTTGACCAAGACTAACTCTGAGTAAGTCGGAGTCCAGGAAAAAACGGTTTTGGTAGCCGATTGGCATACCGTGACGGTATATTATTATTATTTACTAGCCGTTCCCAATTTCTTTCACGCCCGCGCAGTTCGGAACGATGTAAACATTCAACTTTCCCATGGGACGCTGTAATTTTTCTGAGATAAAAAGAGCTTTTGTCACTCGATAAGAACTTCCTATTAGTGAAAGTTTTTGAGTTTATTTATGACAAACTAAAATACGAATTTTTTCTCTTTTTAATATTAGTATTAATATAACCACCTGTCTATTATCTCTCCGGTAAGATACCCAACTTCAAAAAAATACGTCTCTTCGTACTTCCACCGCACATCGATGAGTCTCTGCGCTTTGTATCTGCCTGTGTTCTCTTCATATCTTATCTGCAGACACAACCACAAATAAATAAAATATCAGAATCCAAAACAACCCCTTCATTGGAACTTTACCAGTGTTGCTGCGAAGTAATTCAAATTCAAATTCGGGATTAATTAATCTCTAATTAATCGTGAAAAAAACCTGCGCTTTCAGTTGACTGAATGTGTAACCATCATCTAAGTAGGTAGAGGATCAGACGTCACTCTAATTTACCTGTTTTTTTATAGTTAGACCAGCCAGGCATTATACCGCAATCTCACCTGGTGGTAAGCGACGATGCGGCCGAAGATTGTCTAGGAACCGAAAAGCACGTTTGTCTAGGAACAGCCAATTCACTCTAACCTTGAAGGCGTCTACATTATAATGATCAGGGAACACACTTGTAGGCAACGAGATCCATTTCTTCCGTACGTCCTGCCGTACGCATTATAAAGGTTGAGAGATCCACAACATAAGGATGAAGCGTTCGCCTGAACCACGTCTCTCGATGGCGGAAAGTACAACTGCTTCGCACACTTTCCGAAATGTAAAGCAGACCGACATACGCGCAACCGTATACCGATGCTCGAGGCTCTACAGCTACGTTTCAATCAAACTGCGTCCACTTACTACACCTCCCATTAGGTAGACTGACGATCTGGTAAATATCGCAGGTATCAGCTGGATGCGGAAGGCATAAGACTGGCCATTGTGGAGATCTCTGGGGGAAGCCTATGCCCAGCAGTGGGCGTCCTCCGGCTGATGTGATAAGTGCATCAGACCCACCCTGAGCAATTGCTGTGTTCTTGTTCTCACGCGCTCGCCGGCGGGGACAGGAGCGAAATCTATCACGGCGGTCGTTTGCGTGAGGGGTGCCCACCACGACTCTACGTGTACCACTGAAACTAAAAAAAGTATTTTCTGGTTTCCTACTCAATTATAAAATGTTGGTTCCAAAAATATTGGGGCGACATATACCGCTACAAAAGAGTAGCTCGAACTGATACTCATACAGTCGTCTATGCATACCTACGTCTTCAACTCCACATCCTATCTCATGTTTGCCAAAGTGCCTAGTCGTTTTTTATACCAGTAAAGGTGCATCCAAATCTAGCGCGCAAGCGGGACGATGCATTAATCATATGAAACAATGAGAGGTTTACAATTTTTAAATAGATGGCGTTGTACTGAACTCTTATGTCAAGTTTGTACTAAGAGTTATACAGGAGGATATATCGTCGTAAATTGACTATAGCTAGCTCCACAGACATAACAGACTAAACACAAATCACAAATATTCCCTGTTCGCTCACTCTACAATTATTATGAATCTTGCTATCCGTTTTTCGTCTATTAAAATAAGCTATAAGAAAATGACGCGCGCAATGTTTTGAACGTTCGACATGTTGCTCAAGCTAATATCGACCTGACGTTTCTCTTGAAACATCGGTGTAAACTTTATAATTTCCTAATAAAATTCAAACCATTTAAAATACGGTTTAATTTAGTGCACATTAATGTGAAACCGCAAATTATGGAAATACACCTGGATTATCTTTTCATCGGTAAGTAATTTCATTCGTGGTCGCGGCGATCGGGAATCAATTTTAGAAATTGTGACAAAATATGCATCGTAATAGTGTGAATTTGCAATCATTAAAATGCTTTACCTTAAAACAACATGCGATTAAAGATAGATTTAAAATTATTGGCAAATTAAGCAATATTTCGGTGATCGAAAATATTTTGATGCTAACAGGGTCGGATTTAGTATTCATTGTATAGAATTTAAATACTCAAATCTTGTAAATAGCGGTCCACAATTTTATGTGTATTAAGTCACATAGGCCAACCTGTGGATAATTGAGATACCGGTGAAATCATAACCCTCCTTTTTGCAAAACCAAGCACTGCCGATTCACGGATCGAGAGATCAAAATCATCATCTTACCTTTTATTATAGTGACAATATTAAATTATAAGGACAAGGTTAAAATAGGGCGTATTTTGTTTCGTATTTAAACTCGGTATGTACTCTCTGCTCCTGTATATAAAATTGTTTCTCTATGAGCTAGCCCACAACATGGGCACGGACCATGGACTTACTACCCAAAGGGACTGCGCACTGCTTTGACTAAAACCGGACAGAGCGAGAATCACCATCGATAGTCCTTTGTCCCTTTCTAACAGTGTAAACACAATGTTATTGGCATAATCACCGTCATTCTAAATTGACAAGTTTCATGTTTGGTGTTGCCATTATTGGATAAATATATTTACCGTGAATTTGGTGTTATTATGAGGTAATCCGTACAATCCGAAAAGTAGTTATCAGAATGCCTTTTGATCTACTGAACGTTTCTCCGACATACGTCGAGTCGACATAATTATTAACCGACTCACTGTTCCACAAAACAGATAAAAGAGTTCGGTAACGATTTATCCTACAACACTAGTTTCTAAAGAGAAGTGATAGTACTCGTCGATATCTAAATTTCGGGTGACAGCTGTCAAACTTAAATGTGTTATAACTCGGAACCCATTGGTTCTAGAACACTAGTTTCTAAAGAGATATGATAGTAGTCGTCGAGATCTGCATTTCGTATGACAGCTGTCAAAGTTAAATATTTTGTAACTCGGAACCCATTGGTCCTAAAACACTAGTTTCTGTAGAGAAATGATAGTACTTGTCGAGATCTACATTTCGTATGACAGCTGTCAAACTTAGAACTGTCATCCGAAATGTAGATCTCGATGAGTACTATCGTATTGCTCTAGGAGCTAGTGTTCTAAGACTAATCGTTTCCGAGTTACAACAGTTCTAAGTTTGACAGCTGTCATGCGAAATGTAGATCTCGACGAACACTATCATTTTTCTTTAGGAACGAGTGTTATAGCACCAATAGTTTAGGAGTTACTCCTCGAGGAGTGCTATCATTTCACTCTAGGAACTAGTGTTCTAGGGCCAATAGTTTCCGAGTAGCAGGGTAAGCTTGGGCTGGACCCTGGTGAAAACATGACCTTCAGATTGCACCCGGTCCAGCTCTCTGGCCCTGAGGTCGGTGTCGCGCCAAATAACAAAAGTAATTCAAAATTTGCATCAACAATGGTTGCAACACTAGAAAGGGACACAGGACCCTCGATGGTGACTCTCGCACTGCCCGGTTTTATTCAAAGCAGTGCGCAGTCCCTTTGGGTAGTAAGTCCATGGCACGGACACATGTCCGATTAAAAAAATCCAAACAGTCATTTATTAAATTTTATTGGTCCTTGTGTATATATTTGACATATTATCACAAAAATGTGACATCTATTGACAATAATAAAAACTATTTTTTTAAGCCATCTTGAAAATCTATCATTGAAGACATGCACTTTTGCCGTAGTATATTCGTGACCTTTAATTTAGTGCCATTTCGGTTTACAATTCTCCCATATTTTTCTCATATTCTATAAGAATGGGATGGTTCAGTTGGTTAACATCAGCCGGTCTGCCACCCAGAGGTCCCGAGTTTGATTTGCGGCTGAGCAGAAATTGAAATGATGAATTTTAATTTCTGTTACGGGTCTGGGTGTTATATATGTATCATAAGCATATATTTAGAATAGAATAGAATAGAATAAATTTATTGCACAGAAAAACAACACCACAAAATAAAATATAAAAAGTAAAGAGTAAAAAAGAAATTAACAATAAAAATAATATATCATTAGAAAAACACAGTTTTTTTTAAATATTATTGCTACACAGTGACGTTGCATATGCATGGGTGTGTTGTGGTGTGATGATGTGTGCTAAAGGGACCCACTCAGCATAAAGCTCCGGCGAAACCGAAGCGCTGGTTTTCAGTGAGCCCTGCCGAGTGAGGTACGGACGAAGAAGCTATATTAAATTAAATATAATATAATAATTGTGTGTGTAGTGTTCTAACGAGTGCAGTGTCATACATAATATTTAAGTAAATATAAATAAAGGTAAAGAGAGGTTTGGAATTACTAAAGGATTAAAATAATAATTCGCTACTGTGTCAAGTGAAAATTTACTATACCTACAATTATATATTTTAAAATATGTAAGTAGTTTATCAGTTATCTAGCACCCATAACATGGCTTTGCTTAC
The DNA here is from genome assembly GCA_905147135.1 of Blastobasis lacticolella. NCBI lineage: Eukaryota > Metazoa > Arthropoda > Insecta > Lepidoptera > Blastobasidae > Blastobasis > Blastobasis lacticolella. Next base: position 23,721,843 of record LR990041.1, read on the forward strand.
TTTGGGGCTGGAGTGCGCTGTGTGAATGGCCTAAACAAATTTTTTCTTTATATTACTATATTTCATTCTGACTTACCAGTTAAAGACATAAGAGCGATGACAGCATAATACATTGCCTTTTAATTAATCTACCGTGCGCGTTGCAGCCTTTCTTTACCACAATGTCTGCAAATAATTCAATAACTGATAATGAGGAAATGACAATGGAAAGCAGTATATACCAGTAACAGAGGTTTTTCTATCGAAACAAACAATCAGCTGCAGAGAGAACTGACCCACTAAACCTCTCATACATTTAAATATGTTAGGCGGCTCCATTCACTCTGCAGCTGACTGTACTATAGAGCGTTACCGCCTTTGTATGCAATTTAAGACAAGTCAATCTGGACAGATTATATATGCTTAGGAGCTTAATCAGACGTCCACGAGAAGTGTAGTCAATGAAGAAAATTGGCTCAATCGTCAATCTCCAGTCAAGCTCCAGTGTTTGTGTTCTACCAGAGGTAAATAGATGGCTGTGTATGAAATTAAATTATTCATCCATTGTTGTAAAGAAGTCAGTCTAAATGGCTCAATATTTAATTTTTCATCTTAGTTTAACTATACTCAGTATAAATAGAGCCTCAGGAATAAACACCAAAGAGAATATTGCCATCGTCTGCAAAGAGTTCTAGATAGGTTTGCATCGTCTGACCGCTGAGGTATAGCCGCTGATGGAGGGCGATTTTGCAGTCGCTAATGGATAGTTTGCAGCAGTATTCGTTGAAAGACACACACGCACATTTAATACATCTATACACACTCGCAACGTGTTCCATTCCTTATCTATATGTATTATAAAGGAAACAAAGCGGCTCGTGCGGATAGCTGGAAGATCCACTACATAAGGATGAAGCGTTCGCCCGAATCGCGTCTCCCGATGGCGGAAAGGGGCCAGCGAAATGAGGTCGTGCAACTGCTTCGTACACTCCCCGTAATATAACCTGTAGAAGACCGACAGACGCACCACCCTACGTGGAAATCTATATTCATCTATTGTAATCAAGCAGTCACTAGATGGCTCAATATTTCATTTTTCATCTTAATTCGTTTTAACAAGGTGTTATTATTTAATGCTCAAACGTAAGAGATGGGTAGAATAGAACCACGATAACTCCATATTGACTGACAGTGGTAAAAACTATAAAGTGTGGAGTAAATATCGATCGGATAATCTGTCGTTGTCAGTCCTTGTCAGGCTTTCTTGTAAACATTCAGTTATTTAGTCACCATTAGCTTGAACTTGTACTTTTAGTTTGTCTAAATTATTAATCATGCTGAAAATTATCTTCCGCACTTCTTCTTTAATTGTTTTGCTTTTTTAATAATATTTTTCATAATTTAGGAAAATAAACAATCTCACAGAAATCAAATTGTTTGTTATGACTTTTATGAATGACATTCTATGACGCTTAAAATCTTGTCATAAGTTGCCATACAGAGATTTACATTTTTTTTATAAGTGGTTCGGACTCATCTTGGTCTTACTTTACCTACTTTCAAGCACCTGGATGCTTCAGTGGTTCGAATATTATGGCTATACTAACACTAAATACAAAAATAACATACATACCTTTTATTGCAACTATAAGGTACGTTACGCAACACTTTCCTACTGGAAGTGATTAAATATTGTAGTACCTATAAAATTAGTTTTGATTACAATATTATGTTCGTTTTGTTAATTGAATTAATCAGATTTAAATTTGACCATAAATGAAACGAGTGGTCCCGTCGTCACACGCCATACGTGTGTAATCGATTTTAATACAAATTATTAACTTTGATAGAGCTTCATTCAAGGCGTAGGAACGAGGGTTTGACGTTTTTTTCTACGTTTGTTCAACTCATCATCATCATCATCATCCTGACGTTAATTCCTGCTTCAGTTTCCCAGCTGTAAGCTGCATATTACTGCAAAATTTCGTTTAAATCCAATCAGCAGTTTTTTCATGAAGGAGTAACGTCCATAGTCTATATTTAATAATGTCTAGGGGAATCGAAGCACAATCAAACTACGTATTCATGAGACTGATATTTATTGGACGGTGTCCTTAGAAAACAGTATTAACAACTACCCGCATTCTTACACTAGGAATAACGTGATGTTTACATGCATACTTAGGTATACACCATTCTTCCCCCATGTTTCCTAAAAAATAATCGTAATGTACTATTGACACTAAACACAGGTCAAGTTACTCAACAAAACAATATAATATGTTCTCATGAGCTTTCTATATAGCACCATTTAAAACTAATTATGCCAAAAATACCTACTTCAGACGATCCTTTTACTATCACAATAATAATCTAAGCTGTGTTGACGTATTTTTCTTAAGTATCTCACAGTTTAAAAAGAAATTAAAAGAACTGATGAAGTTCACAATACCTATTAGTTAAATTTTAGTGAAATAGTCTCTTTCTGCTGGACTAGTTAAGAGTAAACTGCTTAATTTTATATGGAACTGTAAGTCTGTTTGTGAAATGAAATTGTATGTGATTTTGTTAAAAGACTGTCTGTTTCCTGAATAAATAAATAAAAACAATCATCATCATCATCATATCAGCCAGAAGACGCCCAATGCTGGGCATATACCTCCCCCAGAGATCTCCACAAAAACCTGTCCTGTGCTTTCCGCATCCAGCTGGTACCTGCGATCCTTACCAGGTCGTCGGTCCACCTTGTAGGAGGCCTACCCACGCTGCGTCTACCGGTACGTGGTCGCCACTCGAGAAATTTACTGCCCCATCGGCCATCTGTTCTTCGAGCTATGTACCCTGCCCACTGCCACTTCAGTCTGGCAATCCTTAGAGCTATGTCGGTGACCTTGATTCGCTTGCGGATCTCTTCATTTCTGACTCGATCGCGCAAAGAAACTCCAAGCATAGCTCTTTCCATTGCCCTTTGGGTAACAGTGAGCTTTCTTATAAGGCCATAGTGAGTGGCCACGTTTCAGTTCCGTAAGTCATCACTGGCAACACACATTGGTCAAAGACCTTCGTATTGAGACTCTGCGGTAATTGGGACGAAAATATGTGGCGTAGCTTCCCGAACGCTGCCCAACCGAGTTGGATTCGACGATTGACCTCTTTCTCGAAATTGGACCTACCTAGCTGGACTATTTGTCCTAGGTATGTATAGTCGTCAACAACTTCAAGTGGAGTGCCTCCAACTGTCACTGGAGTAGGTACAACATGGACATTCGACATAATTATCGATCGACATCGAGCATTTTGCCCAAGTCTTCCAGGGTTTCAGCCATGACTACGATATCGTCAGTAAATCTGAGGTGCGTGAGGTACTCGCCGTTAATATTGATGCCAAGACCGTCCCAGTCCAGAAGCCTAAAGATATCCTCCTGTGCAGCGGTGAACAACTTTGGTGATATGACATCACCTTGTCTAACACCTCGCTGCAGCTGAATAGGTTCTGTGGTCCTGTCCTGGAGACGAACTGACATAGTAGCGTTTTCGTACAAACACTTCAGTGCTTCGATATATCGATAGTCAATTTGGCACCGCTGTAGAGACAGGAGCACCGCCCAAGTTTCGATCGAATCGAAGGCTCTCTCATAGTCCACAAACGCCAAGCATAATGGCCGGTTATACTCTTCGGTCTTAATAAAAATAATAGTAGATACATTTTGTCATTACTACAATACCAACTACTTGCGATAAATATACATTTATCAATATACAGACAGGGGTAAGAAAGTAAAAGTTGTATATATATAAAAGTCGTGTTAGTTACACTTTTTATAACTCAAGAACGGCTGAACCGATTTGGATGAAAATTGGTAGGGTGGTAGCTTAGAACAAGGAGACGGGCATAGGATCTTTTTATCCTTTAAAAATTACAATGGTTATTTCCAAATGATCTAATTTGGGGCAGATAGGGTAGGTGTAGGGTAGGTGCAGTGGCGTGCATTACATAAAGACAAAAAGACACTGCCTTCCCTACCATTCTGTTCTGATCACATTGTTACACATTTATATAATGGGTACCTAATTGCTTCTCTACTAATTAATAAACAAAGCAGCTTAATCAGTCAAATCGAATGTCAGTGCTTGATTTATCGTATTTTCAACACAGCGCTACCTTTCGAAAATTGGCGATACCTATATAATGTATCGTTGCGCGATACGGAATCAAATCCGATACTAGCGCCGCTATGAGCGCGTTACGGGAAAGACACAAACTATTCGTGCCTTAATGTACAAATGTGTGCATTGTTGTTTATTCATCCTCATTGGTGTGCATTCCTATTAATACGTGGATCACTATGTAACAAATTATGCACATAATATCACAGGGTAGGCTATGTCTTTTCAGACGAAAATCTCTACAATGACCGAAGTCTTCCGAACCAGAGTTATTAGTTGGATAATGTGACTATTTAAAAAAGTAGATTGCTAGAGTGTTGAGCTGATTTAAATTACTACCTTTACTTTTGTGTCGTATTGTTTTATTTTTTATGTTGTAATTAAAAATACTGAGTTGCGGGTCGTCCGCCATTATTTGTTTTGATTAGATTTTGTTTTAATTTATAAAAGTAGTTATCTATCAGTGTGAAAAATGGATAACATTAACTGTAAAAGTTGTTTAGGTGGTGTTTGTATAGAGAAAATAAAAAATAACGTATTTTCTAAACTATCTTTCAGTGAAAGAATAAACAAGTGATCGTGAAAGGCCGCTCTAAACCAGATTTGCAAATAGTAGAAACCTCGTCGTTTTTGAAATAATTTAGGTTTGAATACATTTATAAATGCGTATATGAAAAACAGGACCTTACATTTTAGAACCTTATCATTTACATTTATGAAAAAAAAAACAGGACCGCCAAAACTAAAACGAAATGTTGTGGACGCAAAAATCAATTTGAAGCGGATTTTTATTGAAATCAAACGAATGTCGCGCCCGTTATAAACATTTTAAAGGGTTAAAATTTTTTGAACTACTCTTTACGATTCAACATTAACATGCAGCATTTTTGGTAATTATTAAGCTTATTTTAAGGGTATGTTCCGGGTTTCCTACCGCCTACAACCAAACTGTGTCGAAATATCGGGCTACTTGTCAACAAAGGTGCGCGGTAGGAAACCCGGAACATACCCTTAAAATGTGTAATAATAACCGCGATAGTTTAAAACATTAAGTTATTTAGCTTTTTATATTTTCTGCCTACCCTGTCTAAGAACTCTGTGCACGCCACTGGGTAGGTGTAGGGTACGTGTGAAGTAGTTGTAGGGTAGGTGAAGGGTAGGTGTAAGTTAGTTGTAGAGTAGGTGTAGGGTAGGTAAAGGGTAGGTGTAGGGTAGGTGTAGGGTAGATGTAGGGTAGGTGTAGGTAGGGTAGGGTAGAACTAGGGGTAGGGTGGTGTAGGGTTAGAACGCTACGCAAACGAAGTCGCGCCGGGTCGACTAGTAAAAAAAACAAAAAAATAATGTTTACAATTAGTTGTAGTAATACTACCTCTATTGTAATAGGTATAAGTACATATTGTGCAGAAAAATGAAGCCAAAACAATACTGTGTACTAGGGTGTCCCGAGAATTATTTTCTTGGATTTTCTTAACGCAAGACCTCTTGAAATTTGCGTAATTGATAGCAGATTACCATAATAATAAAAATAATAAAATAAAATTTGATCTTCAGGGTTCTACCAATCTTTGAAGTTCTGAAAAATAAAATAATAAAATAAAATTTGATCTTCAGGGTTCTACCAATCTTTGAAGTTCTGAAAAATTATGATATTTCGCTACTCCAGATTTCAGCTTTATATTATATCTCTTTCTTGTTTTTCTTAACTCAAGACCTGTCAAAAGTTGCGTAATTAATCGTAGATTACTCAAATAACTCTAAAAACCAAATAAAACTATACCTTTAGGGTTCCACAGATCGGCAAAGTTTTGAAAAATTTACAAATTTAAGGTAATATTTCGCTATCCTATTTTAAACGTAAATATGAAAAATATTTAGTTATTATTTTATTAAGTTGTAATACAAACACGATATTTAGATTTTTATGCAACAATATGTTATCGGCAATCTCGAATTAGCAGATTGGGACTTGCAAATTCAAAGTCGCAGGTAACTTGGTACGTTTCAACTAGTTTCGAGGACTTTGGACTTTACTTGCTAATGTTTTTTCGAATTCAAAGTACTACTTTTACACTGTAGTTGCGATACAGTGTAAAAGTAGATTTTGTGACTTTATTTGAATAATAAGTTCGAGACGTCGTGAGGCACTTCCGCTATATTGAGAACATACTTAGAATTTGACGATCGGTAGCGCTATTTTATTAGTCAAGAACGACTTGAAATGGAAGTACCGATAATAGAAAGAATATATCCAATTCAGTAATACCTATATGGGACTGTTTCAGAAAATATCAACAATATTTGGACCCAAAGCTTCCATTCTAATCTATACTAATATAATAAAGAGAAAAGGTTTGATTGTTTGTTTGTATTGATACGCTCAACAATTACTACTTACTATTTAAAAATTCTTTCAATTATAGAAAGCTGCATTATCAGGGGGTTACATAGGCTATAGTTCTTCCCGAGATTCAATGTGGTTGCCACGGGAACGGGTCCGGAACGTTCTAATCTAATTTTGCGCAGACGAAGATGCGGGCAAAAAAGCTAGTCGAAGTATGGCCAAATTATCTAATTCCTGAAATCATTTGACCACGAAAAGTGGATGGATTCCTACCTCAATTTGAAAAGATACCGCAAAAGCTAAAGAAATTATGTCTAGTTTCAAAAACGAATGACGTAACGAGTGTAGTAAGAGTTATCTAAGAAGCTTTTAGACTTCTTCTTAAGTGTACTTCATATGAATCTTGTTTGTATTTGAGCTTGAAACCTAAGGAAGTTCTCATCAATGAGAGAAGTTTAATGTTAGGAAAATGGTAATGAGTAGTATTGATTAAAAATAAAGGACTAGATTGATAAAAAGACAGCATAGGGAAATTGAAGCCTTTTAAGAAACCGATTCTGTTTCTGCAAATTGTGATTATTGCTTGAATCTTTCTCAGAAGTATATTCCAAAGGCATCCCCGACATAAACGACCTCGAGAGAGACACCACTGACTTCAACAGCGAATAGAAAAACATTAAGCAAAGCCAACTAACAAAGTAGCTAAGCTCTGTGACAGATAATGTTTATCGATGCGATTTGCTGCTGCTGTTTTGCCTGACATCCTCTTGGTTTCTACTAAAGATTTAACTTAATAATAGTAAAAGCTAGAAAAGCTGAAAATAGCACTAAAATCAGAATAAAAACTTTTAAAATTAACTTATCTGTTGAAGATTACACATAAATTATTGTGTGACAGAGAAATCCGCAACGCCGGTTATTCAATGCACCGCCGATTCTTCAGCATCTTTCTAATGACGACTTTTAAATCATGGCAAAAGATAAAAGCTTGGAAATTGTTGACTATCCTTGTTATACACAATCTGTGGTAACAAAGGCCTCTCATAGTGTTACTGTGTTACTGACGCTAATGCTTGAGATGGCTTCATTGGAATATGCAATCACGGACAAAATCCATAATTTTTGACTCAATAACAAGCAAACTAAAATAAAAAATGTTCTATTGATTATATGCTCTATTTTGATTATTCTGTTTTTTATGCTATATTTCTTTTATTTTTATATTTTAGTATAAAATAAGCTTGAATTTGTATTATTTTAAGTCAGCGGAAAAATTCTGTAAAAATTTAATATTCCCAAATTTTCAACGTTTGGTAGAGCCCTCAAGATTACACATAATTCAAATATTTTTACATTTTTTCATAATCTGTGTTAAATTACGCAAATTTTGATACCTCTTGCGATTGTGTAGCTTGAAATATTTTTTTTCTCATACATGGACGGGACACCCTACTGTGTACCCATCTTTTCCTTAGCTCTCGAAGCCATATCTAATGACTGGTCTACGCACTCTTTTGCCGTTGTCGGTCGAACTCGGACTAGGCGCACTCTCAGCTGCACTAAGAGGCGATGGCGGCCGCGGGACGATATCGGATGACATTAAGAAAGTGTCACAGTTTGTGGACGATTTGGTGTCATCTTTGCGGAGCTGATCTATATGTTTTTTGAAGTGTTTATCATCACTTTCAAATATGTATGTTAATGGACCTATTTGAGCTCGAATTGTACCGGGCTCCCAAGAAAAATTACTATTTTTATAATGTCTGTAAAATATTTTATCACTAATATTGAGCAATCTATCCGTCCCGCCTTTGTATTTTATTTGAGTAAACTGTTTCTGCCGTACTACATCTCGGGTAGAAGGGCGTAAAAGATCAAAACGGGTACGGATATCCTTCCCTAATAATTAATTTGCTGGTGATTTACCAGTGATACAATGAGGCGTAGATCTGTATATGAGCAAAAAATCGTTCAATGCTTTATCTAAATCAATGTTATCATGCAATGCTTTTTTCAAAAAAAATGTAATATTTTTTACAGCGTTCTCTGCAGCTCCATTACTGCTCGGCTTGTAAGGGCTGACAGTTGTGTGTTTCACCCCCAAATTAATTAGAAACTGTTTAAATTCAGTGCCATTGAAGGGTGGACCGTTATCAGATACCACTTCGTAGGGTAATCCGAACTGGCTAAATAAGCTCCTCAGCTTACTAATTGTAGGTTTTGTGGCAGTACTCGGCGTTCGGCTAGCTTCGATCCACTACGAGTGGGCGTCGGTAACAACCAAATCCTATACGGTATTTGCGTTTATTGTGAAAAAATCGACGTGAAGTCGATACCACGGCTCCTCCGGCCACTGCTACGGGTGAAATGCGGCGGCGGGCGGCGCCGGGCGCTTACATTTCATTTCACTATGCCTTGGTGCGTTTCGTGCAATTGAGTTAAAACGTTTCCGTGCAGAATTTCCGGGATTACTACTCGGTGTCCATGCAGTATACAATCTTGCTCGATACTCAAGATACTTTTATTTTAAAATATGTTTGTAACTCGGACTTGTCACAGTAATGCCAATTAGTTTTTACTGACTTAATTACCTCTTGTAAAATTGGGTCTTTTTCAGTATACTTTGCTATTTGTTTATATTCAATTGGTGCCGCATTTTCAACGAAACAAATGAATACATCTCCGCAACTATATGTTTACTACAGCCTGATTCAACCGACGCCATACGCGACAGCCCATCCGCTACGCAATTGTGGTTTGATCCCACACATCGTATTATATAGTTATATGCCCCTAATATTACAGCCCAGCGTTGTAGCCGACTCGCTGCCATCAAAGGAATTCCTTTGTGTTCGCTAAAGATAGCCACTAACGGCTTGCAGTCCGTAAAAACTCTCGGCCAAACAGATAATTATGAAATTTTTGTATAGCGAATATTATAGCGAGTCCTTCGCGGCAAATCTGGGCATTATTCCGCTCTGGCGCGCTGAGCGAGCGCGAGGCGTGCAGCACGGGCCGCTGGCGGGGGATGCGTCGCACGTCACAGTGTGGGACTGGCTGTGGTCAAAATAAACCAAAATTGATGCGTTCTGTGGTTAGTTTTACTTTGGTAAATGTTTCGTCTTTTTTTTTTACTTATTTACTAGCCAGGCATTTGACCGTCATCTCACCTGGTGGTAAGTGACGATGCGGCCGATGATGGAGCATGCCTGTCTAAGAACAGCCTATTCACTCTAGCCTTGAAGGCATCCAGATTATATTGATCAGGGAACACACTCGCAGGCAACGCTTTCCTCTCCTTAGCCGTACGCATTATAAAAGTCGAACCAAAGTGGCTGAAAGATCCACGACATAAGGATAAAGCGCTTGCCCCAGCGACATAAGGATAAAGCGCAGCCAGTTGATATTTGGCTGATCCATCCCAGAGGTGGCAGTTTTTTAGCTGCAGTCTTGGCTTTTGATTCGATGTACTGTCCAAAGTTGAGATTGGTTGATAGCTCAACACCCAGGAGCTGTAGGTAATTTCCACAGATACGCTCCGGAAAGTCGGAGCTAGATGGAATGCAGGTCACATGCAGGTGACCATTTGAACGTGTTATCCTTTTTAAGTAAATTATACAGTGGGGCTACCACATCGCTAAGGTTATGTAAAAATTTATCATAGTAATTTATTAATCCTAACAGTACCTGGACTTGCTTTATAGTGGTAGGGACTGGGGTGTTTAGGACCGCGTCTACCTAATGTATTTCTGTGTGTAAGCCGCGTGCGTCAATAACGTTCCCTAAGTGTGTAATAGAGGTTTGAAAAAAAAATATATTTGTCTGCGGCGACTCGAAATCCACTATCCGATAATATTTTGAACACTTCTTCTTAAAGTAATCTATTCCAATGATCGATTGAATCAACCCCACTCACAGTTAAGTCGTGCAAGTCACACGTTACAAATCGCATCCTAAACAATTTATCCATCATGCGTTGGAATTTATTGGGTGCCGTCTTAATACCAAAAGGCAATCGGTTATAACAGAACATCCCCTGTGTTGTAACAATCGTACAGAGCTTTCTTGAGGCGTCATCGAGTTCAAATTATAAATATGCGTTACTAAGATCAATTTAAGTAAACAACTTGCCACCCTGAAGTGACGCAAAAATATCGTTATTAATAGGTATAGGATATTTATTATCCACTAATACGGGGTTCACGATAGTTTTAAAATCTCATCACAGTCGTACGGATCCGTTCTTTTTAGGAACCGGCACAACCGGCGTGCCCCGCTTGCTCCAGTCCACGGGCGAGATGACGCCCTGGCGCTGCAGCCGCGCCAGCTCTTCGTCCACGGCGGGCCGCAGCGCGTGCGTCACGGGCCGCGGCCGCCGCCACACCACACTAATTAAACCTTCGCTTTAATAAGTGTCCCTATCGCATCTAGAAAAACATTAGGAAAACGTTTCATTAATTCGCTACGAATCTGCGACGCAGACGGCACCGTTTCATTTGAGACTTCGATATTTTTTATCTTTGGATAATAAATACCGAACGCTTTCATCCAGTCTCGACCGAGCAATGAAGAGCTATGGTGGTTGTTTATGACAGTCAAAGATAATTTTATCCTTATCAGGCCATTAATTTGAACATTACAATTTAGCTTACCCTTTGGCTTCACTGCTCCGCCGTCGTACATTTTTAATTTTGTATTGAATGGGTGTAAATACTTCAAGGGGTGCACCCTTGAAGTATTTATTATACGTAGCAGCAGAAATCGCGCTTACTGCAGATCCCGTATCGCCTTCCATGCTCAGCGATACGTCGTTTATAGTCGCCGTAATAATCCATCTGTCATCGCAATCGTCATCGCTAAGCTAGTATATCTCGACCGCGCGGTCGCTGGAGTCAGCCGACTCCGACGCGGAATTGTCCTCACTCTCACTGACACGATTAACGCCGTTGGTTACGCCGGCGGCACACCTTCGCGACATGCCCTTTAACACCACACGTATAGCACTCACTATCGCGGAACGAACAACGGTCGGGATGGTAATCTCTGCGGTCACACCTGTAACACCATGGCTGCTGCGTCTGTTGCCTTCCCGCGGCGAGCGGGCGGCGCCGTGCGCGCTGCAGGGCCGGCGCGGGTTTGCGCACCGCGTGCACCGGGGTCGCGCCGCCCCGCCGCTGCGAGCCTCCACCGGCTGCGAGTCACGCATGGCCGCATCCCGCGACAGAGCCAGCTCTGTCGCGCGACCGTACGTCAGTTTGTCGTCTTCCTCCATCAAAACTCGCTGTCGAATACGCTCGTTCGTAAATCCAAACACAAATTGGTCGCGTAAATTTTCCTTTAATATTTCGTTCGAGAATTTACACGGTTTACTTAAATTTTTTAATTGGACGAGGTATTCACTGATCGACTGATTAGCGGATTGTTTACATGCTTGAAATACATTCTCTCTGCTGTGACGGACGGTTTCTGTGTTATTTTCATCGACTAACTTCACGATTTTATTAAGTCCACCGATTTGGGTTTGTTGTGATAACATAAATAAATTATCAAATCCTACAACCAGATATTTTGAAAAGTGGATCGGTTTAATGCCTTGAGTCGTGAACCATGCACGAACCTGCTTACGTAAGTCGCCCGACGATCGACGTGCATTTTAAACTCGCATAAGAGTATTTACATCGGGCACACGTTTGTAATCACTGTCTTCCATCATAATTAGCACGGATATCGAAGTATACACGAGTTTCGTGTCGTTTTAGTCGCCAAATAGTCTGGTATTGGTATTTAATAATTTCTAGGGGAATCGAAGCACAATCAAACTACGTATTTATGAGACTGATATTTATTGGACGGTGTCCTTAGAAATCGGTATTAACAACTACCCGCATTCTTACACTAGAAATAACGTGATGTTTACATTCATACTTAGCGAGCGGCCACACAGAAAAGACTCAGACACGTCGCGGACAGGGCACAGACGGGACGCGGACGCGACTTAAAACATACAGAAAAGACAGGGCAAGGACGCGGCGCCGCGCCGTCGCGGATCAGTCAAGAGCGTAGGCAAGACAAGGACAGCAAGCGTTGCGGGCGAGGCCCGGCTCCCCGCGCCCCGCTCCCACCCCAGCTCTCGCCCGCGGCGCGCCCTTGCCTCGTCTTTTCTGTATGTTTCAAGTCGTGTCTGCGACGCGTCCTCGCCCTGTCCTAGCCCTGTCTTTTCTGTATGTTTTGCGTCGCGACGTTTCTATACATTTAGTATGAAAGTAAATTGAACGGGCGCCGCGTCTGCGACGTGTCTGCGTCTTACGTCTTTTCTGTGTGGCCGCTCGCTTAGATATACACCAGTCCAAACGTCAACTCTTACAAACATTCGCATTTTTAATAATATCAGGATTAGTAAGAACGGAGATAGGAAATTAATAGGACGTTGTTATAAACCTAAGAAACCTTAGTATTTTTTTAAACAAGAGAAGATTTCGGTAGATGGGGATTTTCTGCAGATTTCTCAAGCTCTTGTTCAGTCTCAGTTATAGTACATCATCATCATGTCAGATATTACATCCTCGTCCAGTAAATCTCTTCAGTCCGATCTGTTTCCGGTTTCTAAAATGGTTAGGTAATGAACTTACTAACGCTGGCAAAAGGTATTGATACTTACCATGATATCAGGTTGCTATACTTGCTTGTTGTTTGAAACCAGGCTGAGAAAGATTCCATGAGGAGCCTCAGAGAGAAGATGTGGTCAACCTTATCATCATCATCTCAGCTTTGTCCCGGTTGCGTTCCCGCGCGGTACGTAAGGGCCCGGGGTCCGCTTTCTTACTCTTCCTGGCCTACTTTGCTCGGTCTTCGGCATTCTTGGTGGTTGGTTAGTTTATCTATATAGCATATCACTCGTGACGACGTCAAGCCATCGCTTCTTGGGCCGGCCTTTTCTTGCCTTGCCTGGCGGAGGTGGCATGGCTAGACTTTATCCTGTTTGGGCGGATATCACACTGACAGAATCTCAAAATAAATAAGATATAACTAAGGGAAAGAGCGAGCCACCCCAACACAAGTATATTTATTACTTACTGGGGATGACTCACCTCGTACATTGTAAAGATTTGAGAAATAAAGAAATTTTCAATTTTAATTTTTTTTATTGTTAGTCCCACAAGTAAGTTCTAAATACGGAATAAAATTGTTAAAAATGCTAGCAAAGAGCTTGTAGTTTGTAGGAAGTGGCCCCGAAGCCGTACTTATATTTCGTTCAACGGGCATATTTTCTGTAGACACATACGAACCTAGAGATCTCGGACAGTGCTCCGCAAAAATTTTATATTACTAGTAACCGATAATGATTTTATCATAAAACTAAATCAGGCCATGTTTATGACTATTGTTTTTAACATAAAACTATTCCAGTCTAGGTTTTTTGATTTTAGTAATAAGTAATAATGTAGTAGGTGCGTCGGTGGCCTAGCAGTAACGATATCCCACTGCCGCCATATTCCAAAAACTCTTTTCTGAGTTATGTTAATTAGTTGAATACTAACTGATTTTCTTACGGTGAGGGTAAACATCGCGATGAAACCTGCACATTCAGGCAACTGAATGTGTAACCACGATCCAATCTGGTCAGATTCCCTTTGTAGTAGGTCACAGAGGTCAGATGGCAGTCGCTCCACTGTAATTACCTGATCTGCAAAATCCTGGATCTTGGTCAAGGCGGACTTCGGGCCCTCGTGCGCGAGAGCACAACTGGGATATTAACGCCAAGCCGATTATTTATATTGAGGTAATAATTTTGTCTTCTTACGATTCATGATCAAAAGCCTGGATTTTTATCATACACCCGATCACACCGTAAACCTATTACATATACGTAAAAAGGTTGAAAAATATGGAAACGATAAAAGTTTGTCGGGAAACTCGTGAAGTGATATACAATCACTGTATGTACCCGATGATTATCCAACTTCTATGTTCATATTAATTTATTTATAGGTTTAATTAGTTTCATTTATAGGCATAGTTTGTGCGTAAGCAAATAATTAAATTTAATTGGTGTTGTACTGAGCATTATATCACTAATAGTGGGTTTAAATAAAGAATCCAGTATTCCAAATATTTCACTTGAAAACATACTGTAAAGGCGGCATAGCAAAAACCGTGCGGTAACATAATCAAATCAGCAAGTCGAATCATGTGAGCTGAACCGCGCCCTCAATTCCTCTATATTCATGGGTAAGTATTTTTTTTTATGTCATACGGTAGGCAAACAGGCAAGTAGGCCACCTGATGGAAAGTGGTGACCACTGCCTATAGACATTAGCAACACCAATAGTATCGCCAATGCGATGCCCACCTCTATAACACGTTGCTCTGGCAGCAAAAAGGCAAATGCCCCACCACAAAGCCATGGTTCCCCAAAATCCCCACCCCATGGAGCACTGGAGACCTTACTAACCGGCAGAAATACAATACTATTTAAAAGAGTATTGTTTAGCTGCGGTATTCTGTAAGGTGGAGGTACTTCCCAGTCGGGCTGCTCCAATTTGAACGGGATACCCCGCTACGCCCTACGTCTCTTAATTTTTTTAAATTGTGTATGTTGTGAGAAGCTGTATGCTTCGATGGACTAATGGTTAAGGGGTCCCATTTGTACCCCGACGTACTGGTTTCGAAGATCAGTGCCACCATGTACTAATGACTCTTCTGAGCTATGTATA
This sequence comes from Blastobasis lacticolella, assembly GCA_905147135.1. Classification (NCBI taxonomy): domain Eukaryota; kingdom Metazoa; phylum Arthropoda; class Insecta; order Lepidoptera; family Blastobasidae; genus Blastobasis; species Blastobasis lacticolella. The sequence goes on from LR990041.1 coordinate 23,737,044, forward strand.
TCTCATGTACATTAATCGATGCTCTTACGGTGAGGGAAAACATCGTTATGAAACCTGTACATGTAGGCGACAAATGTCTAACAGTGATTCAATCTGGTCAGGTTCCCCTAATAACAGGGTCAAGGATTCCAGATGCGAGTCGCTCTACTGTAATTATCTGATCTGCCAAATCCTGGATCATGGTCAAGGCGGACCCCGCGGGCCCTCGTTGCGAGAGCACAACCGGGACGTTAACGCCTGATGATGATGATGATGACTTTATTTGGATGCCATTCATCCAGATGGCGTTATGGTGATGGTGGCGAGATGAGATACAAACTCACCAACAACTTCTTTTCTTGATAATATTAGAAATCCCAATAATTACCTATTTGCTTTTCTGAATTATTTTCAGAAGGCTGTAGTTAACACATACGGCGATTTGATAAAATGGGATTACAATGTGCGGCATTCTCGGTCTCAGCGGTAGTTCTCTCCTTACTGGGTAAGTCTAAGAGGTTAAGTCTAGTCTATGTCTACTGTTTTGATCCGCTCCAATTTCAAGAGGCTAGATAGTGTGACTTTGATCCTTTATCAAAGATAAATATGTCTGTTGTGGGAGTCTATATGCGTTAGTACTGGCGCGCCTAGTCACCTGAGCCGTACCGTCGTGCTAGCGGGTTCGACGACTAAGGCAGCTGCCCAAAATTAACACCATACATATGCCAACCTAAAAATAAGCCCACCTTTTCGTTGCTTTTGCTGTAGAGACCTCAGGAATTCGGAGTGAAGAGGCAAAAGTCTTCATTAATGAAATATGTCGCCGTCTAAGAGAGAGGCGGCATGACTCCCGCTCAGAATCATTTCCGGTCCAAAGGGTTTCGCTTGCCATATAGCGTGGCAATGTTGCCAGTGTAATGGGCACTATTATCTTTGTCTAATGTTATGTGCTTTTTGTTTCATTGGCTTTACTTTATTTTTCGCGCGTGTATCTATTTTATTTTATAAAATAAAGAAACGTGCGAAAAATAATATGTTGCGTTACCGATAGCAGCTATGCAATACCGATATGGATTTTGTGATAGACTGTGTTACGACGAACGGATTTGCGAAAATTTCGTTTGGAGTGTTACAAAATAGTTAATAATGTAGCAAAATTTGTTTTATACCAAAAAATACTGTCATTAGTATCTAGCGTATGAGTGAAAAAAATTGAAAAAATCTGTAGGTAAGTTTGCCGGAATGGGAGTGCCAAAATGTAGTTAATTTCTATTGTTTTAAACCAAATCTCACGAAATTAAATTATCAACAATTAAGAATACATTTAATTACTTACCTGTCTAACATTTTTTTAGTATCTAACTGACGGACCAATTACAATTTATAAATGTTGACCCAGTCGTCATTTATATTCACAGCTTCCATCTGTACATTATCAAATTTCTGTTCCGTGTTCTGTTTCAGTGGTAGACGTAGAGTCGTGGTGGGGACCCGCCACGGCAACGACCGCCGTGATAGACTTCGCTCCGGTCCCCGCCGGCAAGCGCGTGAGGATCAGACTACAGCAATTGATACGTGTGAGTACCTAGGTCTACTGGGTAACTTTAAATTTATCGTACAATAGAGTATATTAAATGCATGTCCTCGTGATACACAATGATACACAAATTATGAGAACGCAAGAAATATAATCTGTTTCGTACATTTTGACAGAATTAGTTTTAAATTTTGTACGATGATCTTTCTTCTCGGTATCGGAGTTAGTGCCATGGTAAAAGTTGTTTGTTATCACGAGCATTATAGTTGCAGCACACTGCCCGTAGGTATCAAGTAGGGTGATCAACCCTATGTGCCCACGTAACTGTAAATGTGATCTAAAGTTACAGGATTTAAGGAAATAATAAGCTGAGTCAGTGTAACCATTTTCAATGACTGGTTTTGTACATATCTTCTGGTTGATTACAAAAATAAGCTGAAAGACATAGATATAGACATTGATTTATTGATAAAATAATTTACAGGTCATTTAAATTAATTGCTTCAAATTAACAATCGTGATAGTATCTAATCCAATATTAACAAATGTCATAAAAATAATTATAGCAATCCATCAATAATTAAATATAAATAATAATAATTTCTCAAGAAGTGATTAGTCATCTATGATTAGATGATTAGATTAGATTAGATGATTAGATAAGTTTAATATGTCAAAGACACATATGCGCAATCCTTGTGCTGGCACGAGTTGTGGAATGGATGGATGTTATTATGTATGTTAAAATATATGGCTCTCTCTATTAGTCTAAATATTATCTCTGTGTCTGTCGCAGCCAAATGGTTAAATTAGCCGGTTAATTAAACGGCTAGCTAATTAAGCAGTTATTTAATTGAAAACTGGTCAAATTCATGAACTTTGAAAGTAAAGTCAAATAAATGATATTGCCTCGAGTTTACGGAGCTCTTCCATTAATTGTCATAATGCTAACCTAAACTAACCGAATAGAAACCTAATGCAAACTATTATTATACTTTGAAGTTATTGTGGGTTGGTTAGCATTGGAACAATGTGTGGAAGAAGTGAGTAAACTCGAGGCAATATCGTTCTTTCAACATCACTTTAAAATCTTATAAAACTGGCAAATTTTCAACTAAATAATTGCTCAAAGAGCTAGCCGTTTAGTTAACCGGCTCATTTAACCATATGGCTGCGAAATGTCCATCAGTGGCATCGTAGCTCCCGAACGAATGGACCGATTTGGATGCGGTTTTCTCTTTTAGGAAGCCAGTTTAACTGAAATGTTTCATTGATGTGTTCAGTAGTTTAGAAAATATTTGAGTACATGATAACTTGGTCGGGTATTATCCGACTTTTTCTGTTGGTTGGGTTATCTGTCTGATTACTTTATTGCGAATAATATCTTTCAGAGAGACACCGAGCATAGCTTTGAAAATTAATTTGGTTATTAATTTATAGATAAGTAGTTATAAAGGTAATTACGTTAGCCACGGCCGGAGAGTTAAAAAAAAACCGATTTACTTTAAATGTATTTAATTCTGATTTTTAGAATTACATAGAAAAATTACGATTAACAATAAAATCTAAGTCTTGACCCGATCGATGTCTGTATCGAAGTGCCGTGGTCGTCCGGTCACGTAGGCCGGTGCGGGGCAGGCACGAGGCGCGGTGTCAGCGGTTTACTTCAGCCGCGTCAACTGGAGCGGGCGAAGTTCGTGCAAACGCTAACTCAGCTTTTAGGGCCGTGTGCACTGTTGTTCGTGGCGTTTGCTAACTTGGCGTATTACTTACTACGCGATCTCGTAACATCTCCCTCCCGAAGAGCAGCAACTATTTTTGAGCGAATCGCAAAAATGTTGCTGGATTCTGTCGCGTCGGCTTGGCAGGTGCTGGTGCTGCATAGGTGTGAACACGTTCTGGAAGATCGGGTGTTATTTCCAGGTCTATATGTTTATTCTTGAAGCACATCGTGTATTTTCTATATAGCAAGATAATAACGAGTGCAAGTGCACTAAACAGAGCCACATAAAATGGTATGGTAGTATGATATAATGAATCTGTTGGGACCTCGTTGAGATGTACTGCAGTCTGGGAAGCGATCTTATCTTGTATTACTCGAAGGTCGTTGAGATTCAATGATGAGAGTGTTACAGAAGCCGGTGTTGCTCTATTCGTAATGACGTAATCGGAGATGTTCAATATCTTCATAGGTTGTCCCTTAACTTGGTCGTTGGTGTTATAGATGGTAGAGTCTCTCGTCCGTATTGAACATTGAGATGGGATGGTTATGAGATAGCTACCTTTCAGCATCTGATAGTCGTTGCGTTCACAGGTGAGTTGAACTTTCGTTGCCTCTGGAAATGTTGCTATATAGTTGCGATCATCTAACCTTTGGATGTCTTCTTTTAAGACAGTCACGAATGTTGTTTTGCAGGACTCGTCCAGCCGTTGATGGTGCAGGAGCTCCTGGATGCAGTCTGGATCTGATCTTAGATGTTGATTCAATTTCTCGTGGCAAAGATATCGACTATTGAACCTCGGGCATTCAGCCTCAATGTACACGTAAAAGTTCTCATTGGTTGCTACTAATGGATAAGGTGGGATGAGGACACGATTAGCTCTATCGGGTGCTATAGGGAGCTTATATAGTTGGTAAGTATGAGGTGATATTATTGGTACTTTAAAAACTATTACTATTTGTCTAGCTGAGTAAAATGAACCTGTTTTTATAACATCATAGTATTCTCTGAGTTCCAGGTCTAACAATTGGTCTTTATTATAAAAATGTTCGAGCTCATTTAGCATCTTTCTTAACGTGTCTACTCCTATCATTGAATGATGTGTACTTGCGGTACGCGTGAACGCTATGACATCTTCTATTCGTTGTAACTCATGAGATAAGTCATCTATGTTATCTGTAATAATAGTAAGCAGCTGAGCTAGTTTGGCATATTTTATTAAACTCTTTTGAATATAAGCATCTGTATCTAAAAGCAAGTGTAAGGTATCGTTAATTTTAACCTGATTTTGTACGATATTTGAGATGATACTCGTATGGTGTGTCATCCATTCCTTGCTAAGACTAATATGATTGTTAATTTGAGATGAAGTTTTATCTTGGTTATCCTTGAGATTTTTTATGGCATTACTGTATTTGATAGCATCGGTGTAATCTAAGTTTCCTGTTAAGGATTTAACTACAGATCCTAGTCCATCTACAAGACCTCGCTTCAACCGATGGGGCTCTAAACTTTCTAACTGGTAAGTTACTTTATCTAATTTAGAACTGAGATAATTAATCTGTATTTCAAATAATATATGAGTGTCATTAGGTAACTTATTTTCTAATTCTATAATTTGACTTTTAACTATGTTAATTTTATTATGGATGTCGGTTAGTTCTATGTATTGCAGAAAGCTGTGGAAATGTGTCGCAAGGTTCATAGGTCCAAGTTTAAACGGTAAGAGTCCCGGTCCGTCATCCAAACTCTCAAGTCTTATCTCGTGCGCTAGTCCCAGGCTCATGGTCAGAGTCAGCGTTAACCTGCAACAATTTGGCGGTTTTTGGTACACGTTTAAGTCTAGACTTAGCAATAGGGCCTCGTTTCTTTGAGGTGTAAATATGTATGGGCAGGTCAGCTAAAACGTTATCCTGTGTATATCGTGGGGCTATCTTTTGTCGACTCGCTAAAGGGTTAGAAATAAACACCTGCTGCTGTGGCTGGTATTCCTGTTCTGGTTCTCGAGTTTTATTGTGTCTTTCGATAAGGGCGGTACGGTTAGCTAAACTTGAATCGTTGATTAGGTCATAAACTGTCTTCATTTGGTCTCGGTGGGTATGAATATATTGCTGCATTAGATGTCCGGTTATGTCTATATCTGTTGGGTCTCTAGGATCAAGATGTCCATTTATAATGTCAAAGGGCCTACATTTGGTGAAGCTGTGTACTGAACTATTATAGGCTATTATCGCATATGGCATAAGATTCACGATTGCATCGTCCTTATTCTGAAGCCGCAGTATTCTTAGATGTTCCAATATGGTGGAATGAAATCTTTCAATATTTCCGTTGTCGTTGGGTGCGTTCGCGAGTGTTTTATGATGGATGATCTTATGGATTCTAGTGAATTCCGCGAACATCTGGTTTGTGAATTCTGTACCCTGGTCAGTGACTATAGTTAGAGGCAACCCATGATGTGTGGAATAATTTAATATGGCTTGAATTACGCTAAGGGCTGTACCATCTCTTAGGTGGTAGGCTTGCCCATATTTGGAGAAAACGTCGATGAGAGTGACGTACTTTTCGCTTTGGACGGTAAAGAGGTCCATGTGAACGATTTCAAAGGGCTTAGTAGCAGGAGGTACAATATTAAATTGTTGCCGTATGGGGTGTCTATCATATTTAGCTTGCCCGCATATGGTGCACTCATTGATGAACTTAGTAACATGTTCTTTCATTTTCGGCCAATAGTATTTATAGGATAATGAGAGATAGCATTCGTTAATTCCTCTGTGATTGGTTTTCCCTTCATGGTAGTGTCTAATGATATCTTGCTGCCGAAGGTACTCCCTAACATTTTCTAGTTCAGTTTTGGCAATAACAAGGTTCATGGCTGAATTTTTAAACTTTTCTTGTAATATAGGAACTATTTTATACATGCCTAATGGAGGTGTTATTAGTAGGGCAGTTTTTACTTTCGGATTTACATATTCTTTGACTATGTTTACCACATCATTCTCTAAATTAAGTTCTGATAGTTGGGCTGATATACGCGTGTGAGTATCAAATGGTTTTGTTACGGTTACTCGTTTCTTAATATCGCCTACGATGGTAAGACATAACTGACGGTGAAATTTGTTTAATGGATCGTCTGTTATAGGGACTTCAAGTATAGGGTGCTCTTGGTCAGTGTGAACAGTGTTAGTGTCAGAGTCATTCCCTAGAGTAGGGGGTCTTTCCGAAGGGTTCACAGACATGGAGCTAGTCTCTTCATTGTGAATTTCGATTCGAGAAAGGGCATCCGCGTTCGTATTGGCCTTTCCTGTTTTATAGATTATAGTATAGTTATATTCACTTAGTTTAAGGCGCCATCTCGTAAGTCTAGAGTTCGGCTCCTTTAGGTTCATGAGCCACTGGAGAGGCTTGTGGTCAGTGATCACTTTAAATTTTCGCCCAAAGAGGTAGGGTCGGAAATACTTCGTAGCCCATACTATAGCCAACAATTCTTTTTCGATTGTGCTATAGTTTATTTCACTGTCGTTGAGTGTGCGAGAGGCAAACGCGATTGGCTTATCCGAACCTATTGGCCCTTGTGATAGAATGGCGCCAATGGCAAGGTTTGACGCATCAGTTGTCAAGATAAATTCACGAGTAAAGTCGGGATATTGTAATATGGGATCATTAGTGAGAAGTCTTTTGCACTTTTCAAAGCAAGTGACATAGTTAGAGTCTAAAGTTATTGACTTACTTTTCTTTAGACACTGTGTCAAAGGCTTCGTGATTTTAGCAAAATCCGGAATGAACTTACGGTAATAGCCAAGTAGACCTAAAAATTGTTTAATTTGTTTTGTGGTTCTTGGTAACGGGTACTTCTCAATGGCCTTGATCTTGTCTGGGTTCGGTTTAATACCCTCCCTACCTATGACATGTCCAAGATATGCAGTTTCCAATTTCAAGAACTCGGACTTATCCATTTGGATCTTGAAATTAGATTCTCTAAGTCTATGGAACACTTTCTCGAGATTAATTATATGTTCTTGGAGGCTGGTGCTGAAGACAATTATATCATCAAGGTAGACCAGGCAGATGACATTTTGCAGCCCTCTCAGGACATTGTCCATCACCCTCTGAAAGGTCGATGGAGAATTCTTGAGACCCATGGGCATCCTAAGAAACTCGAAGTGTCCGTGCTCTACATTAAAGGCTGTTTTGTGGATATCGTCAGGGTTCATTTGTACCTGATAGAATCCACTAGCCAAGTCCAAGGTTGTGAAGTATTGACACTTCCCTAACTTATCAAGGACATCTGATATGTTGGGGATAGGATATTTATCGTCAATAGTTTTTTCGTTCACTTTTCTGAAGTCAATAACTAAACGCCATTTTTGTCTACCTGACGCATCAGCTTTTTTAGGGACTATCCAGATAGGTGAACTCCATGCGGAGTCCGAAGGTCGTATAATTCCCTGCTCTAACATTTTCGAGATTTGTTCCCGGACTTCGTCACGATGTATAAACGGATATCGATAACTCTTCGTGTAGATAGGCATTTCATCCGTAGTTCTAATGGAATGTTTGATCTTATTACTAAAAGTTAACGGTTCGCCATCTAAATAAAATATGTCACAGTATTGAGAGCAAAGCTGCCTAAGATTCGCTTTCTCTTCTGGGTTTAGGTGGTCTGTCCTAAGCCGCGAAATTACATCATCGACGCGTGAGTTTTTACTTTGCTCGGTGCGCGCGTACTTTACATCAAACGACTCGGTATTAAATATTTCTGCGGCCGCCGGCCTATCTAGCGAAAATATGACGTCATTGTTCGTTGGATTCGTCACTTCTATGATACCGCGACTATTTTCTATGTTGGTGACGCACTCTGAAATAATGCAGTTACACAAAACTTGTTCGTTGACTATAACATCGCCGTCCAACGCATTTATAGGTAGTCTTACTAACTTAGAAGATCTAGCTGGTATCATGTCCTCATATAGGTTAACATTTCGCGAATTATACATCCTAATAGGGTTATTAGTGGTCCGAGTTGTCAGAACGTTATCTTTTAAATTTATAGTAGCTTCCCATTGCGATAGGAGGTCAAGTCCAATAAGACCGTCAAAAAAGTCGTGGAATTTATATATGAAAAATTTTATACTACTTTCATCCTTAAATTCTTTAAAACAAGGCATCGTTATTGAGTGACTACTTCTACTAATTCCGTGTATGTTAGACACTTCAAATGGATCGTAGTCTAACTTTGTATGAGGATAAAAGTTATTTACAGCATCCGGACTCAAAAAAGACTGGTTGGCCCCAGTGTCGATCAATAGTTTTAAAGGTGGATCAGCAATGAGAATAAATGGAAGCTGTCTTTGTGTTTGGAGATTAACTTCTATTTTGAGTTTTTTAAATTCCTGACCGACCGAAAATCCTGATCATCATTTTTAGAGGATGTAGAAGGCTGGTCTTGCTCCTCAACCTGCCCATAACATAGCGCGTGGTCTGGTTGTGGCGGTTCCTCATATTGGTATGAAACCGAATTATCGTATTCATAATTGTTGTATGAGTCATGCGCAGTAAAGTGAGAATCACTTTCATAGCAATCATTATAATAGTAATTAGAATAGTCATCATATGGGGTACACTCATTTACGTTAATGTCGCGAGTTTTAAAGTAATTCGTTGGTGGTGGATTACCCTGCCTTGTCCAATCATGCCCTGATGGCGGCAAAACTCGAGGTGCAAAGTGGCTAACACCACTCATAGGTTTTGGAGCATTATTATTGTAATTATAATTAGGTCTCTGTTGCAACCTAAACATATTACTTTGTGGGTTGTAATTAGTAGGACGCGCACTGAACATTTGCTGAGTACGCGTGGGCATATGCATAGGATGTGATGGCATATATTGTTGGAATTGAGGGTTTGGTTGGAAGTTGTTAGTAAAACGAGGAGGTGGAGCTTGGGTGCTTGGTAGTTTCATAGGAAACGTGAATGGACGTTGCATAGCAGAAGCATTAGGCATTGGCATATGTACGGGAGGTCTATAATTAGACGCATTCTGTACTGTTTTAGGTAAAGCTCCGTTTCGATTCTGCAAATACATAGTGTTAAGCTCTTCCTGTACGTATTCCAATGCTTTTTCTATAGAATCCGGGCGCATGCACCTTATCCGGGATCCTAATGGTTCCTTAAGTCCACGAACAAACGCTTGCATGGTAAGTTTTTTATATAAGCTACGTTTTGCCTCAATAGTGGTCTCTATAGCCTCGTGCAATGTAACGTACGTCATAATTGTGGAAAATAATGTCTGACACTTATCATAAAATTCTTGTGGGGTATCGCTCCCTTGGGTTTGAACAGCTAGGTCATTGTAGAGGGTGGATTCGTCCCGTTGATCAGTGAAATTATTTATCAAAACGCTTCTAATGCCACACCAACTCTCAGGGATTCCATTGGAATTAATCGTCCTAGCTGCGGGTCCCGTGATTTTGTTGAGTATCCCGTTAATTAGAAATAATCTGCCTAAAGCATCTGTTTGTTCGTTATAAGACTCTACTATTTGATCACATAGTCTTACAAATCTAGTCAGGACGTTAGGGTTGCCATCGAACTCTGGCAACAGGCGTAGAGCCTTGAGGATCATATCAGGATCAGTGGGCAGAGCCATTGAGCTTACTTCACTGATTGTACTAAAACTATTACAACTTTCGTTACCTTCACTATTTATATTTCTATTTCTATCGACAATATTACGGGAAACCCTAGTACTCCTAATAGCCTTAGGGCTCCTATTACTTCTAGGATGGAAAATTTTGAAGGATTATGATAACCGCAGGATAAAATTATCAATATAAATCTAGGAATTAAAAATAGGACTAAGAATAGGAAAAAAGGAGAGCAACACTAGAGAAAATTCAGTGGTGTACTTACATGAACATCATAGACCTCGGCTTCTTTGATCTTGATATCGATGTCTGGATACCCCGGTGCAGGCTCGCTCGTTTTGCAGAATTCCCGGTGAGGGCTTGAAAGCCGATTAGATACGACGATGACGATTTCGGAGAATAGTTTTTACGCGTACTAACCCGGGAATCCTACCGACTGCGCCAATTACGTTAGCCACGGCCGGAGAGTTCAAAAAAAACCGATTTACTTTAAATGTATTTAATTCTGATTTTTAGAATTACATAGAAAAATTACGATTAACAATAAAATCTAAGTCTTGACCCGATCGATGTCTGTATCGAAGTGCCGTGGTCGTCCGGTCACGTAGGCCGGTGCGGGGCAGGCACGAGGCGCGGTGTCAGCGGTTTACTTCAGCCGCGTCAACTGGAGCGGGCGAAGTTCGTGCAAACGCTAACTCAGCTTTTAGGGCCGTGTGCACTGTTGTTCGTGGCGTTTGCTAACTTGGCGTATTACTTACTACGCGATCTCGTAACAAGGTTGTATAATTCTGTTTGGATATAGTGTATTGTTTATTGTTATTATAATTTTGTATGTTATATGTTTTATGTCTATCGGCCTCTTATACAAACAAATAATAAAATAATAATATCTGTGATAAACCAGCCAGTAAGTGTCCACGTTTCGGCACCGTAGATCATAACAAGTAATACGCACTGTTCGCAAACTTGTGTATTCAAGCATTGTGGTATGAGAGACGTAAGACTCGACGAACCAGCCAGACTACCCAGCTAAACAAACAGCAGCACCAGTCTACTCGTGACCGTGACGCATGCAACTGCGTAGAAATATCGAGGTAAAAACAATTAAACGCGTGGTAAGAAACCCAATAATATGTGTAGTGAAAGTGTAGTTAATGAGCACGAATACCATAAACGAAGCTAAAATCCAACAATAAATATTTCGGTAGACAATTACAATGGACGCTTTTTGCGGGCAACTGAAAGGCAATGCTAAGTTGGCTTTAAACCCTGAACAAAAACTAAAAAACAGTAGACAAAGAGTAAAATAATGTAACCCTAAAGTGATCCCATGTCATAGTCCAAAGGTGGTGTGTGACACTCCATGAAACACTATGGTGTGGTGAGTTGGGAGCTTATTCCAAATCTGAATCGTAAAAACGAGGATGCAGTCCAATACCAATGTCTAAAGCAGAAATGTAAATCAAGCCTCGATCCAGGATTCGGCATTTGACCCCGTGACCGATTAAATGCGACCGACTAAAGTTGAATAAAACTTTTCGATTAATTTCACCGATATATAAGTACTTTTGGTTAAATATTATTCTAAATACAAGATACATTTCTCCAAGGTAATAATAATATAGCAAGATATGTTTCATGTAGCTAGACACTAGATCTAAACTAACTTGGGACAGACACCCAACCGCAACATTACAAGGCTAAAACTTCAAAAATTCCTTCTAGCTATACACAGCGATCGACCGACAATGAATTATGAATCCATAATGCCAACAAAAGCCAACCAGGAAACTCTGATTAATAGAATAAACCACATTCAGAAGATGGTTTGCTTCTTGGTTTCAGGAGCTATGTCAATGATGAGCCTGGTCCGGTAATGGACTGCCAATGAGACAATCCTCGTGTATACATAATGCTCTAGTCGGAACTCTGGATTTTCCACTATTTATTTTGTATGAGCATTATCATTATATATGAGCTAACCGTCCAGGAAAAGCGAAAATGGCTCTAAAACCCATGAGGTCGTACTGTATCAGTTAGAATTTATTTAAACTTAGTGGGGTGTTATCCGATTTATACTGTCGGTTAGGTTGTATTAATGTAGGTGATACTGATGTGGGAAGGTATATGGCAGTCGCTCCACTATAATTACTTAATCTGCACAATCCTAGACCATGCTCAAATCGGACATTAAGGCCAGGATGATTATTATTAGTTACTAATAGTAATGGAATTATTTTCTCAAGGAAACGACTACACGTATCGCCTGTTACGTGAAAGAGAAAGGGTACACAACTTATACGACAAAATCTACAAGGAATATTTAGTTAAAGTTAAAATTTAACTAAAATTACATAGGTAATTGTACACTGTGTTGCGTCATCATAAAAGTTGCGTTTGTTTTCTACTTGATTTTGGGTTGTCACCAACCCAAATTTAAAGTGTAGAGATTATGGCAAAGCCGTCCATTAATGACGCGGATATCCAGTGATGATGATGTCCACGTACGGCTGCACGTATGCGGCAGACAAACAGGCAAGCGGGCCACCTGATGGAAAGTGGTCACCGCCGCCTATGGACATCAGCAACACCAGGGGAGTCACTGATGCGTTGCCCGCCTCTGAAGAGACCTCTAATATACCTCTTGAACGATCCCATGTCATAGTCCAAAGGAAACACTGTGGCTGGGAGCTCATTCCACATTCGAATCGTATGAGCGAGAAACGTTCTTTCGAACCTTCGCGTGGTGACCAAGAGAAGGTCTTTGTAGTGGGGATGAGTACCCAGCCCACGACGGTGCGCAAACTTTAATATATACGAGTATGTTACCGGATTGTGTAACATTTAGGAATTGTATAGAATGGCCAGCCAATTTAGGAAACGTGTATAATGATTTTTCGAAGGTTTACATTTCCTAGGAGATGTGTGTATGTCCTAGGTGTTATACACAATTCCTAAATGTAAAGTTTTAAACTATCGTGGTTATTATCACACATTTTAATTTTAAAAATGCCTAAATGGTAGCCGGAAATGTAAGTTTTAAGGTAATGTTGACATTAACACGGAAACATTTAACTGCTCAGGCGCTTAAAAACACTAGAGTCATAAGAGTTAACCTCAGGAGTCGTTTCACAAACACGCCAGCTTTGAAAATGGCACTGCGAAATTTTCAAATAAAATATTGAAATTAACACATTTCCGATTTCTGTTTAGTAAATATATGAAATTCCTAGGAAATGTAATGTAAGTATAATAACATTTGTTTTACACATTTCCGGCCGATTTTAGAAATTGTATACCTTTCCTAGGAATGCTTTAGATTACATACATATCCAAAACTTAGCTATTACAGCAGCACTAATAATGCTCTAAGAAAAATATTAATTTCTATTCTAATTTTTGTTTGCTTGCTCCTCAGATAAAATTGGAAGATTCACTCCATAGATACAAGCATAAAGATCTGCGCAAAATAAAGGACACATACGCAGACTCGATTCAGTTTGAAATGGGGTACATTACCGGAGAGATAATTGAAAGGTTAAATTAGTTTTACACAACGATTTCAATACAAGCTTTTATTTAACTTCACAAATGTCCTAGAATATTGCATGCCTAATTTGACCCACTTCCTGGCGTTCAATTGAGATTACAAGCTTTTTTTAACTTTACTTATATGTCCTGGAATCTTGCAAGCCTAAAATGATTCACTACCCGGCGTTAAATTAAGCTATAATTTAGAATATTGTGTAACGCCGCCGTCCAAAGTGTGCGCCGTGGAGAGGAAGGAGGGGCGCTGTAAGGCACTTCCAACTCGAAACTAAACTAGATGTTCATCTGTACATATTAAATCATCATCATATCAGCCGTAAGATGGCCACTGCTAGGCATAGGCATCCCCCAGAGATCTCCTAAAAGAGTATTGCGCCTTCCGCATTCAGCTACACCTGCGATCTTTACCAGATTGTCGGCACACCTAGTGGGAGGCCTCCCACTAGGTGTGCCGCCGTGAGTAGGCCTACTCACGGCGACAATGTGTTTTCTTATAAGGCCCACAGTGAGTCATACAATAAATATGAAGAAAAACTTACTTTTTTTGCACCGAATTAAAAATCGAGATTAAGTTTTAAAAGTCATTGGCAAAGATTAGGTTTCTCGTCTCGGGATATTATACTTAATCTTGGGACAAGTTCGGGAATAATCTCGTGTGCATTATTTTTTCCGAGGAACGTCATCAACTGACGTTTCGCGGAAGAAAATGCTCACTGCCCCGCGCCCCGCGCCCCCGTGTTCATCCACGAAAAATCACCCTCCCACCTACCTCACCTACCGCAGGCGATATACCAGTTAAGTTGTCGACCTATAGATGAATACAAACAGTTTTCGGGGATAGAAGATATCTAAGCGAATTATAGAAAATTTTGTCGATGGTAGGCAGACACCACATTATTCCACTTCCGGTAACGTAACGTATGTATTGTATACGCATCATGACGTTACCGTAAATATCAAGTAATCAGTAGGCTTAGCACAAGTTGCTCTCGCGCGCGATATGCGAGAAAAAGCGCGACATAGGTATTGCTATCTCTTTCGTCTTAGTACTGAGAGAAAGAGAAAAATGCGGACACTCTTGTGCTAGGGCCACAGATTGACGACAAGCCTCAAGCTTAAAAGGCTTATGTTCAAAAGCATAATTAGGTATTTGATTCTCTATGACGAGGACTGCTATTGCCTATCTTAGTGGACAACTAAATTGACATAAAAAAAATCTTACACTAACCCTAATTTGGTAGACGCTATAGACAGTGGTCAACGCAGGTGACTTAGTGTATAATTTTTATTGCCAAATTCAGTTGTTAACTGAGTTATACAATAGCCCCGCTGGAGGACGCTGACGGTTCACGTTTACGAATTCCATGCATACGAATGATTAATCTTTTCATTGACTAGGTTAACTTGTCCTTTCAGGTACCGGATGATGGTCGAATTACTGAAGAGATCTATCAGGTTCAAGGCGGATAATGTTGGTCTTGCCATAAAGCGAATCGAATGGTGTCAGAAGTTGTGGTTCGAGTTGAACTATATAACGGAAATGCTTCTTCAGTTACCACAGAATTATTATACAAGAACCACTACGATCACCAGGGCGTGGTGGACTGCCACCAAGACCCCCAGAAAAACGCAGGTGAGTAGACTCCTCACTCTAACAGTATGTCCCGGCTTCGGTAAATCTGGCAGCCAGGGTCGGCTCGTCTACCTAGGAAATCGATTATAGTTAACTGAATCCTTTAAAAATGGGTGGTGTTTTGACTTGTTACGTGCGGCGACTGCCATCTGACCTGCACGGCCCGTTAGGGAAAATCCGGTTCGCCAGAGCCCCGTCCGTTAGTCAGTAGAGGGACTGCGAGCAGGTGAGATTGGCTTGGGTGCAGAGGATGGTGGTAGGACTGCGTAGCTTTCCCTATAATAAACGAAAGAATAATCACCTTTGCGGTAATGTCCTGGTTGTGCTCTCGCACACGAGGCCCCGGGGTCCGCCATGACCATAATCCAGGATTTGCCAGATAAGATAATATCAGTGGAAAGACTGCCATCTGATCTCCGTAACCCTGCTACCAGTGAAACCTGACCAAATTAGATCACGGTTACACGTTCAGTCGGTTTCATCACGATATTTTCCCTCACTGTAAGAACATCGACAGAAAAGAGTCATGAGTACATAGCGGCAGTAGGATTCGAACCCGATACCTCGCTTGCGAGTCGGATACCTATACCACTAGGGCATCAACACTGCGTAATTCCCCCTATAATACATAAATAGTAATAGTCTAGGGTAAATTTTGGCGGTTGCTCTCCAGTCCAAGACGTACCGCCATCGGCGTTTTATAACTGTAGTTCATTTCGACTTAACTTTTAACTGCAATTGCGATCAGCTTACGGCTCGGCAGTCACGGACTCGGACCTCAGAACTCGTTGGTGAAGTGTGGACCAACGTTACAGTCTCGTTCAACTGCCAGACCTTACCAAGCCCCATTTTAGACTCTACTCTGTACACTAAACTAAATATCGATGTTATGGCTAAGACGCTATGAGATTACATGACTATCTTTTAAACCTGAACAAAATATGTGGAAATTAGAAACAAATCGATAGCATCTGTCCAGGCCGCCTCTTAAGGTCTGACAGAGACCTACCCTACTGTTTTATTTATGCTATTCAGTGGCAAACGAGTAGACTGTTCACTTGATAGAAAGTGGTAAACCCATAACATCCCGTTCATGCACGTAGATTTCACATAAGAATAATAAAAACCGCAGTTGCGTTATTATTGTAAAGACTATTTAAGATGATGCCTGCAACTGCGCTAGTTAAAATATCCTTGAAACCGGAACACAACAATGCAAATATTATTGCTTACAAGGAGCAATAGGTAAGGGTGTGGTATCCATCCCGCTGGATTCCTTAGGCTTGACAGGGACCTACTACCAGTACAAAAAGAGATAGGAAAGTTAGCTACCTTCACAGTTGAGTAGAGTGGCCTTTTTATCAAGAATTCATCGTAGATAATAAATAAAAATTAAATACATAATTAGACTTATCTAACACATTTAAGTAATTAAATTTTGATACGTATAGTATTAATCCATTTCATTTAAATTATTAAAAATAACAATATCGTAACAATTCATAATAATTAAGATGTCTGAGATATGTTTTGAGGTTATGTTGTTAATGATACGGAAAAATTTCACTGCTGGGGAGCTCAAAAAATACTCGAGTCGCAACCGCTTAAGAATCATTTTACAAACGCGCGCCAGTTTATATAATGCAACTCCGTTTTTTTTTAGATTTGGTTATAGCCCTTGCTCGCTTCGCTCGCACGTGGTGGTTCATAACTAGAGATGTGCTGACTAGTCGGGAAAAACAAATATTGGCCAAATTGCCGACTAATCAGCCCTTTTCTTTACTTGTAAAATACAATAATAAATATTATAATCATTTTTTTTTCCAATAAATATTTTCGCTGCCTGTAAACTATCTTATCTATTTCACTCGCTTTAGTCAAGTGTTTAATTCAATTCTACCAATACACACACGTGTCCCGTGTCACGTTGGCCGTGTGATGTCCGGCAGAGTAGAATAGCAATAACCGTTTACACTCGTGGGTGTCGTAAAAGGCGATTAATGTTTTCGAGACGAAAGATCTAGAGTCTTCGCAGCGTTTTCCATTGTAATATTTATAACACTGCGATCTCCAACCCGCCTGCCAAGAGTGGGGATTATGACAATAACCTCCCCTTTCATGGGATAGGCCTTAAGTCCTGCAGTGGACTGTTCTGGGCTGTGATTATGACACACTTGTCTGTGTTTTCCACAAAATGGAGCCCAGTCCATCTTGCTTTGGCCTGTACTTCAAAGCCAAAGCAAAATATTGCAGCAAAAGAAGTCATCTTGAATACGCGAGTCAATCGAGATCGGATAGAAAAACTGCAAAAAAATTTACCAGATTTGTTAGTTTAAGTTTAATATATCTAAAGTTGAATACGAGAAACGTTGTATGTGGTTTTACTTGCTACCTCTCTCAATTCGCAGAGAAATTGCAGATATCGCGATATGAAGATTGCTGAGTTTAAAATCGATTGTCCACTACTTAGACATAGACTTATCTTTATTTGGTCTAATAACACATTCAAAAAACTTAAAAATAACAGAATAAGTGCATAATAAGGAAGCAGGGCGATGCGTCATTGGACAAAATCCACTTACTAGTAAAAAGTACTCCATAAGCTTACACAAATTATCGCAGGAACAGTTTCATGTTGCAATCGGCAAGGACATTTCATAATTTACCCGCTGATGAGCATATTGACTTATTTTTATCTTAGCGCTATGCAAGTTAGGAACATTATGGTTAACACCTTTATTTCTATATTTTCTAGGTATGATATACCTATCCAATGTATGTTTAGAACAGTGTTGATTTCGTGTTAGTGCCTACCTAAACTAAACATTTCAATGTACTAACCTCTTTAAAGTCAAATTGTGAATTTTATCTATGGTGTCTCTTAACTGGCTGATATAATAGGACCACGCTTAGTCCGAATCGACTAACAGTGGTTGAAATTTATAAAGTGTGGATATGGCAATATCGATTGGATAATCTGTCCTTGTCAGTCATTGCCCATTATTATTTAGGTGATTCGCACACTGGAACGCAGCACCGTACGGTTGCGCGTGACGTGCGTTAGTGCGAGACATAAAGTTCTTTGAGCTGTCATCGGTTTCGGTGGAAATCACGCATAGTCGAACACACTGAAAACGCATCCACGCGCGTTCATGCGGATCCGTCATTTTTTTACTTTGACACATTTGACACGCGTGCTTTGTAGTCAATATTGCCATGTAGGTCTACTGTAATACTTACTGAATTAAGTGCTAAATCCAAAGATATAGTAAATATAGGCTAAATCCACGGGCTGTTTCTAATGAAATGTACAAAATATCTAATGCTTTGTGGAGAAATTCTCTGATTTATTTGAAAAGTCCATTTTCAATACGGCGGCATGACATGGGCGTAGCCCCCGCCCCACCTAGCAAAATGTATGAACTGAGGAGCAAAATAAGAAGAGAAACCCCTAATTTTGTAACACTAGAGTGGTCTATGGAAATGCAGCTCTGGAGTAGTCTATGGATACGTACAACGAACAACGCACGCGCGTGGATGCGTTTTACGTGCTGCGTTCCAATGTGCTAATCGCCTTAATAATATTTTTCAAGTCAGTCAAATTCTTTGTTATGACTTTTATGAATGACGTTCTATGACGTATAAAAGACATGGCAAAAGTTGCCATACAGAGATTTTTTTTTTATTAAAAGGGATTCGGACTTAGCGTGGTCTTATTATAGAAGTAATACTGTTGTACTTATCTTATAGTTGTAAATTGTGAGACATCCATAAAAAACAAAAAAAAAACAATTTAAAGCTAGACGGTACCTTTTTAGCATAAGCTTCGGTTTTGTGTGGAGTTCTGCTGCCAGTTTTGAAATGTAAAAGCCAAATATAGAGTAGCTGCTTTGAATTCAATGAAGAAAAGTGCTACGAAAATTATTCGTAATCTTTAGCAAACCTACAAAGGCTTGGACATCGGAGTATAAAGCTAGACTGAATGTGACAGCGAAAGGGCAACTAGCCCTGGACTTAGACGTACGATATTATATAATCGAGGACATTTTGTAGTCAATAGTAGGTACCCTAAACATAATCTAAAAGTTAATGAATTTATAAAAAGTGTCAGAAGTATATAAGCATAATATTCTACTTATACACATAAGTATCTATAAATACACACATACATATCGATTTATAATATAATAATAATATATAATACATACAGACATTATCTATAAGTCAGGAGCTCTCTGTAATAGATAAAACTCTTTTATACGCTTTTTGTATATGGCAATGGACTGGCTATCACGCATTTCGTGAGGACGAGAATTCCAAAGTCTGCAGCCGCCCCCGCACCAGTGGCCCGTTTGCCAGTTTGCCTACAGTATGGCATAAAAAAAATTAACAGTGAAGGTGTAGGAATAGAAATCGAAATGGTGTATAGGAATTGCCAATGAGGATCTTACATTGGATCGACAGAGTTTGTCTTGTAGATGGGAGATATGGAACTTGTTCACGCAGATATGAAGGAGCAGAAGGATTGTGCAGGATATTGTAGAGGGTGGATATGAGCATTCCTTCGTAAGCGGATAGGTAGCCACTTAAGCTGAGATCGATAGCTAGATACATGGTCATATTTATGCAGACCATAGACGAAACGGAACTTTTCGATCTGGTGCCCACAGAGCAAATCCGCCATCGCACCACCCGCCGTGGGCTGGGTACTCATCCTCACTACGTAGACCCTCTGTTGGTCACGACGCGAAGGTTCGAAAGAACGTTTCTCGCTCGTACGATTCGGATGTGGAATGAGCTCCCAGCCACAGTGTTTCCTTTGGACTATGACATGAGATCGTTCAAGAGGTATATTAGAGGTCTCTTCAGAGGCGGGCAACGCATCAGTGACTCCCCTGGTGTTGCTGATGTCCATAGGCGGCGGTGACCACTTTCCATCAGGTGGCCCGCTTGCCTGTTTGTCCGCCGTATAACATAAAAAAAAGAAAAAAAAAAAAAAAAACGGATACATAGATTTTGGAGACGTTCTAGTTTATTTAAAAGCTCCTCAGTGGCATCTAGGTAACAAGACCTTCACGACCTTAATTTGGACCTCACTATCTGCCCCTTCGTGGAGTCATCATCATCAACGCAATAAATGAATTGAAATTGAAATTGAAATTGAAATCATCTCGGCATTATGTCCCGGTTGCTCCCAAGCGCGGCACGCGAAAGCCCGGGGTCCGCCTTTTTACTCTTCCTGGCCCACTTAGCTCGGGCCTCGGCAACCTTGGTGATGAGCTTGTTGGCGCGTATATTATTCTTGACGACGTCAAGCCATCGCTTCTTGGACCGACCTCTCCTTCCCGTGCCTGGCAGGGGTGGCATGACCAGACATTTGTTCCCCACGTATTTTGCCCGTCTGCGCAAGACGTGGTCATACCAACGAAGGCGGGACTCTTGCACCTTATCTGCGATGTCACGGACGCCAAGACTACCCCGAATGTGGGCGTTTCGAACGCAATACTTCCCTAAAACTCTACAAATCCACCGCAGCATCTTCACTTTTGTGACGGGCAACACCTGCTTGTGTCGCTCTAGTAGGGGCCAGGTCTCGCTGCCGTATAGAAGATCTTTAGTAGAGTAATTACAACTATTTGTAAAATTTCAAGTCCGTCAGGTCCTCTTTCAATTTAGCCTCTAATTAAAGTGCCTGCATTTTTCGAGTAGTCGTCATTGTCACGAACAATACTTTTTAATAGACTACAAATACTTAAGTATTTGCAATAATAAATTTATGATGTAATAAATATTAATAATAATGAAATAAGAAGCGCCAATATTGTTGAAGGTCGAACCCAGAAACTCGGTACCACCACTCTGTTCTCAGTAGGGGTCGCAAACTGGGAATCCGGATACCGAAAATGCCGGAATCTAAAAGTACAAGTTCAAGCTAATAGTGACCAAATAACTAAATGTTTACAAGAAGGACTGACAAGAACTGACAAGGACAGACTATCCCCAGATTATTGCCATATCCACACTTTATATTTTTACTACTGTCAGTCAATACGGACTTATCGTGGTATTATTATAGTCATATTTGTTCAAATAGGACGACTTTTTTGAATGAAAAAGATAATGTTTATGTTTAATATATTAAATAATAGAAGGTTTCTTATTATTATTTTTTATTGTACACAATAATAATGGATACAATTTAACAAATTACAATCAATTTTCAAGTTTCTTATCGGCTTTTGCAGAAGTCATCACCGTCACATCACAGTTTTTATATTTGTAATCTATTTAAGCTCATTCACTGAATACATTCACCCTTTGTTTTTTAATGTAAGTTTTATTTCCCATGCAATTAATTTTATAATTGGATAACAATTCCATATAACAGTCACAGTATAATAAACCTAAGTTAACACTCAGTCAGTTAAATTTAATATAAATAATAAACGGTGAACAATATTTACGTGAGGGTGGCGCTCTCTACTCATTTTGCCCGTTGCTCAGCAGTGGAATGATTTAGGCTAATATTAATAATTAATCTTTGAAATTCGTAAGTAAGTTACCCTGATTTTCATTCGTTTAGACAAGAAGTCAATTAACACTTACAAGCTTAACTATCGAACTACCCCATATTTTTCCATATATCTACGCTCATACATTTCTGGCCTTGATATAAGTCTATAACTTAATAAATTTTAATCAGTTTTCGCGGTTTAATAGCCAATAAGACCTGTGTTTTTAGTTAATTATCTCGTTTTTGAGCAGATAATTTTTTTAAATGATGTACAATTATTTGGCATGTTTCCCCGGATAAAAAGTAACCTATGTCACTCGGGGGTAGTGAAAGAATGTTCAAAATCGGTCTATGAGTTTTGAGTTTATTATTTACAGCAAATCTTTTCTCTTTATTATATAATGTACCCATATATCATTACCTTCCGCCATTGTACAATTTAAATGAACACACCATTACACCCCTACACATTACTTCTCCTATACATACATTTTTCCTAAACGGTAGAGTAGGAAGCCGTGTGGTGTCCGGCAGAGTAGAATAGCACCAACCCTTTACACTAGTGGGTGCCGTATAAGGCGACTAATGATTTCGAGGCACAAAATCTAAATCAACGTTAGCTGAAAAATGGGGAGCAGCGTTTACCATCCTGCGATCTCCAACCAGCCTGCCAAGTGTGGAGATTATGGCAAGAACCTCCCCTTTCGAAGGAGAGGCCCTAAGTCCTAATGATGACCTACTTTTGTCAAGTGTTAAGTCAGGGAGGACCACTGGGATCGTAATGACTTATTAGGTATATCGAAATGGATAATATCATTGATTACAATACATCAACAGAAAATATCGACAGAGTGCATACTTGCATAGTCCTTTTTATTTGCTGCTTACAATAAATAATTGAGACTCATTTCAAGGGTATGTTCCGGGTTTCCTACCACGTACCTTTGTTGACGAGTAGCCCGATATTTCGACACAGTTGCATGCATCATGGTTACGGGACGACTGGAGAGCTGCGATCGCCGGACGATGATGGTTAGCGATAAAGCAGCCGAAGTCGATCTACCCACTTTTGCAAAAGTTTTTTTCTGCTACTGGAACTCGAACTCACTTTTAAATCACGGCACACTATACTGACCGTATTACTTACTTTTTTAGTCTTATTTCGATCTAGTTCTGGTTTTAGAGACTGAATCACTTAGGCCAGTCAAATCTTACATCTAAAACGCAAAGCGCTATGAAACGCTGCATTTTTGGTATGTTATTTGGACCCCTTAAGAGAGTGTGAAACTACATTTTGCAAGCAAAAAAAAATTATGCTTCCTGCGTAATACGTGAAAAACTGCGAAATTTTGGGACTTTTTTCACTTTCTGGTCTAAAAATCAAAATCTATGCATTTTTTGACCAACAAGCGTAATAGATTTTAAAATTGATTAAATTTGCAAGGAGAGAAATTTGAGAGAGTGTGAAACTACATTTTGCAAGCAAAAAAAAATTATGCTTCCTGCGTAATACGTGAAAAACTGCGAAATTTTGGGACTTTTTTCACTTTCTGGTCTAAAAATCAAAATCTATGCATTTTTTGACCAACAAGCGTAATAGATTTTAAAATTGATTAAATTTGCAAGGATTTCACTTTCTGGTCTAAAAATCAAAATCTATGCATTTTTTGACCAACAAGCGTAATAGATTTTAAAATTGATTAAATTTGCAAGGAAGCTTATACACAGCTCTATAAAGCGTATAACAACCAAGTTATGACTCTTCAAAGATGGTCTATTTTTACCGAAAAAACTTCTTTTTTAGGTTTTGCTCCCGTCCGGAGCAAATTATTGGTAAAATTGCTAGTTCTATGATCAAAAAAATTAAAAGGAAGTTGTAGTACATTTAATTTGCTTTAAATGATGTACAGAACGAACTATGTTAGACTAATGGTTCATTCACAATCTTAAAAAAACGAGCAGAACGTAAAAATGAATTTTTGAAGAATAAAGTATTTATTAAGGTAGGAATAACAATTATACATATTATGAATACTAATCTGACATAACTCAAATAACAATTAACAACTAACTTAATAAATTTGTATAGTTGTTAAAAAAGGGCCCACTTAATAAAAACAATCACTAATTTTGTCCAAGGCTGAATGCTTCTCATAAGGCTGGCCGCATTGTCCCCCGTCCGAAGTGGAAGCTAGCAGACATTGTCTGAAGTTTTTTGAGTTGAGACCCGATTTAGACTCGCCAACAGCCAACAAACGGGCACGCTCTGCAGAGTTGGTTAATGCGCTTAAAATATTGTTTCGCACCAATCTGCAGCGAGGCTCGCCCCATAGCCGCTGGGAACAGGATTTTTTCGGGAGCTCGGGCTCCGAAAAAGCCTCGTGCCAAAGGCATTTGACCTCGATAGAATACGCCGTAATAAAAGTCCCTAGTTTAGATAATAACTTCTGCACTGGATTCTGTGAACTATGCACCGGAACAGAAAAGCTGACAGGGACACATCTGCAACTTTTCTAACGCCTAGACCTCCATATCCATCTGTTTCCAAGATGTATTATGGAGATTTATGTTAAGAATTAAAATATAAGAATATGTTTCACTGTGTTGTTGACAACACCGCAAAACACAACAATAGAATTTTAATGAGGTGCTGTGGATCCTGTAAAACCGTGTTCGCATCCCCTCGTAGGATTCCGTATTCTAAGTAGGTCGTACTACCACACGTTAAATTTAGAATTTAGTTTCTCAAGAGTCGCCTATTGCTGGCAGCCGACTACTGATTACAAGAGGTTGCCTTTGCATATAAGATTGCTCGGCTTTTTGTAGCATTGCCGCATCAACTTATAAGCGGCCGGCAGCATATATCGTGTTTGACCAAGCAAAGCGCCTCTATCGACGGAGTTGAATCCATTTTTACGTCACCCTTCAGTACGACTTCAACACTATTACTTTGGAGGAAAGTTCTCATGGCGTGGACGGCGGCTTCGCAGTCACCTTTAGATCCAAAATCGAGCTGGATATGCTGGAAGTAATTTGCTGGGCTGGGGGGCGGAAAACCGGCGTCGGTAGGTAGTCCCTACCGCAATAGAACGAATTAAACCATATTTTTTTTAGTTTTAGGCGCCACAAAGCGTACTTACTAAGGACTGTTCTACTGAGCCTGCCAGTGGCGTCGAGAATTCGTTTATAGAGGCTTGCTCCTCGAAGGCCCTAATGTCGTCGTCGTATGAATGTATATACAACATTAAAGCCAATGTCAAAAAATATATATTATTACGATTTCCATAGAACTCGGTAGAATTTCAGTAACCCATGATAAAAATGAAGCAACTTGAAACTAACATACAATCGGCCCTGGGTTCCGTTGTTAAATCGCTCGCATCTATGCTAACGATTTACAATGTGGAATTTCGGCGTGAAATATTCAATATTTTCAAAATCACATTGGCAACACCGAAAGAGGGGGTTGAACTATGGGCAAAAATAAGAAAAATTAGCATAATGCATGAAAATATGATATTTTTTATGCAAAAAATCAAAATTGAAAATCGTTCGAATCAAAGCGAGCAATTCAAAAAATAGGGCCAGCGGCAGCGTGCTTGCGAGAACGATAACCAAGATTAAGCAACGTTCACCGAATCCGACAACTACATAGAGGACATTCGTACATTGAGGCTAGTCCAATTTCAGCACCGCGACGAGCTCGCCACTTCTTAGGTGCGCCTCTTAATACAATTGGCGAGGTTGACAAATATCTTCCACTGGACCCTGAGACTGATAGAACGGTCTCGGGAGCTGATTGGCACCTTGTGATAGTATTTTATTATTATGAAAACGTAATTTCTAAAAAAATTTCTCTAAGCATAAGTGGTTATACCGATATTTGGCTGAAAACATTACCTTTGGTACCATTCACACAAAGAAGTATTTACAGAATTCTTCAAAAAACATTTTGCGGAGCTGCGTTTGGGCTTAAATAGTGGCAAATATAATGGACTTTAAAAACCATTAAGCTTCATTGGTCGAAAAATGCATAGTTTTTATTTTTAGACCAGAAAGTGAAAAATGTCCCAAAATTTCACAGTTTTTCAGGTATTACGCAGGAAGCACAATTTTTTTTTGCTTGCAAAATGTAGTTTCATTCTCTCTTAAGGGGTCCAAATAACATACCAAAAATGCAGCGTTACATCGCGCTTCGCGTTTTAGGGCCATTTTTTTGTAAGATTTGACTGGCCTAACTAGTGACCAAGTATTCGATAACCTTAATCCATCCTCACGATTGAAATTTGGATATTACGTGATTTAATAACCGCGATAATTTAAAACATTATGTTATATTAGAGACTGTTGTTTGTTTAATATTGTTTTTCGATGCCGACCCTGCACGCATTTTTTCGTATGAAAAAGCCGTCAAAGGCCTCTCTACAGACTGTAAATTACTTTTTCTGCTCTGTGACCGGAACCTTATATTAATAACCTAATTACTACTACTACTTACAACTGTTTTATTTTTCTATTAGAAAGTGACAACAACAAGGACCAAAAAAGATATTTGGTTAAGTGAGGAAGAGGCAAAGAAAAAGGAGCAGTTGGAGATTGAAGAACTGAAGAAAATACAGGAAGAGAAAAGACTGGAGGAAGAGAGAAAGAAGAAGAAGAAAGAGCTAGAGAAGAAGCGGCGAGAGGAAGAGAAGAAGCTGAAAGAGGAAGAGAAGAAGCGGAGAGAAGAAGAGAAAAAACAGAAGAAAGCGGAAAAGAAAAGAAAGGAGGAAGAGAGAAAGAAGAAGAAAGAGGAAAAGAAGAAGCAAGATGAAGAGAAAAAGAAAAAGAAAGAGGAAGAGAAGAAGAAGAAAGAGGAAGAGAAGAAGAAGAAAGAGGAAGAGAAGAAGAAGAAAGAGGAAGAGAAGAAAAAGAAAGATGAAGAGAAAGATAAGAAAAAGGATAAAGATAAAGATAAGAAAAAAGATAAAGATAAGAAAAAGGATAAAGATAAGAAGAAGGATAAAGATAAGAAGAAGGATAAAGATAAAGAGGAAGATGAAAAGGAAAAAGATTCAGAGGATAAAACAGAGAAAGACAAGAGTGAGGCAAAAGATAAAGATAAAGACAAGAAGAAAGATAAAGATAAAGACAAGAAGAAAGATAAAGACAAAGATAAGAAGAAAGATAAAGAAAAAGATAAGGATAAAAAGAAAGACAAAGACAAAGAGAAAGATAAGGATAAAAAGAAAGACAAAGACAAAGAGAAAGATAAGGATAAAAAGAAAGACAAAGACAAAGAGAAAGATAAGGATAAAAAGAAAGACAAAGACAAAGAGAAAGATAAGGATAAAAAGAAAGACAAGGATAAAGAGAAAGATAAGGATAAAAAGGAAGACAAAGATGAAGAGAAAGATAAGGATAATAAGGAAGAGGAAAAGGAAGAAGATTCGACTTCAGAGGAAGAAACGGGAAAAGACGAGAAGACTGATACAGATGAAAAAAAAGATGAAGAAAAAGACAAAGAAAAAAAGAAAGATAAGGATAAAAAGAAAGACAAGGATAAAGAGAAAGATAAGGATAAAAAGAAAGATAAGGATAAAGACAAGGATAAAAAGAAAGACAAGGATAAAGATAAAGATAAGGATAAAAAGAAAGACAAGGATAAAGAGAAAGATAAGGATAAAAAGAAAGACAAGGATAAAAAGAAAGACAAGGATGATAAGGAAGAGGAAGAGGAAGAAGATTCGACTTCAGAGGAAGAAACGGGAAAAGACGAGAAGACTGATACAGATGAAAAAAAAGATGAAGAAAAAGACAAAGAAAAAAAGAAAGATAAGGATAAAAAGAAAGACAAGGATAAAGAGAAAGATAAGGATAAAAAGAAAGATAAGGATAAAGATAAGGATAAAAAGAAAGACAAGGATAAAGATAAAGATAAGGATAAAAAGAAAGACAAGGATAAAGAGAAAGATAAGGATAAAAAGAAAGACAAGGATAAAAAGAAAGACAAGGATAAAGAGAAAGATGAGGATAAAAAGAAAGATAAGGATAAAAAGAAAGATAAGGATAAAGAGAAAGATAAGGATAAAGAGAAAGACAAGAGTGAAGAGAAAGATAAGGATAAAAAGAGCGATATGTCGAAAGAGAAAAAAGAACCGGAATCGGACTCAGATTCGGATTCGGATGCGGATACGGATTCGGATTCGGATTTGGTTTCGGATGCGGATGCGGAAGAGAAAAAGAAAAAGTCAGACAAAGAAGAAGAAGAAGAAGAAGAAGAGGAAGAGGAAGAAGAAGAGGAAGAGGAAGAAGAAGAGGAAGAGGAAGAGGAAGAAGAATCGGAAGAACCCGAACCCGAATCCGAATCCGAGTCCGAATCCGAATCCGATTCTGAATCTTCTGAATGGATTTCATATTACAGCACTGATCATGAATACACTGAACACTCCGATTCATATTTCAACCCACCAGGAACTCTAGTCTGGCCACCCAATTTTGGGCCAAAGTACCCTTAAAACTTAAAACACAGTGACTGCATTTTCCTAGTTTTGAGAAAAATGCGTTTGCAGTACAGGTTTTTATTTTTGATGTAACAGTTTTGTTTTCACGAAAAGCTTGGTTGAAATTACTTTTCTGGTAGAAAAAAACGGGCAACGGCGGGAAAAAATATTATGATTTTAACATTAAAATATAAGATTTTTAATTATTTGAGGGAGATATTACCGCAATACAATTAGAGTAGTGAAATCGTAAAAAAAAAGGAACATGTTCACAACCCATAAACGCTGTGAGCCAATAGCCGCGGCAAAGCGCTGCAGTGTGATCAACTGCAATATTAGTAAGGAACCAACGTAAATTAAGATATTTTCCCTGAACTTAAGAATAGTAATTAAGAAGAATATATGCATTTTATTACAGCAGCTGTTTTTATTATAAACAAATGAATTTTTGTAGTAATACGCGCGCGCCCGCACAGCCCGAATCCTTTCTTATCAAATATATATCACGGTCAGTAGTATGGAATCATGTGGTCAATAGTACGGACTCATGACGAAGAAAACGGAAGTAGGAGTGCGCCCTCTGGTTGGGCATGCTGACAGAGTCTCGACGGCACGACTCGGGCGGAGTGGCGGCCATTCTATTCGCGACCGCCGCCGAGGAGTGACGCGTCTTGAAACTGTCTCCACATTTCGTTTGTTTACGTTTGAAGTTCGTCTATAGAAAGTTAATTACGTTAGTTATTTACATTTGAAAATTAAGTAATTGTAAAATCACCTTTGAAATAAGAAAGTAAATTCAACTGCCTACATTGTAATTCCGCTCTGATTTCAAGTGAAAATATAAGTGATGTGCAAAAATGAATTGGAATAAATACAGTGGAGTAAATGTAAACCTTTTCTTTAATTTATCTAGACGAATACGATCTAATACAGATATCACTACCCTGATGACAATGATCCTGATACACCCCTTTCCTTAACGCGACGACATCAGAAGCGATGATGACGCAACGCCCAAGAGATGGTATGATGAAAAGCAACAAAGAAAATGCAGATACGCTACGTGGAAGCGTAATAATAAAATAAAAGTGATTACTCGATCCAGTTGAGTTGCCTACATTAAAATGTAAAATTATTTAACACGTTCAAAGCGCAGTAAAGAGTCCAAACACCCCGAGATATAAGACAAAGAATTCGTCAGAGAGATGGGGGATTTATTGAGTAAACAACTAATCATCTGTACCAAATGGGTCATGGTCAAGGCAGACCCCGGGCCTTCGAGAGCACCACGGGGATATTGACAACATTATTAAAAATCGAGTCAAACTTACTATGGACGGCACTTCGGTATGTTTTCTTTGTTTTTGTGAAACTTAATTTAGATTACTCATGTAAAATATTTTCCTTTTTTTTAATAAAATCGTGTAAAATAATTTGTTTAGTTCTAAATTATGTGTGTATTATTTTTTAATTTTTGTTTTGTTAATACAATTATTTTCTTCTATTGCATAACAATGACTTTAAAGTAAACGCTTAGATTTAGATTCAATAAGCAGTGTGGTTTGACACCACAATTAAATTAATTGCTTACATTTCTGCAGATAAAATTAAATCAAACAATTAAAAACGGTGTGTATTTTTTTTTATTTTTTTGTTTTACTAATACAATTATTTTCTTCTATTGCATAACAATGGTGTACAACGGTTCGCTTCACCTACGAGAATAAAATTGCAATGCAACGCTGGACTGGTAGCCTCAACGTGATTGTTTCAACATGGGACGATGATACACAATCTGTGAGTGTTACGTACATGACTGAGAAATTATGTGATATTAACAGTTCCTCTCTATCTCGTAAGTCCTATGCTTAATTATTATTTGGTAAAAACCTGTGCTGATAAGAGGCTCCCTAGCGGATTTTAGAAGTTATTTACTTTGATAATTCAGATAAGTATTTTGACAGAAACAGTTTTGACACCCTTAGTAGAGAGAAGGGCAGGTTTATTTGTACCTTTAGTGAACTACAAATAGAAAGAATGTAAACAAAACAAAAACAATGTCAGTTACCGTCAGTGTTACAATTTGTTGGTAAAGATGTCAAAAACTACTGCCAAGTTTAATAAATGTTAGCTTTTGCTAACATTTACCTAATTTAAACTGGGTACGTATGTCAATTAATGTGGGCTGTCTGATAGAATATTATTGAGGAAAAAAGCACTTTACAGCAATAGTATGAATTATGTTAATACCCTCCCAATATTACAATACACAGTGTTTAAAGTAAAAAAGTGTCCTAAGATTATTTTACAATCTTGAAACATGGTACGCTATGATTTTACGTATTACCAACATCACGTCAGTTATCGGAAAACAAGAATAAGAATTACTTGAAAGCATAGTCCAATTATTTTTATAAATTGAGTACGTGAGCATAGTTATGGTGGTGCTGCTGCTAATTGACTTCTTCTTGATCGTAGCCTCACTGCTGAGGATCGTGACATCTTCGGAGTTTGTCAACTGCATGTCTCCATCGGTTTTGATCAGTTGCCTGATGTAATGCGACGTTGACGGATGTATCGTTCGGATATTTGATACGCCCATCTCTTCGGAGTTCTCTTCGAGTTTGTGGAACAATTAGCAGGTGTACTTTAGGATGTTGGGTCTTAGAGATAGGATAGGATTTACATAGGCGCTTCGAATGAGCAAAATTTCAATAATGACCCCGTACAGATCTCCGCGATTTCTATGCGAGCGGGAGGGTGCCAACATGTATCGAGAAAAAAAAAATAGAAAATTTGTTAGCGTGTTTGTTTACATTTTACCGGAGAAATTCGAACGAAATTTTCCATATTTCAGTATAATGTTTGTTATTGTGGTCGTAGTTTTCCAATCCGCGGTAAAAATGGGATCACCAATAAATGTTTCTATTATACTATAAAAATTTAAAAAGAAAATGTAGTTTGGTTAGTAACGTAATTTTATATTGGTATCAAGTTATTTAACAAAAAAAAAGTAAATACGAGTAAGTGAACTGATTGACGGTAGATAATTTCGAATTATGTTTTGAGTAACTAAAGGTAAACCTGTGATTTAGCTCGACCGAAAACCATTTGTACTATGTTTGACCTAGATAAAGACATTGTTAGACAGATCTATCTAAGAAGCTAACTCAATACGTAACGATTATCAAGCCTTGGTTTTTATAAGATTTATGTGATAGTTTTGTTTTCTCAAAATTTGTTGCATCATCGGATGGAGGTAATCGTGTTTTATCAATGATAGTGAGCTGATGGAGCATATCGGAGAGCTTTATGGTTGCTTGCCGGCCTGATGGAGGCTAGGAGAGCGTGGCTAATAGAAGGAAGTTGTTTCAAGCTTTGTGAGAAAATGTTGAACAATAATAACAATGAGAAAGTCCAAATATTTTGGTGATTGTTCAATAGTCGGTTTTATGAATTATCTTTAGCTTAGAGTACTGAAATTTCCTTGATTATTATATAAAGTAACTATTTTGAGTTCTGTTGTTGTACCAGTAAGATGAGGCAGTGTAAGCAATGGTGAGATTTCATATCCTTCACCCAGTACAAATTTAGTAGTACCTGAACTGTCGTTGAGGTCAAACATCCTGATTTATTTGGCTGACTTGGAGTGGCCCGGGAGTCATGTGTGTGACTCATTTGTCTGAGAGCCCCAAAAGTCTCGATGTTACACAACTTACTCTATCAACGGAGGTAAAATATCTAGGAGTAATACTTAATAACAAATTAAACTGGAACAACCACATTGAATCAAGGTACAACAAAGCTACAATATCCTTCTGGCAGAACAGGAGGATGATAGGGAAGACCTGGGGACTATCCCCCAAAATCATAATGTGGCTATACAAAACAGTTATTAGGTCTATGTTCTGCTACGGAGCAGTAGTATGGTGGACTAAAACCAAACAATCCACCTCTATAGCAAAATTACAAAAACTACAAAGGCTAGCCTGCATGGCAGTTAGCGGCTGCATGAGGACAACCCCAACTGCAGCCCTGGAAGCTATGCTCAACCTAACACCACTTCACCTTCACGTACAACAAAAGGCAGCAATAGCTATGATACGACTCAAACCTATTGGACAAAGCGCCGTTCCCGCATACGGAACTTTACTATGATGAAACAAAAAGGGAACCAATGATGAAGGCCATTAGCGATCGAATATCAAAGCAGGTAGAAACGGTCAAGAAGTACAATATCCAACTGTACGAGGACCAGCGGGAGGGTCAAAACATACGAGAAGTAAGGATCTTTACTGACGGGTCCAAAACAGATTCAGGTACAGGTTGCGGAGTTTTCTCTGAAGACCTAAACATCAAAATAGCTGCCCCACTGGGTAAGTACAACACGATCTTTCATGCGGAGTGCATGGAAATCATCCTAGCCACACACGCGGTACGGGACAGGAAGGTAAAACAACAGCCTGTTTGGATATTATCAGACAGCAGGGCAGTACTCATGGCCCTTGAAAACAACAACATAACCTCGGGGCTCCTACTCGACTGCCGCAAATGCTTAAATGAGGTATATAAAACAAATCCCATAACCCTACAATGGATTAAAGGGCTCAGCGGATCAAGGGGGAACGATGCAGCTGACGAGTTGGCCATACAGGCATCATACAGGCATGAGTATCTCGGACAACCACAGACCCTTCCGGAGACGTTTGTAAAACTGAAAGGGTTGATGCGTTTCCTGGAGGAGTTAGGATGGCAGGAACAATAGGGTATCCTGGAGTACACCATATCCACGCAGAATGGGCGCGAGTTCGACTGAATGCGGAAAACGGCCCGGATACATTTATCTATCTAAAAGTCTCGATGTTGTTACTGTAGATGGCAAATTTACTGTTGTAATTTTTGTTGAAGGCGGCTGGATATAGGACTTTTTCTTTATTACAAACATTGTTAAATCATTTCAAAATGGGAGCTTGAACGTAACGTAAAGTCTAGATAGAGTATACTCGTTCAAACAGTTCAAATTGAGTGAGAGTGAGAGCTTTTTATCATTAAACTCCTGATTTAGTCTTGATATTGGGCAGTAGAGATAGTGTTGTTTGTTGTAGAAATGACACCGTGAACAGTTGTTCGGGTCTGTGATGATTACTTGTTGTGTAACTCGTAGACCGTTATTACGTGTTATGATAGCAGATAGAATGTGTCAGCTATCACTGAATTAGTACAGATTTTGTCAAAGGATTGACTACGAGCTGAGAGTCTATAGACAGCAATTAGTGAATTAAAGCGTGCTAAAGTTACTACTATATGATTTAAGTAATTTTATATAGTTTTGAAAAGTATACTGTTTAGTCTAACAGTAGATACCTACACACAATAAGTACGGCTACTACAGTGGTGCCCCTATATTATAGATAGAGGTATTACTGTGTGGCTCCCGCCTGTGTGACATCCCGCCTGTGTGGCATCCCGCCTGTGTGACATCCCGCCTGTGTGGCATCCCGCCTGTGTGGCATCCCGCCTGTGTGGCATCCCGCCTGGGTGGCGGCCCGCCTGTTTGGCATTTTGCCTGTGTGGCATAAAGTCTGTGTGACATAAAGTCTGTGTCGCATTTAGCCTGTGAGGCATTCCGCCTGTATGGCATTTCGCCTCTGTGCCATTTACCCCTGTGTGACATCTTACCTGTATCGTGCTATGGCAGACGTGATACAGGATTTATTGTAAAATAAGTACTACATTTCAATTATAAAATAAATTGATGTCAACAAATATCAATATCATTAAATAATAATACAACCGTCAACACAATGTAATTTACAATAATGCTTCGTCCAAAATGCGGGTAGTCAATGAGGGTAGTAAATAATGTAACGTCAAAGAAATGGCAAAAAGAAAAACCAGAAACACAACCAAAATAACCTGCATAAGTCAGACATCGTGAAAGAACGACAATGACTACTCGAATAGCCCTCCCCAAGTAGCACCACGCTCAAAAGTGCCCATTATCGAAGCCGCGTTGCCACGCTGAATCGCCAATGAAATCCGCTGCACGAGGTAGGACCCCGAACATGGACCCAAACCGTTCTCCGGCAGACGACGACCCACTTCGCCAATGAATACATATGCCTCCGAACTCCACGCCCCTGCCGTTTCTACTGCCACCGGAACAAACAGGTTCGCCGACTTCAATCCAGCATACTTCACATGTTTAGCTCGTGCCGCCGTCTATGCAGCAGACCCCACCGATTGCGCAGACCCCGACAAGTGAGTTGCCGCATATGTGCAGCAACACATGGAATCTCACAACAAACACCGGCCCTGTTTCCAGGGGATCAATGTCAGTTCATCGGGTCGCTTCCCATCCGTTCTGCACAAGCCCGGCGGTTCCAAAATTCATGGGACATTCGCTAAATCACGCGTTTAACGCGTGATGCCTCGACAAACGACCCGCTGACCTAAAACAGCTCAGACCATGGATACCACTGTCATCCACCATCACCCCACAAACGCACGGGTGTGGCTCACAAACAGCACAACCCAGCCTCAATGCCACCGCTACTCGCATAGTGTTGTTGTCTAACAAAGTCCTCATGTGCGGCGATGGCAGAGCATGAAGCCACGCCCCAGACTCTGGTCTCGAAACAGCCCTTAAACGAGCCAGCTCCCGGCCCAAAGCATCATCACATAATTGCTCTAATAATTACACTTCTCTTGAATAAATGTCGTCCCAAGCCCTTTGGGAAGATTTATATTTATTCGGACACAGCACATCTCAAGCGGATACACCAGTTAGGCTAACTGGTGAGATTGAAGGTAAGCCGCCATTTCTCCCCTCACAGCACGACAACCAAGCCTCGCCACCAACCTACGAATCACACTCCCCACCGCTATCGGTCTCAACCCTCCATCCCCCTTACTAAGAGCACATAAATTAATCGCAACGCGTTATCTCCTGCAGACGTTGAAATTAGTTCTTTCAAATTCTGCGGCCGGAGTCCATCGAGCCCAGCAGCCGATCCATTATAAAAAGATCCAATGGTATCCGAAACATCCTGCGCAGTCACCGATTAAGTGGGACAACTCGTATCCGGTGGCGACGGCATGGATAGGGACCGAGACGGTGTAGGATGCTTGTCTAGCAAAATGGTCCAAGACTCTTCACAATTAGGTGCCAACGATTCCTTAGAATCTAACAAACGAACCGCGCCCCTTAAATCACCATCGTAGACCTTTGACTCAATCCGTCTAGTTACCGTACGTTGCCTACCATTCTCTACGTCAGTATATGTCAGATCCACGTTGTCTATGTTCTCCTTAACCTTGGCCATCAATGATCGAGGATCGCCATGGTCTGGCACCCTAGGTACAGCATACGAAATCGAAAATAAATGGTATCAATCATCAACACTATTCGAGAAAAGGCACTTGTCTATAATCGACTTTAGCTTCCCGGCCACCAGATTTCTCGCACCCTTCGGAATATAAAAATAAAAATAAAATA
Source organism: Blastobasis lacticolella (assembly GCA_905147135.1). Lineage (NCBI taxonomy): Eukaryota > Metazoa > Arthropoda > Insecta > Lepidoptera > Blastobasidae > Blastobasis > Blastobasis lacticolella. The sequence goes on from LR990041.1 coordinate 23,772,604, forward strand.
AATAATCGTGGACAAATTCACACAGCGCCATCTAGCCCCAAAGTAAGCAAAGCTTTATGGGTACTAGACAACTGATAAACTACTTTTATACTTTTAAATACATACTTATTATACATATAACACCCAGACCCGTAACAGAAATTAAAATTCATAATTTTAATTTCTGCCCGGCCGGGAACCGAACCCTCGAACCCTCTTGCGTGGCAGACCGGCGCATGTTGACCACTGAACCACTCAGGTCGTCATGCTTCAATACTGAAATATTAGACTTGAGGTCACACAAAGTTTCTATACCCTGCGTAGCATTATGATCCGGCGCAGATGGCGCGGCTCGAGACTGAACATCCCTGTGCATGTGTGACATATAGACACTCAGTCCCCGGGGTACCACAAAAAGACGATCAGAGCCCGGACAGAGCGGGCAAGTTGATCGCGTAGGACTAGACATGCTGGATTTGGATTATGTGTTTAGTATATAATGCTGGCCTTCCTGTTCCACCATTTAAATAAAGTTATGCCTACCCAATATGCATTAGCAATTGTATAACAAACAACAAACAATATATTTATGCATAAACAAACAAACATCTAGACTACTGAAACTGAATCTGTCCCTACAATTGAAAGTTACTAGTAATTCTTAATTATTAATAATATTTTACTATTACAATTTAAAATAAATCAATTAAATCTAGCCAAATTTAAAATTTACATAAAATGTCAGCTAAAATGACAAATAAGATTACATATAAAACTAATGCATTTTGGTCAACGGTAGATTTATCAGCATTAATTAAATACTAAAAACATTCATAATAAAAATAACTACTTAGAAGGCAAAAAAAATAAAAAAGAATATTAAAATGGAAAAAAATATATAAAAAATGAATTTCTTGTGTCTTCGATGAGAATCGAACCGGGAGCGCCCCTGGGCGGCGCCGTCCAAGGCTATTATCCTCCAGGCTCTGCGTAATAACGTTTATCGGCGGAGCTACCGCATCTACACTGCGAGTTGCAAAATAACGGTATATATTCGCAACGTCTCACTCGACTGTATAAGGAATATGTTGTTTCGTTGTTTGTAATATTGTGACGGTAGAACACATTCACAACAATAACATTTCAATATAATCTTATTTTATTCACTTTTTTGTCGTATTTTAGTATGTTTATCTGTATCTGATTGTAAACAAATGTACATTGCTGTAAGACTGTGAAATAAATAAATAAATATGTTTAGTTTATGTTTAAGCAACTGCACCGTTTTCCTGTCAATTACGATCCTTTATCATTTGTAAATAGTTCCCTTCCGATCATAAATTTCAATTAGCACTTTTTTAATTAAATTGTCTTCACTTCCACAGACTCTTCACGCACTAATTATAACAACTATACTATTTTCACAATAATATTTACAGTTTGCCAATTTTAATAAATTTTACTAATGAGGATCGATGTATAGTCCGGGCCAGTGGCGTCCTCTCAGGATATATAATAAATAGACTCTTAGTTTGACGATTAGAGTGCCACTGACCAGAGCGACACCCAGTCTGTGTGGTATTTCGCATGTGTGCAGGTCCAGTTGCGTGGAGGCCCGGTTGCGTGGCGGTCTGAATGCGTGGCGGCCCGCCTGATGGCGTTCGTCAGTGTGTCATTTCTTCTGTGTGGTAACATTAATCTTATTTTTAAAATTAGGATGGTGCTGACGGGTGACAAAAAATCATATGGCATTTAATGAAGGAGTGTTTCGATCCCACTCGAAGTAACATTGGGTCTTTTGCTGATAACTGAAAATTTTATGTAGGTATGTCACAGTATGTAGTGATCTAAGCACCTACAGTAATGGAGGTCGGGGACAATACGCGAGCTTTGTGATTGGGGCTTGTTTCCAAAAGAAAGAGTACTCCATACAGCCACGGGCTTATGTCGATACAGAATTATAATTAACTAACACGAGGTGTGTATACTTAATGCTGTATCGATTAAAACATTTGAAAGTTTACATCCTGCAATGGAATTACAAATAATACAGGTTCTTACCAATAAACAAAAAATTAAAAATAAAAGTATTTTACATAAAAAAATCTATTAAGTTTCACTTCACAAGTGCTAAAGAAAAACTAAATAATATTAATTAGAGTTCAAACCCAATAAAGCTCTTATTTTATGAAGTTTAATTTTACCCAAAGATTTTGTTAAAATGTCGGCAAGCTGATCTTCTGTAGAAATTTTAAGAACATTAATAAGACCTTTCTTTTCATAGTCATGCACAAAATGGTAACTAATATCGACATATTTAGTATTTTTACAAAATTTACCGTTCTTTGCTAATGCAATAGCACCAGTATTATCTTCATAAATGTTCACAGGACCTTTAATTTCAACATCTAGATCAGCTAGCACGTCTTTGACAGGTAATACTTCTTGTACACAGTTTGCAAGTGCATAATATTCAGCATTTGTTTGATGCACGTGACACAATACTTTGTTTTTATGATTTCTACATAATTGGATTACCAAACACCCTAATTAAAATTCCTGTTGTTGATTTTCTGTCCATAGTATCAGCTGCCCAATTAGCATCTATCTACATAGGTATCCATTTCACCATTGTTATCTGTACTATATATCAATTTCAAGTAACGTGTATGATATAAGTATTTCAGTACTCGCAATGCATACCTATAATGTGTGTCGCTGTACGAACTTTGAAAGCGACTTAAGTAATTTACGGGAAACGATACGTCCATACGTGTTCCACTGGCAATGTACAACAAAGCTCCAATTAAATTTCTATACTTCAAGGATGAATCCGTAACTTCAGCCGGTTCCAGTTTCAAATTTAATTCCATGGGTGTATTACACGGTTTAGAATCAATGACATGAAATTTCTTTGCAACAGTTTCAATGTAGTTTTTCTGATTCAAAAACATTTTATTTCATTTCTTCGATTCAGGACTATTTATGGCTTCTTCATACGTGGTGGGGACTGAAACATCGCAAAAGTTTATATAAATGACATGATCATCATACTTTGCAGGCATTTTCCTTTGACTCCTTGGACGACCTTCACTCACCTCCTTGCTTTTAACATTTTCTTTTTCAGAATCTTGCAGTTCCTCACTTGACATCTGCCTGTCATTCACCTTCACCTTCACCATTCCTTGGACACCATTCTCGGCTCGGGAATCATTTCCGGTTCACTTTCCTCATCATCATCACAGTTCATTCTCATATATCTCTTTGTTCCATCGACAATCTTTATATGACGACTAATTACTACCTTGTCACCAATCAGCACTCGATATCCCATATCGGTATAACCTACAAGTATACCTTTTTCTGCTTTAGGGTTTAACTTTGATGTCCTTCTCACTTCTGGTATTTTCACAAATACTTGGCTTCCATACAAATGAAGATTAGGAGCATCTGGTTTCTTGTTGAAAAATATTTCATAAGAGGTATTCTTTAACAGGGTATTTGTTAGTAATCTATTCCCAAGATAAGCAGCTGTAGTTATACATTCTGGCCAGTAGATCTTATTAAGTTTCGCTTCACTTAGTAAGCACCTAGAACTATCCATAATTGTCCTATTATATCTTTCAGCAACACCGTTTAACTCATGAGTATAAGCTGGAGCTGGATTTAAATAAATACCTTCATCTCTTGTAAATCTGTAAAATTCCTGGTTGAGGTACTCTCCTCCATTGTCGCAGCATATCTCCTTTATTCTTTTCCCAGTTACATTTTGTACACGCTTAACATATTCCACAAAGCAGCTGAAAACATCATTTTTATTTTTAATACAATATACTTGTGCAAATCTACTGTAATCATCAATAAATGAGACAAAATAACGTTCGCCTTTGTAGCTATTTGGGTTTAATGGACCACACACATCAGTGTGTATAATTTCTAGAAGATCATCTGCTCGACGCCTATTATTTTCAAAAGGTAAGTTTGTTAATTTATTTGTTAGACGAATTTCACATTGAACATAGTTATCATCATCAAATATATCTGGCAACGCCTTTAGCACTTGAAGTTTACACATTTCTTTTAATTTATTAAAAATTGTATGGCCTAGTATTTTATGCAATTTCTCTTTATTGCTTAGAGCATAAGTGGAGTATGATTTTGAACAGATGTACTCTATTTTACCTTCTAATTCAAACAATTTATGTTTACAATTTGCAATAGCAATTAGTTTGTTATAGGAATTATAAATCTCCGCAACATGACTTAAAAAAGTTACAATATTATTTTGTTTTATTATACTAGATACACTCAGTAAGTTTCTCTGCATGTTTGGCACAAAATACACATTTGGAATTTTTGTTCTTATCCATTTACACAGAAATAAATTGAAATATTGCCAATTTTGTTTGCTGTTAATGAAAAACCATCACCTACCTTGATATTGACAGGGGTTTTTAACTCAGTACATTCATATAAGTATTTATCGTATTTTACCACATGATCGGAACAGCCACTATCCAGCAACCATTTCACCATGTCCTCACTTAATTGTTTGCCGCTTGATGATTCCGCAGTTGATGTTAAAACTTCCACATTAAATGAGTTTGCATCCGAGCCTTCGTGGACCGATGAGTTTCCTGCCATCCTATTTCCGCCATGTGTAAACCTGCCCCTTGAGGCGTTTCTTTTTCTTTGATTTCCAGAGCCACGATAAGTTCCACGCTGCGGGCTGTTTGCGTATCCTCCACGATGATTTGGGTTGTTTGCATTTCCTCCACGATAATTTGAGCCACGATAACCTCTCGGAGTCTACTTGTACTGCTTTTTGCAGCATAGATTGAATCAAATTTTAATAACATATAACGAGCTTTTTCCTCTGTAATTATCATTTCTAATTGTGTATTGTTCATACCGTTTACGATGTAATTTTTGGCGCGAACCTCTATTTTTTGCCAGTCTTCATCGGTTATTTCTTTAGGTTTCTTTGCTATTTCTATTACTTTATAACAATTTTTCATTTGTAAATACAATTTAAGCCTGAACTTCCATTTCTCGTAGTTTGATCCATCAAAAATTTGCATAAAGTATTCGTCATTGTGGTCCGCCATTGTTGCAAATTTTATTCTCCACGTGTATTAAATTGTTTTGATTTTATTGCCAACAATTTTCCAACCACGCTCTGCTACCATGTAAAATATACCGTGGTTGAAGGATTTACTAAGAAAAACTAATAAATTCACATACAATATGATATTTATTTTCACTTATCAAACACATTACAGCTCGTTTCTTGCAGTCAAAGAGATTGGAATGCTAGCGACCTTCATTACAAGTAGGTCGCTAGTATTCCAATCTAGACTGGCCAGTAGGTCGCTAGCATTCCAATCTCTTTGGATAAACAGTAAAAAGTATGTTTAGCTATTGCACTTTTTTATTAAAAAATTAGCAAATTAATAAAATTAGAAAAACATTACAATATTAATTTTTTAAACAATGTTTAAACATCTTGGGTATAAAAAAAATGTATGAATACATGAGTGGCCAATAATTATAAATAATTTCGGTTCAAGTAGATTTTATAATTGTACAATTCTTAAATGTATCTACAATAAATAGTGAATTATTGTCATTAATATAGAAAAGGAGAAAGATTTACAGAATGACAAAATTTGTAATATAATGCGTTCAGTCCTAGCAAGCAACCGAGGACCAAACACAGTGTCACCATGATTGAACCTAGACAAGACAAGGACCTCACACAACTGCACCCGTAGATCGACTGAGAGAAAGTTCCGGATTTTGTACATAACTTTGCATAATTTAAGATTTGCATGTAGTGTAAAAACTGTTGGTAAACCTAAGTAGTAGAGCGAAGTAGTTGCACGACCTCATTCCGCAGGCCCTTTTCGCCATCAGGAAACGCGATTCGGGCAAGCGCTTCATCCTTATGTTGGAGATCTTCCAGCTATACGCACGAGCCGCTTTAGTTCAACATTTATAATGCGAACGGCCCAGGAATGGAACGAGTTACCTGCGAGTGTGTTCCTTTGTAATGTTTTTTTTTATTGTAATCTAAATGCCTTCAACGCTAGAGTGAATAGGCTGTTCCTAGCCGGGCATGCTCCATCATCGACCGTATCGTTTCTTACTATCAGGTGAGCTGGCGGTCAAATGCCATAATTAAAAAAAAAGGTAACAACCATTTCGATTAAATTGGCTTCTAAATAGAGAAAATGAGCATCCAAATCGGTCCATCGATTCGGGAGCTACGATGTCACAGACAGATACAGACCACCACACAGCCACGGATACACAGAGCCTTGGATACACATACCTACAAATACAAACGTGTAACTTATAACACCCCTCTTTTTTCGTCAAGGTTAAAAAAATTCAAGAGGTGCATGAGAACAGGTCCTCTCCGCTCACATCTCAACTCAACTCAACTCAAAATTTATTTATTGATTAGGACTTTAAATATCCCTTTCAATCGTCAAAAAGGAGGGGCTAGGAAAGTAGGAAGGAAGCACGCAGTGACACACTGGCCGCCCCATGGCCGCAGCAAACCGCCGCGTGCATTTCCTCTCCGCTTGGTGAAGTCACACATCTCCTCTCAGCCTCTCTCATCGCGCCTCTAATAGAGTTTGGGCCTTTAGCGTCTCTTCTAAGACAGGATTGTATGGCGCTTTAGCCGCTGAGGAGCGTTATCGCAGAGACAGAGCATTTTAACCTCCGGTGTGGGCAGCTGGCGTCAAAAACGTCACATCCGACTATAGACGTCGTTATCACAGTGACACGGGCATTGGTTTGAGCACCGGTTTGGTCGGCCCTTAATTTGATACCTTTTTAGTTTTTGCGCTGTTGCATACTGTTTTTTATGATTTACGACAGTCAAATAGACAAGCTGGACACCTGATGGAAATTGCAACAACAGGAACGCTACTAATGCGTTGCCCGCCTCTGGAGGGACCCCTAAATTACATCTTGAACGATCCCATTTCATAGTCCAGCCAAAGTCCAGTCCAAAAGAAAAACTGTAGCTCATTCTACATCTGAATCGTACGAGCGAGAAACGTTCTTTCGAACCTTCGCTTGGACATCACTAGAGGATCTTCGTAGTGGAGATGAGTACCCAGACCGCGACGGGTGCTGCGATGGCGGAATTGTGCCGTAGGCACCAGATCAAAAAGTTTCTCAGAACACTCCCCATTGCACGTACATCCGGTAGAACACACACATATGGGTAAACAAACGAAGTTCATTCATATTCAGTCTACGATCTGTTTGGTACGCCATGATACTATAATAGATATGTAACAGAATAGTTTTGTATATCATACGGTAGGCAAACACGGTGATGGAAAGTGATCACCGCTGCCGAGTGTGATATCGATGGCATCGAATACGTTACATCGGTTACCGCTTACCATCAGATGGGCTATCAGCTCGTTTGTCACTGCGTAGAATAAAAAAAATCACTAATCATGTCACATGGACTGCTCTCAACCTAAGCTACGTTACGCCGAAATCATAATGATCTCGAAAGGACGCTCTATAGATACTCCTGGCAAAACTGGCATCATCTGCTTCTGTCATTGGCTTCTGCCAGGGCGAAGCGAGTTAACCCTGATCACCCAACCTGGCTTGACTAGCTTGTTTAACTAGGTTTGACATTGGTCAACCCCGCTTCGCCAACGTTATTACGAGACACACCTAACGAGTGGCGAGGTCGTTGTGATGCTGAAGTTCGACTAGCTTCAGAGCATGAAACGGTCACATTTAGCGGACTTCCCGAGCGTTGCTTAACCTTGGTTATCGGTCTTGTAAGCACACTGCCACTAGACAAGTGCTGCTAATAGTCAACGCTTAACATTATTTGTACATACTTTTTTTTTTTTTTTTATTATTTTTACATTTTCTATAAACACTTATACTACTACAATTACGTAAAAACCAAGGAGGTTTGTACCCGTAACATAGCAATGAGTCTTATCTTAATAACATAAATGTGTTGTGGCAACATTATTATTTCTAGGTCATTATATCTAGGTCTAAGTTAGTCTTTGAGTAAAACTGACGTAACTACGACAAAATGTAAATAAGCAAAAAAAGTACGTATTAAAATTTCATAAGTTTGTTGTAGTAGGCTGATTCCCACTTACTTAGTAAGTACAATCATATTAGGCCAATGTTTCGTAATTATGTTTAGTAATTACTTAAACTTTTGGTTTAATGGTTTTGACTTTTGGTAGAATTCACGTGGCGATTACATTGGCGAAAACAAATTATTACAAAAATGGTATTTCATTATCTTTTCATTAAAGCTAATTTTACTGACTTTAAATATACCTGATTTTATTAAATATAATTATATTTTTTCATTGTTGCATTTCTATTGAAAATCCTTACCTTTAAAAAACACTTTTTAGATGCCCTTTTAGCTATTTAACTCAGCAAACCATTAGTTAAAATTCTTTAATTATTGAAATCAGAAAATAAAATTACAAATACAAATACTGTGATCAAAGATCTTTGATCATAAGTCCTTCGGCTGTAGCCTTCGTATTTCATGTCAATCTCATACCCACCATAGTCCTACTCGCTCTGACTATAGGTCGTTTTTTACGTTATAATAATTTAACGACTTTATTTGGTACATATATATGGATAAAAATTAACAGGCTGTATTAACAACTCAGTGGTGTATTATGGCTATGGGACAGGGATGAATATCACAAAATTGTGTAAATAAAAATAACTAATTTGCATGCTAGTATTCATGTTATTGTTGTTATATGGGCAGCGGCGTATTCTGTTATGTATTTAGACACGATTGTGAACTCGCTTGCCAAAGGTCGAGGTTCCTCCACTAACGTGGAAAAGGCTAACTCCAGTAGTGGACTGATATGGGCTGTTAATGATAATAGATTATGCATAAAGATTTACTCGTATAAGTGTTTCTCTCTGTTATTTGTAGCTCTACATAACAGTATCCATCAGCATAGCATCGGACACCGTCCGTAAAAGTCAAGGTGTAGGCTAAGCGGAATACGTTGGGAAATTTATATATCCAGCAATAGAATGACACGACTCGGCGGTTGGAGATAAATTCAAAACCGTTAATTACGTAGGTAAGTAGGTCCAGTATAACAAATGTACTCAAAAATGCGTAGTACATTATGATGCAATCATCGCACTGAGCGTGAAGAAGACGGAATATTATGTTCCTATATTAATATACCATAAAGGAATAAATTTTGTCATGGCAATACAATGGAATGGGATTATGGTGGGCCGAATTTTATGAATAATTAAACGTGGAAATGATTGGATTGTGGTTTTACAAATCATAATTTCCACCTTTCGACTATATAGTGTCTGTAAAATAATTCCCACAATCTGTCGAACACAGACATAACAGACAAAACACAAATCACAAATATTCCCTGTTCGCTCACTCTACAATGATTATGAATCTTGCTATCCCGTTTTTTCGTCTATTTAAATAAGCTCAAAGAAAATGACGCGCGTGTCAGCTTTAATAAATGTCCTACTTATAACTACGGTGTCTTTTATTAGTAAAAACCTTTATTTTAGTCATTAAGCTACAGAATAATAATAGAGTGAGTATGTATCCAAAACCCCAGTGAAATATATGGACAACGCTAAATTAAGTAAATAAGAGAATATTAATAAATAGATATCAATGTCATGTAAAATAAAATTCTTGGAGGTAGTGCTATCTGTTGGTACATAGGTTATAAAGTATTTAAGAGAGATTGGGCGAAGTGGAGGAGTAATACTTGGTAACCAGACCCTGGCAGAAGCCGGGACTGGACGTTCAAATGATGATGAAGTATCCCAAGACTGATAATTGTGTACGAGTTTATTAGAAAATATATTATCTAGCATAACGTATGATTCTAGTGGACATTATTTAATCAAACAAAAGCATGTTTTAAAGATATTAGGTATATTGTAATAAGCAATGTAATCCATTATAAAGTGAGGTATTTATTTCAACATCATTGGCTGAATTAAACGAGATTTTATAAATCAAACAAAGTACCATAGGTAAACCACATTTATACAAAATTCTCACCAAATGTTATGTGACACAATTATCGATCACATAATTAAATGGACATGGGACAGTGGTATTACGTACGATTGAATAAATAAACAATTATATAAATAAATAAAACCAATACAAAATATAAAGCAACAAAAATACAATGCAAGTTTGTACTTAACTCTGTGCCGGCTCTGAAGCAAAAGTCCCTTCCAGTCTTTTGACTGGACCTTTATACTACCTTCTAGCCGGAAATATCATTTCTATTCTCATTTCCGATCTCCTAAATTTACTAATAGATTGATTAGATGTTAATTTAATGTATTACAATACTTTTAACATTATTTAACATTATTATAAATTTATTACATAATTAACTAAGGATGTTCCTCATAAACAGTACTTAACTGATCAATGACAAACAATCGTTCAAAAATTACCACACTCCGTTCTGAAGTTGGTAAAATGTTTATAAAAGTATTTTGAAATATTATTTATTATTAATCACGATTTTTAATACCAATTGAAACATACATACTCAAATACCTTATATCTAACAAATGTTTTGAACGCTCGACATGCTGCTCAAGCTATCAACGTCCTGACGTTTTTTTTAAAACATCGGTGTAAATTTTAAAATTACAGCGTTTTACCTAACAATAAAACGCTTATTAAATAAAGTTATTTTTTGCATGTAGAATAGGGTAAGTACTCTATTCGAAACCTAATTTATGAGAGTGGCAACACTGTCTTCTTTCTGATTGGCCGCAGGTGCACCTGTTCCTCACTTTATGTTAGTCCCCCTTTCGCGACTTACCCTTTCCACCAGGCAGGCATTCGGCGCGGCGGGGTGACGAATGCTTCCCGCATTGGCATTTATGTATATATTATATATAATAATTTCTTAATATATTAAGTACCATTAAGAAATTGTTTCATACTTACCAAAAAAGTATAAACAAGTTATCGGTCTGGGGCCTACCTGTAAACCTAAAAGTTCTATAAGATGAAAGGTTTATCTGTGTTAAGTTAAGCTAGGTTAGTTACAGGTAGGCAGGTTACCACACCAGGTAGTTTAGAAACTTTAGGTTTCGAATAGGGTAAGTTATTTAATAAGCGTTTTATTGTTAGGTAAAACGCTGTCATTAAACAACTGTACCGCTATTCGAAACCTAATTTATGAGAAGTGTCTGTTATCGCCTGGTGGAACATCGCCAATGTGTAGGTATTTATGAAAGCTATATAATTGTTTTTAAGTTATTAAAAAGACTATGTAAGTTAGTGAAAGTAGTAGTAAATAAGAATCGTTTATTTCAGTATTATAATCACAAGATGAGAGTAACAAAGTATTGTTTTTAATAAAAGAAAAGAAAGCATTTCTTCCTTAATTAGTAAGTAATTATAAAGCGTATCTGAAATCATACGATATTAAAAAGATTGGGAATTTTGGGGATTACATTGTTAGGCCGAACTTCGCGCCTATAGAATCTTAAAAAGGTGTTGGATGATCTCCAGTTTCCACGGCTGAGGATGTCGTCCAATAGGATTCTCAACGCCCAGCTCTTAGAGGCCACTGCAGACCTTGCACTGCCCGCTGATGCCTTTATTCCAGCTTCCCGCAGCAGATTCTTCACCTAACGTGCAATGACTGTTCGTGATGCAGCTTTAGGTATTCCACAGGTCGTCAGGAACAGATTGAAGATCCTACATGCATCTCTTCTATTCATGGAGAGTCTAATTAATGTTTTAATCCAAAAAATTAGATTTAATGCGTCACTATCTGGGTTAACTTGAAGTTTCCATCCCGATTATCGATAATCGTGAGAATCTGTTTTGGATCCGTAAAACGGCCAAAAAGTTGCACAATCTTCCGAAATTGAGAAGTTTTCTGGGTCGATTGACAGTAGCGTTAGGTCGTGGACCCTGCGACCGGAACATAGTAAAAGAAGGCACGCTGTCCGTCTAGAGCATTCGTAAAGGTTTAAGTTCCTATTAAACCTGTTGCTTAGCCAAGTAATTAAATCATCAATGTCTCATGTCGGTGGTTTGTTAGACAGTTTAGGCTTATGAATTGAAATGGATTTCAAAATGCGGTTCACTAAAGGATGAGAACCGAGTTGCTCATTATTCGGATTGCTTAACGTCGAGACTACTGATCTGTGAAAGAGTACTGTATTGTAGGCAAGACCTTCTTTGGTAAAGATCTGACAGGAACCGAGCAAGATCTGACCCTGATGGTGAACTCACCCGAACTTCGAGCTCCTTAGCCCACCAAATCCAAGCAGCTTTGTACGACTTTCTAAAAGTCTCACGCCAATTTTGTCGTAATAAATTGCGTTGTTCAGGGGTCCAATCTGCTAGTGTTTCATCCCACCCCCACATCTCCATATCTCCAGAGTCAGCTCGTGTATTTTCGGGAGAGGGCGACCTGTTTCTGTGTCGACTAACGCTGCTTGAAGGTTCTGTATAGTAAATGGGGGCGCTATGGCGCGTTTCTTTAGATCTGGTCTCCAAAAAGCCTTTTCCCAACGTGGAACTATCAGTAAAAATACCCCTCTCGATTGATTCAGGTGGCTTAGAACTCTGGGAACTAAGAATGGAGGTGGGAATACCCACGCGAGCTTGAAGTCCCAGCTTTGAGAAAAGGCATCCACGAATAATGCTTCTTTGTCCGTCATGTCTAGGGTCGAGTATTGTTGGACAACATGCGCTCGATGAGATACGAAGAGGTCGATCTCGGGTAATCCCCATTTGTCGAAGACTTTCTGGGTTAAAGCCGGTAGTAGATGCCACTCCGGGTGAGGACAACCCCGTGGAAGGCGATCTGCCTCCGCATTGTACTTGCCCGGCAGATGGTGTAAGCTCAGGCGAATGTGATGGGTTTAGAGAAGGTGGAAGATACGATATGTGAGGTTCATTAGGGGTTCCGATCTTGTGCCCCCTTCGTTCCTGAGAAAGGACAGAACCGTGATGTTGTCGGATTGGATCGAGACAGTTCTTTTTTCTAGAATGTGACCGTAATTCTCTAACACACGTAATATCGCAGTCATTTCCTATTGATTCGAGTGTAGGGATTTTTTAGTGTGTTCCAAAGACCTTTTAGCTGTAGATTGTCTAGCTGGGCTCCCCAGCCTAAGCCCGAGGCATGTGTTGAAAGGAAGTGACTCGCTGATGGGAAGTGAATTAGTGAACTCATTGTACAATGTTCCATCCACCATGTCAGTTCGGTCAATACTTCTATTGGAAGGAGATATTATGTGTGGGGATTCTCGTTCAGCAAACTGTTTACGAGTTTCAATAGATATCGGAAATTCAAACGACCGTACGGGACAACTATGCTGGAGAAGTTTAAAATGCCTACTATCCTTTGTGCTTCTTTCAATGATAGGCTTTTCCTGGACAGGGCCTGATTTAGTCTCATTTGGATGCGTTCGTGTTTTTCTACAGGTAAGTACTTTCGATTTTGAAATGTATTCCATACGATGCCAAGGAATTGTAGTTCTAGTTGTGGGGTTAGTATCGACTTTTTGTAATTGATTTGCCATCCTAATGATTCTAGTAGTTTTATCATATATTGCACTTGACTCTGTAAAATTTCTGAATTTGGATGAGCTATCAAAAAGTCGTCTAGGTATATTAGGATGCGTATATCCTGGTCCCTGAGTATTTGACCGACCCAGTTGGTAAATGTGGCAAATACCTTCGGCGCCGTGGCTAGGCCGAACGGCAGGCAAGTCATTTGCAAAACTGATCCTTGAAAAATCATCCTTAGCAATCTTCGATGACTGTGCGCTACTGGTATGTGGAAGTAGGCATTGGACAGGTCGATTTTCGCTAGCCAATCGTTCGGTTGTAGAAAGGTAGAAAGTTTTTGATGATTGAAAATTTTGTCCGGGCACGTTAGTGCGATTGACTGGTAACAAAGTTTGACCATAGAAAGGCATTGCTCCCTGAGGAGATGTAGGATAAGTAAAAGGGTACATAGGTACCTTGAGGTACCATAGGTACACTGTGCCTTGGTGTAAAACCCTGGGCAAAGTTAGGACCCGAGTTCTTTAAATCCTGAGAATCCTGCGCAGGCGGTCTCATATTCTTTTGTTGGCCAGGAGTATTCTGGAGCAGAAACTTGTTATTTTGAGGTTTCGACTGAGGCCAAAAGACTTTACTCATACCTCCATTCTTATCAATGACTGATGTGAACTCTGATGGAGAAAATAAAAGTTTTCAAGAAGGAGGGATTTTGTTAATACTTGCTTTAACAAACTTGTCTTTAACAAAACGTAATATTGCGTTACGACGCTGCTGAATTGCTTCAGCTCGGTGCCCACAGGTCATTTGCAATAAGTTAGTGGAATCTTTTTGAAAGTCACCAGAAAAAATCTCGCATATCTTAAGTTCAAGCTTGGAAATATCTAACATCTCACAAGATTTTATCCATGCAACTAGCTCCCGAAACCCGTTTTCTGCGGATTCTTGTTGTTTTAGTACCCCTTGAGTAATTGCAGCAAAACCTCTTTCGGTTAGTGCTAGATTATGAAATTTATCATATGGTTTAATTTCATCGTTGCAATCAAGATTTGTAAAGCCCGGTGTAGAGCAATAACGTTTCCGAGAGTCCGCGTAGCGAACGTCGGACCACTCGGGTGAGTCAAAGTGTTGGACGGAAACTAATCTTTCGAGTAAATGTGCCTCCGTTCTTGGCATGGTAGGCTCTTTAAGAGTAGTATTCACATTAAAGGCGAAATCCTCTTGAGGAGAGGGATTCTCTTGAGCTGTGCTCTGAGGGGCTGGGGTGGCCGCCTCGGTGGTTAGTTGACGAGAGGTTGGATTGACCGCCTCTTGTACATTTTGTTGAGGAACTGGAGCTGCCACTGTATCTAGGTATAAGTCACCGCTGGTATCTAATGATAAAATATCATCAGTATCGACATTTTCGTCATCCTGATAGGCAGGACAATCATCAGAATACATAAGAGTATGCAAAAAATCTTAAATGTGGCTAACCTGTAGTGCCAAGTTGTTAATTACACCTGGATCGACCCGCTGACGCTTGTCGGCGGTTTTTCCGGTTGACGGAAGCTTGCGCTCTTCCATTTCGTACGTACCTACCCGAAAAGCTTTATGTCTTTATTCCTGCAAATTAAGAACAATTTTAAAATAACCGTTGTACAAACGAAAAAATTTTATAATGTGGGTAGCTGAAAAGGAACAGGTAATCAAATAATTTTATCTATAGAAAATAAAATTATAAACTAACTTTTTGAACGAACGGTTATAACCGTTATTTCAAAAAGATAGTTCTGTGCTATCTTTTTCAGAAATATTTTCCAAATTACATATGAAAAGTAGAAAGTGTAAGTAAATTTCACTTACCACGACCGATCAGTTCGAAGAACAAATCGCCAATGAGGGAAGCATTCGTCACCCCGCCGCGCCGAATGCCTGCCTGGTGGAAGGGGTAAGACGCGAAAGGGGGACTAACATAAAGTGAGGAACAGGTGCACTTGCGGCCAATCAGAAAGAAGACAGTGTTGCCACTCTCATAAATTTGGTTTCGAATAGCGGTACAGTTGTTTAATCTCCTAATAAAATTTAAATCAAACCATTTAAAAGACGGTGTAATTTAGTGCACATTAATGTGAAAGCGCACATTATGGAAATACACCTGGATTATCTTTTCATCGGTAAGTAAACATTCGTGGTCGCGGCGATCGGGAATCAATTTTTGAAATCGTGGCAAAAATATGCATCGTAATAGTGTGGATTTGCAATAATTGAAATGCTTTACCTTAAAACAACATGCCATTGAAGATAAATTTAAAATTATTGTCAAATTGAGCAATATTTCGGTGTACGAAAATATTTTGATGCTAACCGGGTGGATTTAGTATACATTGTATAGAATTTTAATCCTCAAATCTTGTAAATAGCGGTCCACAATTTTATGTGTATTAGGGTTTCATACCAAAAATGTACCTAAATGACATTTTAAATGTTCAGACATTTTATGAAACAACTTAATGGATTTATCGGTTATTACGTTTATTTACATTTATTTGTTTATCTAGGTTTCATATGGACCAGACATGGTGAGGTCTGGGTTGCAAATTGGAAGTGCTGTATTGTAAACATTTTGAAGAACGAGATAATAAGTTTATGCAAGTCCCTTCTGTCCTGACCTCTCACTGCCGGCCGTGGTTAAGGCTATAGTCGACAGTAAGAGGTGCTGGATGGCTTTGACCGTCTTCTGCGAAACAATGCAGAAGGAGGCGGCGGAGCGGATAAGGGAAGAGGATGCCCTCTCGGACCCGATCCGTCGTCGGAGGGTCGGGCGGAGGAGGCGAGACTTTGCGCTCCCTCCTTAACAGGAGCTCGGGCGGTAAGTGTGGGGACCACTTGTCGCTCACTGTAAGCTCCTGAGATGGTTAGACGTGCCAATGTGTCCCGGCACGTTACCACAGCGTGCTGTTTTGGCAGTGGGCCTAAAGTCCACCTCCTGAGTTTTAGCTCGCGTTGAGCGAGCGACCCGCCGGCGGAGATATCGGGAAATATGGGGAAACACTCCCCACACGTATCGTGACTTCGTCAATATGCGGCTAGAAGGGCGCCATCAGGTTTTAGTGGGTAGGACCATTGCCTCATTGCGACGAGTGAGTCCCACATAATCCGCTCGCTTCCCCGGCTGGCGGGTATTCGTTAATGAATTTCCTGAAGTAAAAAAAAAATCCCTTCTGTCCTGGTGAACCATCGTTATATGAATTTTTAATGAAAATAAAGAATATGCTGCCTGTTTAATATATTAATGTACCTATCCTTTCCATAACTTTTTTTTTTCATGACTATGTCCTTTAGAGGGCATCATATTTAATTTATTGTAAAGTCACCACATAGGCCAACCTGTGGACCATAAAGACGCTTCTAACGATAAGTAAGTAGGTACCTACTTAGTTAAGAAGTTATGAGGCAACAAATAAATATTGATACCGGTCAAAATCATAACCCTCCTTTTTTGCAAAAGTAAGCACTGCCGATTCACGGTATGTAAGTTGTAGAGATCAAAAACACGGTGGTAGGTATCAAGGCGTGGGTTTGATTCACTAGATACCTTACCTTTCATTATTATGACAATATTAAATTATTAGGACAATATTTAAAAAAAAGACGAAGTCAGTCCGGAGCGAAATACGCCCACAAGTCAGATTGGTTTGTGTTCGTTACGAGTTTCGTAATTTTAATTCGTAGCAAAATAGAACATCTGCAGATTGGTTGCCTTGTTTTGTACCTGCATTTGCATTAGTGTGTGTGTTATAGAGATGTGTGACATTTTGTCTCGAATTGAAACTCTGTATGTTTTCTCTGCTTCTGTAGATAAAAATTTTTCTCTATGCTGTCGAAGTATTTTTTTTCTCTAGGCCTATATCACAGACATAAATTTATATTTTTTCTCTATGTACAAAATATCTCTTTTTTATATTGTCTTCAAAATATTTGACATAGACATTGTCATTTGTGCGTATGCTTGCCACGCGTGCTGATTGACAGATTGTACCAATGTTTTAATACTGTAATTTAAAAATAGCACTATTTTAGTATTGAATTTGTTTAAGATTTACAGTGATTAAGAGTTATTTTTATTAACATATTTAATTTTTGAGTGTGCCTTTATGTTTTATTTCCTCATACATGTAGGTGTGCTTTGTTAGAAGTAAAACGTCCATCAATGCCCTTCTTAAACGGAATTTATCACTGCTAAACATTCTGCCGCTGGTAGGACTCTTAAGCCTGAAGAGTGCCTGGATGGGTATCCAATTGTGTCAAAGCTACAATGCTTGCATTTTTGTGTCCCGGTTTGAAGGATGAGTTAGTTAACATAACGACTTAAATTTAGCACGAGACCTAAGGAGTGAAATCATTGTTGGTGTTATGGGCGGCTCTAGTCTAGCAACGTGCTGGCGAGACCGATAACCAAAGTTAAACAACGTACGCAGTGTCCGGGAACTGGATGGGTGAACGTTTCGCACTTTGAGGCTAGTCGAACCTCAGTCACATCAATCGTTAGGTGTGCCTCCTAATACCGTTGGCGAAACGAGTTTGACCAAGGTCTTCTGCTGAGAACCTGGGACTGGTTGATCAGCCTCAGGAGCCGTTTGGCTTCGATAATTATGTTATGGGCGACAATTACTTCTCATCAGGTGGGATTGATGTATAGAAATTATATTAATACTTTTACAGGGCTGCGTTCGAAAGAGTGAGCACTGTGTCCGTGCAAACTCATCTTAGCTTCCCTGAGAAAAACCTCGACGTGAGATATGCTACGCTTCCAGAACATCCCCCTCCGGATGATGGCTTCGATCCAAGACACTATAGGATGCCTCAGGACGCTATTGAGTACGTACAATGTTATTAAATATGTCGTAACTCAGGGTAGACTCTAGTAGGGGAGAGATCCATCAGAAGGTATTTTCGGGATTGTGTTATTTAAATAATGATCAACCGAGCAGTTTAACAGTGTATTGAGATAATAAAGCATTATTACAATAAAATAGCAAACAATACAAGAATAGGATGAAATTGGGATAATAATGTGGGACTACCGAACCCTGGGTCGCTTGAAGTTCCGCCACCACTCATGGGCTCCTGACTGGCCTAATACGTGAAGTGCGCCAGGAGCTCTTTTCACGTGCGCCCACATACACATTATTTGTAGTCCCTTTATGTGACGTGAGGCAATAAATCAAGACTTCTTCTCTTTTCAATGGATGAGCAGCTAGTTCCACGTCTTGTCTCATCGATGGTCGAATTGCAAAGTGTTCGCTACGGCCACGCGCCTATTATGACGTCTTTGCAAGTATCTTCAGATCATGGTTACACAATCAGTCGCCTGAATGTGCAAGCTTCATCGCGATGTTTTCCCTTAACGTAAGAACTACGGTTAGCATTCCACTAATGTACATAACTCAGAAAAGAGTCATTGGTACATTTCCGCAGTAGGATTCGAACCCGATACCTCTCGCTTACGAGTCGGATACCTTAACCACTCGGCCACCGACGCTCCTCGTTATTAAACATAATCTCCATAATAAACCGTTGGCTTATGGTCAACGTTTTCTTAATGCTCCTTGGAAAAACGAAACACGTGTGGAAATTTGCTAGTGATAGTGAAATGGTGGTGGCATAGTGGTGTAGTGCGGTGACCCATTGATAGATGAGACTTATTTCATCACCACCTTTTTTAAAGAACAGCTGTCTAGTGCCTGGGCAAGGCAATGAGCGATTTTCTGACAGATAGTTTAAAAATAAAAAAGTGCTGCTAGATTGTGTTGCTTAGACAGGATTCTCAAGTATTGAATCCCGAAAAGTACTCGGAAAGGGATTTAGTACAAAGATTCGTTAGTTTTAGTTACTTTCCTGGCAAAAAAATTCAAAACGTATACATTTTTATACATTTAACGGTCTCGTTTTGATTGGTTTTAGATAATCGTGTCTAATTAACGCCATTTATTATCATTCACCGATCCTGAAGGTGTTCGCAATCGAAAATAATGTGTTTTATTCCGCCGCAGGACATCCACTGCTTGTTACAGACCTTTCTGGGCGATAGGAGTGAAAAAGATAATACGCGTTTTTGTGCTCTGCAATTTATAAAAGTTTTAATATTATATTACAAAGTAATTAATACTTACTTTGCCCTTTAATGTACTAATTAAAGTTATATACATCATTGCCGGTATTCATTTTCACAACTCGAAACACTTTTTCATTAATTTGGACACATCATGAACAACATTACTCAGCTGCGGAGGAATCTGGAAGAAACTACTCAATTCTTCAATCAAAAGATGGCTGCTTTTGAAGAGACGCTATCCACATAGTCATCACAACCACCTCCACCATCAGGTACTGATTTGCCTTCTCTGACTAAAAGACTTCCGTGAGTTCAAAATATTAATTTGGAGAACGGTGGCCAGTTTGCACAATCAAATGGAATTTGTGTTACCTTCCTTGGATAACATAGAAATGAGATCCCGTGCCAATGTCCTTTTACTTCATAGTCTACCGGAGGAAGAAAAGGAGGACCTCTAAGCGTGTGGGGAGCCTTTGTGCAGATTCACTTCAGTAAGTGAAGATCCCTTCTATCTTCGCGTGCATCAGGCTTGTGAAGAACATTGAGCCTAATAGGCCTCGTCCAATTTTAGTTTGCTTCAATGACTTGGAACCACGGAACAATGTCTGATTATCAAAGAAGAATCTCAAGGGTAGCGGCTTGACACTGTCATAATTCTTGACTAGTGCTAGTCATGCTGTCTTCTTGGCGGCACGTAAAGCTCTGGGCATTGATCAGTGCAGGACCAGTAATGGCAAGGTGGTCGTGGTTGGGGCAGATGGTTCACGCATGAGGGTGGTCTCGATGCCTGAATTGCAGTCATTTTTGATGAAGAATGCCAAAGTCAAGCTGAGTGAGACCACATCCACTGCTGTCACGAAAAAGTCAGGTGCAGCGGCGGCATCCCAGGCAGTTACAGAAAAGTCAGGTCGGCATCGGGAATCTCCAGCGCGGGGAAGTCTAAGCCATCAAATTCTAGTACCCGAAGCCGTAGGACGATTCTGTTGAAACCTACAATGAAGAAGTAATTTTAAGGTTCTGCTACGATTGGTTTGTTTTAGTCTATAATATAGCTTTGTTTGGTCTAGTAGATACAATAGTTACTTGCCTTTGGTGTTCTGTTATGTACTTTAACAACCAACTCATCCAGTTTTAGTGTGCATTTTTACGGCAATTTTTTTATTTCTCACAAGTGATGTGTGGATGGTTGAACCATATTTGCTTTCGCTTTCTTCTCAAGTCACGGTAATTTTAATATGTGGTTCACGGAGGTAGACTATAAATAAGCCATATTTTTGAAGTTATTTGGATAACCGAGGCGTTTAAGGCACACATGATTTTGACAGGTGACAATGACATTTTACTTCGTTTGTTGTTCTCTCATTGGCTAAGAACTGCTCATACTGCCACAGAGTCGTATTCTCGTATTATTCTCGTAGTATTCTCGTATTTAAGCTCCATATGTCTAATTCATAAAGTATCGATTCAGAGGATGATTTCTTTTCTATCACGTCTTCATCAGATGATTCGCAGTTTGGTATAGGTAGCGGCGATCAGTTCGTTATGCCTTCATTGACTGTTAATCTGGAAGCTTCCTTGTCTCTTTTTCGCAAAAATTTTAATATCGGCCACATTCGCGAATCAGAATATTCACGCTTTGCTAATTTCGGAATAATTCCTTAAACCATCGTTGCCTTCCACATTATATTCTCTCCCGGGTTTCAGATTGTTCCGAAACGATAGAGCGTACACGAGGGTT
Organism: Blastobasis lacticolella; assembly: GCA_905147135.1. Classification (NCBI taxonomy): domain Eukaryota; kingdom Metazoa; phylum Arthropoda; class Insecta; order Lepidoptera; family Blastobasidae; genus Blastobasis; species Blastobasis lacticolella. The sequence goes on from LR990041.1 coordinate 23,794,018, forward strand.
GTGGGCGGCAGAGAGAAGGTGGTGGTTGGTGGGGTGTAGCAATTTATCGGCGTGGTGATATTCCCTGTAAAATCGTCTCGCAGTCTCCCTCGGTACATAATACTGCTGAGCACCTTTTTTAGAAGTATCCTTACACCATATCAAAATTCTTCTAGGTGACTGCCATGTAAATAACTTTGCTGGCCTCGAAAATACGCTAGCCGAGTTGCGTCCTCAATTCGACCACACGATCATTATGGGGGACTTTAATACTTGTCTGGCAAGAAATGATGCTCGCTCTAAAAATCTCCTCTCTTTGTTAAATTCTCTCGATCTTCATTCCTTGCCCCTTGGGCCTACTCACTTTTCCCATAATGGTCCACCTTCGCTCCTCGATCTGGTGATTACCTCCTCTCCACAGGTGGTCGACGCGCATGGGCAGTTCAATGCACCCATCTTCTCTACCCATGATCTGATCTTTGGCTCTTTTAAAATCGGCCTCCTCTTTTGTTGGATGTTAGGAGTGCGGACAGGGGCTCGGTTATTTCGGCGGAAGATGTGGACGCTAAAGTGCGGGCTTTCAATTTGATTATTCTAGAAATTTATGACAAGCATGCCCCAATCCAACCGGTGAGAGTTATACACCATCGGGCACCCTGGCTTACACCGGATATTAGGGCTCGGCAAAATCCTACCTCTTATAATAAAAACTCCTATATCGTTCTTCGAAATGTCTGTAACAGGGACTGCCGAAGTGTGAAAAGGAAGCACATCCACCAAACCATCGATGGGTGTCTACCTTCAAAGCTCTGGAGATTCCTTCGTTCCTTGGGAGTCGGTGAAGATAAGCTCAGTGGCTTGGCAGACATGGATCAAAATAAATTGAACGTACACTTTTGCTCATCATCAGGTTCAATAGATCCATGCGTTAAAAGTCGCACCCTCGCTGACCTTTCCGGCAACCCGGTAATTGGAGGCGACCCATTGGAGATCGGGAAGATCTCGTCTTAGGAAGTGTTCCAGCTACTGAAAACTATTAAATCGAGAACTACTGGGGATGATGGAGTGAGCATGGACATGATTTGACCTATTAAAGACTCCTTGGCTCCATTTCTTGCTCACATAATTAACGTCTCTCTGTCTTCTGGTGTATTCTCTTCCTGTTGGAAGAAGGCACACGTTCTTTCTCTTCCCAAAAAGTCAAATCCCTCCTTCGCTGAATTTCGGCCTATCTCTATTCTGCCAATCCTGTCCAAAATTATAAAGAAATTTTTTCAGCGAAGGCTGTGCTCGCATTTGTCAAGAATCAATCTCCTAAGCCAGCACCAAACGGAGTTCCGTTCTGGGCACAGCACCGCCACAGCACACGTAAAAATTACCGACGACATTCGGCGTAATATCGAGAATAAGGATCTTACGATGCTTGTTCTTCTCGATTTCAGTTGCGCCTTCAACACCGTCGATTACGATGTTTTGATGGCCGTGCTGAGAACTTTGAATTTGACCCCTCAGACACTCGCTTGGTTTCGGTCGTACTTCTAGGACCGTATGCAGATGGTCAAGATTGGTGACAGCCGGTCCGATTGGCATCCCATGAAGAGGCTGGTGAATCTTAAGGGGCCATTCTGTCTCCTATCCTTTTTTCTATATTTATTAATAGTATCACCTGTTGTTTGTCTTCTTCCCATCATCTGTATGCAGATGATCTACAGTTTAGGTACGGTTACGGTTTGGTTGAGGCTGCGCGGTTGCTGAACAATGACCTGTGCAAAATAGAGCGTTGGGCTGGTGAGTTTGGTCTTAGAGTAAATGCCTCAAAGTCACAAGCAATTATGATTGGCAGTCAACACTTTATAACCAAATTGAAAAGTGTGGACTTGCCCAAATTGACTTTTAATAGAACCGTTATTGAGTTCAGCGAATTGGTCAAGAACTTGGGGATCTTATTCGACCAAACCCTATTATGGTCTACCCACATTAGCCAGGTTAGCCGCAGAGTTTTTGTGTCCTTTCATTCTCTCAAGAGGTTACAAAATAACCTACCCCATGACACTAAAGCGCTACTCGTGACCTCTCTCATTCTCCCGCTGCTGGACTATGGTGATGTTGCCTATTTGGATCTGCCCGAGGAGCTGTTGTCCCGGTTGGAGCGTTTGCAGAATCTTTGCATTCGTTATATTTTTGGGTTGCGGAAATTTGATCACGTGTCCGAATTAAGAGCGATGTTGAACTGGCTCCCCATTCGACGATGCAGGGATTGTCACATTCTGGGACTTTTATACCAAGTACGTGTTAATCCCTCTGCGCCTGAGTACTTGCGCGAGTGGTTTCGTTTTTGGCCATCTGCTGCGCCGTCGCAGGGGGCAACTGCTGGTGATTCCCGCATATCATTAAGCTGGGTATGGGAAATCCTTCAGAGTGTATGCGGCACAGCTGTGGAACTCGCTACCCGAGGACATACAGGACACACGCTTACCTGTTTCTTTCAGGGAACTTCTGAAGAAGCATTTCTTCAGAATTTGATGTTAGAGCTTAACATTTGTATATATTTATGTATATATATTTAAATGTATATATTTATAATATGGATATATGTTTATAGGTATGTATATTTATGGATTACATATTGATGTACTTACTTACTGATAAGTTTTACTGGTCTCGTTTAATATATGTATTTTAAAGTAGGTAAGGTACTCTTATTGCCTCTATCGCTAAAGCTCCTTTCGGCTTGTCTAAGGTTAGCTGGAAGAGATGCCGTTGTGGGATAAGTTTGCCTTTGCTTTGTAAGTGTTTCCTTTTGAAATGTACCATGTTGTTGCAATAAAGAGTTTACATATATACATACATACCTCTCCTCTTTGCAATGAAAAAAAAGCCGTCTTGTGACCGACAAAATACCTATGTCGCCAATCTTTTCATTTAAATTATTCATAAACAGCGGAAGGATACAATTAAGACACAATAAAAATTATAAAGTAAAGCAAAGTACCAATAACTAACTTAACTAACGTAACAAATATACGTTATGAGACTCAAAAGTAATGCCTTAATTTGTCGCCTGCGCACGACAGTGAAAGGACGTAACGTTTCTGTTAGTTAATAACCTATTGCTAGTATGAGTGATGTGAATAAAATAAAAAACTATGTCGAGTAAAGTCGTAATTAACGAGTTTCTGACATTTTGTCAGAACAAAATACAAATAATCGACGAAATCAGTATTGTGCAGATTTGTGGGTCAAATTTCACGGACGAAGAAATTGATATTGGGAAAGGAACTCTATTTCAAGATCTTGCGGCGGAAGGACTAAAGTTTGTGCAGAGAAAAGGTGAGGACAAGAAGAAAAAGAACATTAAAGATGTGATTAAAGCTCTCAAGGAAACCAGCCCTGAGGTCCAACCCACATACGTCGCAAAGGACCTGAACCGGCTTCCGCCGGTTTCTTTTGATCATGTGGATGTGACACGCCTCCTTAAGGACATACTTATCCTCAAAACAGAGTTACAGAATGTGCGCAAGGAAACAATAAACAAATCGGATATCGACGAAATGAGATCGAGTATTGTGTCGGAGGTAACTTCGCTTATCACTATACCGTCAAGACAATGCAAAACTACAAGCAATCGTGACCCTACTACACGTCGCGGTAAGGTCGATAACGTGCAACAAGTAGCGCTCCACAGTACAAGTGATAATAGCCGATCGGACGACGCTCAGTCACGCACACATAAGACGCCCGTGCGCTCGCGCACGCGTACATTCTCCACTGAGACAATTGTGACGCCGCCGTCTTACCGTGATGTAGCTATACGCTCATCTATACAACGAGGTGGCGTTGCACACACCGCAATGCAGTGTAGCGATGCGACACGGACGGTTTCTCCGTCGTAGTGAATAAGAAAAAACGTCCGCTGCGTAACAATAATAAGTGTGGTACAGCGACAGGTCCGAGTAAACTTGAAGTAGCTGAGATGCCCGGTGCTATTTACTTGTCTAGATTAAAATGTACGTGTACTGCTGAGGACGTTAGAGACTACATAATCTCCAAAGGAGCACAAGTCAACGATGTTCAATTATTACAGCAGAGACAAGAATTAGATTTTAGATCATTTAAGATTACCGTACCAAAAAATAATATAGATATATTATTAAATAATGAATTTTGGCCTGTCAATTTGGTATTTCGAAGGTACAGAGAACGATTTTTAAGAGTTGACCAAAAATAAATAAAATTATGGAAAGTATAGCAACTCAAACTAAAATGATATCATTCAACTGTAAGAGTATTAAAACGTCAATACAGCAGGTTAGAAAGCTATGCCTGGAAGCGGATATTATTGCCCTTCAGGAGACCTGGCCCCATGATCTCAACCTAATTGACACTATTGACACGGATTTCAGCTGTCTGGCCAGGTCGTCGGTGGATACGGCTGCGGGGGTCCTGAGGGGTCGCCCCTACGGCGGCTTAGCATTGATGTGGAGGAAATCTAGATTTCCAAAAGTGTCTATTGTGGAGTGCGACAGCGAGCGTTTAATAGCTGTGAAAATAACCAATAGTATGGAATCGTTTTTGGTATTTAGTGCATATTTACCAACCGATAAAAGTGAAAATATTGTCGAATTCACTCAATGTCTCGCTCGTATGCAGGCTATTATTGACGAACATAACACGCCAATGGCATTTATCTTGGGCGATTTTAATGCTCATCCCTCGGCCTCGTTTGGTGACGAATTAAAGTTATTTTGTGAGGAACATGAACTAGTATGTGCGGATATTGATTTCCTAGGATTGAGCTCGGACTCCCACACTTTCGTGAGTGAGGCGCATGGCTCCCGTAGGTGGTTGGACCACTGCGTGACGACCGCTGCGGCGCGAGACACTATTGTGTCGGTCAGTGTTATGTACGGCGTGTATAGCTCGGATCACCTGCCACTACGCGTGGAATGTGACCTGGGACACTGTGCGCGTTTGACCACCAGCGGGGGGCATGATCCGTCCTGCCGTGACAAGATAGTATGGCGAGATAAAAATGCTAGTCAAATAGATAAGTATTATGAATATTGTCAAATAAATCTATTAAATGTTAAATATAATATGTGTAATGTGAATTGTAATACTCAATCTTATAATGATGACAATTTTAATTGTAAATTTAAATGTATTGATAATTATTATAATGATATTGTACATGTCTTGCAAAGGGGTGCTATAGAGAGTGTTTGTTCACGTTCTGTTGTGCATAACAGGCGAAAACCAGTGACAGGATGGAACACTCATGTTGCACTAAGTCATCGTGCTGCTAGACTTCGTTATGAATGTTGGCTCTTGGCCGGCAGACCATCCACGGGCGACATTTATAATGATATGCTTTCCTCAAGAAAAACCTTTAAAAACAAATTGAAATGGTGTATCCGTAATGAGGAAACCATTAAATTGGATATTTTAGCGACGCACAGGAATAATAAAAATTTCTCCAAGTTTTGGAATGCTACCAAAAAATTTCAGCCTAAGTTAAATTTACCCGTGTCTGTGGATGGTCTGCAGGATCCTGAGGAGATAGCAAATCTGTTCGCCTCTAAGTTTAAGATAAGTCCCCTTACTGTAGAGCCGCAAACGAATCAGTTCGCTTGCTCTGTGGATGAGCAGGCGGTGATTCAGTTCACTCTAGAAGATGTGGCCAAAGCAGTGCGAGCTATCAAACGGGGAAAGTCGCCTGGCCACGACAATCTGTCGATAGAGCATGTGTTACATGCAGGAGAGGAACTATGGTCCAAACTATGTGTGTTTTACAATTTGTGTGTGAAGCACACATACTTACCGGACTCTCTCATGAAGACGGTTGTGGTGCCGATCGTAAAGAGTAAAACGGGTGACCTGGGCTCTTCTAGTAATTACAGACCTATCTCTTTGGGTACAGTCATAGGAAAGGTGTTTGAACGACTGCTGCAGCCCGAATTGCTGAAGAATATGCATTTTGATGACGCTCAGTTTGGGTTTCGTACCGGTGTCTCAACGGACTCTGCAATAGTCAGCCTCAAGCATACCGTCGACTATTACGTTGAGCGTGATACGTCGGTGTATGCCTGTTTTCTGGACCTGAGCCGTGCGTTTGATCTAGTGAACTACAACATTCTCTGGAGCAAACTGCTCAGCTCAGGAGTTCCTAAGTATGTCGTTGGGCTGTTGAGGCACTGGTACGGGGGCCAAACCAACCATGTACGATGGGGCGACACGACATCTAACGCATACAGGTTAGACTGCGGTGTTCGCCAAGGGGGGTTAACGTCTCCGGACCTTTTCAACGCCTATGTCAACGGCCTGATTGGTGAGCTGAGGAGTACCGGCATCGGATGTCATATCGATGGCATTTGCGTTAACAACCTTAGTTACGCAGATGACATGGTGCTCCTCAGTCCATCAATCAGCGGATTGAGAAAGCTCCTTTCGGTCTGTGAGAATTATGCAAATTCTCATGGACTGAAGTATAATGTTCTCAAAACCGAAATGATGGTTTTTAGAGCGGGAAGAGGACCGGAGAAAGTCCCGGCTGTATTTTTGAACGGCTCAGCAATTCGGGTTGTTGCGAAATTCAAATATCTTGGCCACATCATTACGGAGGATGGCAAAGATGACCTTGACGTAGAGCGAGAAAGACGGGCATTGTCGGTTCGGTGCAATATGCTTGCACGTAGGTTTGCGAAAAGCAGTAAGGAGGTGAAGGGCACTCTCTTCAGGGCATTCTGCCAGTGTTTTTATACGTGCCAACTCTGGTACAGGTATAAGAGGGTGTCTTTCAGTAAAATAAGAGTGCAGTATAATGATGCATACCGCATTCTTATGAAGTTGCCGAGATACTGCAGCGCATCTAGTATGTTTGCCGAGGCGGCGATGCCCGACTTTTTTGCCATTATTAGGACACGTATAGTTTCCTTTTGGGAACGAATACGCCACAGTAATAATAATATTTTACTGTTAGTAACGCGAGACCTGACAAGCCCTATTATAAGGCATTGGTTATCGATACATCGTGACCCAAACGAAATAATGTAAATTTGCTTTTGCTTTGTAATATTTTATTTTTTGCTAATATTTTAATTTTTATTTTGTAAAATTCATTATTATTATTATTATATGTAATTGTACAATGGCTCTATTGGCTGAATAAAGAACTATATTATTATTATTATTATTATTATTAATTCTGTTATTACTAAATTATGATCTTTCTAATTCCCAGCGGGTGAGGCTCTGTGGCTAGGCAGATTGTGCTGTCTATGAATCTCGTGCTGGGCAAACTCCATACCGGCAAACTGCTTAAGCAATACCCTAGTTTTATGAGATCGACCCAATAACGCCTACGCACTACCGTAGGAAAGATTTTTTAAATGTAGACAAACAGACAAGCGTGTCACCTGATGGAAAATGGTCACCGCCGCCTATGGACATCAGCAACACCAGGGGCGCTACTAATGCGTTGCTCGCCTCTTAAGAGACCTCTTGAATCTCCTCTAATATATTTCTTGAACGATCCCATGTCATAGTCCAAAGGAAACACTGCGGCTGGGAGTTCATTCCACATTCGAATCGTGCGAACAAGAAAGTTGTTTCAAACCTTGGCGTGGGCACAAACCGAGAATCTACGTAGTGGCGATGAGTACCCTGCCCGCAGTGGGTTGTACGATTGCGGAACCATGATGTGTTGAACATGTTGTGTGTACATGTTCAACCATTAATTGCACCGGTTGCTTTTTTACAGGACATGGATGGCATACTTCACCGCCATTAGAGTTGGTTTTGGAACGGGACTGCTAGGCATGCCGTATGCGATCAGTCAACTGGGAATGATTTTTGGCTGCGTGGTGTCAATCCTGATCGGAATTCTGATCATTCACTTACATTTAGTCTTGGTATGCATCGACTTTTCTATAAATAACTTGTAATTGATACTCGAGATTTAGTTCGCATGTAATACCGTAGTATTTATAAACAAGTAATTACTTGTTATTAAATACATGTTGTAAAGGAAATTTTGGTTACCCTTGGCAAATTCAACCTTTGACAGTTTTGATTATGCAATTGCTAAACGGTAGAATAAAAACTCGTTTGAGTAATTTTTTAAATAGTATCGTTAGATAGTAGAGAGGGTAGTTGGAAATACCCGGGTTAAGACGTTAAATTGTGTACTCGTCAATTAATTTGTTTTAAAAATAGTTATAATTGTTAATAAGTTTCAACTAGCAATTAATTTGTGACAGTTTATAATAATAAATAAGTATTACGATTTCTGTGGTGCCAGTGTTCGTGGCAAATAAGTTATTACAACTACACTAAAGTTGTAACGGTTGCCTTTGTTCGACCGAAATCAGAGGACTGCAAAAAAAGCGAGTATAGTTTTGTTTTTATATTTTTATTAACTTCCACGCACATATTTAATTAGGCCTATCGATTTACGTTGTTAAATATTTGGAATAGGTCATTTTGTTAAGGACTTGTATAATTTTCAAAACAGATTGCAACTATCTTTCTACACCTACGTACCTATTAAACGTATTCATTCTTGATTGATTGTTATTACTACCGGTGAGTGAGTACCTGTGCGATAGGTGCTGCACTCGTAGGTATCTAACAGATTGCAAAGCCGCGGTCGTTGACCCGGGACTGATAACAAAGAAGAGAACGCATCTTGTCGGAACATAGATCTTATTTTATTTTTTTCCCCTTCATTCTAAGACCTCTCAACTAACTTTAACTTTAATTCATTATATAACGTCTACCTTTCCCCTGTTTAGTTTTTCCGCTGTATTTATCTTACTTTACTTTTTCTATTTTTTATGCCATTTGCGTTGTAAAGTGGGTGGGTACCTGGGTGTAGACTGATAAGTGATTCACTGATTACAGATACTTACCTAATATTTGTAGGTATTACTAGTAGTTAGTAGAATATTGTGGTAATAGGGTCTCCTAAATTGGATTTACCCTACCTCATAAAACTACTTTTTCATTGTCTGCTTATAGATAGATATTAGATAGGACCATAAATTGGGGATGGCTCAGCTAAATTAGCAAATTGTATTGCTGTTTGTTGGCTATAGTTCGTAGGTACTAAGTCATAGATTAACCATATTAATATCAGTAACGAGCTTTGAAATAACATATAATATTTTGTTAGGTAGATAGATAGTTAACAGGCTATATTACTGTTTGTTTGCCAGTTAGTTGGTAAATAATTACTTGACTAGAGCCTTCTCCACAACAGTGGAGGACTTTGCCATAATTATATTATATTTTGTAAAGTAGATAGCTAGATTCGCATTATATTGTTTGTTTGCCATTTTATAGGTATTAATTGATTAATTATTAAAGGTAGCTTCGCGCATTCCTCCCTAATACCTAATATTCGTGTTGGAATTTCTGCTGTCTCGGTTTGTTGTCAGTTTCAGGCCGACCAGTATAGACGACTACATTCAAATATGGTGAAGACACGACGCGCTGCCTGCGAGGAGCTCGAATGCAAGCTGCAGCTAGCGCTGGACGAGCTGAAATGCTCCAAAACTCTCTGCGACCAGCTGTTGGAGGAACGCATAGACGCAGAACAAGAGATCCAAAACGTCATTGGCACTAACACTCAGCTAAAGAGTGAGCTTGCTTCTATGCATAAAGAGTACTTGGAAGTAACCAGGGACAGAGACGAGATACGCAACGTACTAGCAGAGCAGCAGACCTGTCACAGGAACTACACATGTGCCTTGAGCAGAATCTCGGAACTTGAGCTAGCTCTGAGCGAGGCTCACAATGTCATAACAAAATATGAGCAGCGACGGTCTTGCGACCCACAACAAATATCCCAGTGTCTGTACGATGAACTAGTAGAACCAGAATATGATCATCAAACAGTGTCTGGAAACACTTGTGACCCTTGCAATTCCTGGACCACATCCACGTCATCTTCACTTAACATAAATAGAAATAAAAAATCAAAACGAGTACCTAAATTGAAAAAATGTATGAAAAAGACATATCATAAAGTAAAGTTATCAAGGCAAAACAAAATTATTTACCACTTATCCAAAACAACGAATCAGTTACGAAATGATTTTGAAGAATGTAATTCAGAATTGGTACGTGCGCAACAAACCCATACCACGGAGACACACGAGACGTATAAAAAAATTAAAAAATTGCAAATAGACTTAAATATAGTAAATAGAAAATATAAAATTGCACAGAGTGAAATAATGACTTGGAGAGAAGCTATCTCTGAAATGGTCAAATTGTCAAATGAAAACTCGGACATGATCGAACGTCTGATGGCTGCCAAAGAAGGGGAATGTGAGTGTGTCGCCTCGCAGCTTCAGCGCCCCGCGCCCCGGCCGCAAAACACTGTCGTCGCCCCCGAGGCGCACGCGGTTAACGTCGAGCCCGCGGTCGCCGGGTGTAAGGCCGTGGCCTCCCCGGCCTTCGCGTCCACCTCTTCCACCGCGGCTCACATCGTACCTGCGGTCGTCGGGCCCCACAAAGCTTCAGCCGCCCCGGCCGTCGCGGCCACATCTTATGCCGCCGCTGCGAGGAGTACAACGCGCCCTAAGTCGACGGGCGCGGTCGACGGGCCATTCAAGGCCCCAGCCGCACCGGCCGGTGCGGCCACCTCCTATGCCACCATAGCAAGGAGATCGACGCGCTATACGGCCCGCGGTAGCCATCACCACCGAGCATGCTATCCTCGAGCCCGTACCGGCCCCGCGGGTGGCACCGCGCGCCGCGCCGAGAGCGCCGCCGCCTCGCGCCGTTCGGCCGCGCGTGGCCACCGCCTGCAGGCCCGCGCCCGATACAGCGGCGCCCGGGGCCACCTCCGTCGCCGCCGGAGTGCCCGCGGCCGCCACCGTCACGATCCCCGGCAAACCCAGCAGGCCTGCTAGCGCGAAGCCGACGCAAACATTGCGAACTAATGTGCAGACACAGAGAACTCTAGTTTTTTCAGATCGAATAGGTAAAAATATGGGCGTGTTACTAAACGACTGTACGAATTCTAAAGTAATCAATTATTGCATGCCTGATTTGTCGTACAGCGGTATTATCCAAAAAGTCTTACAACACTCAGAACACATAGATCAAAATGTAAATATAATAATTTTAATAAGTAATAGCCTTAAAGTACGAAAATATGATATAGTCAAGGGTTTTGAAGCGTTGCAAGGATTGTCTGCAGGAAAAATTGTATTGTGCGCATTTCCCTTCATAAAAAATGTTTATGATACTGAAAATGACCGTATTCACATGTTGAATACTTTGATGTATAATTTGACTTGCAGTCAGAAAGACGCATTTACCTTTTTTGACTGTAATAAATTTACAGATAAAGTAGTTTTAACAGAAGATACTATGTATCTTCGACGTAGGTACAAAGTCAAACTGGCTACAATGTTAGCGTACCATATTGATTTATTGATTTCTCCTACCGTAGGTAGATATGACCAGAGTGCCGATTTGTTAATAAACAAAAAGGGTCACTCTTTAAACTAGTATGTAAGACAAAGGAGCCGTCCTGTATCATATCAGCAGCATATACCAGTCCACTGTTAGACTTGAACAGTAAATCTTTTGATATTGTTCAGAATATACAGGACTGCTCTGGCATAAAGTCATTAGTAAATAGTGGTAATAAGCCTTTGGATGTACGTAAAGTAAAATGTTATAATAATAAACAAAATTGTATAGTTAACTTAGTACATCAAAATATCCAAGGCATGACGAATAAAGAATTGGAAGTTGAGCTATTCATGAACGGTGAGAATGTTGATATTTTTTGCATTACTGAACATTGGTTAAAAGATCACCAGCTCATATTTGGCTTTAACAACCATAAACTTGCAAGTTCGTTCACAAGAGGGCAGGCAATTCATGGAGGTTCCCTAATACTTGCTCGTAATTGCCTAAAATGCAAGGAACGCACTGATATTGTCAAGCTGTCTGTTGAACGATCTGCTGAAATTGCCTGTATAGAACTTGAGCGACTTATTGTAATGAGCGTATACAGACCTCCGGCTTCATCATTTGATTTGTTCGAGAAAATTATGGATGAAGCCCTTATTAAAGTTAGCAATTGTAATAAAAATATTGTTGTTTGTGGAGATTTTAATATAGATTTATTAGACGTATCTTGTAAATATACTGGTAGGCTAATATCATTATTTAAGTGTCATAATTTAATCAACTTATTTTTAGAGCCTACTAGAATAACAAGTACTACATCAACTTGTCTAGACAACATTTTTTGTGATATCCAGGCATGTAGCCAGTCTGTAATAAACAAATTACAATCCGATCATTGTGGTCAATTAGCTGTGTTTAATGTTAATATGAGGAAAGAAACAAAAAATACTATTAAATTTGTACCAATTAACAACAACCGTCTAAACAGTTTTAGAAATAACATTATAGAGAAATCATCTAATTTAAAGTATTTTGATGACCCAAATGAATATTATAATTCAGTTTTACACATGACAAAAACTGAAAGTAATAGTATATTCAAACCAAAGGTGAAGGCAGTAAACAGCAAACTTATGTTTAGCGATTGGGCGACAGCAGGAATACATAAGAGTAGAAATAAATTATATGAGCTCTATGCAGAACGGGCGTATAATAATAGCGTAGAATTTGCTGAGTATGTTAAACATTATTCGAAGTTATTTAAACGCGTTTGTGCTACAGCTAAATCGAATTTCGTTAAACACAAACTAAAAAATAGCACAGATGTAGTAAAATCCACATGGCAGATAATAAATAGTGAAACTGGAAAAGTAACAAATCGCGATACTAAGTACAGTTTAAAGATAAATGATAATGTTGTTACCAAAAACTCGGAAGTTGCGGAGGCATTCAATAAATTTTTTACAGACATTCCAGTGTCAACTACGAAATCCTTAAATTCGTCTCCTGCTCTCGCTGAATCCTTGTTAAAACAAAATGTACCCGAGAGTGTCATCGATTTTAAGTTCGAGCATGCAACACCTCAAGATATAGTTAAGGCTTTTAAAACTATAAAAATGAAAGCAACTGCCGACATTGATGGTATGTCAGTAAAAATTATTAGCTCTGTAATTGATGTTATTGCTGTCCACTTAGCGAATATATTTAATAATTGTGTTGATAATGGTGAATTTCCTGACCTGATGAAGCACAGTAAAGTTATTCCATTGTTGAAAACTGGTAATACAACGGATCCTACAAATTTTAGACCAGTTTCAATTTTACCGACTCTAAGTAAAATATTTGAGAAAATCATATTAAATCAACTAAAAGCTCATTTTTATGGAGGTAACCTATTGAATCATAAACAATTCGGTTTTACTCGCGGTCGTTCAACAACTGATGCAGGTGTTGAACTTATTAAACATATCTTTGGGGCGTGGGAGGAATCACGTGATGCCTTAGGGGTTTTCTGTGATTTATCCAAAGCCTTTGATTGCGTTAATCATGACATTTTGGTCAGGAAATTACAACATTATGGAATAAAGGACTTGGCCCTGAACTTGCTAAATTCATACTTGAGTCATAGAATTCAAAAAGTTGATGTGAACGGAGAGAGATCTATGGGGTCTGTTGTCTCTATGGGTGTCCCCCAGGGATCTATTTTGGGCCCGTTTTTGTTTCTTGTTTATGTAAATGACTTACCGTACTTTGTAAAAGATGCCCATGAAATTGTCTTGTTCGCGGACGATACATCTTTAGTGTTTAAAGTAAAAAGACAACAATTAACATATGAAGACGTGAACAAGGCTATTGCAGAAGTGGTAAACTGGTTTACGGTTAATAATTTATTACTGAATGGCAAGAAGACAAAATGTTTAAAATTCTCTTTGCCAAATGTTAGATCAGTGCCCACTAATGTACAAATAAAAGGCGAAAATTTGAATTTTGTTGATTCTACAGTATTTTTAGGCTTTACCCTGGATAATAAATTGCAATGGGGTCCTCACATTGATAAATTGGCGAAAAGGCTAAGTTCTGCAGCATATGCTGTAAAGAAAATACGGAGTATTTCTGACGAGGCTACAGCAAGATTAGTTTACTTTAGTTATTTCCACAGTATTATGGCCTATGGCATACTGCTGTGGGGACACGCTGCCGACTGGCACAATGTATTTGTATTGCAGAAAAGGGCTATTCGCGCGATTTATCAATTGAGACCTAGAACTTCACTAAGAGATAAATTCAGGAATATCGATATAATGACAATGCCGTCACAATATATATATGAGAACTTAATGTATGTTCATAAAAATTTACACTTATTTAAGAAGAATCGTGATGTTCATAATATTAATACGAGAAATAAAGATAAGCTTGTTGCTGGTGCTTGTCGTCTAGCCAAAGTCCACAAATCATTTATGGGTCAATGTGTACGCTTTTATAATAAGGTTCCAACAGATATTCAGAATTTACCATTGAATAAATTTAAAGTCGCTATAAAAAACAAATTATGTCAAAAAAGTTATTATAGTATATCTGAATATGTAAATGACAAAAGTCCATGGGACTGAACTGCTGTTCTATACAGGTATTTACTTTTAAGATAGTATATAGGACAAATAATGTATTAGTACATAAGACATGTTTAAAAAAAAAAAAGAATTAACGTAGGCTCTGTGGGTTTCTTGCCGTTTCTTTCCCCCACAGAGAACCACCTTGGAAGCGGCGTTAATTTTCCTTCCTCTCCCACACATGGTGTCTCCTGTCTGCGCTAGGGTAGGGGTAGGGTAGTAGTTAGAGTAGGGGTAGGGTAGGGTAGGAGTAAGATAGCGGTAAGGTAGTATAGGGTGGGGTAGGGGTAAGATAGTGGTAGGGTCGGTGTAAGATAGTGGTAGGGTAGGGGTAAGGTAGTGGTAGGGTAGGGTTAAGGCAATGGTAGGATAGGGTAGGGGTAAGGTAGCGATAGGGTAGGGATAGGATAGAGTAGGGTGGGAGCAACTACCTATCACATGCAGCATGTGTGATGCACGCTCACTTAAAAGTCTGTCTGGCGGTGGCGTGGGGGCCGGGTCGCTCTTTTCCCTCAAATATGGTTGAATTGGACGATGGCTGGGCCCTGCGTTATACTCGTGAACGGGTGCTGCCTTGGTGGACTGGCTTACTCTTGCTGTAGTTTTAGGTGGTTTTTCTTAATTATACTAGACATACCTACGAGTATATAATATAATATAGCGTTCCGGCTCTGTCTGGCATTGTCGAGCCCGGTTCGGTTGTGGTTGGCGAGGGATACGTTTATCTAGAGACATAGGGCGGTCAGCGTGTCACTGTGTGTTTCCTTCCTACTTTCCTACCCCCCTCCTTTTTGACGATTGAAAGAGATATTTAATGTCCTAATCAATAAAGAAATTTTGATTTGATTTGATTTGATTATAAGGGAAAATTACGGTTTGTTTTAATTTGATTGTATATTACTATATCGGACAGATCAATTTTATATAAGGATTGAAAAATATCCGTCGTCGCCGTCGTGTGTCGTCTAGGGTAGCGTATCTTATACTCAGAATTACCAACCGGTATTCGTTCAAAACTTAAAATTTCTTTAATGATTAAGACATTAAATATCTCTTTCAATCGTCAAAAAGGAGGGGGGTAGGAAAGTAGGAAGGAAACACACAGTGACACGCTGACCGCCCTATGGCCGCAGCAAACCCACCCAACGCCAACCACGACCGGACCGTGCTCGACAATGCCAGGCAGAGCCGGAGCTCGATATTTGAAGTTAAAGGTCAAACAGGTCTACGCATCGACTTCGAATCACTCCGACGATGAAGTGGAGGCTATGTATGAGGATATTTCATACTTTCAAGACACATTACACCGTTTTCATGGGGGATTTCAACGGGAAACTGGGCAAACGAAGCGAAGACAAGTTGAGAGTGGGAAAATTTAAAGTTGAAAGTCGGAACGCCCGTGGCCAGATGCTAGCCAACTTTATGGAGAAAGAGCCCAGCCCAGCAGTGGGCGTCTTCTGGCTGATATGATGATGACTGAAAAATAAGCACTAAATAATCACTTTTACTTGGTTATAAATATGTAATTACAGCTAGCGAAATTACAGGCATTCATCTTGGTCCTTACAGTGACAACGCATCTACGGTTCTGGATTTTTGTTACCTGTAACCTAAATGTATGAATTGTAGATGTTCGTCACTGAGTAGAATAAAAAAAATTATCCACTGTCTTGATGACCATTATAATGATGCGCTTTCGGTGGCGCTATTGTCCTCTGACGTGCCGTATTGGATATAGATACTGGCTGAACAGTAGTTGTAGGCGTGGGAATGAGTGGTGAAGCTTTGCTTCATGAAAATAGCAGACATTCTTGAAGGTGAAATACAGTACAAAAATTTTTGGCGATATGTCTAAAGACCCAAAGGACGTGACACTCAGGCACGCCCGAGGATAATCCGCTAGCCTACATTCTACTCTTAAGTGGTACTTTTAAGATCTAGAGAAGTCTTTCGACCCTTGCAATAATTTGATGTTTTTTTCAGTTGTGGTGTCAAAATGAAATTAGTCGCCAACTAAAGATATCCTACATATCGTATAGATACGGATTCCGGATAGCGTTGCTGCATGGCCCTAGCTTCTGTCATTGCCTCGCAGAATGGGGCCCGTAAGTATGTGATTCAAATATATGTACGTGTAACTTAGCTCTTTATCTCTGTATAAATGAACTATACCCCTATCCTACCCTACTCAACGCCTACCCTACCTTCAAAGTCAAAGTCAAAAGTCGAAGGCATTTATTACCCCTTACCTCGACCCTTCCCCAATCCTACCCATACATTATCCCTACCCTACAACAATAAAGGATAATTTATATAAGTGCAGCCGTTTTAAAATTATGCGCGAATATGCAACATTATGAAACCTTGGGTTATATATATTACTGCAATCTTGAAGATAAAATATATGCCTATGTTATTCGTTGATAACTTTTCTATACCTTAAAGAATTTTTAAAATTGGTTATATAGATTTTAAGATTACAAACAAACAAAGCGACAAACAACTAAAATTTTCTGTCTTTGACTTCTTTAATATCAGTATAGATATCGTGTTCTTGAATTAGATGACTCGGGCTCCGTTTTGACCATGGTTCGGGATTTGGCAGATCAAGTATTTACAATAGAGAAATTGCCATCTAACCTCCATTAGTAGGGAAACCTGACCAGATTCGATGATGGCCACACATTCAGTCGCCCAAAATACGCAATCGTTGTCATCGCATTACCGTATTACTGATCAACCAAAGTTTGTTATACTATTAGTGGTACACAATATCGAAGAAGTCATTGGTGCATTTTAAGGGTATGTTTCGGGTTTCCTACCACGTACCTTTGTTGACGAGTAGCCCGATATGATGCATGCAATAATAATAATAATAATTTATTTGCCAAAATTACAACCTTACAAAGTATTATGGTACAAATATAACAGTCTTAAAGTTCACACAGATCTCAAGTTATATATTAAAATACAATGCAGTTGTGTTCATATTAGGGCGACTTCCCTGACTCCTGCACTAGGATGACCTGTATTGCAGGAGACAGTCATTCCTCAATTTAGAATTTGGTTATGTTTCCAGCCATGAGCATTCCTCTGAAACTTTTTACTTATAAGGTTACATCTATTGTAAATAGGAATATTTGCGTGTGTGTGTGTGTGTTGTGTATGTGCGTGTTCGTGTGCGTTTGTGGGCGTGTGTGCGTGTGTGGGCGTGTGTGCGTGTGCGTATGTGGGTTATCTATACAGGGTGTTTCATAATACATGTATAAAGCCGTGAACTGGATGGAGTGCTAAACGTATTAAAACGATAGGTACAATTCTTTTTTTCGTGCGTGGAATAGTTACCGAGAAAATGACTATCGAACTTTTTCTTTTTCAATGTCGATAATCACATTTTGAAAACGAAAGACCGCATCTCTAGAAATCAGTTGTAATAGATCACTCAAGTTCATAATCAGGTCAATCAACTGAATAATACAAATTTACCAGTTACAGATAGGATATAGGTTTTGTCCCTTTAAGTCTTTTCTACCTACCGTTTCATATGAGTTTTAAAATTCAATCTAAAGATCACTATGATCAATACCTCAAGTGGCTGGTTAATAAAATTATTATTACAAGCAGCTCGTGAGCAGTCCGGCACAAAAACAAGACATTTCGATGTTTGTTTCTACTTTAATTTATTTGTTTTTTTTTGCCTTCAACACAATGTTGCACCTAGTCTACAAACTAATTGCGAAAACACAATAAACATTAATAGGCAAAAAAGTTACAGCTTGATTTCGCGTCTGCGCCATATCTTCTATTGTACTAGGCAGTCATGACTGAAGCAGGTGGACTATGTACGGGATACTGATATCACAGGGTGTCCATAAAGTACCTACATTCACTAGATTTTAATATTTTTGGAAAGTGCAGCAAAACTACACGATATTGTTGCTATACTTTATTGTCTATTTTTTCACTCAGTCTACATCCTGTTGAATGCATGTGGTGAGCCTTGGCACAACTTTATGCATTTCTTGTTGAACTTTTCCGCCAGCTCCGAAATAAGGAAAGACGTCATTTCAGTACATATCTAATAGTAATGATTAAATCCTACTCATGTATGAATCCAAGAAGGTGAATATTTAATTTGAAAAGCTGAAAAAATACCTAGCAACACTATTTACGTACTAGGTACGGTCAGAAGACCCGGTTTTACCATTTCGTCAATTTACTAGTAACAGACGCTACGATTTGCCTTGAGCCGACCAATCATCAGTTGCAGTCGATACTAATCCTTACAAAGTACAAAATAAAGCAGCTTTTGGGTTAATACGGATGCGCGGGAATGCCGTCCTTGGTCGGACGTCCGACCACGTATTCCGCACTCAAATGCGACTATTTTATCGTGCGTAAGGATTAGTATCAACTGCAACTAACGGTTGGTTGGCTTCAGAAAAAGGGGAACGTCTGTTACTAGTTTTTGTGTCAACAACGCTTAAGAAACAAATATGTACCTAGTGGCCTAGTGGCAGTACAATTACTTGTTTTATGCTACGCAGTGATAGTCCACCTGAAGGCAAGCGGTAACCGTCGCCCATTATATCTACGATTTAAGCATTTAGGTTGCAGGCAACAAAAATGCAGAACAGCAGATGCGTTGTCACTGTGAGGACTAAGATGAAATGCGTCATGCCTGTATTTGCACTGGCTTATTTTATGGACACCCCACGTACTAGGCGCAATATTAAGGAGGTCTAAATTATCCGTTTTGTATTTTTTGGTTTGAGGGTTCTGTACAAAAAAATATTGTAATCAATTATGATTTTAATTCAAAAGGTTCACTCATAGTTTTTACGAAAGTGCACCACCACCTAACTAATAGCAAAGTAGTCTTATTCAAATTACTGTAGCATATTAATGTAGCAAACTCTAATTAATGTAACATCTTTGTCTTTTTACGAGTTTGCTTTCTCATGTCATGTCTGTCAGTCATGTTTCAGTGTCGCGTAGGTAATCGTACCTATCGTTATCACGAACATTTCTCATCAACTAAAATTAACTAAATTATTCTTAGTTGATGGAGCTATACCTGTAAATATCCCATGCTTCACCCAATTGGAGAACCTAGGTCACCTAGGTGGAGCACGGAACCAAACACAATTTTAGAAATTACTGTCTAGGTTACTGTCATTGTACTAAACTACCCGATAAAATAGTGATAAGCAAATGTAGGCCATCACCGTCATCATAAGGATTATTATTAAGCCCACAGTTAGACTCACTTTATCAAATAAAAAAAAATTTAAATTATGGTGCAACTACCAGGAGAACATAAAACGAGAGAACATAAAAGGCGAAATAAGTAAGACCCCTAAAACACGGATCCCTAAGTAGGAATCCTTTTGCACGTGCCATCAAGGTCAAGGCCGGCGCCGGAGCTGTGGCGGCGCCTTTGACATCAAAATAGAAACTGAAAACTAAAAAATCTAAAAATAGAATACTTTGGCGGGCCGTTCTTTATTTGTTGTTTGACCCACGGTTCTCATTCAGTTTTTAGCTTTTCGCGTGACCGAAATGATTGTTGCGTTGTAGTTGTAGGATACCTAAGTACCTATTGTGAAGATAACTGTGATAAGAGTGTTAACGATGTGAACGAATGATTTATAGCTTCAGGTACCAGTATTAACGTAGTCTTGTCTGTGTTCAGCGTTCAACGTTTAAGTATTGTGATAATCATTATTCTGTGCATGAATGCAAGCTAGCAGTAGGCCAAACACCATGGTACCTACCTACTTACGTATTGCATAGCAACCAGAGCCTGCGTAGTGTTGTGTATCTGTGTGTATGGAGTGTACCTACCTAGCTACGCTACGATACGAGTGCAAGCTTACTTGATAGTTAATACCTATCAGTCATCCGAGCCACAAGAAAGCAAGAAAGTATGGCACCTGACGTTGTTTGTTTTCATAAAATAACTTTAAAAAGGTACGTACCTACATGCTTTAAAGGTCTAGGTTCTAGCTAGACTAAGATATGCTACCTAGCTAGATCCTAATCGTAACGTTAGGAGGTTCTTTTCCGACGGGAAATAGGTAGAAAAGACAACGCTTTTATCTGTTCATGAAAACATGTAGGTATTTAGTAAAACCTGTCTGTAATCTGTTTCAACAAAACTAGTCTCATAAGTGGTTCCCTACGCTACGTAGGTCCCTAGATGAGTGAACCATTTTAGTAGGACATAGTACCTACTTATCTGTGTAGAACGATTTATCAATTGAACGAATTCTGTTTTAGTTATGTAGCTATCTTAAGTATGTTTTTCAAGAACGTTGGTGGCTGGGCGGTTGAGTATCCGACTCGTAAGCGAGAGAGGTGCCGGGTTCGAATCCCGCTGTGGCAATGTACCAATGACTATTTTCTGAGTTATGTACATTAGTTGAAATTAACCGATGCTCCTATGGTGAGGGAAACATCATGATGAAATCTGCAAATTCTGGCAACTGAAATTGTAACCATGATCCAATCGAGTCAGGTTCCCCTGGTAGCAGGGTTATGGAGGTCAGAAGGTAGTCGCTCCACTGTAACAAATTATTTTCTCTCCACAAAATTATTTTCGTGCGTGTGGTCCGCTTTGACTATGGTCCATGATCTAGGATTTGGCAGATTAGGTAATTAATTGCAGTGTGGCGACTGCCATCTGACATTCCTGGCTCCTAACCCTGCTACCAAGGGAACCTGACCAGATTTAATCATGGTTACTTACACATTCAGTCGTCTGAACTGAATGTGTAAGTTTCATCACGATAATTTCCCTTACCGTAAAAGCATCGGTTAGTATTCATCTAATGTGCATAACTTAAAAAAGAGTTATTGGTACATGGCGGCAGTGGGATTCGAACCCGGTACCTCTCGTGTACGAGTCGGATACCGCAACCTTAGGCCACCGACCGACGCTCCGACTATTTAAGCATACCTAGTACCTACCTATTGAAAATAATTAGTGTAGGCAAGTTCCTAGTTAATTTGGTAGAGCCTATTCATGTAGATAAGTAGGTAACATTTAGTTCGACGCCTGGTAGTAAGATGTAGGAGGTTGGTTTGTTTTGATATGAATGGCACGAGGTTATTACTCGTCCTTATGGTGTGTACACACTCAACGTACGCCAACGAAGGGCTGTCGGCCGAATTATTTGGACTTCTAAGGTCTAATACTTGCATTTCGTGGTCAAGCAAACGATCTTTGGGAGTTTTGGGAACCGATTCGGGCTCGTATTTGCACGTTTGTTTGTTGGCCTTCGGTATCCGCCCAAACTGCGATTGGATGATTACTTCTATCCGTTTGATGTTACCGCCACGCTGCACTGCGGATTGCCGGCCGGCACTCGCCAACGGACAATCGTTGGCCGAAACGGGTGCGCGTCACACATCGCCCGGTGTGTACGCAGCATTAGGCTCCTGGTAGTAGGCTTGAGGAGGTTGCTTTGTTTCGATAGGGGTCGCATGAGGTTGTTAACCTGTTTTTTATATGATCATCAACTTGAAATAGAGCTGCGCTTCAACGTAGTCGATATGGTTATTTATCTTAAATTTTTTTTTTTTTTATTAAAATTAAAATTCAATGTCCGGATAAAATGAAGACGCCAGTGCACTCTTTGAAAGCTCTACTTTAACACCCTTTCGGCTTTATACATGTATTATGAAACACCCTGTATAGATTATATTGTGTCGAACAAAGGTACGTGGTAGAAAACCCGGAACATAACCCTTAAAATGTGTAATTATAACCGCGATAGTTTAAAACATTAAGTCATTGGTGCTTGGTGGCACTGGGATTCGAACCCGTTCCTCTCACTTACGAGTTCAACCCAAGGCCACCGACGCTCTTTACCTCGGTATAAACTAGAGCAAATGGTGTAGCCCGAGTAAATATTTAAACCATTACAAATATGAACCATATCTTTGATCGCATTATTAATATTAGGTGTGGTCAAATGCCATCACTCCCATCCATCTCATGCCATCTCCCTCACTCGTTTTTAAGTACATACATTTGTGACATAACTCTATAAGTATATGTGGTTGTTTAAATTATAGTCATTAAGTAGCTTCTACGGCAGAACACTGACATCCAAGATACAGGCTATTGCCTAGTTTGGATCTCAGGGTTTAAAAATAAATTTGTGCAAATAGTCTTAGCAATCTACACTAAGTTTTTTTTTTTTTTATGTCATACGGTAGGCAAACAGGCAAGCGGGCCACCTGATGGAAAGTGGTCACTATTGCCTATAGACATTAGCAACACCAAGAGTATCGCTAATGCGTTGCCCACCTCTATAACACATTGCTCTGGCAGCAAAAAGCAAATGCCACTCCACTGCCAAAGCCACGGTTCCCCAAATCCCCACCCCATGGAGCACTGGAAACCTTACTCACCGGCAGAAACACAATACTATTTAAAACAGTATTATTTAGCTGCGATATTCTGTAAGGTGGAGGTACTTCCCCAGTCGGGCGGCTCCAATTCGAACGAGATACCCCGCTATGCCCTACCTCTCTTAATACCTCTCTTAAGTGAACCCACTGTAACACTGTTTTTGTACAAATCTTTCCTGAATAAATATATTTTATATTTATTTATTATTAATGAATTGAAAATGAAGTCTACAATCCATAGCCCTTTGTGTATTCTGAAGCTACAAATATACGACTTCAACGGCCGGCACCACATCCGCTTCCCTTAGGTTGCAGATTATCCTGGACGACTGTGGCTGCTGTCCATCAGGTGGATCGTCAGTCGGAAGGCAATTAAAAAAGAAAAAACGAATGACTTATGTAGCAGTCATCAGGGATTTACAATGGGTGCATTTACATCAATATCTTAAGGAGTACGAGATCAATAATCAAAAATTTATTATTTTATTCATTTATTTTAGACAAACCGAAGATTAACTTAAAATTAAGGTACAAGTATATTAGTTAAAAGCCATTACACAGATTTTTTGTTTATTTCAGATCCCTAGTGGCGACATTCATGATTTTGTCACAAATAGGTATTTGTACGGTATTCGTTATATTTTGTGCCGACAATGTCAGAGATGTACGTATTCCAATGAATATTATGTTTGTTTCTTTTAGAGATAGCTCAAACGTAACCTTATGTTTTCTGTGTTTACAGATATTTGACTATCAAGAATACACTAGGGGTCTACTGTACTTGTTTGTTCCCTTCCTGCTCCTGCTGCTAAGTATGAAAAATCTGAAACTCCTCAGTTATATGTCTATCATAGGTAATTATCGCCATGATTTATCTTGCGTGGGAAGCGTCGCCCAGAGGTTAAGGTTACCGACTCGTTAGCGAGAGGTACCGGGTTCGAATCCCACCAGCCATGTAAAAATTACTTTTTTCTGTATTATGTACATTAGTTAAATGCTAAATTAGGCTCGTACGGTATGGGAAAACATCGTTATGGAAACTGCACATTCAAGCGACTGAACGTGTAACCATGACTCAATCAAGTTAGGTTCCCCTGGTAGCACGGTCACGGAGATCAGATGTTACTTATGTGTATCTATTGGCAGCGGTGACCACTATCTATCAGGTGGCTCGCTTGTCTGTTTGCCTACCGTATGAATTATAAAGAACAAAATGACGATTATAAGATTTCGGAAAAGCTTTATCCAACATCAGCAATAGGTCGTAATAGGTAGTAACAAGCATACTAAAAGGCTTAAACCAGCGGCCATGACGTGTGACATGGAATGCGTATTGGGAATGTAATCTCGGTAAACAAGGTCACGAAATAGCGGGGTGTTGCACAATTTTTTCAAGATTAATCTTGCATGCCCAATGCATATAAAATTGCAAAATTGCAGAGCGTCATATCCCACGTCTGTCACGGTACGCGAAAGAAAAGAGAAAGAGGTAGGTACTTACGCAAGGTTGCGGGGAGCGTGCGAGTTTCACGTACAGGTGGACTACGATTCGCATTTTAGATTTTTTTGGTGTTCTGTAATTGATTTCTTGAGCGTTGATAGTATTCGTAAGCAAATTTTTTCGTTTACATGAAGCTACTTTATTAACAATTTGCAACGTCTTTTAATAAATAAAGAGTAGGTCATTTTCAGAGCGTACGTTTAACAAGATTGTGAATTAATGTAATCACAATTTTGGTAAGTTTATTTTAAAAAGTCTTAAGCTCGCAAAATCTTGCCAGATTAGCCCACTAATCTTGCAAATACTTGAGGTTAAAGATTTTGTTCCCTTCTGCGTATGGACATTAGCAAAATCAGGGGCATCCAACGCGTTACCCGTTACTCGCAGCAAATGCTAGGCTCCTCCACTGTTGAAGACATGGTGCCCCATTGAGCGCCGGAGACCTTACTTATCGGCAGCAACACAAAATAATAGGTTCTATATCGAACAATATATTCAGCTAGGTATTTAAATAATTATAACCTGGCTTTCATAACAGTTTTTCAATACATTTCCAGCTAATGTTACAAACTTTTTCGCCATGTTCTTGGTGTATTACCACTTCTTTTCGGAGCCACACGGTGATGTAGAGATGGGAAAGTTTAACCCTGTCGGTTTCTTCTTTAGCACTGGCAGTTTGCTTTTCACTATGAGCTCTATTGGCGTGGTAAGTCTTTTGTTATCTAAACTGCGGCCATAGTCCCTTAAATGTCACAATATATAAATACATACCCAAATAGGGGCTTAGTTGAGGTGCTGCTGCCTTTCATCTAGTAAAAATTATCTGAGTGTCAGTTCCCGCATAAGAAAGCGAGCAGATAGCACACCTATTAGACCTATTCTCGCTCTTCCACAGGGCGTATTCAATATCCTACAAATCTCTGCCATCTGATACGCATAACCCGTTAGAGAAAAGCTGATTCACCAGAGCCTTATGCGTATGTCAATAGAGGGACCTAGTGAAGGTGAGGTCAGCTTGGGCTCCTAAGACCCAGTCGTAATCTTAGCTTATCACTGCTGTGTCATTTACAGATATTGTCAATTGACAAGGCTCTCACACATCCTCACGTCATGACGTCAAGGTGCGGCGTGATTCCCTTCGGGCGGTCCGTCACAGTTGCTGTATCAACCATAACCGGTATGATCGGTTATTGGGCCATGGGCACTTTGGAAGAGACCGTGGTGCGAGCTTTACCCTACGAAGATACGTATGTGGCTTCTTAATTTTTATATGTTCTTAAAGCCCTAAGATGGACGGACGACTTTCTGAAGGTTGTAGGGAGCCGATGCATGCAAAAGGCACAGAGACGAGTGGTGTGAAAGGCGTGCGGGGAGGCCTATGTTTGGCAGTTAACATCTTATGGCTGAGATAATTATGATGATGAATGCCATTAGAAGTATAAAAATTGTGCCACTTTGTGAAAAAATCAGTTCTTGCTAACCACAATAATTATCTAAAATCTGCTCTCTGACAAATAGCAATGAACTATTTCAAATGGCTCAGGCATGGAACACAGCAATTTCGAGAAAAAACTTGTTCTATATAAATGTGACAAATGAATGCTTTTTTCGAAACTGCCGAGTCCGATTTTGGTATCGCGCTGCGTAAGAATTTAGTTGAGGGTGCTCAACGTACACTTAGTCTGGCCATAAATACTGTTACAATTAAAAATAAACAAAATATTACATTGGAATTTGTAATCTGTCATTTTTATATGATTTTTCATTGTCTTTTCTTATTTTGGCGCCAATACATTGTACAATATTTTGCGATACTAAAATGGAGTGGGGTGATAAAGAGAACCGAATCGCTGTGATTGCATTCCATAAAGTAGGTATGGAGTCAAATGCAATTTTTAAAACTCTCCATACGCTTGGTATTAGTCAAATTTTGTGTACCGTGCTATTAATAGGTACAATGAGACCTCCTCTGTTTGTGACAGAATGAGATCTGGCCATCCACGTAGCGTTTGTACGAAAAAGGTGGTCAAAGTAGTAAGGGAAATAATTCGAAGAAATCCTGTCCGAAAGCAAAAGATTTTAACTCGGGAGATGAAGATAGCACCTAGAACCATGTCGCGTATTTTAAAAGATGCCTTTGAACTTGCAGCCTATAAGAGACGTACTGGTCATTTCTAAACTGATAATTTAAAAAAGAATAGGGTGGTAAAATCGAAACAACTACTGAAGCAGTACGCAAAGGGAGGTCACAGAAAAAAATTGTTTACGGATGAGAATTTTTTTACAATTGAGCAACATTTTAACAAACAAAATGACTGTATTTATGCTCAAAGCTCTAAGAAAGCTTCCCAATTAGTCGACAGAGTGCAACGTGGGCATTATCCGACTTCAGTGATGGTTTGGTGGGGTGTCAGCTATGAAGGAGTGACTGAGCCATACTTTTGTAAAAAGGTATCAAAACATCGGCACAAGTGTATCAAGATACCATTCTTGAGAAGGTAGTTAGGCCCCTTAACAACACCATGTTCAATAACCAAGAATGGTCCTTCCAGCAAGACTCGGCGTCGGGTCACAAAGCTTTGTCCACGCAGTCTTGGTTGGAATCGAACGTTTCCGACTTCATCAGAGCTGAATACTAGCCGTCATCTAGTCCCGATCTCAATCCGCTGGATTATGATTTATGGTCAGTTTTAGAGAGTACGGCTTGCTCTAACGCCATGATAATTTGGAGTCCCTAAAACAATCCATACGATTGGCAGTAAAGAATTTTCCCATGGAAATAGTGCGTGCTTCTATTGATAACTGGACTGGAACGTTTGAAGGACTGTATTGCAGCCAATGGAGACCACTTCGAATAAGCTTTTTATATTTTAAATTGTTTTATATTTACGTATTAAACTAACACATTGTAAAAGTAGTAAATGTTATTTGCCTTAGAAAAATATTGGTTTTCTTTATTACAATACCTATTTATGGCAAGACTAGGTATATTGTGAACATGCCGCCATTAGTCCATTGGGCAATTCTTTTACAGTCAGATTTTGATGACCTTCACAAGGACGTATTTGAGACTGTTAAACGTAACGTGGCCATAGACCACTTCCTTTATAAAGGTGCCCAGTCTCCGTCACAAATAATTATAAAAAGAACTTCCAAACTAGTCATTAATAAAATATCAAAATATTGTTTTTCAAGTATTCATGCTAGCGCAATAGTTGCAGTGTTTCAAAATACAATTATTCTTTCTTTTAGTACCGCTATGATTGCAATGGGCCTGTTTCTGGTGACAATATCGATGACGTACCCACTACAGTCATACCCGGGAACCCAAATATTTGTAGAAGTGATGAAGAACTCCCAACTGCCGTACATGACGAATGCTAAGTATACAGATGCAATAAACATGGCAGCGAAGCCGATATTCGTTTTAATAACCTGTAAGTAATATTTCCCAGCCGTAATGTACTCGAAAAATGTATTCTATCGTCATTCAGGGAGCTCATTGCCACACCTTGCAGCCAAATTGGTCTCGAACTGTGCATTTTCAAAGGAGATTTCCAAAGCACACTAACGTTATGGAATGAGCTCCCCAGAGAGGATCTCACTCGAGAATGCAACATAAAGTTCATCAAGTAAGGGATGAAAAGCTTTTACTGCTTCGGAAACACGGAAGTGTTATCCCAGGTTGCAAACATCGGGCCGCAAACGTTATGCCACGTTATTCGTATTTAAAAAAATGTATGGACTTTGTTCTTCAAGAACTCGATATTGTGCCCATTTGGGGAAACCTTAGCTGGATGTTCATTCCACAATCTAAGAGTGCGTGGCCGAAAGTTCCTCTGAAACCTTGCAGTAGGTGATAATTTTGATTGAGCAAGATTTTTTTTGTTTCAGTCACCATCGCTTATTTCATACCGTTCCAAGCGCCATTTGTGGCGTTCGTGGGTACCTCGTGCACCACAGTACTGTCAATTGTGTTCCCTTGCCTGATGAATTTTTGCATCCGCTATCCAACGAACTACGGTAGATATAACTGGATATTGATCAAGGATGTGACGCTCGTCACAATTGGATTATTCTGGTGGATGCTTGGCTTGTTTTTTACTGGACACATTATAAAAATACGTTTGCTGACTCTAGAAAGCGTCAACAACCCAGAGTACTTATAATGTAGCAGTCGTGTGACCTATACCGATTTTTTTGGGAGACTATTGACTGTAACTACGTAATAAATCGTTATTTTTTAATCAGTAAATTGTTATTAATTTGAAAACGTTGAAACCTATCTACCTGTACAGTCGTACATGTCGTACGATTACCACGCGCTCGGTGCTTGGAACGTCTCGTACGTGACTCTGATGATGGTCTTGACGGTATATTTTACCACCAACTTATTTCACAGAAGCCAAACATTACTTCTTGTTTACTATCAACTATCAAACTAAATTTTATAAATACTTTAATTTAACGGTATCTTGACATTTCAAAGGAAAATTTACTTGAAATTTTACTTAGAAGGATTGCATTAGTCAAATAATTTTATAACCAATCACGACAAACCTTTCAAATGCATACAAGTAATATTCTGTTCGTCGAACCTCTTAATGAACTTTTCATTTATATTAAGTATGAAACATTTTACGGTTTTTATTAACGTAATAATAATAATCACATTACGATAGACATACACTTGATACAAACGTAACTTTTGCATGTAAAAGACGTTTTTTAAGTTTTTGTCAGTTGGGTTTATTATCTTAGCCGTGTTCTGGCTGAAATAATAAACAAAAATATATAAATTGCCGGACGCGGTCACAAGGCCTCAGTTGGTTTTCATTTATTAGGGTTTCTAGTACACAATACTGCACGTGCGGCACTAACGGAAGGGTAGTATTTAAACGCAAATCAAATACTTTTTTATTCAAAAATTTATATCAAAATTACTGATTGCACAGCAAAATACTCAACTGTAAATATTACTAAACAAACTACAATTTATATTCGTGGCGTACCGCTATTTAACTTAAAGTAAAGCTTTTTTGTTAATGCACATCTAATAATGACTAACGCACATAATACCTACTAACTCTTTTTTGTAATATAGCTTCTATTTTAATATAACATACAGCAGTTTACCTAAATGAAACAGCATTTTATTTGACTATTATCATACAACAGCGAGATCAGCAATAAAATATAAAATCTGATACAAATTAACTTCAAAATGGTCATTGAATTATTAAAGCGGGTCTTGCTTTCGCGGGGCGTCCACGCTTCCTTTTTTGCCCAATAGGCACATTTTTGGCCTCTGCAGGAGGTGTCACGGACTAAAGTCGGATCGCAAGCCCGATGACATGCTCGCACATAACGTACTTAAAAATAATGGGGCAGGTACATTTTCCGTTCATGCAGGCACTTTGTTGGGTGGGCAAGGCAACTCTTCAATATGCGAAAGCTTTTTCTTTATAACCGTCAAAAGTGACCCAATCTTGATTGAATGGAGTATTACTTGCTGTTGAGCTTGCTACTATGTAAATATTTAGTCAGGAGTCCTATTCCAAGACTTTAACGTTCCCTGTCTCTTTTCGCCCATTGATACGCAAGAGTCCAGTCTTTCAGTTCTATTTGAGGTACAGTTTGAAATGTCGCCGGTTAAAATTTGCTCAGTGACAAAAAAGCGCGCGAAATCATTTTTCAATTACTT
Source organism: Blastobasis lacticolella (assembly GCA_905147135.1). Lineage (NCBI taxonomy): Eukaryota > Metazoa > Arthropoda > Insecta > Lepidoptera > Blastobasidae > Blastobasis > Blastobasis lacticolella. The sequence continues at coordinate 23,824,169 of LR990041.1, forward strand.
TGTTCTGATTTTAGAAATAATGTAAATTTTTGAAATTGTAAATTTGCTAAGCATGTTTTTTTTTACTTATTGACTAGCGAGGCATTTGACCGTCACCTGGTGGTAAGTGACGATGCGGCCGATGATGGAGCATGTCTGTCTAGGAACAGCCTATTCACTCTAGCCTTGAAGGCATCCAGATTATATTGATCAGGGAACACACTCGCAAGCAACGCATTCCACTCCTTAGCCGTACGCATTAAAAGTCGAGCCAAAGCGGCTCGTGCGGATTGCTGGAAGATCCACGACATAAGGATGAAGCGCTCGCCCGGAGCGCGTCTTCCGATGGCGGAAAGGGGCCGGCGGCATGAGGTCGTGCATCTGCTTTGCACACTCTCCGAAGTGCAACCTGTAGAAGACCGACAAACGCGCAACCCTACCCCGACGCTCGAGGCTCTGAAGCTTAGCTTCAATCAACTGCGGATCACAAGTTTATTTCTTTGCACGTTTTTCCACCGAATCCAAAGCAGCCAGTTGATATTTGGCTGATCCATCCCAGAGATGGCAGCATCCATTCATTTTATAATATTAATTATTTTAATAATTTATAATTAATATATATTTTATATTAGATGCAATAATTAGAATTAGAATAAAAATAATATCGACGTACTCCTTGTACAGGAAAATCACGCTAGGGATGAACAGGACCTGCACAAACGAGGCACTATCACTAGATACCACGCCGTCCATGCTATCAATCACGCCCAATACGGCATCGCCACATATGTGAGGGATGGCATGAGAGTCACCACGGAGACGTGCGCTTGTGGACCTGATGTCTTTGCATCTGCAGTTACGATCACAGATCTAACTATTGTTAACGTATACAAGACTCCAAACTCTCCGTGGTCGGTGGACATTCTTGTCTATCCGCACCCGTGCGTCTATGCGGGCTATTTTAATAGTCACCACACGACCTGGCGGTACAATTCCAATGATGTAAATGGCGTTCAGCTCGTACAATGGGCAGAACATAATAACCTGCGCCTAATATTTAATGCAAAAGACAGAGGATCATTCAGGTCTGCGAGATGGAATAGGAATTATAACCCAGATCTCACGTTTACAACTTGCGACGCCCGCCTGATCCCACTACGGATGATTTGAAGGGTTCTTCCTGACTTCCCGAACAGCCAACAGCGGCCGGTGCTTATGGAAGTAGGTTTTAAAATCCCAATTGCTACTCCATGCCACTACCCCGGTGGAATTTCTATAAAGCAAACTGGGCCAAGTTTGGCGCCCATTGCCGCTATTAGATGGATACCCCCCTGGCTGAGAATTATGAACGATTTACTAAACTTATAGTAGCAATGGCAAAAAAGAACATTCCTCGAGGTTATCGCAAATCATATATTCCATGTTGGACTGAGGAAAACGAAAAGCTGTTTAACGAGTACAAACGGACCGGCTTCCACGAGATAGTCGAGGACCTTCTGAACTTGCTTAACGAAGGACGTAGAAATAAGTGGCTTGATACAGTCGAGTCTATGGACTTCAAGAACTCTAGCAGAGAAGGCTGGAAAGTGCTCAGTAGGCTGACTGGGAAGTCGGGAACACGACCTCACAACGAGCCAGTACCATTAGCAAACTCAATTGCAAATAAGATTGTCAAGGTGTCTCGAGTGAAAGGACAAAAATCTGAAACCCAAACCACTAAAAACGTGCAAAGGAGCTCAAAACATCTTTAAAAGTAAACGATAATTTGTCGCAGGAATTTTCCCAAGACGAAATAGACCATGCCTTAAAATTACTGCCAATTAGCAAAGCCGCCGGTTTCGATGGAATCTACAATGAATTCCTGAAATATCTAGGCCCGAGAAGTAGGAAATGGCTTAAAGATTTCTTCTCAGATATCCTGCGGAACGGAACATTGCCTCCAAACTTTAACCGCTCTAAAATCATTCCCAAAATCCTGCTGAGGATCCCAAAAGCTACCGCCCTATTGCCTTGCTGAGCTGTGTCTACAAAGCTTTGAAAAGGCTGTGCTACAATCGCATCGCTCCCCTCGTCGACAGCAAAGCCCCTGTTAAACAGGCCGGTTTCCGCAGAGGCCTTAACTGCAAAGACCAGATAATGTCACTAACGACTCACATAGAAGCAAGATTTCAAGGAAAACTTAAGACGGTTGTTGTCTTCATAGATCTCTCAGCGGCATATGATACTGTCTGGCAACAGGGAATGATCTACAAGCTTATGACGGTGGTCCCGTATAAGAAAATGGTGGGGCTTGTGAACAGCACGCTTACTAACCGCGAGTTCATTGTCTACCTTGGCAATACAGTGAGTAGCACCAGAAAATTAAACAACGGGTTGCCTCAAGGTTCGGTCCTTGCTCCTCTGCTATTTAATATGTATATACACGATATACCCGATACGCAGAGTCCAACCAAACCTTCCAACCATCTGAGGAAACTCTGAACCGTGATCTAAGAGTTCTGAACGATTATTTCAAAAAGTGGAGGTTAGTTCCATATACTACCAAGACTGAGGTAACTGCTTTCCATTTGCTCAACCACTTGGCCAGGTATGAGCCAAAGGTTAAATTTGCTGGTTCGATGCTCTATTACAACCCTACACCAAAGTATTTGGGAGTGACTCTCGACCGCATAAACTATGCAAAAAGCTCCAAACAAGGAATAACATCTTGCACAAGTTAGCGGGCCTCATGGGGAGCGAACGCTTGGTTTACTCAACATCTGAGTACTGTGCTCTAGAATAGCTAAATAGTAAACATGCATCACACGTAGACGTTCAGCTGAACCAGACCATGCGCTGCATATCGGGAACCTTGGGAGCCACTCCTCTTCAGTGGCTCCCCGTCCTGAGCCATATAGCTCCACCTCATCTTAAAAGACAGCAAACATTGCTCCGTAAGGTTTTGAAAATAGCTGGAAATTCTAACCTGCCAGCACACGCTGAATTCACAAATCCTTCCCATCACCGCCTGAAGACGCGACACCCATCGAACCTGACCGCACGGGACCTCCTGGGCGCCGGCATTGATATGGATCAGGTGTGGAAGACGGAGTGGAGTTCTAGCCCGCCTAAAACTATGATGGGGGTTATCGACAACCCCACAACAAAACCAATGGGTCTTTCATCACACAGAAGGTGCCAACTTAACCGAGTGCAAACTGGATGCGGACCGAGTAACAACTATAGGTATGCCGAAGTAGGGATGGCAGGGGACGCCTGAGGTTGAGCACATTGCTCGGGACTGCCTCTTACAAAATATAGTGACCCGGCAGACCTGGAAGGAATTAGCAAAAGCATTATTAAAAGAATTAGGAATTAGTAAAAGAATTAGACAAGGCGGGGCCACGCCAGGCCACGCGTGGCACAGCTTCAATCACCTGACAGCGGGATGGAGAAATAGCCAAGTAAAAGCATGCTAACCTGTTGGAGGCGGGTTCCAAGGTTTCCTACGCGTCGCGGCTACTGGCGACGTGCGTAGGCAACTGGGCGTGGGCCCGAAGGAGGCGTTCCCCCTACACTACGTCGGTTGAGAATCCTCTCACCACCAACTACCGCGGTGTCCCGTTGGTTTGGGAAGGTGACAGGCCAGCAAATGCGCTGCGCAGTCGCAGGTGCGTGGCCGCCTTCTCGGGCAGGACGTAGCTGGTGGACAACACGTGGACACAATTTGTCCCTTTCCACAATATTTACTATAATAATAACTCGTTCCGACTGGTTCAGCTGAAAATATTTGGAAATTAGCCCCGCGAAAACAAACAACAATGAAATCTAGCGGCCCCGATAACACTTACAAGATTCACTATTTACTTTTTATAAGACACAAGTGACTTCGGGGGCTTCGGTCAGGCAAAAGGACCGAGAACCCGCGTGCTCCGGGCTTTATTAGCCAATAAAGCGCGCTCCACATGTTCGACGAAACTTCCGGCGAAACTTTTGCCGGGACTTTGGTCGAGCCTCTACATTTTCGCCTATTAGGGATGTGGTGGTGTCAAAACGCGCGACATTTTATCGATTCATCGGTGTAATATCGGTAATCTACTGTAAACAGGGTCACAGAGGTGGTGGCAGCTTCTCTACTGTAATTACTTGATCTACTAATATCCTGGATCATGGTCAAGTGTACCCCGAACCTGTTACGGGAAAGAGCGCTAGAAATATAAATATAAAATCGATCGAATTGAGACGACAACAAACTATCTCTACATAGTCTATGAAATAGGCGAGACATGCCAAACATGCACGGGACTACACGAATACTCCCTCTACATTCTCGTGTTCCCGCGGGACTGTCCACATGTGGAGCGCGCTTAAGACTTATAACAAAAAAACGGCTTGGGTGTGTCAAGTTATAACTTTTTTCTAAATTCAGCGAAAGGTTAAAAATCATACAGCCAAACGGTGACGCTAGAAACGAACAAATTAAATTAAGGTAAAAGCCAAGTTTCACCCAAATAACAGGATTACAGGCAACCTGAAACGAATTTAAGTATAAATTGACGTAATTTCGATTGGAACCTGTAATAAAAAGACCAAAGACCAATTTGGCGTTTCTGATATAAAACGAATTATCCATTTGATAACATTTCAGTTATAGAATGTAAAATATTAAAGAAAAGAATGAAATGGAATCAACCATAATAAAAAATATTTATTAGTTTATTTATTTCTGCAGGAAATTAGTTTTATGTCAACAACACCAGCGTTTAGTTTTCTAAAAATTTACATTTCGACAAAGGGAATCAGTCATCATACAGCCATGCCTTAACTGATATTTCTTAGTCGAGAAATATAAGTTGCAGATGTTTCGATAATATTTTGTTATACGACTTAAAATGCCATTGCCAATGCCAAACCTAAAGGAATTAATTTGTCTCGTATTAGAGGAAAAAGTAATGTTGTGCTGATGTATATTTTCGAATTATCTGCAGTATTACTTTTGTTACACATTTAGTTTATTTGTAGTGAAATAATTTATTTGATGTAAAAAAGTATATATATGATGAGATTAAATTGATAGGTGATTATTTATTTGATGTGCAATTAATAATATCACCTAACGGAATAAATCACAAAAGTACATAGATGGTTAAATTCGTTGTTGACATAGGCGTTAACTTTTAAAGTCTGCTATTATTATTATCCTAGAGGCTTCTTCGTAAATCTCTTTCCTGTTCTATATTTTTATGGGTTTCGATAACACATTTTCACGATAAATTCGCTTATACCATATTTGCTGTCAAATTGCACCACATTTTTTTGTACCTTCCAGTGTATGATTTGTTGGATAAAGGGCCGATTTTTCAATCCTCGAATAAAACATATCAGTTTGATAAGTTATTATGCGGCTAAAAAAAAATTGTATGATTACTTCATAATTGTAAAGGATTATACTTAGTTTGTTTTAATTTGGCAGTGTATTTCTTTATCGGGCAAATAAACTTTATCTGAGGATTGAAAAATCGGCCCTAAACAATATAACCTTTTTAAATGTTATTTAAAGACCGTTTACAAAAACTTACCAAGATATTGAGTTTTTTACTAAAATATAGTAAAGTTCTTAGGTTATTAATTAAACTTAGCCCACGTATGAAATGCATTGATGTCTAAATTTTTAAAATTGTATGAAATTACGTGACTTATGCACGATAACACTAAATTTAGGTGACGCTAAAGCTGTCGCCTTAAGAAGTTTCTAAGAATTTAGCGAAATTAGTTTTCACCTAAGGTTGGTGATTGGTGCAATGCTTTCCGTGTTTGGAATATCTGAAATTAACTCAGGCGTCGCCTAAAGTTAAGTTCAATGTAGCATTAGAGACATTCCTATCATACGCAACAGTATAATATAAAGTATATACATGATATAATACATGGCGCATGTAGGATGTTTATCGTTACTTTGAGTCTTTACGTCTTCCACGTTTGTTAAATAATCACGTTTCTTTTTATCGTATAAAGCGATTAAGTGCTTAATAGTTAAATATAGCCCCGTTTATGAGAATACTATCGTTTTAATGTACTTGCAGTTTAATACATAACGTACCATGAATCGGTACGTAATCGATCGTGATCGTACGTGATCCCGCCGGTCGCCCACATTCCAGCTTATTTTCTAACTTGATTACATCCCAATTCAACCATTCCGAAATTCCACCATTCGTTTACTACCAATACAACAATTCGCCTCAAGTCATACTGTAGCCGGACCGCGTTTTCTAACACCTTGTAACGTCGTTTCCATGAGAAGATGATGCGTCTATCGGGGGCGCTGTTTCTGTGTGAGTGACGCTGTGTTGGTGTGTGTTTCCGGAAATGTGTGAAATCTAGGAATTTAGGAAATGTTTAACACCTTTTCTTTAGGAATTGTGTAGAATGCCTAGGAAATGTATGAATTGCTCAGGTGCACAAAAAACACTTCGCGTCTTAGCTAAAAGAGTCATTTCTAACAGCTGTCGCGACCGTTTCGGCGGGTTCGGTTTTTTAACCCGCGTGCTAAGAGTGGAGATTCTGGCAAATACATTCTCGATTATGGAGGAGACTCCATCACTAGGATCCTTTTGGTATATATGGTCCACTAAATCAAAATGTATACTATATCAGAATGTGCACTGCGTCATAACATAATAATTTCTACCAAATAGTATATCAGAACGTCCACCTTATCAAAATGAACACTGTATGAGAACGGAAAGCGTACCAATATGCCCACTGAATAAGACAGTCGGGGTAATTTCCAAATGTACTGAACCAATTTCTAAAATTCTTTCATGTTTGACAGCTGTCACCTGAAATGCCGTCAGCACCGTCGTCGTGACAGGATACAGTGCGAATAATTTAGGTGCGGCATTTGGGGCTATCTTGTTTCTCTTAGACCCGCCAATCGTGCTAATTTTTTTTTATCATACGGTAGGCGAACAGGCAAAGCGGGCCACCTGATGGAAAGTGGTCACCACTAATAATAATAATAATAATAAATAATCGTGGACAAATTCACACAGCGCCATTTAGCCCCAAAGTAAGCAAAGCTTGTGTTATGGGTGCTAGATAACTGATAAACTACTTATATACTTTTTTTTTTAAATACATACTTACTATACATAGAACACCCAGACCCGTAACAGAAATTAAAATTCATCATTTCAATTTCCGCCCGGCCGGGAATCGAACCCGGGACCTCTTGCGTGGCAGACCGGCATGTTGACCACTGAACCACTCAGGTCGTCAAAACTGCCTATAGACATTAGCAACACCAAGAGTATCGCCAACGCGTTGCCCACCTCTATAACACGTTGCTCTGGCAGCAATAAGGCAAATGCCACTCCACTGCCAAAGCCACGGTTCCCCAAATCCCCACCCCATGGAGCACTGGAAACCTTACTCACCGCGAGAAACACAATACTATTTAAAAGAGTATTATTTAGCTGCGATATTCTGTAAGGTGGAGGCCAACTAGTAAATGAGTATCTGCCCCTCAGACGGTTCCAGCTTATCGTTCAAATGTCGTAAGTGGTCTTGTCCGGCTCACGTGTTACACTTACGTGTTTTGTGTGTCGTAAGTGGTATCGCCTAACTCTCGCTACCGGTCGTATAGTGGCACGTCTGGCATCCCTGTATGCAGCGTGGTCTTCAGAAGATTTGTACGCTAGCTTCTTTCAACTTTCAAAGTTATTACGGGGTCAGTAGTAGGCGAATGGTACCCTGGGTATTGTAAACGTCCATAGGCAGGCTGCGCTAACTGCGCCAGGCCGGTATAGTTGTCTGCCACCTTAGTAGTGTAAAAATACTTTTAAAGATGACGTTTCATTATCAAGTCTCTTCGCCAAGTCTGTATGTGCCCCTAGACACGCAGAGTACCGTCCTCGCCGCCCGTGTGATAGCCGCCCGAGATCTGTTCCAGAGTTGCTGGACAGGTTCGTCGTCTGTCGATACACTAAGGTCATTGAAAACATGTCGAACTTGTGGAACTTGTCTTTTTATGCAGCCACCGGGTTTGAGGTCGGCACTGTTTCTTAAAGTGGACACTTTGGTAAAGTGGACGTTGTAATAAAATGGACAATTTCGTGCAGTAGACATTTTGACATAGTGGACCACGTGTACAGGGCTGCTGATATGATTACTACAGAAAGGACTACTTCCAGGTGTGTGCAGTTTTTTCGACCAGACTTTAGCAACCATGGAGGAGATTGAAATAATGGCAGGTGAGACATCGAACCAGATAGTATTTATTTATTTATTGGAGTACTAACAATCGCTGCTACATAAAACATAATAAATATTATCTTAGAACCAATAAGCCAATTACAGGTCCGCGCTAGTAACAACATAACAGTATGCCATACTTACCAGAGTGATTGTCATTAACACAGGAATTTAAATACATAAAATACAGATAAGACATAAGTCTTAAGTCATAAACAATTTCTTGGATAGCCTTTCCATTGTAGGTATAAGAATTAGAACAGCTTTTACAATAATGAAAGTAATATATATTGACAGCACGTATCACAACATTCATAGAGTATAATTCAAGAGTGATAGGCGTGACAAACGCGACGATCACGTAGCAATACATAATGACCAGAGTGATAAACAATGAAGTTAAGATAGTAAATAATCACTAGACCTGATGTAGCTTGTCATATATTATAATGCTTGCGTCATTCACTTGGTCCATAAGATATACATTATTTATATTAACGCATCGCATCGCAATATCGCATCAATACAAGACACAAGGCACATTATTTCTCTGCGGTAGGTGCATGCGTCCGCCGTTTTGCAGATTTGCTTTAGGTTCAGAGTAGGTGCTAAACAGATACCTACCTCTTTTTTTTCACTCTTCATTCTAAAACCTCTCATCTAACTTTAACTTTAATTTATTATATAACGCCTGCCTTTCCCCTGTTTATCTTTTCCGCTTTGTATTTATCTTATTTTACTTTTTCCATTTTTTTATGCCATTTACGTTGTAATGTGGATGGGTGGGTAGTTTGACATACCCAGCTGGCTAGCGTGGTACTTAGGTGTAGACCGATAAGTGATAGGTGATTTACTGATTACAGATACTTAATATTTGTAGATATTACTAGTTGTTAGCAGAATATTTTAATAATAGTCTCTTAATAGCAGGGGCTCGTAAATTGGATTTACCATACCTCTTAAAACTGCTTGCATAATTGTCTGCTTATAGATAGATATTAAATAGGGGATTGCCCAGCTAAATTAGCAAACTGTATTGCTGTTTGTTAACTATAGTTCGTAGGTATTAAGTCATTGTTTGACCACATTAATATCAGTGAAATAATATAGATTATTTTTTAATGTTAAGTAAGTAGATATTTTATTGTTTGTTTGCCAGTTAGTTGGTAATAACTGCTTGACTGGAGCCTTCTCCACAACAGTGGAGAGCTTTGCCATAATTATATTATATTTAGTTAAGTAGATATCTAAATTAGCAGTGTATTGTTTGTTTGCCATTTCATAGGTATAATTTAACTTATTGACTTGAGCCTCCTTCAAATCAGTGGAGGGCTTTGCCATAATATATAATATTTTGTTAAGTGGAGAACTAAATTAGCAGTTTATAGTACGTATTAGAAAGTAATAAATAGATATTTAAATTTTTGTTTGGGGTTGTTTGACTATTGACAAGGTTAAATAATATAGTATATTATTTATATATTTATAAACTATAGATTAGTTGGATTAATATTAAAGATAGCTTCACGTGTTCCTTCCTAATATTCGTGTTGGAATTTCTGCTGTCCCGGTTTGTTGTCGGTTTAGGCCGCCCAGTGCTGACGAATACCCTCAAATATGGTGAAGACTCGACGCGCTGCCTGCGAGGAGATCGAATGCAAGCTGCAGCTGGCGCTGGACGAGCTGAAATGCTCCAAAACTCTCTGCGACCAGCTGTTGGAGGAACGCATAGACGCAGAACAGGAGATCCAAAGCATCATTGGCACTAACACTCAGTTAAAGAGTGAGCTTGCATCTATGCACAAGGAGTACTTGGAAGTAACCAGGGACAGAGACGAGATACGCAACGTACTCACAGAACAGCAGACCTGTCACAGGAATTACACAAGTGCCTTGAGCAGAATCTCGGAACTGGAGCTAGCTCTGAGCGAGGCTCACAATATCATAACAAAATATGAGCAGCGACAGTCTTGCGATTCACACCAAAAATCCCAGTGTCTTTATGATGAACTAGTAGAACCAGAACATGATCACCAAGCAGCGTCTGAAAACACTTCTGACCTATGTAATTCCTGGAATGAGACCACATCAATGGCATCTTTACTTAATATAAATATAATTAAAAAATTAACGAAAAAGTTGCGAATTGATTTTGAAGATTGTAATTCTAAATTGGTACGTGCGCAACAAACTCATACCACGGAGACACACGAGATAAATAAAAAAATAAAAAAGTTGCAAGTAGACTTAAATATAGTAAATAGAAAATATAAAATAGCACAAAATGAAATCATTACTTGGAGAGAAGCTACCTCTGAAATGGTCAAATTGTCAAATGAAAACACGGACATGATCGAACGACTGATGACTGCCAAAGAAGAGGAATGTGAGTGTGTCGCTTCGCAGCTTCAGCGCCCCGCGCCCCAGCCGCAAAACATTGTCGTCGCCCCCGAGGCGCACGCTGCGAGCACCGCGGCTCCTGCGGTGAACGTCGAGCCCGCGGGCGCCGGGTGTAAGGTGTTGGCCGCCCCGGCCGCCCCGGCCGTCGCGACCACCTCTGCCACCGCGGCCCACATCGTACCTGCTGTCGGCGGGCCCCCCAAAGCCTCAGCCGCCCCGGCCTTCGCGGCCACCTCTTATGCCGCCGCTGCGAGGAGAACGACGCGCTCTACAGCCCACGCGGCCTACATCCAGCCCGCGGTCGACGAGCCATTCAAGGCCACAGACGCACCGGCTATTGCGGCCACCTCCTATGCCACCATAGCAAGGAGATCGACGCGCTCTACGGCCCCCGCGGCCCACATCCAGCCCGCGGTCGTCAGGCCTCACAAGACCCCAGCCGCCCCGGCCGTCGTGGCGACAACGAGATTGGCGGGCACTACGGACACGGCAACGAGTTCAATACGCACCCTAATATATTCCGATTCGCTTGGCAAAGGCATGGGCATATTAATAAGTAATGATGTCAATAAATCTGTTTGTAATCATTGTTTGCCAAACCGATCATTTAATGAGATAATAAATGTAGCTAGTCAACAATGTAATGAAGACCGTACCAATATTATAGTAATGGTCGGAAATAGCATGGGAATAACTAGAAATGATATCGTAGAGAGTTTTCAAAAAATTCAGTCCCATAATTTTAATAAAATTACTTTGTGTGCTTTCCCATACACAAATAATGACCCTAAGTTAAATAGACGTATTCATAGACTGAATACATGTTTATATAATTTGACTCGTTATAGTAACGCATTTACATTTTTTGACATCAACAAATTTGTTGGCAATATTATTTGTACAAATGATACATTGTATCTCAAGCAAAAGGACAAAAAGTATATTGCTACATTGTTAGCTTATAATATTAATTGTTATAACAATATTAGCGTAAGTAGGATTGACCAGGGCTCCTGCATGTTATCATCTAAGGACAAAGGATGCTCTTTAAACTAGATTTTAAGACAAAAGAAAAGCCCAAGAATTGTTTACGATTAATTCATCAAAATATACAAGGTTTTTCTGGCAAAGAACATGAAATAGAATTATATTTAAAGAAAACTCCTGTAGAAGTTTTATGTTTAACTGAGCACTGGCTGAGAGAATCTGAGATGTCATTTAATTTATCTAACTATAATATAATTAGTTGTTTTAATCGGAAATCTATTTCCCGTGGTGGTTCATTAATTGCAGTACGGCAAAATATTAAATCGAAAGACCGGAAAGATGTTTCTGGCCTCTCAGTTGAACATAAGATTGAGTTATCCTGCGTAGAGCTAGAAAAGTGCATCATACTTTGTGTGTATAGGCCACTATACAATGAAAACTTTGAGATTTTTGAAAAAACTATGGAACAAGTTTTAGAAAGACTTTGTACGTGTAAAAAAAAGGTAATCGTTTGTGGAGACTTTAATGTTAATTTACTAGAAAAAACAACGTTTAGTAAGAGAATAATAAGCTTATTTCGTAGTTTTAATCTTAATTATGTATTTTTAGAGCCGACACGATGCACAGAATCATCAGCGACTTGCATCGACAATGTGTTCTGCTGTTGCGAGGTCAACGAAAAGGCTATTATAAATTTTACAAGATCTGACCATAGTGGACAATTCGTTGTTTTTGATTTTACGGAACAATGTAATATCAATGAAATAATTACAAGACCAATTACTCAAAGGAGAATTGAACACTTCAAACAAGCCTTATCGGAGACCATTGCCGGCCTTTCTCTTGATTCTCATGACCCAAACATTCTATTTTCTGATATGTTCAATTCTGTCAATAATGTTTATCAAAGTGATTTTACGCAAAAAAGAATAAAAAGTAACTGTAAATCTAAATTTAGTGATTGGGCTACTTTAGGTATCCGCAAAAGCAGAGATAGAATGTTTGAACTATACGGTCAGCGAGCTTATTGCCATGATAAAGATTTTGTAGAATATGTCAAAAAATATTCAAAAACGTTTAAGAAAGTTTGTCTAATTGCAAAATCACAGCATTATAAGAAAATTATAAGTTCGTCTTCAAACAAGGCTAAGACTGTGTGGAATGTAATAAATAAGGAGGCAGGGAAAACAAAGCCTCGTGATACACATTATGAAATCAAAACAGAAACCGGAACTAGTACCGCAAATAAAGAAGTGGCAGAGTTGTTCCAAAAATTTTTTACCGAAATACCGATTAAAACTACCTCGCTGCTAAACTCGTGCCCAATCAGTGCAGAAAACTTGTTAAAAGAAAATATACGTGCCTGTGAAAATGGCTTTTGTTATTCCGAAGTAGACGCTAAAACTATCATTAAAGCTTTTAAAAGCATTAAGTTGAAAAATACGGAAGATATTTGGGGAATGTCAGTTAGAGTTATAAGTACTGTTGTTGATATTTTAGCACCGTATTTAGCTTACATTTTTAATGCTTGCGTCGAAGTAGGTGTTTTCCCCGACCTCATGAAAATCAGTAAAGTGGTGCCATTATTCAAATCAGGTTGTAAAAATAGTTTGAATAATTTTAGACCGGTATCCATCCTGCCCGTTTTCAGTAAAATCTTTGAAAAAATCATGTTAAGTCAAATGATTGTGCACTTTAACAGTAATAAATTATTTCATCAACAACAATATGGCTTCACAAAAGGCCGCAATACTACCGAAGCTGGTATTAGCCTCATTCAACAAATTTTTGGCGCTTGGGAAGAACATCATAATGCAGTAGGTGTTTTTTGCGATTTGTCTAAAGCATTTGATTGTGTAAATCATTCAACACTATTACTAAAATTAAAACATTACGGTTTTACGCATGATAGTCTTGAAATGATGAAATCATACTTAGAAGGTAGAGTTCAAAAAGTAAATGTAAATGGCGAGTTATCTGCGGGTGGGAAAGTAAGCATTGGAGTGCCACAAGGATCTATATTGGGGCCGTTTCTCTTTCTTGTATATATAAATGACCTTCCATACATGGTGCAGAATATTGCTGGTATAGTCTTGTTTGCTGACGACACTTCACTGATATTTAAAATTAATAGGAAAGATAATAATATAGACGAAGTAAACTGTGTTCTTCAGAATGTGCTTCATTGGTTTACGATTAATAACTTAGTCTTAAACTCTAAAAAAACTAAATGCGTTCATTTTTGCCTCCCTAATGTACAAAGTAATCAATGTAATGTTATATTAGATAAAACGCAACTTGAGTTGGTAGAGAAAACTACTTTCTTAGGCGTTAATATAGATTCAAAAATTCAATGGGGCCCACATATTGAATCATTGGCTAGTAGGTTAAGTTCGGCTGCATTTGCCGTGTGGCGAATAAGGAGGCTAACGGATGTGAATACAGCTAGATTAGTTTATTATAGTTATTTTCATAGTATTATGTCATACGGCATCATACTATGGGGCAAGTGTGCTGATAGTGACATCATTTTCAAACTACAAAAGCGAGCTGTAAGAGCAATATATGGATTACGTCGACGTGATTCGCTCAAAGGATTGTTTAAAGAAATTGATGTATTGACTTTCTCAAGTCAATATATATTTGATAATATTATGTATGTTAGAAAGCATATTACCCAATTTGCTAAAAATACTGATATTCATAATGTCAATTTAAGAAACAAAAATAAACTGGTAACACCGTTGTTCAGACTAAGTAAAGTAAATTCATCTTTCATGGGTAACTGTATAAGATTTTATAATCATATTCCTGAATGTATTATTAATTTGCCTGAATTACAATTTAAAGATAAGGTGAAAACAACTTTAATGAAAAAAGCCTATTATAAAATTGATGAATATATCAATGACAAAAATGTATGGTGTACTACTAGCTCTTCGAAATAGGAAGTTATTTATAAATTTATAATTTTGTTAATTGAGTGAGGATGATTTGATGTGTAATAGTCATTGAATAACAAATATTTTTTTAATGTGTACGGCATTGGCAGCGCATGCTCACTTAAAAGTCTGCCTGGTGGTGGCATGGGGGTCGGGTCGTTCTCTTCCCTCAAATATGGTTGAATTGGACGATGGCTGGGCCCTGCGTCATGCTCGTGAACGGGTGCTGCCTTGGTGGACTGGCCTGCTTTTGCTGTGCCATTTTTTATGTTTTTGAAATTTATTTTATTTTTAGTTATCTTCACCGATTTGTAGAGGTTCACATCATATTCCAATCAAGACAGGCTCACTCAAATTAAATTGACAAATGTATCAATGCAATGTAATCATATTTAAATGTACCTGTGGGTTTCTTGCCGTTTCTTTTTCCCACAGATGGTCATTTTCCTAACTGAAGCGGCATACTGACAGACAGACGACATTCTTTTTACTTATTTGTTCCGAGCTCAGGGCGCGACGCGGGTAGGCCGGCTGGGGCGTGCGGGTGTGAGCGCCGGCGGGCTGGCTGGGGCCGGGCGCGCGCCGCATATGATTCGCCTAGGCGGTTGTGCGTGGCGCGTATCGGTGCCCGGTGTCTCGCCGGAGTAAGCCCTCGCGCGCGCTGATCGGTCTGCATGCGTCGCCCCCTACCTGGATGAGCTCGCTTAACTTCCCTTTGTTTTCCGTTAGATTTTTGACTTTTGAAAAAAGATTAATTAACGTAATCCTAATTCAATAAATACTTTTTCATTTTCATTTTCATTTTCATTCATTAACGGGCTCTTCATCATCATCATCATCATCAGTAAATGACAGGGCACTTCTGTACTTGAGCCTCCTCCAGCAGGCTCTATGATAACTGCAGTAGTGATAGTGAGATTTCTGCTTCCAGAACCACGAGAAATAATCAACGCAGTGCAGGTTTTGAAGAAGTTTGTGGCAGATGAGCCACAACAGAAGGCTGAAATTCTCGAGAACCTATCGCTGAATGACTTTGACGCTACCATCGAGCTCAATGGTAAGGCGCCATTTAGTCATGTGTCATAAACCATAACACTCTACGACACTGGGAAAGACACATAAATGCACGGGCATCGTAGGCCTTTTCACTGCGCAGGGATGGATGGCATGGAGGGAGGCAACTTGGGATTCCCCAAAAAGAGTATCTACCTAATCTAATCATGATACTGCAAGGTATCTGGACATGCATTAACGTATCTGAACGGTATTATAATTTCCATGACTAGGTCAGGCTTCTAATCGAACTAGAGGTTTGAATCCCTTATAAGCATCAATGTAAACCAGTATCGAGGAAATTTATTCTCATTCGCTCAGACTTACAAGATTTTTGCTTCTAGATTTCGGGAATCTCGGAGAGAAAAAAACTGACGCGGCATCGAACCAGAATACAACAGGTAGACGAACCATAGCTGTTGGTGTGGTGTTCACTAGAGTAGATTTATTTACCAATCTTATCCACTAACAGGCGTCGATAGGTCGAGAACTACACTGCATGACTGCAAAAAGCTTGGAAAGGAGGCAGGAGCCTTCAAGAGATCTGTAAACGTCCTAAGAGACTAATAGACTTCTGGAAGGAGCTGGGCTGACTATCATAGCCGGTTCTCAATCACGTGCAAAGAACCGACTTTGAGTCCAAATGCGGAAAATGGGAGTCTAACCTAACCTAAACCTAAAGCTAAACAATCAGGCAGGCAGTGTGAAATCGTTATCACGGGCGAAACATTGATGAAAGAATTTTTGTATTCAGAGTCAAAGTTTACGAGGAAAAAAAAGTGTGGAGTTGATGTTGAAAGATGAGTGAGTACGAGAAATGTGGATAATGAAGCACTACGTTGACTTTAGCAGAAGAAGCATGAAAGTAGGATAAATGCAGTAGAAACGAGACCATTATGAAGTATAAAAGGAATATCTGTGTAAAATGACATTTAGAATACTTGTTATAAGGAAAGGGGGATCCTAGAATCCCGATGAATCTTAAGGGGCTCAGGGGCTTATATCATCATCATCTTGTCTTTAATATTCCAGTAGTGCAACGCCACAGGAATACGTAGGAAATAGGTATCTAAACCTGCTAATATAAAGGAAAAAGGTCCTGAGGGCGGCCTAAGGAGCGATGGATTGACGTTGCTGAGACGCCAGAAAGCCGAAGACCGAGCGAAGTGGAGAATAAAAAGTAAGAAAGCGTACCCTGGCTTACGCCGGGATTTACCGCTATAGTGACTGACAATGACTGAAATATTGTGCGAGGTTGAAGGAGTGCAAGATGTAGTGACTAGCAAATAAAATAGTAATAAAAATGCTGGGTTGGTATGGTCATATAGAGAGTATGAGAGAGAGAGAGAGAGACGATTAACGAAAATCTTATATTTGATTTTATTTCGACTATGAAATCGACTTTTTCATCAAGGTGTACGCAATGCAGGGAATCCAACGAGCGCAGCGAACACAACGAGCGCAGCGAACGCAACGAAAGCGAAGGCGGCGGACGCGACATCGAATCAAAAAATAAATCCAAGTAGGCATATTGTACATACTGTATTAGAACATCTTAATCATCATCCTCACAATCAATCCCACCTTCCGCCCGGGTCTGATTTTCTACGCTTCCTCGTAAGTAGAGTAAATTTTGTATACAGATTCTGAGCTAGCTGTATTATTTAGACGCGTGAATATTCTGTGTGTGCTTCTTTGAACACTTATCTAGTAAACGTAATTGATTAACGTCTTTGATGAATTTCAAATTTACTGCGATATGTTTTTAAGAGATTATTATGTTTTTCCTCTAAACCGTTTAATATAGATCGATCAAATAAATATTATTAATTTTATATTGTAATTTAAAATTCGTATATAGGAATTTTAAATTACTGTTAAAATTACCGTCGTAGGCGTATTAGCTCTTTTAATTCGATATCAGCGTCTTCTTCTCGGCCTTCCCGTGGATATATTTCTTAATATCTAAACCTTTCTCACGTACACGTCAAAAAACAGTACAAACAAGACTCTTTAATCTTATGATATTATATTAGAGTCCGAAGTTGTGGCTGAACTCTCGCGCGGGAGAACTCGGGGTCCGTTTTGACCATGATCCAGGATTTGGCACATCAGATAATTAAAGTAGGTAGAGTGCCTGTCGTCTGACCTACATGACTCTGTTAAAAGGTGTGTCTATCCAGATTCGTGCATGTATGGAATATAGCTTAACACTTTGGAACAAATCTGCTAAATACTATCTGGCTACCTTAGACTCCATTAAATATGTACCTAGAAGCTCATTGATGGCACATGGTTAGTTGAGCCAAATATCAAAAGCCTTGAACATCAACGGGTGATTTTTTCCTTGTTAGTATTTTACAGGATACATTTCAGTGAGTGTGCGTTGGCAATTCATCCCCTTCTATATACAAAGCATTAGACAAGGGCTGAATTTCCATGCATGTGGTCGATATTCCACCTATTTACACCAAACGATTCGCTTCTACATTTTAAATGCGGACAGCCAAGAAGTAAAATTATTTGATTGCGGAACTGCTCTGCGGGTAATATAAGTAAGCCGATAATAAAGTAAGCCTTTAAGGTAAGACTGAATAGGTACTCTATAGGTAAACATGCTACACTATAGTCCACATATTTACTTACAACAAGGTGAAATGGCTTAAGCAAATCAACAGAAATTAAAATGATGTGGTCCGATCAGTACTACATAGCCGTCGGATCACGTGACCAGAGGGTAAAATGCTGGCCTATAATATATTGTTAAATTTTTTCAAGTCTTCGACGTATTAAACAACAACAAAAATATCAATCTTTTCGAGTCTTAAATTTCCTTTTTCAATTCAGTGAATGCAAACCAATCAGCAAAGACTTTGGGCGCGGCGGCAATGCAGCACACAGGATCAGGTAGTCATATTACTAATACCATATATAACACTATAATATCTAATGTTTATAACCAGTCCAGGATTTCAGTCGAACTACATTAAAGTAAAGCAGAGTAGATGCTATAATAAGTATAACAAGATGATAGAAAATAGCCGTGTGGTTTCTGGCAGAGTAAAATGTAGCACAAATCCCATTTCAAACCCGTTTCTCTAATTCCCAGTTCGTCTAGCTAGTCGATTTCCGTTCGTCCAATTTCCAATGTCATAGAGTCAGACCATCTAATATACATAAGTAAACCAGAAAATAGACAGCAGCACTATTTGCTGCCCAACCCGCTTGCCCAGCGTGGAGATTATGTTATGTAACAGAGTTTTACAATGTGTAATTTAACATTATTTTAGAAAATGAATTTGGACTAGCTAATGTAACTAATTAAGTATGTATAATAATAATTAACTGTAAAAGGAAATATTAAATAAAATTTAACTATCACTAATGTGGAGGAGGCTGCAGTCCAGCAGTAGACTATTTGTGGGCTGTTGATGTGATGTAATAGCAATATTCCTGGTTTTAGGTATACCCAACCCAGCGAGCGCAGCGCAGTTAGCAAAGGCACTTTCAGGTAGACAAACTTCGAAATTATAGAAACGATAGCTAAAATAAACATATATTGTCACGACGAAGCTAATCGGCTTTCGAGACTGTCTTCCGCTGGCGACTCTGGAACAGTACCAACAGGTGATATGGCGGTCAATGCCTGTCTTGTCGAATATAAAAAAAAAGTCTCGAGAGACGATTGGCACCCCGTCATTGTATAATAGTATTTACAGTTGTAATAAATGTTTCTTTTTTCTTAAAACCAGAATCATGGACTTAATCACTTTTTGCATTATTGTCACAGAGATATGTTGAGATGATGACTATTAATAGTACGATCGTTGCTTCTAGGTATTCCGAAACTACCAATTATGGCGCAGTCGAAAAAGCCGTCGAACCAGGAGACACGACCAGGTAAGCACAGTATACAAGTTAACGATACCTACAAAACCATATCCATGTTCAGTCCAGGACTCCAGTTCGAGTAGAACTCTGGACTGAATCGTACTATATAAGTAAAGCAATACGATATTGCTAGATTTACAGTTCCATTTTTTCATACTAGAGGGAGACAAATGGGTAGCAATGAACCGGCCATTGATACCCCAGTAGTGGGGTTGCAAAGGTGATGTCAGTCTTGTCAGTCTTTGAGAAAGATGTAGGCTCCTTTCTCGAAGACCACAATGTGTAATACAGGGTACGGATGGAACTTTAATTTTTGGCGAATAATGCGGTAGTTCCGCAGCAGGTACTAACCCAAGCAGCTCCTGAGAACACTCTGGTTGATATCAGCGGAATAAAATGCGAGGAGACGCAACATCTTTCCGGTCTGCCAGATGATCGATGCGGATGGCTTACAAAAATGTAAAGTGAGAATTAGGGTATATATTATCATGCTCACTTCCAGGAGCGCCCAACGCAGCGAGCGCCAGAAATCAGAAGCCACGACCAAGTAAGCAAATTATAAATACTATACCTGAATTCAATATTTTGTACTTAATCACTCCGAGGTTTCAGTTGATTAAATAGCTTTAATTTACACAACCACAAAACACTTCGAAATATCTAACCATATTACTTAGCTTAAATGCAAAAGTGCTCTTTAAAAGTAAGCATGAGGGTGAATATTCTCTTGGTGTAGATTACCGTAATAATAATAGCGAGAATCTCGCTTCCACGAGCACCAAACGCGGCGAGCGCAGCGCAGTCAGCAAAGATGGCGTTCGAACCGGGCAACCAGAAGCCACGTCCAAGTATGCACGTTATGAATACAATACCTGTTCATATTTTTTGTCCATAATCAGTCCTGATTACAGTCGATTGAATAATTTTTTCTTGCTAATAAAGTCGAGTTAAATATTGTTCATGACGAGAAACTTTTTTTAGACAAAGATATACGTTTATAACTTCACGCTTTTTTCCCATAGGGGTATTCGAAAACCACATCGAACGAGAGAGATCTGTCGGAACCGCAGCAAGTGGAAAGGTTGCTAAGGTCCTGACAGATCTCGCACGGTTCTATCACATTAATTACGCTTTTGTAACATGAACGTCGGTTTAGGGTATTCTTAACCTGACCTTTCTTTAAATTAATATCACCCCTGTTTGATCGTGTTATGAAGTTATCGGTCTTCCTGATCCAATCATTCCATTCACTGCTGTCATAAATATATTTTTAAATAATCTCCCGTAATTCACCCTCTCTCCACATGCTCAAACCAGGTGAGAATTTATTTATATATCCTAGTCACTACACTTTTTATCACTCCAGCACATTCCGTTATTACACTATATCTTGCTTCCATACTTCTTAACTTCATGCTTCTTCCGCTGCTCCCAACTTTCGATTCCATACGTTGACGTTGGTATGAACAGGCAGATAGGCTTTTTTAGACACTTTCAAACTGTTCATAAATCTGGGTAGTGTTCCATTCACCTTATTTCCCGCATTCGCTCTGTTTTCGACATCACTTTCAAACATTCCATGTCTACCTTAAATGTACAAAATCATTCACTTGTTCCACTTTTTCACATGAAATCACGATTTCATAGTAAGTTACATCTTCATCTGTTTCGAAAACCATTACGTTTGTCTTACTTACACTCACTTTTATGCTTATCTACTGCAATGGTCCGTGTAAATTATTAACCATCTCCTGCAATTCATTTATAGAAGGCATTTGTCGGGTAATCCACTCGTTCTTACACCACAATCACTCCCTTTCAAACCTGTCAGACACAGAAATCAACGATAAGGTTGAACAGCCAAGCCAACATAACAGACTTAACACTTTTTTCAATTATTAACTATTCAACGTCGGAATTTTCATTAAGTGATTTCAATACTCGTTCCAGCCCACAGCTCACCCCATGCACAAAGCCAACCACTATTATTTCTTCACTACTTTATCATAGGCTTTTTCCAAAACGACGAATATACAAAATATTTTTAGTCTTTTTGCGCGATTTTTCGGCTATATGTCGCAAAGAAAAGACCTGTAGGCCAATAACGTAACTCTGTGGCTAACAATTATCTGATTTCAATGACTGAAATTGTTACTTTCGCGATTACACTTTCGAAACAATTTTCCGACGACGCTAAGAATTTAGAAGAATTTTTCGGGTATTCCTTTCATCTCTTCTAAACATTCGCTTCACCTTTAATAATCCTGATACGACTGTGGGACGGAAAATTTAATTTTTTAATAATAACTGCGACTACACAGAAAACGCGCCATTACAATTATTTCAAGTGTCCACTATTGTTGTCTCATCTATACCGTCTAACGTCGAACAAGCCGTAGATTTGGACCATGTCCTCGATTACCTATCTAACAATAAAAAGTTGCATATAAATTCGTTCATCCGTTTAAGGCGTGAAGAGGCAACAAATAAAATGCGGAAGTTTATGTAACTGCGTCCGTATATCGTGGATCTTCGAACTATCCGCACGAGCCGCTTTGGTTCACATTCATAATGCGTACGGCTAAGGAATGGAACACATTGCCTGCGAGTGTGTTCACTGTTCATTATAGTCTGAACGCCTTCAAGGCTACATTGAATAGGCTGTTCCTAGGCCGCATCGTCACTTACCAACAGGTGAGATGGCGGTCAAATGCCTGGCTTGACTAACTAAAAAAATCAATACACACGTAGATATATTTTTAGTTCATACAGTAATCATTAAAGTGAAGTTCTCGTTTCCAGATATGTCAAACGCAATCCGGGCAGCTTGGTCGTTGAAAGCGGCGGGCGCGGCGTCAAGCCAGAATATTCGCCCAGGTAAACATATTATTTAATTTTTTATTCGCCTTAGGCTACACAAAATATCAAAGTAGTGAAGCTGACTTTTCTTGATAGCTACTTTAACTGGGATAGGTAAGGTTAGGTTAGATAGCCCCAACCCACATCACAGAGGTAAGGCGATCCAGGGGGCAGAGGTGCTTTGTTTTACGGTGACGCCCTACCCAAGATGATTATTTTATTAATACTGATTTACAATCATCATCATCATTTGACGTGTAAATTCATGTTTATCAAAATAAATGAATTGAAATGAATTGCCAGGGTCCGATTTCCTACTCATTCTTCTCCACTTCGCCCTGTCTTCGGCATCCTCTCGTCATAAGCCGTTGGCTCTCGCATTCGACTCAGCGATGTCATTCCATCGCTTCTTGGGTCGCTTTCTTGGGGTCTTTCCTGATACCGGCAGGTTCAGACACCTATTTCCTACGTATCTCTGAGGCTTACGCTACACGTGTCTAAACCAGCGCAAGCGAGCCTCCTCAATATTATCTGAGATATCTCTCACGCCAAGACTGCCACGGATGTACCCGTTACGGTTTTTGGGGTACAGGCGACTGCCGTGAGTTCCCGCCATTTTGCCCAATTGTACCCTTCCATATGTTGTCTAGATGCAAGGAGTCGATAACATTCCACCTCGACTGAAGATTCCGTAACTCATCTTCTATCTCCTAATTCTGTTAAATTAAGACCTTTCAGTAGTCTCGATAATGCGCGAAAGTTAGAGCGTTGGAGAGATAGAAGTTATGTTGCCTGTGTTGGCGGTGCAGCTGTTGCCGGCAAAGCGCTGCGTACTGGCAGTGGGGAGGTGACGTTTTCTGTGCTAGGTGACGTTTTTGGGTTGGTAATAAGACCGCTTGGACCGGCTGGTATCTCTTTCATCTCGATAGGTTTAAAAGTTGAAATTAAATAACGGACTTCGTCATAATAAGCACGAGCTTGGGTATACTGATTCTCTCCAAAGTATGGAACAGATTCATCGGCATACCGGCCGAGCTTTACGTTATTGGTATTGAATTCAGCCCAGTATTTATCTAGGCTCTCAAGACGAGAATCAATGTATTTCCGTGTTTTACGGCTTGCGGAGTCTTTTTTAAAGTTATGCTTCGTTTGTTTAATGGAATCGAGAATATCAGCCTCACGTTGAAGCAGTTGATCAATGTTGATGAAGGAAATTGGAAATATCTTACTTGGACTGACGAATGCTGCTATAACTCGAACCTCTGACTTCCAACCTGTGATCTGCCAACGCCAAAGGGAACACGTTCAATATGTCGCAAAGTTGCGTAACGTCCCAAAACAAAATTTCAATAAGTCACTGCACCCCACATTTTGTACACTTATTTTTCACTGCATGTATAAAAATGTATTAAAATATCCACCACAAGCGCTCGTGGTGGACATTTTAATATATACATTTAAAGAATGCTAAAATAGAACTATATGAATGCACCGGGCATCGGCTGAGGAGAGCCTGCTACTGTAATTCCACAAGTTGACCAGCTGTTGTGGGCCGAGGAAAATATAATGGTGGCATTGGGCCGGTTCACAGCCGGAGCTCTAGCTGCCCAAACTGTTAGGCAGGCTTGGGAGCAGCTCAGGGAAATAAATATTCAAGCATATTTTAAATAAAGCTATTTATTGAAAATACTTAAAATATCCACCACAAGCGCTCGTGGTGGACATTTTAATATATACATTTAAAGAATGCTAAAATAGAACTATATGACAGCCGGAGCTCTAGCTGCCCAAACTGTTAGGCAGGCTTGGGAGCAGCTCAGGGAAATAAATATTCAAGCATATTTTAAATAAAGCTATTTATTGAAAATACTTATATTATTAAGCTAAAGATTGAATAATATTTTCGGGCACGAACGTTGCACTCTGTAAATGAGTAATCATTAAGCTCTATTAGTTTTAATTTACATTTAATACTTTAGAATGTAACTGAAGACAGGGCGAATTTGAGGAAATCTAGTAGGAAAACGGACCCTGGCATAGGCCGCGGCAGACGCTAAGATGATGATGATTGTAAAAAGATAAAAGCTTAACGTGACATCGTAGTTCCCGATCGGATGGACCAATTTTGCTACTGTTTTTTATTCGTAAGCCAATTTAATATAAATCGTTCGTAGTCTCGCTTCATTAAAACCAGTTTAGCAGTTGGATTTGAGTAACTATGTGTCGGAGGTTTCCGACATCTGACTACGAGGTTAGTACGACACCGATACGGCAAGGCATTGTGCCTATACCCACCATCAGGTTTGTGTGTTGGGTGATAGAATAGAGATGAAAATATAAATAAAAGACCTAGAGTTGCTGCCTGACGCCGTCTCGGAGTTTCGCTAATATAAGGACCGTGTCCTCCTGCGCAGCGGCTATTCTCTCCATTAAAGCAGCCTGTATAGCCTGTGTGTCTCCAATAATGCTGCTGCTGCTTTGTTTTATTTTCAGCTCCTCAATATAAACAACCAAGCCAAGAACCGAGGCAGGCGAGACCGCAGAGGCCATCACATGATACTTGGCATTCTTATTAACTCATGTAGTCCATATTTTTTCAGATACAACTTCAAAAATGCTTCTAGGCGTTAATAAGATAAATTTTTATAGTTGCAGACCATGATGCTGGTCCTCCACGGTGGGCTGTTCTTAAAGAGGAGAGGCATATCGCGGCTGAGGAGAGGATGGCGGCTGCGATGGAGCGGCATGTTGCTGAGCAGGAGCAGCAAGCTGCTGCCATGCATCAACTTGTTGCTTCGCATCAGCAACAGGCTGCTTTAATGGAGCGAATAGCCGCTGCACAGGAGGACACGGTCCTTATATTAGCGGAACTCCGAGACGGCGTCAGGCAACAACAATAGGTCTTTTATTTATATTTTCATCTGTATTTTCATCACCAAACACACAAACCTGATGGTGAGTATCAGCAAAATGCCTTACCGTATGGTTGTCGTACTAACCTCGTGGTCAGATGTCGGAACCTCCGACACGTAGTTACTGAAATATTACTCCAACTGCTGAACTGATTTTAATGAAGCGAGGCTACGAACGATTTCTATTAAATTGGCTTACTTACGAATAAAAAACTGTATCGAAATTGGTGCATCAGTTCGGGAACTACGATGTCACTCAATCTCTTTACAATCATCATCATCTTAGCCTCTGCCGCAGCTTATGCCAGGGTCCGTTTTCCTACTAGATTTCCTCCAATTCGCTCTGTCTTCAGTCAACTTATTAGGGATGAAATGTAAATGAAAACTAATAGAGCTTAATGTTTATTTATTTACAGATCGCAACGTTCGTGCACGAAAATATTATTTTATCTTTAGCTTAAGTATTTTCAATAAATCGGTTTATTTAAAATTTGCTTGAATATTTATTTCTCACTTAGAGCAAGTTACACAGCTAGATATTATTTTATATAATTTTTTTAAGTTATACGCAAGACAAAGAGGCAAGCGGGCTACTTGATGAAAAGTGGTCGCGTGTAATTTCAAGATGTGTAAGAAATGAAATAATGTAATAAAGTAGAGGCACAGTGTTCAAAATTTATAAGCTTGAGCACATCTTTCGCCGAGACGGTGTAGTGCAGACGAGACAGGTAGAGTGCCGTCGTTGCCGGTGGTTGGGCTCGGTTTCTGCAGTGCCGCACAGATTTTGCGAACCGCGACGTGTACTCTTCTTTCTTTGGGCCTTAATGAAGCCCTCTTCCGTGCAGATTGTTTCTAGGTGGAAGTTCTTGTATTGAGATATTTGCGCAGTGTCGATGCGCGGACTGTCTGTGGCACTGCGGGCGCAGGCTGGCGGGCGGTTCGAGGGCTTGCCAGTAGTGGGCGCGGGCTGGGAGGCGAGGCGCGAGCGATGAGTCACACGATGATAAGCGCGTGAGCCCATATCGATACTACATTTAATGCCTATTAAATGTCGGATTATTGCTACATGAGTGCCATCGATGCACCGGATCATCCCAGGAAATTCAATTCTTTCCATAAAACTGAAAAAAAATTAGGTAACACGTATACAGAAAATAAAAACCAATTTACCCAATGTATGTTCGCACATAACTTCCGGGCGGCTGTAATTATTTGACTAATTTTTATTTAATCAGGACAAGGGAAGAATAAAAGTTGTATAATAGGACCACGCTTAGTCCGAATCAACTGACAGTGGTAGAAAATATAAAATGTGGATATGGCAATATCTATTGGATAATCTGTCCTTGTCAGTCATTGTCCATTATTATTTAGGCGATCCGCACACTGGAACGCAGCACCGTACAGTTGTGCGTGACGTGCGTTAGTGCGTGCATAAAGTTATTTGAGCTGTCATCGGTTTCTATGGAAATTACTCAAAGTCGAACGCACTGACAACGCATCCACGCGCGTTCGTACGGATCCGTTGTTTTTTTTCTTTGCAACATTTGACACGGGCTGCGGGCTGCATATACTTTTTTGGCGCTGTACTTTCTACATAAAAAGGCGTCAAATAGGCCGCTGCTGTGAAATAAGGTCTCCAGGATTGTCAAATAGGTATTCCGTTACTCAGTTCTCAAATTATGTTTCGCCTAAATAATATAATTTTATGAAAAGATTATAACAATTTGGAGAATTCGTAAATTTTTTATTGTAAGTATATAAAACAATATAAAACTTACACATATTTCCAAATTTCGCCAAAATGAATGCTGCGCTCCAATGTGCCAATCGCCTCAACAATATTTTTCAAGTCAGTCAAATTATTTGTTATGACTTTTATGAATGACGTTCTAAGACGGATAAAAGACATGGCATTAGTTGCCATACAGAGATTTTAAATTTTTTTTTTAAAGTGATTTGGACTTAGCGTGGTCCTACTATATTTATTTCTTTATTTGGTATGGTAGGACACGGACAGAGTAGTGGTAGGGTAGGCGTCTGACGTTGCACCATGTGAACGAAGAACGCGCCAGACCAGCCAGTTTAATATGTCTATCTATCGCTAAAGTCGCTTTCTGCCGTCGGTCCCACTGTATACGCTTAGATCTTTTAAACTACGCAACGGATTTTAATGCGGATTTCCACAATAGATGCAGTGATTCAATAGAAGGGTAGGACAACAGGCGGACGAAGTCGAATAGTGTATAATAAAGTTACTTAAATAAACCTACCCCTATGGGGTACGGGCGTACTGTGTATGTACTTATGAATATTTTTTAAGATAAATACAGTTACTGTATACTTGCTCCCTTATAACAGCTCCTCTTTAATTAATAGATGAAGGGAATTTTATGTATTTTAAATGGATTTCCTTGGAATTAAGTGCATCGGTAACTGCTAATAAGATAGTAAGCGCCCACAATCCGCTGGTACGATCCACTGGCATTAAAGCTTCAAACTGACAGAACCTGCAAAAAATTATGAGAAAGCTATACTCAGTAGGTTCTTACTTAAAACTGCTTAGGCACGTAATTTGGAAAGAAAATACTTAATTTTAAGTTCATTGCCAACATCAGTTCTTCGGCAAGTGACTAGTAAGTGGGAGCGGAGCTCCTCAAATAGCAGTTGAAAACCATCCTTCGTCAACCGATAGTTGGCAAAAAACTCTTCTTCAGGCAGCTGCAGTGGATCGCTCGTATCGCGCAAGTGGCGTCTTTCCAGCCGAAGAATTCGCCTTCTCCTCTCTTCTTAAGCATGCCCAACAACCTATCACGCGCCATAATATATAGTAGTGGTACTGTGGTAGCTAGTATTTTAGTTCATTATTCATTGTTCATTCTTCTTGCCATTTACACTAACAATCATTATTTAGTTGTTGAATTTTAGTGGTGGTAGATATAGATTTATTTTTTAATTAAGAGCGATCGATTCTACTGTGAACGTAAGTTTGCCTGTTATTGGATTTACATTTAAGTGTTTACTATTTTTCATGTAATATTTAATGTACCAAAAAGTGTAAATCTGTTGGCAAAAAAAAAAAATTATAGTATGCGGTTTAAAGGGAAACCACAACCTGCTTGACAAGCACAAGTGATTAGAAAGATCACTATTTCAATTTACACAAAGACGGAATAAAATCATCTAGAAAAAAAAGTATCTACAGAAGTTTGTCTGTGAGTATAACACATAATATTTTCTTACCTTGCCAACTCAGCTGGTTAACAGTGACCATCACCGGATTCCCAAGCACTCATATTTGGTTAGCACTGGCGTTGTCATGAATTGGCTTTCTCTATCTCTTCGGCGCCACCGTGAACACGGTGGCGTTCACATATAACTTTCGATTGAATCGAAATCTTTCTAGTCCACAAACGCCAAGTGAAATGGCCGCTTATACCCTTTGGTATTCTGTATAACCCTAGGAATAACCTGCCGCCATAGAGAAAAAAAATTATCTACAGAAGCAGAGAGAACATACCGAATTTCAATTCGAGACAAAATGTCACACATCTCTAAAACACACACACTAATGCAAATGCAGGGACGGAACAAGACAGCCCATCTGCAATGTTATATTTTGCTACGAATTTCCACTCGTAATAAATATAAACAAAAACTTGTCCTTATAATTTTATATTATAAAAGGTAAGGTGTCTAGTGAATCAAACCAACATCCTGATACCTACCACCGTCTTTTTGATCTCTCGATCCTACATACCGTGAATCGGCAGTGCTTGCTTTTGGAAAAATAGAGGGTTATGATTTTGACCGGTATCAATGTTTATTTGTTGCCTCATAACTTCTAAACCAAGTAGGTACCTAATTACTTATCGTTAGAAGCGTCTTCATTGTCCGTAGGTTGGCCTATGTGACTTCACAATAAATTGAATATGTTGCCCTCTAAAGGACATAGTCATGAAAATTAAAATTAAAAGGATAGGTACATTAATATATTAAACAGGCAGCATATTCTTTATTTTCACTAAAAATTCAAATAATGATGGTGCACCAGGACAGAAGGGACTTGCATCAACTTATTATCTTGTTCTTCAAAATCTTCACAATACAGCACTTCCAATTTGCCACCCAGACATCACCAAGTCTGGTCTTTATGAAACCTAGAAAAACAAATAAATGTAAATAATCGTAAATACGCGATTAATCCATTAAGTTGTTTTAAAAAATGTTTGAAGATTTAAAATGCCATTTAGGTACATTTTTGGTATGAAACCCTAATACAGATAAAATTGTGGACCACTATTTACAAGATTTGAGTATTAAAATTCTATACAATGAATACTAAATCCGACCCTGTTAGCATCAAAATATTTTCGTACACCGAAATATTGCTCAATTTGCCAATAATTTTCAATTGGTCTTTAATAGCATGTTGTTTTAAGGTAAAGCCTTTCAATTATTGCAAAATCATACTATTACGATGTATAATTTTGTCACAATGTCAAAAATTGATTCCCGATCGCCGCGACTACGAATGTTTACTAACCGATGAAAAGATAACCCAGATTTATTTTCATACTTTGCGCTTTCATATAAATATGCACTAAATTACGCCGTCTTTTAAATGATTTGATTTTAATTTTACTAGAAAATTATAAACTTTACACCGGTGTCTCAAAAGAAACGTCAGGTCGTTGTTAGCTTGAGCAACATGCCGAACGTTCAAAACATTGCGCGCGTCATTTTCATAGGATTTATTTAAATAGACAAAAAAACGGGATAGCAAGATTCATAATCATTGTAGAGTGAGCGAAAAGGGAATATTTGTGATTCAAATCAAATTATTTATTTGTTATTGAAACACATTTTAATAGTAATAGTAATTATATCTACAGTATGGAGACAAAATATTTACAATAAGAAATAAAATTAAACACTTATACTAAAATATTATATATTTAAAAAATCATCCACACCGTTGTCCCGCGGAATGGTGCCCAGAAAGCTAGCTGCGTTGCCTCGTTGGATAGCAATACTTATCCTCTATCCGAGGAACGCGCCAGCTCTCCGGTCACCTGTGGTGTCAATCAGCTTTTTGCTTAAAACTTTAAAAAGCTTTAAAGCATCAGGGCCCCACGGTCCCAACGTCTCAACCCCAAACGGCTGAAATATGAAGTCCTGGGCTAGGCTTTCATATTTCTTACGTTTGAGGTACTCAGCAGCAAAGGCCGCAGCTCCAGCGCTGCGGGCGGTAGAGGTTACATGGGACGGCGCCAGAGTGTCCACGCAAGTAGCGTCCCACACCAGCGCCCTCCCACGTTTCCAAGCAATGAACGTCATGCCGTCAGGCCTCTTGCCATCGCCATGTACTAATTCGGCTCTAATACGGCCGGTACGCTGACGGTGACAAGCGCCCTTCGGATGACGTCATTTATTGCCGTGTGTATTTGTGATTTATGTTTAGTCTGTTATGTCTGTGCCTGCCGCAGCCTTCTGTAGATAAAATTTTATTTCTATGGTAGATAACGGCCGCAGCGTATGTATGTGATCTATGGTACAAAAACCTTTTCGGAATCCGGCTTGCTCGAGAGGCTGGAAGTCATCAAACCTGCGTGCGAGACGATTCGTAATGACTCTCGAAAACAGCTTATACACATGTGTCAGTAGCGATATTGGTCTGAAGTTCTTCAAGAGAGCCTTATCACCTTTCTTAAAGAACAATATCACTATGCTTCTGTGCCATGCATCCGGCGTTTTTCCCTCGAAGATGACGGAATTTAACAGCTTCTGAAGGGTCTTAAGCACAGGTTTGCCACCAGCTTTCAGAAGCTCAGCCATGAAGCCATAACGCGCGTGCGCGAAGCGCACGTGCGGGGAGACCGCGTTTGGGCGGAGCCCACGGACGGTGGTGTTGGGGCGCGGCCCGTTGAAACGGGCCGGTCGTTGGGGTTGGCGCCTTCGTCACCTCCCCCGCGGTCGGGCGCACTGGGTGGTCGCCTGTTTGGCGAGCCCGGCGCGAGACCGGCGTAGGGTGGCTTCCGGGCGCGAACCATCGGGATTGGGGCTGCCACTAGCGTGGCAGGAGCGTCGCCGGAGCCTCGCAGGTGTCGACCTTGTAGAGCGTCTCGTCGTCGTAGGACGTCCTGTGGCTGCCGGGGGTCTTGTCCGGAGGTGGGGGCCGCGGGACAAAGTCGCTCAACGGCCCCCGCGTTGCTGCCCAATTGCAAGCAGCGCTCGGGGCCCGGCGCAGTTAGATGGAACTGGCTGGCGTAGGGACGGAAATGCAGCGCCGGGCAGTCGGTCCGGTGGGGTTGGCCGACGGGGTGCTGTGCGCGCGCCGGCGGTGGGGTTCTTGTCAGGTGGGGCGCCGCGAGCGGTGCTCAGCGGCCGTAGAGTCCGGTGGGAGTGGGGTGCTGAGTCTCAACGCGAAGGGAGTCCTCCTGCACCCGATGTCTCGTTCGGTAGGGCGTCGCCGTTGACGGCGATGAGTCGACGGCGACCCGGCGTCAGTTTAAGGCCGCGCGGCGGCTACGCGGTTCGCGGTACGCGAGTACGCATGCGCGGCGCGGCGGGGTGTAGGGCGCTTTTCAGCGCGGCGTCGTCTCTGGTGGGGGACCGCCACTTCAACGGGATCTCATTGGAGAGCCCGGAGTGACGGTCGGGGTGCGGACGGTACGTCTGGCTCTGGCGCGGCGTAGGCTGATCCTTGTATGTGTCAGGCCGAACGTTTCATTCTTTTATCGTGGATCTTCCAGCTATCCGCACGAGTCGCTTTGGCTCACATTTATAATGCGTACGGCTGAAAAAAGGAACACATTGCCAGCGATTGTCTTCACTGTTCATTATAGTCAGGACGCCTTCAAGGCACGAGTGAATAAGCTGTTCCTAGACCGCATCGTCACTTATCACCAGGCGAGATGGCCGTCAAATGCCTGGCATGTCTAGCTAACATACATACATACATAAAACTCACGCCTGTGTCCCACAGGTGGGGTAGGCAGAGACTATGGACCGCCACTTTGCTCTGTCCGGACACAATGAGCAGTTTTCCAATAGGTATCTAAAGCATTCCTAACCACTCACTAGATGGCGCCCCGACAATTTTGGTAATTGATAATCGCTTGAAATAGGTTCTTAGCAAACAGGATATAAACACTGGGTACGTTGTATTGGATTATATTGTATTTGTCAATAGTTTTCAAACATTTTAGAGGTTGTAATAATAATGGAACATAGTGCCAACTTCTATAAATATTTCTTTTTACACTTTGTTCAACCTTTAACAGTTATGTTTATATTAATAAAATTTTTATTTTTAAGTTTAGTGTTAGTTGGCTGCATAAAATCACTGCCACCATCATACAGATTATAAAAAGATTACCAAAATTGTAGGAGCGCCATCTATTGATGCTTTTTGAAACCAATCGACAATACCTACTGGAAAACTCCTCATTCCCTAGCCTCGCATATATCCACAACTCTTTTCATACATCTTCTTTTATTCTTACCACTTCGGACCCCAGCTTTTTTGAGAACATTACTGATCTGATCAGTGAATGTTTTTTCTGGGTCGTCCTCTAAGGGTCCTCTAAATGTATAACTAAAAAAAATCAAAACACATGTACAAATATTTTTTAGTTTATACAGTAATAATTTAATTGAAGTTCTCGTTTCCAGATAAGTCTAACACAGTCAGGGCAGCGCGGTTGAAAGCGCCTATCGCGGCGCCGAGACAGAAGATTGGCAAAGGTAAACAGTTCTTTTTTATTCGCCTCAGGACACACAAAATATTAAAGTGGTGATGCTGACTTTTCTTACTAGGCTAAGCTGCTTTCGTTAACCGGGTTAGGTAAAGTTAGATAGCCCGAACCCACTTCACACAGAGGTATAGATAGTTCAACTCAGTTGTGCGCGCGGCGCTATGTGTGTGTGCGCTTGTAAATATACAGCTTTCATTTATGTGGCATTGACGCGGCAGACGTCGTCCGAGCAAGACGTGTTCTTATCGCTTTTTCTTACGGGTACAGTCGTTAACAAAAATGTCTAGTTCTTCACGAAGAAAATGTTTAAGGAGTCAGGTAAATATTTGTTAATTTTGAATTTAGATATAAAAGATATCTTTCTCTATTTGTTATATTGTGTACAATAAACTGTTAAATTAATAAATAAATAAATAATAGATATTTATAATAATTCTATTTACGAAAAAATATATCCTTGTTGACGTTAACGTATTATTGTTTTAGACTCGAGAAACCATTGCTAAGGTATACGAATTTCTGAAAAAAGATACGAGAGATATATTGCAACTAGTAAGTGATCCAGTTTGCAGTACAAGTCCAATTTTAATATCGAAATTAAGTGAACATTTAAACAGCGTACGGAAAAGAACAGCAATGGCAGTGGGGGTATCAGAGAGAACAATAACTAATATATTAGCTGAGGAAGAAGAATTCATAATTAACCTTGGTGACAGCAGCGAATCCGAAAATTCATCATTTGATTTTTCAAGTAGCGATTCAGAATAATATGTTTAATACATTAACATTAAATTACAAAATTATTGTTTTTTTTAAGAACCCGTATATTATCAAACACAACAAGTTACAAAGACCTTAAAAACCGAGTTATTCCTTTTTGTTTCAAATTTGATTAAATAACTGTATTTGTATTTTGTACCCGACTGTACCTCTTGTCACGCACACAAAGTCACTGTATATGTACAAGGTTTACCCACACATACCGCCGCGCGCACAACTGAGTTGAAATATCTGTAAGGCGGTTCACGGAGCAGAGGCGCATCGTTTTACGGTGACGCCCTACCCAAAACGAATATTTTATTAATACTGATTTACATGGCGTCTTGGCGCTTATCTCGACCCCTGCCAGGCTCCGCTTTCCTACTCATTCTTCTCCACTGCGCCCAGTCTTCGGCATTCTCTCGTCGTAAGCACGACTATTTTAAATAATTATAAGATACATTAGATATTTAGAAACCAAACTTTTAGTTAATTAGTACTGAATGTACTCAAAGATTAAACATCGTTCAGGAATTTCGTACATTTGTTCTGAAATTACTATAATTTTATTTAGCAATATTATTTATTATTAATTACCATAGTTTTACTTTTAAATAACAATTAAAAATAGACTATAATACCATATAATATAACACATTCGACTCAGCGATGTCAATCCATCGCTTCTTGGGTCACCCACGGGGCCTATTTCCTGACACCGGTAGGTTCAGGGCTTACGCAAGACGTGGCCAAACCAGCGCAGATGAGTCTAATTGATCTTAACTGCGATATCCTTCACGCCAAGGCTGCCACGGATGAACTCGTTACGTACTCGTTCGAGTCGTGTAACTCCGCACCATTTACCGCATTTCGCGCATCTACCGCAGCATTTTCATTCCGATGGCGTGGAGTTTGCGAACGTGATTCGTCAGCGCTGGCCAGGTCTCGCAGACATAGAGCATCACCGGTCTAATTATACTCTTGTATATAAGCCCTTTGAGCTTGACAGTGATTTTAGGGTCACAGTTGACTGCCGTGAGTTCCCGCCATTTGACCCAAGCTGCAGATATTCGGGACTTGACATCGGGGCCGATATCGCCGGACTCGTGCATCACGTATCCGAAGTATTTGGATTTATCTCTTCTGTTGACAGCTTCGTTACCTATACGGATGGTGTCGGCATCCGCGCTGCAACTGGCCATATACTCTGTTTTGGCTATATTCAGCTTCAAACCATCGTTTTCTAGCACATCCTTCCACCCTGGTCTCAAGGTTCTGCCTAAGCTTGCTCACCAGTACAATGTCATCAGCGTACTTCATAAGCCCAGAAGGCATATCCTGAATTTCCGCTGAGAAGGATCGATCACAATGCAAAACAAACAAGCCCTAGCATGAACCATTTTGTAAATATTTCTTTCAGATTTTTCACAGCATAATCATTTTCTTTAAAATGTGTCGAGCAAATGGTGCTGTACTTAGGAGGAATCCAATCTTTTATACCAGTTGCTTCAATCCATTTTTATCTTATGGCTGGTTCTTGAGGAAACCATGATATATGTTAAAAAAGTAATGTACGTCATCAATATTACTACGTACGAGTAAATGACGTGCATCCCTCGCCTGAGAGACGCTGAAATGGTTTGCTTCGAGTTTTCTATTTTGGCCTACACGCCGTCGTAATCGACGCACATTAATTTTGTAGCGATTAACTATTGCGATTTCCTTGGATTATACGTATCCCACCTCTACCCTACCCGTGCCCCTACTGTACACTTACAATACCCTGCATTGCCCCTACCTTTCCCCTATTAAAAATTAACATCAAAATCTTTCCGCAATTGGCAAAAATTTTAAGGAACACACGTACCTACAATTTAGGTATATTTAATCGAAATAAGAATCTCCTCCTTTTTGATGTCAATTCTACTATAAAACGATATACAAAATGATATCGATAAACAAGATGACAATGACATCGATAAGGTCGGTCCATGTGCACAGCACTAGATTAGGCGCAAGTCTTTGAGCGCGGGTAAATATTTTTTTATTAGTTTTTAGATTTACCGGTGAAATGAAATCCCTATTTTTGTTTTAGATGGCTGTTCGCTTCTTGCTTTGCAATTAATTAATGCGCAAGATGGCATATTTTTAAAACTTTAGGCACAGCTTTTTTTGATGCGCACTCCGTTTAATTTCGCAAGAGACTGACGGCACGTTCGCGCCTTTTGGAAGAAAGTAGGCCATTTGCTCATAGTTGTGGCGCGTCTACATCGTCCACTTAGCCCTTCTTACTAGTTTCATTGATTTCAATGGGTATGACCGTGTGATATCCGGCAGAGTAGAATAGCACCAACCACTTACTTAGGAGCTTTATATGGCCGCGTGTAAATAGTAGGCCGAGTAGAATAGCACCATCCCCTAACACTCGCGGGTATCGTACAAGGCGAATAATGTTTTCGAGGCCAATTATCTAGAGACTCCGTTGGCTGGAAAACGCAATTCATTTGTCAAAAAATTATATATCGAAATAATGTGTATTATAACTTATTAGGGCCATCTAACTAAATTATTTATTAGATGATTCCGATTTATTAGAGGCCGAAGTCGAAGGTTTCGCCGAAGGTGCTTTTTTGGCTGAAGGTGGCCAAAGCCGAATCTTCGGTCGGACTAGTACGTGTAAACTTTGTCGGTGGTTATTCGAATTTGTCTGTTGAGAACGTCGGTGGCCGAGCGGTTAGAGTATGCAACTCGTAACCAGAGGTCCCGGGTTCGAATCCCGCTCCAGCCATGTACCAATAACTGTTTTCTAAGTTATGTACATTAGTTGAATACTAACCGATGCTCTTATGGTGAGGGAAAACATCGTGATGAAACCTGCACATTCAGGCGACGGGATGTGTAACCATGATCCAATCTGGTCAAGTTCTCTAGGTAGCAGGGTCATAGAGGTCAGATGGCGGTCGCTCCACTGTAATTACCTGACCTGCTGAATCCAGGATCATGGTCAAGACGGACCCCGGGCCCTCGTGCGCGAGAGCACAACCTGGACATTAACGCCAAGATGATTATTTTATTTTGATCCGAATTTGTCTGTCAGTTAGTATATTCATTTTAGGTATAAGTAGAAAATAAATGCATGTGAAAAACACGGCCTAGTCACATTACTTTCTCAACAGGTGCGGCTAAGACGGTGGGCGCAACGGGCAACCTGAAGATACGTGCAGCTAGGCAGATTATATTTGAAACGATGCCTACAGGAGCACGTCCATTGTCAGTCCAGGATTCTAGGCGGACTGGAAACCTGGTCATGACCGTTTACTAAATAAATAATTGATTAAATGTTATAATATTCAATCATATTTAAATTTTATGTCTGGAGACGGCTAGAGTTTAATAAATAATTTGCCTGAGCTAGGATTACAGCTCTTAATGTAACTTCAATAATTTTATAGACATCTGATAAATCACAAATAAATCACAAAAAATATAACTGTTTTGCATTACAACAAAACAGATATTATGTGTATGAGAAACACACAGCGTTGAATGAAGAAGCTATCTAACAGACTTTGCTTTTTTCCATAATAAATGATGCACACTTACCAATTCAGCCGCTTATTACCTCCTTGGCATTCCTTCCAGCAGTGTGCGCGTTTACTAACTCCATAAACGCGCGCTCAAACTTGTCACAACATGTTTACCTCATAGAAGTCTTCATGGTCCACCAGCAAGAACCTTGCTGCAACGCTGTGTGTTTCTCATACACATAATATCTGTTTTGTTGTAATGCAAAACAGTTATATTATGTTTCTTCGAAACACACAGCGTTGAATGAAGACCTGTTTGGTTACTGCTGGTGAAAGAGGATTGCAGACGCTATGTGATCTGATAAATAAAATAATATATAATTTAAGTGTTTAGTTTAATCTGGAACATATCCAATGAAATACTATAATCTCTTCAAACTGGATAAATTTCTTTGAAATGTTATCCCTCAACTTAACAAAATAATCCTAAAACAAATTTAACTTTAAATAATTTAAAATTTAACAATTTAACTTTTAAGAAATTAAAATCTTAGGGAGATCAGCAACAACCTTGAAACATTAAGATTGTAAAATTATTCTTATGTTAATATAAAATAATCAGAAACAATCAACGATTTAAGCTATCTAAAATAGCTATCTAATGATATCTAAAATATTAATTAAACATGATAGTTAAAATCAAGCTAAGACCACCATAAATTTTAAAATCAGGTTGGCTAAAATAGAGATTAAATCTGAACAAAACTGTTGCTTAATAGGTCCTCCTGGGCAAAAACTGTTTTCCTGTCAACCTGACGGCAGTAAAATTTTTGGAATGTTAGAGCACTCTTCCAGTTTCCTCTACTTAATATTTCATCAAAGGGCCTATTTTCTAGCCAACTCTTTGATGCTACAGCTGCTCTAATACTACCAGGTGGTGCCTCAATGTTAGTCTCTCTAAAGATAGATTTTATCCATCCTGAAATGATTGTTTTTGTTGCTGGCTTAAGTATGCCAGTTACTGATATGAAAAGACTAGTTAAATCAGGACTCTCGCCTCGTCTATTTAGTGCAGATTGTAAGAGAAGTCGAATATGTCTAACCGGACAAAACTTAGGATCTAAATGAACTTTGAGTAACCACCCGGACTGCTTGTAATTGTATCTGTCTTTGACCCAAATTTGGGCCAGAGTGTTATACTTTCCTCCTCTTGAATAATGTTGTCTGCAGAGATATCTAAGAGTGTTAGATCATGCAGACGTCTTCCTGAGGCTAGAAGTAAAATCAATGCTGTTCTCCTTGATATATCAAAAAGTGTATTAGAGCATGTTGATTCTCTTAACCAATCAAATAACAGCTTTGTGTCCCACACAGGTGCCTTCTTGGACTGAGGTTTACTTAGGGAAATCGCTTTCAAGATCTGCTGCACAAAAAAGTTTTTAGATATAGGTTCATCTGATGTGGCACAATAGGTGGAAATGGCCGACTTGTGTAAGAGAATTGTGCTGTAGGCTAGATTATGTTTTAGATATAAATTAGCCAGAAATCTAGCTACATCCTTGCCCTCAGGATGTTTCTGATTAATCTGATGTGAACTACGCCATGATATCCATCTTTCAATTGGAGCCTTGTATGTCGTTAATGTGGATTTTCTCCAACTTGCCTTTAATAGTTCCCTTTCCTCTAAACTCCACTGGGTAAGTTGGTCTGCCCACCCCCAATTCTTCAAGCCAGGAGCTGTAACTTGTCGACTTGTGGGGGAATTCTCCCGGTTGTGAGATCTATGAGGTTCTCTCTGAGATTCTCTATGGGCACCGGCTGCTCCAGAGCTCAAGTCCTCAGGTCGGGCAACCAGGCGCACTGAGTCCAGTGCGGCGCAATCAATATATAAGTTCCCTCTGCCGTGTTCATGTGACTGAGAACCCTGGGTATTAGATTTGGCGGCGGGAACACCCATGCTAGCCGAAAATTCCACCTTCGACTGAATGCATCGCAATACCTTGCCAAGCCATCTTATGAGTCCCAAGTGACGTACTCTCGCACAACGGCCGAGCTTTCGGACGCAAATAGGTCCACGTCTGGGACGCCCCATTTTCGAAACAAGGCCTCCGAGGCCTGGGGCAACATATCATCGTGCACAGAGGACACCGGATCCTATTAGATTTAAGTAGAGTATGTGGTTGTCTTAGGTAAGTTTTTTGAAATACCGATTTGTTAGCTTAATGAGAAGAGGTGCAATGTACAAGTATTGTTTATAATATAGATTGCAGGCCATCCGCTAAATTAATCAGTCAGTCACTAGCCTTGGCGTTTCACTATCCTTCCAGAAAGAACGTTTTCCGCTCGTACGATTCGGATGTGGAATGAGCTCCCAGCCACAGTGTTTCCTTTGGACTGTCATGGGCTCGTTCAAGAAGTATATTAGAGGTTTCCTCAGGGAAGTGCAACGCATTGTTGAATCCCCTAGTGTTGCTGATGTCCATAGGCGGCGGTTACCACTTTTTATCAGGTGGCCCGCTTGCCTGTTAGACTTTTTAATGGAAAACGTAAATTTTTCCTTGTTCTCGAGCATGTCGAAGACGTTTTCTTTAAAGTTGGGTTTTTTATCTCAACCGTGTTCTAGCCGAACTGATACAGACGCTAAATAAAAATGGGTAAAATCCCGGGCGCGGTCACAAGGACCTGACTTGGTATTATTACGGTTTCTAGTTATGTTTAAATAAAAATACTGCACTTGCGGCACTAACGTATATAAAAATCATATCCGATTTTTAATTCACTTGTCAAATATCGTCGTGACCTCGCCCAGCCACATATGCAAAGACATAAATCGATGCACATAGAAGTTAAATTTCTAAAATCTGCTATTATTATTATCCTAGACTGTTGTGCACAGGTATTGAAACGACCGACT
Organism: Blastobasis lacticolella; assembly: GCA_905147135.1. Classification (NCBI taxonomy): domain Eukaryota; kingdom Metazoa; phylum Arthropoda; class Insecta; order Lepidoptera; family Blastobasidae; genus Blastobasis; species Blastobasis lacticolella. Next base: position 23,864,387 of record LR990041.1, read on the forward strand.
TCTTCTAAATCTAAATCTGTTTCCCGTTTTATATTTTTATGGATTTCGATAACACATTTTGACTATAAAATCAGTTATAGCACATTTGCTGTAAAATTGTACCACTTTCGGGGTATACCTTTTTTATGTACCTTCCAGTGTATGGTTTCGTTCGATTCAACTAATTTTAAATATTATTTAAATACCTTTTACAAAAATTTGTCCAGATATACAAAAATATAGGAAAGTTATTACGCTATTAACTGAGCCAACGTATGCAACACATACATTTAAGAGAGGTAGGGCATAGCGGGGTATCCCGTTCGAATTGGAGCCGCCCGACTGGGGAAGTACCTCCACCTTACAGAATATCGCAGCTAAATAATACTCTTTTAAATAGTATTGTATTTCTGCCGGTGAGTAAGGTTTCCAGTGCTCCATGGGGTGGGGATTTGGGGAACCGTGGCTTTGGCAGTGGAGTGGCATTTGCTTTTTGCTGCCAGAGCAACGTGTTATAGAGGTGGGCAACGCATTAGCGATACTCTTGGTGTTGCTAATGTCTATAGGCAGTGGTGACCACTTTCCATCAGGTGGCCCGCTTGCCTGTTTGCCTACCGTATGACATAAAAAAAAAAAGAAAAAAAGTCTGGATTTTGAAAACATGTGACTTTTACCTTGCACTGAACTTAGTTGACTCCTTAATTGTTACCTTAAGATGCCCCCTAAGCATTTAGGCGTCACAATATCGGTGTCATAAAGTTAGCGAGTTCATTTTTCACCTAAGGTTGGTGACTGGTGTAATGCTTTTCTTGTTTGGAATATTTGAAATTAACTTAGGCGTCGCCTAAAGCTCAGTTCAGTCGGGCATTAGAAACTGACTGACTTACCTGACGCAACAGTATAAAGATAAATATATTTTCAGACAGTTTCAAGAGTGCTGATTATATAATGCATTGCGCACGTAGGATGTTTGTCGTTACTTTGAAGGAAGTTTGTTAAGTAATCACGTTTTCATATCGTAGAAAGCCATTAAGTGCTTACTGGTTAAATATAGCTCCGTTTATGAGAATACTATCGTATTAACATACTTGCAGTTTAATACATAACGTGCCATAAATCAGTACGTAACGTAACTCGGATTCCTCCAGTCGACGTCGTCCATTTCCTAACTTTTCCATTTCAATGTCGCCTACTTGCCAGTTTCTTTCCTAACTTGATTACTTCCGAATTCAACCATTCCGAAATTCGTTAACTTCCAATACAACAGTTTGCCTCAGGTCATACTGTAGCGGGGCCGTGTGTTTCTACAACTTACCTTGTATCGTCGTTTCCATGAGAAGATGATATGTCTTCCGGGGGCGCTGTTTTTATGTGAGTGACGCTGCATACCTATATGTTTTTTGAGCGCCAAAACTGGCGCACGTTACACGCAGTTATGCCGTTATGCGCTACAACTAGTGTTTATTGAGCGCCGCAGCAGTGGAATTTTTCCGTGTTATTGTCAACCTAACCTCAAAACATACATTTCCGACTACCATTTAGGAATTGTGTACTATGCCTAAGAAATTTATATGTTTCCTAGGAAATGTGAACCTTCGACAAATCATTTTACACATTTCCTAAATTGTATGATTATAGAGTAGAGCAAGTGAAAAATATTGTGTATCTGGAAACGAGAATTGGGAATCGCGACGGTGATATTGAAAGGAGAGTGTCAGCAGGAAACAAAGTAGACCATGTTTTGTACGCGGTGGTGAGTAGTTAAGCGGTTTGAAAAAAGGCATTCATGGCTATAATTTACAATAGCATGCTGGTGGAAGCGCTTATGTATGAAAGTTAATGTTGTGTATGGCGCACGAATGCAATTAAATATAATAAATGCAGTGGAAATGCGTTCCCTATGGAGTATTACCCTACATGGTAGAATAAGGTATTGTGTGATGAGATGTAGTAACTAAGATCGAAAGAGGTATACTGATATGGTTTGGACATGTGGAGAGGATGGGCAACAGACTGTTTACGAAAGATATCTAATCTATCATACGAATTTGAATCAAAGCGTCGGCAGAGGGCATTAGAGAAGAACGTATTACTGATAATAACTACAAATGACCTACACCAAAAAGGGTAGATCAGGAGTAACTGTAGCCGAGTGGTGTCCAGCAGAGATGAATTGCACCAACCTGTTCGATAAACGGGTGTCGATTTCAATAATGACTTAGTGGCAAACCAGCACGACATCCGTGGACATGGCAATGCGAAAATGTATTGACTTCTCTGAGTCACATGCTAACGGATCACAACGTAAGGACATTGAAGATCGGGTGAAGTAGAAAAGAAGAAGCAGGAAAGCGGATTCTGACGAAGTAAAAACTGGTCAAGTGTGAGTTGGACTCGCGCATCTCCGGAAAGTCTTGGTTTCGAAATAATAGTCTGAGGAATCACTTCTTGCACTGGCATCAAAATCTTGTTGCATACTAAGAATTATTTGTGTTCATCACACGGAGTATTACGAAATCGTGTTCACCTCGCACTTAGCTGGCATTTGTTATATTTTTTTTTAAACACTGCGTGCTTCAACCCGCTTGCTAAGAGTGAAGATTCTGGCAAATACATTATCTATTATGGAGAAGACTCATGTCCATCACTAAGATCATTTAGGTTTTTATGGTACACTATGTCAAAATGTCCACGGTATCATAACCTCAACTGTGTCAGAACATCCACTTTATTAAAATATCCACTAAATCAGACCGTCCACCTTAACAAAATGTCCACTGCATCAAAATGTCCGCTGTATCAGCACGTCCACATTATCTAAATGTATCAGAACACACACCAGAAATTGTAACCGTATGTCCACTGAAACAAAAAGTCGGGATAATCTCCAAAATGCTTTCAATTTTGACATATGTCACCCGAAATATTTCACACGATCGACGCATAATAGGTTACAGACCAGTACAGGAGATGTCCTGTGCCGCTTTGACTCGCTATTGTTCCAACTTGCACGATCCCCGGTCTCCTGCTTATGCCGAGAGCACTTTCGCTACCTAGGAGACGACCATGACCGTGCGCTGCGATTGGCTTCGGACAACATTCTGTCGGCCCCGTTCACGCGTTCCGGGTCTACGACTCGTTTACGGTAAGGGCAACTCGCTTGTGGAATTATCTGCCGAGAGAGATCCGACAGTCTGAGTCATTGTCTAGTTTTAAGTCAAAACTTCGTAAATGCCTTTTAGCGAAAGATTTGTGAAACTTTATTTTAGTATACCTACATAAGTACGATTATTTGATGTTTTTGGCTGTTTGTTGGTGTTTAGATAAATGCACAACGCATTCTCTTGTATCCTGTGGCTCAACACTACCTGCTGTAATATTCCTGTCTCAATTTCTGTAAAGGTTGCCTGGAAGAGATTACTTGTAGCGATAAGGCCGCCTTTGCTCATATGTGTTCCTTGTTACTGTAACTGATTGATAGTGTTATGTTTTGTAAGCAATAAAGTGTTTATCTATCTATCTATCTTGTAAACGAGTCTCTAGCCCTCGAGCGATTCCAGCTTATCGCTTGACGTAAGTGGTCTAGTCTGGATTATGTGTTTCGTATAATACAATCCACGTAAGTGGTTTCGTCTGGCTCTCGCTACCGCTCGTGTGGTGGCACGTTCTGCATCCCAATACGCAGCGTGATCACGCTTGCCGCTTTCAACCAGCAACCGGGCAGCGCCCACAGAGCAGAAAAAAAATTGAGAGTGGACTTTTTGGTAAAGTAGGTGTTCAGTAGATTGGACGTTTCAGAAGAATGGACATTTTGGTCAAGTGGACACATTAAGGTGGACGTTGTAATAAAATGGACAATTTTGACACAGTGGACTATATGTACATGTATTGGCTGCTGACGTGATGACTACAGGAAGGGCTAATTACAGGTGTGTGCAGTTTTTTCGACCAGGCTTCAGCAGTCAAGGAGGAGATGGAAATTATGGCAGGTGAGACAGCGAACCAGATAGCATGCCCGAGTACTTAGCAGATTAATTGACATAAACACAGGAATTTAAATACATAAAAGACAGATAAGACATAAGTCGCAACTTCTTAGATAGCCTTTCTACGGTAGGTTTAGAAATTGAAACAGCTTTTATGACAATGATGATAATATATAGCAGTATATTGACAACAAACATTGCAAAATTCATACCGCTTGCATTCTGTGAATTGTTGAGTGTGCTAGGCAGGGCAGAGGCGACGATCGCGGAACAATATGCATAATGATCAGTCTGATAAATAATAAAACACTTGACCCCATGTAGTTTGTCACATACGAGTATAATGCCCTCGTCAATCACTTGGTACATAAGATATACATTATTTATATTAATGGGCTCTTCATCATCATCATCATCATCATCATCAGTAAATGACAGGCCACTGCTGAACTTGAGCCTTCTCCAGCGGGCTCTATGATAACTGCAGTAATGATAGTGAGATTTCTGCTTCCAGAACCACGAGAAATAATCAACGTGGGGCAGTATTTGAAGAAGTTTGTGGCTAATGAGCCAAAAAAGAAGACTGAAATTTTCGAGAACCTGTCGCTGAGTGACTTTGACGCTACCATCGAGCTCAATGGTAAGGCGCCGTTTAGTCATGTGTCATAAACCATCACACTCTCCGTCACTGGGACAGACATCCAAGTCATCTAAATGCACGGGTATCGCAGGCCCTTTCACTGCGCAGCCTTTGCATTACAACTTAGGATTCTTCAAAAAGAGTGTCTACCTAATCTGATAAAGAAACCGCAAATAAAATCTAGACATGCATAAACGTATCTAAACGGTATTATAATATCCATGACTAGGTCAGGCTTCTAATCGAAATGTAAACCAGTCTCGAGGAAATTTATTCTCATTCGCTCAGATTTACAATAACAAAATTTTTGCTTCTAGATTTCGGAAAGCTCGCAGAAAGGAAAGCTGGCGCGGCGTCAAACCAGAATACAACAGGTAGACGAACCATAGCTGATGGTGTGGTGTTCACTAGAGTAGATTAATTCACCAATCTTATCCATTGATAGGCGTCGTTAGGTCGAGAAGTTCACTGCATGACTGTAAAAATTACCGTGGCTTTGGTATTTTCAGCGTTGTCAAAAATGTATACTTATTTATAATGTATGTGGAAGTGTTGATTGAAAAAGTGGTAAATGATACTGATGAGTATGAATTCTCATACTCATCAGTATCATTTACTTGCAAGTTCATATTTGATGCAAGGCCAAAAAATATATATCACACTCATTGATTTGAGAAAAGCCATATGATAGAGTTCTGAAGAACTAATTTTGGTCAGCTTTGTCTGGTACGATCGCTGAAATCTCTTAATGAGGAACTGGAAAAGCGCCCTAACAGGACAGTGCCTAAATCGCGCAGGATACCATATTGACGCGGACGATAATGAGGTGGCTAGGCGGGCATTTGTTTACAAATAGTACAATAATCTTTCTGTCTTTACTATAGAAACCAAGAAAAGGGTTTACGTGGTCAGCAACGCGTGGGTGATGCCCCTAGTATTGCAAACGTCCATAGGCTGCGGTAACCGCTTAGTGCTTACCATCATGCAGGCCGCAAGCTTGTATGCTACCTTACCTAAAAAAATATTTTTGAAAAATACTCCAAATGTTCATTCAGAGTCAAAGTTTAAAGGAGATATTTTGAAGAAATGTCAGTACTTTAATGCTGCCTGAACCATCTAGCTCTGTGGAGAGATGTAGCATATATATGCACTTTTACCACCTATATCACGCGGTGTGTTCTGAGAAGTTGTTCATTTGAGAATGAGTGTTAATCCACTGTCAAATGCTATATGTATGCCGATGACCAAGTGTTATTGGCATTGTCAGCAAAGGAGTTGGAGTAGATGGTATTAATATTAATATTTAACATATTAAATATTAAGAGGAAGGTATGAAAATGAATGTAAGTAAGATGAAACCAAGGTAGTGTTGCAAATGTTCTTAGGCTGCAGTAAATGCTTACCATCAGGCAGGCCGCATGCTTGTATGTTGTTGTTAAATGTTCTTTCCTGTAATTTTGTGTGCAATAAAGAGTTAATCTATCTATCTATCTATCTATCTTAGTGAGAAAAAGATTTTTGACAAATACTCCAAAGATTTTTGAAAAATGTCCATTCTGAGTCAAAGTTTAAAGGAGATATTTTGAGGAAAGGTACTGACCTTTCCTCAAAATATCTCCTTTAAACTTTCAGGCAACAGCTAAGTACTGACTTACCTGCTGCCTGAACCATCAACTTACCACCACGCGGAGTGTTCTGAGTAGTTGTTTAAATAAGACCTGCTGTAGAGTTTCACCATTGTACTATCCACCATAAATTAATCGTGTCATCTGCATGAATGGCGGTCAATTACAGTTCTTCTTTCAAAAAATTTCCAGCCGCCATTATATGGAATGAACTTCCTGCAGCGGTATTAATAAGTCTATGTGACATTGCAGCGTTTAAGAAACCAGTCTATACCTTTAGGTGACTTTCTTGCTCATGGCTTCCTGTTATCCCTTCCTTCCCTAGATCACTAACCTTATTTTTCGACGATTAATACTGACCTTCGTCGTTTTGACTACGGTATTTAATAAAGGGGTTAAAAGGTTTCATTAAAACAAAATGTACATAAAATATAGTTTGTATTAGTAATGAAGAGTATTTATGTTATTCCTTATATTTACATAACTAATTATGAAATAAAAAAATTATGTCAAATTATTAATCAAACAGCTTAATGAATGAGATCATAGTTTTCATGCCAAATCAACAATTGTAAGATTTTAAAGTTCATACCTAATATCATTTATAATGTTATAAGGATAAAAAAATCTTTAAATGTAAAAAATAATGAATGTAATAATCTACTAACATAAACATTTTTGTTAAAATCCAAAACTTAATACATCTGTGACACACGTCAAGTTTGTGTTTCCAGCACTATTTATTGCACTTGGTGCAATATGGGAATTTCCACAAAATGTAAAGTCAAATAAAGTTATTTTATGGTAAATGATTAGGTTTCATTGCTGCAGATAATGTAAATAGGCCAATAAGGGCTCTTATTTCATTATACATCCATTGGTCCTTGAGAATTCTTGAGGTTTTATTTCTATCTCTGCATTGTGGTCTTCTTTCTCGCTTCCTGATGTATTTTCGCAATTGCAATAATAACTGAGAAATTGTATCTAAAACAATAACTGATAAATAGCGTTGAAAATAAATAAAATATATCAACAACAGAAATAAGAATGCAAAAACACACAATTGAAATACTAAAAAAATCACGTAATTACTTAAATTCATCGATGCGACGAGCCATAGTTGCTGGAATAGCGCTCACGGGCTTCCCTACACTTAAAACACTCTCATGAGGCCCTAAGGCAACCGGTCGACTGAGATTAGACATTGTATGGAAGAAGTGCGATCGCATGCGGAAGATTTTACGCGATTTTCAAAAGTCCGCGTCGTCGAATCGAAGAAGGTTCGTAATCTATGCAATAGGAAAATTATATTAAGAAAGACAAAACAACTGACGTCCTATCGTGGTCAATTTTATCGTTGTCTTGCTCAATTCTTATGCTATTAACACACTTTAGATTCTATACGAAAATAAAAGCGTCTTATATTTCAAGAAGTACGCAATGCAGCGAATGCAACGAGCGCAGTGAACACTACGGGCGCAGCGAATGCAATGCAGTCAGCAAAGGCGGCGGGAGCGGCATCGAATAAGAAAATAAATCCAAGTAGGCATATTATACATACTGTGTTAGAACATCATAATCATTATCCTCACCACACCTTTTTATCCAGATTCGTTCGTGTTTGGAATATAGTTTTAACCTTTGGGAGGAATCTGCTAAATACTAGCTAGCTTTAGCAGATTTAGATTCCATTAAATCTCCAAAGCCTCGAACATCTAGTTGGTTTTTTACAGAGTACATTTCGGCAAGTGTGCGTTGACACTTTAACTGATACCTCCCTCCCCCTTCTATATTCGAGGCACTAGATAAGGGTTGGGTTTCCATGCATGTGGTCGATATTCCACCTATTCGCACTAAACGATTCGCTTCTACATTTAGAATGCGAACAGCCAAGGAGTGGAGTTATTTGCTTGTGGGTCTGATCCCCGAGTAATATAAAGTAGGCCTTATAAGGCAAGAGTGAATAGGCACTCTCTAGGTAAACATGCTACACCATAGTCCGCATCTTCACTCACTGATATGTAAAATGGCTTAAGCGAACTAACAGGAAAAAAGTATTATGTCGTCCGATCAGCTACAGCCGGACCACGTAGCCAGAGTACTATAGTATTACTATAATTCAAACGTATTGAAGTAATTTGTAAACAGACTAGGATGGCAGTCTGGTAATGTATTATTAATCTTTTAAAGTCTTAAATTGCCTCCTCCAATACAGTAAACAGAAACCAATCACCAAAGACTTCGGGCGCGTCGGCAATGCAGCACACGGGATCAGGTAGTCATATTACTAATACCATAGCAGTATAATATCTAATGTCTATGATCAGTCCAGGATTTCAGTCGAATTAGGCCCCTGGTAAGAACCCCTTACTAGATCAAAGCAAACTAGAGTAGATGCTCTTATTCCATAGCTAGAGATTAACTATGATAACTATAGCAAGATGATATAAAGTGGCCGTGAGGTTTCCGGCAGCGTACAATGTAGTCCATACTCCAATTCTGACTAGCATGTAATTGTCGAGCTAGTCTTGTCCAATTCAAACCCGTTACTCCAATTCCCCGTTCGTCTAGTCGATTTCCGTTCGTCCATTTTCCGATGTCATAGAGTAAACCAGAAAATAGACAGCAGCAATTTCTGCTGCCCAACTCGCCTGCCAAGCATGAAGATTATGTTATGTTATCAGTTTTACAATGTGTAATTTGATATTATTTTTCTGTTATTAGAAAATTTTAAATATTATTTTGATCTCCTTTATAGATTTAAGTATTTAACTGTAGAACGAGATTATTATCTAGATCGAGACTATTTGTGGGCTGTTGATGTGATGTAATAGCAATATTCCTGGTTTTAGGTATACTCAACGCCTCGATCGCAGCGCAGTTGGCAAAGGCACTTTCAGGTAGAAAAACTTCGAAATAATAAAAACTATAGCTAAAATAAACATATTGTCACGAGGGTGCTAATCAGCTTTCGAGACTGTGTTCCGCTGGGGACTCTGGAACAGTAACAACAGGTGAGATGGCGGTCAAATGCCTGTCTAGCTAAATATTGCAAAAAAAAATCTTGGTTGACGATTGGCACCCTGTCACTGTATTTACAGTTGTAATAAATAATTCTTTTTTTATTGAAACCAGAATCATGGACTTCATAATTTTTTGTATTATTGTAACAGAGAGATGTTGAGATGATGACTATTAATAGTACGATCGTCGCTTCTAGGTATTCCGAAATTCCCGATCATGGCGCAGTCAGGAAAGCCGTCGAACCAGAAAAAACGTCCAGGTAAGCACATTATACAAGTTAACGATACCTACAAATTCATATCCATGAGTCCAGGACTCCAGATCGAGTAGAACGCTGGACTAGTTCGTACTACATAAGTTAAACAATACGATATCTCTAGCTTCACATTTCCAGATGACCCTTTAAATTTTTGGGCACCTTGTTGTATTCATAGTTTTTTGCCCAATGGGGTTGCAAAGGTAATGGCAGTCTTTTAGAAATTTTTAGGCTACTACTTTCTTGAAGACTTCAATGTGTAATACAGGGAATGGATGGAACTTTAATTCTTGGCGGGTAATGCGGTAGTTAAACTCGCAGCATGTACTACCCCAAGCAGCTCCTGAGAACACACGTGATATAAGCGGAATAAAAAGCGCGGAGACGCAACATCTTTCTGCAGTACCACATGATCGATGTGGCTGGTTTCCAAAAGTGTAAAGTAAGAATCAGTGTATATATTATCTTGCTCACTTTCAGGAGTGCCGAACGCAGCGAGCGCGAGAAACCAGAAGCCAAGTACGCAAATAATTAATACTTTACTTGAACACGTTATTTTGTCCTCAATCACTCCAAAGTTTCAATCGATTGAATAGGTTTAATTTACACAACCACAAGACACTTCCTACTCTAAGCATATTTCTTAGCTTAAATGCAGAAGTGCGTTTGCGTCTCTTTAAAAGTATGCATGAGGGTGAATATTCTCTTGGCTTACATTAATCACAGCCCATAACAGTCCACTGCAGGTCTAAGGGCCTCTCCCATGAAAACGGAGGTTATTGCCATAATCTCCATGCTTGGCCGGCGGGTTGGAGATCGCAGTGTTATAAATATAAAAAACATAAAAACTCAAAGGCTAATTTAAAAAAATCAAGTAATTACTAACTTTCGTCTAAGCGACGAGCTATGGCTGCTGGAATAGAGCTCAGGGGCCCACAATATTTAAAACACTCTTATTAGGCGCGAAAGCAACCGGTCGACTGAGATAAGGCAATGTATGGAAGTAGTGCGATCGCGTGCGCAGGATTTTATGCGATTTTTAAAAGTCCGCTTCGTCGAATCGACGATGGTTCGTAATCTGGGGTTAAGTATAATAATACCCCAGGAAGGTACCAGCCAAGCTGGAGAATCATTACCCGAGCAAAGCTCAAGCTGTCCCATGGATTCTGGGTGGTCAAAACCTTGCAATCTCAAGAAGTTACAGAAGGAGGGAAAAAGTAGACACCGACGTAACAGTTGTTCCACTCAAGCATGTTCCACAGGGCAAGTTCATCGTCTACCAGCAATATTTGGGCAGACTCAACAAAGCATCAACAGATACACAAAAAATGGAAATACAATGGGTTCATATTCAAAACACAAACAAAAAACGGCAGCACACTAGCCCCGAATCTCATAGATCACAGAAGCTTAACAAACATGACTCCTACTGGCTATCTCAACCGACGATGACACCAACCTCTAACAGTTTCGCCCTTCTGCAAGATAAACCTGATTTACTGGAACTTAAAACGAACACAAATGTACCACCAGATAAACTAAGTAAACCGCCTCCAATTTTCGTTGACAGAATAAGCAATATACAACCGCTAATAGAACTATTGGAAACCCATGCACACAACAACTATGAATTAAAAATCCGCAGAAATGAACAGGTAAGATTCAACCGAAAACTTCAGAAATATACACCACAGTTGTTAAAGAGTTGGAAAACAAAATAACTGAATTTTACCCATTCAAACCAAAGCAGGACAGGACATTCAAAGTAGTTCTAAAACATATGCATCCTTCCGCAAAAAAGATGAGATAAAAGAGGCTTTAGCAGAGGTGGATCATGTATGTACCAATACATGGAATATGAAACAACATATAACTAAAAACCACTCCCAATGTTTACAGTAGAAATATAAAAAAATATATATAAGTCCATATATGACATAAAATATCTACTCTATTGTAAAGTAGCATTTGAACCCCCAAGGCCAAAGCGAGAAATTCCTCAATGCGGAAAATATCTTCAATATGGGCAATAATGGGCATTCGAAAGCTTATTGTAGGAGAAATCCTAAATGCATAAAGTGTGCAGGCTATCACTTGTCAGCTGATTGCTCCCGAAAAACAAGATCAGAGAGTGTTAAGTGCGTACTGTGTGAAGGTAACTATCCAGCCAATTCTAAGGGCTGCGAAGTCTACAGGGAACTTCAAAAAGTTAAATTCCCATCACAACCTGATAAATGTAGGAGTCTGGAAAGAACAAAGGAAACATTTAATGAAACATCAACAGCGGGCCCAATATATGCTGAAAAAATGCAAATGGACTGTCGAAACATACCTTTGAGGTTCAAAAATATATGCAAATTAATAATATTGACATAATGTTAATCTCAGAGACGCACTTTACAAGGAAGAATCATTTTAATATAGCAGGACATATGTTATATCCATCTAGGAAGTGCAACTTTAATGAAGAACAACATTAGACACCACTTCCTAAATCATTACTGCACCGAACAAATCCGGTTATGAATATAGTAATAAAAGACTGGTCTGGGTCTGTGACTATATCAGCTGTTTATAGTCCACCAAAACACCAGGTAAAGCAAGACGATAATGAAGAGTACTTTGCAACCTTATGGCCTAGGTTCATTGCCGGCGGCGACTTTAATGCTAAACACACGTTCTGGGGCTCTCGGATGCATGTGCCTGCAACAGTGCAGATCCCTACCTGTGCGCATAGGCGAAGATGAAGCCAAGTGCACAGATCAGACCAGATACCTGGGATCGGTACTTAGCTCAACCGGGGACATCAATAGTGTCGTCAAAGCCCGGATATCCGCGGCTTGGGCAAAATGGCGGGCGGTAACAGGTGTCATTTGTGACCCCAAAATGTCGATGAAACTGAAGAGACAGGTCTAAGCGAGGTGGGCCAAGAGTAGTAGGAAGGACCCTGGGCCCTCGCGTGCCGCGCGGGGGGGGGGGGGGGGACGCAACTGGGACATAACGCAAAGATGATGATGATGAATTCACCCTCTCTCCATAGGCCCAAACCAGCTTAGCTTTTTTAAAACAGTAAAAGATATCTGTACGTTGTATTTACAAAAATATAATTTAGGGCGATGAAGAAATATTAATAGAATAAGATTTTTTTTACTTTTTTATTTCTGTTTGTTTATACACGCTAATCTTCGGAACTACAGGACGGATTTGAATGAAACTTTTTTATTGCCTGAGCAACATATAGGGAATAATTGATTTTGGAAATTGGAACACCTGACGCAGAACCATAATAGACCAGCGAAACTATAAGAAATTATAACACTTTGGAGTGGGATGGCGCGGGCGGAATATAAGGCTTGGTCCTTGTGACTCGATCCAAAATACCGTGCTCACAAGTTGTATTGAGCTGCTAAGTCAACGGAAGATTACGCCTCCCGTTGTGTATTTTATCGCTTGGACAACGGTGTTTACTCTGAGGAACTGTTTAACGTTATGCCTGCAGCTACATTCTATCATCGCACCACTCGCCATCGACAAGGAGTTCATCCTCACACTTTGAAGCCAAATTAGTTACGAACTGTGTGGTTCCAAAGGAACTTTCTCCTACACTCACTAAGGTTGTGACTTGTGATTTCGCTGAAGAGGTTTTCCCTAAAGGGAAACGGTTTTTACGGGTTCGGCAGCGCGTAGGTGATTGGGCATGGTATTACAAACGTCGATAGGCTGCAGTAACTGTTTACCATCAGGCCTGTTCTCAGATTACTATTATATTAGCGACATTTGTGCTTCCAGATGTGGCTAAAGCAGCTAGGAGAGCAAAGGCGGCAAAGAAGGCGGCCGCAGCGTCCAAAAAGGGTGCAAGTCCAGGTAGATATTAATTTATTTATTTACAAATCCATTATAATTATAATACTTTTATACAGGATTACCTTATCCTCTGGACAAAATAATATACTAAATAATAATGAGTAGGAGTGCTATTCAAAAATAGCTCTTTCTTTAATTAGCCAAAATAAAACAAAAACTACTTGGAACCAAATACAACATACATACTGTACAGCATTAAGTTCGGATAATATCCAATAGATGGCGATGTAGACGTTTGCGTTGTTATTCTACATCGCGGGAGCAAGTTCGCTATCGAAAAGATATAGGGTTTTAGAGAGATTTGTATATTAACCTAATTTTGAGGAGTAAACTGTTAAGCATTTTGACTAGTTTTACTTGCATCAGCACCCTTGGTGGTTGGACCCCTTAAATGGTGTGAGGGTTTTTCATGGTCCTTCGAACCGGGATGATGGTTGCTTTTTGGTAATCTCGTAACGGGATTACACCCCATCGCACTAGTAGGGGCAGTGGATCGCTGTTCGGTGCGCAACGCAGTGGTCTAGGTCAGGAGTGTTCTGACCAGGCTGCAACCAGAGCAATTGGTGGCTCTGTGAGGAAGCACTGCATCTACGTGTGGTGGTGGAGGACGAGCAACTAGGAGTCTCTTTAAATGATTGTCTCATGGTTGGACCTACTCTGCAAATGGATCTTCGACATATTACAATGAGGTGGAGGAGAAATCCGATTGTGTTGGTAGCTGATATAATTAAAATGTATCGGCAAATAAAAGTAGACGATGACGATGCTAATTACCAATGCATTTTATGGCGAGAGGATCCTAGTAAAGACTTAGTGGACTACAAGATGGTAAGAGTTACCTTTGGAACGTCATGTGTGCCTTTTCTAGCTGTCAGGTGTCTTATGCAGGCAGCTGTCGAGGAAGGTCATAACTACCCCATGGCTGCTAAACGTACCATAACAGACTTTTATTTGGACGATTTATTAACTGGATGTGAAACGGTGGAAGAAGGGTTAAAGATTTATTCTGAGATGAATGAAATGTTGATGAACGCTGGATTCGAACTTCAAAAATGGTCAAGTAATGATAGTAAGTTGATGAAAAAACTTAATGAAGAAAAAACTGAAGAGGTACCTGAAAAGGGAAAGAAGTTAAAAATGGATAAAATATTCAAGATATTGGGACTTACCTGGAATAGATGTGAAGACTCGTACCAATACACGGTGGATCTCTCTGAGCAGAAACAATCTGTAACTAAAAGAAAAGTTATAGCTGATATTGCTCGTTTATTCGACCCGTTGGGGTGGGTCGCACCTACGGTTATAATAGCAAAGATGATGATCCAAAAGCTTTGGTTATGTGGAATAGACTGGGATGATGTAGTACCTAGTTGTTTAGAAAAAGAATGGGAAACTTACCGAGCGGAGTTAAAGATGCTGGAACTGGTACAGATACCGCGCTATCTTGGTTGTAGATCGGATGATGAAAAAGTAGAGTTGCACGGATTTTCCGACGCATCTCGTTCTGCATATGCTGCTGTAGTTTATATTCGGATCGTCAGTTCGAATGGAAATGTTCAAGTCAGTTTGGTAGCAGCAAAAACTAAGGTTGCTCCCATAAAACAAATTTCTATACCGCGACTTGAACTGTGCGGGGCAGTGTTGTTGTTGAAACTCATTGCAGAAGTAGGGACTGTCATGGAGATTCCAAAATGTGACTGGCATACATGGACAGATTCGACGGTTGTGTTAGCTTGGATTAATGGCCACCCAAGTAAGTGGAAGACGTTTGTGGCTAATCGAGTCTCGTTCATCTTGAGTAATACGGAACCTCATCAGTGGGCTCACATTCCGTCCAAACTCAATCCCGCTGATGCTGCCTCACGTGGTTTACGTCCTTCCGAGTTGATCAAGTCATCCTTGTGGTTTTTGGGTCCTTATATTTTATGGGAAAAAATTGTAAAAAAGGACAGATCGAAGAGTCCTGAAACCAACTTAGAAGTGGCGAAAGTTCACTTTACAGCAACGGAAGAATGTTTGTTTAACAAGTTTTCTTCGTTGAACCGACTTTTAAGAGTCATTGCTTATTGCAGAAGATTTTTAAACGTTCTAAAAGCAAGAAATGAGAGGCCACGTGATAAAATATTGACTCAAAAGGAAACACAATATGTCTTAGAAACATGCATCAAACAATGTCAACATGAACACTTTGAGAGTGAAATAGAGGCTGTACTCAAACACGAAAACTTGAAGTCAAGCAGCAAACTGAAATCTTTAAACTCTTATCTGGATGGAGGAATCTTAAGAGTTGGAGGCCGGTTAGAAAATGCACAAATGCTGGAGGACAGGAAACACCCCATTGTTATTCCAAAAAACAGTCACTTAACTACATTGTTGGTCGATGAGGCACATAAAAGGACAATGCATGGAGGTCCGCAATTAATGTTAAATTATCTTAATTGCAAATATTGGGTGCTTGGTGGAAGGCAACTCGTTAAATCACATGTTCGTAAGTGTGTTGTTTGTGTCAGAAACACGGCACGAACGAATAGTCAACTGATGGGCCAGTTGCCATCAGTCAGAGTTACACCAAGCAGACCTTTCAAATCTAGTGGCGTAGACTATGCAGGACCTATAAACATTAGGACTACTAAGGGGAGAGGGCTCAAGTCTTACAAGGGCTATATATGTTTATTCATATGTATGGTGACTCGTGCTGTCCATATAGAAGTTGTGAGTGATCTCACATCGCAAGGTTTTTTAGCTGCCTTCAGACGATTTGTGGCAAGACGTGGACAGTGCACAGATTTATATAGCGATAATGGCACAAATTTTGTGGGTGCATCTCGTGAATTGCGGGACTTATTTGATGCGGAAAAATCTACAATATCGGGAGAAATAGCCGAAAGTTTGGCTACTAACGGGATTACATGGCATTTCATCCCACCACATGCCCCCAATTTCGGAGGTTTATGGGAAGCCGCTATCAAATCCACAAAGTATCACCTGAAACGGATAGTTGGGAATTCAACTCTAACCTATGAAGAGATGTCAACAGTTTTAACACAGATCGAAGCATGTTTGAATTCTAGGCCCATGTGGAGAATCGAATCAGGAGAGACTGTGTTAACTCCAGGACATTTTCTAGTTGGTAGTTCATTGATCACTGCTCCGGATCGTAATTTTGAGTCAGCGAATATTTCTTGCTTAAGACGTTGGCAACTAACTCAACGTATGTTGCAAACTTTTTGGCGTTGTTGGTCACGAGATTACATAAATAAGTTACAGCAGAGGTATAGG
Organism: Blastobasis lacticolella; assembly: GCA_905147135.1. Classification (NCBI taxonomy): domain Eukaryota; kingdom Metazoa; phylum Arthropoda; class Insecta; order Lepidoptera; family Blastobasidae; genus Blastobasis; species Blastobasis lacticolella. Next base: position 23,881,040 of record LR990041.1, read on the forward strand.
TGGAATACTACCACTCCTGAACCAAAGGTCGGTGATATTGTACTGATAAAAGAGGACGACTTGCCGCCTAGTAAGTGGTTGCTGGGTAAAGTTGAAGCAAAGCATCCTGGCGCTGATGATATCACCCGAGTAGTTACCTTGCGTGTAAAAAATTCTTTGATCAAACGACCAACTTCAAAGTTATGTGTACTACCTATTGCAGAGTAAAACTTTTATATTTTTTATTTTGATTGTTATCATGAGATAGCTTCATATTATGTGAGTAATTTTAAGTACCTTTTAAGAATTTGGTAAAGATACTATTAACCTAGCTCTTAGATTTTGTAACCATAAGATTTGTTTTCTGTTAATATATTTTTGTTGTTAGTCATGGTGGGCGGAAAAAGGACAGTTTGAAATTCTGTCCTTGGTGGGCGGTTATGTACAGCATTAAGTTCGGATAATATCCAATAGATGGCGATGTAGACGTTTGCGTTGTTATTCTACATCGCGGGAGCAAGTTCGCTATCGAAAAGATATAGGGTTTTAGAGAGATTTGTATATTAACCTAATTTTGAGGAGTAAACTGTTAAGCATTTTGACTAGTTTTACTTGCATCAGCACCCTTGGTGGTTGGACCCCTTAAATGGTGTGAGGGTTTTTCACATACTGTAAATAATATCTGTCATCTGAGAAGTTCGAATACAATTCAAAATAGTTAGCATTGGTTTGGGTACTTGTTAGACTATGCAATTACATATAGCCTGCTCAAACAAATAGTAAAATTTAAAATCGTTGGTTTTTCGGTAAATATTGGACAGATCATTATGATACTTTACAGTTATATTTTAAAAACCCTAGTAGCAATAGTAGTATTCGTCCATAATTACGCCCTGTAGATATACAGTCAGTAAATAGACAAGGGCATATATTTCAATCACGTTAATTATCGATCTAAGAAGATTTGAGTTAAAAATTATTGATTTTTTTCATGCAAAATAATTCAGCGCGAAATAAATCTCATTCATAGCAATCAAACGGTCTTACGACACGCCGTGACAGTTTTTGTTCACGTCGATAACAAAATCAATGAAATCCATATGATTTCAACTACAATTTTCATTGGTATTTCCAGTCAGAATACCAGACCAGTCTGGTCAAAAAAAAGTCCCGGGGTCCGCCTTGACCATGGTCCACGATTTGGCAGATCAGGTAATTATAATGAAGCAACTACCATCTGACTTTCGTTTACGGGGTCAACAACGCGTGGGTGATGCTTCTGGTATTGCAAACGTCCATAGGCTGCGGTGACTGCTTACCATCAGGCAGGCCATAAGCTTGTTTGTCTATCGTCCGGGCTACCTGGTGTCATCTAACCAATCCGCGCAAATACAAAATTTTTAATTACGGGGATGCTTTTATAAGCCATCTGGTAGATTTTACAGTATTTTTAGATAACCATTCTCGTATTCAACTTAATTAAAAAGTCACAAGGTTGTGTTTGTTGTGCTTTTTGAGCACCGCCGCCGCGTCGCGTTTTTTGTGTTCCGTCAAAACTAATTACGGAAGTTTGAGGGCGTTTTATTTGTTCCATCGAAACTATCACAGGACTTTCAACCGATTATGAAATGTTATTTTTTATTTTATGTTACGTAAGCAAACAGGCAAGCGAGCAAGCGGTGCGAGCACCAGATGGAAAGCGGTCACCACTGCCTATAGACAGCTAAACCAGGGATATCGCCAATATGGGCGTTGCCCGCCTTTGTAACACGTTGCTCTGGCAGTAAAAATATAAATGCATCTCCACTGCCAAAGTCACGGTTCTCCAAATTCCCATCCCATGGAGCACTGAAAACATTATTTACCGGCAGGAACACAGCGATCTACGATGGTTCCGATCTATTAGCGAACTTATTTATTTTTTAAAGTAACTCCACGAAGTATTGCTAAGTTCGTTATACGAAAAAAATTATCATCTTGGACATTAGTCCCGGTGGTGCCCTCGCCGAGGTATTGCTATCTTTGTATAATAGGCTGCGGTGACTGCTAACCATCAAGCAGGTCGCAAGCTTGTTTGCCACATTAGTGGTATAAAGAAAAATTGCATGATAATATCTTTTGTAGGTTTCCCCAAATACTTGTCCCACCCAGACCCGTTAAACCACGAGTACACAGACCTGGAAATTAACAATATCCGCCGTTTCAACGAGTTCGGCCGCAATGCCGACCTGAGCCAGCTAGACCAGCCCGTGAAAATTACAAAATGGGGTGAGTTTGAATCTTGCCTCTTTGGGATAAGGATATTATTTCGTGAGTTCAAACAATAGTTAACCTTCTTTGGGACGCACCATGGGGAAAATGTTCGGTATCGTTAGAATACTATGAAATATTGAATACACAAAAACAGTAAGTTGATTGTGATTTTGTTTATCGTAATTACCTATCATAAAATAAAAACCAATCAAGACGTGTCGTATCAAAAAACTTAGCCGATTCCTAAGTTTAGTGAAATCGGAAATAATTTTGTAGGAATTATTTCCGATTTCAATTTAAAGTCTACTGGCTCGGAAAATAATGTCGCTGATGCGTTATCGCGCGTAGGTATGTGCTGACATATTGCGTATATCACTAGGTTCATCTTAAAAATTTACTTTACTCTCTTGAAGATCTAAAGAATACTATAAATTCGTGTCCCATCTGTGCTGAAATTAAACCTCGCTTTATGAAATCTAAAGGACAGCTAATCAAAGCCACATCGCCATTTGAAGCTAAGCATAGGCCTTTGGCGGTAAAGGGTGATAAGGTAGCCGCCAATGTTGGCAAGCGAAGATGAAGAAGGTTGATAAGGGTTATTACCCACCTGGCCGGGTGTTGTGACCAGGGGACCAAGGATCCGGTTGTTGATCTTCGGAAGTTGTATACATATATGCCGCGGAGTTGACATATTTCGCTAGCGCCATATAGGACGGTTAGCGCCATCTATGTGCGGATGCTTGCCAACCTTGTGTTCGTGTACTCGTAATGTAAGTATCATTGGGTTTTCCCTATTGGAGCGATAGAGCGATAGATGTCGCTACAGGCCCATTACCAGGCGCGAACAAATACCTATTGACGATTATCGACGAATATAGTCGTGCCCCATCTGCAAGTAGAGAATTCTGAATGGAACTCTTTGGAGGACTATCAAGTTGGCACTTAGCTCCAAATATATGGATCTAGACAACTGGGAAGCCATGCTATCTTTATTTAGCTTTGCATTCTATAAGATCATTTCAATGCACTTCAATTTATGCAATGTAACCAGCGTTGTAGTTCGCGGCAAGCAGCCACAACATTATGCTGAGGAGGGTCCATTTACGCCGGATGCTTACAAAATCAAAAAATGCCGGTAACCAACCCCTCCCCTCTTCTCTTTACCCCCCTTTTCCTCTTCGAAGTGTCATTTTATAGTATAACGGATACAGATAGGAGAAAATCTTCTAAAAACAAGTTAATCTTTATTAAACTACCTTAACATCAATGCCAGATTTATAACTATACGATAAATAATTCGGTATTTGCATCAACCATGATGGCAATACTAGAAAGAGACACAGGACTATTTATTTATTTATAACTATATATAGTGAATCTAGCTGGGCTCGTTTTTAGTCATAGGAGCGCGCAGTCCCTTTTGGGTAGTAAGTTGGATAGTATGACCAGTGCATAATAGCAATGACTTTATTCTTCCTGAGCTAAAGAATTCCACGCACACTAGATGGCGGTAGCGCATTGATAGCAGGGAGGTAATAAGCCATAGTAAATGGAAAGGATAATGTGTTACGTTTCAAAGTTAAAAAATCCAAAAGAAAATTCAATATAATACAATATTTTAAATTCTTAATTGAGTAGGACATTACATATCTCTTTCCATCGTAAAAGAATTCCACAGTATTATGGCCTATGGCATACTGCTGTCCCCACGCTGCCGACTGGCACAATGTATTTGTATTGTCAATTGAGACCTAGAACTTGACTAAGAGATAAATTCAGGAATATTGATATAATGACAATGCCGTCACAATATATATATATGAGAACTTAATGTATGTACATAAAAATTTACACTTATTTAAGGAGAATAGTGATGTTCATAATATTAATACGAGAAATAAAGATAAGCTTGTTGCTGGTGCTTGTCGTCTAGCCAAAGTCCACAAATCATTTATGGGTCAATTTGTACGCTTTTATATTCAGAATTTACCATTGAATAAATTTAAAGTCGCTATAAAAAACAAATTATGTCAAAAAAGTTATTATAGTAGGTATATCTGAATATGTAAATGACAAAAGTCCATGGGACTGAACTGCTGTTCCATACAGGTATTTACTTTTAAGATAGTATATAGGACAAATAATGTATTAGTACATAAGACATGTTTAAAAAAAAGAATTAACGTAGGCTCTGTGGGTTTCTTGCCGTTTCTTTCCCCCACGGAGAACCACCTTGGAAGCGGAGTTAATTTTCCTTCCCCTCCCACACATGGTGTCTCCTGTCAACTGCCGGACCGTGTCAGACAATACCAGGCGGAGCCGGTCAGTGCCCGACAATTTCTACCCGTCATAATGTGTAGAAACCTATATTATACTTAAGAAAAACTACCCAAAACTACAGCAAGAGTAAGCCAGTCCACAAAGGCAGCACCCGTTCATGAGTACAACGCAATTAAACCATATTTAAGGGAAAAAGGCGACCCGGCCCCCACGCCACCGCCAGACAGACCTTTAAGCGAGCATGTATGACAGATGCTGCATGTGATATGTAGGTGCTCCCACATACAAACTTGAAAGTATATAAATACCTGAATATCAAAACTACGATGAAAGATGAGATTAAAAACACTACGTTTTACTTGACAACTAGTAGCTAAAGTTAACTCTGAATCAACACAGCCCACAGTCCACTGCAGGACTTACGGCCTCTCCCACGAAAGGGGAGGTTATTGCCATAATCTCCACGCTTGGCAGGCGGGTTGGAGATCGCAGTGTTTAAATATAACAATGGAAAATGCTGCTGCCCATTTTCCAGACTACGGAGACTCTTGATCTTTTGTCTCGAAGACATTAGTCGCCTTGTACGACACCCATGAGTGAAAGGGGTTGGTGCTATTCTACTCTGCCGGACACCACAATGATTTTGGTGATGATGCTCTTTCTAGTTTGTACATTAATATTTTTCGGTATCGGTTGCGCAACTGGTATTTTGTTTTTGATAACCGTTATTAAATATCGATATCTGCCTGCAAAAAACAAATCAAAACAAAATAACCGGTTTTTTTTTTATTTATAAATGTCAACAAGTTGTCCTTTTTTATACTAAAACAAACTATATCTATGTAGGTAAGGTTTTAAGAAGATAACTAAAGTGGTGAGTGTTGAGTGAGTGGCGATATTGTTATTATTTTTACTATAATATTCGATATATCCTTTTACATCTATGATTAACAGTGAGAGCAAAAGAATATTGGTAAGGACAGGCAAAAACTATAAACATAACTATTTCCTTTCTCTCATAGACATTACCTCAAACCATGCGTGTGTTAGATATAAGGTATTTTAGTATATTTTAATTGGTATTAAATATCGTGATTAATAATAATTAATATTTCAAAATACTTTTGTAAACATTTCACCAACTTCAGAACGAAGTGTGGTGTTTCTGAACGATTGTTTGTCTTTGATCAGTTAAGTACTGTTTATGAGAAACTTCCTTAATTAATTATGTAATAAATTTATAATAATGTTCAAAGTATTGTAATACATTAAATTAACATCTAATCAATCTATCAGTAAATTTAGGAGACCGGAAATGAGAATAGCAAATGACATTTCCGGCTAGAAGGTAGTATAAAGGTCCAGTCAAAAGACTGGGTGGCACTTTTTGCTCCAGAGCCGGCACAGAGTTAAGTACAAACTTGCATTGTATTATTGTTGCTTTATATTTTGTATTAGTTAATTTATTTATATAATTGTTTATTTATTGAATCATACGTAATACTATTGTCCCATTTTAAAGGATAAATATTGAATTATGTGATTGATAATTGTGTCTCAACATTTGGTGAGAATTTTGTATAAATGTGGTTTGCCTATGGTACTTTGTTTGTATTATAAAATCTTGTTTAATTCGGCTAATGTTGTTTAAATAAATACCTCATTTTATAATGGATTATATTGCTTATTACAATATACCTAATATCTTTAAAACATTTGTTTGATTAAATGTCCACTAGAATCATACGTTATCCTAGATAATATATTTTCTAGTAAACTCCTACACAAATATCAGCCTTGGATACTTCATCATCATCGTTGTCCATATATTTCACTGGGATTTTGGATACATACTCACACTCTGTTATTATCCTGTAGCCTAATGACTAAAATAAAGGTTTTACTAATGAAAGACACTGTAGTTATAAGTAGGACTTATATTAAAGCTGACACGTGCGTGTGAACCGAAACGAATACCTATTTCTATACCATATACACTTTCCCGTGAGACTAAAAGGAAACAAACCATAAAAAGGTTATTTATGATACCATATTTTCATCTATTACAGAGCATTCATCAAATAATTGCTATTTTAACTAGGGCCCTGCGTTTATAACAAAACATAAAACAAATTACGGTGCCCGAAAGTAATCATTTATGAAAAACGAAACTAGATTTTTAATACCACTAAATGAAGATAAACAGTTATTTCAAATAATGAACGTATAATTATCAGCTTTCATATTTAGCCGGGTATTTTTATCAATATTATCAATTCATAGAATCAATAGCTCTTAAAACTTTTACATCACATATTCGTAAATAACAAAAAACCAATAACAGATTCTTACACTATACAGGATGTAAAAAGACCGCTAGCATTAATTGAAACCTTATATTCTACCCATTAAACTGAACAAGGACCATTGTCTATCTCTGTCTAGTTGTACATAGATATGTATGTATAGTATTGTATTATTATAATAAGTTTATGTTATATTTATTATATTTTATTTGAGAAGATAAGTATGTTTAAGTATTTTAGTACTTATGTCATCTCTCTTCTGTAGGCCTGCTGGAAGAAATTTCTTTTAGAAAGAAGTAGTGCCTGTTGTGTCGTCTATATGTATGATGTTTCTCTATGTATTTTACTGTGTGCAATAAAATGTAAAAAAAAAAAAACTTTTCCCAAGAAACATACCCGCGGAAACTCATAATTTAGGCAGAAAACGCAATTATTTACAAAAAAAAAGTTGAATTTTTGTACTATAAAATATCAAGTATCGATAACTACATCGTTCACAATTAATTTAGACACTCAAAGTTCAAATTTAAGTTGAAATAAATGCAATTAAGGTAAAAGCGCGCAATGTAAAGCGTGCAGGCCAGCCGGCTCCGCGACGTCAGTGGCTACTGGTCACGTGGGCAAGCGAGAGGCGTGCGCCGGACGATGAACATTGCGCGTCACAATTAATTATTTATTTTAGGTAGCGAAATTGTGAAGGCATTTCCGCGGGTATGTTTCTTGGGGAAAGTTGTTCAGTTTCATGGATAGAACATGGGGTTTCGATTAATGCTAACGGTCTTTTTACACCCTGTATAAGTAAATTATAAATAAAAAGTTACTATTACATTAAAAAGGTTATTACATCTTGTTGGTTTTTTATATATCTGTGCAGTGTTATCTATGATACACTCTCTGCTTGTCTTTGACAATGACTGAATAAATCGCCACTTCATGGTAGACCATCGTTCACAGTTGTTTCATTTTACTTGAACAATAGGTTATGGGCAAAAAACGCTAACAAATCGCGAGAATTTTCGGACATTACCAGTAATAAAAGGTTGTTTCGAAGCGTGATTTCACTGCAGAATTATTTTTTTGTCGAAGTCTTGTGTAATTTTTTGACTAATCGTTGGTGACCGTTAATTCAAAATGTCGGCCAACTATCTCGTCAATGTGCCCAAACTTAAGGGGCGAGAAAATTACACACAATGGTGTTTCGCGGCGGAGAATTACCTAATCCTCGAGGGCATGAAGCATTGCATCAGGCCAGAAGGTAAGGATGCGGGTGCTGCAGACGACGAAAAGACCAAAGCAAAATTAATTATGACAATCGATCCGTCATTGTATGTACACATACAAAATGTAAAAACATCGCAAGAACTGTGGGAAAAACTGAAGCAACTATTTGATGATAGTGGTTTTTCGCGAAGAATTAGTTTGCTGCGGAAATTAATTTCAATTCGCCTAGAAAATTGTACTTCGATGACGTCATACGTGACTCAGATTATCGATATAGCTCAAAAACTAAGCGGAACGGGATTTGAAATTAATGATCAGTGGACGGGATCATTGTTGTTGGCGGGATTGCCTGATCGATTCTCCCCTATGATCATGGCAATCGAGCACTCAGGGATTGCAATAACAGCAGATTCCATCAAAACCAAGTTATTGGATATGGAGTCGGCGAGTGAAACCGATGACAGTGAAGTTAGCGGCGCTTTCGCTACGACGTCACGATTTGGAAAAAACAAAGCGAGATTATCCATGGTTAAGAATAATGGTTCTATTGGTAGCACTGACAATAAGAATGTCGCGAATGTCAAGTCGGTGAAATGCTACCGATGTAAACAAACCGGTCATTACAAAAACCAGTGCACAAATAATGATAATAATGCATCAAATTCCAAAAATAAAACTCGAATGCAGTCTAATGTGTTTAGCGCAGTGTTTCTGAGTGGAAATTTTAATAAAAATGAATGGTACATCGATTCAGGTGCAAGTGTACATCTGACGGCAAATGAAGGCTGGATTTTGAATTCTTTCAGTGAACCAGGAAAACAAATTGTTGTTGCTAACAACGAAGTATTGGCAGTAAAATGTTCTGGTGATGTGAAGATTACGACTATAACTGATGATTGCGAGTACGACATCATAGTAGAACAAGTGTGTTGTGTTCCGAGTTTGACAACAAACTTGATATCTGTCAGCCAACTTATTAGAAAAGGCAACATAGTAAATTTTTCTGATAGTTGTTGTACAATATACAACAAGAATGGTCAGTTGGTAGCTACAGCGCATTTAGTTAATGGAGTGTACAAGATGAACTTGCTAAATCGGACAGATTTAGCTGCATCAGTTGTGTCATCAGTAACGTGGCATCGCAGATTAGGACATGTCAATGAAAGTTATTTAAAGCAGATGAAGGATGCTGTGATTGGTATGTCCATGAATGACAAAGTAGATATCTGCAAATCTGCATGTACTGCATGCTGTGAAGGAAAGCAGTGTCGCTTACCATTTAAGAGCATGGGCAAGAGAAGTAATAACTTGCTGGATATAGTGCACACTGATATTTGTGGCCCTATGGAGACTACATCTATCGGAGGCTCCAGATATTTTTTACTGTTTGTTGATGATTATAGCCGCATGGTTTTCATTTATTTCCTCAAGCACAAGAATGAGGCGTTGAAGTATTTCAAGCAATTTAAAGCGCTTGTGGAAAATCAGACAAAAAGCACAATAAAAGTGTTAAGAAGTGATAATGGGCTAGAATACTGCAATAAGGAATTTGACAACTATTTGAGCTGTGCTGGTGTGATTCATCAGAGGACTAATTCCTACACTCCACAACAAAATGGATTATGCGAGCGGTTTAACAGAACAATCGTTGAGAAAGCAAGATGTCTCCTTTTTGATGCCAGGCTAGGCAAGGAATTTTGGGGTGAGGCAGCTAATACAGCAGTGTATCTGCAGAATAGAATAGTTGCACCGATGTTGGGAAATAAAACTTCATATGAGATATGGACTGGTTCCAAACCTGATATAGGCCATATTAGGATCTTCGGCAGCACTGTGGTGGCTCATATAGCAAAGGAAAAAAGGACTAAATGGGATAAGAAGTCACAAAAATGTATTCTTATCGGATATCCAGAAAATGTAAAAGGATATAGACTGTACAATGCAGAAACAAGGACTGTGTTCACTAGTAGGGATGTGATTATTATTGAACAAGAATCAAAATCTGAATGTCAAATCTCTGTTCAAGATCAGATTTTTGATTCAGTGGGGGATGAAGCCAAGGTGGATGAACCCGATGTAGAAAGAAGTTCAATTAGCATGGGTGAAACTCTACTAGATGAGGATGACACATCATATATTTCTGATGAAAATTATGAAGAATCATATGATACTCCGCAACGCACACCCAGACCTGCAAGAATTAGAAAGCAGCCAGAGAGATATGGATTATTAAATCTATGCATAGGCAACGACACCTATGATGATGCGGCTGGCTTATCTCTGCATGAGGCTTTAAATGGACCTGAAAAGGAACAGTGGAAAGCGGCTATGCGTGAGGAGTTTCAATGTTTTAAGGACAATAATGCGTGGGAATTGAGTAAAGCTCCGCATGACAGTAGAGTTGTGCAATGTAAATGGGTGCTGCGGAAGAAGTACGACAGTGAGAATAAGGTACGTTTTCGTGCACGTTTAGTAGCTAAAGGTTTTTCACAAGTTGAAGGTGTGGATTACACTGATACTTTTTCTCCTGTAGTTAGACACACTACTTTGAGATTATTGTTTGCATTGTCAGTTCAACTCAATTTTGAAATAACACATCTTGATGTGACAACTGCTTTCTTGAACGGAACGCTTGAGGAAGAAATTTATATGCAGATACCAGAGGGTTTCTCTGAAGTGACAGAAAGTGGTCAGGTGCTCAGGTTAAAAAAGGCAATTTATGGGCTTAAACAATCCTCAAGAGCGTGGTACAAGAAAGTGGATGATTTATTATTGAAAAATGGATACATTAAATCCAAGATAGAGTCATGTATGTATTCAAAAACAAATAATAATATGAAAACAATTGTCACACTATATGTGGATGACTTCTTTATATTTTCAAATGACAATAAAGAAACTAAATACTTAAAAGAAATATTATCTCATCACTTCAAGATTAAAGATTTGGGTGAGATTAAGAAGTGTTTAGGTGTAAATGTAACTGTTAATAAATCTGAGAAAACAATTTCATTAAGTCAGAAGGATTACATTGATCAGTTATTGTTAAAGTTTAATATGAGTCAGTGTAAAGCTGTTCAAACTCCAATGGAAACTAAGCTATATGTATCTAATGATGATGAGACCTGCGTAGGTAAATTTCCTTATCAGCAGATAATAGGTTGTCTCATGTATTTAGCAGTGCTCACCAGGCCTGACATTGCTTATTCTGTTTCGTATTTGAGTCAATTTAATAATTGCTATACAAAAGAACAATGTTCGTATGTTAAGAGAATATTAAGATATTTAAAAAATACTAAACTTTATGGCTTAAAGTATTCTGCTAATGGTAATTCATTGTTAGAAGGGTTTGTAGATGCAGATTGGGCTGCAAACGTTATTGATAGAAGGTCATATACTGGATATAGTTTTACATTGTCTGGCTGTGTAATTTCATGGGAATCTAAGAAACAGAAAACTGTTGCTCTGTCTAGTAGCGAAGCAGAGTATATGGCAATGGCCGAAGCGTGTAAAGAGGCTGTTTATTTACGTAATTTACAATATGAAATAACGCAAAATATGTACACTGTTGATCTGTTTAATGATAATCAAAGTGCGCAGAAGATGTCTGCTAATCCAGTTTTTCATAAGCGCACTAAGCATATCGATATTAGATATCATTTTTGCAGAGATTGTGTAATGAATAAAATTGTAAATGTTAAATATTTGCCTACAGCTGAAATGCCTGCTGATTTGCTCACTAAGAGTTTGTGTACTGCAAAGCATTATAATTTCTTAAATCAGTTAGGTGTTCAGAATGTATCATTACCTTAATGTAATAGGTAGGACTATCTTTTATAAAAACTTGTAAAGTTAGTCTAACCATTTTGTACTACTACATTGCTTGATATAGTGGGGGTGTTGGTTTTTTATATATCTGTGCAGTGTTATCTATGATACACTCTCTGCTTGTCTTTGACAATGACTGAATAAATCGCCACTTCATGGTAGACCATCGTTCACAGTTGTTTCATTTTACTTGAACAATACATCTAATCTTCTGTCTGTGCATCTGTGTGACGTGTGTGTGGGTGTGTGTATGTGTGTGTGAGTGTGTGTTTATGTGTGAGAGAGAGAGAAAGAGAAGGAAGTGAGACATAACTCATTCACTGACTTCTGAAGTTCTATCCTCCAAAATACATTTTATCTTATTTTGGCACGATAATTTACTAATGTCCGCCATTTTTACTCTTGATCAACATGTTGACGTGAATGCGATGTCTTTCCAAATATTTTCATATTTTGTTGTTATTCTCTGTGAAAGTTAATGTTTTTGTTAAGTTTTATTATTGAGTTACGTTTTTACATTTTGTTATTGTTGAGTTTTTGTTATCTGCACGTTAATTCAGTTCAAAATGAGTGAACCTGGTCCGAGCAATGCATGCATTTTATTCGCCGAAGAAAAAGCGTTCCAAGCATACTCCAATGCGTTCTACAGATAAGGAGACTGTTATTAACGTATACAAACATGTAGAAGATAGTTGAGCCAGGATTCGTATCCTTACAAACGTGATGTTGTTGTAAGTTTGGCAACCATTGTTTTCTTTGTTTACACTTTGTCTCACGGGAAAGTAAATAAGGTTGTCTAACTGGTAACATTCGTTCCATCCCGTACGCACTTGCAGTTTAAGGCGTTGTGTAAAAGAGATGGGGCGAATATTGTAATAACGATAATTGAGTGGTAACTAGTCATCCTTACGTTATGATATATCGGACACATCCCTAGGACGGAACGATAAAATACACGAGGTGAAGAAAATCCACACGAAAAGTACCTATTTGTACGAAGTATTTGTTTCTAAAGTACAAATGATTTTGTGAAGTTGATACTATTATAATAAAGAGTCTAAATAAATATTTGATACCTACAATATTTTGATACTACATTCGTGGTGTTTTTTATGCAACATCCAAATTGGCGGTACGAGAGGATAACAAGTGAAACACAAAATGAATAAAATGGCCCTAACGTAGGGATGCTTATGCCGACTGGGCCTACAATGCAGCAGTCCTCACCTCAGCAAATACAGCCAGGTCAAGCCATGGAAAAACTGCCACCTCTCGAAAAAATGGACAACATCGCAAAGGTTAAAGTGTTAATGAGCTGTCTTCGTCATTCAATACGTGTAAGTAACAATTCAATTAAATGTTAGTCTGTCAGTAATTTGTCTATTAATTTTTTATGTGTAAGTACCTGTAATATTACACTAGACAGGCATTTGACCGCCATCTCACCTATCTCATCTCAATTGTACAATAGCAAAAATTTACAATGTTTAAATAGTATGTACATATTTTTTTTTATGTTAATGAAACAAATATTATTTAGGCCACAATAAGTAACAGTAGTTTTCTCTATGGGTTGCTATGTAAGGGATTTTATGCTATTCAGTGGCAATCAACCAGGCAACCCACCTGATGGAAAGAGGTAACTGTCACTGAGGTCTGACCGAAACAGATTTTTTTAGTCTAGCTCATACCAAGAACATAATTGATTCTCTGTCAAGAAGTGCGTGTGGACCATTAATTCAATTCAATTTTTTTTTTTTCAATTTCGTCAATTCTATTCTAGTTTTAGAATAAAATATTTAGCATATAAAGCATATATATAAAAGTCAAAAGTAATAATATTTGCACCTAGGGAATGCAATACCGGGATACCTGGATCCCGAAATACCGGGATCCCGCATACATTTTGCATGACTAATCTCAGTTGAAAATCTTGCGGGATCCCGTTGGACTGGCGGGATTACAGAGAAGCGTGGTTCATGTGAGTTACGCGGCAGTGCGTGGAGTGGACTGACGATGATGAGGATGATGACTGGGTCAACTAAATTATAGTTAAAATAAATAAAAATGACAAAGATAAAGCGTATCAAAGTATCTGAGTAGGGCTAGCGACGTCACTTCTGATTAAAATTGCACTTTAGACGTAACGTCACAAAACATTTCAACGCACTCTATCGTAATATTTGTTTTATCTAACAAACAAAAAAATAAGTGTCCAATTGTTTTAATAATCTACCTGACTGACTAAAAAATATGTTAACTAAGATAGTCTGCTTATCTTATTCTATGTCAAATTATGTCTTGATCTTTATGTCTAAAATGTACCAAATAGCTTCCTTTAATTGTGTTAACATTAAAACTATGAAAACGAGGTCTATAAGGTCTTTATTACGATTTATTTCTGAAGTCTAAGTTCACCCTGCGGGATCCCGGTAATACCTTGATCCAGCGGGACTAAGATGGTTAAGTCCCGCAAATACCTGGATTGAAATTATCTTGCGGGATTGTATTCCCTTATTTGCACCAATAAATGTTATCTCTTATCTATTGCGAAAAGCAAAAATGCGAAAAAGTTTTTATAAATCCTTGTGTAGAGACTTAAATAAAGTATATTTAACATAAGTAGATATAACGATGGTAACAAGGTACCTATCTCGAAGAAAATAATCTACTTATTAAAAAGCAAAAATGTATGAACTCAATCGGCGTAGGGGTGCACACACGCGTCGCGCTAGCGCACACGCGTATGGTTTAATGCGGCGGCCATACCGCTGTGCGCACGACTCATCTGGCCGCGTTTCTTAGCACCGCGCCTGACTCTTTGATGTTTTGGCTTGCAGTGAAAGTGTTAATATATCTCACTAAAGTTTGGCTATGAATGTGAACATTATTTGAATCCATTCTTTTACAGATAAATTTAAAATCAGCTGCTGAAATTCTACATCAGAATCACAATATTGATTCTAATTTACAGTAAGTCTCTTTTATTAAGAGAAGCTGGCTTTGAATTGCCTTTCTGTGTATTATATACCTACTCACTCTACCAATTTCATTTCAGGCAAAGTGCTGAAGTTGAACCTAGATATGATAAGAATTTAGAAGCATTTTTCTCATTGTGTGATCATATGGAACTGCATTTGGTAATTTTATATTTTGTTCTAATTATTTATAAGTACTATGGGTAATACTTATTGTCCTAATCATTATGTGTTACTTCCAATTTGACTATTTTTATAGTTCAAAATAACATCAACTTCACAATTTGAAATTTACATATGAATCATTTATTTAAAACAACTTACACTTACTGTTTCTTATTACAGAGGACAGCAGCAACCAGTATCCAGCAAGCTCAGTGCGCAACACATTATTTGCCACTCACTGTAATCCCGTCCAGGCTAGTTTCAGTTTCAAGCCAGGTACTATTAATTTACTGTATTCATACACAATACAATTTAAATGTATTTCATAATCACTATTTACAGTTGTAGGCAAAGGGGCTCCTTTAAATCATGGGGGTTCATGTAAATTAGAAATTACTTAAAGTCCCCTAGAGAGGGCAGAGGGCATCCACAGTGCTCCGCCATCACGGTCGATCTTGAGCTCCGCGCTTCACTTTGCTCCAAGTCTTCCCAATATTTGCCGCTTCTACAATGACCGTGCGCTGCCAGGTCTGTAAAGGGCGGCCACGTTTTCGCTTTCCTTACCACCGTTTTATAGCACCGTTTTTACCAGAAAATTTTAAGTTTAATTCTCTGAGTCGGTCAATGTATCAATGATGTAATCGATGATTATAGACATTTCACGATTGATCGTAATCGTCGATTATCATTGCGCTTATCTGGCAATTATTTATGACTTTCATTTTTAAACGATGTCCTTCTGAAAGACTTAACTAAAAATATATTTCAATCAAATCATCGTCCATAGCATCGGAAAGTTTGTTTTACAATGCACGATTGATTTAAAGTGAAACTAGAATAAGATTGACGCCCGAATAGCTAGAAGTCTATTGAACATAAATTGAAAATTCCTCTGATGTGGGAGGACGGAAGTGCGGCGCCAAGATGAGCAAAACGTAGGGCGCTAGTGACCTTTTCTTGAAGTTTTTCGTCGGTTTTTAGATTATTATTTCATTACCAAACTGTCTTCAATTTAGTTTATGGTATACGCTCTTTTATTTTATTTAAAACAGGAATAATCGAAATCGTAGTTGTCGATTTTAATGGGCATAAATCGCAATAAGCGATTGTTAGTTGACCACTAACCGACAGTAGCTCTGTAGAACATGGTCAAAGGCGGACCCCTGTCATTGTAAAATTTGCACGGAGAACACTACTGAAACCAACAAGGTCCATTTGTTTATTTTGATATACAAATTCCAAACCTTAAATTTTTTTTAAGTTACTGTGGGTGTTGATAAACATACACTAACTCGAATTTGCCCTGTTTTAAGACGATCACTGTGCATTGTTCTAGGAGGATACACAGAGCTACCCACAGTATTTGAAGACTGTGAGACTTCAGATCGCGTATGCGAAGGACATTCACGACACGCTGGTGGCCGCCACTCAAGATTTAATGCCGATGGAAAGACGCGAGGCCGAGTAACCTGAAGATGTGACGTTGGGACTACCTAATGCCCCAAACACTTGGTTGTATTACCAATTAACATGAAACTGTATTTTTTTTTCATTTAATGTTATAAATTGATGCAAATAAAATATTACATACATTTTTATATACAATATTTAGTTCATAGGTACATTATGTAAGTTGATTTATTTATTTTTCGTATTAGTTTTACTTCACTTGTTAATACAAGTAAAGTAAGTTATACTTCACTTGTAATACAAGTGAAGTAAAACTAATTCCGTAATCGTTTACTTGTATTTGTCTGACACTTATTGTTATGTTTTGCCTAAAGTTTAAGCAACAGTTACAAAGGTAAGTAAGGTACAACCTTATTGTGCGTGGGAGAAAGTTCCTTTGGAACTGCACAGTTTGCGACCAATTTGGCTCCAAGATGTGAGGATGAACTCCCTGTCGGTAGTGAGCAATGCTATGACAGAATGTAGCTGTAGGCATCAAGTTAAATAGTTCTTCAGAACAAACACCGTTGTACAGGCGGTAGAACACACAAAGGGAAGCGAAATCCCTCCGCTGATTCCGAGGCTCAATACTACTTGTGAGCATGGCATCATCGACAATTCTCACAGCACGCTTTTGGATCGAGTCAGAGGGATATGTCGGTGCTCCTGCAAATAGATGGGAGCAATACTCCAAATGGGGTCTGCCTTATATAGGAGAAGTCGTTGCCCCGGCGTAAAGAATCGCTGCGATCTATCAAGCGCATCTAGTTTTTTAAATACGAACTTGACCTTTTCTTCCAAATGACTGCAAAACTGGACGTCCTGCTCTTGCTGTTCCTCGAGGCAGAATTTAACTTCCGCTTTGCATCAGCAATATTCGGGTGCTGATTGAGACGAGTCGTGATCCAAGCATCGTACGCGGTCTGATGGCGCGGCGGGCGGAAGGGCCCCTAGACCCCCCTGACGTAACATCCGAGTCCGACACAAACATTATGCCAGGGACTTTTCGCGAGACTGGCAGCTCAGCCTCCCAGGGCATAGAGTATTCCCTGGGTTCGGAAGCCTGTTCAAACTGCAGACGGCCAGCGAATAACCGTTGCACTAAGTCTCCCTGTCTCCCTGAGCGCCGCTTCAACACACCGCCCCCGCTCAAACACGTAAGAGATTATGAAAGGGTGGCCCCTCCACTGCCAAAGCAACGGTTCCCGATGGAGCACTGGAAGTAGTGTATAGTGTTGTTTGGATGCTGTATTCTGTAAGGTGGAGGTACTTCCCCAGTCAGGAAGCACCGATTTGAGCAAGATATCCCACTATATCCTACCGCTCTAAAAATAATTATGGCAATAACCTCCTTTCTCGTGGAAGAGGCCCTTAGTTATGCAGTGGACTGTTATGTGCTGTGATGATGAACAGAGTGGTGTTCACAACTGACCTAAAACCTCGTGTTACTTCCTCTTGTCATAATGACAGCTGCTATCGCACAGACTACACCAAATCCAGAGCAATTTTGCTTGTTCATTCTGTTTTTGTCTAAACTATCTATTTTTACTGGATACATTTCTGTGACTACGATGGAACTGTACAATCTAATACGCACCACTAAACGAGGAGGGCCTCGGCGAAATTGCACTTTTTTACAGTCGAAATTAAAAAGACTACTCGCACAAACAACTTTGCTTCAACGTAAACCGCAACGGAACTCCCTACCTGAATTACTGTCCTTTTTTATGTTATACGGCAGACAAACAGGCAAGCGGGCCACCTGATGGATAGTGCTTACCGCCGCCTATGGACATCAGCAACACCAGGGGAGTCTCTGTCTTTTGATAAATACAACCGGTTTTCAATACAAAGGTAAAAGCTCCTTTTTTACAAGAGTGCTTCACCGCAGACCACAGTGTTGCTTAATTATATTATGAGAAATACCAAACATCCTGATCCACGCGATCGAAAACGCAGGAACAGCTAATTATATATAAAACTGTGTGCTAATAACAACTGGATGTTAAAAATATTCTTGGTTCCAGGTGTGCCTAAAGCAAATGCAGCGAAGTCAGCAAATGCAGCCGGCGCGGTGTTGGATCAGGATGCACGCCAAGGTTCTAATATATATTTACAATTCTCTAATATAACTGACAGACCATATCAGGCTCAAAATATCCCATGAATAACATTAGTGGAATACGTGAGAAATAGGTGCCTAAACCACGATGTCAAGTCCGAATCTCTGCAGCTTGGGCCAAATGGCGGGAACTCGCGCCAGTCACCTGTGACCCTAAAATCCGTAACGAGTACATCCGTGGCAGTGTTGGCGTGAGGGATATCGCAAATAAGATAAAGGGGGCTCGCCTGCGCTAGTTTGGACACATGATACGTAAGCTTCAGGGATATGTGGGAAATAGATGCCTGAACCTGCCGGTATCAGGAAAGAGGCCCCGTGGTTGACCCAAGAGGCGATGAATTGACATCGCCAAGTCAGATGCGAGAGCCTTACGGCGGCCTAATAACGGCTTACGTCGCGAGGATGCCAAAGACCGGGCGAAATGGAGACGAACGGGTAGGAAAGCGGACCCTGGCAGAGGCCGGGAAAAGCGCTTGGATGATGATGAAGCCCATTAGTGATTTTAATTTTTATAAGGTGTTTTTAATTTCAAAATGGTTTGTTATCGTCACCTAATAGCATAATATTGTCATTCCCAGGCCTTCCCGATTACATACCCCATCCAGACCCGTTGAACCAGGAGTACACAGACCTAGAAATGAATAATATCAACCGTTTCAACCAGTTCAGTCTTAATAAACATCTGAGCCAGCTAGACCAGCCCGTAAAAATGAATAAGTGGGGTGAGTTTGATTCTTGCTTCGTTGGGATAAGGTTGGGTTTTATTTTGCAGTTTTTATGCAATAGTGTACATAGTTCACAGACTTGGTACCTAAGAGTAAATGATTCGTCCTACCCTATTTGTAATATTATAATATATACCTCTTAAACCAAAGATTATATGCGCTAGAACTTTGTTATTTTGGCATGAACGATGACATCATTTAGCACTTGGTTAACCTTATTTTTGTACTAATAAAACACATATTTCATTGCGCTCGACATTTCTTTCAATTCTTTATAACTCCAGCATTTCATAATGTATTACAAAAACTATTTTACTGGGTTTTAATGCTATGAAAATGCATTCACATTTTATTGTCAAACCTATAGGATTCTACCATTGAAGACGTCCTCATTAACCTTCTTTGGGACCTAAAATGAAGAATATGTTACATATTATTAGAATTATAATGAAATACGCTACAAAAACAATATATGCGTTATGATTTGTTTACCATAGGCACAATAATAAACTAATTGATTATAAAACCAAAATACCATATTTACTGTTTATTGGTAAAATAACCAGCCTAAAACCCAGTGTTTCTCCCTCCTGTCGTGATGAGAACTACTACGCTGTATCGCATGGACACCACAAATTTAAAAGTTATATTGCATTTCATATTGAGGTTTTCCCTGGAGATTACAACGTGGAGTTCTTCAAGAAAGGGGTTAAAAGGTTTTTACGGGGTCTGCAACGCGTGGTATAAAAAATATTTTCTATATAAAAACGTTTTTATTATTTTTTTAAGATTTTTAAACTCATTAGATGAAGTTTTATATGATATTATTTTTATGTTGGCGGGTAAGATTCATAGGCATGCTAATGGTTAATGTAGCTTGAACGTTTTTTGGTAAACATTTAAGTGCGTTTTTTGTAAAGTCGAGTGGATTTATATAATACTAACTATGTGCTAATGATAAAAACTGTACGTTAAAGAAATTCCTGGTTCTAGATATTCCTAAAGCGAACGCAGCGAAGTTAGTGAATGCGGCGGGCGCGGCGCCTAATCAGGGTGCAAGTACAGGTAAATAGTCGTATATTTAATTACAATGATAAATATTATACTTCATCATAAAAATCCTCTTGGCGTTTATGTCCCGGTTGTGCTCTCGCGCACGAGGTTTGGGGTCCGCCTTGATCATGATCCAGAATTTGGCAGATCAGGCAATTACAGTGGAGCAACTGCTATCCGACCTCCATGACTCTGCTACCAGGGGAACCTGACCAGATTGGATAATGGTTACATATTCAGTCGCCTAAATGTGCAGGTTTCATCACGATGTTTTTCCCTCACCGTAATAGCATCGGTTAGTATTCAACTAATGTACATAACTCAGAAAAGAGTCATTGGTACATAGCCGGAATGGGATTCGAACCCGGTGCCTCTCGCTTACGAGTTGGATACCCTAACCGCTCGGCCACCGACGCGCCTCGGCTATCGCGAACAAACTAAGGGTAATTTATTTATTAGCTGTTTTGCGAATTGGTTTCAAGGAACCTGTTTAGTTTATTTACGTGGATGTCTAGGTGTAAACGCAGGCTTGACAAAGAGACCTGGTAGTGGGCAATATAGTCCAAAGGAACACTAGGGCGTAGAAAGTCCCCTTTAAACAACGTCTTACATCCAGATCTCCAAAAGACCACGCTGCGTTCAATGATTTCAATCGTGCCACTTGACGAGCAATGGCGCGTCTATATTCACGAGCTGTTGTTTAATAAAATAATCATCTTGGCGTTAATTTCCCGGTTGTGCTCTCACGCACGAGGGGATCATCTTGATCATCATGATCATCTTGACCATGGCCAGGATTTGGCTGATCAGGTAATTCAGTGACATTCAGACACATACAGACACATTCAGTCGCCTGAATGTGTAACTCCGTTATCCATATCTAACAAGGTGTTTATAGGTTACTATCAAAACGTGCGGGACTTTATACGAAACCGAGTGTTATTTGTTCTCAAAGTTACATTCGAAGTAGAGGGAGATTTTGAGTTGTATGGACTATAAACAGTTGCGACATCGCTCTTAGACACTTTAATGCAACATTCTGGACAACGCCAACTAGTTTTATCAACCCCTGCTGTCAGAATCTTAACGCAGGTCATGTGGAAATAACTATGGCATAAATTATTATATTAGACGGGACTTGCACGCGACGTACCTTTTCGATTTGTTTTCCCGACGTTTCGGTAGGTCCGTGGTCACGAGACGAAAACGAAACAAATCGAAAAAGTACGTCGCGTGCAAGTTCCGTCTAATATAATAATATGTGTAAAGAACACGAGTTTTGTTTGAAACAAAAACTATGGCATAAGTTACATTTAATACAGATTTCGAGTTAATTACATGCTGGTGGCACTTTTTGCAGTTCATATTATACGCAATAGTCACTCCCGTAAGAGTAGGCACTGTCCGTCGCCACTCTATTTGTCTCTTGTGCACTACTTAATCAATTGCAGCAGTGCGGGCGCACAATATTTTAATTTTAATGTTTAATCTCCTTATAATTACTTATTATCTTTCTCAGGCACCCCCGACTACATAATCCACCCAGACAAGTTGAACCAGGAGTACACAGACCTGGAAATTAAACCCGACGTTGTAAAGAACATCCGCCGTTTCAACCAGTTCAACCTCAATAACGATGTGAGCGAGGTAGGCCAGCCCGTGAAAATGACTAAATGGGGTGAGTTTGTAACTTTTTTACTACCGCACTACTAGTACATTTCCAGCACTAGTTTTCCATAACCTACAGTATTTTATAAGTCTGTGCCTTGCATGTTCTTGGTATATTTTTTTTATTTCTCCTCATTTGATGGGAGTACAAATTTGTAAATAGATTACTCATTGTTTATAGTTTACAAAATATCTTCTATCGAATGTACTTATCGGATATACTTCCTGTGTCTATTTTGCATATTTGTAATTGTTCTCTATAATAATAAGATTGTTTTGCTCTGGGGTGGAGACCTGGTGACCTGTAGCACAGGTTTCCCTAGTTCAGGCACCAATCGCCACAAATATGTATACGTATCCAACATGTTAATCTTAGTTAAGTTGTACCTAGTTTCATAAAACATAAAAATATTATGTATACGTTGTTGTGGAGAAATAAATGGATTATTTATTTATAACCTCATACAAGAAAATGTCTTTGAAATCTTTATGTTAAAGAGATTCCTGATTCTAGGTGCGCCTAAAGTGAATGTTGCGAAGTCAGCAAAAGCCGCGAGCGCGGCGTCGAAACAGGGTGCAAATCCAGGTAAATATACCAAGCGTGGAGATTATGGCAATGACCTCCCCTTTCGTGGGAGAGGCCTGAAGTCCTGCAGTGGATTGTTATGAGCTGTGATGATGACACCATCGACCTACGAAGCATCTGAGCTATAGATAGTCTGGCTATTCCATATTCTTCTGTTTACAAGAGCTTTCTGCATTGTTCGTTAGTTCAACTCATGTGTTCAGTAAGAAATCCTAACTAAACGGCAAAGTAAGTCTTTAACAAGTTAATCATAAATTAGCGTTTTAAATAAACTAAATAAGTCACTTAAACTTGCTGGCAAACTTGTAATCTTACTAAGGGTAAATGTTTCGTCTGTAACTAGATAAATTTTACTGTATAATGTGGTAGTATGCTAAAGGTTGTTTATGAGATTTTTCGATACCAATAAGTTTCTAAGGACCTGTTTGTTTGTTTGAGAGGATAACTTTTTCTAGGACTCACTTTTTCGAAGTGTTAGTTAGTTAGTCAAAATTATCGACGTTAATCGGAGAGGTTGTCCTATTTTAGTGGTGAGTCTTCAAAATTGATTTTATTATGTTTATTTGGTACATGGCGGCACTTAGGATCACCCGAACATTACGCCATCGAAGGTACAGAATAATCTGTGTCATGGGGCATATCAAATGCAACTAATAAATTGCGACTTAAATTGGTATAGCGAAAATATAACAAGTATTATTTTATTTTGCTATGCCAATTTCAGTTTTATGCGGAGCGAAAAAAGCGTACGCGGCGGTGTTGTGTATTTGACAGCGTCTACTTTATGTAATTAAACCTTATGCAATGCGATACTAAACCTTATGGTATAATTCATGATAATATTTTTCCAGGCTTCGCCGACTACATAGCCCAACCAGACAAGATGAACCAGGAGTACACAGACCTGGAAATTAAACCCGACGTTGTGAAAAATATCCGCCGTTTTAACAAGTTCAATCTTAATAACGATCAGAGCCAGCTTGACCAGCCCGTGAAATTGACTAAGTGGAGTGAGTTTGATTCTTGCCTGCTTAGGATAAGGTTGAATTTTTTATTTGCAGTTTTCTCCGCAATAGAGTACAGTACCTAGTTTGTGTAACTAGTTAGTTCAGAGACTACTTGTACATTTCTGGCACCAGTTTTGCACATCTTTACGACAGTGAATCTAATAAAATCTCTATCTTATCTGTGTAATGTATACAAGGGTATGCAATGATAAATGTAGTAACGAGATTCCTGTTTCTAGGTGCACCTAAAGCGAAAGTAGCAAAGTTAGCAAATGCGGTGGTCGCGGCATCGAATCAGGGAGCACACCCAGGTAAATCGACCAACGAAGCAAAGTCTTGATTATTGAGTGCAGAGTAGTTTCACGGCACATACATTTTCTTTAACGATCATCTGGTGCTCTGGCTATTTTATATTCATATATTAATAAGTTCATTCGAGGTAAGTCGCATCGGTTAGTGAACAACCTGCATCACTCAGAAAAAGTCATTGGTACTTGGTGCCTTGGCGGCACTGAGTATAGAACGAACCCGTACCGGTACCATTTGAACAATATGCCACCGAAACTCCAAAATAATCGGTAAGTCTTAACAGCAATTTTATTTTGCTATGCCGATTTAAGCTTTATGCGGAGCGAATTCAATTGCATTTCAATCGCTGTATTGTACGCGGCGATGTTTTCATTTTGACAGCTACATTTCATATACTCGTACATAGTTTTTCTGTCGTCGTCTAATAGCATTATAATATATTTTCCAGACTTCCACGAATACATGCCTCACCCAGACCCCTTGAACCAGGAGTACACAGACCTGGAAATGAACAATATCCTCCATTTCAACCACAAAATGAACAGTATTCGCAGTCTCAAGAACGTTCCGAGTAAGCCAGACCAGCCAGTGAAAAAGTTGGGTGAGTTTGAATCTTGCTTTTTAGGATAAAGTTGGGTTTTTATGCAGTAAAGTACACAAACTTCAACGTCATCCCAATCGGTTTGAAGTTTTGGAGATTTTCCTTTATGTCTTACTGGATTGTGAAGCCAAACTAATGAGTCCTCTTAAAAGTACACATCGAGTTTTCATCTCTTCACTCAACTTGATTTCGGATGCTCTAACTTATTCGTGGATATCATATAACTTTTCTCATAACTCTGACGCATCCTCTGTCACGCTTACTTTTGAATTTGGGGGCCTGCTCGTGATGATGTCACCTGACAAAAGGAGTGACCTAGCGAACATTCCAAGAGCCGGGGTGACCTTTGTGCTTTCATCGACAGCAGATCGTTAAATTAATAGTTAATCGATTAAATTGATTCCAGACCTCTTGAAGACTCTCTCTTATCTATGTAATATACAGAATTGTATGCTGATGACCACTGTATGTTAACGAGATTCCTGGTTCTAGTTGCGCCTAAAGCGAAAGCAGTGAAGTCAGCAAGGGCAACGGGCGCGGCGTCGAAGAAGGGTGCACGCCCAGGTAAATATTCTTCTATTTAATTACAGTTCTATAATATTTTAATTATTACTTTTATATACAACCACTATAACCTAAGGATGAACTTTTTACGGATATGATCAAGTCGTGTAACGTCAAACATCCACCGCAGCATTTTCATTTCGCTGGCGTGAACTTTGAGGACGTGCTTCGTTAGCGTCGGCCAGGTTTCGCAACCATGGAGCATCACAGGACTAATGATACTCTTGTGTACAACTTGTCTTGTGCTTTATTGGGATTTTAGGTTCACAGATGACTGCCGTGACTGCCATTTGGCTTTAGTTCCTTATGCAGATGGTTTCAAGATCCGTGCTGCAGCTAGCCAAATACTTTGTTTCGGGGACATTCAGCTTATGTGTCCCAAGATATTATGTTAATAAATTAAACTTGCGCATTGTACCTACCTTCCCGCCTTGTGCCGAGCACTAAATATGTCTTGGAAATAGTAACACATCCGAATTATATGAAACTAATTGAATTTTCAATCTTTGTTTGTGTAATTTTTGCAGAACCTCATAACACACCAGGGCAGGTTGGGGCGCGAAATCTAGGGTCGTCGACGCCGGACGACGCTACACTGATTTCAGGTGGGCTAATAAGCTGAGTTTTAACGTGCCACTTACGGACCGTGTATGACCCATCTACCATTTTTTACCCAAAATATATTTGATTCCAGGCATGTGGGTGAATTTCTTTACGGCAGCAGGCATACCATCGGATGTTGGTGCTACATATGCACATAAATTTACAGAAAATCGTATACAGATTAACATGATAATGGAACTCAACAAGGATTATTTGAGGGAGATGGGGATCACCAGAATGGGAGATGTGATCGCTATTTTGAGGTATCTATCAATAATAGTGTATTGGCTACAGTAACCACTTGCCATTAGGTAGATGCAACGATTGTAAAAACCATAACCAAAACCACAAGGCGATGCATTCGGCAAAGGTTGTTTTATCAGACTAGCCAAACATTTGACCGCTTTCTCATCTGGTAATAAAGTGAGGATGCGGTGAAGGTATATAGCAAATAACCCCAGTGAGTGGTGAGGTGGTGTGATTAGCCGGCTCGGGGGACGGAAGGTCCCCTGACCCGATCCCAGATCAGCCGCCGTGTTCCACTCCATCAGATTATCCCGTTATGGCACGACCAACCAACGAGCTATATTCGCTGACGGACGAACAGCTTCACAGGCTGGAATAGGCCTAGATTCAGGGCCCTCTACAACCAGCAGGCCATTTTATCGGATCACCCTGGCCCCCAAGTTATCTCGCCAAGCGTCACCAACCATGTGGAACTGGCTCTCACGCACTACAACCGAAATAAACTAGAAGGTACTTTCCGCTTGACGCTTGACTTGAAGGGGTAAAAAGGTTTTTACGGGGTCGGCAACGCGTGGGTGATGCCCCTGGTATAACAAATGTCCATAGGCTACGGTGACTGTTTACCATCTGGCAGGCCGTAAGCTTGTTTGCCACCTAAGTGGCATAAAAGAAAAAGGAACTCCGATATGAGGGTGGTCGCTATCCATTCGGGAGAACCCTACCATCAGGGTTTGACTGCCCATTTGGCGCTACCCGGGGATCATATGCATGGAATCAAGGGCTAACACCTGCGGACCCGGACAGTATTCCAATGATCCCTATATTCGAAATTTATCTATTCTAGTGAGAATAGTGTCTCGTCACGTATACCAAATTTCTACTGAATCAGTCCAGTAGTTTTGGAAAAAAATGGCTATGACAGATGAACAGACTAAGGCACGAGTGACCCTGTAAAGGTTCCGGAATCCTAAAAAAGAATTTAATGTTACGTTTTGGATTAACTAAATAGGTTCCTTGAAATATAATTGCATCAAATATCTCATATAGATTAAACCCTTTTATTATTCACTTTTCGATAACAACTTTGTGTCGGTAAATATCTTAAAATAGTTATCATATATTTCAGACAAGCTAAGACTATGCATAGCAGCACTACTCCTAATCCTGTGCCGGCTAGTGTGCCGGTAACTACATCCCCTGTCAATACAGTGACAGTTCGGACCACAGAGCGGACCACAGAGCGGACCACAGTCACGCAGTCACAGCCCTCACCTCGTGAATTATTGGAAAAGGGTATGAAATAAACAAAAACAGTAATGCATGCTGGGCAGAGTCGGCTAGTACTTGACATTTAGTTTAATTATAATAATGTAATCATCTTGGCGTTAACGTCCCGGTTGAGCTCTAACCGGGCTCTAGCGAGGGCCTAGGCAAATTTCTAATTTCACTTTTTGCTCCTGCGAAAATCAAAACCCCAGTCCTCTTGCGTGGTTGACATATTACGCATTAAAATGGTTCCCAATGGTCCCATGTGGTTCCAACGGAGGGAACATATAACTCCTTACTTATGCAAGAAGGGTTTCTTAAATATGGAGAATAGGCGTACATTGAAATTTGCGTCTCTTATGCATGCTCTTGCTGGAGGTGAGGGACCGGATTATCTAAAAAACAAGCTGACGCATAAAATGCCGAACCGATTGAGGGACAGCGGTCCTCAATTGGTACCGCCCAGCTTGCATTTAACCCGCGCCAGAGCCTGTTTCCGGTTCGCAGCAGTAAAGATCTGGAATGATCTACCACCTCCACTACGTAATCTCCTCGGAAGATCTACGGATACTTTTAAAAAGCATTGCATGCGGTGGCTGCTCGGGAAACAGGTTCTGGAGGCGGAGATTATATTTGGCGGATAGTCTGGGCCCGATCCTACCCTACCACCTGATTTAATGATTTAGATGCCTGGTCGTAATCCATTGTGAAATCTATTTAATTTATTTATTTAGATTGTCTGTGTCTATATCAAATTTTATTCAATGTCGTACTCACTTTTGCGTATCTGCGGAATTGAGCTTTGGCCTTTTTTACGTTGAGTGTTTAAATATATTTTTTTATTTACTTACTTTTTTTTATTTTTTTTGTTTCATGTTTCTGGTATATTTTTTTTATTTTTGTTTTGTTTTTTATATTATTATTTTTTGTGTTATAAGTTTGTCTGAGCTAAATGCTA
The DNA here is from genome assembly GCA_905147135.1 of Blastobasis lacticolella. NCBI lineage: Eukaryota > Metazoa > Arthropoda > Insecta > Lepidoptera > Blastobasidae > Blastobasis > Blastobasis lacticolella. The sequence goes on from LR990041.1 coordinate 23,909,207, forward strand.
AATAAATTCATTTTTATTTAATTTTTAAAAGCATAAATATAACATAAGTTGAAGTTTATTTCGTTATAAAAGCTTAGCCTAGTTACCTAAGTATTTTAATAATAAACAAAACAGAATATTTAACTAGTAGTCAAAATTATTCAATTAGTGTAATAAATAATGCATAATTACCTATTGTTTTGTATTTAATTTGTTCCAGGCATGTGGATGACTTTCTTTTCGGCAGCAGGCATACCATCAGATGTTGGTGATAAATATGCACAAACATTTACTGAAAACCGTATTCAGATGGACATGCTATTGGACCTTAACAAGGAGCATTTGAGGGACATGGGAATCCCCAGGATGGGAGATGTAATCGCTATTTTGAGGTATCAATAACAATGTATTGGCTATACTTACCATTTACTATCAGGTAACGGTCGTAAAAACTACCTGCAAATGTTACCGTTCTTTTGCTGTGTAATGGGACTACCATGGCTGGTCTATGGTCTAACATTGTTGTAAAATAAAAATGTAATGTTTAATGTTCGAATTGTATGTCTATACTGCAGCAGACAGCATCTAGTTTTCTATATTATTTAAATTCTTATTCTATATTCCAGACACGCTAAGGCACTAAATGATAGCACTGCTCGTGACCGTATGATGAACACGGCATGGTCTTTCAATAATGTAACAGTTGCAGTGGTCACAGGGCATGTCACAGTCATGCAGCGATCATATCGTGAGTTATCATTCGATATATTAAAATTGAGTGCTCTTCATCATCACAGCCCATAACAGTCCACTACAGGACTTTGGGCCTCTCCCGCAAAAGGGGAGGTTATTGCCATAATCTCCACGCTTGGCAGGCGGGTTGGAGATCGCAGCGTTGCAAACATAACAATGAAAAACGCTGCTGCCCATTTTCCAGTTTATGGAGACTAGATATTTTGCCTCTAAACGTTAGTCGCCTTGTACGACACCCACGAGTGTAAGGGGTTGGTGCTATTCTACTCTACCGGTCACCACACGGCCAGGTCACCACACGGCCAACAGTTGAAAGTAATTGGTCGGACAATTGTTCCCTACGTAACTTTTCGGTTTGCACGATATCATCGAAGGCGGCCGTCTTGCAGCTTATCTGCGATGTCTCAGACGTCAAGGCTACCACCATGTGGGCATTTCGGACACGGTCCCTGCGTGAAAATCTACACATCTACCGCAGCATCTTCATTTCCATAACACGCAGCTTCTGCTTATACCTGTAGGGGCCAAGTCGCGCTGCAGTAGTATCGGTATACTATCCGCTCTATGAAGCTCGGATGTGAATCCATCATCACCCGCTGCCTTGTTTTTCTTAAGTTGTTTAAGAGACATCTTGATCATGTGCAGGATGACGCCGGGAATGTCTTCGGTATAATGCCGGGATTCTTAGCCCCATTGTTAGCGGGTTTCCGTGATTTGGGAAATATACTGCCCAAATAACTTTTCCACTACTCTCTAAACCAACAGCTGACTCCCTAAACAGCGCAATTACGAGCATGAGGCATTTCATCTTACTCCTCACTGTGACAACGCATCTGTGTCTCTGCATTTTTGTTCATCAAGTGGTCTGTGTGTTCGTTTGTCATTGCGTAGCATACAAAATAGTATTGTTAGTATTCTGTAAGGTATAGTTCCTTCCCCTGTCTAATTAGAAAAGAACTCGAACTAATTCTAAAAAACGTTTATGAGATTACGATATTTGATTTGGTAGGTATTCGGTATTCGCATGAATTAATAACATATATTTTATTATCAACAGAACCTTCAACAACGCGCTCGACAAGAAAACCGACGACAACACGCAGTAAAAGTAATTTCCTTAAAATGGAATTAGATTTTCTTGTAGACGAGATATTAAAAACTAAAGACGTTATGCTAAGCGAACCAAAAAATTCAGAATTTCATTTTAATTTAGAAACGCCTTCTGTAATTGAATATTAACAGCCACATGCCACACAACAGCCATAATCCGGTACTGCCTTTTTGTTGCAAAATTCATGTACAGTCGAGGAAACTGAATATTTACCAGTTTATTTGTCTTCCTAATTGTTCGTATCGTTAAGAGAAACAAAGCATTATGACATGAATGAGAAACCACATGTCGTAAAATTTCAGCCAATTTCATATAATAATGTCAACTTGCTAAACATAAAGTTCCCTCGACTGCGCGTTTTGTGGTGTTGTCTGCTTTGGAAACATCTTGTTCTTCTAGAACTACTAGACAACACCGTGAAACATATACCCATATCATGACATTTATTTCTGGGATCAGGTATTCTTGCCTATTTACCTAAGTGTCGCTAATTCACTAAGTGTAGAGTATATGTGCTATCGTTTTTGTCCTCGGTACATAGCTCTTAGTCTCTAGTGGATAAATTATTGTCCAAACTAAAATTTTCATCGGCTTCTTCTTACCTGTAGGCATAGCTCACAAATTGTATTCCTTGACAAGTAGTAATTTAGTTAGAGTAAAGCTTTTTGTTTATTTGTTTTAAGGTATATATTTTTTGTTGTCATTTAATGTTTAAGTTGTAAATAAACGACCTCAGTCAGTAAACTACTTTTTTCATTAATATTATTTTAAACTGGGTTTAAACCCGCGATTTAGTTTTAAATGAAAGAGTAATAACTAAAAATTCATCCAGCCATCCATACTTACAATCTTTCGCATGTATATTATTAGGATAGGATCAGTAGGATTATACTATTAGTAGTATGTTCATTGACATTTTATTTTCTAAATTATTAATTTTTTACATTGTAGGAGCTAACTCTCTTTGGATGCGAGCCAACCATCTGGTGATCGGGTAGATGTTGAAGGGTGGACAGTGAAATGAAGCTTGCTAAACATGTTCATCTTCACTGAAAACTGGCTGTTCGACTTATTACGTTGTTGCTTGTTGCTGTATGATGCTACTCAATCGGACTTGTGCGCTGAGTGTGAATGCTCAGTAGAATAAAAAGATTATTGGCTTTGGATTGATCTTATATATAGTGTGTAAAGATAGTCGCCCGACTCAGTGAGGGGCGGTGTCAGCAAATCATTATTTCCGTTAGTAATTCTGTGATTTAATTTAGTAAATTAAAATTTTAATAAAGAACTTGGATATACTAATATAGTTTCTAAGTAACGAATGTTTACTAACACTAATATGGACTTTGGCAAAAATAAATTGATTTTATTTTAATGATTTCACTTTTTATTACTGGCGCCCTTGCTCTCAAAAGCACAACCGGGATATTTACACAAATATGGTTATGATAATTCATTTAAGGATTCTCTGGTCAAATTCTTAAATATTTATTAAAATCAGTCTGGGTATATTAAGGAAAGTAATACAGGACTTGATCGCGAAGAAAGGAAGAATTGGGGGGAGGCCTTTGCCCAGCAGTTGGATGATTCAAGCTAATATAATATAATAATACAGGACTTCCATTCATTTAAAAACGGCAACATACCAAATTATTAAACTAAATTATCTAACTAAAATTAAATTAACCTGCAACCCTAATCTAAAAATCGATATGCCACTGCCACTGTTGGGAATGGTGCCCTATATATAATAAGGCTGGCTGCAATCCCCCGCTGGATGGCTATCCATAGGGATACGTACAACGTATAGACGTTGGCCGAGGGATGAGCCAGCCCTGTGCTCACCAGTGGAACGATTTAAATTTAATTTCAATTTGGCGAATAGCTTTTTAGCTTAAGGGTCCCACGGCCCCAAAGTTTCCACGGCAAACGCCGAAAATACCCAATCATCAACGATATTTGCGTATTTACGGCGTTTCAAGGTCTCAGCAGATGCAGCCGCCGCGCCTGGCCTCACTGACGTAGAGCCAACATGGGACGCCGCTAGAGTATCTACGCATGTGGCGTCCCATACTGACGGCCAACTCAGCAGCAGGCACTTTTGCAGCATAAGAGCCTGTGGTGCCCTGAACTATCCACCGCAGCGCTGCAGTGGCAGTAATTGGGTTCGACTAAGTTCAGCCCAGACATAGCCCAACCGCCAACCTAAAACTATTATTGTCTAAAAGGTTTACATAGTTTACAGATGGATATGCCTGCAACCAGTACCCAGACTTCCTTTCCAAGACAGTAAGTAACCTAGCCCTCTCGGTCGATGACGGGCAGGTCTCGAAAAGGTGTTCGAATACCCGACGGCAGATTGGATCGTCCCAATGCCTTTTGAACCCCTTTTCGGAAGGAGGGCTTTGCTAGGGCAAGCCATCTTCCAGGCTTCTTCGACTTCGGTCAAGTACGTAACCTCGAAATCACGAAGAGATGGGTTCAGAATTTTACCTACGAGGGATAACGTACTGTGAACTGAAGCCAAAAAAGCCGGGACAGCCACGCTCGAGACTTGGTGGATACCGAGCCCACCATGTCTGACCGAAAGGGTAGCCAAAAGTAAACTCCTGCCGTCGAGCTTAACGTTAATAAATTTCTGATTTGCGTAAGTGAATTTTGAGATGAAAAGGCAGTATTTTATAATAAACATGGCCATGTGGGAATGAAATTGGAGGAGACGATCAGCTATGTCGTTAACTTTTGAAATATATTGTTGAATAAAGCCAGGGATTGTATAGCCTAAAATTGGGGCGCCTAGGAGGAAAAGCGAGTCTTTGGTGATAATTTTCATTCCTTTTCCATTTCCAATTAAACAGTTCTTATTTTGGAAACTGTCATCGATAAAGCTCACACTTGTTAAAATTTTGTTGGAGACCAATTTTACTAAATTTTGTCTTAATAAAAGCCAAATCTTGTAAGATAGTACTAGCTTCTCCTCTTAAGGTCCCATCGTCAAGGTACCAAACATTAAATTTTGACATAAGTTCGGATACTATTGGGTGGATGACGAGGCTGAAGATGGCAGGCTCGTATGGATCGCCTTGCTGACAACCGACTGAGGAAGAAATTTTGTAGTTACGAAAAAGTAAGTCGGTTGGGGAACTGTAGCATTGCCAGATGTAAGGGTAAATGTTTGGGACTACGATTTTAATTTCGGTTAACATAGCAGAACGGCAAACAGAGTTAAATGCATTCTTGAAGTCCAATTTAAACAAATTGTTATCCTTTGAGTTATGAAGGTAGATCCGGTAGGCATGGACAGTTGCTTCACAGCCGCCTTTGCTGCCGAAGTCAAGCTGAGTGGGTTAAAATTTGGATTCCAAAATAGGGAGAATCTCTTTGCAGCAAATTTTGAATGCAATACGTCTGAAGGCTAACAAAGAACCAATGGCTATGGGGCGCACGCTCCTATCCTTTTTGGCAAGGGCGCGAAGGTTAGCACCATAAAAAGTCGCTGTTGATCAGTTACCTCACCTCCAAGCTTCAGGTTCACGAGCTTGGTCAGACTTGTGACCAGCGTGTAGACCGGTAGGTGCACTTTGTAGCAGGTCTTTTAGATGTTGTGGGGATATGCCGTCGGCGGAACCATTATTGAAAGACATAACTGCGGCCAGGACGGCATCTTCCAATGCTTGGAGATGTGGTGGAGAGGTGCTTGGAGGGTAAGGTAGGACCCAAGAGCTTGGAAAGTTAGCGACCTTCATGGTTATAGAAGAGCGGCCCTGAATGGTAAAATGCATGCTACCCGTCAGTTTGACAATCAATTTACTTGTCATACGTGTTATAAATAAGCATATTTATAATTATTGCAAAAATATAATGTTTATAAGACATTGACAAGAACACAAGTGACACAGCACAAGAACTCTCTGGAATCCAAAGAGCATGCAATATAGTTTGCAACATTCGTCCCCTCCAAAAGTTTAAAACTGCATTTCATCAATTAAGCGTCGGGGTGGTCTTATGGTACGCTTGCTTCGGCGCGGCGCTATAGGCGTCGTCGGCGAGCCGGCCACGCTCTGTGATGAACAAGCCAGGGGAGCCTCTGGGGTTGCCTCCTTTCCAGCCTCTGACACTTGACCTCCAACAGCGTCTAGCGCCGGAGTCGAGGCGGCCACTGGAACCATGTGACTATGTGGAATTGAGCCGTCAGTTGTATCTTCGAGGCGGGGTCGCATGTGATCTGCATGATATCTCCTTTCCACGCCGACTGGGGTGTTAATAACATACGAATATCGGTGGGTGCGACGCGATACCGTGGCTGGTTCCCATCGGGATTGTTCTCTGGCTCGAACGTACACAGCATCACCTGGTCTGTAATTCGGTGTCCGGCTGTCAGAGTCAACATTTGCTTGGATTTGCTTGTAATGTAGAGAACGTCTAGCACTAGGTCTAGCATTATCTAGTACGCAAGTTAACCGCCGCCCAAACATTAATTGCCCTGGGGCTTTGCCAGTAGTACTATGGGGAGTTATACGATAAGCAAAAAGGAAATGTTCTAGCCGTTTCTTGATGCATTCTGCGCTAGAACGCATTCTATTCTTGAACGTCCTCACGACGCGTTCTGCCAATCCATTTGTGCGCGGGTGATAGGGTGATGATTTGATGTGTTTAATTCCCTTATCTTTACAGTAAATCGTAAACTCTTGGGAAGTAAATTGAGGACCATTGTCAGACACTAAAAATTGGGGAAGACCGAAAGTGGAAAAGATCGTATCGAGTTCATCACACAGTCTGGCAGCCGTAATTTTCGCCATCGGCTTGACTTCGATCCACTTGGTGAATGCATCTGACAGCACTAGCCAATATGACCCTTCAAACGGTCCTGCGAAATCTACATGAACTCTCTCCCATGGTTGATCTGGCATGGACCAAGAGAAAATTGGCAAGTCTGAAGTATTAGGCCGGTTCTGTTGGCATCTGTGACACCTTTTCACGAATGCGTCTATATCTTCCTCAATAGAAGGCCACCATACATAAAAACGAGCCAGTGCTCTCATTGCCGATATACCTGGATGTCCACGATGCAAGTAGTTGAGGGTCGATCTCCTTAGAGAATTTGGAACAACAATACGCCCTTGCCACATAAGGATCTTATTTTCAAGTGACAGTTCACATCGTTTGCGAACATATGGTTTTACATCGCTTGAGTATTGCTGTTCACGCCAACCTGTTTTAATAAACTGTGATATATGCTTAAGTGTTATATCTTTAAGGGTCTCATCACGCATCGAATTTTCAGATAGTTCTAGATCATTAATTCTTATGAATTAGAGGCTTATGATCTGTGACCAGAGTGAATTTCAGGCCGCGAAGGTATTGATCAAATTTTCTGACTCCAAAGAATATTCCAAGAGCTTCGCGGTCTATAACAGAATATTTTGATTCTGCTGATCGTAATTTCCGCGATGCAAAAGCAATTGGCTGTTCTATGTTGTTTTTCTTGTGGTAAAGAACTGCTCCCACGCCGTTTTCTGATGCATCACAGGCTAAATAAAGTGGTTGTTTATCATTGAAGGCTACTAGTGGTTTAGAACGTACAATCAGGGTTTTTGCTTGTTTGAAAACCCGAGCTTCATTGTCAGTCCATCTCCACTTCAGTCGACCTCCCGTCAGCGCGTGAAGATCGGCGCATACACCGTGTAAGTGTGGTATAAAACGCTCGTATAAATTCACCAACCCGAGAAACGATCTTAGCTCCTTGGCGTTGGTAGGAGGGGAAGCCTTGGCAATAGCTTCTATCTTGGACTTCGTTGGACGTACACCGTTTTTGTCAATCGTGTGTCCTAGATACTCGACTTCCGGTTGTAAGAACGCACATTTCTTCAAGTTTACTTTTAATCCTGCTTGATAGAGTCTCTCAAATACGGTGCGTAGACTTTCTAGATGGTCCTTGTCGTTTTTTCCCGTAACCGCAATATCATCGAAGTAAACTGCTACATTCGGTATGCCTTCTAGTAGCTTGTCCAGATAATGCTGAAAGACTGATGGCGCCGTTGAGATGCCAAAAGGCATACGGTTGTACATATAATACCCTTTGTGCGTTGATAGTGTTAATAAATGCTTGGACTCAGGTGCAATCTCAAATTGAAGGTACGCATCTTTTAAGTCAATTTTTGAAAATTTTTCTCCATTTATAAGGCTCTGGCGCAATTGGTCAAACAAAGGGACTGGGTGTGAGTGTGTTAATAAGACAGGGTTAATCGTGCTGCGGTAATCACCACAGATTCTGACCTGACCGTTGCTTTTGATTACGTTGACTGTCGGTGTGGCCCACTGTATTGGCGTAATGTTTGGGTCTACTTCCGTTATGATACCCTCTTGAACTAAACGGTCTAGTTCAACTTCTATGTTTTTCTTCATTGAAAATTTGATGGACCTTGCGGGAATGTGTTTTGGTTGAGCATGAGGTTTGACATGTATATTGACTAGATAATTTTTGACTTTGCCAAGTTTACCGTCGAAAAGCGTAGCATGGTTGTCTAGAACTTGTTTAAGAGTGATGGCCGTACGTCTACGTTCCGTGCTCTTAATGGAATAGACTGGTTTTGGGAACTCCATGCCAAACGACTCGCTCCACTGTAGGCCGAACAACATGGGGTCAGCGCCCTGCATGACGACAACAGGTAGTATCTTTTCCTTATCTTGAATCCGAACTGTTACGTCTGTCAGACCTTTTGGCCTAAGCCTTATGTCTCCGTAGGCACGCAAACCTGGAGCTTTCGTAAGAGGGGGTGCCCCAATGCACCTCCAGAACTTCGTACTGATAATTGAAAATACGGAACCGGGATCCCAGTCCAACGTACATTGTATATCATTGATTACAACATCTATTTTCTTGCTGTCTTTACTTTTTCTTTTATTAATTTGACAAACGGTGTCTGATTCATCATGGCTAACATCTGAGTAAGATGCTTGTGAAGAATGGTTGCTGACTTCGTCATGTTTTAGTTTGTGTAATTTGTTTCTCTTTGTAAATGTTCTTAGTTTATGGTCGTTCCGGTTGGGCAGGCAAGCTTTGCCCGATTTGATACAGCAGTCCTCGAAATGGCCCTCAATATTGCATTCTTTACAAGTGTGGGCTTTTGCTGCACATTGAATTAACGGATGTCTTTCGGGTCCACCGCACCTGAGGCATTGATGTGTCCGTAATCTTCGCGGAGACGCGTCCAAGTAAGATCCGCTATTTCTTTTAATCTTATTGACTTTAATGTGTGTGTCTGTGTCGCTTTCTGCACGCTCTCGCGATTGTGCAACACTGAAGATCTGAGAAAATGATACTTCGTTAATTTTTCCGTCTTGAAACTCTTGTAAATCTGGCCATTTTTGTTTTAGGTCAATTTGTAACTGTTCGTGGTTGAGACCGGTTGCGAAGCGGTCACGTAATTGTCGTTCTAGCTGATCATTGTTGTAGCCGCAATCTTTGCTGATTTCTTTTAGCCTGTTAGCGTAGTGTTCCATCGACTCATTGTCTGTTCGAATGCAGTTCCAAAAGTCAGTTAATGCTCTGTATCTTGTGCGTTTGATTCTGAACAGATCGAGCAGCTTAGTTCGAATATTTGCATACGTACTGTTTTCGAAATTTGGTGTCAGGGCAGCTTTTATGTCGTGAAAAGTTTCAGGTGAGAGGCAGGTAAATAAAAGCTCTTTCTGTATGATTCGTGCTTCCTCTCCCCAAAGCTCGCATTTAGTCTCAAAGTAGTCGACAAAGTTCTCAACCGCAGTATCATCAGGGTTGAATTTGTCGCTTTTAAAGCAGTTGTAAATACTGTTTCTGTTGCCGTTAGTGTGCGAAGAGCTAGCTGACTCCGTGCCGTTTGACGTTGTTGGTGTGGGAGTCGCAGCAGATGCGGTTTGCTTTTGTGTCAGCAATAATTGTAAAATGTCAGAAATTTGTTTTTGTTGTGTAGCTTGCAATGCAAGGAATTTGTCAAATTGTTCACTGTTCATTTTCTATCGGTTTAAATCCTCGTCGCCACTGTTATAAATAAGCATATTTATAATTATTGCAAAAATATAATGTTTATAAGACATTGACAAGAACACAAGTGACACAGCACAAGAACTCTCTGGAATCCAAAGAGCATGCAATATAGTTTGCAACAATACGCAATTGTAAACAAACAATTTCAATTTATTTATTTGTAAAATATTTATATATTTTGTGTGTATAGGCTTTGTTATTTTATTAAATTAGTGAAGTGCTTTGGTCCACTACCATTTATGTATATTAACACTCGTTGATTATCGATTGTAGAATGTGTATATGTGAAATAAATGCATGTTAAAGATTCTTGTTTTATGAGCTTTTTCGAAATATCCCAAAGTATCAGTAATTTTCTGAATGAAATAATACGCCGAGCTCAGTAATATGTACTGAAAAAACAATGATAATTCATAATTACCTATTTAATCCTTAAAAATATATAAAGTTATTGCTCGTTCAAACGTGCGATAGTGATGTGTTCGCCGCTTTTTCCCATTGTCAATGTAAACAAGAAATACTTATTGATCACGAGGAGTGGAACAATTGGGAAAGTCCTTTAATATACAACTAAAGTTATAGCTACAACAAAATTCACCTAATCATTTACAATTAAACTATTTTTCAAAGTAACACATAAACAGTAGGTTTAAATTCGGTCCCCTCCCCCCCCTCCCTGACCAAAACAAAGCAAAGTGGCAGTCCATTGTCTCTGCCTACCTCACCAACTGTGAAACAAAGATGTTAGCTTTGTTGGTATGTGGGTATGTTAAATTGGGTTTGGATAGGTTTGACTTGTTACAACTTGATGAGGAGCCTCCGTCGACTCGACAGTGCCGAATTTCCATAGAATGTCATCATCATCATCACAGCCCATAACAATCCACTGCCGTAATCTCCACGCTTGGCAGGCGGGTTGGAGATCGCAGTGCAGTTGACGTAAATCTACCCAGAAAGATGCTGCAGCAGCATTCATCTTTCGGATTTGTCCTTTAGTCGCCTCATACGACACCCACGGGAATAGATGGGGTGGTGCTATTCTTTGAGGTGGCGGCACCACACACCACGTAACAGTTCACAATTTGTGATCTGACGGACGTACTCTATAATAATCATGTTGGCGTTAATGTCCCGGTTGTGCTCTCGCGCACGAGGGCCCAGGGTCCGCCTTGACTATGATCCAGGATTTTAGCAGACCAGGTAATTACATTGGAGCGACTGCCATCTGACCTCCGTGACCCTTCAACCAGGGGAGCCTGACCAGATTGGATCATGGTTACACATTCAGTCAATGTGCAGGTTTCATCATGATGTTTTTCTTCATCGTAAGATTATCGGTTAGTGTTTAACTAATGTATGTACATAACTCAGAAAAGAGCCATTGATGCATATCCGCAGCGGGATTCGAACCCGCTATCTCTCGCTTACGAGTCGGATACCCTAAAAGATTCGGGTACTTAAAACTGGTTCGTGGCACGTAAAGATAATTCCTCTACCTAATCTATAATGGAAAGGGTAGTGTGCAGGAGCACGGCAACAAACGAAGTATCAAATTTAAGAGCTACGAAGCTATTCGAACGTATTGTAGACTTCGCCTGGAATGCTCCCTGCCAAAATACTAAAAATGATTCAGGGCGGTCTGTAGCATAATAGATCCTATCTTTAAGAACCCTACATTGTGATGTGATAGGGTTATTTTAAGTCCCGAAGAAAGGTAGAAGATTGTAAAATCCTAAAGTCTAAAAATATTTCCGGGAGTTTGGACTTCGAGTCACTCCGACTTTATGAGGATATTTCTACTGCCATATGGGTTGAGAGTGGGGGGGGCTATTATCGAAGCGTAGACGGGTTGAGAATGGGGCTATTTGGAGGATTTATGGAGAAGGAGAAAGGAAAAGATCCTATGATCCAGCTGGTACGCTTATTGTGGAATGCATAGGGCCGGACTTTGTGGAGATCTCTTGGGGAGACCTATGCCCAGTGGGCGTCTTTTCAACCCTCCAGGCTGTAGTCCCATTGCACTGCACCTATATAATTTCACCTACCGTAAAAGACCGGAAACGCTAAGCCCACTTATGAAACGCATTAGGGTCTGTAAATATAAATTTGTAATACATAAACTAGAAACTTTCTTTATTATATACACCGATATGTGATAGGTATGTTTCCAGACAATATATATCTTAATGCATTGCGTAAATGGGATAAGTTTGTCGTCACTTTTAAGTTTGTTTGTTATGTAATAGTTAAAACGTTTCTCTTATCGTAGAATGCGATTAGGTACTTACCAGTTACGTATATCCTCGTTTATGAGGATATTATCGCAATAATGTACTTACAGTTTAATACATGCCGTGCCATGAATATCATCATTACAAATCGTAGCTCTGTTCCCTTAGGTCGAAATCGTCTATTTAACTTGACCACTTCCTAACTTGGCCATTTTCATGGTCGTCCACTTCGTGGCTCTTCTCATTCCTAACATCACCACGTCACAATATTATCCATTCCGAAATCCGTTCATCTCCAATACAGATCGCCTCAAGTCACAGCAGCTGAACGGCGTGTTTTTCGCCTTACCCTGTAACGTCGCTTTTTGAGAAGATGATACGTCTACCAGGGGCGCTGTTTCTATGTGAGTGACGCTGTTCTGGAGTATGTATAAATTAATGTCGGCAGTGATAATGCACATCTAACTAAGAGTAGCGCATTGCACCAACCCGTTCGATTTACGGGTGCTGTATCAGGCGACTAAAATCTTAGAGGTAGACTAGCTGGACCTCCGTGGACTAGGCTATGCGCAAATGTATTGACGTCGCCGAATTATATGCGAAGACGGCTTACGACGTGAGGATGCCGAAGATCAGGAAAACTGGAGAAGATGAAACAGGAAAGCCATATATTGTTTTGCCATCAAAATCTTGTTGCATATTATGTGTTTTCATTTTCATCTTCTAAAACCCTTCGCTAACGTGTGCGACTCGCACTTTTCTGGATTTCATTAAGGTATTTGAAGTCAGTAACAGGGGAACCTGACCAGATGGTTACACGTTCAGTCGCGTGAATGTCATCACGATATTTTCCCTTACTGAAATCGGTTCGTGTTCAACTTATGTACTTATCTATATAATTCAAATAAGAGGTGTTTCTTAAGATATGTATTCAACAACAATAATACAAATCTATATCATATTGTTAAATGAATTGTATATTCGACGTTCGAAAGCGATTTTTTAAATCCTACTCGAATAAATGACCATTTCATTTCACTTCCATTTCATTTCACTTCCATTCCATTTCACTTCCATTTCAATTCACTTCCATTTCATTTCACTGTACAGATTCTGGCAAATCACTTCATTAATCAATTCCATAAATTTACTGTATTGACTGCTAATGTGATGATGACTAAGGCGGTTACTTCCAGGTGTATGCAGTATTTTCGTCCAAACTTCAGCAAGGAGGAGAATAATGATAGCAGGTGAGACCGCAAACCAGATCCTAAGACTAAATAGCAGTTAGATTGTTATTTACACCAGTATTTTTTAAACGGCAGACAAATAGGCAAGTGGGCCACCTGATGGAAAATAGTCACCGCAACAGCAACACCAGGGGTGTTATTATAGTTATTATAACCATAGTAATGTACTATTCTAGGCAGTTTATATGCAAACGTCGTTAAGTGTGTCGCGAGGGCCCAGGGTACGCCTTGACTATGATCTAGGATTTTGCAGATCGGGTAATTACAGTAAAGCGATTTACATCTGACCTCCGGGACAATGTTAACAGGGAAACCTGAACAGATTGAACTATAGTTAAACATTTAGTCGTCCGAATGTGTAGATTTTACCACGATATTTAAGTCTACTGTAGGCGATGTTTTCACTCACCGTAAGAGCATCGAGTAGTATTCATCTAATGTACTTGCCCAGAAAGGAGCCATTGGTAATGGCGGCACTCGGGTTCGATCCTGTTACTTAGTTGTAAGAGTCGAACCCCTTAACCGTTATGCCACCGACGCTGATTAAATCGTGAGTCTACAAAAAATATGTTTTAATAATTATTTATTTGTTTATTGCTGGTCAATTTTGATTCTATTCATCATCATCATCATGACTTGAACCTCCTCCAACGGGCTCGTAGATAACTGCAGTGATAATAGTGACATGCCCGCTTCCAGATGTACCCGAAAAATCAGACCCAATGAAGAAGTCAGTGGCGTATGCACCGCACCAGAAGCTTAAAATTCTCGATAACCTGCCGCTGAGTCCCTTTGATTCACTCAGCCTGAGTGACTCTACCATCGAGATCGAAGGTATAAGCCCATAACGTACGCGATTTCTACGCGATTTGTCTACGTTTATGTATGTATGTATGATTGTATGTAAACTCTTTATTGCAATTAAAAATAAATTCTGTAATACACACAGTATACAGTAGTACAGTACAGTAGTTTATCGCCCAGCACACGCCTAGCCACCACAGCATTGTCCACGCCAATATTATAGGCAGGATTTAGTCGCGATTCCTGTTTGGGCGCTATGCGGTGAAGCGTATGAAGCGTACGCGAATTGTACGTATAAACGAGTCCTACAGCATAATTGATTTATGTCATAACATAAACCATCACACTCTCTGACGATGGGATGGAAATCGCAAAGTATCTGCATAAGGTGACATACATAAACGTATTTGAACCGTATTATTATTGATTCTTTGTTGTATTATTATTGAGTATATAATATGATTAAATCCCTTAACGAATCAATGTTAACCAGTTTCGAGGAAAGATAATTATGCTTATTCACTTAGACTTCTGTTTCTATGTTTCCTAGATCGTGAAGAGACAAAAACGGGTACGGCGTCGAACCAGAACACATCAGGTAGGTGAACACTAGATGGCGTGGTGTACGAAGGAATACATTAAATAACCAATCCTATAATATTAAACATCTAGACGCCTTCAACGCTAGAGTGAATAGTCTGTTCCTCGAAAGGCATGCTCCATCATCGGCCGCATCATCACTTATCACCAGGTGAGATAGCGGTCCAATGCCTGGGTAAATAAAATAAAAAAACTGGATTTTGTTACATAGGTTTTAAGACTTTCGTGGTTATTCACTACACTTTCACTACACATATCAACTCACGGTCAACTCGTGACCATGACGCATGCAACTGCGTCGAAATATCGAGGTAAAAACAATACTAACCGTGGCACAGTGTGTTATTTTGGCTTAGTTGCGGACACGTCAATTTTTTGTGCCTATTCGATAGATATAGTTATGATAAAAATTTAGCAAAAGGAGCGATAGTATTTTTTTGTATAATTAGAGAGTTATTAAGGTTTAAGTGAAAGGTGAGAAAAACTAAATTCATTTTTAGTTTAGAAAATTGTTGTTATATATATTTAGTTAGTCTATTAAATAAAGTCACAGCATAATATCTACTTAAATAAAAAAAAGAGGCGTTGTACCTTTAATACATGAAAAGATATTTGACTTTCATCTGTTAACACAAAATATATTTTTTTAATTTTATCTTATCACGGTCGCATTTTATTTTTATTTAAAAACATTCGCAATATTATTGTTAACCATACCTTACAATATGACACGCGACAATTACAGGACAACGGAGATAGAGCGTTTCTAAATATTTCTGAAATTTCTATGGAAATAGGGTTGTCACAATGAAACACGAAAAAAATTTACCAGATATTTCCCATATATCTAACTCTTAAGTAGAACATTTCTGGTGTCATAAAACAATTACTACAACAACTAATACGTGAGGCTAACCTACTAGTAGTCATCAGCGGAGTATAATAACATTTCTTCACATGATAATACAAGTACATCAGCGTCGTCTGTTACCAATTCAGTGGTAATTCAGTGGAATATCAGCAGAACTTTGCGGTAAAGCATCATGATGGGTAAAAATATTCTCCATCGTTGGTTTTAAAAGTGACAGAGACAATAGACATCGTCGATAGGAATGGGTCGGAAGACTAGCGCGTGGTGAAACAAGTCGAAGCACTGTTGTTTTGCGATCAAATTTTTGGGTGTGATGTTCACGGTCGTAACGCCAAAACTTGTTTCTCGATTGTTCTGTTATGCAAGTTAAAATTACGTATAGTTTTTATACGTAATGGAATGTACGTAGTGGCAAAGAGGTTGTGTTCGTCATCGTTTTCATCAGAAAACGTTTGCTTGTAAATTGACTGTCCTGTGCTACCATCAAAGCCCCATGAACTCTCAAAACGCAGTGAAGTCTAGTATATAACTGTTTTTGATTGCAATATTCAGAAACCTTTTCATCACAAGAGTAAATGATTCGTCGAAACATGTGCATAAGTAAATTAGGTAAAGGTACTGTGGCTTATCGTTCTGAGACTTCAATTTCAACATCAGGGTAACATTTTTTTTTAGCTTCTTTAATTTTATAATAAAAGGTAAAGGTTAAATTTTCGAGATTTGGCACCTTGTTGCATGTATACATAGTCCTCCGCTGATAGGTTTTTATCTATCATGAAACAAAGAGCTTCATCGGGAGTATAGGGTTTGAGTTCCGATTTCGACTTTATGGTGGCAGCAATTTTTTTAGGACGAGTTGGGCTTTTCAAGCATTGTCTTATGACAAACTCTAACTCCTGAGCAGAACGTAGTTTTTCGCCGATTTCGTCTGTTACTATTCTCGACACAACTTTATTTATTTTTGAATGAGGTTCTCCTTCAAGCTATTCCTCGAGACTTTTCCGTGCACGACGCTTTTGGCGATCACTTACATTTTCAAACAATGAAGGTAGGGTACTAGATGAAGCTTTAAAAGAAGTTTCAGTTTTAGAATCTGTTGAAGGTTCAAAAGGTTTTTTTTATACCACTAAGGTGGCAAACAAGCTTACAGCCGCAGCCTATGGACGTTTGCAATACCAGGGGCATCACCCACGCGTTGCCGACCCCGTAAAAACCTTTTCGATTCGCGATGTCTTTAGGTCCGTGTTCATGCTTTCGTTGTTAGTCGTTGAAGTTGCCACTCGCTGACCAGCATGAGGGTTGGTGCCCTCATGCCGCCCTTGCATTAGACATCCCCCAGCAGGATGGATGAGTGCCTGCTGAGGCAAAGCAGTGCCATGGGTCTTTGGCGGCTCCATGACACCTCACCCTCGCTTCTCCAGATATTAAGTATAGGAATTGGATTTTGACATTCTGTCGAATATTGATTTTAATGAAAGCGCCTGGGCACTTAAAAAATAACAAGTAAAACTTAGGGGTTCACCAGTAGCCATTGTG
Organism: Blastobasis lacticolella; assembly: GCA_905147135.1. NCBI lineage: Eukaryota > Metazoa > Arthropoda > Insecta > Lepidoptera > Blastobasidae > Blastobasis > Blastobasis lacticolella. The sequence goes on from LR990041.1 coordinate 23,926,368, forward strand.
GGGTGCCTGTATCTACTTCCAGGATCCATTATCAGACTCGGTCTTTCAGTGGGCTCGTTAAAACAAACTAAATGAGCTCAAGCTCGGCGAGCATACTAGAAGCCTTTGAAGAGTTTCACTGTCCAACATCTAGTTCCGTCATTAAATCAACGGGATTCTGATTTCGAGAAGATGGCTCGTTGATTTTAAAAAGCGCCTACAACAGTTGACAACCCTAACCTAAAACTTTAAAAGCGAATAGCTCCGAGTTCTTATGTTCGTTTCTTCTTATTTTTTGTGTGATAATCCTTATTATTGCGCTTAACAATTACATCGTAAAATAAAATGCGACCGTGTAAAGAATGACCATAAAAAAATTTATTATGAAATCACAGAAAAAAATAATTTGACGCCTAGGAGAGCGTATTTTTAAAAGTTTTAATAGATATATTGATGCTATTAGGTAATGGCTATCATGCCATGAAAAATTCATTGAAACATGACCGTCATAAGAGCCAAAATCTCATCTTTATGGTTTCTATGGACTTTTCTCGATTTTTTAATTATTTCGAAAACTACGATACACAAAGCCACGGGAGTTTTAATAGGGGGTTTCTTTTGTTATCGTCTATCCAAAAGCCATAATAATAAGGGATGTCCGCAACTAAGCCAAAATAACACACTGTGCGTGGTAACAAACCCGATAATATGTGTAGTGAAAGTGTGGATTTTGTTAATACGAGCAGATGCATACCCCTTGTATTACGAGTTAACTTAAAGTCAACCTGTGTTATAATAAAGGCCAGGTCAGAGTGGAAGACCACATATACGAGTACATTAGCTCCATATACCAGAAATTGTACAGAATCATTTTATGTTGAGTACAAAGTGATGTGTGGTGTAATATTGTGGAGATGAAATTTGGCCACTGACTAATTAAAACATACTTTAGATCTCTACGTTTTAAAACTAACTTTCTCTATAAGGTGTACGCAATGCAACGATTGCAACGAACACTACGAGCGCAGCGAACGTAACGCAGTCAGCGAACGCAACGAGTGCAGTGAACACAACGAGCGCAGCGAACTCATCGCAGTCAGCGAACGCTACGAGCGCAGCGAACACTACGGGCGCAGCGAACCCAACAGGTCCAGCGAGTACAACGCAGTCAACCAAGGCTGCGGACACGGCATCGAACCAGACAACAAATACAAGTAGGCATATTGTACATACGATGCCAGTATATCATTATCATTATCCTCGGAAGCAATCTGACTTCTGGCACAGTCCATTTTTCTCTTACTTTATTCGCCCGGCCTTAGTGTCTTTAGTCTCGTATAAATTTTATAATAACAATTATATACACATACTAATATTATATACACATTGTTTGACAGTAGGTATATCTGTATTCTGTATGTATACAGGGCGTTACATAATATGTGTATGAAACCGTGTACTGGATGGAGTGCTAAATGTATTCTTTACTAAGAGATAAATTCAGGAATATTGATATAATGACAATGCCGTCACAATATATATATGAGAACTTAATGTATGTTCATAAAAATTTACACATATTTAAGAAGAATAGTGATGTTCATAATATTAATACGAGAAATAAAGATAAGCTTGTTGCTGGTGCTTGTCGTCTAGCCAAAGTCCACAAATCATTTATGGGTCAATGTGTACGCTTTTAAAATAAGGTTCCAACAGATATTCAGAGTTTACCATTGAATAAATTTAAAGTCGCTATAAAAAACAAATTATGTCAAAAAAGTTATTATAGTATATCTGAATATGTAAATGACAAAAGTCCATGGGACTGAACTGCTGTTCTATACAGGTATTTACTTTTAAGATAGTATATAGGACAAATAATGTATTAGTACATAAGACATGTTTAAAAAAAAAAAAGAATTAACGTAGGCTCTGTGGGTTTCTTGCCGTTTCTTTCCCCCACGGAGAACCACCTTGGAAGCGGCGGTAAATTTCCTTCCTTTCCCACTCATAGTGACTTCTGTCTGCGGTTGGGAAGGGGTAGGGTAGTAGTTAAAGTAGGGGTAGGGTAGGGGTAGGATAGTGGTAGGGTAGGGGTAAGATAGTGGTAGGGTAGGGGTAAGATAGTGGTAGGGTAGGGGTAGGATAGTGGTAGGGTTGGGGTAAGATAGTGGTAGGGTAGGGGTAAGGTAGCGGTAGGGTAGGGTTAAGGCAGTAGGAGAATATGGTAGGGGTAAGCTAGGGGTAGGGTAGGGATAGGATAGAGTAGGGTGGGAGCAGCTACCTATCACATGCAGCATGTGTGATGCACGCTCACTTAAAAGTCTGTCTGGCGGTGGCGTGGGGGCCGGGTCGCTCTTTTCCCTTAAATATGGTTGAATTGGACGATGGCTGGGCCCTGCGTTATACTCGTGAACGGGTGCTGCTTTGGTGGACTGGCTTACTCTTGCTGTAGTTCTAGGTGGTTTTTCTTAATTATACTAGACCTAGCTATATAATATAATATCGCGTTCCGGCTCTGCCTGGCATTGTCGAGCACGGTTCGGTCGTGGTTGGCGAGGGATACGTTTATCTACGGCCATAGGGCGGTCAGCGTGTCACTGTGTGTTTCCTTCCTACTTTCCTATCCCCCTCCTTTTTGACGATTGAAAGAGATATTTAATGTCCCAATCAATAAAGAAATTTTGAATTTTGAATTTGAATATTAAGACGATAGGTACAATTATTCCACGTACGACAAAAATAATTGTACCTATCGTTTTCATACGTTTAGCACTCCATCCAGTTCACGGCTTCATACATATATTATGTAACACCCTGCATAATACATACATATTTTGTATGTTTTGTCTTTCATCATTGCTTCTGTTTTACTATAAATATTAAGCGATAGTTATACTTACAGCAAATGCAACGCAGTCCGGACCAGCAGGAGCGGATGCTAACCACAAAAATCTTACAAGTAAGTATAAATTATAACTCAACTTAAATGCGAATGCGCAATACCCATATTGTGTGTGTGTGTGTGTGTGCGTTTCCTAGCTGGCAGCAGAAAGACGCCCACTGCCTATTCCAGAGAGCTCCACAATGGCCGGTCTCAGGCCTTCCGCATTCAATTGGTGCCTGTGATCTTTATCAGGTCGTAGGCCTACCAACGCCACGTCTTCCTCTCAAATCTCAATCAAAGAAGCCAACAACGATTATATTGAATGTTGTGAATTAATAAACTAAAAGCCGCTTGTACGGAAACCATACATAAGGAAAGTCACAGTCATTGCTATCGTTGTCACGCTCAAACGTTTTTTTTGCTATCGCTGTCACGCTCAAACATTTTTTTTTTGGTTCTAAATCATACATTAGATCTCTTAACGTTGCTTGTGTGTCTGTTTCTCGCTCTGCAGCAAACACAACGAGCGCAGCGAACGCAACGCAGTCAGCGAAGACAGCGGATGCGGCATTGAACCAGAAAACACATCCAAGTACGCAGATTATCATCATTACCAGTATATCATAATCATAGTCTTTGTAATAAATCCAGACTTGAGCCAGGGTCCAATTTTCTACACTTTCTCTGATTTAATTCGCCCGGCCAATGCCCGGCAAATGAAGGAAACTTACAGACATACAAACTTTTCCTACTTATAATAATAGTATGCAAAACTTATACACGCATTACACGCATTATTTGACAGTATACCTAATGAAATTTCTATTTCGATATTACCTTTACTGTAAATATTATATTATGCGATATTTCCACTTTCAGATGCGGAGCAGTCGAGGCAAACGGGCGAGGCGGCTAACAATAAAAATTCTCCAAGTACGCATAAATTATTACTTAGCTTATTACTTATTATTACTTAAATGCAAATGTACAATGTGTGGGTGTTTGTGGTTTCCAAAAAGCATGTAAGTTCCAGCATAAGTTTGGATATTGTCTCGGCTTGGATAACTACAGTAATAATGGCGAAAATCTCGCTTCCAGGAGCGCCCAACGCAACGAGCGCAGCGCAGTCAGCGAAGACGGCGGGCAAGCCGGGCAACCAGAAGCCACGTCCAAGTATGCAAATTGTATATTGTTATACCTGAACATATTATTTTGTACAAGGTCCGGCCGTGAGGTGTTGGGCAGAGTAGAATACTAATCGTCTTGCATGCAGTATCAGTCGGCATACAGTGCCATAAACTTGTCTGAGACGGTGGCCAAAGCTAGGACTAAGTGTCACCATTTAGAAATGTTATGTCAATTAAAACAGCGACGCTGTTACCGTGTCAGATCAGCTTGTTGTACTATATCTCAGAAAAAACATTTCGCTTACGCTCATTATAACTATTATTACGTCGTTTACGTCACAAAAAAAGACCTGTAGGTCTAGCCAAGATACAAATTATTGACAGTCGCCGAATGGAGTTGCCATACGACTCACCTGCAACTGACGATCGACACACGTTGGCTACATTCGGTCGGCTTCTCTGACCGTCATCACATCGCATCACAGTTTGGCCGCATAAATACGGCATCAAAGTAAACCAGATGAAAATTTAGACATAAATACTTGGTCTTATCGCTTCCAGGTGCACCCAATGCAGCAAATGCGCAGTCAAGGAAGACGCCAGGCGCATCTTTCAGCGTTACTGAAAGCGCCTTCCCACTAGAATCATTTATCAAAAACTTAATTAGCAAGGGACCACGTGCAGGTGAGGTTGGCTTGGCACCCTAGGATGATGGTAGGGCCAATAGCCCCACATAATAATTTTGGTTATAGTTTCAGAATACTACAGCTCGAAACTGAATTTTTTTCTAATATATATAATATCATCACCGGCTTATACTAATCTACTGATAGACGTTTTGGATCTTCGGCAGTAATAGCCAGCCCATTGTCACTAGAGCGTAATAAAGTTGTGCGAACTAGACGCAGTAATTTCTCGTGGTCCACTGATTTATTCTACCTGGTGAATTAGCATTTATTTTTCCCCGTCGCCTACCAAGGTGGAGAAAGGTGTTCCTTTACAAGTACAGCTTTACAAGTAATAATAATATACCCGAATGTTGTGCTGCACTGTCGTCGCTTTTAAACAATTTCTTCACCACATTTGCACTTTGATAATACTTCCATCCTGGCTTTTGTTCCGGTCTTCAACCGGTTTTTATCAATTTATTTTAGATCTAATTTATTTTCGAGATGATTCAAGTTATGGTATGAGCTTTCTATTTTACTATGAGTCGTAATATCAAGAGATATTTTTACTTTCAGGTGCGCCAAATGCAGCGAACGCGGCGCAGCCGAGGCCAGGGGGCGCAGCGGCGAACCAAAAGAATCCACCAAGTAAGCACATTACTTATTGAGATATTTTTCAGGACCGTAGCAAGTAGTAATATGGTAGTTGTAATATGGTTTCTGCTTATCCCCTTGGGGAAGAGGCTGGAGGGTAATTTGTTGAAATGTACGTGAGCGTGTACGTTTCCATGTAAAGTTAACATGAGGATGAATATGCTTTGATTACTTCAGGTCAGATATGAACTCTTCCACTCGCAAAAACATAGCGTCGAAAAATCTTCCGTTCGGAGTTGCCATAGCTTAGATTATCATATTAATAGCGGGAATCTCGCTTTCAGGATCGCCCAACGCAGGAAGCGCAGCACAGTCAGCGAAGACGGCGGGCAAGCCCGGCAACCAGAAACCACGTCCAAGTATGCATATTATAAATACGATACTTATTGTATAGCACGACGTGCAATGTCTCGTTCAGGGAATCCAATAGAAGACTCCTCCAAGTCCCCGTCCAAGTAAAATAAAATGTGATACCTGAACAAAGTAGTGGCCTACAAACTTATAAAGGGCCGTTCACTGTGTCACTCCTCTTCGGAATAGGGGAATAGGCTACTGAATCTCCAGTTCCGGTATTAACAAACCTGTAAATGAAAACCATAAAAACGCCGGTAAATATAACCCAATATCTTGCCGGTAAGTAAAACCCTGGAATGAGTTAAAGAAACATAAGGACATGATTGCAGATAATATTACGAGAGCGTGAAATCAGAGACGAACACATAAACTTAACTCTTACTACTAACTTAGGCATAAACGATGGCAAATATAACCCAATCTTGCAAAATCATGCGCGTTAAAATGATCAGCTCCAAAAACAATTAACATTCAATAAATAAACCAAAAATAACTTAATCGATTTCTGAAATGAGCTTTTACAGCCCAGAATATTCGTTGCTTCAAAAAGACATCAGCAAATCATAAAAACTACGTGGAAACAAAAAGTTAAAAGACAAGGTGTTTGAATTGTAACGATTCAACTATAACACATAGATATACATACATAGACTTAGGCGCAGCAGCGCAGTACAATTTTAGATGTAACAAGTTTTCAGTATAGTTCAAGTTATGTGTTATATTTTACTGTAATAAAGCGATATTTTGACTCTCAGGTGGACCAAATGCACCAAAGTTGAGGCCAGCGGGAGCGCCGGCAAACCGCAAGAATCTTCCAAGTAAGCATATTACTTAGCTTAGCGAGGAATAATGTGGACTCTGCCTATCCCTGCGAAGAGAAAGCGTGCGTGACATGTATGCATGTATATATTTGCGAGTGCGTTTCTTATAATACAAAATTATCATGAGGATGGATGGAGCGTCGATAGCCTAGTGGTTAAGGTATCCGACTCGTAAATGAAAGAGGCCGGGTTCGAGTCCCACTGTGGCCATGTACCGATTACACTTTTCTGAGTTATGTATATTGGTTGAACACTAACCGACGCTCTTACGGTTAGGAAAACATCGTAATTAAACCTGCACATTTAGGTGACTGAACGTGTAACCATAATCCTATATTATCTCCTGGTAGCAGAGTCATGGAGATCAGATGGCAGTCACTAAACTATAATTACTTGATCTGATAAGTCCTGGAACATGGCGGATCGAGGCGGACACTGGGTCCACGTGCACGATAGCAGAACTGGAACATTATGGAACCTATATGATTATTATTTAAGCATAAGGATCTAAGATGAAGATGGATATTCTTGTGGCTTCCTTACTTCTTTCGCTGGCTCAGCGACTAAAAGTGGGGCTAGGCCTCGGAAACATACATTTGTCATTAGTCCTATTCTGCGCGATTTATTCTTAGTCAGTTATGTGAAGACTAGACTTCGTCCATCCATCTATATATCAGCCACCCGGCGGGCGCTAGCCGGCCCAGGTATACCTGTTTGGCAGCACGATCCTCTCTCACTCTCTCAATGTGGCCGAGCTAGGTCAGACATGAACTCTTCCAATCATTTCGTTAACATAGCGTCGAAAAATATTCCTTTCGTGGTTGTCATAGCTTAGATTAATATAGTAATGATAGCGAGCATCTCGTTTCCAGGAGCGCCCAACGCAGCAAGCGCAGCGAAGTCAGCGAAGACGGGGGGCAAGCCGGGCAACCAGAAGCCACGTCCACGTATGCAATTTATAAATACGATACCAAAACATAAATTATGAACACACGCTATAAGTTATTTTCCGCAATGTAAAGTAGCCTATGTTACACGGAAATATTGTAGCTTCCTATCAGTGAAAGAATTTTCAAAATCGCTTTTATAATTCTGGACACCATACAAACGCAGAAACTCAAAAAAAGCACAAATTAACGATAATACAATATTTTCCTCTTTAAAATATTAGTACAGAAAAACCACACAAGCATTACATGCACTTGACAGTATTATTGTGCAATGGAAAGGAGATATCTTTATATAATAAGCGATATTTCCACTTTCAGGTGCGCCAAATGCAGCGGGCGCAGCGCAGTCGAAGAATAATAAGAATCTTCCAAGTAAGCATATTACTTAGCAGATGAGTAAGCAGATTTCTCAGGACCGTAGCAAACGGAACAATATGGACATTGCCTATCCCTACGGGAAAAAGGGGTGGTGGAATGTCTATATGTATGTTCAATGCAAATATGGGTGTGATTACTACAATAATAACAAGAATCTCACTTCCAGGAGCGCCTAACGCAGCGAGCGCAGCGAAGACGGCGGGCAAGCCAGGCAACCAGAAGCCACGTCCAAGTATGCAAATAATTAACACAATCTAAATATGTTATTTTTCCATAATCAGTCCGAGGTTTCAGTCACTTTAATCGTTTATCGTATAGTATGATATTACGAATTAAATATTCTCGTTTATGAGAAAATATTAAAGACATACATAAAATAATTAAATAAATAAAAACTGGCCAAGTGTGAGTCGAACCTGCATTCAAAGTAGTCCGTTATCTTACCAACAACAAGACAAATCTTATTTAGATATAAATAATTTTCGAGATGCAAAATTTTCCTAGTCATAATTTTTTGTATATAAAAGATAATTTTATACACGCATTGTTTTCTTATGCGAAATATTTCATTTTTCAGATGCGAAAAATGCAGTAAGCGCGGCGCAGTCGAGGTCAGCGGGCGCGGCGGCGAACCACAGAAATCTTCCAAGTAAGCATATTACTTAGCTTAGCGAGAGAGCTTGGTCAGATCTGTAGCAAGTAGAACAAAGTGGTATCTGCCTACCCCTGTGGTGAAAAGGCTTGACTGTATGTATTTATGTATTTTAAATGCGCATTTGCGTGTGGGTTTTCAAAAACGTAAAGTAAGCATGAAGGTGGATGTTCTCATGGCTTAGATTACTTTATATAATAACTAGCTGACCCGGCGCGACTTCGTTCGCGTAGCGTTCTAACCCTACACCTACCCTACACCTACCGTATACTTACCCTACACCTACCCTACACCTACCCTACACCTACCCTACACCTACCCTACACCTACCCTACACCTACCCTACACCTACCCTACACCTACCCTACACCTACCCTACACCTACCCTACACCTACCCCTACCCTACACCTACCCTACACCTACCCCTACCCTACACCTACCCTACACCTACCCTACACCTACCCTACACCTACCCCTACCCTACACCTACCCTACACCTACCCTACACCTACCCTAAACCTACCCTACACCTACCCTACACCTACCCTACACCTACCCTACACCTACCCTACACCTACCCTACACCTACCCTACACCTACCCTACACCTACCCCTACCCTACACCTACCCTACACCTACCGTACACCTACCGTACACCTACCGTACACTTACCCTACACCTACCCTACACCTACCCTACACCTACCCTACACCTACCCTACACCTACCCTACACCTACCCTACACCTACCCTACACTAATTGACTCGCGATATTCCGTTGCCTAATTGCATTACGGCTTTGCTGGGAAAGATAAGATCTTCTAGGACGCGGCATTGTTATTAAAATGTGCACTCGCATAAAACCACCAAATTAAGTATTCATTACACATATCGAGTTTTCATTGTTTTTAAGATGTATTCTGCTATTCGGGAAGGAAACAAATCCAACAAATCAAAAACCATGGCAATCGGTCCAGCCGTTCTCGAGTTATAAGTGTTGTAACAAACACGACTTTCTTTTATATATATAAGATTGCACCTTATCTCACTTCCAGGAGCGCCTAACGCAGCGAGCGCAGCGCAGTCAGCGAAGACGGCGGGCAAGCCGGGCAACCAGAAGCCACGTCCAAGTATGCAAATTATAAATACGATACCAGGACAAATTATTTTGTCCATAATCATGATTATATCGCTTAGCGCTTGCTTCTATAGTTCGAATTAAATATTATCGTTGATGTGAAAATGTTGTACCCACCTATATATAGGTACATAAGTTTTTAAAAGCCGTTTAAAGCCATAGAAAAGACATGATTTGATAAATATGAACGATATGTATGTAAAAATAACCGTAGCCTAGCTCATGGTGCAATTGAGAAAACCAGTTTACTAGGTACACTCTTTGCCTGTAACTCGAAAGACGTAGGCACCGACCCACCTACCATCTCACGTTGCAGCAAATCTATGTTTGAAATATCCATCACACAGCGGAAAGTACGGCGTAGGCTAATCACCTATGTTTATAAGTCGAGTGGGCCTTATGGTATACCGGCGGTGGTGCTAAAACTGTATGCTCCGAAGTTGTGTTCTGTACTATCGCGCCTTTTTGCGGTTTCGTACACCATTGGAATAGTCTCATCTCTGTAGAAGACTTCCCATGTGCACCCGGTGCCCAACAAGGCCTCCCTTTTATCTAATGTGATGCAGGGCGTTCGCTTTTTTCTAATGTGATGAAGAGTGTTTTAAACGCACAAAACCTCAGTTACCTATAAGAACACGATCATAAGCTCAACTGTCAAAATGGTTTCCAAGATCGTCACTCAACGGGCAATCTTTTATCGTTTCTCACACGAAAGAGAAGAGAGGCACAAGCTATTGGCCTAGATATACCGAAGGCAAAGGTGTCTTCTATCGAAGTTATTATCTTATGGGCTTTTCGAGGGACTGTGCGATATGTGGATAACTTTGTTAAGATTTGGTTTATGTAAATCGGTTCAAATAATATATGACGCCTGAGCAAAGCCCAGCCGGGTCGCTAGATATTTATACAAATTTTAGGGATTTCTAGTTCTTTGATACTTTTTTTTGGGTACACCCGTTCCCTGAGGGTTTCTTCCGCACTCATTTCAGATCTCTGTAAACATTCAACTATTCTGCGGGAACCTATTATTTTACGAGATTTACACCCGGTTTCTGAAACGCTTGTCAAATCATTGATTAGCTAACAGACTGTCACATTTAACAAGCTGTTAAATCACCGTGGGTTTCTGAAAGGCCAATCAATCTATTGTTAGCTAATCGACCATTAACAAGAGATTAATTTTTTCGTCTGGCTACCCCTGCTAAAATCAGTCACATTCATTCACTCATATATGTTTTGTTTCTGTCTAACGCATTGATTTGTCTCCGTCCCTAGCGGTCTTTTGATAGCGGCGGGATATTCAACTTTTAGATGAAACTGATAGCGATTGTATAGTTTTCGTGTAAATAAAAATCAAATATTATCAAAAAAAATATACAGAGCGAGAAAAGAGAAAATAGAACAATATTTATGTTATAGGGTTCCAGTGGATCAGTAATCCCATCATCATCATCTTTAGGCAGTTAGGTGGGTCCCGGTCCACTGCTGAATACAGGCCTCCCACGGCTTACACTCTGGTCGACTCTGTTATCTTGCATCCATCGGCTCCCTAGGACCTTAAAGAGGTCGTCCGTCCATCTCTTGGGTGGCCATCCAGAGAAAGCCACTCAAAAACATCCGCCCCATCGGCTATCGATTCTGTGAGTTTCTCCCAATAATCCCATTAGTTAAATCCTGGTTCAAGTCCTGGACACGGGCCGGTTCGTGGTTCAGGTCCTGGCCCTGGATTAGGTCCTGGTTCAGGATCAGGCCCTGGCCCCTGACATGTCCGTGGTTCAGGTCCTGGTCTTGGTTCAGGGCCATTTCCTGGCCCCGAACCAGGTCCTGGTCCAGCTAATGTTTATGGTCTATGTGCTGGCACTGGTCTAGGTCCTGGTTCTGGTTCAAGCTCAAATTGTGATCAAGGTTGCAGTTTTGGTCATGATCCTGGACCGGAACCTGGACCCTAGACCTGGACTTTGGACCAAAACTAGGACCTGGACCAGGGCCAGGACCAAGACCTAGAAAATCGGATATAATTTCTTTTGACAATCGGTTAATTGGTCGATTTTCGCCAATTAAAATAACAAGGCGATAACATACAGTTAACATGAGAAAAAGCTTTCCGGAAACCCAAAATTACAATAATCAGCCGTTAGTTGGAAATTTGACAATTCGTTAACAAGCTGTTAACAAGCCGTCAATTGGCCCTTTCAGAAACCCAAACTGCATTTAATCAGTATTTAACAAGCTGTTACGTAATTTTTGCGTTGACAAGCGTTTCAGAAACCGGGTGTAAGAGTAAACTATGCCACTCGGGAATAATGTAGCTTCCTATCGCAGATCACCCAACTCAGAATCTTATAAACAACCAAATTTGTTCTGTTTATTATTTAGTTTAGAATAGGTATACATTTTTTGACATCATGTCATTGCACACATTATTTGACATTCCACACATTAGTTGATACCTTGTCCTCCTAAAATGTATTTGTTTTTCGTCATCGCTTATATTGTACTGTATTTTGTACATTATTTGATATTTCCACTTTTAGATGCGTCAAATGCAGCAAATTCGGCGCAATTGAGGCCCTCGAAACAAGAATTAAACAAGAAACTTCAAAGTAAGTATATTACGAGACAGATTTGTCAGGACCGTAGCAAATGGAACAATGTAGTCTCTGCCTACCCCTACGGGAGACAGGCGGTACAATAATATGGGTTTTAAGACTTTCGAGATTATTCACTACACTTTCACTACACTTCAACTTGCACCAGTCAACTTGTGACCATGACGCATGCAACTGCGTCGAAATATCGAGGTAAAAACAATACTACCCGTGGTAACAAACCCGATAATATGTGTAGTGAAAGTGTGGCGGTACGATATTTATAATAATAATGACCTTGGCCTTGTGGTTTACCTTAGTGGTATAAAAAAAACCTTGGCGTTAATGTCCCGGTTATCTGACTTCCGTGACTCTGCTACCAAATGAACCTGACTAGATTGGGTCATGGTTACGCATTCAGCCGCCTGAATGTGCAGGTTTCATCACGATGTTTTCCCTCACCGTAACGCGCCGGTTAGCATTTAGCTACGGTACGGTACTAAGGTACGGTGTGTTTTTAAGTAAAAAGCAAACGTAGGTGTGCGTTTCCAAAAAAGTAAAGTGCGCATGAGGAAGGAGATTCACTAAGACAAGTTCCACTTTTAAAATTCTGATTAATTATAATTGTTAAATTTATTTAACCAACGCAAGCATTTTGGAATAACAAATCCAAATATTGATCGGAATAGGAATATCGGATATTTCTTTGTAGTTCTGTGTTCTATGGTGTGGTTGATGTTCTGTGGATTTTCTTGGAGTTTACTAATAAAGGTTGCATTATTTTTCCATGTTAATATCTTTCCCAGACTTACCCGACTACATGAACCACCCAAACCAGTTGAACCAGCAGGAAAGCCTGGAAATGAAACCCGATCTGAGCAAGGTAGACCAGCCCATGAGAAAGACCAAGTGGGGTGAGTTTGGATCTTGCCTCTTTGGGAAAAGGTTGAGTTTTGATTAGCATTTTTTTTACAACAGAGTTCACAAACTAGGAGCGTCGGTGGCCGAGCGGTTGAGTACCCAACTCGTAAGCGAAAGGTACCGGGTTCGAATGCCGCTGCGGCCATGTAACAATGACTCTTTTGTCAGTTATGTACATTAGTTGAATTCTAACCAATGGTCACGGAGGTCAGATGGTAGTCGCTCCACTGTGATTACCTGATCGCTCAATCCTGGATCATGGTCAAGGCGGACCCCGGGCCCTCGTGCTCGAGAGCACAACCAGAACATTAACGCCAAGATGATTATAGAGTTCACAGACTAGGTTGTGTCTAAGTTCACAGACAAGGTGAGAGTAAATGGGGCTATTTCGAACTTATCTCTCCTGTTCCTGAACTTCTTACGGCATGCTTCTAGAAAGTTCGGCATACGGTTAAGGTTATGACAACCTTAATAGTATAGGTCTCAATACGCTTTTATGGCAGCCCGCCCAGCCGTAACACTACCCTCTTCATAGACATGCACGTCCCGAGCATCGTTAGAGGTGTCAATCGATGTACTATTTTGGATTGGATTCACTACGAATTTTCTGGATGCGATAAGTGACATCATTAATCTTCATTATCACCTTGGGGCCTATTGTGCTAACCTTGTCGCTGTTTTGATCACGATGTTTGATCGTTTGATGGGTTGTGATCAGCGGGGCTATTGGCTAACTCAGTTGACAACTGTATTTGACACTAGATAATTCTACACCACGTCATCTACGTTGAAAACTGGCAATAGCGTCTACCAAATTAGAGTAGTGTCAAATTTTTTTATGTCAAATTCAGTTGTCCACTGAGATAGCCGATAGGCCCTCAGGATGTTTTCCTTTACCGTAAGTGCATCGCTTAGTGTACATGTAACTACATAACTCAGAAAAAATAATTAATAGAAGGCGGCACTGAGGATCGGACCCGGTACCTCTTGCCATTACGCCACCGACGTTCAAAACAATTAGAATTGTCATAGCGAAATAAAACAAGCGTGATATTATTTTTCTTTGCTGGTTTCATGTTGTGTATTTGACAGCGTTCTACGATTGCTCGTGATTGATTAGTGACTTTATTACTTTGCATACCTAAGGTTTAATTTTAGAAAGCATTGTGTCGTCATCTAATAGCATGGTAATATCTTTCCCAGGCTCCCCCGACTACATGAACCACCAAAACCAGTTGAACCAGCAGGACAGCCCGGAAATGAAACCAGACGGGCATTTTGGGAACAATATCCAGTTCAGTGGCAAGGACGACCCGAGCAAGCAAGACCAGTCCGTGAAAAAGTCTAAATTGGGTGAGGGTGAATCTTGCCTCTTCAAATTGACTTCTGTTCGAGCAACCAGATAGACATAGACATAACATTTATTGGTAAAATTCTTGATCCATCAATCCAGTTTTAAATTTATTGTATTTAATAATCCATATTATCGATAACACAATGATCCCAATTAACACTTATATGTCAATTAACGTTATTCGATGAATCTGGTGATACAGTAGTGGGGGTTGCTCGACGCCGTGGCGGAAAGAGACAGGCATAAAGGCAGTCGGGTTCTGAGGCTAGACAAGGTTATAAGTGCGACCACCTATGTCAAAATATTCCAGTGCATTATTTAATGAAGTAAATATTACCTATAGTGTAGGTAATCATGATCGAATCTGGTCAAGTTCCCCTGGATGCAGGGACCCCGGGCCCTCGTGCGCAGGAGTACAATAGGGACATTAACGTCAAGTTTTTTTTTTATAAAATCTTTTTGTCGTCATTTAATAGCATGATCATTTCTTCTTCAGGCTACCCCGACTACACGAATAACCTAGACCAGTTGAACCAGCAGGAAAGCCTAGAAACCAAACCTGACGGGCATTTTGATATTCACGACCCTTTCAACCAGTTCAGTCCCAAGAACGATCTGACCAAGATAGAGCACCCCGTGAAAAAAGCTAAGTTGGGTGAGTTTGAATCTGAAGAAAGGTATTAATGTAGTGATGTACAATCACGAAAATCTTTAATCCTAAATTAAATAAATGCTTGCGAAGTTCATCCGGTATCATCTAGCCCTAAAGTAAGCAATGCTTGTGTTATTCTAAGTATAACACCCAGACCCTAAACAGATTTAAATTTCTTCTCGGTCGGGAACCGAATCCAGGACCTAATTAATGTCAACCAATTAGAAAATATTAAAATTAAAATCCTTACATGGAAGTAATAAATATTTTATGATCCCCTATTGTTTAATGTTTAATTTGTTCCAGGCATGTGGGTGAATTTCTTTACGGCAGCCGGAATACCATCAGGTGTTGGTGCAACGTATGCACTCAAATTTACAGAAAACCGTGTCCAGACTGACATGCTATTGGACCTCAACAAGGACAATTTGAGGGACATGGGAATCACCAGTGCGGGAGATGTGATCGCTATTTTGAGGTACCGATAATAATTTATTGGCCACAGTTATTAATTGTAAAAAGCACCCACAAATATTACCATACTTGTGCTGTGTAATAGGTCTATAATAGGACCATGATAAGTCCGTATTAACTGACAGTAGTAAAAATTATAGAGTGTTGATATGGAAATAATCTGGGGATAATCTGTCCTTGCCAGTTCTTCTTGTAAACATTCAGTTACTTGGTCGCTGTTGAACCTTGAACTAGTACTTTTAGTTTGTCGAAATTCTTAATCATACTGAAAATTATCTCTCGCACTTTTTTTTTTGTTTTGCCCATTATTTAATAATATTTTTCATAACTTACGAAAATAAACAATCTTACAGAAATCAAATTGTTTGTTATAACTTTTATGAATGTCGTTCTATGACGTTTAAAAACTTACCATATAGATATTTTTTTTTAATAAGCGATTCGGACTTAGCGTGGTCTTGTTATATCAATGAATATTTACAACATTGTTAGATACAGTCTAGGTGTTAAGTAAATAGGTTCTAAAGTTCAGTTCTTTATTTTCTGATGCATTTAAATTTTTGAATATTTTTATTGCAATAGAAATCCTACTAATATTAGGAAAGTGAAAGTTCATGGCTATTAGGGTGGATACTTATTTAGTAGAATATAACATAGCCTATCATTTTTCTTGATATTCGATGTAGTTGTGGGAAGACAAACTTTTAATCGAATTCTATGAGGCTATATATAGCAACAAGCAGCATCCAGTTTTCTATAATACAATTTAAATAGTTAACTTATTTTCCAGACACGCTAAGACAGTACACGAGGGCATTGCTCGTGACCGTGTGCTGGAAACTGCATGGTCTGTCAATAAAGTGCCAGTTGCACCGGCCAGGCGGCGATTCACAGTCACGCAGCCATCATCTCGTGAGTTATTGCTATTTATCCCTTTATGAGAGTTCTCAGTGAAAATACGGTTTCTATGCTCGCACATCCTGGCCGGCACCCATACTGACACTCCGAGATTGTGCCCTCCTGTTTGATGTAAATGTAATTGTAAAATTTCGAACACAATGTATCTTGTTACCCGAATAAATGAATTGAATTGAAATTGATCATATATATCCCCTTTATACTGCGGTAGTTGGTACACTACCATGCCTTTAAAACCTTTAAAGACTGGAGTAATGATAATCAGCCTCTATTGGTTGGTTATCTTCCAGATGCGATTATAAACGTCGGTAGAGATGCTCACATCTAGCTACAAGAGGATCACTGTAAACTGAGGCTTAGATTGGTTAGGCAATAATACCAAGAATCTGATCTCCAGGTTTTCGTAATAATGCGAACGCGAACGCTGCACGGTTTGCAACTATGTCGCCTGCTGCGTGGAACAAGAAGGTGCCTTCAGGTACACAAATCATACATAATTATTATTACATCATTATAGTAATTCACATTATGATCTGACTAAACAAGAAATAAAGATGGCGCGCTGTCAACGATGACATGACGTCGGTTTCGTACGCATGTGTGCATGGCGTTGTTCGATTGTCAATCGGTCAAAGCGTATAAAGTTTTGGTTGTCAATGTGTGCGTTGTAATTTGTTTGCACAATTATGTCTTTATTTCGTAATTGATCTGAGATTATGGTAAATTAGTTTATTTATAATGACATGCATAAATAACTGTGTATGCCGGCAACCAAGTCAAATATGTGATACATATATTCTTACTATTCCAGTCGAATTAAAACCCCTGACTAAGCAGTTTTATGAGTAAATAAGTAATAATGTTCTTTTGTTTTCCAGGAGTGTCAAATGCACGCAAAATGATGGGTAGGACAATATTACATATTATTATGATTCTATCATAACTTTGACGTTTAATATAATCAAGCCAGTGTTTTAGACGAACTGTACAATAAGTAATTCTTCTGTTTTCCAGAAGTGTCCAAGGCACGCAAGATTGGGGGTATGGCATTATTATTATATTAAATTCTGTCATTACATTTATGGTTTATATATATTCAGGCCAGTATTTCAGGCGAACAAGAACCCAGGAGTGAGCAGTTTGTAAGAGCTATTGAATAATAATATCGTGCTCCTGTTTTCCAGGAGTTACTAAGACACGTAAAATGAGAGGTACGACATTATTTTATTAAATTCTGACATAACATTAACAGTTTATGTTTGGGTGATATGTATAATCGCTTAGTAAAGGCTGCAACCCAAATTACTTAAGTTCAATGTTCCCGTAACGCTAAAAACCGTAACAAGAGAAGGCGCATATTGAGGGCTGCGGTATGGATCCAGAGAAGATGCATCGTCATGAAACCACAACCACTCTGCCAAGAGTGAGCGACTGAGGAGGAATATGTATAAGCGGGTGTCACTACACCTTTCCGTCGAGCTAAAAACCTGGACTAAGCAGTTTGTAAGATTAAATAAGTTCCTTCTGTTTTGCAGGAGTGTCTAATGCACTCAAGACAAAAAGTACGAAATCGTTGAGGTCAACCAAGAAGAAAACTCCAGGTAGCAAACTATGCATACGTTGCCTATAGACATTTATTTAATTCCTTTGTAGCCCCCGAAGAAAAAGAGCGGTGTTCGGCGTGTGTATCTGACGATCTGTCTATCTGTCTATCTATGTATCTGTCTGTGGCATCGTTGCTTCCAAACGGATAGACCGATTTCGATGCGGTTTACTTTGTTTGAAAGCCAGTTGAATCGAGATGTTTGTTTGTTTGTTTTATTAAAATCGGTTCTATTGTTTAAGAAGTTCGGTTAGGTTTAGTTGTCGGTCGATTTCCGTAATTTTTCTATCGGTTAAGTTACTAAACATAGCCGATTGCGACAACAGCGACTGCATCATCATCATCATCGTCATCTCGTCGCAGGACATACGCTGCTAAACAATCCACGGGTAGAAGGCAACTAATGTCTCAATGGCACACCAACTCAGTCCTCAAGTAGGGCAAGAAATGGGCAACCATGCCTGTTATCTCTAACTACCAGTCACATATTATAGATCAGTGTATCTAATATAGTATTATATTAAGAGTATTTCGCATAATAAATAATTTTGATTCTGATTCTGCATCTTTGTCTCAACTCATGTTACTGTATCATCTTTATGAATGCAAATAAATATGAATATATGTAATATGTATACATTTGAACTCATTTTCAGCTCCTCGCACCGAAACGACACAACTAGATTTTGGTGACCCGGACGTGATCTCAATGTTTCTGGGTGACGACAATAACCGATTCTATATGGGTCAAAAAAGAAGGGCTATGCCATAGAATGTTCAAGAGGCATGTAGTCGCCGAAAAATGAGTCTGGAAAAAACAACTGCGGTCCCGCCTTATGCAGCGGTGGTACCGGACTCAACTGCAGCAACCTTTCAAACGATGGGTTGGCATAAGCATAAATCATCGATGTTTCCCGAATTATGGATCATAATGTCACGCGTGTAGTTTTCACAGTAAGAGACGATCATGGCCACGTAGAAACAAGACGGTGACGCGAAATATGGGCTCGTGGTTTAAAAATTTGGAAAAGAGGCCGTGCGATAAATATTACGTTTAATAATCTCACCTTCTGAGACAAATAAATATGGCTTCCTGGAGGAGATTGCTGTCAGTATATGAGGATTCAGAAGAAAGGCGCTTTGAAAATTAAGAGATGTTTGCCCTTGTTGCATATTGCAGATGATTAGAGTTTTGAACTGATATTGACACCTCGCCGGCATCAAGAATCCGGTAGCCGACGCATTATTGTGAATATAGAAAATACTCACTCAGCGACTGGAAAGAGAAAGCCAACAGAAATAATTTAAAAAGTAAACCCAATTTGGAAACAGGGTCAATCATTTTATTGTTAGAATTCCACATATCAGTTATGACCTTACGAGTACGTATCTAAAGTATTAAGAAATACTAATTTACGAAACCATGCACAGTTTGATTCATACCGGAATACGATTTACTAGAAAACTAATTTTAAAAAATTACTTTGGCCCAATATATCAGGCGTCGATGAGTAAGGTATTGGCATATAAGGCATAATACGTCACCGATTGGCACGTTTCCACCAGCGACGCTTTCTGATTACGTGCACATCGACATACTTCGTCCGCTATCCGAGTCAAATAGCAGCTAATGGATTGTCATAATGATTGATCAAGCAACGCGATGGCCGAAAGCAGTACCAGTCTCCCAAATCACCACGAAAAGATCGCCAAATTTTCAGTTTCACATAACAACAGACCAGGGATGATAGTTTGAATCCAATCTACTCACGACTCTCACAAACATATAAAGAATTAAAAAAATACGAATGACGTTGGTACATAACTATGAAACCCGTTCTAATGGCACTTGGAAATACAATGAACTGGACTTATAGTTCTATGGGAGAGAGCAGCCGTAGGAGTAAATACCAATGCGCAATTCATCCGCTTACCAGGAGTGTTCTTCGTGTCGCAAATAAAAGTAAAATAAATGTGCTTAAATATTTACTAGAAATCTACAAGAGTAGAGAGCAAGTCGAGAGTAAGTCCATTTAAGAAGAAATATCATTTCAGTAACAAATCATTCATCCATTTGGAAATGGAAACTACGGTATATATTGTATTTTGTACGCACCGATACGGTAACACAAACCGTCACTTCCATTTGAAGGCCCCAAAGAACTGGAGAGATCCGTAAAGTTTGATAAAATTACGTTTAACGGTAAGACGTCAATAATAACAGCCGGAAGATTGAAATCTGTATTCATTGTGAAAGACGACGAGATGAATGAACAGCTACAGTTACAAGATAGTAAGCAATTTGCCGCCGGAGAGAAACTCGATGACGACGCAATCATGGATAATTGTTCTTCCCGTTGTACGATTTATGTATTATTATTTTTAATTTGTAGTTATGTCAAATTTTATAGTTATGTCATGTTATTTTCTTGTAAATAGGGACGTTGTATATGCTTTAACAGATTGTTAATAATAATCATTATACTTTGCACTTATCGGTCACATATACTCGGTCAGTGTGTATTAGGAGTATTTCGCGTAATAAATTAATCTAATTCTGTATCTTCTTGTCAACTTATTTGAAGCTCCTCGCATCAGTATGCTGCCACATTGAGATCTCCAAGATCCCTGCAAATATTATGGAGATTGTGGCAAAAATCCCTCTACTCGCTCTTCCGGACTACGAATCTGCCGTCATAGTGATAAGTAGGGTAAGTCAACTTACTGCTCTTATGCGTTAAATACAGATTCGAAATCGCCGTGAAAAACTGCACAAGAAGGTTGGTTCTAGTTTTGATTTAAAATAAAGATTATGCATTTTAAGCATACAAGCAGAAAGTCCATTTTATAAACAGTTTTACTAAGCATTAAAACAGAAAGTCTAATTAATTATTGTTCATTGTTTGATTGCGACATTTTTGTTTTATAGTGTAAATAATCTGACACTTTCTAGAAATAGTCTAAAATGCAATTTTAAATAGGTGTGATTCGAGTTTAAAAAAAAACACCTGTTACGGGATAAAATTAGGGGGTGGAAGTTTATATGGATTAGGACTAATAATCATCTTGGCGTTAGTGTCCCGGTTATGCTCTCGCGCACGAGGGCCCATGTTCCGCCCTGGCAATGATCCAGGATTTGGCAGATCAGGTAATTATAGTAAAGCGACTACCATGTGACCTCCGTGATCTTGCTACTGGGGGAACCTGACCAGATTGGTTCATGGTTACATATTCAGTCGCCTGAATGTGCAGGTTTCATCACTCTGTTATCCCACACCGTAAGAGAATCGCTTAATATTCAATTAATGTACATAGCCACAGTCGGGTTCGAAACCGGTACCTCTCGCTTACCGTAACCACTCGGCCACTGATGCGCTTTCGTATAGACTAGGACTATTTAACATAAAGCAGTATGTCGAATGGAAAAGTATGGATTACTTACTTAGTATAAAAGCAGTAACTAAGATAGTTTCTGCGGTTTTTGGCGATTTATTTATTTTACCATAACTTGGAAAACTAGAGTAGGGCCAGTAATATTGCAACGCAAAACTTTAAGCGCCGATTACTTAAAACTAGATTACTGCCTTTATCATAAGCGCGGCTAGACAGCAGTGCGGGGGTGCTAATAATTTTCGGCGGCGAAACGGAACCCTTCAATTCAAGGACTACTGAAATAAGGATAGCACTGACGTCCAATTCATAGCAGGGGTGGTGTACGTAAGGTTTGGCGTCCTAGTAAACTTTGGGAATTGTATACTCTATCATTAACTTTAATTCCTTTCCCACACACGGTGTCTTTTGGTCGTAACGGGGCTAAGGGGCGCCTGCTATTCGATAACTGCGGTGAAGATGGCGTAGGGATAGGGTAGGGGAGAAATTAGCCATAAGGTAGGGGTGGGTAGGGATAGGGTAGGAGTAGGCCGGGGTAGGGTAGGTGTAAGGGGTGGGTAGGGTATGATAGAGATAGGCTACGGGCAGGGTAAGGGTAGGGTGGGAGCTGCTACCTATCGCATGCAGCACAAGCAATGCAGTACAGTACAATTTTAAGTATTGACTTTTAATATTATTTTGACATTGAAATTAACTGTTGTTAATTATATTTATTACTTTGAAATGAACTGACATTTTTAAATCAGTTGTTGTATTATGGATATTTTATTATATTGTGACATTATTACTAGAAATTAATTAATTTACAATTCTTATAATATTTTGACTATTAATCTATGGTATTTCCAATATTGTAATTAACTAGTTTTGTTAATTTTATTCTATTAATTAGTGAAATGAAATGACGATGTATATTTAATA
Organism: Blastobasis lacticolella; assembly: GCA_905147135.1. Taxonomy (NCBI): domain Eukaryota; kingdom Metazoa; phylum Arthropoda; class Insecta; order Lepidoptera; family Blastobasidae; genus Blastobasis; species Blastobasis lacticolella. The sequence goes on from LR990041.1 coordinate 23,948,797, forward strand.
CTATGAATAAATGAATATGATTGAAATGGACGATGGCTGGGCCCTACGTTATACTTGTGAACGGGTGCTGCTTTGGTGGATGGACTGGCTTACTCTTTTCTTAAGTATAAAATAGGATCATGTATATTATGTCGGGCGCGCTCCGGCTCTGCTTGGCATTGCCGGGCACTGACTGGCTCTGTCTGGTATTGTCGGACACGGTCCGGCCGTTGTCGGCGTGGGGTGGATGTGCTCCGGTCCTGGGGTTTTCTTCCAGTTTTCTACCTATATAAGAGGGCGCCACTGCTCGTAATAAAGATCGACTCTGTATAACAACTCTGTAGAAGCTATTGACTCTATCGACAGACGTGCCAAAAGACTGATTGGTGATGATTCGCTTGTTGAGTCTCGCCTTCTGGGTCTGGAACACCGTCGTAGAGTAGCCGGCTTGTCGGTCTTTTATCAAATTCACTTCGGTGAGTGCTCCCAGGAGCTCCACAACCTTGTTCCATCGTGCCCTTTTTATTATCGAACACCGAGGGGGACAAAAAATCGTCATCAATTTATGGTAGAGGTCCCACCATCTCGTACTAAGCGTTTTGCATCAACTTTTCTTATGTGCACTGCAAAAGACTGGAACTCTCTACCTGAGTCATTGTGCCACGATAAGTATAACCTTGGGGTCTTCAAATCAAGAGTGAATAGGTATTTTCTAGGCACGCATGCTACATCTTCGACCTCATCGTCGCTTTCCATCAGGTGAGTTAAGGTCAAGTGCAAGCCTACTAATAATAAAAAAAAGGTATAATACCAGTCTCAAGTGAGAGGCGATACAGGCGCGTGAGAACAGGAGACAGCTCGGGGGCACATCTACGCAGGACTATTGCCGGTATACCATCAGGTCCACTAGCCTTGTTTACATCCAGACTCCGCAGGATTTTTAATATATCTTTCTGATGTATTCGCACCTCTGCCATAGCGCAATCAGCACTTAGGGAAATAGGTGGTGTTTTTCCTGCAGTATCCAAACGCGAATTCGCCGCGAAAAGAGAAGCAAGCGAATTTGCTTTCTCTTCAGCAGCATGGGCCAATGTTCCGTCTGGCTTCAGCAACGGAGGCAACGAAAACTGCGTGAAATTTGAATCGACCGCTTTTGCCAAATACCAAAACGCCTCGCTCCCAGGAGGGTAAAAGGCCAGTTTGGAGGCAATCCGGCTCATGTGATCGAATCGAGCCCTGCGTGCTCTGTTCAGTTTGCGAGTATCCGGAGACATATGCGCTTGTTAGAGAGGATGTAGAGAGTGTACAGATCTCGGGTGTGAATTTAAGTATTTAGAAGATATTAACGATGGTGGTCTGGTATTTTATCGAAAACTAAGGGTGGAAAGCTTAATGAAATAAAAAATAGGGCACATTAGTGAAATATAAATAGCTATTTATTCAGGAAAGGAATAGCATATTTAAACACACAAATTAGATCAAATTAGATAAGTTATTATATTATAGGATAGGCAATCATAGCAAACAAAGTTACATGGGAAATATAACAATAAATTCGGAACATAATAAAACATAGCAAAATACATATTTATCCCTAAAAATGGGACAATAGTATTACGTATGATTCAATCAATAACCGATTATATAGATAAATAAAACTAATACAAAATATAAAGCAACAATAAAACAATGCAAGTTTGTACTTAACTCTGTGCCGGGTCTGGAGCAAAAAGCCCCTCCCAGTCTCTCGGCTGGGTTTATATAACCAACATTAAAACGGAAGTTAGAAGCCGTTACATTTCAACCAATGACAGCACGTTATAATAATTATAATTAACTATGAAATATTGTGCAAAGATAATAACCAAATTAATCGAAATTAAATATTAAATAACCAAACTTTTAGTTAATTAGTACTCAAAGATTAAACATCGTTCAGGAATTTCGTACATTTGTTCTGAAATGACTATAATTTTATTTGGCAATATTATTTATTATTAATTACCATAGTTTTACTTTTAAATAACAATTAAAAATAGACTATAATACCATATAATATAACACGCTCGAGCCTCAGCCCGGGCAGAGTATGCCGCCTGCTTCAGCACTTCAGCGCGACTGCACTCAGCACTAAACCATGGACGAGACCTGCCGTTCATCGCTACGTCAGAATATGAAATGGAATACTTCATACCCTGCCGTATAACCGCGGTAACGGCCTCTCTCTCTCAGCATGATCCGTCACCTGGTATGGGAAAAGCCACTCTTGGTGGTGGGCATTGAAATCTTCCAGAATGACTAACTGCGCCACGTTCCCTCGTCTCATCCGCCACTTCTACGAGATGGTCACATAAGCGAGTCGTCTCCTGATCCCCGCTGTGCGATCGGTAAATGGACGCATACAGGAGTTGTTCTTGACCTGTATCCACCAGCAACCATAAAAAAGAGAAACTAGACCCCTCAAAACTCCTTAGACGCCGAATGCAGATGTCTTCGCGAGCGTACACACAGTCTCCGGCACGAGGTACAAACCTGTGCTCGAGAGTATACCCTGGGTAGCCGAAGTACGCCGCGTCAGCCGGACATCTGATCTGCGTCTCAGTGAGGAACAGCAGCTGCGGCTTTTCAATCTCGAGGTGGTGGTGGACTGCATTGAGATTTGAGTGCAGGCTTCGGATGTTAGCCTTTTTATGTAGAAAGTACACCGCCAAAAACGTATCTGACCCGCAACCCGACCGCCTAATATTCAAATTGAACTTCTCCCTCTTCTAGCAATATGATATATTTACAACATTATTATCAGTTTAGATTATTTATTTATTAGTCAGTTTGACATTGTCCAAAATGTAGGTCTCGACGAGTACTATCATTTCTCTTAAGTTACTAATACTCTAGGTCTAATTAAAAAGAGATTGGAATGCTAGCGACCTTCATGGTTATAGACTGGCAAGTAGGTCGCTAGCATTCCAATCTCTTTGGTCTAATAGTTCCCGACTTAGCTGCCTGTCCACCGGAGCGGAGCGAGGCAGCGGAGCGGTGGAACAGAGGAATATTAACCAATAGGATTGCGCAACTCGCTGTCCACTAAAGAGGAGCGGAGATTTTGTGCAATCCTATTGGTTAATATTTCTCCGTTTCTCCGTTCCGCTGCCTCGCTCCGCTCCGGTGGACAGGCAGCCTTACAACGGTTTTAAGATGGACAGATGTCGTCAGAAGCGTCATTAGACAGCGTCACGTCGTTGTCACGTCGCTGTCAAGTACGTAATGCGTGCATCAAAGAAAAAAGTGCATGTTGTATACATGTCGCTAATGTGTATCATGCGTGCATCCTACATGTCGCTATTGCGTCATGTACGGATGTCTAAGGTTGATCTTTTTATTGTTGTATGTGTTACTCAATTAACATTTCTCCATAATATATGTGTATTTATTAATGTATGTAATTTGCGCACATCAAACAACACCTTAGTAATAGAAATGTTTGATGAACGTGATCCACATAAGGGCGAATTTATAGTGAGACAATACGATTTTTGTAATCCATATAATATAAAACATTTAAAAATATAAATATCGTCAAGTGGTGCCAATCGGCTTCGTTGGTAGAGTGAAACAAACTTATCTAATCCTGTGACAGCGTCGTTGTTGTTGGAATTGACATTACATTTCAAAATGGCGACACGTAGTTCCACCTTTCACCACCGGATTAGATAAGTTTGTTCCAATGTAAATGAGTTAATCCTCGAATGCTTCCCTCAACCTCTCTAATCTACCTTGTTTGTACCTGCTGAGAATACGGAGAGTATGTTCGTGGTTGTCTTTGATTATATCCACAATAAGATCTCTGTCGAACATCAGGCCAAATATACGGTCCAGGGCTTCAACAACCTCGTAAGGAACGAACCGCAAGGTAGATCCTTTCCTCGCGTTGCTGCAAGCTCGCAGAGACCGGACGCACACCATGGCCCACACTTTGCACACTTGGTCGGCTTTGCTGAACAACAGGCCAAATTTGAACAAAGGATGGGTCCTGTATTGCTTCCTCATCTCTTGCATATATATCATTTTGTCTCGCACCTGGTAGATGTGCTGCTTCATCAGCTCCATAAATCTAAACCTAGTATAATCGGGATCATAGTCATCTTCCTGCCTAAATAATTCCTGTGGTGTACCAGGGACCCAAAAGAACTTTCTCCGGCCGGACAAAGAACTTGCGTTCCGGCCAAGATATCTCCTGCTGGCATAAAGACTCGCGTTCATACCATAGTCTTCTCTTATATTCAATTGGGCAATCTCATCGATTTCTCGGAATAATTGCCGGTGCAACCTTTTCTTTTTCTCTTTAGAAGTGAAGTTAACGCCCATTTGCTTTTGCATATCCTCTATCTTCTCCCATACTTTACTAGGCCTGTGTCTTTCCATATAATCTTTGAATTTCAGTCCACTTTCTCCCTTTTGCTCTGGCATATCGGGCATCATTCTTCTCATATGTAAATGTTGCTGCCATGCGTTTTGAATTATGTTTCTCCGGTGTGACATTGCATCGGTTACCCGTTTGAATTTTTGTAACATTTTCATTATTGCATAGGAATATGATGCATGCTGAATAAGGATGAATAAAGTAATCCCCAGCAATCCTGTAAAACAATCACACTTTAACTTTTCATCTTATTTATCTCATCTACCTCATTTATTCTTACTTCGTCCGTGTCCAATTTTATTGCAACGTTCCGGAACTGTCCCGCAGGAACTGCATTACAGCAAAATTTCCCGAAAATCGGTTTTGATGTTATTGCGTGAAGAAGTATTCCCTCCAACTACATCCCTCCAAACATTTATGCAATAATGGGATTTAAGATAGGTATTAAGATTAATAGAATTTATAACGAATCTATAATGTAACACAATCTGTATTTAAATGCCAAGAGTACGGCTTGCTGGTCGTGGGCTGGCTCTCCACGAAAGTGGAATGTGGTGTCATGTACATGTCTTCCAGGCGCTCTTAACACCGGACCAGCCTCACTGCAGGCCCGTAAATGGACCACGTTTTCTGTTTGTGATTTATACTTGTAATATAATTAATTTGATAGAGATTTATTACACGATTGGCGCGTGCGCTCTTGATGATAACTTAACCAGGAGTGCCGTCCTTCCCCGCATTACTCCTCTCACCTAGCACTGGAATGACAACGACGTAGGGCTGACATCACAGCGTAGCTGATGACGTTATAACGTAGTGCTACGTTTTTCTCGAGTGACAAGCTACTTTTTATCCTGTGAAAATAATAATATCCTGCGGGATAGTTTAATGTTTACAGAGTTCCAAACTGCGCGGGTGGAAGCCGCAGGGAACGACTATAATAACTAAATAAATTTTCAACCCTATGTTCATTTACTGATATTTTAGGGTCTAATTCTCGCACTGTGATATCTTTAATTCGAAATTTTTTCAAGCTACAAATCTATTAAAATTGTAATTAAAATGTCTGTCACAGCCATAGAAATATGTAGAAGTCATTGGTCACAGCCTAAAAGATTTTTTGCACCTGTCTTTGACAGTCGTATATTGCCGGAGATCAATTTCAGTGACGTTTTTATAGACGTTTTCAGCCGTCAGTCCCGGTTGTGCTCTAGCGCGTGAGGGCCCGGAGTCCGCCGTCCTACTCCTCTTTGTCCACTTTAAAAATTACACAGTTAAACTCACCATTTAGATATTTCATTGTAACTTGTGTGATTTAATATATAAACATCGAATAAATGGAAATAGAAATGAACTAAGATGCAAATGCAAGAGTTCTAAAATAGTATTTGATAACTATTGCATTTAGTCTATGAGTACCCGGATATTATTAGTATTATGTCTAAACCTGTTAATAATAATTATAATAATTGCACTAAAAATTTTATTCGCAGTAAAAAAAACATAAGTAAGCTGAGATAGGCTATTTTATAATGTAATTTTTAATTAGCTAAATGATTACCTATTGCGTTAAAATTTTTCAGCACATTTTCTCGTAATCGCGTCAATGGCTCAGTGATTAAGTGTACGACTCGTAAGCGAGTAGTACCAGGTTTGAAATTTCGAACCAGAATCAGGTTCCCCTGCTAACAGGGTCACGGCTCTGACGGTCAGATGGCACTCGCTCCACTTTAGTTACCTGATATGGCAAATCCTGAATCATGGTCAAGGCGGAACCTGGGCCCTCCTCGTATGCGAGACCACAACCGGGGCATATTCTAAGATGATTATTTTTTTATTACACTTACGCGTAAAGGATATGCACATGCATTACATGGACGACTAGGAAAGTTTTGATATACATCTTTTTTTTAAAAGAGATCGCAGTTAATTTAATACTTTTTTAAACAACATTTACTTATATTTCGAATTCTGAAATGAAAAACATATGTGTTAAAATATTTTTTGCATTTCACTTACATTTCTTCGCGACATGTGTTACAATTATTTTAAAATGAGTGTCATAATAGGTTGTTATCCGTTTTTGACAACCTCGCACCGTCTCGTGCAGCTATTTTCAGATGGTTGCATAGAAATAATATATATTTAGAAGTCTTTGGATGGTTGTCTCAATTTATATAAGAAATATTTTTCTTGAAAGATGATGACAGAAGTGGTCGTCCTGCGGCTTTAGTAACGAATAAAAACATCGAGCGTACAAGGAGGAAAAAGAACCTCTTAACCCCATCGCCGACCATTCATGAAATTTTATACATTCTCCGTCAATTCAGGAAACTTTGTTTGCGTTGGGTTCCTCATGCACTACTACTTAACAACAACAAACTCACTTGACATTATGCAAGAAAGTGATCGTAACAATCGAAAATAGTATATTGCGTATTTAATATTTAACCAAACGGTAGTTAAAGGTTTGGGTGTTTCCAGATGAAGAACATCCCATGTACCTAAGTCAAACGTGGGCGCAATGTGGGTAAGAAAATTGTGAAAATATTATTTTCTACAAGTGGCCATTTCGCGACAATTTCCTTGGACACTAAAAACACTGATAATACCAAAGTATACTAAGGTGTGTTTACCAACCGTATTTGTTGTGTTGAATCAAAAACGTCCTAACACGGGTTTGAAAGGGCTCTATATGCATAATGACAATGGATCGTCGCACAAATCGCATAGGGACTACGATAAGTTCGTATTGACTGACAGTAGTGAGTAAATTCTCCAGTGCTCCATGGGGTGGGGATTTGGGGAACAGTAGCTTTGGCAGTGGAGGGGTATTTGCCTTCTTGCTGCCAGAGCAACGTGTTATGGAGGTGGGCAACGCATTGGCGATACTCTTGGTGTTGTTAATGTCTATAGGCAGTGGTGACCACTTTCCATCAGGTGGCCCGCTTGCCTGTTTGCCCAATGTATGACATAAAAAAAAGTATAAATTATAAAGTGTGATAAGTGATAATCTTCCCTACCGAAACGTCGGGAAAACAAATCGAAAAGGTACGTCGCGTGTAAGTCCCGTATAATATAATAACAAGTGATAATCTGTCCTTGTCAGTCCTTATCAGTCCTTCTTGTAAACATTCAGTTACTTGGTCACTATTAGCTTGAACTTGTACTTTTAGTTTGTCTGAATTATTAATCATGCTGAAAATAATCGTCCGCACTTCCATTTTAATTGTTCTGCCTATTATTTAATAATATTTTTCATAACTCACGAAAATAAACAATCCTACAGATATCAAATTGTTTGTTATGACTTTCATGAATGACGTTCTATGACGTATAAAAAACTTGGCATAAGTTGCCATACAGATATATTTTTTTAATAAGCAATTCGGACTTGTCGGTGTCTCACAATCATTTTTAAAGAACATAGATTTAAGAATAACCTACGAGTACCCGCCTGTCTCCATGTGACATCTTTCTTTTTCGAAAAGCTAAAACAGGGCTCCGTGGCTATCAATTTGGTAGCCCTGAGTACGCTTGGAATGCTTTTACGGCAGCAAATAACCTCTCTAAAGGAAACTATCGCCCGTGCATCAATTGTTGGTTTAAATAGATGAATAGCTGTATTGAGACAGATGGAGAGTTTTTTGAAAAGTAATCTCTAGCCTTAATATACCGATAGCCGATATTTTGTATACAATACAGCCATAAAACGTGTGCGTAATATATTTTTTTATTTATTGTTTGATGGTTTCGTGATTAATACGGCAAATCGTGATTTGGTATTGTTTGTTTACCAAATAAGACAAGCCAGTCTGGACGGATTATACACTGATGTGTTTTTTTTTGTAATATAACGGGACTCCAAAGAGAAACGACGCAATTCTACAATAATACATGTTATATTTACATTATTGCATAATATTTACATAGTACACATACTTCACACTTATAAATTAGTTAAATAAAAGCGCACTAAAGCGACAGTATCAAAGCACGGACATACATAAATGATTTCAATGAATATCCGCCCGTCTTTTATTCAGATCTGTAATTAGGGGCCCTGTTTTTGTATCGCTCGCATCCAAACGAGCGCTTGCATGCGCTACCCATCTCATTCACACTCATGGTAACTTGCAAGAGACAGAACAGACAGACATTAGAGGGCGAGCGCACTCGTGGATGCGAGCGGTTCAGGGCCCCAAAGCGTTATCACTTAGAACTGTTACGCTCGGCACAGCGATTGTATAGTTTAGACTTGATATTACCATTTCTGTCTTCGTCACTGTGTCTCACTCGTACTTAGCCAGTTTTTTTATTATCTAGATCTAGGTTAGACGGTCCATCTGATGAATAGCGGCCACCGTCGATCAGGACTTCCGCAGCGTAAAGGGCGTAGATTTCGAGCCAGCCTTCAAGACGTATATAATGACAAGCCTTTTGAAGAATCCCATGATAGTGCAAAGGGAAGAGTGGGATGGGAAAGGAGGGTGCGGTAACGGAAAAGTAACAAAAGCACCAAACTTAACAGGTCCTTGGTACATAGGTAGAGCAAACTGAACCAGCGTATTTTAAAAGCGCCTGTGAGTTGAGGATACGATAGCCAAGCGATAGATAGAATAAAGTAGAAGGTGTGGGTACAACAGCCATACGTGTAAGTAATCTGACCTAAATAGTCTTGCGCTGTTACAGATGTAACAGCGCAATCGAGATCGAAGTCGACGTTTTTTCCCCCTCTAACAACAAATCTCCATTGATAATGTCACTGAAATGGCTACAAAAACATTATCTCACAAATCTTTGCCAATCGTATAATACCGAAGATCGATATGAAAGATGAAAGTGACGAAGCTTCTGCTATACACAGCAAAAGGCGCACGCCTTTTGCTGTGTATAGCAGAAGCCGATGCCCAGGTATGATGCCCCAAGATTTCTTCAAGCCAGTTTGGCTTTGTCCTTAAATTTTACTTCATTCGATAGGATCGCCGATAGACGGGAGTGCTGATTATGAACTAATATTAATATACGTAACTAGTGGACCCGGGACGACTTCGTTCGCGTACACCTACTTACTATAGGTACCCCTATCTACCCTTTTTTCTTACTTATAAATCTTCCTCTTGTATCACTTTACTATTGTTGAAAACTGCATTAGATCCGTTGGGTAGTTTAAAATAGAGACTCGTACATAGGGACAGATGGTGGGTAGCGATATTGTTTTAAACTATGTAATATAAACTATTATAGTATAGGGCCTGATGTTTCACTACAAAAAAACATCTTGGTATTAATGGTGTTGTGCTCTAGTGTAGGGTCCGTGGTTCGCCTTGACCATGTTCCAGGATTTGGCAGATCGGGTAATTACAGTGGCGCGTCTGCCATTTGACTTTACACAGATTAGGTATATGATCTGTTTAAACTGACTTGTCCTATTTGGTGAACAAACAATGCCCAAAATCACGACTTGCCGTATCAATCACGCTACGTATATTGTGTATAAATGTCTTGACTTATATAAGAAATGCATAGAATGTGAATTTCAACGAATACTGCTGCATATTATCCATTTAAATACATAATTTGCTAAACCAAATAGGACACGTCAGTTTAGACAGATTATAGGTCGACAACTTAACTGGTGTATCGCCTGCGGTATGAGGGGGGCAGAATGGGTGACGTCATGTGACGTTTCGTGGCTGAGCGCGGGGGCGCGGGGCAGGGAGCACAAAGGACGCGCGGTTGGTTATTTTGCTACGGACTCTCGGAACAACGCACACGAGGTTAATTTACCGATGATAAATTTTGAGATGGAGGCTCTAAAATGTATGCTAAAAAATTAATAGAAGCACAGGGGGTTCCAAAGTGTGCGCCGTTGAGGAGGGGCGCTATGAGGCGCTCCCATCTTCTCGTCTCGAAACTATACTTAGATGTTCATTTGTACATATTAAATCACCATCATCATCATATCAGCCGTAAGATGCCCACTGCTGGGCATAGGCATTCCCCAGAGATCTCTACAAAGGGTATCTATTGCGCCTTCCGCATTCAGCAAACCTGCGATCTTTACCAGATCGTCGGTATACCTAGTGGAAGGTCTTCTCACGCTGCGTCTTCCGGTACGTGATCGCCACTCGAGAACTTTCCTGTCCCATAGGCTATCTTTTCTGCGAGCTAGCTATGTGCCCTACCCGCTTGGCAATCTTTCGAGATATGTCGGTGACCTTAGTTTGCTTGCGGATATCCTCCACCCTGATTCGATCGCGCAATGACACTCCGAGTATAGCCTTTTCCATCGCCCTTTGGGCGACTGTGAGTTTTCTTATAAGGCCCACAGTAAGCCATAAAATAAATTTGAAGAAAAACTTACTTTTTGCATCGCATTAAAAATCAAGGTTTCGTTTTAATAGCCATTGTAAACATTAGGTTTCTCGTCTCGGGATATTATAATTTATCTTGGGACAAGTTCGGTCATAATCTCGTGTGCATTTTTTTTTTCGAGGAACGTCATCAACTGACGTTTCGCGGAAGAAAATGCTCACTGCCCCATACCCCGCACCCCCGTGATCATCAACAAAAAATCACCCTCCCACTAACCCTCACCTACCGCAGGCGATACACCAGTTACGTTGTCGACCTATAATGGTTACACACAAAGAGATTGGAGTGTTAGCGACCTTCATGGTTGTAGAAGAGTGGCCCTGAAGGGTAAAATGCATGCATGTCAGTTCGACAATCATTTTACTTGTCAGACGCAATTGTAAACAAACAATTTCAATTTATTAATTGGTAAAATATTTTTGGATTTTGTGTTATAGGCTTTGTAATGTTATTAAATTAGTGAAGTGCTTTGGACTACTACCATTTATGTATATTAAAACTTGATTATTTGATAATTTGATTGATAAATTGATTATCGATTGTAGAATGTGTATAGTATGTGAAATAAATGCGTGTTATATATTCATGTTTTATGAGCATTTTCGGAATATCTCAAAGTAATTCATTAGTAATTTTGTGACTTAATTAATAGGCCGAGCTCAGTAATATGTACTGTAGAAACAATGATAACTCATAATTACTTATTTAATCCCTAAAAATATATAAAGTTATTGCTTGTTCGAACGTGCGATAGTGATGTGTTCGCTGCTTTTTCCCAATGTCGATTTAAACAAAAAAAAACTATTGATCACGAGGAGTGGAAAAATTGGGAAAGTCCTTTGCTCAACAGTGAAATGATGTAGGCTAATATGAATACTTGAGCTTTAAAATTTGTAAGTTCACTTAATTATTATTATTTTAAATTATTTATCATTGTTTGTGAACTCAGAACAATGCTGAAGTTTTTAAAAATCGGCAAATACTCGTATCAAGTATTAATGAAATGACATACATTCCTACCTAATGTTAATACATTTTATTTTTACATTACAACATAATGTAATGTAAAAAAGCGGTGCTATAATGGCTACATAAGCTGATGATGTCTTAGGAATATTTTTGTTAAGTATATCGATATCGATAATATTGCTTAATATAACATATCGAAAGAATATATCGACAGAGTGAACATCCCTTTTTATTTGATGCTGACAAAAACGGAAAAAAGGAGATTTAATTATTTTTTGTCTCTGACCTTGCACGCATTTTTCGTATGAAAGAGCTGTCACAGCCCCCTCTATAGAGTGGCAAGAAGGTCGGTAACATTCCAATCTCTTTGGTTACACATTTAGTCGTCTGAATGTGCAGGTTTCAACACGATGTTATTCCGGGACGTAAGAGCATAAGTTAGTATTCAGCTAAATATATATAACTCAGAAAAGAGTCATTGGCCGCAAGTGGGATTCGAATCCGGTACCTCTCGCTTTGGAGGTGGATACCCTTACCACTCGACCACCGACATTTCACTACCAATAAACAAAGTAAAATAAAAACATGCATTGTTGTAAACAGTTTAAAATTTATTTTATTTTATTATTTTTAACTTCGCCAGCACACCATATTATTTGTTTACCAAATAAGATAAGGCAGTCTAGACAGATTTTAGATTGATCGACACACTATGGACTGACTGATAGTAAAATAAATTAAAAATTACGGTTAATTTCTTGTACAAACTACAAAGATTGTGACGGTGATAAATAAAATTTTAATAATATCCCATATTCGCTTTCTGGACAACATCATCCCAGGTGTCTTCGACCGGCCATTGCTCAATGAATCGTATTTTCGGCGTAGTAATGTTTAAAGGCCGATTCAACTTATTCATAAGGTATTGCTGTCTAAGCTTACTCTTATGATCCTCTTGCTCTCTATAACTTTTAATTTTTGCCAAATCTATTTCAACAGACAAATCCGTAGCATTGCTTCTGAGTGTTTTTGCTGAAATGTAACCAATATAAAAATTAGCGGCCTTTACACATAAAGTTTGGTTTGCGGTTCTGGGACAGCTTTTTGAACCGAGAATAAAACCGACGGTCCGTCTCGTCGGTTCCGACCGCGGATTAAACTGTCATGCGCGTTCACACGTACGCTTCAGAATAAAAGTGGGAATGGTTCGGAACGGTGGGAATGGCGTTAGGTGTGCGGTCCGCGTAAAGTTCGGACAGCGGATCTTAAATTTATGCGAACTTAAAAAAAAATTATTGAAACCACAAGAGTTAAGATGAGGCTAAGATGTCTGGTTCGGTTCCCAACCAGAACTTGTATAACAACCAAAACATGCCTCGACCATGCCTACACGAATGTGCCTAAAGGTGACATTGTATGTACCAATGGAATTCCATATGTCTGATCATTCGTGTATATTAATGTGTTTCATAAAATATTGCAATCAAATAGTATAATTAAAAAAGATAATTCTCAGCAAATAATATAAACTTGTTTATAAATAGCTTAAGTAAATATGACTTCACCAAATTATTTGCATCCTATACTTGCCCTGGCACTTTATTTGACAGTGTTATTGTTGTACTAAAACATTACTTTGACGTTCTTTTGAAATAAACCTAACGTGTGGGTTAATAGTGGAATAGCCGCTATCCGCACGCGATTGCGTGAAATTAATGTTAACGAATCGATTTCATAAGTATCCTGTCGGATTTAGAATGTGAATTCGCCCCTGAGATGCGCGCAACGCGGAAGCAGTTCATTATTGAGTGCATTACTAAACGTGAAAACGTAAGTCAGTCTGTTTGGCGAGTAATAGGTTCGGAAACTTGCCGGGCTGATAACAATATCGATGCGCTTGATGTACTGATAAGGGAGGAGTATTAATACCGCCTCAGCCTTAAACCAGTTTTACGTTAATGCAAACCTATCCACTAATTTGGCAACTGATATCAACCGGGCTATGCTATATTTAGGTAATTATTTTTATTTTACCATAACAGATCAAAAAGACGATAAAAGTATTAAAACGTAAAAGTTCGAGCGATATTAACGACATGTCTACACGTCTGTTTGACGTGTTGCCTCCCTTTCTAATTGATATATGCTATGAATTGTTTAACTCGTGTGTGAACAAAGGTTGAAGGTTGTGAACTAAAAAACGTTAAAGTTCAGCCAATTTATAAGAGAAAGGGTGACATGCACATTCTTAAGAAATTTACGTCATAACGAAGGTAACCGAACATCTCGACAATAGGCGGCAGGTAGCGGCGATATTCTGCGTCTTATCTCGTGCCTTCGAACTCGTGAGTCATCCACTACTACTTGCTAAACTAGATCACTACGGGATAACGGGAGTAATGCATAAAACAATTGCATCGTTCCTAGAAGGTCGTAAACAACTCACGTACTTTAAAGGAGTAGCCTCCGACCTCCTAGACTTGGGCGACTGGGCCATTCCGCAGGGCTAAATAATGGGTAATAACCTATTTCTGATTCTCATGAACGACTTTACTACTGCGTCAAGGGACGCCGAATATGTAATGTTTGCGGACGACAGCTGTGTAATTGTTGCCGCCGATGACATTGAGAAGTAAAATAAAAGCCGTAATGGAGGATCTGGCCTCGTGGTTTTGCGCAAATGGAATGGTCCTGAATCAATATTCAATAAAAAACTAACATCGTACTATAGTTTATTCGTTTCTTTTTTTTGTTGTATACTTTTGATTGTGCAATAAAGCGTTATTCATTCATCCATTCATTCATTCGTACATTTTTCACTACGCGGAAACACTGCATGCCAACTGCAGGTAATGTGTCGCGGTCAAATCGTCCCGCAGGTTGACGAGCTTAAATACCTTGGGTTCATAATTGACGCCCGCCCACCCATCAAACTGTCAAGCGCTTTTACACGTACGCTTCCGAACGAACAGTGCTATAACGGGGCTAATAACGGCTCCGGGGTCCTTGGTTCCCCTACCGTCGCCTAGACGGTGCCGCCGCAGTGATACGGGTTGACGTTCAAAAGGGTAACCTTATATTATACAAATCCATCACTGAGTGGAAGTGCGCGAATAGAAATGTATAAACATAAGAGGATGACTTTTGAATTTAGGTACTGGGGACCTGGCGCAATTTAGTACTTAGTGGGGACCTGGCGCAATTTAGTACTTAGTTTAAGCTTAATCTTATTTATTCTGTTAATTGTAAAAATTCAATGTTTTTACTTGACTGCTCGACGCAAATGAGGGTAATGTATTTATTTGCCTATGTGTGTATATATGTATGTTTGTTCCTTTGTGGCATTCTAGTGACCAAACGCGTGTACCGATTCTGGTAATTTTTACGTCTATAGATTTTCTTAATCTTGCGAGTGTCACTGAACACATCAATAGCGTCTACCAGTCGCCATTTTGTGAAAAACAAAAAAAATTAAAGTCGACTAACTATGTAATGTGGGGTATAATTAAATAGGTATTTAAAAAATCATCTTAAGATTCTCTTGTCTCTCTTAGAATGACCGTTTAGGATCTATAAAGTTTTAAAGTTAGCAACCATTGTGAGGATCCATTAAATAAATCTCTTTTTTATGATATACGGCAAACAAACAGAGAAGCGGGCCACCTGATGGAAAGTGGTCACTGCCGCCTATGGACATCAGCAACATCAGCATCACTATAAATATATACCTATACCTTATGACAATAATTATTTAAAAGTGTTAAATTAAAATAATAAAGTATTCGTACTTTTCACAGTCGTTGATGTTTTAGCGGCAGCTTCTTTCCTCTCACGTAGTCGATCTACGTAGCCTTCCGTCCAGACGTCGACCAACATATATTCAGGAATTTCTTCTAACAGCATAATCATTCTCTCGATATCCATTCCCAGGGTGTGTATGTGGTCATACACGTAGAAGTAATAATATGGTACCAATGTATAGAAAGTTGGGCCCAAATACTTAGTTCGGCGAGTATGTCGCGATATTATGTTCCTATAGAAGGCCATTATACGCCTAAATTTTTCGCGAATCACCCCTGAAACAGATACACGTTTTTTTATAGGATTCAGTGGCAAACGAGCAGACAGCCCACCCGATGGTAACTGGCAACTGATGGTCGAATACCATCAGCAACTGTCTCCCATAAAAATAAAACAATTATCATCTGGGCGTCAAATGTTCCGGTTGTCCTCTCACGACATTGACCCCCGCGACAACGCCGGGTTTCATTTCTACGCTTTCCTGCTTGTTCAACTGGTCTATGTTAGTAGCCTCGTAAATATATGATCATGCTATTAGATGATGACAAAAAGGTTTTCTAAAAATAAAATTAAATCTAATAAAAAACATCTCGACGTTAACGTCTCGATTGTACTTGCGCGCACGAGGGCCCGGGGTCCGCCTTGACCACTATCCAGGATTTGGCAGATCAGGTAATTACAGTGGAGTGACTGCCATCCGACCTTCGTGAGCCTGCTACCATTAGCTAGTTAGCTAGCACACATAGCTTTGTTTAGTTTGGGGCTAGATGGCGCTGTGTGAATTTGTCCACGATTATTATTTATTTTATATTTATTTAATTTTTTCCCTTTAAGGTCGGCGACAAAATTAATCTTTAGAGTAACCTAAAGTAGTTCGTGAAATGTTAAAATTTTTATTTTTTTATACTACTCCGTGTCAAACGAGTAGACAGCCTACATTCATGCATTTAGGTTGCAGGCAACAAAAATGCAGAACCGCAGGACTCTGAGGACTAAGATGAAATTCCTCATGCCCGTAATTGCGTATTGTAAATAATGATTAAATGATAACGTACCTATAACGTAGCCGATTTGGAACGATGGATATTCATCATAATCGTCTCTCATATCGTCCGTCTGCCGGCATCGCCAGTACGCGTCGATGACAAACTCGTTTGCATAATTTTTGATCTTGGTGCTGGGTGGAGAAGAATAGATAGATAGATAGATAGATAAACACTTTATTGCTCATACAAAACATAATACGACATAATACGATAGATACAGTATAAATCAGTGAGACAGTTGAGCAAAGGCGGCCTTTACAAGCGATCTCTTTCTGGCAACTTTCACAGAAATGAAGAAGAGAAATCGAACAGGTAGAGTTGAGTACTTAACAAATATTAGAACTATCAGCCAGGAATACATAATTATAAAACATACATATAAAGAGTAGTACAAATAAAATTATAATATTTAGTCAAATATTTTTTATATACGAATAAAAAATGTTTATCTTGGCGACAATTTTCCTCTTGTGTTCTCCCTCCCGAGGGCCCAGGGTCCTCCGAGAGCTCCCGTCATTTGCCTGAAGCTACAGAGACACGGGACTTGAATTCGGAGCCCAAATCTCTGCACTCGTGCAGCATACATCTGAGGTACCTGAATTTTTTTATTTTTAACTAAGCCTAACTGTTAACAGTGCCGTTCCCTATGTGGATGGTTTACAGATTCGTACTGCAGCCAGCCGTATACTGTATTGGCGATATTCAGCTTTTAACTCCCGTTTTCTAGAACTTCTATCCACGTGGTTGCTCTGGTCGCAAAAAGCGTGGTGACGCGGGAATCTTCCCGAGCACCGACAACAACTTAAAGCGTGGTGACCATTGGCTTCCACCATGGAACCATTTGTGAACGTCATCAATGCAATGCGGCAAAGCGTGCAACCATGCACCTAACTCAGCCTGCGACACCGCCTTAAGCCTCGCAAGGTCCACACCCGCAGCCCCACTTTCGAGCTGGTTTCGCATCCTCTTGATCCCACCATATCGTCCCACGATCGCTGAATCTCCGGGCATTCAGGAATGAGCAAGATCGGATCGAGAGCCCCCCAGGCCGTCAGTGCATCGCCGAATCGCCAAATCGCCATAGGGAATGCTCACCCTGCCACCATCTACTATAAGAATATTAGTGACAAGGCCCATAACCCCATACGACGACGCAAGAAAGGCCGGCAGGCTCACGTCCCGAGCATGCCGCACTCCCAAGCGACCGCACCGGATAGGCAAGGGCTCCTGGCTTCACTGCAACGCGCTGAGAGAGACGTTCAAAATCTGCTCCACCGAATCCCTCAACACCTCATCAAAGCCAGCGATTCTGTCCGGGAACAACCAAGCAGGACATGTACGTAGAAATTAGTTAATATTAGGTACTGCGAAGCACATCCGCAGTTAAATTAGGGCAACGTGGGCTGACAGATTTTGAAGTCGTCCGCGAGCGACGAGGAGAAGCTGCCTTCTAACTTCGAAAGCTTCAGGAATGGCCTCAGGAAAAATAGGCGACCCCAGAAGATTAAATGATGATGAAGATATTTCTCTGAGGCCCGGAAGTAAGGAAGAAAAAAGAGAAAAGGAAGCACGAGACTCTTCACTGCAGGAGAAGAATTCGCACTTACCGGTATTAACCTCTAGCCCCAGTCTACGCAAGTGCGGCAGTAAGACATTCAAATCTTGCTGTACTACATCAGGTCGTCCTCTAAGTGTACCATCATCCAGGTACCATACACTTAAAGAGGGTTTTAGGTCTTACATAGCTTTATGCATAGCAAGACTGAAAGCTAGGGGACCAAGCGAATCACCTTGCTGCGCGCCAACCTAGGACAGAAGAAGAGTCTCGTCATAGAAAAGATTAGAAGGGGAGTGATAGAGCTGATGAAAAAAGTATACAGAGAAGGCAGCCACTCTCTAACCTCGCTCAAAAGAACGTCCCTCACAACGCTATTAAAAGCGTTTTTAATATCGAGCTTAACTATAACGCTGTCTGCCCTCTTAGGATCCATTGCAAAAGCACGCACTGCATGAATTGCCGCCTCGCACCACAAACGCGTCCCAAAATCAAGTTGATGAGGCCTAAGATAGGCGGCCATCTCATCTTTGACTGCGCAACATCTAAGCTTAGCCGTTAAACGACGAAAAGTATTCCCAATCGGTATTGGCCTTAGACCCCCATCCTTTTTAGACAAAGCGCATAACGCTGCCTCGGACAAACTTCTGAATTCACTTGGCCACTAAATAAAAAATTGCACAACATCGCCAACCTATCCTTTAATCGATGTCCGCTATCGTCAGCCGAAGGCAAAGTCGGCTCCTTCAAATGAACCGGACGAATTCCATCCAAACCCGCCGCAGATCCATTATGGAACGTGTTTAGCGCCTGCACGATATTCTCTGTCTTAACTTTAAATGCCGACACAGAACGGTCAGGGCACAACGGAAAATCGAGTGGATGGGAAGGTGCCGGATGCTTTGCGCGAAGGGAGGCAAGAGTATCAGGCTCTGGGGGGGCTACTGTATCATTAGACATCAATAACTTAACCGCTCCCCTCAGGTCAAATTCATATACCTTTGACTCTCTACTGGTTGCCACCGAGGCCATCCACAAAGCAACGTAAACCACTGTTTTGGATGTTAACTTTAACCTTTGTGGTGAGTGTACCCGGACACAAAGCCTCTGAAGACTTTAAACCCGTATACGCAAAAGTTAATAGGGCACACAATATAATAAAGATAAGTGCGTAAGTGTGTATGTAATGTGTGTGTATGTTTTTGTATATATAAATAAGAAAGTATTAAAACCTTACCTGTCTGAGGTGTTAAATTGATCCCCTCTCCACTTCCATTCCAATTGTCCCGGATCCTTAGTCGTGGGTTGTTCCTTCATGTCTCTGTGTACAGTCGTTGTTAGAAAAGTGTTGCCACTATCGACTGCAGTCGCCATTGTGGGTATCGGTTCTCTGTAACCATCCCACCGTCGTGGGTTTATATAACCTGGGGCATAGTGAAGTGTCATTCCTGGGTCAATTAATCATCCTAAAGATTCGGGGGGTACTACAAAGGGCGACTAAGAATCTGCTGTGTAACGAACTATGCAATTTTCAATGGACACGTGTTGTAGACATAATGTGAAATAATTTTCCTGCCAAACAGAATATTTTTTTGACTGTTGCTGCTTGTGAATAATTGTTTTTTTGCCGTGTTTGAAAGCAACTTGTAAAGTAAATTTCCTGCCGCCGCCTTTTGATATCCTCAATATCGCAACAGAAATGACTAGCAGATTACTTTCAGCAAAGTCGAAAAAAATTATACCTACGATATTTTAATTTGAAAATATGAGTGTACATGAAGTAGTGTATGCATCTGCGTATATGATTAGGTATTAAAAGACTCGTATCTGACGTGATAATTCACGTTTGACTACTTTCATATGCGCGTCGCATAAACTATTACTTTAACATAATGTTTTAAGCTATCGCGGTCATTATTGCACATTCAACAAAGGTACGCTGTAGGAAACCCGGAACATACCCTTAAAACTACTATTTTGTCTCACCTCTAGTCTAAACTAATATGTTTTTATAATACACACCTTTACCATCTCCTGCCACCATTATAAATGTTGTTTGCATTAAACAAAGTATAAATATCCATTTTGGTATATAAGTACAATTTATGTATGGCATTTTTAAATATTATACTCCTAATAGTGTGGAGCGTAGCAATCCACGGCGATTTCCAAAATGCTTACTTATGCCTACTTACTACTTATTACTACTATATTATAGCAACCAAATAATCATTAAAATTTTTAATCACTTGAGATTCGTAATTATTATAATTAGTTACGAAACTTTATACCAACTTTTTATTAGTTGTAGTAAGAAAGATACTCACAGGATGTATAGTTTATTATGACCCTTTTAGAAGACCTTGCTTGACTTCTTTTAGGTAGGCCGATAAAATAAATTTATAAACACTACATTCAAATTCAAATAATTTTATTATTCAAACACTTATAAATGTCATACATAATTAAATACATATTGCCGTCTAATAATTATTGTTCATTAAGATTAAGTTAATTATTATTAATAATATCATGTCATGAATTTTATATATCTAACTATAATTAATTACAATATTGCAGATGGACTGAATTTATCAGTTTTACCAAATAAAATACGTGGTTTTGTGGAAATATTACGACGAGGGAAGACATAGTGAGAAAACCTGCACATTCTGGTGACTGAATATGTTGTAACCAAATCCAAACTGCTCAGTTTCCCCTGTTTACAGGGTCATGGAGGCAGAAGGCAGTTGCTCTACTGTAATAACTGTTTAATAGAACTGTTTGACATGATGCCTACAGCTACATTCTTTCATCGCACCGCTCGCCATCGACAGGGAGTTCATCCTCACACCTTGGAGCCAAATTGGTCGCGAACTGTGCGGTTCCAAAGGAACTTTCTCCCACGCACACTAAGGTTGTGGAATGAACTACCTGGAGAGGTTATCCCTGGAGAGTACAACATGGAGTTCTTCAAGAAAGGGGTTAACAGGTTTTTACGGGGTCGGCAACCCCTGGTATTGCAAACGTCCATAGGCTGCGGTGACTGCTTACCATCAGGCAGGCCGTAAGCTTGTTTGTCACCTTGGTGGTATAAAAAAAAAAAAAACAGACGCCTCAAATCAATTATTGACGCCTTTTAAAAAGTTGGAGTTTTGATTAGCATTAATGATAGTTTATTAGGTACCAAATGTATATGAAAGTGTATATTGATATATAAAATAGCATAGAAACACTTGCCCCGAGTTTTTGATTCTGTTCCATAGATGTCAAGTACTCTACTAATTTGATTTTGGAGGTAATCAACAAAGACTTCGTTATAACTAACACCTAATACAATGGAATGGGGCTTCCACTTCACATTTTTTATGTAATACGGCAGACAAACTACCTGATGGAAAGTGGTCACCGCTGCCTATGGACAGCAGGAACAGGACATATAATTTTGCTATGACGCATGCAATGTCATCCCTAGTCCCAGTAAATATGAGGTTATTGCTTTAATCTACACGTTAGGCAGACGGGTTGGAGATCCTCCTCCTCCTCAGTCGTTCACTCTTGGCAGAGTGGTCGTGGTTTCATGACAATACGTCTTCTCTGGATAACGCAGCGCTCGCGATGCGCATCCACTTGTTACGGTCTTCAGCGTTACGGGAACATTGAACTATGGTATGGTACTTTGGGTTGCAGCCTTTATTATGTCTGTCCGACGCGTAGGCAATCGACATCGTGATCTTTTGCCCTCCACCTGTCCTTGGACAACGTGTCGTACCATGAAGTTCTGGTTTCGAACAATGTGTTCGAATTATTTGAGTATTCGTATTTGCACAGAGTATAGGGAAAACTAAGCTTCTCATTAGGCAGACTTTGGTTTTAGTTTTGGTGATGTTGCGGTTGCCCCAGACTCTATTCAACTTATCAACAGCAGGTTGGAGATTGCAGTATATAAATATAAAGATGGTAAACGCCGCTACCCATTTTCCAGCCTACGGAGACATTAGCCGCATTGTTCAACACCCACGAGTGGGGTTAGTGCTATTTTGGACACCACACGGCCAATAAAACCTTACTTAATACCATTCTTACTTATATTATAATGTGAAAGTAACGCATTCACGGTTGAACTTCTGCAACAATTCGATGAATTTTGGTTTGATGATAGTTTAGCACCTAGGATGGTCATAGGCTACTTTTTATGCCCCCTCCACTCGCAAGTGCGCAATATTTAGGTACAACAATCCACGTGGGAGCCGCTTGTGGAAAGCTAGTATTTCTATACATTGTATAAAACAAAGTCACTTCGCCGTCTGTCCCTATGTATCTATGTACACTTGGATCAAAGTCGCAGGTCCACTAGTATAAGATATATTACGAACACATATGCGGCGTAGTAGGCGCGGAGCAACAAGGCTACGCACCCGCATATAGATATGCCTATGGCTATACAATACAATTTTATACAAGGTAACTTTAAATGAATTCTTGACACCAAGGTATTCGTGATAATAACTAACTACGGCGCCCTCTCTGAAATCGCGAAAATAAACTAGCTTATTGATTTTGACATTTAGTAGAATTAGTTTTCAATTTTAATAATTAAATAAATATAAAAATCGTTTATTACATCATAAGTACTACTCAGTACAGTTGGGCTCAATACAGCATACAAGAAACAAAGAGAAAGGAACAATGCATCATTACTTCGTCACCTGTGCCATAAGGAGACGTGCAACGGGGCCACACTCAGCTAAGCCACGGCTGACGCCATGGCGCTGGTTTTCAGTGTGCCCCTCAGTGATGCAAAGCAAGGAAGAAGTGAATTTGATATGAAACAGATAATTTAGGATTTTGCCATTGTAAAAGTTGATAGAGTTAATTTAAAATCACTTGTGTAATAGATATCATACCAAATAAGTAATAATGATGACGCGCTGTCAACAGTGCCATAAAGCCGGTTTTGTAAACATTTTTATGTCATACGATAGGCAAACAGGCAAGCGGGCCACCTGATGGAAAGTGGTCACCACTGCCTATAGACATTAGCAATACCGAGACAATCGCCAATGCGTTGCCCACCTCTATAACATGTTACTCTGGCAGCAAAAAGGCAAATGTCCCTCCACTGCCAAAGCCACGGTTCCCCAAATTCCCACTCCATGGAGCTCTGGAAACCTTACTCACCGGCAGAAACACAACACTATTTAAAAGAGTATTGTTTAGCTGCGGTATTCTGTAAGGACATGTAGTATGGTTGTCAATGTATGTGTGTGACTCTGTATGTACGTACACGGGTACGTTCATACAGAATTTCGTGGTTTTGCGTACGTTACTATGTTGTTCGCAGTTTTCTGTCTTAATTTCTTATTTGGTCTGAGTTGTGGATGCGATATTTCACTATTCATATTCAATGATTTTCTGTCCGTGCTGTTTCCAACGTATTGTGAATGTCTGCATTAAATAAAATAAACACATCTGGTTCGCAAAATGCGAAAATCAGACGTGATGAAGCGCCTCAGCTGGACAGAAGACAGTTTAAAAAATATTATTATTTCTTATACCTCTTATAGGCATCTTAATTAAATTTTCATACATTTATGATGACATACATTTATCGTGTTGTTGACAATATCATTGTAAATTGACATACAATTAATGCAACTTTTTTTAATGATAGATAAATAAACTAAACTAAACTATCAAAATTAACCTCATCATTCGTATGTTCCCAGTCCGTCTATGCCGACACCGAAAAGACCTTCTGGGATAGTGTTGAACAAACGCTACGTATGCTATCCTCTGACTATATCGTTGTTGATGTGGACCTTAATAACCAGATGATGATAATGATGATGTCTATGGTCCAGATGAGAACCCAAGACTGGACAATCTGGTTGGGTGGAACCAGTGATACAGCTAGATATATCCGTAGCTTTTATACATTAGTGTGCGTAAGAAGAATTCAAAATACGCCTGCCTTACATCTTCTTGGCAGTTTCACTTTTCAGCCACATTAAAGACATCGAAAATAAAATAAAATGAATAAATAAATAATCGTGGACAAATTCACACAGCGCCATCTAGCCCCAAAGTAAGCAAAGCTTGTGTTATGGGTGCTAGTTAACTGATAAACTACTTAAATACTTTTAAATACACACATAGAACACCCAGACCCGTAACAAAAATTAAAATTCATCATTTCAATTTTTGCACGGTCGGGAATCGAACCCGGGACCTCTTGCGTGGCAGACCAGCATGTTGACCACTGAACCACTCAGGTCGTCAACTTGACTTTGTTGACTTTAAAGTCTCCTAAAAATTGAATTTTTCTTGTACTCGATAACGTTTGATAACCTACGGCGCTCTCACAGTGCGCCCCCATGTGCGCGAAAGCACAACCGGGACATTAACGTCATTTACATAGTAAACATTAACGCCAAGATAAACTGTATGAATTGTAGATGTCATGGCAACAGTTGCCACTTAAAATCAAATGGGCTGTGCATACAGTGCAACGTTTGTGACTGAGTAAAATAAAAAAAACTAATTTCCAAAGTGTTTAATAACAGAACTTAATAATTACTAAATCGTTAAACACGTTATAATGAGGTTTCCTTTATCGTAAAGTAGTCATTTTGGAGATCAACGTAGTTTCGCAGGTTTTAACAACAATTTTAACAGCAATTACAGGCAAGAGGCATTTCATCTTGGTCCTCACAGTGACAACGCACCTGCGGTTCTACATTTTTGCAGACAACTTAAATGCATGAATCGTAGATGTTACGAGCGACAGTCACCGCTTACCATCGGATGGTTGTCTCTCGTTTGTCATTGCGTAGCATAAAAACTCTTACGAGGAGCGAACACAGCAGGGCTCCGTCAGCTTGATAGTAACGTCAAAGTTTATAATTTTCTCTCTACATATGCAGTAACTTTTACTCCCTTTAATTTAGAATTTTGCAACAATATAACAAAATCAAATCTATTTTGTCGAAATCATCGACAAAATAGGTAACATTACAAAATACAAAATGTACAGAACACTCAATATTTATTCTCTAAATTGCTGAACGTTGTAGGTTTTTATTAAAACTCTGTATACAATGTAATATTACCAATACTTAAGCGAATGCAATAATACTAATATTAAGCTGCTATTGATAATATAATCTTTCTCTCGACCTAACAAACTGTAGAACAAAATATTAGCTTCAAGAAATATGACATACTATTGTAGTTTTATAGTAAAATGGTTATTCATCCTCTTTGTTATGCTTTCAAGTTTAGTAACGGTGAAAAAAGGTGAGACAAAATTATGTATTTTAATATTATATAGCTTTTATTTTATTACAATCGAGCGTCGGTGGCGTAGTGGTAGCCGAGAGGTCCCAGGTTTGAATCCTACTGCGGCCATGTACCAATGACTCTTTCCTGAGTTATGTACATTAAATTAATGTTAACCGATGGTATTTCGGTGTGGGAAAACATTGTGATGAAACCAGCACATTCAGGCGACTGAAAGTGTAACCATTATCCAATCTGGTCAGGTTCCCCTGGTAGAAGCGTCTCGGAGGTCAGATGGCAGTCGCTCCACTGTAATTACCTGAGCTGCCACATCCTGGATAATGGTCAAGGCGGAACCCGGGTACTCGTTCGCGAAAGAACAACCGGAACTTTAACGTTAAGTTGATTATTTTTATTAATATAGCTTTCAAACCCCGACGAAAAAGGGGTGCTATAAGTCTGTGTGTGAATGTGTGTGTTTGTGTGTTTGTGTCTTTGTTTGTGGCATCGTAGTTGCCGAATTTATCAATTAAGTTTGATGCAGATTTCTTTGTTTGAAAGCCAGTTTTGGTCGTTACCTTTGTTTCATTAAAATCGGTTTAGTATTTTAGGAAATGTTTGACTTTATGTACACGATATCGGGAGTTTCCGGCCGGTTAGGTTAATTAGAATTTAGTTTGGATAGAAATCAAGGCTTCCCTTGATGGTCCTCTTAGTGTTAATGTACCGGTTGTGCTTACGCTCGCGAAGACCCGGTGTTGCCCTTGAGCGTGATTCAGAATTTGAAAGATCAGGTAATTATAGTGGAGCTATTGCCATAGGACCTCCTTGACCTTGTTAGTAGGTGAACTTAACCAAATTGGATCATTTTTACACCATTCTTGCCTGAATGTGCAGGTTCCATCACTATGTTTTTTCTCGAAAATCGAAAGTCTTGATAAAGAGGAGCTTTAGTGTTCGAGATGGTTTTTGCTGTTACTGAATTTTAAATACAATTTGAATTTGACAAGGTTCCAGTGCATTAGCAATTTGTGGGGAGAATAGGCGATTGTATTTCATTATCTGGTAATTCTCATTATTGTTTCCAACCTAAAATATTCCGAGGTGCTACAAATTTCGTAGCTTTTCAGCGGTTAAATCGCGGTTTTAATTTTTAATTTTATCCACACATTAATCCGTAGCTAATGTTTCACGGGAAATGGGTTTCATGGGTGTAGTGTGAACAAGAGCGTGTCTCGTTCTCACGAACGGTGGGAACGACTGGCATGCATTCGCGCAATAAAAATAAAAACAAAAATACGAAAAGTACAGGACCATACAAAATGGCCCTAAAAAAATATATCTCTCAATTTGCACGCCAAGAGTAATTGGTTACCCAATAACTGTCTACCACATTTAATGCAAATAAAAATCTTATATATTCTACTCTATATGGAACAATATAATCAATTTCTAAACTACAGGAAAAAGGAAAGGCTTGTTTAATAAAGACTGAATAAAGCTAGCAAAGTAGTGAATGTATCTTCGGCCATCACAGGTGAGATGACGATCAAATCTCTGGCTACTTCTTTCAATAATAATAAAATAAGATCTTAAATGAAATCTTTTATAGCGCGGTATAGTACCTACTCATCAAGACCAAAGAGCCATAACATGATGAGGTCATCTTAGCGTTCATTAGTTTCTATTGTGTTCATTGTTCATTAGTGCTAACGTTTCTTTAGAAAATTATGCAACTATTATTGTGTCGTAGTGGGCCATGTATAATAAAAGTCTTTCGTTCTTCTATCAATGTCCGGTGACCGTTTAGTACTTGGAGGCTAGTCAAACTTCAGCACCGCAATGAGCACGCTACTCGTTATTTGTGCCGTGTACATCCGAATACCGTTGGAGTAGAGTATATTGGCTCTTAAAAGAGAGCGTAGTGACCTCGAAATATTTCGAAGCTTGCCTCAATAGATAAGAGTGAGCATGAAAAATATGATTGAATGAGTAAGCGCAACGAGTTCGGCGTGGACTTTTCGGTATAATGGATCTTATTATTTGGCGCAGGCGGTGTGAATACTTAAAGACCCTTTAGGGTTGAACACCCTGAAACCCGCCCTAGCTACCAGTTGCCATATTTTATAGGTAGGTGCTTAGAAGAACTGCTCAGATTCAATGTCAGTAAACTCTAGAGCCATTGGTACTCTCTATCGATTCGATTCGATGTTAATTTTTACCAATAACTTAACTTACTGCTTACCATCAGCGGGCCATATGCTTGTATGCCATCTCAGTGGATAAAGAAACTGGCCTTTGGATATGACACATATATAAAATAATTCAAAATAAATCTGCCAGAAAAGCAAATAATTATGTATTGACGAAAGTTTCGATACTTCAAAAAAGAAAATAAAACATTTTATGGTGCGCATTGATAAACGAGCAGAAAACCCACACGATAAGCGGCAAGCGGTTAATGTCGCCCATAACATCTGCGATCCATGCATTTAGACATAGACATAGACATTATTTATTTTGACATCACAATACTCATAATACAAAACTCATGGAGCAAGTTACATTTGTATATCTAAATTTAACATAAGTTTATATATTTAAAACCTATTCAATAAAAGCGATTCGAATATGGAGTAATACGATTTAGTAGGATTTAGGCAACAAACATGAAGAACCCCAGGTATACTGTGAGGACTATGATGAAAATATGCCTTATGCCTGTAATTGCGTTGGCTACCTTATCCTACAAACCGGAACACAACTATGCAAGTATTGTTGCTTGGCGGCATACATACATAAGGCGGTCGTAGTCGCTCAGGCTATTTTCTCAAGCTTGACAGTCTTTTCCTACCATTTGATTGACAGAGTCCTACTACCTAATAAAAGTCTTTGCAATAGTCCTTGCAATTAATAATTTCGACGATGGGATACTTTTGTGTCATGTAACGTAATAGACGTAATTCAGCGCGGATATCCTCTTGAGTCCTCTCGAATGTCAGGCGGTACAATAAACACAAGTCCGATCCTGCATGGAGTACTGCTGCCACCTCTGGGACGAATCAGCCAAATACCAACAGACCGCTTTGGATTCGGTGGAAAAACATGCAAAAAAGTTAATTTATGACCCACCATTGATTGAAGCTAAGCTGCAGAGCCCAGAGCACTGGGGTCGGGTTGAGCGTCTGTCGGTCTTCTACAGGTTGCATTTCGGAGTGTGCGAAGCAATTGCACGACCTCATTCCGCCAGCCCCATTACGTCATCAAAAAATCGCGATCCGGGCGAACGGTTCATCCTTATGTCGTGGATCTTCCAGCTATGTGTACAAGCCGCTTTGGTTCAACCTTTATAATACATACAACTAAGGAAAGAAATAGGTGCGAGAGGCTAGAGTGAAGATGTTGTTGCGAGACAGGTATATCCATCTTCGGCCGCATCGTTACTTATTACTAGGTGAGATGGCGGTCAAATGCCTGGCTAGACTAATTATAAAAATAATGTCAAAAGGTGTCGCTATAACTTTCAAAGTGCTATACCGTAAAGTTGCTGATTTACAGAAAGGACTCCAAAATTCTTTGATTACGGCGAGCTGTACTACGGAGATACACACACGGAGACACCCACAGTGAATATTTGGAACTAAAGACATAGATATGTAATGTATTTTTATTATTAATCATTATAATTTTGAAATCCTAATGTATTTAAGCTTGACATACTTATATTGTAATAGACTTGTAATTTAACAATTATCAATAAAACATGAATGAATGAATGAATATTACCACGGTTAGTATCATTTTTTACCTCGATATTTCGACGCAGTTGCATACATTTTAAGAGAGGTAGGGCATAGTGGGGTATCCCGTTCGAATTAAAGCCGACGGGAGAAGTACCTCCACCTTACAGAATACTGCAGCTAAACAATACTCTTTTAAATAGTAATGTGTTTCTGCCGGTGAGTAAGGTCTCCAGTGCTCCATGGGATGGGGATTTGGGGAACCGTGACTTTGGCAGTGGAGGGGCATTTGCCTTTTTGCTGCCAGATCAACGTGTTATAGAGGTGGGCAACGCATTGGCGATAGTCTTAGTGTTGCTAATGTCTATAGAAGTGGTGACTACTTCCCATCAGTTGGCCCGCTTACCTGTTTGCATACCAAATGTCATAAAAAAAAACGTTATGGTCACGAGTAGACTGGTGCCGCTGTGTGAAGTCGCTCCTAAGGACAAACATATCTGTCCAACATCTTTTGGATTCGACAACTATCCTCATGTTGAATTCTCGAACCAATACCATCGTTACTCGCTTGAGATTCACGACATACGCAACTGACCATGTCTTTACGCTAAACTAACCGTATTTTTAACGAAACGTAGCTGCCAGTGCCTCTCCCGCTGCCGGAGAAACCTCTGTTTTGTCTATCAGTGTGAGTGACGGGTCGGATGGTAGTCGCCCACGTACAAAATACCGTAAGATATAAGAGCATCTATGGCAGCGATACATGGGCCAGTAAAATACTGCAAAGAATGTATGGAGGTCCCGCGGGAGACCTAAGAAGCGATGGTTTGAAATTGCCGAGTAGTTATGAGAGAAAACAGCTTACGAGGTTGGGATGCTTAAGATTGGGCAAAGTGAAGAAGAGAGAGCAGGAAAGCGGTCCCTGGCAAAAGCCGAAATTTGACCGCTCTGCCGCTTTAATCCTGTTGTTACCGTACTCTTACACACTGTCCTTTCTTTTATAGATGGACGTAATAATGTTGACGTGCCACGCGTCAAGTATGTGCCCCTGCGTTCCTAATGGCTAATCCCTGGGTTCCAATTCAATTCAATTCAATAAATTTATTTTGATAAACATAAATTTACACGTCAAATGTCATCAGATTCTTGAGTAGTTCCCTTATTAATGTGTATTGTCTTTCTTCTCATTTTCCTGCAATCTGTGGGAGTGATTTCGTTAAAGAAGGCAGAAATCGGCGGTCAGCAAAACCTATATGGTACTTCCCGTAGATATAGAATATATTTTATTTGAAGCTAGGTCTTTTATCATAAGTAAAGAGAAATATCCTAAAATGGGCCATCAATGGAACACGCTGGGCATTATAGACAGTAATCGCTCATACACACCGGCAATTAAGATAGACATATCGTTTCTAAAAATATCAATATCGCAACGGTTTTGAAACACTTGCAAGAAGCGCATTCCAAAGAATGGTCGTACGAAGTAGGCCAGGCGATCATATTTATGTGGCACCACAGCTCACGGCAAACATATCTCATAAATAAATGTGGAACAGAAAATGAGAGTGTCAGTCTTTTATTCCACTTTTGTAAAGATGTATGGGTATCACGAAAGTCTAACTTGCCACTGTATCCTTTCCTGTTATTCTAGACTTGAAGTCTAACCTAATATTAATACATTGTGAGTCTGAGGCCCTACGCTGAGACTCAGGGAGACTTGAGCAAAATGCTGAATGACTACTGCAGACCACAAGACTTATATATACCAGCGTAGTCCAATATTCGCATTGTATTTGCTTCGGTAACAGTTGGAGGTGCTTCACTCGCAAGTGACAAAGGAACTTAATTCGACAGACAGCTAACAAAAACGACTTACAGCATAAACAATGACAGGAATGCCATAATCTGTCAGCAATCTTAATACTAATTAGTCTTCATACTAATTAGTGACAAATAGATTGGCAATAGCAAACATTGATCTCCCGGTCAGAACTAATTTGTAAGTGATCACAGCGACAGTTGTGATGATTTAAATAGTCGTTTTTGTTACAATTTAATTAAATTGAACAGATGATTTATAATCAAAATCATATTAGCCAGAGGACGCCCACTGCTGGGCATAGAGAGACCTCCACAAAGACCGTTCTTATGCCTTCCGCATTCAGCTGGTACTTACAATCTTTACAAGGTCGTCAATCCATCTCCTGTGTCCATCTTGTCAAAGGCCAACCCACGTTGTGTCTTCCGGTACGTGGTCACCACTCAAGAACATTCCTACCCCATCGGCCTATGTGTCGTACCCACGGCCACTTAAGCACGGCAATCCTTCGAGAGATATCGGTGCGCTTAGTTCGCTTGCGGATGTCCTCACTTCTGATTCAATGGCACAATTAGACTATTACTACTACTAATCGAGCATATCACTTTCAATTGCCCTTTGGGTGACAGTGAGCTTTCTTATAAGGCTTACAGTGTGCGGCCACGTCTGTCATCATCACTGGTACCTCTTGAGGTAAATAATAGGTAATTGAGACGACAATATATGGCTTAGTTATTCGAACGCTGCCCAACCGAGTATGATTCGTTGATTGACCTCTTTCTCGAAATTTGACTAACCTAGCCGGACTATTTGTCCTAGGTATGTATAGTCTAGATAAGGTGGTCTAATTAAACGCCTAACTTCGAAAAGGGCTCAATACAGGAAACTATTTTAGCGGTCCTTTCATGTGCAAGTGAGGGGTCGAATAAAGTTTACTACATTCTTGAATAAAGCCGTGAGTGACTTTATTAGGAAGATTATAATGGCGATGATATGGATAAAGCCTTACGTCAAGCCGATACTGATCTGTCTTCTTTATAATCTTTGTGTTATTTCAAAATAGGTATAGAGGTCACAGATATGACTCGAGATGTGTACAAATGTTTGTACAAAGATATTTTCCAAATCACTTTGGAACTGAAATATTTGGACACATATTTACAAATAGGATCCCAGACATAGTTCCCAGGCATCTTTGTATACAGGGACACATGTCTATGACCGACATAACAGTAATGAATAAAAATCAGAAGCTGAATATAAAACCAAAAGGAGACACGTCTCTCCTATAACAAAACAAAAACTTATTCTAAAAAGAATCGGTACAAGACATATTCAATTTTTATCACTGAAAAAGTGCATACAATCATCAAAATATAAGTTTTTCGGCTTCGTATATATGGTCTGCAGGTCTTGGCAGGGTCTACTGCAGTCTTTTGCAGGGCTTAGGACCTCTCCCACGAAAGTGGAGGTTATTGCCACAATCTCCACGCTCTGCTCTTGCTCTTCAATAACAACGATTCATTTTAAGTTGAATACGTATATTTTTGGAAGCTTAAATAACATGCTCAGTGGCCCTAGCACAAGTGTGTCCGCGCCAAAGCTCGCGCCGCGAGAGAGCGTTTGTCTCTTTCTCCCAATACTAAGACGAAAGAGATAACAATACCTGTGTCGCGCTTTTTCTCGCTTATCGCGCGCGAGAGCAACTTGTGCTAGGCCTACAGATTTGAATACAAAAGCGATTTGGCAAGTTACATTTGAATTTCGTGCATGGTCTTACATAGGCGGTAGCGCCGCCTATCTTTGCCGCGCCGACAAACAGAAATCATGCATATCTACCTGTCCCTACGGAAAAAAGGCGTAACGATTTTGTACTAGGATGCTGTGCTTAAATCGACCGCTCGCGCATCAAAGTGAAAGGTCGCGCGCACTTCACCGGACACTGTGACAATAGTTACATTACCTATGTAATATAATTATAGCTAGTATGAAGTACGTAACGTAGACGCGGAACAATGACGGAAAAACTATTTATTAACGAGTTCTTGACATTTTGTCAGAATAAAATAGAAATAATGGACGAGTTGAGCATTGTGCAAATATGTGCATCAAATTTTTGTGATGAAGAAATTGAGACTGGAAAAGCACTACTTTTCGACCATCTTTCCGCGGAAGGACTTAAGCTGATTCACCGAAAGGGTGAGGACAAGCGGAAGAAAAATATAAAAGACGTGATCAAGGTATTTAAGGAGACCAAGCCTGAAGTGCAGCCCACATACGTCGCAAAGGACCTAAACCGCCTCCCCCCGGTATCATTCGACCATGTGGACGTGACTCGGTTGCTTAAAGATATAATTATACTTAAGCAAGAGCTTCAAAATTTACGCCGAGACACATTAAATAAATCCGACATGGACAACTTCAAGTCCAGTATAGTGTCGGAGGTACATTCACTTTTTAATGTGCCCTCAATGCTGTCTACTAAAACAGTCAGCGACGTAAACAAAGCGCCACCGCAACCGATACAAAAAACTCAACGAACAGCTGACAAGAGCCGATCCGGCGAAATGCCCGGTGACCGGGTGGAATGCCCACGTCAGTGACAGCCATCAGACTGCTAGGCTGCATTATGAATGCTGGCTCCTGGCCGGTAAGCCATCCACAGGCGATATTTACGATGCGATGATAGAAACGCGAAAAAAGTTTAAAAATAAATTAAAATGGTGTATTCGGAACGAGGACTCAATAAAATTAGATATTTTGGCAATGTATAGAAACAACAAAAATTTCCCCAAATTTTGGAATGCCACAAAAAAGTTACAACCAAAAAGAAGTTTACCTGTCACTGTGGATGGTTTGCAGGACCCCGGGGGCATAGCAGACCTGTTTGCAACAAAATTTAAAATTTGTCCTATGACTTTGTCGCGACAAGTGCCGTCATATTTGCACGGAAACATTAATGGACCGGGAATACAGTTTAGAGTGGGAGATGTGGCCAAAGCCGTTCGAGAGATGAAGAGGGGCAAGTCACCGGGTCATGATGATTTATCCATAGAGCACCTACAGCACGCTGGTGAATTACTGTGGTCCAAGATGTGTGTCTTGTATAATTTGTGTATGGAGCACACATACCTACCGGACGCTCTAATGAAAACGATTGTGGTGCCGATCATCAAATCCAAAACAGGTGATCTTGGTTCGTCAAACAACTACAGACCCATCTCTTTAGGCACCGTTATAGGTAAGGTGTTCGAACGGCTGTTGCAGCCCGAACTGCTGAGAAATATAAGGATAGATGAGGCTCAGTTTGGGTTCCGTCCCGGTGTCTCAACGGACTCTGCAGTGGTAAGTCTCAAGCACACAGTAGACTATTACGTCAGTCGTGATACGTCGGTTTATGCTTGTTTCTTGGATCTGAGCCGGGCGTTTGACCTCGTGAATTATGATATTCTCTGGGGAAAACTGCTCGGCTCAGGAGTCCCCAAACAGATTGTTGGGCTGTTGAGGCACTGGTACGGAGGCCAAACGAACCACGTGAGATGGGGTGACTCGACTTCTAGTGCATATATACTAGAGTGCGGGGTTCGCCAAGGAGGGTTGACGTCTCCGGATCTTTTCAACGCCTATGTCAATATCTGATTGGTGAACTGAGGAGCACCGGAATCGGTTGTCACATTGATGGCGTCTGTGTTAATAATCTAAGTTACGCAGACGACATGGTGCTCCTTAGTCCATCGATCAGCGGGCTGAGGAAGCTGCTTTCAGTCTGTGAGAATTATGCAAATTCGCACGGACTGAAATATAATGTTCTTAAGACCGAAATGTTAGTATTTAGGGCGGGAAAAGGTCCGGAGACAATACCTCAGGTATATTTGAATGGATCGGCGGTTCGGGTTGTAACCAGTTTAAAGTACCTTGGCCACATTGTGACTGATAGCTGCAAGGACGACCAAGACATGGAACGTGAGAGACGGGCATTGTCGGTTCGATGTAACATGCTCGCGCGCAGATTCGCTAAATGCAGTAAAGATGTGAAAACCACTCTCTTCAGGGCTTTCTGTCAATGTTTTTACACATGTCAGCTTTGGTACCGGTACAAGAGAGGGTCTTTCAGTACCATACGGGTGCAGTATAATGACGCATACCGCATCCTTATGAAGTTACCAAGATACTGCAGCGCGTCGGGTATGTTCGCCGAGGCGGGAATGCCTGACTTCTTTGCTATTATCAGGGCTCGTATATCTTCCTTCTGGGATAGATTGCGCAACTCGGGTAATAGCATTCTGCAGCTCGTAACACGGGACACAACAAGTCCCATCATTAAACACTGGACATCCGTACACCGGGACGCTAATAAGAAATAATACGTACTATTTCTTATTGAGTAGTTCTTCGTAGATGACGATATTGACGACATTTTAATTTTAATGATTTATTTTATACAATTTTAATTTTTATCCTTTATTTTTATAATTATTGTATTGTATTTTACTAATCTTATAATACTAATTTTATCTTGTAGTATGTTATGTTATAAGTACTATTGTACCACATGGCTTTTTTGGCTGAAATAAAGAACTTATTATTATTATTATTATATATTATTAAATGAAACATTATTTAATCCCCAAGCAAATAAAACACCTAGACCTACATTACCAACGCAGAGGACTATGGACAATCGCGGCAACCGTATTGTGACAACGACAATAAAAAGAGACATGGAGACACCAATCACGACTCCAGACCCGGGACTGCTTGAATGGAAATGGAGTCGAGGGGATCAATTCAACACATCAGACAGGTCAGTTTATTATAAACAGCAGTACAAAAATTAAAAACCCCGACTACTGTTAAAAACTGAAAACATAAAATTATTTTAAGTATATATGTTAAGTGGTATTTTTTTGTTTCGATTTAAGTATTTTGACTCAAGTTTGGTATAGTCCTTTATTTATCGATCATAAAGCAATTTTAATACATGTCACGTTAAAATAATGTCAAAAATACAACTGTCAACATAAAGTAATTCACGATCATGCTTCGTCCACAATGATTGGAATAAGTTGTATAGTGGTACCACGACTTCAGGTTAAATTAACAGTTTGCGAAACAATGAGTAAACTAAATTTATTTTATTGGCAATAATAAACAATATAGAGAAAATATAACTCGACGCTATTGAGTATTTTATAACCATAATTAGCCGCCTTAGTTATTGTACACCATTTAAAACAGAAGATAATAATTAATCCAATTTCAGTAAGGTTAAAAGGATTTTTGCGTTCACAGCGACAAGCTCAAGATATATGCAAACGAGTTTGTCACCGACGCGTACTGGAAGTGCCGGCAGACGGACGGTTTGCGAGATTATTATTCAAGCTATATATCGTTCCAAGTTGGCTACGTGATAGGTATGTTCATAATATTTAAAAAATATAAAAATACTACACATACAATTACTTCTTGCACGCACCTACATCGCACATATCACATAAGTTGTCGAACACTGTCTTATAAGATACAGAACAGATTCCTTAGTATAGGAGACAGGGCTGTCAAATCTTGCCTTACTACTGTTACTTTTAGCCGCTGTTTGATTTGAGAAATCCATAAATATTCATCTAAGCAATGCTCACATACTTTTTCTCAAAGCGCTTCTAGCTAGGTTTTTCTCAAACTGTACCTGAGTTTCATTTATACGTTCCATGCATGGATGGTGCAAAGAACCGGTATTTTAACCGGTTTTGCATTTAATTATAATTTTTATTATTGTTGAAATTAAATTAAATATTTTATTATTATGAATCTTGTTAAAAAGTATAAAAATATCCAAAAAATACAAACTGGTATTTTTTTTAAATAACCTTAAATGATAAACTCAAATTAAGAAAATAAGAAAAGAGAAAATGGCGAAGTCAATCAATCAATCAATATTTGTGGACAAATTCACACAGCGCTATCTAGCCCCAAACTAAGCAAAGCTTGTGCTATGGGTGCTAAATAACTGATAATATACTGAAACACTTTTAAATACATACCTATTATACATAGAACACCCAGACCCGTAACAGAAATTAAAATTCATCATTTAAATTTCTGCCCGGCTGGGAATTGAACCCGGGACCTCTAGCGTGGCAGACCGGCATGCTGACCACTGAACCACTCAGGTCGTCAGGTATATTAATACATGATTACTAGTATTTACTAGTAGTTTAATAATAC
The DNA here is from genome assembly GCA_905147135.1 of Blastobasis lacticolella. Taxonomy (NCBI): domain Eukaryota; kingdom Metazoa; phylum Arthropoda; class Insecta; order Lepidoptera; family Blastobasidae; genus Blastobasis; species Blastobasis lacticolella. The sequence goes on from LR990041.1 coordinate 23,986,010, forward strand.
AAGAAATCGTAGAAGGTTCAGTGGTAGCGGTTTAGAAGATCAAAGGGCTGCGCCACGATTCGGAGACAAGTGGCGTGCGCCGAGCGGCCTTACTGGTTCCAAAGCTTATGTTTAGTTGAACTCCATACATATTCGATTTGGTGGAGCCCGGGTCTGGCCTCGCTATCAACTCGTGCAATCGCAATCGCGTCTGATGCGTCATGACCAACGTGGGTCATCATAAGTATTAACTGCACGTTCTGTCTGTTCCAGGGCTGATTCGCGAAAAATTCAGACGACTTATGGCTTTCTACAGGCAACTAATGTCGCGACAAACCCGAAGAACTAAGTTATTGGGCCCAACTTTGTATGCAGTACAACCTTACTATTATTTCTATATTTTTGACCACATACACACACTTGGGATGGATATTGAGAAACTTATTGATTTATTAGACGAAACCCCTGAAGAGCTGCTGATCGACGTCTTCACGGAAGGTTATAAACCAAATGTGGCGAGGGGAGCAAACGAAACTGAACAATCGGACAAAACTACGACGGTGAATAGAAGTGCGTATGCTATATTTATTGTTATTTATAACTGAGTAACTGTGAAGAGCAATTAATAAAATAAAAATCTGATAAATTGCGAGTCATACTGTTTCATGCCGGTTTTATTTTATTGACACAAAATTAAATAATTGTTAGGTAAAATTCAATTCAACGTTCAAAACTGTACTCACTCACCTTAGGATGTAGTGTGCAATGCAATTATGTAAAATAATATCCAAGTTGCTGTCCAAAAATCCGGCCTCATAAAGTACCGAGATTTAAAATTTGACCAAGTTTTGGTCACGATTGTTGTTAAAACCATTCGATCGATTCCAATATTTGATTATATTTCAGGAAGAAAGACGCTAAGAAGCGATATATCAGATATGTCTGTTGAAATAGATTTGTCAAAAATTAAAAGCTTTAAAGAACAAGAAAAGCAAAAGATGTTACTAAGACAACAATACCTTATGGCTAAGAAAACGCAGCCTTTGCACTCTTCAACTCAGAAAAACCCATTTAAGAACCAATGGCCACACAACGAGGATTGGGATGAAATTGTCGAGCAATCAAAAAATTATGGAAATTATTAATTGTTTATTGAGCTTTAAGAGAATTCTGTTATTTTTTTGACGACCTGAGTGGTTTAACGGTCTGCCACGCAAGAGGTCCCGGGTTCGATTCCCGGCCCGGCAGAAATTGAAATGATGAATTTTAATTTTTGCTACGTGTCTGGGTGTTCTATGTATAATAAGTATGTATTTAAGTAATATATCAGTTATCTAGCACCCATAGTATAAGCTTTGCTTAGTTTGGACCTAGATGGCGCTGTGTGAATTTGTCCAAGATTTTTTTTTTTTTGTATTTTTAAAAATAAACATTGTTTAGTATAATTTCAGTTTTCATTTTATTTTCACGTGTTTTCAATTTCAATTTGTTGTTGCATTATGCTCGTGTACAACTCTCGACGACTCAACGTCTCTGTGCGAGCGTGACGCATTCATATTTACGTTGGAGCAGCAGAGACAGGTAGTAACAGGTCAATGTACGAATTTGATTCTAGTGAACGTCTTTGCTTTAGTATTATAGTAGTAAACATACACTTACTAAAGTAAATCATTACGTTTTTTCGTACGAAATTTAAGACATAAAGGAAACAACTGTTAACTACTTGTTGCAAAGATAGAGAATCAATTTTTACATAGTATAAAACAAAGTCGCTTCCCGCCGTCTGTCACTATGTATGTATGTATGTACGCATAGATATTTTAAACTGTGCAACGGATTTTAAAGCAGTTTTCAACAATTGATAGAGTGAATCAAAAGGAAGGTTTACAAGCAATAAAAAAAAGGGTTGGTACGGATAAAGTAGGTGTAAGCGAACGAAGTCTCGCCGAGTCCACCAGTTTGTTAATAATTTAAAAAACACTATTAATAACATAGGATACACACAACATATTTATTTTATTTCATTAGGAAAACTTACAGCAACAATAAACATTTAATATACTTAATAATAAGGATTCATTAGCTATTAATAACACCATTTTCGACATTATATATTGTTACAGTAAAAATATACACAAAGTACATACAAAATACTTCTTAAAAATTAAATAAGTCGTTCGCACCGTTGATCCCTGGAAAGGTGCCCAGAAAGCTGGATGTGTTACCTCATTGGATAGCGATGCTAATCCGTTGCCCGAGGAACGAACCAGCTCTCTGGCCACCAGTGAACTTTCATGCACCAGGGCCCTACGGTCACAAAGTTTCCACCACAAACTGAAATACGAAGCCTTGCGCTAGACGTTTGTATTTCCTCCACACAAGATCTATCGCAAGAGAGGACGCAGTCACAGATGTAAAAATAACTTTATTTCCTGCAGGCAATACCATCACTCACAATACACGAACCTATATTAAAATCTTTGTACGATTTAATTCTTTTTAATATATGAAAATTAAACGCTATGAGACCTACAATAACTTAGATAATATTGTTACTCTAATACTCTAAGCTCCTGCCTGATGACAAATATTAACAATTTCTAGAATACTATAATTTTAGTAACATTCATATGATATAACTGTCGATAAATATTCAAACACATTTATTCGAATACTTATTTTGTTTTATATTAGCTGAGATAACGTTCAACATTTCGAAAATTATTTTAAATAGCAATATTTTCTTATAATGTTTAAAAAGTACACTCACCGGCACAAAACGTTGTCCAAGTGCTTAACGATTTGTCTACAAACCAAGTGTTATTTATGAGATGTCTTGATGCGAATAGGTTTTTGTAGATCGACAACTTAACTGGTATATCGCCTGCGCGGTACGGGGGGCAGAATGAGTGACATCATGTGACGTTTCGGGGCTGAGCGCGGGGCAGGGAGCTCAAGCGACGTTTCTCAGTGCGCCCGCGGACTCCGCACAGCGCGGTTGCTTGTTTTACAAGGGACGCTCGGAACAACGCACACAAGTTTAATTTGCCGAAGATAAATTCTTGTCTAAAAATATATCAGCAAAAATTTTTGCTGATTTATTTTTATACAAGCACAGGGGTTCCCAAAGTGAGCGCCGCGGTGCCCTGAGGCGCCGTAGAGAGGAAGGAGGGGTGCCGTTAGGCGCATCCATCTTCTCGTTTCAAAACTAAACTTAGATGTTCATTTTTTACAAATAGCTTTTCCTAGATACAAGATTCCTTTCAAGCACATCCCACACCACAATTGTGATGTCCACCTACCTGATAAGTGTAGGTTTCCTAAAGACTTCAATGGTCACGCCTCTCTCTAGCAAGATAGACCAACGACCTGGTCGCCGATACCTGGACGAAAGGTCGCGGTTACCAGCTAGATGCAGACATCACAGGGCCTATGCCCAGCAGTGATGTGATGATGATGAAATATCTAAAATTAATAAATAATTCGACTAAGTCACGTTATCTTACAGAAATATATTACAAACTTACTGCTCATTTCTTGACATAAATCTTTACTTTTTCTTGCACCAAATTCAAAAACTAGGTTTATTTTAACAATTTGCCATTGGCATACGTTAGGTTTCTCGTCTCGGGATATAATATATATCTTGGAACAAGTTCGGCATAAACTCGTGTGCTTTCTTTTTCCGAGTAACGTCATCAACTGACGTTTCGCGGAAGAAAAAGCCCACTGCCCCGCGCCCCGCACCCCGCGATCATCCACAAAAAATCACACACCCACCTACCTCACATACCGCAGGCGATACACCAGTTAAGTTGTCAATCTATAGTGCCCTGTATAGTTTATTTTGAAGTGTCATTTTTGATTAATTTGTTATGTGGTTATGGTTGACTTTTTCTAACGTGTGCCAGAACGATTGCTTCGAAATTTGTTATAATCTGACCGCAGTTGAGATCTGGTTCCAAGCTGCATTTGATAACGATGACAGTGAACAGACTATAAGATGAAGGATGGAGGAAAGTGTAAATCACCAAAGCATGTATGCATGATTTGCAAATAAATCATGCAAAGAAACTAGCACGAGAGCCAGAATTCGAGATGCAATGTTGAGTTTACGCACCGAACACGACTAAGATTGTTGAAGTTTATGCACAAATTAATCTATTAATAATAATATAATGACTATCGATTAATAGATACAGATCTGGTTAACAGATGAGTACATAGTACCTTATTAATATAATAAATTGTTTTGACTATTGACTATAGCTTTAGAGCACTACATATTTGTAGAGAGCATATAGGTTCCATGAAACTACTCCACACTTATCTGTAAACATAACCTTGCTCCATTAGTCGAGTCTCATTTCTGTGATCATGTACAAATTTTAATTGTACAATTAGGTGGGGCCTCTCGAGTACTGACCCTCGCGCGAGAGTCTTTGCACTTAAATTATCTTCCTTAGTCCTTCTAAGTTAACTTCACACTTCACTACAAGGCTCTGCTTGATCTCAACTGTGGTCAGAAAGCGTTTTTCAACAATTATAGTACAAAATGTCTAAATCGCGGACGGAGGTATAGGTACTTTAACATTCTACTATCTGGTTGTTGGGTATACAGTTCTGTCTTACCACTAAAGAGCTAACTGTATAGAATAGCACATATTTTACTTAGATTTCCCCATGATTAGCTAATAAGACCTTCTGAGCAACTCGAGCAACTGCACATCCTTAACATTTCTGGAATCGAAATAGACCAGCAATTATAAATAAAAAATAAAAATAATTATGTTAACTGATGATTAAAAAATAATTTAAACTTACCTCTCGGATTAATGTGGAAAACAGTTCTGGCTTCCATTATTAGAAAATGTGAGTCATAGCAATTTATATTTATAACCTGAATAGGATTTCCCTGGAGAGTACAACGGTTTTTACGGGGTCGGCAACGCGTGGGTGATGCCCCTGGTATTGCAAACGTCCATAGGCTGCAGTGACTACTTACCATCAGGCAGGCCGTAGGCCTGTTTGCCACCTTGGTTGTATAAAAATATACCTTGAATCCTGTACGAATCAAATATCTCATAAATAACCGTATGTTTAAAAATTTGCGATAAGCACTTGAACAACTTTTTGTGTCTTATATTTTAGTACAATAATAAATTTTAAAATAACACGGAAGTAAACATTGCTTAGTACAATTAGTGCTATATATATATCTAGGTATAGTTAGGACTTGGTTGGCGTAGTATTATACTACTACGGTATATAATAGACCAATAAAATATATAGGAGGACGAGAAAATCATTATTCAGCACGATATTGCAACGTGATCGCAAACAGTGATATTATATTTATATTAAGCCTGTCAAATTCAAACTCACACTCATTATGTAAACTGATTGTTATACCAAACAAAATAATATATACAATTGTTTTTTTTCTGGAAATTGTACATTGCGCCGTTGTACATAACTGTGCAATAAGTTTAAATAAATGAATGAAATTATAAATTACATAATGATTACTTACCCTTATGTATATCATATACGTACGTCGTCCATTGCTCGATGTCGAGATCCCATCCATAAAGTCCTGTATTCATTGTATTTGTCTTATTGGGCTTTTTCTTACGAGTGCCCGTTTGCTTATCTAGGAAATTGATGTCTTTTAACTGCGTAAATAAATTGATTGTACAATTTGTGGTAAGCTTGGTCGTTGTGATTTTAGTACGCTTACGCGTCCTAGTTGTGATTCTAGAAGTCATAATTCTTGGAGTTGTTATTCTTGTTGTCGTAGGAGGTGGCGCTGTTGTAGTAATCCTAGTTGTCGTTGTTGTAAAGGTAATTGGCTCAAAAGATTGCTCGTAGTAGGTTGACATCGTCGTCGACACTGACGATGTTTCTGAACTTTTTATTTTAGCAGCGGTAGTCGTAGTTGGTGCTGCTGTTGGTGGTAGTGCTTCTTCGATGTATGAAGCTGAAGACGTCGATTTACTTTCTGATGGTAAATGAAATACTGGTGGTGGTCGGGCTTTCTCATCTGAAGATTCGGTACTTTCAATTTCTGTATCTGTAGAAGAAGATCCGGTAGAAAGAAATCGCCGTGTATTTTTGGGACGACGAGCGTGTAGTGGGCCTGTGGGAAAAAATAAAATCTTTACTATTGTTATACATTTCTTGGTGTCATGTATAAAATTATAAACGTATCATGCCTCAGGCTTACTTATCCCCTATTTTACTTAATGATGACATATTCGTGATGGAATGTAGTCCAGGTCGTTTAAAACTTATTGGAAGCGGATGATTCTCTCGTCTCCTCGACTCTTCAACCTCTATGTCGACAAGCTGGTTGAGGGTCTCAGTAGCACTGGAGTCGGATGTTCCATAGATGGAATAAACTGTAATAATATGCCGACGATATGGTGCTGCTGAGTCCCTCCATTGGTGATATTAAAAGTTTCTGAGGAAATGTGAGGCTTACGCTGAGGTTCATAGGCTCAGGTACAATGCAAAGAAAAGTGATCTCCTTGTTTTTCAACCTAAAATGCAGAAAGTTGACACTGTTCCACCAGTATTCCTGAGTGGTGTGCAACTCAATAGAGTTACACAGTTTAAGTACCTGGGTCACTGGTCTCGGAAGACCTCAGGGATGATGCCGACATTGAGAGAGAGCGGAGGGCGTTGGCTGACCGGAGTAATATATTGGCTCGCAGGTTCGCACGTTGCACGAAAGATGTAAAGATTACCCTATTTAAGGCTTATTGTCAATCCTTTTATACGTGCAACCTGTGAGTCTCATATTCTCGGGGGGCATACGACACTCTCGGCGTACAGTACAAAAACATATTTATGATGCTGTTGGGGCTTCGGAGGCACTGTAGTGTATCGGGCATGTTTGCGGCAGCAAGGACGAATTGTTTTCACGCTATCATGCGAAAAAGGGTTGCGTCAATAGTGCAGCGTGTCCGGGGAAGCAATAACAGCCTCCTAAATATGTAGGCAAATAGACTAGACTGTTCCATGATGCAATACTGGCTTAAACTCCATGTTACATCTGGGACTTGATTTTTTATTAATAATATATTTACCATTTTGACATTTTATTAATAATAACCCCGCCGCAGTATCTCCACGTTGTCGTCGTGGCAGGGCTCAAGTAAACCCATGACCCTTAAAGCTATGCCGGTAGAGCCACTCATGCTGGACAGGTCTAAGGCGAGGATCCAGACTAAGAGAGATACACCCTAAGCCAAGGTGAAACAGCCGACGGCTGCGTGACTAGGAGGGAGCCAAGCCTTTAGTATGCGGACTATGGGTACCGGGGGCACCCAGTTTCAATTACCCCTGCCACGGTGAACGCAGGGCTCTGCCGTGGTTGACCGTGTAGTCCCTAGCCACTCGTGGGAACAAAAATGTATGATTACTTGTTCGAAAACTTTTAAAAACTTTATCCAAGCCTGCGTGCCTGTTATTAGAAACGTAACCTTTTTGGTTTCACCAGCAACTTCTTCAAGGTCGCGATTTTCGCCTACGTCCCCGTCTTCAAGCGTGCAATTTGCAGCTAAAACATATGACCAACTGACTGACACTGTCTTAAGTAAAGCAAGTACTCCGGCCGAGAATGTTTCGCAGGGGGAAAGTGCCACCAAACCTGCGACCACCAAAGCTGGGAAACCAAGAATACGCATGAAATGGAGTAAAGAGCTTAACATATTTATCATGCGTACATATTACTATATTACAAAGTTAGAAACTGAAAGAACAATTTTTTTTATACCACTATTGTGGCAAACAAGCTTACGGCCTGCCTGATGGTAAGCAGTAACCGCAGCCTATGGACGTTTGCAATACCAGGGGCATCACCCACGCGTTGCCGACCCCGTAAAAACCTTTTAACCCCTTTCTTGAAGAACTCCATGTTGTACTCTCCAGGGAAAACTTCCAAACAACCTTCCAAATGACTGCGAAACTGGACATCACTGGAAATATTGACTAGGATACTATGTATGTATACCTAGGATATGTATGCTCTTACATGTGGCAAGCGGTGTATACTGGAACTGAGGAGCTACAATGAATGGAGGGTTGATTTAGTCGTCCCTAATCAGAGATTCTAGATAAAGTACTCTCGATTTTAGACACAAGTATTTCGCGACTTTTCTCCACTATGGCAAGAGGGATATTGGCACGACCCGAATAAAAGGCCAGTACTGTCGACAGCATATCATTGATATGAATGAGGAACAGAGTTGGAAACAGCACCGAGCCTTGAGCTTGGAACACCAGCGTTAATGTCCAAGCTATTGGAGCAACAGCTGTCAACCACGGTTTTGATGCATCGGCTGGACAAAAAGCTAGTTACCCACTTGCACAATCCCTCGGGAAGCCCATATGATGGTAACTTCGAAAGAAGACCCCTATGCCAGACCCGATCGAACGCCTTTGCCATATAGAGGCCAACAGCCAGTACCTTGACTCTCAACAGCTAAAGCCCAACGGTGTGTTAGATACACTAGAAGATCACCCGTTGAGCGACAATGTCGGAAACCATATTGACGGTCGCTCAAGAGATTGTGTTCTTCTAGGTAACTAAGGAGCTGTGCGTTTATTACTCGCTCCATCACCTTAGAGGGAAGGGAGGTTATAGCGATGGGTTTGATCTGTCGCCCTTTTTGGGCACAGGGTGCACGTGGGCAGTCTTCCATGAAGACGGGACTATTCCTGTGGAGTATGAAAGTGTAAAGAGGCGCGTTAGTACCGGACGCAATTCGGGTGCACACACATTAAGCACCACCGCCGGAATACTATCAGGCCCACTCGACTTTCGAACATCTAGAGAGAGCAGAGCCCGCCGTACCTTTCGCTGTGAAATGCGGGTCGGCGCCTCCGTCATTCAGGGTCGAGTTTGAGGCCCAATAAATTGGCTTTCTCTGTTGCACTGTAGTGTGGCCTCCCCTCACCCCGCATTAGTACATATAAGTTCGGCAGGTATTGTAAGTAGAGCGATTCAATAGCATTCATTATACAACTTTATCCCATCCGTTGCGTATTATTTCGCCACACATCGCATGGCGACACTGCCAGTGCTGCCTTGCGGCAGTGCTGTGTAGCCGGTACAAATTATGATTTACTAGAATAAAATTACGCAAATAAGAAGTAAAGAAAATTGACAAAATAGTGAAAGTGGTGAAAATGGACTAAATAAGTTAAATAGAAAATTATAACTATGAACAATAAAATACATATACAATTTGGCGCCTAGTAAATGAAATACCTAGATGTGAAAAAAATATAATATTTGGAAGATTAATTTGGAAAGTAAAAACAAGAAATATTTTTATACAATGAAAAAATGTAGAGAAGAGTAAATGTAATAATTTGAATGAATTAATGTACAGCTGCCGGGAGTCGAACGTGTCCAGGAGACGGAGCCCGCAGTTAAGAAATACGGAAGTTGGAGAGAGAATCGAGGTACTTGAAGAAAAAAAAATTGAATGATTTAGTTAAAATGGGTAAATAGATTTTACTTAACGTAACGAGCAGTAATTATGCTGTGTAAAGGCATGTCGCATGTTGACAATATTTTCTAATTGTTAATTTCTTAATGAAAAGGTAAGTGACATACACACACTAGGTACTTATATATTGCGCTATGTAATTTAGTAGAGTTCAAATAAATACATTGATTTAAATAATTGTGCACTATACAGAGCTGTAACAAGTTTCAAAATTTTTTTTAACATTTGACTACTTTACGTCCTTCAGGCATACTATTTTTGACACAAGTCTTTCGTTTTGCTTTAGAAAGCAAGAATGTGAAGGAAAGTTACTAGAAAGCCAGTAAATAACATGAGCATCTCTTTGATTCTTATACCCCACTTAATAAAAAGTGTTTTTATCAACACTTAAAACATTTGCAACGTACAAATTATTTCACTACTTATAAATATCTCAAAATAACTCTTGCGTATTGCCATTACATACACTAATGGAAATTAAGTTCCTCCTTTGTTCTTGATCGCATTCAATGCATTTCATTATCTAGGTCACTCATAATTATAATTTCATTAAAAGATGCTCAAAGCGTACTTAGAAACACATGTCGTGTTGCGAATCATAGAAGTGTCATGTCATAAGCATTCCATCAAGCGATGCAGAACTGTATTGTAATGAGCGTATACAGACCTCCGGCTTCATCATTTGATTTGTTCGAGAAAATTATGGATGAAGCCCTTATTAAAGTTAGCAATTGTAATAAAAATATTGTTGTTTGTGGAGATTTTAATATAGATTTATTAGACGTTTCTTGTAAATATACTGGTAGGCTAATATAATTATTTAAGTGTCATAATTTAATCAACTTATTTTTAGAGCCTACTAGAACAACAAGTACTACATCAACTTGTCTAGACAACATTTTTTGTGATATCCAGGCATGTAGCCAGTCTGTAATAAACAAATTACAATCCGATCATTGTGGTCAATTAGCTGTGTTTAATGTTAATATGAGGAAAGAAACAAAAAATACTATTAAATTTGTACCAATTAACAACAACCGTCTAAACAGTTTTAGAAATAACATTATAGAGAAATCATCTAATTTAAAGTATTTTGATGATTTCAAATGAATATTATAATTCAGTTTTACACATGACAAAAACTGAAAGTAATAGTACATTCAAACCAAAGGTGAAGGCAGTAAACAGCAAACTTATGTTTAGCGATTGGGCGACAGCAGGAATACATAAGAGTAGAAATAAATTATATGAGCTCTATGCAGAACGGGCGTATAATAATAGCGTAGAATTTGCTGAGTATGTTAAACATTATTCCAAGTTATTTAAACGCGTTTGTGCTACAGCTAAATCGAATTTCGTTAAACACAAACTAAAAAATAGCACAGATGTAGTAAAATCCACATGGCAGATAATAAATAGTGAAACTGGAAAAGTAACAAATCGCGATACAGTAGAGTTTAAAGATAAATGATAATGTTGTTACCAAAAACTCGGAAGTTGCGGAGGCATTCAATAATTTTTTTACAGACATTCCAGTGTCAACTACGAAATCCTTAAATTCGTCTCCTGCTCTCGCTGAATCCTTGTTAAAACAAAATGTACCCGAGAGTGTCATCGATTTTAAGTTCGAGCATGCAACACCTCAAGATATAGTTAAGGCTTTTAAAACTATAAAAATGAAAGCAACTGCCAAAATTGATGGTATGTCAGCAAAAATTATTGCTGTCCACTTAGCGAATATATTTAATAATTGTGTTGATAATGGTGAATTTCCTGACCTGATGAAGCACAGTAAAGTTATTCCATTGTTGAAAAATGGTAATACAACGGATCCTACAAATTTTAGACAAGTTTCAATATTACCGGCTCTAAGTAAAATATTTGAGAAAATCATATTAAATCAACTAAAAGCTCATTTTTATGGAGGTAACCTATTGCATCATAAACAATTCGGTTTTACTCGCGGTCGTTCAACAGCTGATGCTTGAACTGAACTTATTAAACATATCTTTGGGGCCTGGGAGGAATCACGTGATGCCTTAGGGGTTTTCTGTAATTTATCCAAAGCCTTTGATTGCGTTAATCATGATATTTTGGTCAGGAAATTACAACATTATGGAATAAAGGACTTGGCCCTAAACTTGCTAAATTCATACTTGAGTCATAGAATTCAAAAAGTTGATGTAAACGGAGAGAGATCTATGGGGTCTGTTGTCTCTTTGGGTGTCCCCCAGGGATCTATTTTAGGGCCGTTTTTGTTTCTTGTTTATGTAAATGACTTACCGTACTTTGTAAAAGATACCCATGAAATTGTCTTGTTCGCGGACGATACATCTTTAGTGTTTAAAGTAAAAAGACAACAATTAACATATGAAGACGTGAACAAGGCTATTGCAGAAGTGGTAAACTGGTTACGGTTAATAATTTATTACTGAATGGCAAGAACACAAAATGTTTAAAATTCTCTTTGCCAAATGTTAGATCAGTGCCCACTAATGTACAAATAAAAGGCGGAAATTTGAATCTTGTTGATTCTATAGTATTTTTAGGCTTTAATCTGGATAACAAATTGCAATGGGGTCCTCACATTGATAAATTAGCGAAAAGGCTAAGTTCTGCAGTATATGCTGTAAAGAAGATACGGGATATTTCTGACGAGGCTACAGCAAGGTTAGTTTACTTTAGTTATTTCCACAGTATTATGGCCTATGGCATACTGCTGTGGGGACACGCTGCCGACTGGCACAATGTATTTGTATTGCAGAAGAGGGCTATTCGCGCGATTTATCAATTGAGACCTAGTACTAGTACTAAGAGATAAATTCAGGAATATTGATATAATGACAATGCCGTCACATATATATGACGGATCACGGTCAATAGTATGGACTCATGTGGTCAATAGTACGGACTCATGACGATGAAAACGGAAGTGGGAGTGCGCCCTCTGGTGGGGCGTGCTGACAGAGTCTCGACGGCACGACTCGGGCCGAGTGGCGGCCATTCTTGGCGCGACCGCCGCCGAGGAGTGACGCGTCTTGAAACTGTCTCCACATTTCGTTTGTTTACGTTTGAAGTTCGTTTATAGAAAGTGTTATTTACGTTTAAAAATAAAGTAATTTTAAAATCACCTTTGAAATAAGAAAGTAAATTACCTCAACTGCCTACATTTGTAATACCGCTCTGAATTCTAGTGAAATTATAAGTGATGTGCAAAAATGAAATGGAATAAATACAGTGGAGTAAATGTGAACCTTTTCTTTAATTTATCTGGACGAATACGACCTAATACTGATATCACCACCCTGATGACAATGATCCTGATACACCCCTTTCCTTCACGCGACGACATATATATATATATGTTCATAAAAATTTACACTTATTTAAGAAGAATAGTGATGTTCATAATATTAATACGAGAAATAAAGATAAGCTTGTTGCTGGTGCTTGTCGTCTAGCCAAAGTCCACAAATCATTTATGGGTCAATGTGTACGCTTTTATAATAAGGTTCTAACAGATATTCAGAATTTACCATTGAATAAATTTAAAGTCGCTATAAAAAACAAATTATGTCAAAAAAGTTATTATAGTATATCTGAATATGTAAATGACAAAAAACCATGGGACTGAACTGCTGTTCTATACAGGTATTTACTTTTAAGATAGTATATAGGACAAATAATGTATTAGTACATAAGACATGTTTAAAAAATAAAGAATTAACGTAGGCTCTGTGGGTTTCTTGCCGTTTCTTTTCCCCACGGAGAACCACCTTGGAAGCGGCGTTAATTTTCCTTCCTCTCCCACACATGGTGTCTCCTGTCTGCGCTAGGGTAGGAGTAGGGTAGTAGTTAGAGTAGGGGTAGGGTAGGGTAGGGTTGGAGTAAGATAGAGGTAAGGTAGTATAGGGTTGGGTAGGGGTAAGATAGTGGTAGGGTCGGGGTAAGATAGTGGTAGGGTAGGGGTAATGTAGTGGTAGGGTAGGGTTAAGGCAATGGTAGGATAGGGTAGGGGTAAGGTAGCGATAGGGAAGGGATAGGATAGAGTAGGGTGGTAGCGACTACCTACCACATACAGCATGTGTGATGCACGCTCACTTAAAAGTCTGTCTGGCGGTGGCGTGGGGGCCGGGTCGCTCTTTTCCCTCAAATATGGTTGAATTGGACGATGGCTGGGCCCTGCGTTATACTCGTGAACGGGTGCTGCCTTGGTGGACTTACTCTTGCTGTAGTTTTAGGTGGTTTTTTCTTAATTATACTAGACATACCTATATAATATAATATAGCGTTCCGGCTCTGCCTGGCATTGTCGAGCACGGTTCGGTTGGCGAGGGATACGTTTATCTACGGTCATAGGGCGGTCAGCGTGTCACTGTGTGTTTCCTTCCTACTTTCCTATCCCCCTCCTTTTTGACGATTGAAAGAGATATTTATTGTCCTAATCAATAAATAAATTTTGAATTTTGAATTTTGAACGTCGCCACCAAATGCTGACGACGTAGAACCGCGCACGGTTGCGCATAGCAACTTGCACCCGAGTGATGCTACGTGATTGTTTCATGAGCCCAATCAACATATTATAAATTATCTATTACAAAATTAAACAGATCACAGATTAGGTCTAACAAAAGTTTCACGATAAATACGCAAATTGTTTCAAACTTATACATTTAAGGTGCGCACTAATGTCGTTATTGTTTTAACATCAACAGTATGGAATACACGTTGTGTTAAATCAAATTAACCAATATTTATTGTATAGTATGTTATTTATAAATAGAACTTGTATTTAATATTTACTTTATGAAAAATACGTCAAAAATAATCTTAAATCGTTAGAATAAAACATGGACAGCCTGTATATTTGATCACAAGACATTATTACGTTTGTAAATTATGAAAAAATACGATATCTCCTTTACAGATTATATTAAGAAGTACTTGAAGTAAATATGTATATGTTATGGAAATAATCAAAGTTATGTCTGTTGTATTAAAAATCCTTTTGTATACACAACACAATTAGGTACATCGTTTGTGCGTAATATTGAATTGAAAGGCTATAGTGAGTAACGGAAGATAAGTAGTTGTTGGTTTAATCAAACGGCATTAAAAAGGGTAATCTTTACCTCTACACTACAGCGCGCGAACCTGCGAGCCAGCAACTTAAGGTTAATAGATCTGCCGGAAAATACCTTCATCAACATGCATAAAGCCACAATTTTAAATACTTGTCGTATTGTGCGCAAGTTTCTCCAAGAAGATACGACCCGCAACCAAATTGAAAGTGAGGTGCACTTGGAGTAATCCCGTGAAATTCTCTTATATTACCGGTCACACTAAGTGACAGAGATAAAATAAAATAAACAAACAAATAATAATAATAAAACGGACAGAAAAAAAAATTAATTTCTCATAATAATAATAAGTCAAATTAAATCAATCAAAATTTCTTTATTGATTAGGACATTAAATATCTCTTTCAATCGTCAAAAAGGAGGGCGGGGTTGGAAAGTAGGAAGGAAACACACAGTGACACGCTGACCGCCCTATGGCCGTAGATAACGTATCCCTCGCCAACCACGACCGAACCATGCTCGACAATGCCAGGCAGAGCCGGAACGCTATATTATATTATCGTATGTCTATAGGTATGTCTAGTTTAATTAAGAAAAACCACCTAAAACTACAGCAAGAGTAAGCCAGTCCACCAAGGCAGCACCCGTTCACGAGTATAACGCAGGGCCCAGCCATCGTCCAATTCAACCATATTTGAGGGAAAAGAGCGACCCGGCCCCCACGCCACCGCCAGACAGACTTTTAAGTGAGCGTGCATCACACATGCTGTATGTGGTAGGTAGTCGCTATCACCCTACTCTATCCTATCCCTTCCCTATCGCTACCTTACCCCTAGCCTATCCTAACATTGCCTTAACCCAACCCTACCACTACCTTACCCCTACCCTAACACTACCTAACCCTGACCCTACCACTATCTTACCCCTACCCAACCCTTACCGCTATCTTACTTAACGCCGCTTCCAAGGTGGTTCTCCGTGGGGGAAAGAAACGGCAAGAAACCCACAGAGCCTACGTTAATTCTTTTTTTTTTTCAAACATGTCTTATGTACTAATACATTATTTGTCCTATATACTATCTTAAAAGTAAATACCTGTATAGAACAGCAGTTCAGTCCCATGGACTTTTGTCATTTACATATTCAGATATACTATAATAACTTTTTTGTCATAATTTGTTTTTTATAGCGACTTTAAATTTATTCAATGGTAAATTCTGAATATCCGTTGGAACCTTATTATAAAAGCGTACACATTGACCCATAAATGATTTGTGGACTTTGGCTAGACGACAAGCACCAGCAACAAGCTTATCTTTATTTCTCGTATTAATATTATGAACATCACTATTCTTCTTAAATAAGTGTACATTTTTATGAACATACATTAAGTTCTCATATATATATTGTGACGGCATTGTCATTATATCAATATTCCTGAATTTATCTCTAAGTGAAGTTCTAGGTCTCAATTGATAAATCGCGCGAATAGCCCTTTTCTGCAATACAAATACATTGTGCCAGTCGGCAGCGTGTCCCCACAGCAGTATGCCATATGCCATAATACTGTGGAAATAACTAAAATAAACTAATCTTGCTGTAGCCTCGTCAGAAATACCCCGTATTTTCTTTACAGCATATGCTGCAGAACTTAGCCTTTTCGCCAATTTATCAATGTGAGGACCCCATTGCAATTTATTATCCAGAGTAAAGCCTAAAAATACTGTAGAATCAACAAGATTTAAATTTTCGCCTTTTGTTTGTACATTAGTGGGCACTGATCTAACATTTGGCAAAGAGAATTTTAAACATTTTGTCTTCTTGCCATTCAGTAATAAATTATTAACCGTAAACCAGTTTACCACTTCTGCAATAGCCTTGTTCACGTCTTCATATGTTAATTGTTGTCTTTTTACTTTAAACACTAAAGATGTATCGTCCGCGAACAAGACAATTTCATGGGTATCTTTTACAAAGTACGGTACGTCATTTACATAAACAAGAAACAAAAACGGGCCCAAAATAGATCCCTGGGGGACACCCATAGAGACAACAGACCCCATAGATCTCTCTCCGTTTACATCAACTTTTTGAATTCTATGACTCAAGTATGAATTTAGCAAGTTCAGGGCCAAGTCCTTTATTCCATAATGTTGTAATTTCCTGACCAAAATATCATGATTAACGCAATCAAAGGCTTTGGATAAATCACAGAAAACCCCTAAGGCATCACGTGATTCCTCCCAGGCCCCAAAGATATGTTTAATAAGTTCAACACCAGCATCAGCTGTTGAACGACCGCGAGTAAAATCGAATTGTTTATGATGCAATAGGTTACCTCCATAAAAATGAGCTTTTAGTTGATTTAATATGATTTTCTCAAATATTTTACTTAGAGTCGGTAAAATTGAAACTGGTCTAAAATTTGTAGGATCCGTTGTATTACCAGTTTTCAACAATGGAATAACTTTACTGTGCTTCATCAGGTCAGGAAATTCACCATTATCAACACAATTATTAAATATATTCGCTAAGTGGACAGCAATAACATCAATTACAGAGCTAATAATTTTTACTGACATACCATCAATGTCGGCAGTTGCTTTCATTTTTATGGTTTCAAAAGCCTTAACTATATCTTGAGGTGTTGCATGCTCGAACTTAAAATCGATGACACTCTCGGGTACATTTTGCTTTAACAAGGATTCAGCGAGAGCAGGAGACGAATTTAAGGATTTCGTAGTTGACACTGGAATGGCTGTAAAAAAATTATTGAAAGCCTCCGCAACTTCCGAGTTTTTGGTAACAACATTATCATTTATCTTTAAACTGTACTTAGTATCGCGATTTGTTACTTTTCCAGTTTCACTATTTATTATCTGCCATGTGGATTTTACTACATCTGTGCTATTTTTTAGTTTGTTTTTAATGAAATTCGATTTAGCTGTAGCACAAACGCGTTTAAATAACTTGGAATAATGTTTAACATACTCAGCAAATTCTACGCTATTATTATACGCCCGTTCTGCATAGAGCTCATATAATTTATTTCTACTCTTATGTATTCCTGCTGTCGCCCGATCGCTAAACATAAGTTTGCTGTTTACTGCCTTCACCTTTGGTTTGAATATACTATTACTTTCAGTTTTTGTCATGTGTAAAACTGAATTATAATATTCATTTGTATCATCAAAATACTTTAAATTAGATGATTTCTCTATAATGTTATTTCTAAAACTGTTTAGACGGTTGTTGTTAATTGGTACAAATTTAATAGTATTTTTTGTTTCTTTCCTCATATTAACATTAAGGATTTCGAAATCGGAATTTTTTATTGATGTCAAATCACTGTTAATCGATGTCGATATTTCATGTTACCACTTGTCCAAATATTCCTCCTCATCCTCATAATAATATCATAACAAAGCTCACATCCGGAACAGGTCGACGACATGGCAATTTAACCTTCCATCTCCATCATCAGATCAGCTCACTCATCATATTAGAGCCCATAACAGTCCACTGCAGGACTTAGGGCGTCTCCCATGAAAGGAGAGGTTATTGCCATTATCCCTACGCTTGACGGGTTCGAGATCGCAGTGTCATAAATACAACAGTGAAAAACGCTGCTGCCCATTTTTGTGTCTCCAGAGACTCAATTTGTTGAAGTGTGAAGGTGTTAGTGCTATTCTACTCTGCCGGATACCACACAACTAGCCAATCATTTGACCGCCAACTCATCTTGTTTTAAGAGAATGTCTATCTAGAAACAGTTCACTCTAGCCCACATAAAATCGGCACAGAAAGGTACCTTCTGTTGACGACAAGTCGAAGTGGCAATTCTACCTCGTCCGAGTGTTGTAATGTTGGTACTGTATTGGTCCCTGTTTTGTGTTAGAGGGGTGGGCGTAATACGTTAGCGCGGGGGCTAGGGAGACCCGATCAAAAGGCTCTTCGCTGGCTGCCCGCCACTTAATAAGTGACTCGATCCCGAGCATCACTTTGTCACTTTCAACCTCCGATCCGGAAGGCTGTCCTGTCAATTGCGCGCAAAATCCTAGGAAAGCATGTCGTGCTGGAATAGGAGACCGGAGTGAGCCCGGCAGAGTTCTAGCCCCCCCCCCCTTCCGTCATAGTAATGCTGTATTGAGATCTACAAAGTGGATAATGGCTAGAGCAAAATTCAAATTAATCGGCGGATTTGGAGAGAAACAAATGAACACACACACCTGGGAGATAAAAAAGCCGATTTTTTGTATAATTTCTTTGCCAAAAACTAAACTTTGTATGATGAGCGCCTACCACCTCGCAGTGTGAGGGCAACATGCCCACTTTTTAATTATTATATATACACAATTATTGCCTCCACCGCTTCTTAAATGTCCTTTCAGATTGTTTAAGGTTGGCTGGAAGAAATCCCATTGTGTGATAAGCCCGCCTTTGCTTTGTAAAATTATTTTTGTATTTCCTGTATTTATTAAGCAATAAAGAGTTTATATACATACATACATACATGCTTGAAGTTCGTTTTACCCAAAAAATTATATTACTTCCCTCTTTGCTCTGTAAGTTTTGACATAGCCAAGGCACTTGACCGAGTCTGGCATAGGGCACTGCTATAAAAACTCCCGAAGTACGGTATTCCCGAGGGCAATTGGATATCCAGCTTTCTGTCTGGACGAAGCATCCAAGTCGTTGTCGATAGATGCTACTTCGATACCAAGACTATAAATGCTGGAGTACCTTGATGTTTAGTGTTATTTCCCACACTATTTCTTCTGTTTATCAATGATATGCTGTATAATATGCCCACTATTAATTGTAAACGTGCCCGTTCCGAGGTGTCGGAAAGCCGAATTAGACTTGTGTCGGACATTGAACATACCTTGGAGCAGGTTGCTCAGTGGGGCAGACAAAAAATATCCGTTTGACATAGTGCCTGTGTAAATGTTCTAAGACACCTTGTGAGGGAGTTAACCTGATAATGAAGACGGAAGGTGGCTGCAGATACCTTAGCTGATATTTGGTTGAATTAAAATTTTGCATACGCATTAACGTCAGAGAACCATTCAATGTTTTGGTGTCAGTTAGCTGCTCTGATAATGGCGATGGAAGGTGGCTAAAATAACTCTTACAATACTGAAAATAAAACAATGCCGTTCTATTCAGAAGGTCGGAAAGAATGTTTCTCGCTCGTACGATTCGGATGTGGAATGAGCTCTCAGCCACAATGTTTCCTTTGGATTATGACATGGGATCGTTCAAGACGTATACTGGAGGTCGCTGCAGAGGCGGGCAATGCATTGGTAACACCTCTGGTGTTGCTGATGTCCATAAGCGGCGGTGACAACTTTCTATCAGGTTTTTTTTTATACTACCAAGGTGGCAAACAAGCTTACGGTCTGCCTGATGGCAAGTAGTCACCGCAGCCTATGGACGTTTGCAATACCAGGGGCATCACCCACGCGTTGCCGACCCCGTAAAAACCTTTTAACCCTTTTCTTGAAGAACTCCATGTTGTACTCTCCAGGTAGTTCATTCCACAACTTTAGTGTGCGTGGGAGAAAGTTCCTTTGGAACCGCACAGTTTGGGACCAGTTTGGCTCCAAGGTGTGAGGATGAACTCCCTGTCGGTGGCGAGCGGTGCGATGATAGAACGTAGATGTAGGCATCATGTCAAACAGTTCTTCAGAACAAACACCGTTGTACAAGCGGTAGAACACACAAAGGGAGGCGAAATCCCTCCGCTTGCTCAGCGGCTCAATACCACTTGTGAGCATGGTATCATCGACAATTCTCAAAGCGCGCTTTTGGATCGAGTTACAAGGTCCAAACTGATATGCCGGTGCTCCCGCCCATAGATGAGAGCAATACTCTAAATGGGGTCTGACTTGAGCCTTGTATAGGAGAAGTCGTTGCCCCGGTGTGAGAAATTGCTTAGACCTGTTAAGCACACCCAGCTTTTTAGAAGCGAGCTTGACCTTTTCTTCCAGGTGCCGTTTAAAAAAACTGTTTAGGCTCCTTTGATTTGCCCTGACCAAGAATAGCAGGACTATTCTTGGTCTAGGCAAATCGAAGGCAGCCAGGTTCTGGCGGTGAAGCCGGATGGTGGGCAGAAGGTTCCAAGTTCGTTCCAATAAGGAGTCCAACTTCCTGCTCTTTCGTGCATTCCCGCAACAGCGATCGTCATAGATTAGGTGCATGGTAGTGTTACAACACTAAGCGGGGGCTGTGTCCACTCACACCTAGGTTTGCCATGTCAACAGTAAAGTTCCTATGTGGCGACCACGTACCTGAAGACGCAGTGCGGGTAGACCTCCTCACAAGGTACCAGCTGGATGCGAAAGGCACAGGACCGGCCTTGGAGGAGGCCTATGCCCAGCAGTCTTTCGGCTGACATGATGAGGTGATTAAGGTGGGAGCACCACATAGAAGGGCTATGTGGTAAGCTGAGTAATGTGCACATGCTATTTCGCCTTAATGCATTCAATTTTGCAATTCGGATCTGAATCCCTTAAAATATTTATTTACTCTACCATCATTGGTTATCCTGCAAACGATATTGTGTGTAATTGTGGACGGTGTACAATGCAAATATTGATAGAAAACCGCAAATCGATGTACAAGATAGCCGTTTGGTACACGGGTACTTCAGATGAAAACAATCATTTTAAGCGGTAGTTCTTAAAAATATTCCCAAGGGAGGAGCAGTAATTACGTCATTAATTTTTAATACGGAAAAAAAAACATTATAAACCTATCTTATTTGGCATCATGAGCCGTTTCTAACAATATACCACTATCACCTGTGGGCTACCTGTTTTATATAAATTCAAGAAATATTTTCAAAACATACCAAGTTTGGGCTCCTCCAGGTAGGAGACGGCTTAGTAAATTTTTGTAATACATACGTTTACGTTACGTTTTTTTTCACGTAGCCCGACCATTATAAATATTAATCTGGCCCTCTATTACTAGGAATCAGGATGTCCCCTCATTCAATGCTTGCAACAAGACGGATCTATCGTCTATCCTGCGCAGACAGGCAAAGTCAAATAATGTGACTCACGCATTGGAGCCCAATGTTTCTTTCTTTCTTACGTTCAAAGTGTATAATCGAATTCCCAAAGAAAATTATCACTGAAGCGACCAATGATAGTCGTCGTCGTCGTCCTAGCGCTTATCCCGACCTCTGCCAGGGTCCGCTTTCCTACTCAATCTTCTCCACTTCAGTTGGTTTTTGGCATCTTCTCGTCGTAAGCCGTTGGCTCTCGCATTCGACTCAGCGATGTCAATCCATCGCTTCTTGGGTCGCCCACGGGGCCTCTTTCCTGATACCAGCAGATTCAGGCACCTATTCCCCACATATCCCTGAGGCTTACGCAACACGTGACTAAACCAGCGTAGCGACCAATGATAGTATTTTCATATGGAAACTCATGTGTTGTTTCAGAAAACTTTTTACAAGCTTAACGATTGTTATGACTTATATATTTTTATATACTTTGACATTAATTATCTATTATTATTATTGAAAAATAGAAGGAGGTCCGAACAACCCAGCCTATATGACTCATTAGGCGATTCGAGAATTGTCGCCATAGTAAAAGTTGTAAAAAATGTAAAATTCTTTCCAAAGACATATCGCTTAACGTTATTGGCCATATAGGCCCAATTTTTCTGTACAAAATGAAGTTTATTTTAATTGACCATATTTTTTTCTCACAGCTATGCGAGAATTGTCGCCATAATAAAAGTAGTAAAAAATTAAAAATTCTTTCTAATGACATCGCTCAACGTTATTGATCATATAGGCGTAGGTCCATAAATTTCTGCCGGTCCTCCTTTATTGCAATGTTTGTTATTTGAACAAAGCAACGATTTATTACAATATACGGTAATATAACTTATATGTTACCTTATTTAATGTCTGTGACATTAGATAATTTTTTATTTATGTAGGTACATATCCAATTATTATTATTACTTACCAAGTGACATTTATACGTATTATAATTGACATGTAATTGATGAAATGAATATTACCAAATAAATAATATGAATATAATGTTGCAATAACTTCATTCATTCAAGAACCTCGACCTCTAGAGAATGTACACTGTCATTAAAAAAGCTCAAAAGCTTGTAGATTACAAGGTCATCAAATTTGACAATTGCATTGGTTATGAAGCGATATTTGACAACTTACAGCGTCCCTTTTGGACACGTTATGCCTATGCGTAATTAAAAATATATATATATATATACTAGCGGACCCGACAGACGTTGTCCTGTCTACACGTCTTTAATTTGAAAATTTCAAACTTTTTTTAATAAGCTAAAACATTCTGGACCATTTTGAATCTAATTGAATCTAATCAAAATTGTGAATCTAAACCATTCCCAGATCCCCTTGAACACACACAAAAAATTTCATCAAAATCGGTCCAGTCGTTTGAGAGAAGTTCAGTGACATACACACTCACAGAAGAATTATATATATAAAGATATATATATAAAGATATAGATTATTACTTCAGCTGTGAGTTGGCTTCTTCTACGCCTCTATATCTTATTGCTTTGATATAAAGCGTTGGCGACACGCGTTGTGCTGTCAATAAATGTCATTCAAAATTGTGTGAATGTCTAATGGGCACGCCGACGCGCTTGATATAACTTGGGTCAAAGTTATGGTAACAAGTATAATATATTACAATCTGCTATTTGGACTTGTATTCTGGTTTGCTGCCTTACCTCTTTTCCATGGTTTCTCCTCCATGCTTGATGAATCATCCAAATAGCTGCACACACCTGGAAGTAGTCATCTCCCTGTAATTTTTTTTTTCACCTTACTCGCATAGATACCTATATGTTCGCTATTGTACTCATTTTTGTTTGATGTATCTAATTAAGTAGATTTTAGATATTTTAGATTTATTTATTACTCTTCTACAGTTTACATAATAATATAACATTTATTATCATATATCTATAAAAGAGATCGTCAAAATGAATACAATATTGTAAAAAATTACATCATTGTAAAACTTATTTAAAAATGTGTAAATGTCAAAAAATAAATTAATAATCCGAAGTTTTATATAAAATATAGATAAGAATTTCCTCTAATTAATAAATTACCCAGGAGGTAAAATATTCAGTAAAATAATAAATGAAATATATGTAAATATTGGTAAATTACACAATCAAATGTCAAAAATACAAATAAGAAATTCATTATTTAAGATTAAATGTCTATAACAAAAATAACTACAACAATGTCAATAACAAAATCAATGGATATGTCAAATAAAGTATGTATATAATAAAGAATATAATATATCATCATCGCGTCAGCAGTCATTACAGTCGACTAATGGACTTCAGTCTCCTTAACAGTAGTGGCCGTATTTACCAGAATCTCCACGCTTAACACGTGGGTTGTAGACTGCAGTTTTTAAAAATGTTACAAAAACACAACAGACTTCAAAAACCTAAACAAAAACCGGCCAAGCGCGAGTCGAAAACGCATTCAAAGTGTTTCCCTAAATTCAAGAAAAAAAAAATCTTCAAAAGCAGTAACATTATTAACCCTAAAACAACAAAAGACTGTAAAACTCCATTAATTCCGAAACCTTAATGCGCAATTCCGACTCGCTATTGGTTAGTGTTCACTCCATCATTATCCGAGTGGTCAATACCGTAGGCACGCAATAACGCTTCCTTCTCCCTCTTCTCCAATTCGTTCGAACTTCGGCATTCTCACGTAGCTGCGTAGTAAGCCGTTATCTCTCGCATGCGACTCGGCGATACATTGCGCGTTGCCTAGCCTGTCACTGATGTCAGATTTACATTTGTCATTCAGAAGTGTCAGATTTCAAGTGTTCAGTGAAGTTGTCAAGTACAGTATTCAAGTACAGTGGTGTAAACCGATCAGATAGTAGCTTGTTCTTACAGTGTAATGCACTTGTACTCGCCACTCGCCATTGTCCTTGACTAACGTAAATTGGGCATGACGACCTGAGTGGTTCAGTTGGTCAACATGCAGGTCTGCCACGCAGAGGTCCCGGGTTCGATTCCAGGACGGGCAGAAATTTTAATGATGAATTTTAATTTCTGTTACGGGTCTGGGTGTTTTATGTATAATAAGTATGTATTTTAAAGCATATGTGTAGTTTATCAGTGGTCTAGCACCCATAACACATGCTTTGCTTACTTTGGGGCTAGATGGCTCTGTGTGAGTGATCCAAGCATTGTTTACTACTTTTAGTTTATCTTTTATAATGCGTACGGCTAAGGAATGTTACGCGTTGCATGCGATTGTGTTCCCTGATGATTAGAATTTAGACGCCTTCAAATCTAGAATGATTAGGCTGTTCTTAGACAGGCATGCTCCATCATTGGCCGCATCGCCGCTTACCAACAGGTGAGACGGCGATGAAATGCCTGGTTAGTCTAACTATGAGTTCATACAATATTTTACCACCTGAATAAATAATTATTCATGTCATTTTACTCCGCATGACAACTACAATCTGCCTAGTCCGACTTGTCATATTATTTAGTAAAAAAGTTGGGTTATTCCTGAAAAAATCATAGACAAAAAATATATTTACAGCTTGACCGTGACAGAGGTGACTTGTCAATCGTGGCGCTAGTTCTGCCTTTTATGTAGCTACACTGGAAGGATGTAGTATTCTGTGACAGAATTAAAATGTCGCCGACAATGGGACATGGATAAGAAGGAACGTGACGAAAAAAGAAACTAACATATTATCCCTATTGTGAAATTAAAATAATGACTTTTCAGGAAAAGACCTAGCGCCCTCCTTCATGGAATTATAATTCTTGTCCAATACGTCAACATTTGACGTAGTAGACATTGACACCAAACTTAGAAAGTATAAACCATTTCATTTTAAACAGTGTACAATAACGAAGGCGGCTCATTAAGGTATAGACTACTTAATAGTGTCAAGTTATATTTCCTCTATATAGTTTACTATTGCCAGTAAAATTTTAGTATGCAAATTTTTCCGCAATTTTTCAAAGTAACCTGAAGTATTGGTACCCCTATAAATGTTAATATTTGAATGTCTTTTTTGATCAGTGGCTACTGCCTCACTGGTAGTCGTGATGATGAAATGTACATTCCCAATAAAATTATATATTTAAATTGATAAATTAAAGCAGTATTCGTTACAATTCACGTTCAATTTCTTAAATAATTCAATTCATCTATACACAGTGTACGTAGGCGTGGTTGATACGGCCAGCGTGATTATTGTTTGATAAAGAGGTTGGCAGACAGGAGAGAGGAGGGGCGATTGCTCCACCGACAATAGTTATACTCTTAAATATAATGATGATGATAATTGTTTGTTTACCAAATAAGACAAGTCGAACCGGCCAGATTTTATAATACTGAATGTGTTGATGAAAAGAAGTAACATACAGCGCTGAGCGCGATAAACTTTAATAGACAGCTAACAAGAATAACTCACAAGGTAAATTTGATAGACAGCCAATAAGAACAACTTCCACTTCCAACTTCAACAAAAGCAATAGTAAGGACGCCATACTAATGGGCAGACTTGTCTTGTCGAAACTGAGCTACGTTACGTACATATATTCATGGCACATTAAGATATTCAACTGTAATTACATTACATTATTAAACACATAATCGAGTCTACATATAACTAGTAAGTACATTCCATGATTCGCATTCTACGATTAAAGAAACATGGTTATATAACGAAATTAGTTTGACGTAATGTAACAATCTTATAAGTGTGACATAATAAAGTAGCACAATATCCTAATAGGCACACTGCTACAAACTTATCTGAGTCAATAACGGTGTTGCTGCTATTGAAATTTATATTATTGACGCCAGATGATATTAAGCAATTTTCCATTTAGTTTCAAAAAGCATCAACAGATGGCGCTCACATAATTGTGGTACTTTCTTTTTAAATTTGTATGATTGTGGCAGTGATGTTATGCAGCCAACTAATACTAAACTCATAAATATAACTTTACAAGGTTAAAATAAATGTAAAAAATAATATTTATATGTATGGCACTATGTTCCATTTTAATACAAACCTTTAATATTGATTTACGTACATTCTTGATTCTAGCGGCTATGAAACGAACTGACTCAGTCAAATTAATGTTTGTTTTGTGGGCAGTAATTTATTAAAACCTCTAAAAATTTTGAAAACTCTTGATAAATACAATATTATCCAGGACAACGTCATCATCACAGCCCGTAACAGTCCACTGCAGGACTTAGGGCCTCTCCCACTAAAGGGGAGGTTATTGCCACAATCTCCACGCTTGGCAGGCGGGTTGGAGACCGCAGTATTTAAATATAACAATGGAAAATGCTGCTGCCAATTTTCCAGACTACGGAGACTCTTGATCTTTTGCCTCGAAAACATTAGTCGCCTTATACGACACCTATGAGTATAAGGGGTTGGTGCTATTCTACTCTGCCGGACACCACACGGCCAAGTACAACGTACCTAGTGTTGATATCCTCTTTGCTAAGTATCTATTTCGGTAGTATCCGTTTTGGCTTCGTAGCGCACCCCCGCGTCGCTCGTTGCCAGCTCGCTTCCGTTTTGCTTACGTATTTCGCAAGTTTTCGCGCGCGTTCACTTCGCGTTGCGAGCCCGCGTCCCGCTGAGCGTAACGAATTATAGTTACGTTCATTCAGAGACGTAGTTTCTTGTTACCGATTCGTTGGTAACACAAAGCTGCGTTTCTGCCGCGTTGAGTTGGTGGATACTTAACGGTGACAACTAAGCCAGTTGCGTTGCCAGCCAACGCTAGTTGCGTTGCCCCGGTGCGCTGTTAAGGCCCCTCAGGTCTTAGCGAAACCGGACGTCCCGATCCCATTGCACTTGGGCCTGCCCAAGGGTGACGGATAGCGGCATATCCATTAGGGATAGCCGCTCCACCGACCCCCTCTCCCCTCTCCCCCCTGCCTCGCGCAGGGAGGACGCCCCGCGTCTCTCAGTCCCTCGTCCCTCTTCTCGCCTCCCAATGGCGACGGTCTCGGTGGAGGAATTCGCCGCTAAGGCGGTGAAATTGCTCCTCCGAGCTAATCTAGGCCAGGGTGACTACGTCGTCCGTAGTTATCTGGCGTCAGTGGGGAGTGCCCCTCAGGCCCCCCGCGAGCCCTCTGAGGACATGGAGTTTGAGGACTCCGTGTCCCAGGTTTCAGCGCCGCCCTCCCGCAAGAGGGCGGCTTCTCTGTCCGGGGACGACTCTTCGTCCTCGACCACCGTGACGGGAACTCTTTCCGTCACCCCCGTCCCACCCTCTGCGGCCGAGCTCGACGGATTCGAGCTCGTCGCTAAATCTAAGCGGCACCGAAAGCGGGCCGCCCGCTCAGTGTCCGAGGCCTCGTCCGAGGCCGCCGCGCCCGCCCCGGTCGCGGTCGCGGTTCTCTCTAGCCCCGCGTCCCCCGACTCGAGCGTGACTGCTGCCGCTCGCGAGACCGCGCCGTCTGGCCCTAAGCCAGTAGCGCGTTTTGCCCCCCCTGCCCCGTCTAAAGCCAAGCCCCCGCCCCCTATTTTCCTTAGGGAAAAGTCCAAGTGGGAGCTAGTCTCCCGTCTCTGCGCGGAACAGCGCGTCCGCTATACCCGTGCCTCAAACACGGGTATAGCCGTTAAGATTGACGTCGAGTCGATCGACGACTTCAGGAGCCTTACTAGGCTCCTAGCCCATAATAAGATAGGGTATCATACCTACGCCCTCCCTGAGGAGCGTAAGGTGCGTGCGGTACTCCGTGGAGTGCCGCACGAGCTTTCCAACGAGGCCATCCTCATGGACCTCAAGTCCCAAGATTTCCCCGCCGAGGCTGTACACAAGATGTACAGCCGATCCGGCAAACAATTTCCCATGGCGCTGGTGGTGCTCCAACACCACCGGTGCCAGGACTATATTCCGGGGAGGCTTCACGGTCTGTGGGCTCTCCGGAATCAAAGTCGAGGCCCCGGCATAAACGCGGTTCCCCAGGGCAGTGCCATCGCTGCCAATTTTATGGCCACGCGTCGGCCAACTGCTCGGCCCCGCCGCGCTGTGTCAAGTGTGGCGAAGGCCACACTGCCAAGGAGTGCGCGCGTACGCGCGACTCCACCACCCCTCCCTTCTGTTGCAATTGTGGCCAATCTGGCCACACTGCAAACTACAGGGGTTGCCCGCGCGCCCCTCGTCCCCGCACTTCCGCACCAAAGCCCACTAAGGGCAAAGGTGCAAATCCCTCTGCGCCGAAGCCCGCTAAGGGCAAAGGTGCAAGGCCGCCGCCGCCCTCAGCGACAGTGGCCCACTATCCCCCCCTCAAGGCCAAAGGGCCCCCCCCGAGCGCGGCTCCAGCCGCAGCTTGGGCCCGCCCAAGGCCCCGGGGCCGAAGGCTCCCCCCACCACTTCCCCCCCCAAGGCCATCAGCCACCAGCCCCCGCCCTCTTCTTTGGCGGAGGATATGCATTACATATCCTCCATTCTTGCGTCCGTCAACATTGACGAGATCCCCGTCCTGGCACGCAAACTGCGTAACGCCTCCACCCAGCTCGAGCGTTTAGACGCACTTGTCGAGCATTACTCCCTCGTCCAGGCCCTAAAGTAATGCCCCAGGCGCTTTACGCCACACCCCCCACTCCCGCCAGTGTCGGCACCGGTCGCTTGAGGCCGGGTGGGGTTTCGCTTGTTTCTTTTAATGTGCGCAGTCTACGCACAAACATCTCCGAACTTAGGACGTTCGTTAGGAGCAGGGAGCTCGACCTACTTCTCCTTCAGGAGACTTGGCTCAAGCCTTCGATCCAGAAGGGTATTTCGATCCCCGGCTTCTCCCTTGTCAGGGATGACAGGTCCCCCACCGCGTCATCGCGTGGTGGAGGAACTGCCATCTACTACAAGAGATCGCTTCATTGCTCCCCTCTTCCAACTCCAACTCTCTCGAGTATGGAGGCCTCTGTAGTGCAGCTAGGCATGACAGGACATCCGTCCCTGATCATAGCCTCTGTCTACATCCCCGCCGGCTCCCTGCCACTCAAAAGCGACTTCGAAGCGCTTCTCTCTCTAGGCGACTCTGTTTTTATGTTCGGAGATTTCAACTCCAAACATACCGACTGGACGTGTTCCTCCACCAACACGAGCGGTGTCCACTTAATGGACATCGTTCGGTCTCTCGACCTAGACGTGTATTGCCCCCTCTTCCCTACCCACTACCCAGACAGAGTGGATCACCGTCCCGATGTACTGGACTTTGCGCTAGTGAAGGGCGTGTCGCTCACCCTCCGGTCGATCGACACCCTCGACGACTTAGGCTCCGACCACCGTCCAGTCTCCCTAGTACTAGGCTCCCCCACCCCTATCTCTCCCCCACTGCCGCGAACTTTCACGAAGTGGGAAGGATTCAAAGAGTCCATGGCGGCCGTCATGGACGCGCCCGACTCGCCGCTCGCTTTTTCATCCGACTACTTCGATAGTCCGGATGCAAGGGAAACTAGTTCCCTGGCAGCGCGCTGTAAAATATCTAGGCGTCACGCTTGACAAAAGGCTCACTTTCCGGCCCCATGTCGAAAGAGTGTGCCGCACCGCCCGTTTCTACCTGGGTCGCCTCAACAGTATGTTGGGTCGATTCAGTAAAATGTCCCTCAGGAACAAGCGAACCCTCTACAAGGTGTGCATTCGACCGGTGTTGACATACACCTCCCCCGTCTTCGCTCACGCGAGCTCCCACGTCATTAAGAAACTGCAAATTGTGCAGAACATCTTCTGCCGTAGGGCAACGGCGGCTCCATGGTACGTCCGCAATGCGGACCTACACCGCGACATGGACCTGCCTACCCTGCAGCAGTTTCTTAATACGCTCTCCGAGACCTTTTTCAAGGCCGCGGAGGAGCATCCCAATCCGCTCGTGCGAGAGGCAGCAGCCTACGCTCCCCGCCCGGTCTCCGGCCACGTGGTACGGAGACCGAGACACGTCCTCACGGACCCCCCCGACGAACTGTCGAGCGCCCTGAACCTCCTCCTGGAGGCTCAGGACGACTCAACAGAGCCCCCCCATGCCGTTTCAGCGGCCCCCGTAGGCCCCCAATCCCAATCCACAGCAGCGGGACCCCCTTCTGGGGTTTCGCTATAAATTCTCCAGCGTATGCTCCGTAAGGAGTGACGTTGAGCGCACCCCGTCCCTACGGGGTGTAGCATCCGATGAAACCTGAAAGGCCCTTATGGCTACAGATGCTTCCAGGGGGTGTTTAGTACGTATGCGCCTAGGTTCTTTTGGCGAGTCGTGCATAACCAGTCCGGCCGGCCGGCTGGGATACTCATGAGAGTTCACCTCCTCCCTCCCAACCGCATTACCGGAGGGTGCCCATTTCCTTTGCGTTGGGCAAAAAAAAAAAAAAAAAAAAAAAAGTATCTATTTCAAACGATCTTCAATTATCAAAATTGTCGGGGCGCCATCTAGCGAGTGCTTAGGAATGCTTTAGATACCTATTGGAAAACTGCTCATTGGCAACACTTAATTCCAGTTTTGGTCATTCGGCCAGATAAGTTTGTGGCAATAAATATTAAGGTATACGTAATGGCTGTCAATTTACTTGGTTCTGACACAATGTATACTGTTGTAAGGTTCGATAGTTATAAGGTATATTATTGTCTCTAAATTCATTATTTGACGAATCATTATTTCAGAGATGAATTAAAATGGAAAATAAATAAATAAATGAATGAATTTAGAGTGGGGATGTCGAGACGGTGAAAATCTATGGTTTGGGAGGCAGTCTTCCGTAGACATTGATAGCGAGCACTTGTGCAAGACCTCTGTGAAGTAGACATAGACATAGACATAATATTTATTTGGCAATTTCTACAATATAAGTTAACAAAATATTTCTTACTAACATAAATTAGGTTAAATATTGTAGTGTCATGCCAAACTAGGGCTCAGCTCAGCATATGCTGTAGGTAGCGAGACCACAGCGCTGATTTTCAGCTGACCCCTACAGTTAGTGCGTGAATTACTCGCCAAGTGGTCAGACAGGTAACGTAGTGCTGTACATTTTGCGGTGTGTTTATAACTAATAATATAAATATGTATAAAACCATATGGAGCTATTGTTGTGTAATTTTAGTGTATAACTGATAATTAATTTAGATATGTTGGAACAACTCTGCAGCCTATAGGGAGTGATTTTTGGTGTTCATAAAGGTATAGTTTTATGTTCGATTTAAAAGATGTAATCGTTTTCGATTCCTTGATGGGAGGCGGCAGGTTGTTCCAACATTTGATTGTCGCATATCGACGGGGAAGTGCTAACAACTCCTAACTTACATTTTTTACGAAAATGACTTATGAATGCAGTTCGATAGAGAATGAATTGCGCTTCTACTGACATTACGAATTAAGTTCAAATTCGCAAAATTGACGTAGCTAGGCACCGAAGAAATATCTCCTATATTAAGGTTCATCACAACCTGATTAATTCTGGCAGGAAATATATTCTAACTTACTAATGGAAACATCTCGTAACTTCTTTTCAAATAAAACTTTGAGCTAATATCTCCTATCCTCATGCGCAAGTACAGTTCCCGCTCTAGAGC
The DNA here is from genome assembly GCA_905147135.1 of Blastobasis lacticolella. Lineage (NCBI taxonomy): Eukaryota > Metazoa > Arthropoda > Insecta > Lepidoptera > Blastobasidae > Blastobasis > Blastobasis lacticolella. Next base: position 24,018,213 of record LR990041.1, read on the forward strand.
GAGACAAAAACGGTGCGTATCTCGCAGTGTGAAAGGGACAGGATCACTAATGATAATGACGATGTTCTCTTAAGAAAAGTTGCGGAATCAGTGCCAATACCTCATAATATAAAAAGTGTTTCTCTATCTGACTTGACTGACGATACCTCTTCAACTTTGAGAAATATGCGAAGACACCGTTCAGCTGAATCTATCTCCTTTGCCGTTAGCTCGGGGTTAATAATGCACTATAATCAAAAGCCAGACACTCAGGATACCACTGATGGTACTGATGAGAATCTAATTAAAAAAGTTTCGGAGTCAATCCCATTATCTCGCGTACAAGCTGTATCTCTTTCTGACTTGACTATGGCCACCTTTACTAAGTCAAAAAATATTAGACGATACAATTCTACTGCATCAGTCTCTTCTCAAGTGCACTCGGAGATGACAATGCCTTACAATCTAAAGCCAGTAAGAGAAAGCGAGCCAAACTCTCCTGAGCTTAATTTACGTAAACAGGATTTAAAGAAAGACAAGTGCGATACTTGCTGTGCGTATGAAGCCGGGAACTTAAACGAAGAGGATTATTAAGTACATGTAATAAAAAAGAACCGAGCAAGAAAAGAAAAAAACTGATGACAAAGACGAAGCCGATAAAAAGGAAGCTATAGTTCTGACGATGGATTTAGAGGCTGTCAAATCATGTCCATTTCTGACTGAGAGTGCATTATATTTTAAAACAAAATTAGTGTGTCATAATTTTACAGTTTACAACTTAAGAAACCGTCATTGCACTTGTTACTGGTTTGACAAGACAGCAGCGGATTTGATAGTCAGTACATTCGCTTCATGCTTAGTCGATTACCTAGAGAGACATTGTTTGCCTTTAAAACTACCGATAATTATCTTTTCCGATGGCTGCACATATCAAAATAGGAATACGGTTATGGCTAATGCATTACTTGACCTTAGTAAGAAACACGGAGTAGTTATTATCCAAAAGTATCTAGAGCCGGGACATACGCAGATGGAGTGCGACTCCGTCCACAGTAATATTGAACAAAAACTCAAGAATCGCGAAATTCATTTGCCTAGCGATTATGCAACACTGACCAAGGAAATACGGAAAGATCAGCCGTATGAAGTTGTTCAACTCGATATTGATTTCGTCAAGGATTTTGCTAATTCTAAAACTTGGTGTTATAAAAGCATCAGACCTGGCCGAAAAACAGGTGAACCACAAGTAGTGGACATCCGTGCCATTCGATACAATCCTAATTCTACCATCCAAGTCAAGTTAGATTTTGACTCTGAATGGATGGATCTACCCCAGAAAAGCTTTGCTATTCGTCAAACCGTTCACACCAATCTTCATGCGGCACCAATACCTATAAAGTTATCGAAATATAACCATCTTCAGCAGTTGAAATCAGTCCTGCCACGTGATTGCCATTCCTTTTATGATAACCTGCCTCATAAAGAATTAGATTAGATAATAATTAATATATAATTAACATTATACTTTCAACAAAAAAATTGTTCATTAATCTTAGTCATGTTTTCGATATTCTTGACAGACAGTTTATTAAGTAGAGCTAAAATAGTATTAAACTATTAAATTTTTATAGTAATTAATTTATGTTTGTAAACGGAAAGACTGAAAAAGATTATGTATATTTTTATCGAGAGTTTTAAGAGTCCTTAGTTATCATTAGAATCATTAAAGAGTTTTTTTATGCCGCTTTCTCAATTTAGAATGTTGACCTAAAGCATTCAATTTTAGAAGTGGGACTGTTCTAATTTAAGCGTTATCTTTGTCATTTTTTTAAGGATGTTTTTATTGATAAATGTTACAGTACCTAATTAAAGGATTATAATTTCAAACCCTAATACATAAAAATTGCAATGAATAAACATTGCTTTCTCAGAGTTATAACAGTGTTTTGAAAATACCTCCTATCTTAACCAATATGGTGATGATGATGTTGATATAGAAAGGCAATAACTCCTATCTTCCAAAAAATTGCCTATTTTGAATATTTGGTCTATTTTTAGTAATTTTTAGATTCCTTTGTTATATTATCGCCGAATATGATTAAAAACTTCAACGAGAAATAATAACTTTCAATGATTTCTGTTACTTTTTTGAAGTATGGAAATTACTCCAATCTTCAAATTTTTAGCCACACCAGCTTGGTGATACCTCCTATCTTACATTATCTCGCTAACTACTTATTCCAATCAAATTTTGATTATTACCTTAGAAGCGGGTCCATTTAAGTATAAAATTGCCATTTACACATATTTTCTTAAACGTCTGGGAAAAATAAAAAACTGTTTTTTTCGCCTCCTGTAAAATTTGGTTTTTGTAAGTTAGGAGTTGTAAGCACTTCCCCGTCGATATCTAAAACTGCCACGAAAGGCAGCCGTCCTGTGAGCAGGTATCCTGAGAGGATAGCTAACCCTCCGCGCATTTTGAGCCGGCTCCACTACGCCAACTTAGTTTCTTGTACAGGTACTCCGGGACACCAGTATTTATTATACCATACAGTAAAGAGGCCAGATGCAGCTCTTGACGTAGGGACATTTTTAATATTTTTGCTTCATTGATGAAAGGTGTTACATGCGTGCGGGGGGGAACCTTAAAACAAAAACGAGCACAGGCATTTGGAACCCTCTGAATCAACCTCGCGGACCGAGCTAGCAGTTTAGGACCATACACTACATCGGCGTAACCTAAAATCGATAATACCAAGGAATCGCATAATTTAATACGCAGATCCTCAGCAAGAAAGTCTCTTATCTGATATATCTGATAACATTTTCGCACCATGCCGACGATATGATTTTCAAAGTGAAGGGTTGAGTCCATTAACACTCCTAAGTTACGAACTTCAGTCACTCGCTCCACTTGAGCCCCCAGCAATGTCAAAACGGGCATAGTGCGAGAGATTTCCACGACCTGACGGTCAGATCCAATAATCATGTACTTTGTTTTATTTGGGTAAGTAATTGTCCAAGTCGGCATATTAATCTACACACTACTACAATGTATTAATGATAGCAAATAAAATAAAACTGATAATGTTAAATCATGTTAAATTATTTAAGGCGATCATATTAAATACAAAACTTGGTAGCTAAAATGGGTTCAGCTGTTGAACAAATGATGTTGCCAAATGCAAGGAAAACGAAATACGTGCATCTTTGTGTTTCTGAATACTGAAAGAAAACATAATTATGTTACTTAGACGAGCGCCCGTCACGCACTGAAATTAGTAGCAAGAAATCGAAAAAGACCAATTCGAGAGTAGAGGAAGGATGGAAGAAAAATAATGTAGAAGTAGAAGGGGGTATAGTAGATGCCAAATTTATTGACCCCATTGAGCCCAGTTGCTGTCAAAAAGTATAAAAATGCATCTCAAAATAAATGTAATTTTAAGCACATCTCAATAATTTAAACTGCACAAAATAAAATGGAAATAATTGCTTCGATACTAAATAAGGTAATTTGTGAATTATTTTGTTATTGTGTATCGTTTATAGGTCGACAACCTAACTGTTATATCGCCTGCGGTAGGTGAGGTAGGTGGGAGGGTGATTTTTCGTGGATGTACGCGGGGGTGCGGGGCGCGGGGCAGTGAGCATTTTCTTCCGCGAAACGTCACTCAATGACGTTCCTCGGAAAAAGAATGCACACGAGATTATGCCCGAACTTGTTCCATTATATTCCGAGCCGAGAAACCTAATGTTTGCCAATGTAAATTGTAAAACTAAAGCTCGATTTTTATTAAATGGATTTTTGATGTACGAAAATTTTTAGACTAATTTTTTAGCGAACATTTTCGAGCCTCCAGATCAGGATTTATCTTCGGCAAATTAACCTCGTGTGCGTTGTTCCGAGCCAAAAAAACCAACTGCGCTGTGCGGAGTCCGCGAGCGCACTTATAAACGTTACTTCAACTCCCTGCCCCGCGCCCCGAAATGCTCAGCTTCGAAATGTTACATGGCGTCACTCACTCTGCCCCCCACCACCGCGCATGCCATATAGCAGTTAAGTTGTCGACCTATAGTATCTGCAGAAAGTATATGTGTATTTTGTCGTGTGAGCTTGTGATGTGGTGTTTTAAGGCAAATTAAATGTATTTTTATTTCATTTCATTTCACGACTTTATCTGATCCGGTGGCCCAAACTGGAACTAAGTTTTCCTCATTTTGCAATGTTGCCGTTACCGGGTCAGATAAGTTTATGCTACTGTAAATGACTTCGTTGGGGTCAATGACCCTAGGGGACGTTGACTTCAGGGGAGGGCATAAGGTTCATTTTCGGAAATATGTCCATCTTCAAATACTTACTTTTTTTTAATACAGTTCAAATGTCTACCAATACGCTACCGCAGGAATGCTTAAATCCTTTCAACCCTCTTTAATATCCTGCACAATCCTTCTGCTCTTTCATATCTCCGTAACCTTTTAAACTTCTCGCGAGACCAAGCCAAAGCCTGACGCTCTTCTACAAATTAGATGAATTTTTAAGCCATAAATTTTAAATGTACTAATGAAATTTTTCCAATATTTTTACTATGACGTATCATTCAATTATGTATACTTTTTTGTTTTAAGAAAATGTAGCCATTATATGAATCTGATGAATGAATAAATGATAATGATAATGTTAAATCGTTGTTGGCCATCCCCATAAATTACTTCGATTTCTTTTCCTACTCCTTTACAGTTCATGCTGCGATACTCTGGAGCTCTCGTCCATATGGGGTGCGGGACAGTCCGTCACTACAGATTTAAAATGCATGTCAAGTAGCATTTTCTATCTCTGTATAGTTGGACGTAGGTATGTATGTATAGTATTATATTATTATTATAAGTTTATATTATTTTTTATATTTTATTTAAGTAGTTAATAACGTTTCAATATTTTAGTATGTTTTCTATATTGCGCACTTCGATCTGTTTTACTTATCATATCTCGCTTCTGTAGGCTAAAAGTTTAATTTCCATAAGTAAAGATCATCAACATCAAAGAAATCAAATCAATCATCAAAGAAGATCATTATCTTGACATTAAATCCCGGTTGCACTCCCGCAATATGCGGAGGCCTGGGGTCCGCCTTCCTGCTTTTCTTAGTCCAATTTGCTCGGTCTTCGGCATCCTTAGTCTGTTGACACGCATGTCACACTTAACGACGTCCTGCCATCGCTCATTGGACCGGCTTCTCCTTCCCTTGCCTGGTAGGGGTATGGCCAGACATCTGTTCCCCTCATAATTTGCCGGTCCGCGCAAGACGTGGCCGTACCATCGAATACGGCGCTCTTGTAGCTTATCTGCGATGTCACGGACGTGAAGGTTACCGATGTACGGCACCGGATGTGGACGTTCCGTACGCGATCCTTCCGTGAAACCCCACACATCCACCGCAGCATCTTCATTTCCGTGATTCGGAACTCCTGCTTGTGTCGCTCTAGTGGAGGCCAAGTTACGCTGCCGTATAATCAGAACAGGTCTAATAATGGCCTTGTTGACCCTGTCGCTTCTGCGCTATCGGCATCTTGGGGTCACAAATGACAGCCGTCACCACTCGCCATTTTTCCCAATATATTCGGGCTTTGATGACGCTGTCGATGTCACCATTTATGCTTAGTGCCCACCCCAGGTATCTGACCTGATCCGTTCGTTTGACCTCTTCTTTATACGAATGGGTAGGTCGGAGAAAATCGATACGCCAAATAAACAATGAGGTGACCTATAGGCAACTCAAAGGCCGGTGCCCCCACTCCCCTTAAGTTACAGATATTGCAGGTGACGGCGGCTGACCGTCTGACTGTGTGCCTCCCTAGGTAATAAAAAAAGTCCAGAAAGCTGACTACCTTAGAGTCGGTAGTCCTGATAATCTATCCTACAACTATGTAGGCTTGGTCGGACTGAGCCCACGTATGAAAAGTATTTACATAAGTATTTTTAGATTTGTTTAACATGTGACTTAGAAATATTCTTATTCTATACACGAATAATTTCATACAACTCTAACTAATTATTAATATTATTTATAAAGTCCAGATGCCATAATGCGGTGTAATAGTATACGTGGGCATTAAATTTGTCATTACCTTGAAGTAAATTTATTAAGTAATCACGTTTATTTTATCGCAAGTGTGACGTACTTACAGTAAGGCCTCGTTTATGAGAATATAGGCCTTGCCACATACAAAGCTCGGCGCGAGCGCGGCGTGAGCGCGGTGCGATATTTGCTAGGCAACCATCGCGCGGCGCGATAGTTGCTAGGCAACCATCGCGCGGCGCGTTATTTGCTAGGCAATCATCGCGCGGCGCGATGGTTGCCTAGCAAATATCGCACCGCGCTCGCGCCGAGCTTTGTATGTGGCAAGGCCTTATAATGTTATCATGTAAGTACAGTTTAATACGTGACGTATCATGTACGTCAGTACGTAACGTAGCTCAGATCCGTCCGGTCGACTTTGTCCATTTCCTACCTTTTCAATTCCTTTTCAAATCCTTCCACTTCCCATCTTTTCTCTAACCTAACTTGACCACTTCCTAACTTGGCCATTTCCATAGTCGCACTCTTCCCACCTAGTCTCATTCCTAACTTGACCACTTCCCAATTCGTCTACTCCGGAATTGCATCACTTCCATTACTACCGTTCCACTCAAGCCATACAGCTGAACCGGTCTTTTTTCACCTTACCCTGTTACGTCGGTTGCATGAGAAGATGATGCGTCTGGGGGCGCTGTTTCTCTGTAAGTGACGCTGCTCTGATGTATGTACATAATAATGTCGTCTGTGATTCCGTATTGTACATCTAACTAATGTCAGACTGTAGATGTGTGGGATCCGCCAAAGTAGAATATTGCACCAACCCGTACGACTATTTTTATGTCATACGATAGGCAAATAGGCAAGCATTAGATGGCGTAATGGAAAATGGTCACCACTGCATATAGACATAAGCAACACCAAGAGTATCGCAAAGCATTGCCCACCTCTATAACATGTTGCTCTGGCAGCAAAAAGGCAATTGCCCCTCCACGGTTCCCCAAATCCCCACCCCATGGAGCATTGGAGACCTTACTCATCGGCAGAAACACAATACTATTTAAAAGAGTATTGTTTAGCTGCGGTATTCTGTAGGGTGGAGATACTTTCCCAGTCGGACGGCTCCAATTCGAACGGGATACCCCACTATGCCCTACCTCTCTTGACTTACAGGTGGTACATCTAATGTCTTAGGAGCAAATCAGCTAGGACTTTCATGGACTGGCAGCAAAGCGGACCATATCAGAAACCGCCATTGTATTTCGGATAATGATGGAGTAAAACCTAATCAAGTGTATGGCGGACTCCTGCATCAAGGTCTCAAAATTTTTTTTATGCTACGCAGTGGCATTCAATCTGACAGCGCAGCGGTAAGCGGTAACTGTCGTCCATGACATCTACGATTCATGCATTTAGGTAGCAGGCAACAAAAAAGTAGAACCGCAGGGCTTCAAATGGTCTCAATTGCAGTAACATTACAATTGCATCGCATGTCAAACGTGTGATTGTCATTCAAATGACAGATATTGAGTTGCAACTTTAATGTAATTGTTATTAAAATGACAGATATTGAGTTGCAACTTTCATGAGTTCGAACTTTTCCACAATTTGTTTTCTGGTACTTTAGTTGCATTATGGTTTTATATGGCTGTTGGTACTCCAATAAATAAATAAATTACGAAGTTGCATCTTCCTTAGTTGTCAAACTGCCTTCAATTCTGTCAACGAAAGCGAGTCAAAGGTAGAACAATGATTTAACTGCAATTTAACTGGGATGATGCTGGGTTTGACTCGATAACTCGACGTAGTTATAGTAACATCACCTGTTGTGATTTTTTCTGTATGTCTATTTTGTATACTATTTATTGTGCACAATAAATGTTAAATAAATAAATAAATAAATAAATCACAGTTACATTGCAACATGATAACAACTACATTGCACACCAGAATCGGTACCCACTGTAAAATCAGTGTAAAAACTAAGATGAAATGCCTGATGCTTGTGAATGCGTAGTCTACTTTATCCTTCAAACCGATACACAACAATTCAAGCATTGTTACTTGGCGGCAGAAATAAATAAGGCGGTGGTACTGACCCAGGCGGACTTCTCTGGCTTGACAGAGTCCTACCACCTAATTAAATTATGTAGTTGTACGAATATATTGTTACTGTTAATATATTGTACAAACCTGAGAATTATATGTGTTTATCTTAGGGAGTCTTTGGCCACGTGCCAACGTGTTTGACTCGCAGTTAGACGGATTTTGTATAGGATTTTGAAGTCTGATGTATTTTTGTTACAATTTTAAACACTACGATCTTCAACCCGCACGCTAAGCGTGGAGACTCTGGCAAACTCCTGCATTATTGCGAAGGAAGCTCGTGTCCACTAGTAGCCTGTAATGTCAGGGCTCAGTCCCTCTAGTATATTTCCTAAGTGGGTAATAAAAAATTACTGAATCGATTACCTGTTTTTTGTAAACATGAGGCATACAAATTACTTGTTATTACAATTCCTTTATAATATCACAACAATACTGACTTTTCGTGAACGTACTGCTATAGCTATAGTGCTAATTATTTTTTTGTGTACCAAAAACTTTACAACAATATCAATATTCTTTTCTGCAGACAAATTTGATGCTCTACGTGCTATAAAAAGAAACGAATATTAATTGTGATTAATCACTATACAGGAATCCATATATTAACTAGGTCATTATAATCTTCATCTAATGATATACTAATATGGAATAATGTCCATGACAGGCACTGCTGGACTTGAACTTACCCTTTCTGCCCGGCCGGAAATCGAACCCGGGACCTCTTGCGTGGCAGACGCAGGACCAACATGGGATGTTGACTATTGAACCACTCAGGTCGGCGAATATAAGAATGAAATAAAATATAACAATAAAAAACGCTGCTGCCCATTTTGCAGCCCACGGAGACCCAAGATATTTTGCCTCGAAAACATTAGCTGCCTTGTACGACACCCACGAATGTAAGGTGTTGGTGCTATGCTACTCTGCCGGACACCACACAGCTAACTGCAGTAATAATAGTGAAATTTCCGCTTCCAGATGTGCTAGGTACAGCCGACGTATTAAACGCGGGGCAGGTATTAAAGAAGATCGTGACGGAGGCGCCGCATCAGAAGCCTCAAATTCTCGAGAATCTATCCGAAAATCTCGAAAGTAAGGCGCCCTTATTTGTACAATTACTACATGTTTATTGGTCAATTTTAACATAATAAAATACATTTATTAACATTTGAACACCAAAAACCTTAATTCTAACTTCATTTCAAAAATTAAGACCATCTGATAGTTATCTATTTTGTGATTATTATCGTAGGAGGCTATAGATGCATAATGTTACAGAGTCAGACCATCTATTATACTTCCGTAAACCAGATAATAGGCAGCAGCATATATATAGTATATGTATAGATATAGTGTCATTGGAGACTACATATTGTCTTAATTAAGATATTTTAAATGTTAATGTGTCCGTTGTCTGTAATTGTAACTGTTATTGTGTCGTGGTGTGCTATGTGTAATAAATGTCTTTTCTTTTTCTTTTCATATTCCGCTGCCCAACCCGCCTGCCAAACGTGGAGATTATGTTACTCTCCACTAATGTGGAGGAAGCTTAAGTCCAGCAGTGCGCTATTAATTGGCTGTTGCAGTGACCATCATCATCATCCTAGCGCTTATCCCGGCTTCTGCTAGGGTCTGCTTTCCTACTTATTCATCTCTACTTCGTCCGGGCTGTTGATGTGATGTGATAGAAATATTCCTGGTTTTAGGTGTAGCCAACGCAGCGAGCGCATCGCAGTCGGCAAAGGTGGCGGGCGCGGTGAAACAGAAGACACTTTCAAGTAGACAACATTTAAATTACAGATACGATAGGTTGTGGAATGAACTACCTGAAGAGGTTTTCCCTGGAGAGTTCATGGATTTCTTTAAGAAAGGGGCAAAAGGTTTTTATGGCGTTGGCAACGCGTGGGCGATGCCCCTTGTATTGCAAACGTCCATAGGCTGTGACTGTTTACCATCAGGCAGGCCGCTGGCAAACAAGATTAAGCTTTGTGGTATGAAAAAAAAATAACGAAAGCTAACAAAAAAACGGAGTGCTAAGTGGCTTCCGAGACTGTCTTCCGCTGGGGATACTGAGACTGGTTGACAGTCTCGGGCACCTCGTGATATTATTACAGCGTTTTCGGTTGTAAAACTCTATTTATCTTATTTTGTTCGAGCCAGGACCGTGGACTAAATAACTTATAGTATTAGTAACAAGGATATTTTGTGATTATGACTATTGATAGCAAGGTCGTCGCTTCCAGGTGTGCCGAAAGGAACAAGCGATGCGCAGCCGGGAAAGCTGGCAAAGCAGAAGACACGTCCAGGTAGGCTTATACAAATTTAAGACATCTGTAAAAACATATATTTGATCAATCCAGGACTCCAGCCAGACTAGAACCCTGGACTGGATCGCTTACTAGATCAAGCGTAACAGCAAATGAGCTCTCGTGTTATATAAGTAGTGTAATACGACAATTAATACAATAGTTTCGCTTCGCTTCTTTTTTTTATTGCCTAGGGAGGTACACGGACTAACGGTCCATCTGATGAAAAGTGGTTTGCAATATAAGGAGAGCGTACTTTAAGGTACCCCATGAATAAACCCATGTTATAGTGTAAAGGAAAGACTTCGGGAGGGAGCTAATTCCACAACTTACAAGAGCGCAGAAAAAAAGGTTCACGATGCCCGTACGTTAGTTGGATGGCAGATGTCTAGATTGTGGACGCTTCCAGGTGACGCTTCAAATTCATGGGAACTTTGTTGTAAACATCGTTTTTAATACTAGACGAAGGCAAACAGGCAAGCATTTCCCCTAATGGTAAGCGATCACCACCGCCCATAAACATTCGCAACCCCAGAGGGGTCACGAAGATGATGTCGGTCTTTGAGAAAGATGTAGGCGTGAAAATTCTTCTGTAGGGAAGAGAATTAGTTGATTTGTGGCGGGTAATGCGGTGATACTCGGCAGCAGGTACTTTCCCAAGAAGCTTCTCCTAAGAACACGCAAACAAGAGTAAGTCCAAATCTCGCGAACTGGCCGCGAATGCCCAGTTACAGTAACGGCGCTTAGGCTGCAATAGCGCGCGAGTGTGGAAGTGGCACTCATGCGCGGGCGGTGCACAAGCCGTTGCTGCAAACGCGTATTCGGGGCGCGTGCACAAAATTTGGACGCATCCTAAGCGGTTTAAGATGCGTAGAGACGTAACATCTCTCCACAAGCTCTCTACTGCGCCAGATAGTGGACGTGACTGGTTTCCACAAATGTAATGTAGGTAAGCATGAGGGGTTACTATAATAATAACAGCGAGAATCTCGCTTTCAGGAATGCCCAACGCAGCGAGCGCAGCGCAGTCAGCGAAGACGGCGGGCAAGCCGGGCAACCCGAAGCCACGTCCAAGTAAGCAAATTATAAACATGTTTATTATTATATTTTGTCCATAATCATTCCAAGCTTACAGTCGATTGAATCGCTTTTCGCTTGCTATTATAGATCGAATTAAATATTGATTGAATAAAACTTGATAAAATTTCTTTTTTGTATGTTTTATGTGCTGAGTTCACCTGTCTATCTATTTCTATAATTACATATTGACATAAAAAGCATAAAAACATTTATGAAAATAAAAATAATAAATTCGAAATTATGCATATTCTCGTGATTTATTGATGATTAATTTCATTTTTAATAACATTATTAATTTACATTACATTTTTAATAACATTAATAGAAGGCACTCTGTCCTTCTATTAATGTTATTCGTATATTAAGCGATATTTCCATTTTCCGCAGAGGGCGCGGCAGCGAACCACAAGACACTTCCTAGTAAGCGTATAACTGCACATTTGCTTGTGTGTATGCATAGCGGTAGTAGTGTAGTGTGGTGAACTATTGTCAGATGAGATTTTATTTTATATTTATTTTAGATATACTTAATAATAAGGATATTCATGAGGCATTGACAAGTTTTCGCCAAAAAGAGATAAAGGTAAATATTCATTTATTTACAACGAATTAACTATGGAATCTCGCGAATTAATGTCTGATATTATTAATAGCTGCTGTTCAAGTCTACCTCTGAAATGTATGTAGCCTTGATCGATACCTACTCATTGACATGGTATCATAACGAAATTTTGCCAATGGACATATACTGCCCTTGAACTGAATTACTTACAGGATTAAAAAAGCAAAACAGATATAAAGATATTTTTTAAGTTCATTCAACAATAATTAAAGTGAAGTTCCCGCTTCCAGATAAATCCAACGCAGTCAGGGCAGCGCGGCCATTGAAACCGGCAGGCGCGGCGCCGAGCCAGAAGACACGCCCAGGTGAACACCTGACTAAACTGATACTTAAACGTATAATTATTTCCGGGATCAGTCGCGATTACATCAGTGTCCGACTCATATCTCCAGATATCGGGTTCGAACCCCAGTACCGCCTTGTACAAATAACTCTATCAGAATAGACTTCTGAGATATGGTTAACTCAGAAGTTATGGACATTAGTTGAACACCAACCGATACTCTTTCGGTGAGGGAAAATATCTGTGTAACCATTATCCAATATGACCAGGTTACAGGTGACTCTATTTACAGTATCACGAAGGTTAGACATGGCAGTCGCTCCACTGTAATTACCTGATCTGTCAAACCCTGGATCATGGTCGCACGTGAGAGGACCGCCACGGACATTAACGCCAAGATCCCAGTTCCATTTAACAGGAGTCCAGGTATACTGCATTACAGTCTGGTCGCTTAGGCACTGTATCAAAGTCAATGATGAAAAGAACTCTTTTATGGAGCAAGGAGTTTCTTTCGTGATTTTTCAAAGTAATTCCCCATGAACTTACCAGAACCGGTCACGATGTTGCTTTTCACAATGGCGACCCAGTTGTTCCAGTTTTGGTAAGCGAGTCAGATAAGTTCGTAGCATTGTAAACCAGGTGAAAATGTAAGTAAAAACTTGTAAAAAAAAAGAGACAGCCAGCTGAGCTCCGTGACCCTCTTAACAAGGTTGTCAATCCAAAATTCCAGTTGGACTGTAAACCCTGGACTGACTGGAAATGTGTTAAATATGCTTATATACCTACTAATTTAATATCTGTATGCCCAAGAGAGACATCCAACTTTTCAACAACTAAGTTATGTTTACACACCTATGTTACAAATAAATGACTATGAACTTTATATCAAGGATCGGCAACACAGGATGAGTTATGCTCGCAACTCAAAATTGTATTAATTTTTAATGGGCGTCGCCGACGCTTGATTTACTCCGCGTTTAAGAGTAAATACGTACCTATTTGTATTACGTAAGACTGTATTAAGTACACTAGCAAGAATCTCGCTTCCAGGAGCGCCCAACGCAGCGATTGCCGCGCAGTCAGCGAAGATGGCGGGCAAGCCGGGCAAGCCGGGCAAACAGAAGCTACGCCCAAGTATGCAAATTCTTAATACGATATTTGAGCATATCGATAGCTGCCTGAAAAAATTTACTATTGCTACAATTTGCGTAGTGAAAAAGGTGGGAGGCATAAATTACATGTGTGTGTGAAGTTGCGGTTTTGAACATTAAGTACAGTGACAGTAAGAAAGTCAAATTTATTTCTACGGTTATACTTCAAAATGCTTTTCTTTAGATTAGTATGAAAAATCCATGGACTTACTACCCAAAGGGACTGGCGCACTGCTTTGACTAAAACCGGGCAGAGCGAGAGTCACCATCGATAGTCCTGTGTCCCTTTCTAGTGTTGCCACCATTGTTGATGCAAATTCCGAATTACTTTTATTACTTAGCGCGGACACCGACCTACCGATCAGGGCCAGGCAGAGTCGGACCGGGTGCAATCTGAAGGTCATATTTTCACCAAGGTCCAGCCCAAGGATTCCCTACTACTCGGAACCCATTGGTCCTAAAATACTAGTTTCTAGAGAGAAATTATAGTTGATCTACATATCGAATGACAGCTGTCAAACTTAAAACTGCAATAACTCCTAAACTATTGGTGCTAGAATACTAGTTACTAAAGAAAAATGATAGTGCTCGTCGAGATCTACATTTCGGATGGCAGCTGTCAAACTTAGAACTGTTGTAACTCAGAAACGATTGGTCTTACAACACTAGTTATTAGAGTAATATGATAGTACTCATCGAGATCTACATTTCGAATGACAGTTTTAAGTTTGACAGCTGTCACCCGAAATGTAGATATCGACGAGTACTATCACTTCTCTTTAGGAACTAGTGTTGTAGGATAAATCGTTACCGAACTCTTTTATCTGTTTTGTGGAACAAAAAGTCGTAGGTTGATAATTATGTCGACTCGACGTTTGTCGGAGAAACGTTCAGTAGATCAGAAGGGATTTTGACAACTACTTTTCGGATTGTACGGATTACCTCATAATAATACCAAATTCACGGTAAATATATTTCTCCAATAATGGCAACACCAAACATGACACTTGTCAATTTAGAATGACGGTGGTTATGCCAATAACATTATGTTTACACTGTTAGAAAGGGACAAAGGACTATCGATAGTGACTCTCGCTCTGCCCGGTTTTAGTCAATGAAGTGCGCAGTCCCTTTTGTAGTAAGTCCATGGAAAAATCGGATGGATTAAGACGTACTGACGTCGACAGGAGTTCTGTCATGTCACAATTAACAGCATAGACGCCGGAAGGCGTTACTATCCATCAACGTGTTAATATCAGAATCAAAAGAAAGTTAGAATACAGGGTCAGAGCGTCGGTAGCCTGATGGCTAGCCGGTCGGACTCGTAAGCGAGACGTACCCGGTTCGTACCCCAGTGCCGCCATGTACCAATAACTATTTCTGAGGTATGTGCATTAGTTTAACACTAACCGATACTCATACAATGAGGGAAAGCCTTCTGAGGTATTTTGAATATTCAGGTGATTGGTCGGGATGAGATTCCAATTAATAAAACTGCTTTCAGGTGTTTCCAAAAGAGCGAGCGCAACGCAGTCGGCAAAGAAGGCGGGAATACCGCTTAACAAGAAAATACCAGGTAAGAACGGAGAGTTGCAATTGTGTGTCTTCTGCCGGCTGTCCAATGAGGAGTGTTCTAAGGAACTTTTTGATCTGGTGCCTACAGCACAATTCCGCCATCACACCAACCGCCGCTGGCTGGGTACTCATCCACACTACGTAGACCCTCTGTTAGTGTCCACACGAAAGTTCGAAAGAACGTTTCTCGTACATATGATTTGGATGAAGAATGAGCTCCCAGGCACAGAGTTTCCTTTGACTATGACATGGGATCGTTCAAGATGTATAATTAGGGTTCTGATTAGAGGCGGGCAACGCATTGGTAGCGCCCCTGGTGTTGCTGATAGTGACCACTTTCCATCAGGTAGTCCGTTAGCCTGTTTGTCTGTCGTGTTACATAAAATAAAAATAGTTTATATTTCCAGGTTTGCGTTATAAAGCGAAAGCTGCTATTTGCTAATATGCTAGTTGTGTGGAATAAGAAGATACCTCCAGATATACACATGTTCAGTTTATAATAAGAATAAATAAAACTCTAAAAATACTACCATGCTTCTGTTTTTTAGGAGTGTCCAATGCACGTAAGGTGATGGGTACAGCGCGGCTGGCGTCACCTAAGAAGATACATCCAGGCAGACAAATTATTCGTACGTTACCTGTTCTCATACATAAACATATAAATTAGATTTTAGCCTTAGCCGATTTCGGCAATGACAACTGTCATCGTCATCAAAGAAAGAAAGAAACATTTATTACACATGGACGCCTCGACACAATAATTTTACAATACAATATCATGAAGATAAAAGTAAGTACTTAGTTAGAACACAGAAAATTATACATCGCTTGTTTGCCACCTTAGTGATATAAAAAAAACTTTGGTTAAAATTCAAGGCAACTTCTTGAAGGCTCAATAATCACTGCCTGCCGTTGCAGGTGTCACCAGATCGCCACCACCTGATACGACAGCAATGGACGGTGAAGTGCCGCCGTACTCTCTGCAGGATCTGGCCGATATAGACCTAGATATTATGAACATCACTGGGGACCCGATCGAGACTGCATTGAACGCAAACGCGCGTTACCGCGAACAGCTCATGCGAAAATGCCCGCTACCAGCGCCAACCGCACTCATTCTCACTCCTACCCGGCGTCAAAATCAGCAGGCGTTTAAAGCTGGGTACTGGGTATAAGTCATATCACATCAACAGTCTTGTTTAGAAGTCTTGCAATCTCTACGTTTGGCAGGCAATGGAGATCGCAGTTTTAAAAATCCTCAAAGAACGTCTCCATTTGCATGTCGATCGCTTGTGCAACGGTGTTGATCTGAAGAACTATTTGACATAATGCCTACAGGTACATTCTATCATCGCACCACTCGCTATCGACAGGGAGTTCATCATCACACCTTGGAGCCAAATTGGTGGTGTGGTTCCAAAGAAACTTTCTCAAACGCACTTTGAGGTTGTGTGATGAGCTCCCTGTAGATGTTTTCCCTAAAGTGTACAACATGGAGTTCTTCAAAAAAGGGGTGTTAGGGGTCAGCAGCGCGTGTGTATCACCCCTGGTATTGCAAACGTCCATAGGCTACGGTGGCTGCTTGCCATCAAGCAGGCTGTAAACTTGATTGGCACCTTTGTAATAAAAGCTTCTTAGAAATTAGTCGCATACACTAAATATAAACTGAAGTATGACTGTACGATCGCAGCAAGTCAAAACGTTTGGTGCTATACGTTACCAGACACCACACCACAAATATCTTAGCTTGCTGTAAATTGTTTAAAATGATTGACATCTGTTAATGGTTCGAGAACCAATTGAACGACAAGGCAATAACTAAAAAATATTGATGATCTTGTACAGTATGTCGAGGACAGTCCCCATGGTGAACAAGGCGGGCTACTGGCACCCGTCACTGAAGGAGGGGCTCCGGCCGCGTGTCACACAGCTCATGAAGAATTCCGTGTACACCGCTGAGAATCGCATGAAGTCGCTCACACCCATCATCCAAAAGATACAGGAGTTGGCGGACGCTTCGTTCACGTGAGCCACTTATTTACCTTCAGATGTAGTAGGACTCAATCAAGCGTATCGGGTCAGATGAGCGTAACGGATGAAGCTTGAAGAGCAATAGCGTAAATGGAGGTGGTTGTCATCTTGGCATGAATGTCCCGATTGTGGTTTCGCGCGCAGTGTCTGCCATGACCATGATCCAGGATTTGGCAGATCAGGTAATTACAGTGGAACGACTGCCATCTGACTGCCATCTAACCTCCATGACTCTGTTAACAGCGGAACCTGACCACATTGGACCGGTTACACATTAAATTGTATGAATGCACAGGTTTCATCACTATGTTCTCCCTCACCGTAAGAGTTTCGGTTAGTGTTCAGCTAACATTTAACTCAGAAAAGAGTCATTGGTACATGGCGCCACTGGGGTTCGAACCCGGCACCTCGGGGTAAGACTCGGACCATTTATTCATTAGGCCATCGACGCTCCCGTCGGTAAGCGTCATGTAACTGGGAACCTAACCTGGGAAGATTTTTCTCCTTCAGCATAAATAGTTATCTCCTAACATTTTATTTTCCTTACAGCTTTTTTAAAGTAACCTAAATGAAAAATCTATTACTTGAAGAAAAGAGGCACGTTATGAGAGGCACGTCACTTCTCCGACGATCAGATAGATTTCGTCCATATATATGGATGCCTGGTATCTAAATTACGTACGGGAATCGCGTTTTAAACGGTGCACGTGCAATATGTGAAACGATCTCCTTTTGAAATCTTTCCTTTTCTCTCTGACGGAAGTTCTCGGGATGGGTTGTACGGTGTTGAAGTTCACCTCGGTCCATCTTCACGTCCTGCGGGACGAGTTGGCGTCCGATACATTTCAACTCCCGTTCCAGGTTCCGTCTAGGATTCGTGTTCCCGCGAATAGAGAGCCAGCTGAAGGGCATCCGGAACTTGTACACCTACATGATGAATTACCGCAACGACAAAAATAGGCAGGTAAGGGTATTGCCAGCGACAAAAAGAAAAATTCTTTACACCGTGTTCCCGTGGTAAAGCTGGGGGAACATCATCATATCAGCCAGAACACGCCCACTGCTGGGCATAGGCCTCCCCCAGAGATCTCCACAAAGGCCGGTCCTGTGCTTTCCGCATCCAGCTGGTACCTGCGATCCTTACAAGGTCGTCGGTCCATCTTGTAGGACCCACGCTGCATTTTCCGGTACGTGGTCGCTACTTTAGAACTTTACTGCCCCATTGGCCATCTGTTCTTTGAGCTATGTGCCCTGCACACTGCCACTTCAGTCTGGCAATCTTTAGAGCTATGTCGGTGACCATGGTCCGCTTGGAGATCTCCTCATTTCTGATTCGATCGCGCAAAGAAACTCCGAGCATAGCTCTATCCATTGCCCTTTGGGTAACAGTGAGCTTTCTTATAAGGCCCACAGTGAGCGGCCACGTTTCAGTTCCGTAAGTCATCACTGGCAACACATATTGGTCAAAGATCTTCGTCTTGAGACACTGCGGTGATTGGGACGAAAATATGTGGCGTAGCTTCCCGAACGCTATCCAACCGAGTTGGATTCGTCGATTGACCTCTTTCTCGAAATTAGAACTACCTAGCTGGACTATTTGTCAAGGTATGTATAGTCGTCAACAACTTCAAGTGGAGTGCCTCCAACTGTCACTGAAGTAGGCACTACATGGACATTCGACATAATTTTCGTCTTGTCCATGTTCATTTTAAGACCTACTTGTTGAGATTCACTACAGAGGTCATTGAGCATTTTGCCCAAGACTTCCAGGGTTCAGCCATGACTACGATATCGTCAGCAAATCTGAGGTGACACTACATGGACATTCGACATAATTTTCGTCTTGTCCATGTTCATTTTAAGACCTACTTGTTGAGATTCACTACAGAGGTCATCGAGCATTTTGCCCAAGACTTCCAGGGTTCAGCCATGACTACGATATCGTCAGCAAATCTGAGGTGAGTGAGGTACTCGCCGTTGATATTGATGCCAAGTCCGTCCCAGTCCAGAAACCTAAATATATCCTCCAGTGCAGCGGTGAACAACTTCGGTGGTGATATGACAGCACCTTGTCTAACACCTCGCTGTAGCTGAATAGGTTATGTGGTCTTATCCTAGAGACGAACTGACATCGTGGTGTTTTCGTACCAACACTTCAGTGCTTCGATATATCGATAGTCAATTGGCACCGCTGTAGAGACTGGAGCACCGCCCAAGTTTCGATCGAATCGAAGGCTTTCTCATAGTCCACAAACGCCAAGCATAATGGCCGGTTATACTCTTCTTTCTTCTGTATAACCTGCCACAGCGTATGTATGTGGTCTATGGTATTAAAACCTTTTCGGAATCCGGCTTGTTCGGGAGGCTGGAAGTTATCAAACCTGCGTGCGAGACGATTCATTATGACACTCGAATACAGCTTATACTCATGGGTCAGTAGCGATATTGGTCTAAAGTTCTTTAAGATAACCTTATCACCTTTCTTGATGAACAATATCACCATGACACCCATGGAGGAACATATTAGAATCAGACTTATGTAAATACATGACTCAAACAGAAAAACAAAATTTCAATAACACCAGACAACACAATACATTTGGAACAAAGCAATAGATAAAGAAGATGATAAGAGAAGTTAAACAATAATCATTGAAATAAAAGTACAGCGAGCTAGCACAGTGTCGATACATATGGTAGTAGATATGTAGTATGTTTTAGTGGTTTAATGCATGTGCAAAAGGGACCTCACTCAGCATTTTGCCTTCGTGCGAACCGAAGCTCTGCTTTTCAGTGGGACCCGCTGAGTGAGACACGGATGAAAGTGTGTAATGAATAAATTAATATTTATATAACGGCTCAATGGAATTTAGCATATGAAATGTTATACGATTCGTTTTGGTCGCCCGAGTGCCACTGGATATTCTCGATGGTGGAACGGATTAAATAAATATGTAATTTAGAGTTTGCTATTCAGTTTTAAATAGTGGATGTTTTTGTATCTGCTCTGCTTATTAGTTTTGTAATACGTGTATTGGGAGCCGCCATATTGCGGAAATTTTAGAACAAATTTTTTACAATGGTTACAGCTAGTAACAGCAACAGAAACTCCCTCTTGCTACTCCTGACAAACCTCAAAATATAATCCTGGCTAGCCTTATACTTCATTAAATTTCAGCAGTACTTTGGTAAGCGGTAACAGTCACCCATAACATCTACAATTCATGCATTTAGGTTGCAGGAAAATACCTTATCCCAGCACCGCCAAAGCAGAGCCGCAGGTGCGTGATCACTGAGGACTAAGATGATATCTTTCAAACCCAAAACTGAATGGGAGACCGAACACACGAGGCTTTTCAGCTCCGCAACTCGTTGGGCGTGTCGATAAGTCTTCCTCTGAGGCAGTCTTCCTTGATACTGGTTGAATGAAAGTAACGTTCTCAGAAAATAATTGTATTTATACAGGTATTCATCTTCATATTTTACTTTAGAAGAGCAATGATTAAGTACTGGGACATTGTCTACATGGTGGACCGATGCACGGTTCTGTACAACCAGCACGTTAGAGATGTGGCGGCCGGGAAGAAAACGATTTAAGATAATAACATGGATACTGTTGAGAGCTACCACATAAATATACTTGCATATGCCCATGATATCTTTGTGTTCATATTACCCACCGTCTCCCTACTTCTTCGTCGGCAAGAACCGGCCCGTGGTGGTTTATTGTTAAGTGTGAATTATCATCTTGGCGGTAATGTCCCGGTTGCGCTCTTACACACGAGGGTCCGGGGTCCGCCTTGACATAATGTTTACCTACGTGAACCCTCAAATAAATCATACCAGATTTAAATTTAAATAAACATAACAGATAGCAGCCGTTCTTTCGAAATTACTTACCTGATCTGACGAATCCTGGATCATGGTCAAGGACCCTGACCCTGAGGCCTCGGGCACCAGAGTACAACCGGGACATTAACCCCAAGATGATGTCATAGTCATAGTCATTTATTTATGTGAGACCAAAGACTTTATATGGACCGGTTCATTGTAAAAGGCAATGACACCACTTCACTGGAGCTAAAACTGCAATGAAGCACCAACGTCGTCTCGGTGACGTATTGGCCATGTGTGCGAATGGTCGTTACTTTACAATTTAAGAATGCCGAGTTGCGTAGGAAACACATCCACAAATTCCGATAAACTGTAACCAAAAACAAGTAAGGTGTATTTTTTCCGGTAAGTATTACAAATGTTGTGTATAACTAGTTAAAATAAAGTTTTTAGCATTACTTATCATCAAGCAGTCCGTAAGCTTGTTTGCCACCTTAGTGGTATAAAAAATATATATTATACTGTTTATTGCTAAATAATTAGCCGGCCAAGATTAGTTAGTAAATTCCAGCATATTTAATGCACTTCATCTGCTTATTTTTGATTTGGCCGTCTTATATGCATGCGCACGATGTGACTTTGCACTGGCGGTATAACATCGTGGATTAAGTTCTGACCATTAAATGTGGGTAGAACAGAAAACAGAACAGAAAAATACTGCTTGCTATGATATGTTCAGTACAGCATAACCTGGAAAGGACTAATATTTGATATCAGCGCCATAGTTACTTTTGTTCAGCTCGAAAATAGCTGGCCAACGACGTATTACACATAGCTATTAGAATGGTTACCACTGTTCATACAAATTCTTGGACGCGTTAACAATGTTATATCTGGCGGCTTGATAAGATCGTTGGCAAACCTATTCGAAGCGGTGGCCAAAACCGCAACTAAATGTTGCCATTTTGAAAAGTAATGTCAATGCCAACAACAGCGATGCTGTCACCCGGTCAGACATGTTTATGGCACTGTAGATTATTTACTATGGCAACCGTCAGAGTTATTTGTTCGTTCAACCGCTTCTAGATATATTATATATCGATGTGTGAGACTCAATTACAGAATTTCACATATCGAGAATTGCTTATTTGTGGACTTTCCGCCCGCGGCTCTGCCTATATCCATCATCAAGTGCGAAATCAGTGCAGTAAGTAGTAGCGCAAAAGCGTAATAGAAGACAGAATTATTTTCACATTTATTAGTAGGGAAGTAAAGATGTGGCCGTTTCAAGGATCGGTTATTTGTCGTCTTGTATTATGTCATACGATAATCAAACAGGCATGCGGGTGATCCATTTAGATTACTCACTTTATATAACTTACCAACGAAAAGTCGGAAAACTCTTCATAACATCAAAAATTGTTCAAATTGCTGAATCGATTTTAATGAAATATCTAAGAACTGTTTCGATTAAAATGGCTTTTAAATAATTACTTAACAGACAGAAAAATGTCGAAAAGTTTCCATACACTCAAGTATTTACTTAACTACTTTATTATTATTATATTAGCTTAAATAATAATAATAAATATTTATTTTATTTATTTTTATTATTAGCTTAAATCTTCCCAATGCTGGGCAAAAAAAGCCTTCCCTCGATTCTTTCACTATTCACGATTAAGTGCCAATGTCTGCCAGTCACTTTTGAAGGCCCGAAGCTCAGCTCTAAACTACTAAACTGAAACAAGGTAAGAACCATATTTATTGAACTACTTTCCGAATAAAGGAAACCGCATCTAAATCGGTTCATGCGTTCAGGACCGACGATGACATTATTTATTTCTGACATTATTTATTACAACTATTATTTTTTATTGACATTATTATTGTGATGATTATGAATTATTGTTATGTTAAGCGTTTTGCATCCACTTTTCTTATACGCACTGCAAAGGACTGGAACTCTCTGCCTGAGTCTTTATTCCCTAATAAGTGTAACCTTGGGGTCATCAAATCAAGAGTGAATAGGTATCTTCTAGGCACGCATGCTACATCTTCGACCTCATCGTCGCTTTCCATCAGATGAGTTGACGTCAAATGCAAGCCTATTGTCAAAAAAAAGGAAAATATAAAAAGATATTATAATTTTTTAATCTAATTGACATGGATTAGTATTATATCAGATTTAAATTATTTATGTGTTAGACAAGTCTAATTTTGTATGTAGAAATTAGTATTTACCTAAGATCTACATTTAAGTGTTATTACTGTTATGTTGTGACGTTCATAAGTGTTTCGTCGGAACGTAATCTGAATAAATTATTTTGAATTTGAATTTGATGCCACAACAGTCCCACACATAAAAATAATAAAAAATCATCTTGGCGTTAATGTCCCCGTTGTGCTCTCGCGCACGAGGGCCCGGGGTCCACCTTTACCATGATCCAAGATTCGGCAGGTCAAGTAATTACAGTGGAGCGACTGCCATCTGACCTCCATGACCCTGCTACCAGGGGAACCTGACCAGATTGGATCATGGTTACACATCCAGTCGCCTGAATGTGCAGATTTCATAACGATGTTTTCCCTCGCCGTAAGAGCATCGGCTAGTATTCAACTAATGTACATAACTCAGAAAACAGTCATTGGTACATGGCCGAAGCGGGATTCGAACCTAGGACCTCTGGCTTACGAGTTGCATATTCTAACCGCTCGGCCACACGCTCTACAGTCCCACACATACAAACGTAAAATATAAAAGACCTCTCTTTTTTCGACGATGGTCAATAAAACAAAGCACCACAGAACCACAGAGCAAAAATAATGCTTGTCTAGGGTAGCTAACTTTCCAATATTTTTCTAAGAACCATCTCTAATAAACTTCTACAATGACATGACAAAGGCAGACCCACAGATCCACGCATTAATAAAATAAAAAAGAATCATTCCGGAGTTAATGTCCCGGTCGTGCTCTCGCGCACGAGGGCCTGGGATCCAACTTGACGATGATACAGGATTTTGCAGATCAGGTAATTACATTGGAGCGACGTGACCACCGTGATCCTGCTACCAGGGGAACCTGACCAGATTGGATCATGGTTACACATTCAGTCGCCTAAATGTGAAAAAAGTCCCTCACCGTAAGAGCATCGGTTAACATTGAACTACTGTACATAATGCGCTTATTACATTTGTCTTAACTCAGGAACTAAATTCAGAAGCAAAAAGCGTGAGAGCAAATCAAAGTGGAATGTATTGCTCACAAAATAAGGTCCATTATTGTATCATTTATATTTTGTCACGCGTTGCACCGATTTGCAAAAACCATACAAAAATGGACCTTATTTCATACATTACGTATGAAATAAGGTCCACTTTGATGCACATTCCACTTTGATTTGCTCTCGCGCTTTTGCTTCTGAATTTAGTTACTGAATATAGTCAAATCCATAGTGAAATCTATTAAATTTATTTATTTATAGTGTATGTGTCTATAACAAATTTTATTCTGTGTAATTTTGTAGGCCAAGGCAAAATAGCAGGCCCGTAGGCACCTTCGCGTATCTGCGGAACTGAGCTTTGGCCTTTGTTTAATGCATTATGTCTTATGTGTAATGGACGCACACGCAAGATGTCGTTGTGCGTCAATTAGATCGCGCTATCGTCACGGGGATATAGTTTATATAAGACGGAAGGGATTTTGAAGGCCCTTATGGCTACAGGTGCTCCCAGGGGTTGTTTAGCACGTATGCGCCTAGGTCCCTTTTTGACGAGTCGTGCATAACCAGTCCGGCCGGCCGGCTGGTACTCATGAGAGTTCATCTCCTCCCTCCCAACCGCTATACCGGAGGGTGACCATTCCTTTGGGTTGGGCGCAAAAAAAAAATAGGGTTCGATGTCTCCATACATGGTTCCACCGGAAGTTTATTTATATTTGTGATTTGTAATATTTCTAGTAAACGGGTTCCAAACGGTTTATAAAGTGATTTTATTTCCTCAACCCGGGCCCTTTAAGGGATTTGTTCATGGTCCTTTGAGCCGGATATTGGATCGGCGGCGGCAGCAGTTGTGGATCGCTGGCCCCAGTGGACCTCCAGGAGTTAAAGAACTTGGATTCAGCTGGTGGTCTACACTGCATCAGGTACTGAGGATGTGCCTGAAGAAGCCTGGAGCTGGTGTGGAGACCAAGGAGTAGGACTGGGCGGAGTCCTACAGTCCTACAGGAAGGTGTCTTTAGGTTTAGGTTTGAATACAAAAAACTGTAAGCGAACTTGAACTCTATTTGGTACAGTGAAAAAACTTAAAAACGTTTTGTGGTAGTATTGGACTTAGAATAATTCGTGAAATACAGAAAAGACGGGGAATCCATGCCCGATTTTTATAAGTGCTAGTATTTTGAACACTTAAAATATTTTTCGGTTTTTTTTATGTATAGTCAAACACTTGGGTTATTTTTCGGTTTTGGAACTTAGCACAGTTGCAAGTATTTTCAAAGTTAAATTCAGTTATTCCAACATTCTCGGGAAAGTATGTGGAATGGCCAACATTTAGAGACTTGTTTACATCTCTTGTACATGATAATGGTTCATTGAGTCATGTTCAAAGGTTGCATTACTTAAAGGGCTATTTAGGTGGAGAGGCTGAGCAATTACTTCAGCACATACCAATCTCTAACAGCCTTTTTAGCGTTTAGTGTATATATATATTCTCTTACTATTTTTTTTCTTTGTTTAATTTATTTTAATTATATGTTATTATTTTAAGTGTTATATGTCTGAGCTAAATGCTAAATAAATACCTTTTTATTTTATTTTTAATTTAGTAAATGTAATCAGTGCATAACTCAGAAACGAGTCATTGATAAAATAAACCACCTCAAAAATAAAAAAAGTTGTGTTCTCGCGCACGTGGGCCCGGGGTCCGCCTTGACCATAATCCAGGATTTGTCAGATCAGTGGAGCAACTGCCATCTAACCTTCGTGACCCTGCTACCAGGGTAGCCTGACCAGATTGGATAATGGTTACATCATGATGAAACCTGCTCATGAAACATCGTAAGCATTGGTTAGTGTTCAACTAATGTAGAGTCATACATTAGTTGAACACAAAAATATTGGTACATACTACATACATACTCTCGCTTACGAGTAGGCTTACCGTAATCACTCGGTAACCGACGATTCACTCATAAATACAAGGAGTTAATAAAGAACGACATGATAGGCAAATGCAAGTTTATTTGTATGTGGTCGTCGTGATGGCGGATAATCCGCCCGGAGCCAGCCCCGAGTGACGAACGGTTACTTCTTCTTCTTTCTACTTCCACCTGCTGCCCTGCGCTTCTCAATAAAGAACACCTTCTGGCATCGCTCCACCATGTAGACTATGTCCCAGTACTTAATCATAGCTCGCCTCAGGTAGAATATGAATATAAACACCTGCGTACAGGACATAATTCTTTAGGAATATTATATTGGACATTTCTGGACTAAAAAACCGACTCTGGGTTTGTTACCCGACTTTTGGAAAAATACTTCAATCTAAATTCTAGGTATCAAAAATAATTAAATGACATATAGTAATAATTCGTAAGTCCTAAGTGTCCTCCTTTCAGAATACGACTTTTTGTTTTAAAGTGTGCGATACAAGCTGAAAAGAGACATTACTTCAAAAGTATGGCAACAAATAGTCGATATTTTAGTCCACCACTTTAAAAGTTGCATGGCGTTTTCGTACAAATGGCAAGCAACTTCTCCTTCTTTACTTTTTCCTCTTTAGCAGAGATAGGCAAACGGGCATGCGAGTCATCTGATGGTAAATTATAACCGCCGCCCATGGACACTCACTACACCAAAGGTATTGCAAACTGGGAGAAAGGTGTACACTTATTTCTTGAAAGCTCCAATGTCGTACCTACCAGCTCGGTAATATCGCCCGACGTTTATTAATGCTGTCAAAAGTAAGAAGCTGAAATTGAGGTGCCTTGGAACAGAGACGGGAACGTTATTCCACAAGCGGCCTGATTTGATGACGCGTAGCTCGGTCTTCAGCATCGTTGGTGATAAGTGCTCCGTCTCTTTGAGCGTAGAGCTGTGGTGAGGTAATGCCGCGTGCTATGCCTTTACCTGCCTTTTCTTGTCCCTGCGGTAGTTCATCATGTAGGTGTATAAGAATCTAAGGCCCCTCAGCTGCCATTCTATTCGAGCGAATATGAATCCTGCACGGAACCTGGAATGGGAGTCAGAATCAGTCAGGATGAACAGAGTATCACATGGGTCCGTTGACACTCCAATTAAAATAAATTAGAATAAATAATATCTATATTTATTTATTATTATTACTCTCCAAATTGTTATATGTAGCCTATAGCTCTTCAAGTAATTTGTAATTTATATCAGGTGGCAAGACTCTAGTCAAGCTAGAGCAATCCGCCTGGGTTTTCACCCAGCGTCTTATCTATGTCTGCAGTCAAACAACTATGCTTGCATTGTTGTGTTCCGATTTGAAAAATTATGTAGTCATTGCAATTACAGGCATTAGGCATTTCATCTTAGGCCTCACAATGACAATGCGTCTGCGGTTCTGCACTTGTCTGATGGGCTGATCGCGTAGAATAAAAAAATATATTGTCAAAAAGTATATGTTTCCCCTGCAGGGGTCCATAACATGCTCCGAGCAATAGATTGGGCGAAGATGACAGTTAGAGCTGCCCCCTTTCTTTATTGCTTAGAGAGATACACGGTAGACTGTCTACTTGATGAAAGGCAATCACTGTCGTCCAGGACGTCAGCAACCTTAGGGAGCGGATGCTTTGCTGACCTTTGAAGCGTAGCATTGGATAACTTTTTTATTATTTAATTGGATTTTGATTATTAGTTGGATGATTGTATATTGGAGTGTATGTACATACATACACCACACGAACAAAGTGTGAGTATAAAATCACACGTCCTTCTTAATTTTACACGTTCAAATTCCTTGTTTATTTACTTATATTTGTTGTATTTTTTCCGGATTTTAAGCTAATATTATGTTTTTTTTTTTCACTTAAGTACCTGACATGACTGTAGAAAAGACTATAGTGCTTTTTATGGCCAAGGGCGATCTACTGAAACTAAAGATACCAGTTTTTCCTAGTTCGAGTTTCAGAGGCTCATCAGTTAAATGTCAAAATTTTAAACCCAACGTTTCCAAAATTTACATTTTATATGGTACCACGTTCCTAAATGACGATTATTTATTTATTATTATGCCAGGCATCTAGATAATGTGTCCGAAATCTTTCCTATTGCGGGTGTGATGGTGGAAAAGTGTCGAAAGTGCCTCCTCACAACATATCCATTCTACGCTAACCGTTTGTTCTTTACCTTTTCTGTCATTGACGCTATTTTCCAAATTCCCTGATATACTCATCTGACATGATATGCTAGATGGAGTCCTACCACAACTAAAGTTAAAGAGGAACGTTTTTTGTGCTAATTTTATGTGCCCAACGTTATTTATCAATTTTTTCAAGGGTTTGACGTTTTTAATATATGTTTATGCAATTGACCGTTAGTAATGTACCCAAATGAGCGAGAAATGATTTGTTAATCATATTAAACTAAGCAATGCAAAATAAAAACAATGAAATCCCAAAACAACGCCGTCTAGCGGTGATTTGTGGTTTTTTCGATTTAACTGATTTATTATAAATCAACCTATTTTGCGCACCATTGAATACATTTACTAAGCCTTAAATATTTTAAACACATGACAAGAGCAAAGCACAAAAAATGAGGTTTTTATTTTCTTTGTATGAATTGTTTTGTTTTAGATTCTTATACGTATTTAAGAATTTAGTGCAAGCTGCCCTAAGAGTATAAACCATAATTCAATTACTAGGAAGGAAGAATTTTAACAACGAGATACTTACGGGAACGAATCTGTATATCTTGACTGTAGCCTATTGATGATGGGTTGCAGCGATCTCAAGCTTTCTTCGGCTTGGAGCACGTAGTCGCTTATCAGCCTAGTGATGGTCACCCGTAGCCCGTCCCTGACTGATGGGTGAATGAAGCCCTCCTTTGGAATCATCTTGACCATTCTCGACGAACTGTAAAGTTAGTCAATCAATATAAAACATTTTACAGAAAGCTAAGATATTTGTCGTGTTGTATCTGGTAGAGTAGAACAGCACCAACCATTTTGACGTTCGTTAATTAATTGTATTAAAAAGGATGATTAAAATCCATGGAATTAGTTGAAGATTTTAAATGTTTATGTCAAGTGAGATAATTTTTATGTATATTGTAATTAAAGTCCTGTTGGCATACTTAATAGAAATTTAACAATTATTTTTTTATAATCTGACATTTATTCATATTAATAGAATTTGATACGCTTGACTGTTATCATTTTGTTCTTTATTATACACATACATGACATAATTTATTTATTTATTTATTTATTTAATATTACAGAAAGTACACAGCATTACAGCGAGCCAAAGCACTGTGCACAACATTCAAATTTATCACAATGGTAATGATACAGTACAGTAACAAAGATGTACACAGGCGAGCTTAACTCATTAATTGAGTTTTCTACCAGCAAACCTTAACTTAACTTACATAGGCATGTCAGTATTTTTTATATAATTGATTACTTAATGGAATTTGTTTTCCTAGACATTTATATTTAATTTGAATATTTTCAATTTACTCACATTTATAACCTATAATTGCATAAAAGTCTTGGCTAAAAAAAACCAGTGTAACCAGAAATTGTATATGTATATAATTAACCTAAAATCAGATCAGTAATATTCTCAAGAAAGCTGGGCTCCGAAGTGGCAAGAATAAAAGGAGATGTGTTAAAAGAGTTTTGGATATATGCGAAGCCAGGAAAATGTGTCAGGACAGAGCATAGTAGCTGTTTGTAGTATCTGTCCACAGCAAACTGTAGGAAAGAGACATGAGCATTATGTGTGTAATTCTTACCCTCCTCGCCACTGACCCTTTCGCCGGGAAGGAAGAATTTTGGGCGTCGGTAGCGAGCATTGCTCCAAGAGCTGCATGCGTTCATACGCTTTATTATTCAACTTAGTCTCAAGCCGGTCCCCGGTGACGTTCAGCGTTTCTAGATCCAGATCGAACACGTCCTGCGGAATGTACTTCGCGATCGCGAGGTCCACGGCTTCCGTTTCGGAAGGCGGAAATCTGGGATCTGCAACATAATCATAAATTAAAATGAAATGGAATGGGATACGATGATTTGGGATCATCCACGGTCCCCACAATATCCGGTAAGTAGGGTTCTAATACCAGCTGCGTGAGACCATTGGCCAAAGCAAATTCGTGGGCGGATCTCCCGGCGGGGTTTGACCCTAGCCACTCAGTGTGGTGACCATTAAAGTCTCCTAAAACTACCAACTCAGCCGAAGGACACCGCTCAAGAACCTTGTCGGTAGCGCATTGAATGTGCTCGAAAAACCGATTTGTCTCTCCTACGCCGTGACGGTTGTTGTATAGGCATGCGTAGACACGGGATGAACCTCCCTGTTCCACGCACACCCATAAAACAGATTCGTCACTCTGTTCAATGGCAAGACGTCGACAGCAGATATCACTTCTGACTAATAAGCACACACCAGCGCGAGGAAGAAACCTGTGTTCCAACTTGTACCCAGGATAGTGGAGGTACGAAGTGTCGGCCGGAGGTGATATCTGTGTTTCAGTCAGGAAGAGTAAGGCAGGCTTCGCCGTCTCAAGGTGGTGATGTACGGCGTTTAGGTTGGAGTGGAGGCCCCTGAAGTTGCAAAAGTCCACTCGAAGTGTGGAATGGGGTGCCGCTGAAAAAACCTTACTCTTTGTTTTACTTTTTGCCATGGTATTTTTAGAGGGGTAAAAAAGGAGTGCTGTAACATTGGTATCTAGCAGGGCAAAGATGTTTTGCTACTGGATGCTGCAGAGGGATGGGTTATGTGAAAAGCTGGTACGGGAGACGGAAGGGCCCCCGATCCCCCCTAAAGATACCTGTCGGGTCCATTCCGGTCGCCTACCCCGGCACGACAGGCATCCCCAGGATTTTTCGCGCAGTTGGCGGGACAGCCTTCCGGGCCGGAGGTTGAAAGTGATGCCCGGGTTCGGGTCCCCTACTAACTGGCGGGCGGCCAGCGACGAGCCGTTTCATCTGGTCTCCCTGCTCCCCGCGCCAACCTGTCACGCCCACTCCCCTATCATGTCCGACGCAAAACTGGGACCTACAGAGTACCAACATTACAGCACTCGGACGAAGGGAAATGGAGTACTCTGGCGGAACACAGCCCATGGGCTGCTTAGCGCCATGCAGACTCATCTCCGTGGGTGGTTGCTAGCCATGCGGGCCGAGGCCCTACCACCAAGCAATTTCGGCTGCACTCTTCGCACCACCCGGGGGTCACGTGTAGTGTCTCTAGGGTATAGCCTACGGACGTGGTGCAGCAAGACCCCCTAAGTGTTGCCATATTGAAATGTTATGTCATTGCCAACAACAGCGACGCTGACACCGGGTCAAATAAGTTTGTGGCGCAAGAGACAGCGCCATTTTATTTAAATTGGTGACGGTGAGAGTTATTTGTTCGGTAAAGCATATCTTTATTTATATATGCTAGCGAGCGAGGCACACGGACGGACTGTTGAAAAGCGGCCACAGTCGGCCATGATATCTGCAACCTAAGGGAAGCGCATGCGTACTTGTTTGCCGGCCTTAGAGGTACCTATATTTTAGACCACAAGATCCATATACATACACATAATACACATATATTAATTATACACGACACATTAAATTCAAAATTTATTTATTGAGAAAGACGTTAAAGATCTCTTTTAATCACCAAACTGCACCCGACAATATCAGTTAGAGCCGGACCGCATCCGATGATGCCAAGCAGAGTAAGACCGTACCCGATAACGCCAAACAGAGCCGGACAGCGCCCGACAATGCCCGACAGAGTCGACCCTTAACCTAGCCCTACCCCACTTCTAGGCCCTACCCCACCCCTACCTTACCCTTTGGGGATCAAAGCTCCCCATGTCACATGACACTTGATCCCTGGGTAGTGGCAAATGCACAGCACTCCATCTGGTGCTAAGCTTCGGCCGTGGCTTATGACCACCCTCCAGGCCAACGCGTCGCCAAGAGACCCAGGCCCTGTTCCGGTGCGATGCCTAGAGTAGGGATCTGGCCAGTTGTGGTCGTTCTTCATAACCATTGTTCTTCTGCTCACACTCCCTAATAACTAATTTGCCTACCTGAAGGAGGCATCCAGCGCCTCCGGAGCGCCGTACCCATCGCTGCAGTACGCCTTCCTGGAAATTAGAATCTTGGTCACGAATACGCTCACAACTTTATTCAAAAGCAATACTTGTCTGTAATAAAGAGAGTCACTATACATTCTCACAGTGCTCAAACGGCTCTGTGATCAATGTTGCTCCCTACGTTATCTGAGCGTTCATTTTGATGGACGCTTAGTAAGATGAAATAAATGAAATAAAATGAAGTATTGATGTAAGGTTACTGCTCAGTCCAGTTCAACTGAAACTTAAGTCTGGTCTTGTATAGAAAATAAATGTGAACGCTTTTATGCTGCACTCGAGGAGGGCAAAGCATGGCGGACAGCTTCTTAGGTACAAGTCAACTCCTCAGGTTTAAATATGTATATTGCCAAAGCGCCATATATACACATATAGAACCCACCCAATTGGAGAAAATAGCTTCAAAAGGACCAGAGCAGAGGACTTTAGTTGAATCCAAAATTAATGTATTTGTAGCTCAGAGGTGCAATTAGGTAAACACAAAACATAACTAATTGATGGTCTGGAAAAATTGTTTTGTGCTTGCTTATATGTATGTATGTCTCACTACCTACCCTGTCCTGACTGGTTTTTCTTCAAAATCTTCAATGTACAGTCACGGTTTATTTATTTATTTATAATAGTATTAATACAGTAATATTAGATTATCTACTATTTACTCGATGCTCAAACATTTTTCTTCTTCTTTATTTTTCACTTTATTCCGACGTTCCAGGCTCTACATGCCCATGGTCACGGGTGGAATATAACGACATTAAAAAGTGTACAGTGCCACAAACTTATCTGAACAGTGCTACAAACTTATCTGACCCGGGGTGGGATGGTTTGAGGCCGGCGATGTTTTTGGCATTGACACGTCAGTTTAAATACATTTCAAAAGGAAATGTCGCCATTTTTCCAGCTACAGTTTTGGCCACAGTGTCTAAGGACTAAGAACACCTGATCAGATAATTTAGTTGTACTGTAAAGTACTTGAAATGTCGGGATAAAGTCAAAAATGAAAACCGCGAAAAATCCATTTTAAGCTATTTTATTTAATAGAGCCTCTGTGGCCGAGCGGTTAGGGTATCTGACTCGTAACCGAGAGGTACCGGGTTCGAATCCCATGCATCGCAGCGGCCATGTACAAACCTATATGTACAAATGACTCTTTTCTGAGTTATGTACATTAGTTAAACACCAACCAATGGTCTTACGGTGAGGGAAAACATCGTGATGAAACCTGCACATTCAAGCGACTGAATGTGTAATCATGATCCATTCTGGTCAGGCTCCTCTGGTAGCAGGGTCACAGAGGTCGGTCAGAGGGCGTCTCCCGATGGCGGAAAGAGGTTGTGCAACTGCTTCGCACACTCTCCGAAGTGAAACCTGTAGAAGAGCGACAAATGCGCAACCCTACGCCGATGCTCGAGCCTCTGCAGCTTAGCCTCAATCAACTGCGAATCACAAATTAATTTCTTTGCACGTTTTTCCATCGAATCCAAAGCAGCCAGTTGGTATTTGGCTGATCCATCCCAGAGGTGGCAGTAGTACTCCATGCAAGATCGGACTTGTGCTTGATACAACCAAAGCACCTTTTAACTTTAAGAGAGGTAGGGCATAGCGGGGTATCCCGTTCGAATTGGAGCCGCCCGACTAGGGAAGTACCTCCACCTTACAGAATACCGCAGGTAAACAATACTCTTTTAAATAGTATTGTGTTTCTGCCGGTGAGTAAGGTTTCCAGTGCTCCATGGGGTGGGAATTTGGGGAACCGTCTTTGGCAGTGGAGGGACATTTGCCATTTTTCTGCCAGAGTAACGTGTTATAGAGGTGTGCAAAACATTGGCGATACTCTCTGTGTTGCTAAAGTCTATAGGCAGTGGACCACTTTCCATCAGGTGGCCCGCTTGCCTGTTTACCTACCGCATGAGATAAAAAAAATAACTGCCTTGAAGTTAAGTACGGCTTGACGGCGTTGTACGGCGGCTTAGGATTCCAAGTTTTTTGGCTGCAATCTTGGCTTTTTATTCGATGTAATGTCCGAAGTTGAGATTTGTTGACAGCTCAACACCCAGGAGCTCTAGGTTGTCGGTAATTTCTACAGATACATTCCGGAAAGTCGGAGCTAGATGGAATGGACTTCGTTGAGTGGAAAACAAACACGCCTGTGTTTTGGTGACGTTGAACGACACTAGATTAACTTCGCCAAAATCGGACACTGCCTTGAGAGCCTAGTTCAAGCGACCAACCATGGCCTCTCGACAAGACTAAATATAGCCCCTAATGGCTTTTGCATCTAACAGATATCTATCCGTTACTGTGCTGTCGTCTGCGTACCCAAAGATACCGGGTCCAAGCAGATAGTTAATATGCAGCAGGAAAAGAGTAGCGGACAGAACTGACCCTTGAGGAACTCCCGCGTCGATAGCCTTAAGATCAGACGTGTAACCGTCCAGAACGACACGGATTAATCGTTCACTCAGAAAATCCGATATCTAGGTGCAAAAGCCAGTAGGAATACCGTATGTCCCTCATACGGTATTCCTACGAGCTTTCTTAAAAGTGCTGCGTGCCAAACCCTGTCAAAGGCCTTGGAGATATCAAGAGACACAGCAAGGGCCTCGCCATGCTTCTCAGTGGCCTCACCATGCTTCTCAATGGCCTCACTCCAATTATGAGTGGCATACACCAGAAGGACCCCAGTCGACCGACCACAGCGGAATCCGTACTGGTGATCGCTGAGGAGATCGTTACCTTCAAGATGCGCGAGGAGTTTCTTGTTCAGTGCACTCTCCATAATCTCACAGAGTATGGAGGTGAACGAAATAGGGCGATAGTTTACAGGGTATACGTGGCTGCCCTTCTTGGGCACGGGTTGCACATTGCCAAGCTTCCATGTCTTAGGTACAACTCCAGTCTCTAGTGAGAGGCGATACAGGCGCGATAATATTTACTAATGTGTACAGGATTCGTAAGTGAGAGGTAACAGGCTCTAACCCCATTGAAGCCATGTACCAATAACTCTTTTCTGACTTATGTACATTAGTTGAACCCTAACCAATGATTCAGGCTACTGAATGTAACTACAAACCAATCTGGTCAGGTTCCCCGGGTCACGGAGGTCAGATGGCAGTTGCGCTACTGTAATTATCTAACCTGCTAAATACTGGATCATGGCCAAGGCAGCCATTGGCACTCGTGCGCGGTACACTACTGGGACATTAATGCCAAGATGATATTTTTTCTATTATGTGTACAGGTACGTAGTAAATAATTTGTCAACCTGTAAACGTTGGTCTTGGTAAGGGTGGCGATGTCATGTCCATCATCTTGCGTGCATTACCAAATTCTGAAAAATAGAAACATGGCTAAAGCTGGGCTATAAATTGGCTCATTTTTTAATCCCGACTAATACCTATTATTAAATGTGAAAATAACTCCGCATGTCTGTTACGCTTTCACGGCTAAACCGCGACACCGATTTGATGAAATTCGGTATGGAGATAATTTACCACCTGAGAATGGCCATAGGCTACTTTTTGTTCCACTCCACTCGCGCAATATAACATAAATTATAGTCCACGCCGGCACGGCAGGTGGAAAGCTTAGGTATAGTATTCAATAAAAAGATTAGTACTAAAACTAAAAATTCCGACTACTATTAAAACTGAATAGTAATAAATAAGCGAATAGGTAAGTATAAAATAATAACATGTTTAATGCAAATGTTAATTTCATTAAAAATTGAAATCAAGTGCTGACCCAATTTGAGTCTACATATTTTAGATTTTTAAATTTTCATGTTTCCGGTAAAGATTTTGGCTCTTGGCCCACTCACACTCGCGCCATATATACGAATCAAACGACGTATAAATTAACAAAATTGGTTCGTTCGTATAGTAGTTACGAGGAAACAGAAAACACACATACAAAAAATAAACATATAGTACACACATTAGTTCTAACACATAACCCCTCCTTTTGGGCTTCGCCGTAGTCGGGTAACAATTTGAGTTATTTCAAAAATATTTAAATATTTACTGAAAAGGCATTTAATGTTACATATGTATAATTTGTCTACCTGGAGGTATTATCGTGTTCCACTCAGCATTGGATGTATTTCCAAACAGCTTAGCCATTGCTGCAAAGCGAGATCCTGGAAATCAGAATCTTATGTCTTATCTTTTTTTTTTTTATGACATACGATAGGCAAACAGGCAAGCGGGCCACCTGATGGAAAGTGGTCACCACTGCCTATAGACATTATAGACATAGACATTAGCAAAACCAAGAGTATCGCTAATGCGTTGCCCACCTCTATAACACGTTGCTCTGGCAGCAAAAAGGCAAATGCGCCTCCACTGCCAAAGCCACGGTTCCCCAAATCCCCACCCCATGGATGGAAATGGATTCTGGCGATAGCTCTACATTTTATGTAGCAAAATCGGAAGCATGTATACTAAAAAGTAAGATACGGACTCAGACCGGCCGGAGCAAGGACAACATAGTCAGGTGGGGACTTTCGGATGGCTCCTATGCCAACTGTTCCTGCGGTGTTGTCCAAACTATGTCACAACTCTTATCGTGTCCTACGGCCCAAACATCTGCACTCAGGAGGATCTTATGACAGCCACCGACAGTGCTGTCAATGTGGCTAAATGTTAGGCCACTAAACTATAGTGTTTGTAGTTGACACGCTAAGAAGAACTAAGGTTCGTGTCGGAAAAAGAATCAAATTCCCGAAGGGTCTTTGCAAGAGGATCGCTAGCTTTTTGCCCGGACGGAGTATGCAAGTCGTGGCTGAATGATCATGCTCAGATACTCTGCTTATAAATGCAAGAGTTCCCCAAGGGTCTATGCTGTCTATATGATATGTTTATCATAAGCGGCATTCATTGCTTAGCGGATATGGTATGGGAGATGCAATATTTTTGAGCAGGAACAATATGCCTTTTTCAAAGGCAACGACACCTTTTCCTCCATACCTGGACTGCTATACGGAAGATACATTTTGTCAACCGACGTGCCCGACGACTTTGTCGAAATGCCTGTAAGCAAGAATTTGGCTTATATTAATATTTTATGAGCAATAAGCTTGCATTTCACTACATCTTACCTAATGGGAAGCGACATACTTTAATATTTTAGGTAAATAATAGTATTTCCGGGCAAAAAATCAAATTACGACCGTTACGGGGTTGAGTCTGACTCTGTATAACAAGTTTGAGAGCACCGATTGGTGATGTGACAGCTCTTTTTGGCAACTTCCATCGTATCCATTTGGATACGCGCTATCTAAGGAAAATCCTCAAGCTAGATAGACTGAGGGCCACAAAACTTGTCTGACAGGTGATGGCGCGCCTGTCGATTTTTGTTTTTTAATTATTTGTTTCACGGCTTTAGAGTCTGGGTTATTTTGAGCCAGTCGTGTCAAAAAGCATCCCTATTATTATTGAGCCTTGTCCATTGTCAACCACAGTATACAGAAACAATCAGTAAGACAGCTTCACCAACTACACGAAATACTGACTTACTCAAATAATTAAAATATAAATGCATAATTTAATAATGTCCTAATTGAATAAATGCCTGTTCATTACCTAAATGTCATTTTAGCTAATGAACAGTGTCAATATTCGCAATATTTTTTTCTATTTTAGGTAGCTCAAGTGCAATAACATAACCAGACTTATGCATCCCAATCAAACAAATATTCATGACAGTGTAGGTACAGGTGGTGAAAAATATACCCTAAGTTTAAGATCTGTTGTAAAGCCTGACAGCGAGTACCGCGACAGATGTAACCTGTCAATTGTGGCGCTAGTTCTACGTTTTATGTAGCAACATCGGAAGCATGTAGTATTCTGTGACAGAATTCGAATGCCGCCAACAATGCGACATGGATAATAAGAAATGTGACGTAAAAATAAACTAGTAAGGCCCTATTGTGAAATTAGAATAATGACGGTTCGGCAAAAGACCCAGCGCCCGCCTTCATAGAATTATGATGTCGACACATTTGATATCAAAGTTAGAGAGTTTAAACCGACTAAGTTTAAATGATGTTCAATAACGAAGGCGGCTTATTAAGGTTATAAGATACTCAAGAGCGTCGAGTTACATTTCCTCTATATAATTTATTATTGCCAGTAAAATTAATTTAGTGTATTCATTTATCCGCAATCTGTCAAAGTAACCTGAAGTCGTAGTATCTCTATACCTACGTGATAAAAAAATAATATTGTTGATTTTCCCTTGCAATAATTGTCTGGACATGTGCCATGTCGCTAAGGGTGAGCGATAATAGTACTAGTAATAGAGAGATTAAAACTGTAGGGAGGAGCCCACCACTTTGTTAGGTGGCCTAGCCAATCTCACATAGTGCTGGTGATCCCCCCCCGACAAACGGATGCACGAGGTTCTAGCGAATCGGCGTTTTCCTATCGGATTGTGCGGGTCCAGTGGTAATCGTCGCACGCAAAAAGCCACAATACCGTATAAAATATCACAAGCCAGTTCTACAACAAAATCCTAACAAATAACATAAACAAACAATACGGCTAAGGCATCCCCTCCATTATGACGCGCAGGAGGATTGCCCTAACGTGTTTCTTTTTTAACATACTTGATATTTTTTTTGCGCGACAATCGCGATAAGCGCGCACTCCATAAATTGGTATTTTGTCTGCTTTTATTAAATTAAACAAAATTAGACTGTAATTTTAAGCTAGTTTTAAGCTTGTTTTATCGTTAGGCACTAGAGTATGAGTTGTTTTAATTTTTTATTAATTTATTTCTAGTTTGTCATTTACAGGAACTCAAGAGACATCTCTTTATATTTTACCGGCTATATTTCTTATGACGTGTTGGGATCATTTTATTAGTCCTTGGCAAACTCGCTAAATAGCGGAAGCCACATCCTAAAAAGAAGTAGAACCTATAGAAGAAAAAGTAAAAATTACCACTTTTGTTCATTTTGTAAAATATTTAAACCTGTATATATAAAGATACACATATTTAAGTTCCGTGTGTGTTGCTAATCAGTAAGATGGGTTAGAAGAAAATATAAAATATATTAAAAAATAAACTTAGAACCAGATTCACACGGAGGTTTACTTATAAACACAGTTAAAAATTTTGAGACAGCTTTGTTTGTTTCTATAAAGTGGACATTTTATACAACATCATGCGTATATAACTTGCTTAACTTGTCCACACACACTATTAGCTCATTTCTAGCTCGATTCGAAGGTACTTTATAAGAATTTACACAAGCATTTACAACCGCCCCCACATGGAGTATTGCTTCCATCTTTGGGCAGGCGTAACTACCGACTTCAGCATCTGAACTGATAACTCAGCGACTATCGTTATAAGTCGGCTACTTTTATGTATTTGCAGATTCAACATTGTCTTTTAATGAAAATAAATTCTAGCCTTAATAACTAGGCATCGAACATAATTACCTATCAACTAAATAAATAAAACATATTCTTATTTCATGAAAATTAGCGACACGCCTCGGGTGGCGGTGGCAGGTACACTGGTGTGATCATACCTCATCACCATCATCATCAAAATTTAATGTTACGTGTAATGTATAATTTGTCTTACCTGGAAAGGCAGGAATTATCACATTGTTCCACTCGTCACTAGATACATTTCCAAACATCCCAGTTATCATCGCTGCAAAGCGTGATCCTGAAAATCAGAATATTTACATCAGAATCTAATGTGGCGATAGTTCTGGGTTTTATGTAGCAATACCAGAAGCATGGGGTATTCTGTGATAGAATTCAAAATGGTAATGGTAATCATGCGGCCTTGGTCATGAAATGATGAAGCAATCTAACAAACTAAAGAAGACTGACAAAACTTTGCGGGGCGTAAGGTTGACTTAGCTTAACTCCGAAACGGCTAAAAGGATTTTAATAAAAATTTCAGAAAATCTTTAAATTTATCTAACAGATAATCCTATGAAGTTTGGTCGCGGTCGGATTATCAGGATAAGAATAACATTTTGCTATATAATTTCCTATGGACTCCGTAACGGCTAGTCCGATTTTGATGAAATTAGCAGGGAATCTTCAGGTTAGCCCAGCAGGTGTTCACCTGCTATGAAGTTTGATATAAAAAGTAAGGATAGAGTTTATTAAATTGAAACAAAGCGGAAGCCGCGCTGGTTAGTTGATTCATGTACTCTCGAAGATCGACGGCAGCAGCCTGTTAATAAATAAATAATCGTTGACAAATTCACACAGCGCCATCTAGCCCCAAAGTAAGCAAAGCTTGTGTTTTGGGTGCTAGATAACTGATAAATTACTTATATACTTTTAAATACATACTTATTATACATAGAACACCCAGACCCGTAACAGAAATTAAAATTCATCATTTCAATTTCTGCCCGGCCGCGAATCGAACGCGTGACCTGTTACGTGGCAGACCGGCGTGTTGACCACTGAACCACTCAGGTCGTCATATACTGTCAACCCACATTATTCCCGTAGGGCTAGATTTGCTATGGTATAGCATGATATGATAAAAGTGGTGCTATGATTTTCCGTGGGGAAAGGTAGCAGCATTTTTAAATTCCATACCTGGACGATTATACGGAAGAAACATATTGTTAGGCGACCTTGAAGCCGTCTTTGCCGATTGCGATGCGCTCGTTGTGACAGAAATGCCTGCAAGCAAGAATCTCGTTAATATTTCTTTTCTCATCTGATAATGCAGCATACTGCCTAGAAGATATTTCTCTCAGGCCGGTAGCTCATTCGCGATATATGTATTTGTATATACAGGGTGTCCCAAAACTCGACGTCAACCCGGAATCGGGTGAAATGGCAAGTCATGCTGGTTGGCAGAAAAATATTAAAAAAAAACTACGTTGCATGATTTTAAAATCATAGGCATTTAAAATAAAAGCAAATAAAATACTATAAAAAATACTATAATTATTATAGTATGCATATATTAATTAAATTTTAATAATCGCTGCCTACCTGGAGGGTTATTCCTGTTAAACATTTTGTGCGCACCTGCAAGCAGAAATCTCGTTATTATCACTGTAATGGGAGTAGGCGCACAAGATCACAT
This sequence comes from Blastobasis lacticolella, assembly GCA_905147135.1. NCBI lineage: Eukaryota > Metazoa > Arthropoda > Insecta > Lepidoptera > Blastobasidae > Blastobasis > Blastobasis lacticolella. Next base: position 24,059,677 of record LR990041.1, read on the forward strand.
TCTCAAAAAGGCACATTGCAAACGCTACAATATGTATAACGGAAAATAAGGCAGTCTGGCTGGCTGGTTACGTTTACTGCATTTAACACGTCTACAGACACAAAAAAAAGTGTTTGGTCGAGTTTAGTCACGTTTATATTACGGTTTCGGATTTCCTACCGCGTACCTTTATTGACGAGTAGCCCGATATTCCGACACAGTAACATGCATCATGGTCACGGGACGACTGATGCATGCAACAGTAACTGGGTCGAAATATCGGGCTACTCGTCAACAAAGGCAGAAACCCGGAACATACCCTTAAAATGTGTAATAATAAATTAATAATAATAAATAAATATTCGTGGACAAATTCACACAGCGCCATCTAGCCCCAAACTAAGCAAAGCTTGTACTATGGGTGTTAGATAACTGATATACTACTTAAATACTTTTTAAATAAGTACATACTTATTATAATAAGTATGTATGTAGTATAGTTAAAAAAAAGGATAAGGTATATGTATTTGTTTACCTGTACGTAACTTCTGGTTCCATGCTCCGCGCGCCGCCTTCGCTGACTTCTTTGCATTCGCTTTGGGAACGCCTAGAAGAAGAAATCTAGAAATTAGCAACAATCTATTCGGTTATTTTACATTAATACAACGAGGAGACAAAGAGGGTAATTTATGATACGCAATTGATTAATGCTAAGCTGCTGAGTCTCGAGCATCGGCGTGGGGTTGCGCGTCTGTCGGTTTTATGCAGGTTGCATTACGGAGAGTGTGCGAATCAGTTGCACTACCTTATTCCGCTAGCGCCTTCCGCCATCGGGAGAAATGATCCGGGCGAAGGCTTCATCCATAAATGGTGGATCTTCTGTCCGCACGAGCCACTTTTGTTCAATCTTTATAATGTGTACGGCTAGGGAATATAACACATTGCCTGCGAGTGTGTTCCCTGATCATTATAATTTGGACGCCTTCGAGGTTAAAGTGAATAGGCTGTTCCTAGACAGGCGCTCTCATTCTTCGGCCGCATCTACAGTTACCACCAGGTGAGATGGCGGTCAAATGGGGCGAGTTCAATAAAAAATAAATTTAGTCAGTACCTACCTATAGAGTTCTGTTAGAGTAATGCTGGACCTTGGATGTTATTATCAGGTACGATAAGCGTCTATGTTTATTACCTGGATGTCTAGTCGGTTTTGGCACCGCACCAGCATTTTTTGGTGCCTTTTTTTTCCACCACGCTTTGGACACATCTGCAAGGAGGGATGTTGCTAAATATTAGAATCAATATATCTACTACTGGCTTTGCGCCCGCAGATTTCTTAATAAGCAGAGTAAGTACAGATTAATTTATTTGTTACACTTTAAAGTTAGTCAATTTTAGTTTCGTTTTAAATTTTTGTTTTATTACACAACTATTTTCGTGTTATACTGTTACAATAGTAAGTCTACCACTCTATTCAGGGTTCTAGTCTGCCTGGAAAAAAATAATATGAAACATGGAGATATTAATATGTTCAGCTAATCGTATTTATGATTTGCATAGGTACTTGGACGTGGCTTCTTGTTGCCCGGCTTGCCCACCGAGGTCGCTGACTGCGCTGTGCTCGCTGCGTTGGGCGCTCCTGGAAGCGAGATTCTAGCTTGTATTTTATGTATATTGCACTGCGAGAGCATATTGTGCTGATCTAGTAGGCAATGTACATAGCTTAAAATATGTGAATATTTTTAGATGATTATTTAATTTATTTCTAAATAGGTACATTTTGTTTATAGTGTCATGTTTACAAACGAAATTTATCCATTAGAATAGCACAGAATACATTTACATGCAAACAGAACTTACTGAAATACTACTTAAACCTACTGAATACTCTAGGGGTGAAGATTATTAACAGTGCCTCCCCTTTCGTGGGAGAGTAAAAACATTAAAAAATTGTCAGTGTTGTTATTAAAAACCTAAAAAGTTTTACGGATCCAACATTCAACAATCGCGAGTGCATTTGTTTTACTTTCATGCTTTTCTTTGACGCAGTTAGCGATTTATGCTAGGATTTTTTTAGGATTAGAAACATTTAAATACGGTTTTAATTAGATGTTTAGGAATTGTCTACGAGTAATTGTTTTTACCTTTGGGTGTCTTTTTCAGTTTTTGCTTTTTTCCGTTTTTACCCGGACGTGCCTTCTTTTGTTTTAGCCTTGTTCCATTTTTACCTGGGCGTGCCTTCTTTTGTTTTAGTATTGTTCCATTTTTACCTGGGCGTGCCTTTTTCTTACGTGCCGCACCTGCCAGTTTGGTTGACTTTGCCGGATATGCTGCGCAATTCAATAATTATATGTAGATCAATCATAATGAGTATTCCAAAAATATTAGCTTACATAGATACACTATGGCTGTATCATATTGGGGTGTATTACAGATAAAATCTTACCAGGTAGACTAAATCAGTGGACCACTGGAACTGACGGAGCCTAGTTTAAATTGATGATATAAACGTTTGGTTCAAAGTTCTAGCATTAATAAATAGCGTTATAATGTTGGTTATGGGGCCCTACCAACTACTCAGGTTCTCAAGCCACCCTCATCTGCACGTGGTCTACCTGCTGACAGAAGGACGAGGTTTAATTAAATCGTCCTTTCTTGCGGGTTTCATTAGGGCTACCAGAACAAGGGCGGAGAACCTAGCCCAAAGAAAAGTCCGCTGTGCTTGTTGGAACCTTGGCCAGCTGACCGGGCGTGCTCGTGAGTTGGCAGAAGTAATTACCGAATGGCAGTAGCATTGCTGCAGGAGAGCAGATGGAGAGGCATCAGGTCCCATAACATCGGGAACGGCCATAATCCAGGATTTATAGCTACAATGGTTATGGTGATATAATCAGATATGGTAAGCATACATTGCCTAATACACGGACATGCATTCTGATTTACAGACGAACTCACAAGTTTGTTATCTACGTTTTCAACTGGTCTACTTTGATGCAGTTAGCGATCAGACTGTAACAGAGTAATAAATATGGCCTGATCCCGGACACGATAACCTATGATTATGTTTACCTGTGAAAGCCTGCTGGGTCGGAACTGTGCCCGCCGCTTTTAACAGCTGCTCTGCCCTTGCTAAATTGAACCTATCTGGAAAAGAAATTTTTATTACAATAAAAGATAAATTATTAACCCAGCAGCACAATTAGCGGAAAAGCGAGTCATAAGTTTATTTGCCACGTTATTTAAAATAAAGTCTTGGAGTCGTGGGCTTACCGGTAGACATGGAATCATGGGCAGACTTGTGATTTGCTTAAAACATGATTTTCTGAAGTAATACGTAGAAAAAACACATTTTATTTTAATAACCGTGATAGTTTAAAACATTATGTTACGTGGAAAAAAGTGCTGAAAAACTGTGGTTTGAACTTCAACGTCGTCAAAACGATGTACATTTTTTTTTATGTCATACGATAGGCAAACAGGCAAGCGGGCCACCTGATGGAAAGTGGTCACCACTGCCTATAGACATTAGCAACACCGAGACTATCGCCAATGCGTTGCCCACCTCTATAACACGTTACTCTGGCAGCAAAAAGGCAAATATCCCTCCACTGCCAAAGCCACGGTTCCCCAAATTCCCACCCCATGGAGCTCTGGATACCTTACTCACCAACAGAAACACTACTATTTAAAAGAGTATTGTTTAGCTGCGGTATTCCGTAAGGTGGGGGTACTTCCCCAGTCGGGCGGCTCCAATTCGAACGGGATACCCCGCTATGCCCTACCTCTCTTAAAATGACTGACATGACTGGCTACGGCCCGGATCCCGAAACCTTCCATATATGGAACGAAGCTGTCACTAGAAAAGATTAATTCAAGTACCTCGGATCCATGCTGTACGATCCTGTGTCTCTACAGCTTGGGCCAAATGGCGGGAGCTCACTTCAATCACCTGTGACAATGACCTTAAAATCCCTGCCAATCTAAAGGCTGACAACACACACACACAAGATACAAGAGCATAATTAAGCTTGTGGCAGTGAGACATGGCCAGCGCTGATGAAGCACGTCCAATAACTCAAAGCTAAAGGTGGTGACAATATGCGGCGTTACGCTACTATACCGATTACTTAACTAGTACATCCGTTGTAGCCTTCGCGGATAAAATTCCTCTGGCACTGACGAAACACATGCGCGGACTCCACACCAACAAAATAAAAGTTCTACGGTGGATGTGCGGAGTTACGCGACTCGACCGAGTACACAAAGAGTACATCCGTTACGTGCTTCGTAAACCCCAGGGATTCGTGAGAAATAGGTCCCTAAACCTGCTGGTATCAGGAAAGAGATTCAGCCGACAGCCGACAAGGTGACATCGCTGAGGCTTACGACGTGAAGATGCTAACAGACCGAACGAAATTTAGAAAAAAATTGTAGAAAAGCAGACCATGGCAGGAGCAGGGACAAATTCATCACAACAAAGCAAAGCTTGTACTATGGGTGCTAGCTAACTAATATACTACAAATATCTATTTTTAAATACATACTTATTATACATAGATCACCCAGGCCAGAGATTTAAAATTCATCATTTAAATTTCTGCCCAGCCGGGAATCAAACCCGGAACCTATTGCATGGCTGACTGGCATTTGACCACTGAACCACTCAGGTCGTCAATAATGATGTGATCAGGTATGATATGCAAAGATTGCTTACTTAGATGAAAATTCTGGATTGCCGACGCGCCCGCCTTTCCTGCCAGCGCAGCGTTTGCTACTTTGAATACATCTGAAAGCGTCAATCTCAAGTTTTATATCTATGTTGTTTTTTGAAAACAGGTTAACGTGGATGCAGCGATCAGATTATCATGATTTTCTAAAGTAAATACGTGAAAAGAAGCACTAATCCCAGCTACAATTTATTACTACATTTACCTGGAAGTGCCTGCTGTTTCGGCATCGCGCCCGCCGCTTTTAGCAACTGCGACGCCCTTTCTGCATTTAACTTATCTGGAAACGAGAATTTCATTTTAATTGACCTAAAAAACCACTTCGTTCATTTGCGTGTTGTCCTACCTCTACCCTACAACACCTACCCCACACCTACCGAACACCTACTCTACTCCTACCTACCCTTTTTTGCATACAAACCACCCGTGTAATTGCTGGCGACCTGAGTGGTTCATTGGTCAACATGCCAGTCTGCCACGCAAGAGGTCCCGGGTTCGATTCCCGGCCGGGCAGAAATTGAAATTAATAATTTTAATTTCTGTTACGGGTCTGGGTGTTCTATGTATAATAAGTATGTATTTAAAAGTAGGTATTTAAGTAGTGTATCAGTTATGTAGCACCCATAGTACAAGCTTTGCTTAGTTTGGGGCTAGATGGCGCTGTGTGAATTTGTACACGAATTTTTTTTTTTTTTTATTACATCCTGTAGGCTGAACAAAAAAATACGATTCAAATCGGTCGGATCTAAACATCTTACCACCAATAGGTCGACAACTTAACTGGTGTATCACCTGCGGTATGAGGTGGGCAGAATGGGTGACGTCATGAGACGGGGCATGTGTTTCGGGGCAGAGCGCGAGGGCGCGGGGCAGGGAGCACAAGGAACGTTTCTCAGTGCGCCCGCGGACTCCGCACAGCGCGGTTGGTTGTTTTGCTACGGACTCTCGGAATAATGCACACTAGGTTAATTTACCGATGATAAATCCCGAGGTGGAGGCTTGAAAATGTTTGCTATAAAAATTTATAGAAGCACAGGGGGTTCCAAAGTGTGCGCCATGGAGAGGAAGGAGGGGCGCTGTGAGGCGCTTCCATCTTCTCATCTCGAAACTAAACTCGATGTTCATTTGTACATATTTAATCTCATCATCATATCAGCCATAAGATGCCCACTGCTGGGCATAGACATCCCCCAGAGATCTCCACAAAGGGTATTGCGCCTTTCGCATTCAGCTACACTTGCGATCTTTACCAGATCGTCGGCACACCTAGTGGGAGGCCTACTCACGCTGCGTCTTTCGGTACATGATCGCCACTCGAAAACTTTTCTGCCCCATAGTCCATCTGTTCTGCGAGCTATGTGCCCTGCCCGCTTGGCAATCTTTCGCAATAGTTCGCTTGCGGATCTCCTCATTCCTGATACGATCGCGCAATGACACTCCAAGTATAGCCCTTTCCATCGCTCTTTGGGCGACAGTGAGTTTTCTTATAAGGCCCACAGTGAGCCATAAAATAAATATGAAGACAAACTTACTTTTTTGCACCGAATTAAAAATCGAGATTAAGTTTTAAATGCCATTGGCAAATATTAGGTTCCTCGTCTCGGGGTATTATACTTAATCTTGGGACAAGTTCGGGCATAATCTCTTTTCCGAGGATAATTATTTTTCCGAGGAACGTCATCAACTGACGTTTCGCGAAAGAAAATGTTCACTGCCCCGCGCCCCGCACCCCCGCGGTCATCAACGAAAAATCACCCTCCCACCTACCTCACCTACCGCAGGCGATATACCAGTTAAGTTTTTGACCTATAGTATGAAAGTATAAAAGTGGTCTACGCCAATTATAGATCGAATTTCTGCTGATTCAAAGACGTAATATCGGCTATATTTCTCAATACAAAACAATCCGGGGTGAGTGTCCCACTACACTACACCACATCATCCTAGTTAATACTATAGAATTCTGCGGACCGTCTTATTAGTGGACTCTGAGAGATAAGAGCTAAGAGTTTTTGGGGCAGCCGAAAGCCTCGATTGGAGCACTACCACCATTGAGCTCCATCCTCAAACTCTTCGAAAGGCGGCCGAAAAATTAACAAGGATACGGGTTGGTGGAACAATCAAGTGCCTCAAGAAATGTTTTGTTTTTTGAGGTAATGGTTATCCGCTAGATTTAGTCTGAAACATAATGAGTTAACATAAACATAAAAGGTGTCGTAAATAATAACATCTTGCATGCATACCAATTGAATACATTCCAAACGCTTTAGTGTGCAAAGTTCATCGGCATCAGCCGAAACAACAAATTTATGCCTACTTGAATATATTTTCTGAATCAATGCCGTGTTCGCTGCTTTCGCTGTCTGCGCTACGTTCGCTGCGCTCGGTGAGTTCGCTGCGTTTGTTACGCCGCCTAGAAAAAATAAACACTTTTTTTATTTTTAATGAACGTAAGTATCTATGTCTATATATTTTATTACTTATTACTGCTTCTATGTAACAGGTTTAGTAAGTTCACAAATATCTAAACAAACTTTTCCTCTTTATAATATGTATTAGTAAGTATAGTTCTATATAAATAAATGGCACCGTACCTTGTAGCTTGATGGGGTTCTGGAGAATTTGATTGTTCTGTTGTGGCACCTGCTCCATTACTTTCGGAACTACCTTCTGGTACTCAACCGCGCTCAACACATCTGGAAGCGTGGATCTCACTACTATTACTGCAATTATTTAAGAGTCTCTTGTAGGAGGCTCAAGTTCGTCATTGTCCTGCTATAGACAGTAGATAATAATGATGACAAGCCTCCGGAATCGGGATTAATCACAGACAATAAACGTTTCGTTGAAGCGACATACGAGTAGGTCTCGTGGCAGTGTGCTTGATTGCACCAAGGTTACGCAACACTTGCAGGGTTTAGAAACTTGATGGATGAGCTCTCGTATTTTGTGTCGAACTTCAGTACCGCAACGAGGTCGTAACTCGTTAGGTGTGCCTCCTAATACCGTTAGCTAAGCGAGATTGCTTTTTAGTTGAGATTTAGACAATACAATTTAATAACTTCTTAATAATAAATAATAATAATAAATATTCGTGGACAAATTCACACAACGCCATCTAGCCCCAAAGTAAGCAAAGCTTGTGTTATGGGTGCTAGATAACTGAAAAACTACTTATATACTTTTAAATACATACTTATTATACATAGAACACCCAGACCCGTAACAGAAATTAAAATTCATCATTTCAATTTCTGCCCGGCCGGGAATCGAACCCGGGACCTCTTGCGTGGCAGACCAGCATGTTGACCACTGAACCACTCAGGTCAGGTTCTTATGGCTGTGATTGCACAAAACAGGTTATTGTAACAATGTATTCTAGAATTAGCTACTTAGACTTGCCTTCTGGTTTGCTGCCTTACCTGCTGTCTTTGGTATCTCCCCCATTTTTGATGAAGTCTCCTCGAAGAAACTGCACACACCTGGAAGTAGTCGTCTTTCAATAGTTATTGCTGTACCTTCACATGATCGTCACATCAGCAGCATTCGTTCATTGATGGTGTTGAGTCTCCTCCACAGTAGTGGAGGAATTTGCCAGAATCGGGTTAAAGCTCGCAGTGTCCTCGACAACTGACACCTCGTGGTGATTTCTTCATATTGTTGAGTGACGCCGTGTGGTGTCCGGCGGAGTAGAATGGCCGTGTGGTATCCGGCGGAGTAGAATAGCACCAACCCTTTACACTCATGGGTGTCGTACAAGGCGACTAATGTTTTCGAGGCAAAAGATCAAGAGTCTCCGTAGTCTGGAAAATAGGCAGCAGCATTTTCCATCGTTATATTTAAACACTGCGATCTCCAACCCGCCTGCTAAGCGTGGAGGCCCTAAGTCCTGCAGTGGACTGTTACGGGCTGTGATGATGATGAGTGACGCAGCGCCAGCGACTGACCAAGTAGCGACTTGATAGTTTAGATGATGTCTGTACCGCTGACGCGGGGTAGAGGTGTGAAGAAGTGTGGACTGACTTCAAAATATTCAAGCGGGAATAATTTAGTACTGTATTGATTCCAAATAAATTGACACTATGACAGTATGGGGTCAGCACTGTGGTGTCTCGAATTTGAAGTCTGACTCAATGTAAATCTGCCTTCAGGGTCCATTTTCCTGTTCTTTATTCTGCACTTCGCCCGATCTTGGGCATCATCATGTCATAATTCGCATGCGATGGCAGTCATTCGTGGCAAAATCTCTGTCAAGCTCAAGAGACTTATATGCAAGAGCATAATTCAGTCTGTAATCCTCTATATGTGCGAGTCCTCGCCGGCGCTAACGAAGTCCGCGAGTTCCACGCCAATGACATAAAAATACTACGATGGATTTGCGGTGTTACAAAACTCGACCGTCTTTAGAACGAGCACATCTGTGGCTGCTTTGGCGTGAGAGACATTTCGGATAAAATTGAAGAGGCTTGCCTGCGCTAGTTTCGTCTAGTGCTGCATGAGCTCCGCATATAAAGAAAAAATTGGCGCCTAAACATATTGGTATCAACAAAGCGGTCCCACAGGAGATTTAGGAAGCGATGGATTGGCATCGTTTAGTATCCGGGATCAGATGCGGGATCCAACCTCCTTCAATTGAAGATACTGAAGACCAGGCGAAGTGGAGGAATATGAGTGAGAAGACGAATCCAGTCAGAAGCTCAAGGCTACAGTGAATAGGCTGTTCCTAGACCATGAATTCCTAGAAATGCCGGTCAAATGCCTGTCTAGTTTTGGTCAAAAAATTATAGGGATTTTGCGTTCATACGATGAAGCAGCTGGTTTCCACCATGTTATCGTGGCATATATACATTGCAAAACCGACCTTCAGCCGGTTTTATCTTACAAAATAAGACTCGCATGGCGGCAGCCTACCTGCCGGCAACTATTACTTACAGACTGGCCAAGGCAGTAAATAATGCACTTCGGCTAGTTCCGGCTTTCCATTTAGACTTAGACTCAAAAATTATAAAGGATTAATTAAATAATTCCTTGATCTAAAAACTACGGGTGAACAAAGGGATCCTTTAAGGAGCTCATCCAGGTAGTGACGACGCTCCATAGAGCTAAACCAATCTACCCGATGTACACTATCACCACCGACATTTGTCCATACACTCACAGAGAAGCAGTGTCCCCGGTAGACGCATCTTCACGTGTCATGAAAACGACGTTACTCAGACCTGAGTTATGCTAGTACTGATATTTTTGGCACGTTATTGTAATAAACTGTAATTACATGATAACGATAATATCCACATAAACAAAGCTATATATTCACTAGTAAGTACTTACTCGTTGTGCCGGAGTAAAACTATTCGATGCTCTAAGCAGTCCACGCCATTGGGTCCCCATCATCATCATCGTTATAATCCTAATCAACCTAGAAGTTATATTTGACTTTATTTAGAGTGAATAGGCTGTTCGGCAAAAAAAATTGTATCTCATAGTAAAAATTATATGTAGATTAATGCAATACGTAGTGCGTATTGCATTATGCCTAGGAGGTCGGAATTGTTGGCATTATGGCTCTTAAATATTTTATTGCGAAAGGACTGTGCGTACGTAGCGAGCGTGAAGTTTAGTATTAAAATACTAAACTTCACTTACGAAACAAATCTCGTAAGGAGTGGATTATATCAAGTGTCGGCGACGCACGTTGTGTTATGCGATTATCCCAAAATGGTATGAATTTCTAATGCGCGCGCCGACGCAGGTAGGCGCAAACTCCAACAGAGGAGAGATGAGCGGAGCGGGGAGTCACCAAGAGGAGAGGAGATGCACGCGGCGCGATAAACATTTTTATATTTTGCATTATACAATAAAATTTATTAAAACAAATCATGCGAATACAATCCCATCAAAAACATTTTAATTTAAAAATTCGCAGGCTCGTGACTCTTCCGTAAAAATATATGAGTTCTGAGGTGGAGCCAAGTCAGACAGTACTTTTTATAAATTAATATTCTGCATATTTTACCGTAGTTCTCTTTTAAACATACTGAGTAAATAATGATAGGCACTTAAACTTACTATCAATATATTTAATGCATCTCTGTTGTCTAGAACTATGTTTAAACTCATTTATAGAGATAATTTTATGACTTGACAATAACGTTTATTTGTTTGTACCATTAATCTACTAAACCGTAGATACAAAGCACTTCATACAAAAATGCGCTTGAAATCTGTCGCCTAATTGACTATACATTTGTACGTAGCAATTTATAAGCTAAATACGCACGCCCGAATCAAAATGTCATTACGTACAGTATCGTATTTACCAAATATCAACTTTTTTTCATATTCATAAAGCTCAAAATTGCTTTTCGCGCTGTGGATAATGCTTTCTTTTTGTGTGCAATTTGTTTTCGCTTTAACGCATGCGCGTGAATGAGACAACTGACGTGATATCTGACACTGACAATATGGTTATGATTAAAATAATTATTTTTGATGGTTTTTTATGTGTAAATCGCTATATTTATGCATAATAAGATGTATAATGAGTTTATTCACGCAAAATATGAAATCCTATCCTTTTTTTGTCGTATAAGGCTATTATTTCGACAATTTTTGAACGCGCACTTGGGCATGCTTACGTGCCGACGGCTAATGACGGACTACGGAAAAGGACTGCTTGACTAGCGATTAAGCAGTCCTTCCTCGCCCCACTTTTCAAGCGTTCATGCGCTATCTACGGATAATAAATCAATGGTTTGTACGTATTCTTGCACTTTGGCTAATAATTTTTGCTAAGATCACTCTTTGTTTTTGTTTCTTTTTGACATGATTTCGGCTTTTCCAAATATTTCATTATTATGTTAGTAACCAAACCATAGAATCTCGTTGCATACATTTTGAACAAAAATAAGTTCTTGTACGGCGGCTATTGGTTGACGCAAAGCCATGGACTTATCATATTCAGGACAGTATCAGTAATAATTGTATACAAGAAATGGAAATACAAACATAATAAACAACATGATTATTATTTATCAAGTTTAAGGCCAGTTTGTGTAGTTGTAGAAAAGCTGCCTTTTTGTTGCGTATAAACAATTAAATATTTTTGTCTCACAAAAATAAATACAAATTGAAAATTCTTAGCAAATAGGTAAATTAAATAAACTCTAGTAGAGACGTTTTACTACAAAGCTATATTTTAAATTAAAATAAGAATTTTTATATTTTTAGTCTTATTGAGAGCGCTATCTCTTGATCACTGTAGATAACATCTGATAGTCTTCTTCTTTTTCTTATTGAGTCGATGGACTAAACTCTGACTTATACTTTATTCGCCCAGTATTCAGCGACGCATACAGCGTTTGAACTGGCCTCGAACATGTCCTCCATGGTACAAGTTTTAGGGCACGCCAAGCATGAAAGCAAGCATTTTGTGTTACAAAATGTCGTGTTTTCCAAATTTTGGGTTGTGGTGTTTCTGTTTGTGTAAATAAATATTTCTTATTCTTATTCTTATTCTTAAACTAGGTATTCCATAGTTTGCGGAGATATGCCACAGTCGCACTGAGAACTGTCATTTGTTCAAGCGCCATCCAGCCCCAAACTAAGCAAAGCTTATACTTTGGGTACTAGATAACTGATATACTACTTAAATACATATTTATTATACATAGAACACCCAGACCAGTAACAGAAATTAAAATTCATCATTTCAATTTCTGCCCGGCCGGGAATCGAACCCGGGCCTCTTGCGTGGCAGACCGATGTTGACCATTGAACCACTCAGGTCGTCAATTCATTCGTCATTTTCCGACATGAGTCGTTAAGAGTATGTATCCACTGTCTTAGCATGAGCTTATCGGTGCCATACGGATTCGCCCGCAGAGAAACACTGCTAAACCGGTAGAGCGTAAAACCTGTGGCGTGGCACCCCATTTTGAGGAAGTGAGGCGTGAGAGTAGGTTATTTCGGGCGGTTACTTTGTGGCGTATGTTCTCACAGTTTTTCCTATAAGTAAGCGAACGATCTAAGGTGATGCCAAGATATTTTGGGGAGCTACAATGGCCTACTGGAATTCCTTGCCATGAGATATGAAGTTTGCGATTCGCTGATCTATTTCGTAAGTGAAATGCGCATGACTGGGTCTTCTAGTATCTAGTAGTAATAGTGATCTGATAGTACCTACTGGAAAAACTGCTCATTGTATTGTCGATTTCTAATGAAACAAGGCAACAGGAGTTTTCACCTCCAGCCGGTTTATGCAGACGATGTCGTCGTCATCAAAGTATAACATATAGCATAATTTGTTCTTAGAAACTAGAAGGCCGATTTTAAAAATAAAATAAAATATATGTATCTCATACGTTATAATAAGAACAAATTATAAGAAAACTTTGAATACAGTGTTGCCGTGTAGTGTCCGGCAGAGTAGAATAGCACCAACCCTTCGTCTGGGTGTCGTAAAAGGCGTCTAATGTTTTAGACCAGAAAATGGGCAGCAGCGTTTTCTGGTGTGAATTTCATACACTGCAATCTCCAACCCACCTGCCAAGCAGTGCACTGCTAGATTTAAGACATGGAGGAGGCTTAAATCCAGCAGTATGCAGTTATAGGCTCTTGATATGATTGATGTGACTTTATGCTGTCGTTCCTAAAAACAAATTATTCTATCTCTTACAGCATCGAATTCATCCTTAGTGACCCATTTAAATTACTCGCTCCATAACTTTCCCGATGACAACTCGACACACAACTCACTCAACTCAACCGTGATCCAAAACTAAGAACCATCTCGATTGAACTGACATTTAAACAAAGAAAACAGCATCGAAGTCGGTGCATCCGTTCGTGAGCAACAGACAGAAAGACACACAGATACACATAAACATAGGGTTAAAAAAAGGAAGTGAAAGACGAAGTTTAAGCAAGTTTATTTGTTTGTAATCGTCGCGATGGTGGATAACCCGTTCGGAGTCGTTCCCAAGTTCTTCACTTCCCATTTGCAAGTGCCCTGAGCCACGCGTTGTACAGCCACGTGCACCGCTCCACCATATAAACGATGTCCCAGTACTTTATCATTGCTCGCCTCAAGTAGAAAATGTATATGAACACCTGGAAAACATAATTATGTAAGAAACAAGGATCTGAAAAAAATACGGACGGCATTCTACGCCACATTAGAGAGAAGTGAAGCATGCAAGGTATGGCGATTTCTTAATAATTTATTTTGACCTACACATTCACACAGAATCACGAGGTCAGGCAATCCGCCACTATTTTGTATGATTTTGTACAGCATTGTCATGCCAGTAAGTATCAAAGCACGTACACGCATAAATGGGTGGCCATTTTTACCTCGCTCATGATTTTAGAGATTATCCGTCCATATTCTATCAGATCATTATTCTATAAACATTATTTTTTTAAGTTCGTTTGCGTTTTCGTACACCCATACAATCAGTTAGCTGATATGGCAAGTATTTTCAAACTTGGTATCCAGGCTGGCACCGACTCTGAAGATAAATATAATAGTATATATTTTTGTTACATGTGAAGTGTAAGCATATGGTACACGTCTTTTGTAAGGATATAAGGAGTTGTTGGTAAAATTACAGGACACCACCCCCTTAACAAACTACTGTTCACGATAGGATCTACAGAAAGCCCTTTGTGCAAGGGATGCCTAGTAGACGAAGAAGCAGCGGCCGATGTTGCTCGACAGTGTAAGGGACTAAAGGACAACAGGGAAAAAGTCGCAATAGGAACGGAAGCGTTCCGTGAGATCTGCGAATGTCTAACGTAGACTAACCTACCTACTAACCGCGTTGTTCGTAAGAAACTACTGTTTAGAGTATCTAGATACATTAGACCATCGAACAAAAATATTTATGGATTCACCTACAATAGGGTAAACCGTAAGCACAGGTAGGCCGAAAACTTGTTTGCCACCTTAGTGGTATAAAAAACCCGTTGAAAGAGCTGTGATCAACATTGATTTTTTTTTCATGTCCGGTTTTATTCGATGGTACAATTTTCTTTATAACCATTTATTTAAATTTAACTCTTATCTCTACCCATAAAATACTTTTGGCGGTAATGTGGAGGGGAGAATTCCAGCCGCCAATGTTGGCAAGCGAAGATGGAGAAGGTGAAAAAGGGTAATTACCCACCTGGCCGAGTTGCTGTGACCAGGGGACCGAAGTCCATTGCACTTTCTTTGGATCTTGTATATAAGCGTTGTAGATGGAACACTCCGTTAGCGCGATGTAGATTTGACAGTTGCTGTCATGCTGATTGTCTTGCTAACTCGTGTGTGCGAGATCTTTTTGGCTCACTATGGAGATCGCTACATGCTTATCGTTGACGAGTTGCGTTAACCTATTATCTTTTTCATAAGCTCCACCACACCAAGTGATACTTTTCTGAATGGAAATACTTGATTTGTTACTGAAAATACCGAAATAGGTTGTGATAATAATGAGACCACAATGGCAATTTGCCTTTTTTTTTATTTGAATCAAAAGTTTTAAAAATAAGTTCTGAAGTAATTAAGATTTAAAAAAAAAATCGAAATTTGTACCTCCTTTTTTGAAGTCGGTTAAAAAAGAGAAAAAGAATAGTAAATACTCTAACAACAAGGATGGAAACCACAGCTGTTTCTACATGGTTTTCCACCCGGGCAAGTTAACGTTATCCAAGTTTTGCAAAATCAATGGTCGGATGACAATGGTTGCCAACAAAATATTATCGATCTTAAAATCTATGGTAATGTGGGTGGAACCAAAAATATTAACCTACTATAAAAAATTTCATGAAACTTGTCAGTTAATTGATTGTATGCGTGTACTAGAAATTCAGAATACTCCCCGCGATAATTTATAAATCGGCAAAAGATACACAGAAACGCTACGTCTCGCAGTAGAGCCCTGATGCCCGATACAGGTGAGGACTTCGGCGTCGACAACTCGGGTTTCCCGACGCCGAAAACGGTCCCCACCCAGAGATCAGTATTTCTTGCGTCTTATGTGGAGGCCACTTCGCTCGGTCTTCGCCATCCTTGTTAATAAGTGCTTTATACATTAGAGCTCTAGTTGAGCTATATCCGCTGGCAATGCACTTACAACTCTCGTTACTCTGTTCCTAGTCGACCTGCGGTAGTTCATCATGTAAGTGTATATGCTTCGAATGGTCCGTAGCTGAGCCTCCAGTCGCGGAAACACGAAGCCCAGTCGGAACCTAAAATGAGTCAGAATGAACACAAGTATAATTTGGCCAAATTAAAAAGAAACAATCCTGGTTGTTGCGGAGGGAAATTTCAAAAGCTATTGGAAACAAACCAATGAATTGAATATAAGGCCTGGGCTCCCTGTGAGTGTCGAAGGCATGCTGTCATGTACTACACTGCCAGGAGGACGCCGGCGTATGCGTGCTTCTTCGACTTGTTAAAAGCTTTTGATCTATAAAGTTGATTATAATATTTTTGGACGAATATAAATAAAATAAATAAATATTCGTGGACAAATTCACACAGCGCCATCTAGCCCCAAACTAAGCAAAGCTTGTGCTATGAGTGTTAGATAACTGGGTTGGAATACGGCGTCAGGGGGATTAAGTCCGCTGTTATTCCACCATTACGTCAACCAACTTGTCGAGCCACGGTTGTCATATAGATAGAATATAATCATCATCATCATCATATCAGCCAGAAGACGCCCACTTCTGGGCATAGGCCTCCCCTAGAGATCTCCACATCCAGGCCGGTCCTGTGCTTTCCACATCCAGCTGGTACCTGCGATCTTTAGCATCTCGTCGGTCCACCATGTGGGAGGCCTACCCACGCCGCGTCTTCCGGTACGTGGTCGCCTCTCGAGAACTTAACTGCCGCATCTGTTCTTCGAGCTATGTGCCCTGCCCACTGCAACTTTAGTCTGGCAATCCTTAGAGCTATGTCGGTGACCTTGGTTCGCTTGCGGATCTCCTCATTTCTGATTCGATCACGCAACGAAACTCCAAGCATGGCCCTTTCCATTTCCCTTTGGGTAACTTATTTATTTATTTATAGGATATCCAACAGCAATTTTATTCTTAGCCATAATTACATACATTGTTATAATTTAGAAGCCATAAACAGGATAACACAATTACAGTAATTCGGTAAACAAAAAATCTAGGAAAGTATCAAATAACACAGTTAAGTTGAATCTGGCTAATACACCTTATACTATTAGGCAGGTTCGTAAAAAAAAGGCATATTGTATTGCAATAATAAAAAGTATCTGTTACAATTTACAATTATACTTTTTATAATGTCACTGTTCATCTTGTCTCGCTCTGAGTGCCCAATTTAGAGCATCTGTAAAGGCTGGTTTGGAGAGAGCACAGATGTTGGTCAATGTTGATGAAAATATGTTAGTGCTGTCTAGCAACACGAGAGAAATACTCGTTTTGTCCGTAGTTAGTTCGGCTAGGAGTCTCACATAACAGCCTGTAGGTGGAAGGATGCAAGCGACGATGCTGCGGCACGAATATAGCAACAAGAGACGTTAAGAGAGGGCTGTTAAGATTGGCATGAATAATGTCATGTAGAAACATATTGTTTAATATGATTTTCCTATCCACAAGGCAATGGCTACAATGTTAGCGTACCATATTAATTTATTGAATTCTCTTACCGTAGGTAGATATGACCAGAGTGCCGATTTGTTAATAAACAAAAAGGGTCACTGTTTAACAAAGGAGCCGTCCTGTATCATATCAGCAGCATATAACAGTCCACTGTTAGACTTGAACAGTAAATCTTGTGATATTGTGCAGAATATACAGGACTGCTCTGGCATAAAGTCATTAGTAAATAGTGGTAATAAGCCTTTGGATGTACGTAAAGTAAAATGTTATAATAATAAACAAAATTGTATAGTTAACTTAGTACATCAAAATATCCAAGGCATGACGAATAAAGAATTGGAAGTTGAGCTATTCATGAACGGTGAGAATGTTGATATTTTTTGCATTACTGGACATTGGTTAAAAGATCACCAGCTCATATTTGGCTTTAACAACCATAAACTTGCAAGTTCGTTTACAAGAGGGCAGGCAATTCATGGAGGTTCCCTAATACTTGCTCGTAATTGCCTAAAATGCAAGGAACGCACTGATATTGTCAAGCTGTCTGTTGAACGATCTGCTGAAATTGCCTGTATAGAACTTGAGCGACTTATTGTAATGAGCGTATACAGACCTCTCATATATATATATATATATATATATATGAGAGGCTTCATCATTTGATTTATTCGAGAAAATTATGGATGAAGCCCTTATTAAAGTTAGCAATTGTAATAAAAATATTGTTGTTTGTGGTGATTTTAATATAGATTTATTAGACGTATCTTGTAAATATACTGGTAGGTAATATCATTATTTAAGTGTCATAATTTAATCAACTTATTTTTAGAGCCTACTAGAATAACAAGTACTATATCAACTTGTCTAGACAAAATTTTTTGTGATATCCAGGCATGTAGCCAGTCTGTAATAAACAAATTGCAATACGATTATTGTGGTCAATTAGCTGTGTTTAATGTTAATATGAGGAAAGAAACAAAAAATACTATTAAATTTGTACCAATTAACAACAACCGTCTAAACAGTTCTAGAAATAACATTATAGAGAAATCATCTAATTTAAAGTATTATGATGTTTTACAGTTTTACACATAACAAAAAATTTAAAGTAATAGTATATTCAAACCAAAGGTGAAGGCAGTAAACAGCAAACTTATGTTTAGCGATTGGGCGACAGCAGGAATACATAAGAGTAGAAATAAATTATATGAGCTCTATGCAGAACGGGCGTATAATAATAGCGTAGAATTTGCTGAGTATGTTAAACATTATTCGAAATTATTTAAACGCGTTTGTGCTACAGCTAAATCGAATTTTGTTAAACACAAACTAAAAAATAGCACAGATGTAGTAAAATCCACATGGCATAATTATAATAAATAGTGAAACTGGAAAAGTAAAACATCGCTATACTAAGTACAGTTTATAGATAAATGATAATGTTGTTACCAAAAACTCGGAAGTTGCGGAGGAATTAAATAATTTTTTTACAGACATTCCAGTCTCAACTACGAAAGCCTTAAATTCGTCTTCTGCTCTCGCTGAATCCTTGTTAAAACAAAATGTACCCGAGAGTGTCATCGATTTTAAGTTCGAGCATGCAACACCTCAAGATACAGTTATGGCTTTTAAAACCATAAAAATGAAAGCAACTGCCGACATTGATGGTATGTTAGTAAAAATTATTAGCTCTGTAATTTATGTTATTGCTGTCCACTTAGCGAATATATTTAATAATTGTGTTGATAATGGTGAACTTCCTGACCTGATTAAGCACAGTAAAGTTATTCCATTGTTGAAAACTGGTAATACAACGGATCCTACAAATTTTAGACCAGTTTTAATTTTACCGGCTCTAAGTAAAATATTTGAGAAAATCATATTAAGGGCCGATTTTTCAATCCTCAGATAAAACATATCAGTCTGATAAGTTATTGTGCGACTAAAATAAAATTGTATCATTACTTCATAATTGTAAAGGATTATAGTTCTTTTTAATTTGGCAGTGTATTACTTTATTGGACAGATAAACTTTATCTGAGGATTGAAAAATCGGCCCTAAATCAACTAAAAGCTCATTTTTATGGAAGTAACCTATTGCATCATAAACAATTCGGTTTTACTCGCAGTCATTCAACAGCTGATGCAGGTGTTAAACTTATTAAACATATATTTGGGGCCTGGGAGGAATCACGTGATGCCTTAGGGGTTTTCTGTGATTTATCCAAAGCCTTTGATTGCGTCAATCATGATATTTTGGTCAGGAAATTACAACATTATGGAATAAAGGACTTGGCCCTGAACTTGCTAAATTCATACTTGAGTCATAGAATTCAAAAAGTTGATGTAAACGGAGAGAGATCTATGGGGTCTGTTGTCTCTATGGGTGTTCCCTAGGGATCTATTTTGGGGCCGTTTTTGTTTCTTGTTTATGTAAATGACTTGCCGTACTTTGTAAAAGATACCCATGAAATTGTCTTGTTCGCGGACGATACATCTTTAGTGTTTAAAGTAAAAAGACAACAATTAACATATGAAGACGTGAACAAGGCTATTGCTGAAGTGGTAAACTGGTTTACGGTTAATAATTTATTACTGAATGGCAAGAAGACAAAATGTTTAAAATTTTCTTTGCCAAATGTTAGATCAGTGCCCACTAATGTACAAATAAAAGGCGAAAATTTGAATCTTGTTGATTTTATAGTATTTTAGGCTTTACTCTGGATAATAAATTGCAATGGGGTCCTCACATTGATAAATTGGCGAAAAGGCTAAGTTCTGCAGCATATGCTGTAAAGAAAATACGGGGTATTTCTGACGAGGCTACAACAAGATTAGTTTACTTTAATTTTCCATCATTTAATGGCCTATGGCATACTGCTGTGGGGACACGCTGTTGACTGGCACAATGTATTTGTATTGCAGAAGAGGGCTATTCGCGCCATTTATCAATTGAGACCTAGTACTTCACTAAGAGATAAATTCAGGAATATTGATATAATGACAATGCCGTCACAATACATATATATATATATATATATATATATATATATATGTCGTCGCGTGATGGAAAGGGGTGTATCAGGATCATTGTCATCAGGGTGGTGATATCAGTATTAGATCGTATTCGTCCAGATAAATTAAAGAAAAGGTTCACATTTACTCCACTGTATTTATTCCATTTCATTTTTGCACATCACTTATAATTTCACTAGAATTCAGAGCGGTATTACAAATGTAGGCAGTTGAGGTAATTTACTTTCTTATTTCAAAGGTGATTTTAAAATTACTTTATTTTTAAACGTAAATAACACTTTTTATAAACGAACTTCAAACGTAAACAAACGAAATGTGGAGACAGTTTCAAGACGCGTCACTCCTCGGCGGCGGTCGCGCCAAGAATGGCCGCCACTCGGCCCGAGTCGTGCCGTCGAGACTCTGTCAGCACGCCCCACCAGAAGGCGCACTCCCACTTCCGTTTTCATCGTCATGAGTCCGTACTATTGACCACATGATTCCATACTATTGACCGCGATCCGTCACGGCCGTCCTGCTGTACACACGTCCTCGTGTGTTATCTGAAACATGAAAACCATAGCACAGTACTATATTCGCTCGGTCACTTCTGACCACAACACATCACCCAAATAAGTCTTATGAATCATGTGATTGGATCTATCACGACTGCATTAACCCACCAAATTTCTTTCATTCTTTCTTTTCTTCTTCACATAAAACATACGCCCATTATCATTTATCATACTAAACTTCTGTAGATTGAGAGATAACAACATCATCTTGTACACAAAATATTCTTTATAAGTTGCCGACATAAATTCAGCTACGACTTCAGTTCATTAGAGAGGCGTGACAAGGTATAACACCAGACTATGAACCGTATCACAATTACCACCAATGAAGAAGGTTTAATCATCGTCACCAGTGTTTTCCCCTTGATGCTCTTGTTGAGTGGGAAACAAGCCCCAATCACAGAGCTCGCGTATCGTCCCTGACGTCCATTACTGTAGGTACTTAGATTCACTACAAATATGTGACATACCTACATAAAATTTTCAGAACTCAGCAAAAGACCCAATGTTACTTCTAGTGGGATCGAGACACTCCTTCATTAAATGACATATGATTTTTGGTCATCCGTCAGCGCCATCCTAATTTAAAAAGAATAAGTCATGTTACCATACAGGAGAAATGACACACAGGCGACGAACCACCACACGACGGACGCCATCAGTCGGGCCGCCATGCAATCAGGCCGCCACGCAACCAGGCCGCCACGCAACTGGACCTGTACACAAGCGAAATACCACACAGACTAGGTGCCACACAGGTTGGGTGTCACTCTGGTCAGTGCCACTCTAATCGTCAAACTATGAGTTTATTCATCATATATCCTGTGTCACGCCTGCCATAGCACGATACAGGTAAGATGACACACAAGGGTAAATTTCACAGAGGCGAAATGCCACACATAAAAATGCCACACCGGCGAAATGCCATACAGGTAGAATGCCTCACAGGCTAAATGCCACACAGACTAAATGTCACACAGAAAAAATTTCACACAGACTAAATGTCACACAGACTATGCCACACAGGCGAAATGCCACACAGGCGGGAGCCACACAGGCGGGAGCCACACAGGCGGGATGCCACACAGGCGGGAGCCACACAGGCGGGAGCCACACAGGCGGGAGCCACACAGGCGGGAGCCACACAGGCGGGAGCCACACAGGCGGGAGCCACACAAGCGGGAGCCACACAGGCGGGACAAATAAATAGAAGTCGACATATCAGCTCAGTAATGTTCATTCGTCATATTTTTGAAACCAGTAGGTACTTAACGACTGTAGTAGTACCTCTATCTATAATATAGGGGCACCATTGTAGTAGCCGTACTTATATACCTGTGCGTAGGTATCAACTGTTAGACTATACAGTATACTTTTCAATATGAAATTGCTAAAATCATAAGGTAGTAACATTAACACGCTTCACTAATAGCTGTCTATAGATTCTCAGCTCGTGGTCAATCCTTCGACCAAATCTGTACTAAGTCAGTGATAGGTAACAGTCTATCTGCTATAACCCGTAATAACGGTCTACGAGTTACACAACAAGTAATCGTCACAGATCCGAACAACTGTTCACGGTGTCATCTCTACAAAAACAACATTATTTCTACTGCCCAATATCAAAACTAAATCAGAAGTTTAATAATAAAAAGCTCTCACGTCTATTTGATACGCCAGTTATAGGTAACATCAGTCCATTTGTTGCCACACCAAAACTAAACAAGCAATAATCATCGTCATCGATTTTAACTGTTCGAACGAGTATACTCTATCTAGACTTTACGTTACGTTTAAGCTCCCATTTTGAAACCATTTAACAATGTTTGTAATAACGAAGGCATCTCATATCAAGCCGCCTTCTAAAAAAATTACAAAATAAAATTTGCTATCTACAGCCACAACATCCGAGACTTTCGGGGCTCTTAGCCCAATGAGTCACACACATGACTCCCAGGTCACTCCAAGTCAGCCAAATAAATCTGGATGTTTGACCTCAACAACAATTCAGGTACTTAAAAACTTGTACTGGCAGAAGGATATGAAATCTCACCATTGCTTACACTGTCTCATCTTACTGGCACAACAACAAAACTCAAAATAGTTACTTTATATCAGTAATCAAGGAAATTTCAGTACTCGAAGCTAAAAATAATTTATAAAACCGGCTATTGAACTATCACCAAAATATCTGGACTTTCTCATCATCGTTATCGTTCAACACTTTCTCACAAAGCTTAAAACAACTACCTTCTATTAGCTACGCCCTCATAGCCTCCATCAGGCCGGTAAGCAACCATAGAACTCTCCCATAGGCTTCATTAGCCCACCATCACTGATAAAACACGATCACCTTCATCCGATGATGCAACAAATTTTGAGAAAACAAAGCGATCACATAAATCTCATAAAAACCTCGGCTCGATAGTCGTCACGTATTGGGTTAGCGTCTTAGATTGATCCGTCTAACAAAGTCTTTATCCAGGTCAAACTAAGTCACATTAACTTAGTACACATGGTTTTCGGTCGAACTAAGTCACAGGTTTATTTAGTTACTCAAAACATAATTCGAAATTATCTACCGTCAATCAGTTCACTTACTCGTGTTTACGTTTTTTTCGTTATATAACTTGATACTAATATAAAATTACGTTACTAACCAAACTACCTTTTTTTTGTAGTATTATAAGAAACGTATATCGGTGATCCCATTTTTATCGCGGATATCTTATCTCTCTTTTCTACAACATTGGGAAACTACGACCACAATAACAAACATTATACTGAAATATGGAAAATTTCGTTCGAATTTCTCCTGTTAAATGTAAACAAACACGCTAATAATTTTTTTTTTTTCTCTCGATACATGTTTGCACCCTCCCGCTCGCATAGAAATCGCGGAGATCTGTACGGGGTCGTTATTGAATTTGCACATTTGAAGCCTATCCTATCTCTAAGATAACATCCTAAAGTACACCAGCTAATTGTTCCACAAACTCACTGCTACGGCATCCCTGCCACACTGTTATTATCAAATATTTACTTAATCAGCATGCTGGAACGACTTATGGTGACGGGAAAAGTCGAAGGCAAGAGACCCAGAGGCCGAAGTCCGAAGAGATGGGTGGACCAAATATCCGAATGATTCATCGAAACCGATGGAGGCATGCAGTTTACCGAAGATGTCAGGATCCTTAGCAGTGAGGCAACGATCAAGAAGAAGAAGAAGTCAGTCAGCAGCAGCACCACCATAACTATGCTTACGTACTCAATTTATAAAAATAATAGCACTATGCTTTCCAAGTATGTCTTATTCTTGTTTTCTGATAACTGACGTGATGTTGGTAATACGTAAAATCATAGCGTACCATGTTTCAAGATGGTAAATAATCTTAGATTAAATAACACTTCTTTTTACTTTAAACACTGTTTAACATTGGGACGGATTTAACATAATTCTTACTATTTTTGTGGAGTGATTTTTTTTCTTAGTAACATTCTATCAGACAGCCTACATTAATTGACATAGGTACAAGCTAAAATTTATTAAACTTGGCAGTAGTTTTTGACATTTTTACCAACAAATTGTAACACTGACGTAACTGACGTTGTTTATGTTTTGTTTACATTCTTTCTATTTGTAGTTTCACTAAAGATACAAATAAACCTGCCATTCTCTCTACTAAGGGTATCAATAGTGTTCTGTCAGAATACTTATCTGCATTGTCAAAGTAAATAACTCCTAAAATCCGCTTGGGAGCCTCTTCAGCACAAGTTTTTACTAAATAATTATTATGTACAGGACTCACCAGATAGAGAGGAACTGTTAATATCACATCATTCTCAGTCATGTACACTCGCAGATTGTCTACCATCGTCCCATGTTGAAACAATCACGTTGAGGCTACCAGTTCAGCGTTGCATTCCAATGTTGTTCTCGTAGGTGAAGCGAACCGTTGTGCACCATTGTTATGCAATAGAAGAAAATAATCGTATTAGCAAAACAAAAATAAAAAAATAAAATACACCGTTTTTAATTGTTTGATTTTATTTTATCTGCAGAAATCTAAGCAATTAATTTAATTGTGATGTCAAACCACACTGCTAAATGAATCTAAATGTATGCGTTTACTTTAAAGTCACTGAATAAACTTTAGCTGGCTAATTTAGAACTACGCAAATTATTTTATTAACACAATTTTATATTTAAAAAGGAAAATATTTTACATGAGTAATCTAAATTAAATTTAACAAAAACAAAGAAGCCATACCAAAGTGCCGTCCATAGTAAGTTTCACTCGATTTTTAATAATGTTGTCGATATCCCAGTGGTGCTCTCGAAGGCCCGGGGTCTGCCTTGACCATGACCCATTTGGTCAGATGATCTACTGTTTACTTTATGAATCCCCCAATCTTTCTGACGAAGTCTTTGTCTTATATCTCGGGGTGTTTGGACTCTTGGCTGCGCTTTGAACATGTTAAATCATTTTACATTTTAATGTAGGCAACTCAACTGGATCGAGTAATCACCTTTCTTTTATTATTACGCTTCCACGTAGCATATCTGCATTTTCTTTGTTGCTTTTCATCATACCATCTCTTGGGCGTTGCGTTCGTCATCACCGCTTCTGATGTCGTCGCGTGATGGAAAGGGGTGTATCAGGATCATTGTCATCAGGGTGGTGATATCAGTATTAGATCGTATTCGTCCAGATAAATTAAAGAAAAGGTTCACATTTACTCCACTGTATTTATTCCATTTCATTTTTGCACATCACTTATAATTTCACTAGAATTCAGAGCGGTATTACAAATGTAGGCAGTTGAGGTAATTTACTTTCTAATTTCAAAGGTGATTTTAAAATTACTTTATTTTTAAACGTAAATAACACTTTTTATAAACGAACTTCAAACGTAAACAAACGAAATGTGGAGACAGTTTCAAGACGCGTCACTCCTCGGCGGCGGTCGCGCCAAGAATGGCCGCCACTCGGCCCGAGTCGTGCCGTCGAGACTCTGTCAGCACGCCCCACCAGAAGGCGCACTCCCACTTCCGTTTTCATCGTCATGAGTCCGTACTATTGACCACATGATTCCATACTATTGACCGCGATCCGTCATATATATATATGAGAACTTAAAGTATGTTCATAAAAATTTACACTAATTTAAGAAGAATAGTGATGTTCATAATATTAATACGAGAAATAACTAACGTTGTACTACCGGTTATCAACAATGGAATAACTTTACTGTGCTTCATCACAGTCTGTCTGTTCATAATTTCTGAAATTGTGTTGACTTTGCCCCACTCGTTGAGAATGACTGCAGTAGTAGCCTGGACCACTTGTACACCAATACATCTCGCGATTGCATATCGGTAATGCCTGTGGTGACGAATCTCAGCGATCACTTGGCGGTGCTCGCCACAATGCGTTGTCCACGAGTAGCTGCTGCGCCGCGCACCTGCCTCGCTAGATCGTACTCGCAATAAAATCTTAATCTTAATATCTTAATCTTAATTTAATTTTAATTTTAATATATATGACGGATCACGGTCAATAGTATGGACTCATGTGGTCAATAGTACGGACTCATGACGATGAAAACGGAAGTGGGAGTGCGCCCTCTGGTGAGGCGTGCTGACAGAGTCTCGACGGCACGACTCGGGCCGAGTGGCGGCCATTCTTGGCGCGACCGCCGCCGAGGAGTGACGCGTCTTGAAACTGTCTCCACATTTCGTTTGTTTACGTTTGAAGTTCGTTAATAGAAAGTGTTATTTACGTTTAAAAATAAAGTAATTTTAAAATCACCTTTGAAATAAGAAAGTAAATTACCTCAACTGCCTACATTTGTAATACCGCTCTGAATTCTAGTGAAATTATAAGTGATGTGCAAAAATGAAATGGAATAAATACAGTGGAGTAAATGTGAACCTTTTCTTTAATTTATCTGGACGAATACGACCTAATACTGATATCACCACCCTGATGACAATGATCCTGATACACCCCTTTCCTTCACGCGACGACATCAGAAGCGGTGATGACGAACGCAACGCCCAAGAGATGGTATGATGAAAAGCAACAAAGAAAATGCAGATACGCTACGTGAAAGCGTAATAATAAAAGAAAGGTGATTACTCGATCTAGTTGAGTTGCCTACATTAAAATGTAAAATGATTTAACATGTTTAAAGCGCAGCCAAGAGTCGAAACACCCCGAGATATAAGACAAAGACTTCGTCAGAAAGATTTGGGGATTCATAAAGTAAACAGCAGATCATCTGTACCAAATGGGTCATGGTCAAGGCAGACCCCGGGCCTTCGAGAGCACCACTGGGATATCGACAACATTATTAAAAATCGAGTGAAACTTACTATGGACGGCACTTTGGTATGGCTTCTTTGTTTTTGTTAAATTTAATTTAGATTACTCATGTAAAATATTTTCCTTTTTAAATATAAAATTGAGTTAGTTAAATAATTTGCGTAGTTCTAAATTAGCCAGCTAAAGTTTATTCAATGACTTTAAAGTAAACGCTTACATTTAGATTCATTTAGCAGTGTGGTTTGACACCACAAGTAAATTAATTGCTTAGATTTCTGCAGATTAAATAAAATCAAACAATTGAAAACGGTGTATATTAATGTTTTATTTTTGTTTTACTTATACAATTATTTTCTTCTATTGCATAACAATGGTGCACAACGGTTCGCTTCACCTACGAGAACAACATTGGAATGCAACGCTGGACTGGTAGCCTCAACGTGATTGTTTCAACATGGGACGACGATGGTAGACAATCTGCGAGTGACACAGAAAAGTACATGACTGAGAAATGATGTGATATTAACAGTTCCTCTCTATCTGGTGAGTCCTATACATAATTATTATTTAGTAAAAACCTGTGCTGAAGAGGCTCCCTAGCGGATTTTAGGAGTTATTTACTTTGACAATTAAGAAAAGTATTCTGACAGAAACACTATTGATACCCTTAGTAGAAAGAATGGCTGGTTTATTTGTATCTTTAGTGAAACTACAAATAGAAAGAATGTAAACAAAACATAAACAACGTCAGTTACGTCAGTGTTACAATTTGTTGGTAAAAATGTCAAAAACTACTGCTAAGTTTAAAAATGTAAGCTTTTGCGGCTACCTATGTCAATTAATGTAGGCTGTCTGATAGAAAGTTACTAAGAAAAAAAATCACTCCACAAAAATAGTAAGAATTATGTTAAATCCGTCCCAATGTCAAACAGTGTTTATAGTAAAAAAAAGTGTTATTTAATCTAAGATTATTTTACCATCTTGAAACATGGTGCGCTATGATTTTACGTATTACCAACATCACGTCAGTTATCAGAAAACAAGAATAAGAAATACTTGGAAAGCATAGTGCTATTATTTTTATAAATTGAGTACGTAAGCATAGTTATGGTGGTGCTGCTGCTGACTGACTTCTTCTTCTTGATCGTTGCCTCACTGCTGAGGATCCTGACATCTTCGGTAAACTGCATGTCTCCATCGGTTTCGATGAATCGTTCGGATATTTGGTCCACCCATCTCTTCGGACTTCGGCCTCTGGGTCTCTTGCCTTCGACTTTTCCCGTCACCATAAGTCGTTCCAGATTGCTGATTAAGTAAATATTTGATAATAACAGTGTGGCAGGGATGCCGTAGAAGTGAGTTTGTGGAACAATTAGCTGGTGTACTTTAGGATGTTGTACTTTAGGCTTCACATAGGCTTCGAATGTGCAAATTCAATAACGACCCCGCGATCTCCGCGATTTCTATGCGAGCGGGAGGGTGCAAACATGTATCGAGAAAAAAAAAAAAAACAGAAAAATTATTAGCGTGTTTGTTTACATTTAACAGGAGAAATTCGAACGAAATTTTCCATATTTCAGTATAATGTTTGTTATTGTGGTCGTAGTTTCCCAATGTTGTAGAATAGAGAGATAAGATATCCGCGGTAAAAATGGGATCACCGATATGCGTTTCTTTTAATACTACAAAAAAAAAGGTAGTTTGGTTAGTAACGTAATTTTATATTAGTATCAAGTTATTTAACGAAAAAAAAAAAGTAAACACGATTAAGTGAACTGATTGACGGTAGATAATTTCGAATTATGTTTTGAGTAACTAAAGATAAACCTGTGACTTAGTTCGACCGAAAACCATGTGTACTAAGTCAATGTGACTTAGTTTGACCTGGATAAAGACTTTGTTAGACGGATCAATCTAAGACGCTAACCCAATACGTGACGACTATCGAGCCGAGGTTTTTATGAGATTTATGTGATCGTTTTGTTTTCTCAAAGTTTGTTGCATCATCGGATGAAGGTGGTCGTGTTTTATCAGTGATGGTGGGCTAATGGAGCCTATGGGAGAGTTTTATGGTTGCTTACCGGCCTGATGGAGGCTATGGGAGCGTGGCTAATAGCAGGTAGTTGTTTTAAGCTTTGTGAGAAAGTGTTGAACGATAACGATGATGAGAAAATCCAGATATTTTGGTGATAGTTCAATAGCCGGTTTTATAAATTATTTTTAGCTTCGAGTACTGAAATTTCCTTGATTACTGATATAAAGTAACTATTTTGAGTTCTGTTGTTGTGCCAGTAAGATGAGACAGTGTAAGCAATGGTGAGATTTCATATCCTTCTGCCAGTACAAGTTTTTAAGTACCTGAATTGTTGCTGAGGTCAAACATCCAGATTTATTTGGCTGACTTGGAGTGACCCGGGAGTCATGTGTGTGACTCATTGGGCTAAGAGCCCGAAAGTCTCGGATGTTGTGGCTGTAGATAGCAAATTTTATTTTGTAATTTTTTTAGAAGGCGGCTTGATATGGGATGCCTTCGTTATTACAAACATTGTTAAATGGTTTCAAAATGGGAGCTTAAACGTAACGTAAAGTCTAGATAGAGTATACTCGTTCGAACAGTTAAAATCGATGACGATGATTATTGCTTGTTTAGTTTTGGTGTGGTAACAAATGGACTATTGTTACCTATAACTGGCGTATCAAATAGACGTGAGAGCTTCTTATTATTAAACTTCTGATTTAGTTTTGATATTGGGCAGTAGAAATAATGTTTATTTTTATTTTATTTTATTTTGTTGTTTTTGTAGAGATGACACCGTAAACAGTTGTTCGGATCTGTGACGATTACTTGTTGTGTAACTCGTAGACCGTTATTGACCGGGTTATGATAGCAGATAGACTGTTTCCTATCACTGACTTAGTACAGATTTGGTCGAAGGATTGACCACGAGCTGAGAATCTATAGACAGCTTCTATTTATTTGTCCCGCCTGTGTGGCTCCCGTCTGTGTGGCTCCCGCCTGTGTGGCTCCCGCCTGTGTGGCTCCCGTCTGTGTGGCTCCCGCCTGTGTGGCTCCCGCCTGTGTGGCTCCCGCCTGTGTGGCTCCCGCCTGTGTGGCTCCCGCCTGTGTGGCTCCCGCCTGTGTGGCTCCCGCTTGTGTGGCTCCCGCCTGTGTGGCTCCCGCCTGTGTGGCATCCCGCCTGTTTGGCATTTCGCCTGTGTGGCATAGTCTGTGTGACATTAAGTCTGTGTGGTATTTAGCCTGTGAGGCATTCTACCTGTATGGCATTTCGCCGGTGTGGCATTTTTATGTGTGGCATTTTGCCTCTGTGAAAATTACCCGTGTGTGACATCTTACCTGTATCGTGCTTTGATAGACGTGACACAGGATATATGATGAATAAACTCATAGTTTGACGATTAGAGTGGCACTGACCAGAGTGACACCCAACCTGTGTGGCACCTAGTCTGTATGGTATTTCGCTTGTGTGCAGGTCCAGTTGCGTGGCGGCCTGGTTGCGTGGCGGCCTGATTGCGTGGCGGCCCGACTGATGGCGTCCGTCGTGTGGTGGTTCGTCGCCTGTGTGTCATTTCTCCTGTATGGTAACATTACTTATTCTTTTTAAATTAGGATGGCGCTGACGGATGACCAAAAATCATATGGCATTTAATGAAGGAGTGTTTCAATCCCACTCGAAGTAACATTGGGTCTTTTGCTGAGTACTGAAAATTTGATGTAGGTATGTCACATATTTGTAGTGAATCTAAGTACCTACAGTAATGAACGTCGGGGATGATACGCGAGCTCTGTGATTGGGGCTTGTTTCCCACTCAACAAGAGCATCAAGGGGAAAACACTGGTGACGATGATTAAACCTTCTTCATTGGTGGTAATTGTGATACGGTTTATGAACCGTCTGGTGTTATACCTTGTCACGCCTCTCTAATGAACTGAAGTCGTAGCTGAATTTATGTCGGCAACTTATAAAGAATAATTTATGTACAAGATGATGTTGTTATCTCTCAATCTACAGAAGTTTAGTATGATAAATGATAATGGACGTATGTTTTATGTGAAGAATTGGTGGGTTAATGCAGTCGTGATAGATCCAATCACATGATTCATAAGACTTATTTGGGTGATATGTTGTGGTCAGAAGTGACCGAGCGAATATAGTACTGTGCTATGGTTTTCATGTTTCAGATTACACACGAGGACGTGTGTACAGCAGGACGGCCGTGACGGATCACGGTCAATAGTATGGACTCATGTGGTCAATAGTACGGACTCATGACGATGAAAACGGAAGTGGGAGTGCGCCCTCTGGTGAGGCGTGCTGACAGAGTCTCGACGGCACGACTCGGGCCGAGTGGCGGCCATTCTTGGCGCGACCGCCGCCGAGGAGTGACGCGTCTTGAAACTGTCTCCACATTTCGTTTGTTTACGTTTGAAGTTCGTTAATAGAAAGTGTTATTTACGTTTAAAAATAAAGTAATTTTAAAATCACCTTTGAAATAAGAAAGTAAATTACCTCAACTGCCTACATTTGTAATACCGCTCTGAATTCTAGTGAAATTATAAGTGATGTGCAAAAATGAAATGGAATAAATACAGTGGAGTAAATGTGAACCTTTTCTTTAATTTATCTGGACGAATACGACCTAATACTGATATCACCACCCTGATGACAATGATCCTGATACACCCCTTTCCTTCACGCGACGACATATATATAAAATGCTTGTGTGGGTACGTGTGTGACCGGTTTTCTTTATTACCACCAATTCCAATCAACACCCCATTGGGGTGGTAGACACCCCTTGGGTCCTAGAAGGAAGTAAGGGAGCTTGGGCGCGGTGGGTGGAAGTGGGTGGTTGTGGGAGGCAAAAATGTAATATAAGATATAACTTCGGGAAAGTTCTGAAAATTTCTAGAATGATCTAGAAAGTACTGAAATTAATAATCTGTCCTTTTTTAACTCATTAGAACATCGGGAAAGTTCTGAAAATTTCTAGAATGATCTAGAAAGTACTGAAATTAATAATCTGTCCTTTTCTAACTCATTAGAACTTCGGGAAAGGTCTGAAAATTTTTAATATATTAATTTCTAATTAATAATATCGGTTATTATCATTCTGGAACTTTCCAGAAAGTTCGGTGTTTATTTAAACCCAGTGCAACGCCGGGTTTCGCAGCTAATTATTATTAAAACACAATGTAGTAATTCGATAGATACCCTCATTACCAAGGTAGTAAACGTAATGACCTACTGTTTCGATATTTGATTCCCGGAAAAACACATGAACAATCTTAACTAACAAAGTGGTTATCGTCTGACATTTATAATTTGAAATCACTTTTATTTAAATTAATTGACATGCATAAGAATAATTCTAATAATGACATAATCTCCAATTTCATTTCAACTTTAAATGATGAGTATATTAAACTATTAAAATTTTCCAAAGCCCGCTAATATTCTCGGAAGATATGATACGTACTATAAAATGCATGCGTAGTTCATGCAGCACAAACCCAGCGATGGCCATTTGAAACGTAGTAAACCATGAGAGGGGGAAAGTAACTACTACTAGAATGGACTTTAGCGACATTGTTGTTTCCCCTTCCAGATGCGATTCCCACCGAAGACGCTTTTATATATGCCGACGATGTGGCAATAATCGTAACTGCGCCATCAGTCGAGGCTCTGGAAGAAAAGCTCACCGACTCCGCAGCACGTGTGTCTCAGTGGTTTCACCTTAAAGGTCTTGTTTTAAATCTCTCAAAGATGCACTTTCTGCACTTCGACCTATCAGGAAGATCAATGAAGCCACTGAGAGTACACGCTTGCGGTACGTGTATTGAGCAGGTTGGATCCACCAGCTTCTTAGGGTTCCACCTGGATAGGCGCCTGACCTGGGAGCAGCACATAGATGGGCTGTGTGGCAAGCTGAGTGGCGCATGTTTTGTGCTCGGTAGATTGTCGCGCGTCGTGTCGTCGGAGATGGTGCGCACGTGTTATTTCACTCTGGTACACTCTGGTTGCTGCAGTACGGGGCTGAGCTGTGGGGCAGTGCGGCGAAGTGGGAGAGAGCGTTTAGATTTCAGAAGCGAGCTGTACGCGCGATCGCCCGTGTACCACAGGATACATCTGCGTCGCTGAAAATTCTTACCCTACTACCATCATTGGTTATTTTGCAAATAGCGTTGTAAGTGAGGAATAATCTCTCCCTCTATTCGAGGAATGAGGAAATCCACACATAGAATACGCATAATAAGGCGAACCTGGCGTCCGTCTCACGTAGACGGGCAAAGTCAAGTAAAGTTACTGTGAATGTTTTCAAAGGGAAATTAAAGTGTTGGCTAATTGAACAAACGTTCTATAAATTGACGAATTTCTTCTACAAAGATAATTATAGTTGATTATTTACAATAATCAGCAAGTATTTAATAATGAATGTTTGCATTTTTAATAAATTATTCGACATTGTTTTATTAATAATTTGACATTATAATAATGGCCTGTATCTTGTAATATTTAATTTATTTTTGGACATTATTTATTATTATTTTGATAATTACAATAATTATGTTTACCTATTTTGACATACTGCTCAACTATTTTGTGTTATAGATGTTGTAACCAATGTAATAATCATACATTACTACTGTACGTATTTTATATATTACCAAATAAATAATATAAATATGAAACAAACCAAAACTTTCATTTACAGGCGCTATATTCACACTTTCCCTGATATGATCTAACCGGAAACGTTTTTTTTTATGTTCTATAGTAGGCGGGCCACCTGCTGGAAAGTGGCCACCACTGCCTATAGACATTATCAACACCAAGAGTATCGCCAATGCGTTCCCCACCTCTATAATACGTTGCTCTGGCAGCAAAAAGACATATGCCCCTCCACTGCCAAAGCCACGGTTCCCTAAATTCCCACCCCATGGAGCACTGGAAACCTTACTCACCGGCAGAAACACAACACTATTTAAAAGAGTATTGCTTAGCTGCGGTATTCTGTAAGGTGGAGGTACTTCCCCGGTCGGGCGGCTCCAATTCGAACGGGATACCCCGCTATGCCCTACCTCTCTTATGCTTGAGAGAGCCCTATCACAACTAAAATTAGACTTGAGACTCACGTGAACTGTGTTTCTATCTTTGCCTGTATCCTGTTGACGAGGGCCGACAGCGTCTTCAAGCGATTCGTGGCGGAATACACGTTATTCTGCATCATCCTCACGATAGTCCCCCGCAGCCCTTCCTTCAATGACGGGTGCCACATAAAATTCTTTTGGATCATCTTGACATCTCTCGATGCACTGCAAAAGTTCGTAAATCAATATAAAACATTTTACATTAAGCTAAGCTATATATGTCGTGTGGTATCTGGTAGAGTTGAACAGCACCAACCCTTCTTATGTACAGGTGTCGTACAGTCAGCTGCAGAGTGAACAGACCCCTGTAAATATCAATAGTCCGGAATTTCATATTCAATTAGATAAAAGTCTAAGTAAGTGCAACTTTTTTTTACATCCCCTAGCACTAGTAATCGACTGATATGTGCTGTTGACGTATCGAAAGCTGATTGAACTAATTTCTTTTTAACGCTGTAATTGACCTACCCCTCATTAAAGTCCCCCCATCGCCGGGAAGGTTCGAGATCAGGCGCCGGTAGCGGGCATTGCCGCCGGAACTGTTCGCGTTCAACCTCATCTTTGTTAATCTCCGTCTCTAACCAGTCCCCAGTGATGTTCATCGTTACTGGCTCCAGATCGAGCAGGTCCTGCGGATAGTACCGCGCAATCGCGGCGTCTGCGGGTTCCGTATCGGCCGGCGGTCTGTTGTTATCTGCAATAAAGTCATATAAAATTATTTTTTTTAATTATTTTATTTATTCATTTATTTCAGGCAACTGAGGCCCATATTTATAAATACACAAACAACATAAATACAAAATAAACTGATACAAAATACAGACAAAGATAAAACCTATACCTACATACAAATTATTATAAATTGTAAACTAATATATAAAAATATAATTTATGAATATCTTCAAAAAAATAATTGTCACTTAATGTCGTTCGGCGGCACCGGAAATTCTGGGTGGCCCACGGAATCGCCGGTACACCACACCCTTCGGCCAATATTCTTCCCTCATGAAAAAATCCAAATCTGCGGTGGGAACCAACGCCACGAACGAGTTGAACGTACGTTCATTCCAAGAGCTGGACCCTCACGAGGTACTTCTGGGTTATGCGGATGTGCTCCTCCACGTCCTTTGCCGTCACCGTGTAATGAAGGCGGGACAGGTAGAGCGCAGTCGTAGGTGTCGCAGGGCGCAGCAGGAAGTTGGGACCAGTTACTGCAGTGCCGCAAAAATTCTGAGCAGCACGACGTCTACTCTTCTTCTCAATCGTGACAAATCCTTCCTCATCACGGTCCCCGTCGAGGGCGCATGGTGGCTTTAATGCCGCCGATTCTCGCGGAGTTGAAGCCTCCACGCGAAGATGTTGGCGCAATGTCGATGCGCGGACGGGAACCGCGGGTGCGGTGGGCGCCGGCGTTCGAGCGTTAAATGGGTTACGATGGTAAGGGATGGGATGGAATGGAATGAAATAATCAATGTTTTATTGCATAAGAAGGCACACGGGCGGACTGATCACCCGATGGAAAAAGGCCACTTTCGCCCAGGATATCTCCAAACTAAGGGAAGCAATCATACAATATCTAGAGCATAAAAACGGTCCATAAAATTCTGACCCTGATTAGTGATTTATCCCAAATACATAAAACCTTCGCTTGCACTGTAACAGTACAGGATCAACAACTGTTCTGTGTTATACTTTTCTGTACTTTGCTTTTACAATATTGTGAAATTGGCCTGTCGTTCTATACTTTGGTGTGGGAAAAATAACAAGAAATCGAACTACACAATAGATATCCCTCCTAGATGTTTAAAATAAACTAACATTTGCTCAATTCACACCCATTTACTTTCACCATTCGGCTTGCCTTTAAGTTTTAAGTTTTTAACAGCAGTCGGGGTTTTTGTTTCTAAACTACTTTTTTTATTATTTCCGTCCAGTTCAGATCCTCATTTGCGCCCAGGGACCTCCAACTGGCAATTTCCACTTACAGCTCCTCTGCCCATAGGAAATCTTTCTGAGTACATACTGCACACCTGTGGAACTCTCTGGTAAAGAGTTCCAGAATTCCACAGAATGCTACACAATTCTCCTTCAAAGAACTTCTGAAGAAGCACTTCGGCAGAAGTTAATTTATTTGTATAGTATAGGTATAGTATAATATACATTAATAAAATAATATCAAATATTTAAAAGACTATGTACCAAATTAAAAAATAATGGATTCTAATAATTATATTATTTAGATTAATTAGTAGCTGCAGCAATTAATTTAATTTAATTAAAATTATTGCCTACATCCCTTTTTAGACCTGGCTGGAAGAAATCCCATTGTGGGATAAGCCCGCCTTTGCATTGTAAAATGATACTTTCCTTACACCTCCTGTATTGATTAAGCAATAGGGAGCTGTAGGTACATTAAGTCTTTTTAGTACGTTTAAGCACATGCCACTATATTCTACTTGCTACAGACCTGATAAACGTCTGTCTTCGTTAAAGGTGCGACTAATAATGATGTTAAGGTATCATATGGGTGGGGTGGCGGATGTAGACCTTTTCCACAACAAAAGCACAACCTTTAAAACCATCTTATTCAGGCGTATTTCTGATGGACTCTGATCTTGTAGGCGTAAATTCAAGTACCTACCTATTTAAAAATATATTGTTCACTTTAAGAAAAATTGATTATTTACTTTGTTAATCAGTCACATAATTTGTTAACTTTGGTTTTTGTTTATTTGCATTTGAACAATGTTAAAACTTTAAAAAATATAATTTCTTTTTTGCACTCTATACAGTTAGATGATGTCCAGTTGTGATAACAATTCATTGTAAACGCATGCAGTGTTTACCTTTCATTGGTTTTATACTTTAAACTAGATAAATGCTGTTACTTTACATACTACAAGTGTATAAACTGTTGGTGAACGTAATGAATAAAATAAAATAAAATATGTATAACTGATTCCGCTACCTTTAGGTGTCCAGCGCGGCCGGAATGCCGTGCTCATTGCTGCAGTGCGCCAAACTGGAAATCAGAATCTTGGTCTCATTATCTACGCTCACGTCCGCTTGCGCAAACAATACTTAAAAACACAGCGTTAACTATAGCCAAATGAACGTGGAAGTGAGAGGGCTGCATATGCCGTAGATCAGACGGAAGGTGGGGTAAGGGATTGCTAAAGTGACGATCTGTCCCGAGGTGCAGGGAAGGACTTGATGCGGAGAGCCCAGGACCGTTCGTTGGGGAGAAACACTTATTATTAGGTAGAAGAACATTGAAGAAGAAGAGATAAACAAGCCAGCGGATCTTTGCACTGAAGAATTTGGGCTCTCCCTGTTATATACAGGGTGTCACATACTATATGTATGAAGCCGTGAACTGGATGGAGTGCTAAACATATTAAAACGATAGGTACAATTATTTCTGTCGTACGTGGAATTTTCGTACATATAGTTTTCATACATTTAGCACTCCATCCGGTTCACGCATTCATACATATATTATGTAACACCCTGTATATCATTAATAATTTGTAAACCTTTAGATGATAGTCTTGGTAACGATGGCGTTGTCATATTCATCATCTTGCGTGCATTAACTGCTCCTGAAAAACAGAGTAACATTTTTATACCGATTTTATGTCGTTTCTCTGTCAGAAACGAGAGCCACAACATTTCATTACTACAAACCAGTCCAGAATTCTAGTTCGACTGGAAAACTGGTCTGTTCATACATAACTTAAATTTACAGTGCGACAGAGATAATTTATCTGTGAAATAAAGAAATTAGAAACTATAGCCGGCAGGTTAAGATGTCTTTCGACTGTCAGTGCCTCTTTGGTGCTTTTGTACATTAAAATTTAACGTCTATATAATTTGTCTACCTGGAGGTAACACCTTGTTCCACTCAGCATTAGCTATATTTCCAAACTGCCCGGCCATTGCTGCAAAGCGAGATCCTGTAAACCATTATCTTGATATAATTATCTAATATGGCGACAGTTCGGCATTTTACGTAGCAAAATCGAAAGCATACTGTGACAGAAATCAAATGTGGCCAATAAAGCTACACGGATAATGAAGATGTATGTGGAAGCACCGCTTTTAGAGTTTTTCAATTCATGTAGAAAATGGTCCCTTCCTTTAGCTTCAAATATGGCCCGGATCGTTCACTTCCGGAAACCAGCACCATCTTTTAGTATGTTGTTAAGTATGTTATTTTGAATACAAAACAGCCGGGATACTATCTCTAAAGAGTTTAGAAAATAGAGGCACATTATAAAGCTATACAAAACTGTTTTTATAATCCCAATCGGTTAATAAAAAAGCGAGATATTGTAATTTTCCCTAGCAACGGGCACCACTTGAAGCGGAATACGATTGTTTTAATTTGCGAAAATTGCGTGAATTAATGACTTGAAATAAAAAAGCAATGAGTTTAAGTAACGTAAATGTAAAATAAACGTATTACTATGTTTTGTTTTCAAGTTATTGTGAAAACTTTACAAAAAAAAAATCCGTTTGTAATTTTAAACAACTTTACGAGTAACTTTAGAATAGAATAATGTACTAAGATAATAAAGGCACACTATTAAGCTATACAAAACAATTTTTATAATTGCAATCAGATAATAAACTTGTGAGATATTTCAATTTTTCTCCGTCACCAATTTGAAATCAATATAATAAGACCACAATAACTCCGAATCGCATATTAAAAAAATAAACATCAAAATCTCTGTATGGCAACTTATGACAAGTTTTGAAAAGTAATAGAACGTCATTCATAAAAGTCATAAATAACAATTTGATTTCTGTAGAAATGTTTATTTTCGTGAGTAATGAAAAATATTATAAAACAATGGGCAAAACAATTAAAAAGGTGAGAGAGATAATTTTCAGCATGATTAATAATTTAGTCAAACTAAAAGTACAAGTTCAAGTCAAATAACAGAATGTTTACAAAAAGTATTGACAATGACAGATTATCCCCAGATTATTGTCATATCCACATTTTATTATTTTTAATACTGTTAGTCAATACGGACTTATCGTGGTCATATTATACCTAGAATAGTAGCGACATAGCGTGTAATACATGTTGATGTAGGGAATGGTTGTAACATGAGTTATGGTTTTTCGATTGCTACTGTAGGTACCTATTTTTTTCGTCTATTATAATAAAGCAGATTACTGTCTAGCAAAGATAATGTCTGTCTAGCAATGAACTATCAGGCTTTACTTACAGAAACAATTTAAAAGGGAGCTTTATGCTGGTATGCTGGTTAAGCTATCACGGGCGCAGTCAGCCCCAGCCGCAGCGAACTCGCTTAGGTACCTATCGTTGTGCATAACAGCCAGCGTGCATGCCCGAGTGGCCGCGCTAACCGATGATCCGCGACCCGCGATCGCGAGAGACAATACAACCGGAGCTCCCGTGGTGGTTACTGCAAATGCCGTAACTCTGCCTGTTTTTTGACAGTGGCACTAATACTGCATTTGCAACACCAATTTTGAACATCTTTCCGATAATGAAGCCAGTGAACCTTTATCTTACTTTGGTCAGTATTCATTTTATCCCTTGATGTCCACCTGTTACAACATTGTGTACTTCCTGGAGAACGTCTTGCACCTTAACACGAGGAACAACTACCTAAAGGTGGTACTCTCTGCCGTTAGGCTTTTCCCATTTTCGGTAAAGTATACCGTTCCGCTCTCCTTTCCTCCTTTCGGAGTGTCCTCCGATTGCCGTGTTGCTTGCATCTGTGTTGACGATAAACAGACCGCTGGGTTGTAGATATTTTATCTTTAAAGAGGAGTTTCGCATAGGCATTTTAACAGTCTTTGAAAGTAATCCTTGCAGAGATCATCCCAGCGGAATGGTTGCTTGTCTTCAGTCAGACGATGTAGTGGCATTGCAAGAGAATACTTTAACAAACCGCTCAGCCCTAGGAATGCCCGAACTTCCGTTTTGTCTTTGGGAGTAGGCCACTTCTGTAGTGCTTAAACTTTTCTGGGTCTGTTTGGACACCCTCACTGGTGATCACATGATCGAAGTAGTTACTCAGTTGAGTTTGCTCCTAAATAAATGGCATTATCGGGATGGCATCACGTTTAACGTAAACTCGGCATCCTTTACTTTCCTTAAGACTTGTTCCAAGTTGCGCAAATGCTCCTCAAAATCGCGACCAATGATAATGACATCATCCAAATAGACCAGGCAGGCATCTTACTCTCATCCTGCACGTACAACTATGAGTCTTTCGAAAGTGGCGTGTTGCACAGTCTGAAAGGCATAACATTGAAATTCCATAGTCTTTTTCCTGTTGGAAACGCTGTCTCATCCTTAATCCTTGGATGAGAATGCCATTAGCTAGACTTAAGATCCAAGATTGAGAACCTCAGGGTATCCAATGTGTCATCGACACGAGGCCAGGGTTAGCTGTCCTTTTTGTGATTCCATTTAGTAGACGGTAATTTACGCAAAATCTTTGTTCTTGACTAAGACGACTGGTGAACGCCATGGACTGCGATGGTTCTATGACCTTATTGCTTCTCATGTCTTCTAATAACTCCTGAACTTCTTTTTCTTTTGAAATCGGTTTTTGCCTTGCGCGCTGACTGATAGATATTTTGCTTCCAGTGTCGATCCTGTAGTGTACTAGCGAAGTCCTTCCAAGACTTCCATCTTGGGAAGAGAAGATATTAACGAAGCGTAGCAGATCTCTTAAATCACTTAAAAATTCCATCAATGACATCGATTTTCCAGTTATGTTTCTTCATGAAGTCTAGGCCCAAGATACCATAATTTCAGCCACGATGACCTTTTAAATGTACGCTGACATCTCCCCTAGGACGGGTATTGGCTGGCTGGAGGCAGAAAGAAGCTGGCAGGCAAAGTTCGTGCGTCCTGTAACAGCGTTCACCAAGTCCCGCTTGACTATTGTCCTGACCTAGAGGCTCCTGTACCAATCGTCATCTTGCAGTTTGCTTTTAGTTTTACTTGCATCCAAGCATTCTCTTGTGGGATGAAATCATGTCAAACTAGTCACGAATTCGCTTTAATTGAAGAATTTGTTGTTTACAAGTGACACAATGGGCTCTGTGATATCCGGCAAAGTAGAATAGCAACATCCGTTACACTTGAGGGTGTCGTACAAGGCGACTAATGTTTACGAGGCAAAAGACCTAGAGTCTTCGTAAGTTGGAAAATGTACAATACGGCGTTCTCCATCCCGCCTGCCAAGCGTGGAGATTATGGCAATAACCTTCCCTTTCGTGGGAGAGGCCTTAAGTCCTGCAGTGGACTGTTATGGGCTGTGATGATGAAGTGACACAATGGATGAATATTCCTCCAACGCAAGACGCACTTCAACATGTAGAAAGAGTGGTATACCAGGCCCCAATTTGGACCTACTGTCTGAATAAAGGCCTCGAAGTACTGGAAATATTACAATATCTCACTTATTTATTAACCGATTGGGATTATAAAAATAGCTTTATAATGTGCTTTTCTTTTCTTTTTCTTTTTTTGTACATTATTTTGCTCTAAAGTTATCAGTTAAGTTGTTAAAAAATAAAAACGGATTTATTTTTTGCAAAATATTCATATTGACTTGAGTATATCTCAAACTATAATTTTCACATACTTAAATGTGTGTACAACATTGTAGCACATTTTATTCTGCTTCATTTGATGCCCCACATACTTTTAAGTACAATACAGTCTGCTTTAAAGCAAATTTCAAAACGCTGCGGTGGCCATCTTGATGACGTCACCGCTGGAGAATTTCTCC
Organism: Blastobasis lacticolella; assembly: GCA_905147135.1. Lineage (NCBI taxonomy): Eukaryota > Metazoa > Arthropoda > Insecta > Lepidoptera > Blastobasidae > Blastobasis > Blastobasis lacticolella. Next base: position 24,101,887 of record LR990041.1, read on the forward strand.
CTTTAGAGATTGTCTCCCAGCTGTTTTTTATTCAGAATAAAATACTTAAATACATACTACAAAATGGTGCTGATTTTCGGAAGTAAACCTTTTTTCAGTTAAGGGAAGGGACTAAAAAAGATAGTGGTCTATGTAAAAAATAGCAAAGTTATGAACAATATGCTTTATACTTAGTCATAAAATCAGTTTTTTGTCTCTCCTCGAAAGTAAGGAATTTGCATATACGAGGTGTTACATTTTGAGCGACGACACCTACATAACGTCATGCTTTTTTCCCGTAGGGGTAAATGTGCTGTGGTTTGGTATGGTGGGTGATGATATGGTACGGTGGGTGATGATTTGGTACGGTGGATGATGATATTGTATGGGAGGTGCTATGATTTTAAGCGGGAATAATATAATATGCCTTTGTCAAAGGAAGCGACACCTTTCTCTTCATACCTGGATGACTATACGGAAGATACATCTTGTGATGTGATTCGCTTGCCGCGTTTGCTGGAGGTAATGCGCTCACCACGTTGGACACGCCTGCAATCAAGAATCTCGCTAAAATATATATTTTCTCACTTAATGGGATTTGGTATAAGGATTCTTTTCGACACTGGTCTAGTAGCAGCGTGCTTGCGAGGTCGATAACCAGAACTGGATGGGTATTTCTTACTTTGAACTTAGAAAAGTTAGCATAGAAATGCTAGCTAGTCGAACTTCAGCACCACAACGAGCTCGTAACTCGTTAGATGTACCGTACATCCTGTAAAATGTGTCAATATGATCAAGGCATCAAGCGCCGCAGTATTTTGTTACTCGTTTTTTTTAGCCAAACTGAACCAACCAGAAAAAAATAATTGCATTTTTAGTTAGAGTATATTTACAATTCTTAACATTTTTACTATGGCGGAAAACCTGCATGCCCACCACCAACACTATGTAGGTACCACCGGGCATATACATCGAATAAATATCGTTTCTTTATTAAATTAACTAGAATCAATTAGAACTAACATAACATCTTCTAGAACTGTACAAAGAACAGTGATAACTAATATCTATAATCGAATGCACACATAAAAAATACGAGTATTATTTTTAGCGTCGGGTCGGGTCCACGTATATATGGCACAAACTTTTTTCGCGCTGGCGTCGCACAAAGAGATATAACGAACGTCCGTTGCCCATTGTAAAATAGTATAGACTATGACTTCCCAAACTAACTACTAAAGTTATTAAATAAATAATACTTTTTTTATTTTATTTAGAACGCTTCGAGTGAAGGACCCTGTATATTGATTTACTTTTAGAAACTTGTAAGTGCTCGGTTTAATTTTTATTTGATTACTGGTCTGATCATACATAGGCCATAATTTTGTGCAACGTATGTATAGTTATAGTACATAGGTTTTATGATATAAGTACATTAAAACTGTAAGACGTGTATAGTATCATGAATGCGATACATACATTGACCATTGGCTATTGAATTTGTTTACCTGGAAGTATCTCCTTCTTCCATTCAGCACTAGATATATTTCCAAATAGGCTATTCATCGCATCATAGCGCGATCCTGTAAATCAGAATAGTTCTGTGTTTAATGTTGCAACACAGGCAGCATGTCAAGCTAATAACTCTACAAAGACTGACTCTACAAATACCCACATTTTGGTCAGAAAGTATGGCTTGGCTGTTTCATAGAGCAAAGATATTGCGTGACACATAGGCCGGATTTAGTGCTCGATCGACGCTCCGTCAGGACTGATGTCGCTACTAGCTAATATCACTTAATCTTTGTCTCGTGACGTTTGAATCTATACAATGGCCAAGCTATATATTCTAACCAAAATATAGCTTTATTTACCTTAACCTAAGGTGAGTACAGCAAATTATATATTGAAAATTACATAAGACCAGCCAGTGGTGTAACGGAAACCCTAAATGGACCAGTCTCAGCATAATGCAGTGAGGGCTCATGCCAGTCACAGCGCTGGTTTTCGGAAAAGCCCATGCATCCCACGCGCGTTACGCGAACGGTTAAAAATATTATTGAATTATCAAAAACATTAAAACATATAGGCAAATATTTGGCTAGTTAAGAGCTTACGAGCCTTAGCTAACCAATTTTATTTTTTGTTGGGATATACTGTACTCTACGATTGTCTGACTAAAAAAGGTGAATTTCGATTCAGACTGGCGTTCTGTTAGGTTATGTACTTATAAAAATGAAGGAAAAAAAAAATGAATGTAAATGAAAAAGTATTTTTTGAAGTAGGATTACGTTAAATAATCTCATTTCAAAAGTCAAAAATCTAATGGGAAACAAAGTTAAAGTTAAGCGAGCTCATCCAGGTAGGGGGCGACGCATGCAGACCGATCAGCGCGTATGAGGGCTCACCCCGGCGCGACACCGGGCGCCAATACACGCCACGCACATAACCGCTTAAGTGAATCAAGTGCGGCGCGTGCCCGGCCCCAGCCAGCCCGCCGCCGGCGCTCACACCCGCACGCACCAGCCGGCCTACCCGCGTCGCCCCCTGAGCTCAGAACAAATAAGTAAAGATAATGTCGTCTGTCTGTCAGTATGCTCTTACAAGTTCAAAACTAATACTGCTATAATTTTACATACCAGCCATGCCTATTCCCGTAGGGGTAGTTATGCTATGGTATGCTGAGAGATGATATAGTATGCGAGACATTATGATTTTCAGCGGGAATAATATGCCGCTTTCAAAGGTAACGGCACATTTTCCTCCATACCTCGACGATTATTCATCTTGTTAGGCGACGCGCCCGCCGCCTTTGCTGACTGCGTTGCGTTCGTTGTGTTCAAAGCGCCTGCAAGCAAGAACTTGGCTATTATTTCTTTTTTATGGACAACAGAACTTGCAGTTGACCTCATCTCAACTGATGGGAAACAACGATGAGGTCGGAAATAATTTTTCAACTGATAATTTAAATTTTTTTAGTTATCAATAGACTTACATTTGACCTAAACTTGATGGAAAGCGAAATGAAATAACGTCTTCTGGACAGACATTGAAATAATGTTTAATTTCTGTTACGGGTGTTATTGGGCGTTACTGTCTACCTATACTAAGAGTCTAAAGAGAATATAAACAAATAATACCTGGAGGTATCACCTTGTTCCACTCAGCACTAGATATATTTCCAAACAGCTCAAGCATCGCTGCAAAGCGCGATCCTGGAAATCAGAACCTTAGTATTATTACATAACGTGGCGATAGATTATAACCAGCTTTTAGCTGACGATTTCGTACGCGTGGAAATTGTTCTTGCCAGTTGGGCCTGCTTACATATAAATATCATTATCCGAATATGCAGACACGGCTTTTATACAGTTTTATTATAATAGTAGAGAAGATATAGATCAATATTTTATAATATTATAAGTTATTGCATTCACAATTTCTTAAGCCTACCTGGACGGTGATTCCTGTTAAATGCTGCGCTCGCTACTTTGGATGCACCTGCAACAGGAATTTCGTTTACATATTGTAGCAATTTTGGTTCAGCGGATTTAGCCAAGATGTAAATCGCTCTTAAACTTCACTGCCATGGACCATCGAAACGGGACCAGCGCTCGTAGATCGCAGTACTGCAGTCAGTGGCAGACGTGTTGTTGAAAAGGCGGACTGCTCGGATCTCATTCAGATTCTCAAGGCACTTGATCAACACGCTAGTGCTTCCTCTGGTATTGCAAAAGTCCATAAGCTACAGTAATAAAAAAACCTTGACGTATCATCTGGTTCGCCGCTGCGCCCGCTGCCTTTGAAAGTTTCTCTGCGCTCGCTGCCTTTAACACATCTGGAAACGGAAAAGACAGTATTCGGAGAGGTTACACCATGCGAGCTGGAAGATTATTTCTAATAGTGGAAGGCAAACAAGCTATCGGGTACCGAAAATCATTTAATTCTATTTCCAACGTTATTCTATATTATGTGTATACATTTACATATTTTCAATTTTGTGGCTTTAGTATTTTTAATTATTTTTACATTTTGTGTGACGTTTGTGTGTATGTTTGAATACTTGCTTACAGTTAATAAGGCAACCGGGACATTAACGCCAAGATGATTAGGTACTGTTTTTTTTTAATTTTAGTAAAATAAGTCCTTTACTTTTATTATAGAATAGATAGCTTATGTCATCTTTATTTCTCTTATGCGTATAGGGTATAGTTGTAGACATATAATTATATTTATATTATCGATAAGGTATCGCTTGTATTTGTCTACCTGTACGTCTGTTCTGCTTCCACGCCCTGCCCGCCGCCTTTGGTGACTTCCATGTTTTCGCTTTGGGCACACCTAGAAGTAGAAATATTTTTCAAGTATTATTGATATATACGTACGTATATACGATATTATACGTATATTATATTGCACTATTTTTAGGCAAAAAGGTAAGCAGGTCACCTTGGAAGTGATCACCGTTGCCTATAGAAATTAGGGGTATCGTCAGTGCGTTCATCATTATCATCATATCAGCCGAAAGACGCCCCACTGCTGGGCATAGGCCTCCCCCAGAGATCTCCACGGCGGCCGGTCCTGTGCCTTCCGCATCCAGCTGGTACCTCAGATCTTTACCAGGTCATCGGTCCACCTTGCGGAAGGTCAGTGCGTTGCCTTGCTCTAAAATTTCGAGACACATTGCTCTGGTAGCAATAGCCGACAGAAAAAGTCGGAAAGCCCCCGACCAAGTTTACTTAAACTTGAATACTTTTTTCCTTTTCAGTGACAAACGAGCAGACAACCCCCCATGGTAAGTGCGAATTGTTGCTCATAAGATTTCCTACCACAGGTGCGGTGCCACTGCTCTATCTCTCTGCTCTTCTGTATCTCTACTACTGAACCTATTTTGATAAAATAAATCTAGAACCATTACGATTAAACTGACTTTCAAATAGGAAAAACCGCATCCAAAACGGTATCCGTTCATAAGCTACGATGTCACAGACAGATACACAAAGCCACAGAGCCACGGATACACAAATCAAACTCATTACACCCCTCTTTTTTCGTCGGGTATTAAAAAAGACAATGCCACTTAGTATAGTGTTCTAGTACTGCTGGACCTTGAACGTGATATCAGGTACGATAAGTATCCTGGACGTTTACCCAGTTTCGACGATGCAACGGTCTTCTTTGCTGTTTTTGCTCTCCACGCCGCTCTGGACACATCTAGAAGGTAGCAGGAAAGTCGCTATTATTGTAGAAATCTAAAGAATGAAGATATCTGTTACTGGCTTTGCACCGGCGCAAAGTGTTTATATTTATTTATTTATTTATTTAAAACTTCATGCACATTACAGTACAATGGCATCTTCTATGTACAGATTAGTTTTTTCGTTAGAGTTTAATGATTGTTTGGGAAACGAAACGAAATGACGGAACTATAATTAAGTACTGTGGTGGATTTAGTTAATAACTCCTTGGCTAAAATGCTTCATTAAATGAGTTTGTGCATTACAGCCGCTCACTTTACCCGCCATGAGAATGATAATATGCTTAATACTACAAACCAGATTACCCTGTGATCAAGAAAATAAAGCATGATTTGGGCCGCATAATATTCTTCAGCCAAGTTACGTTTTGAGAATCAAAGACAGCATCTAGTGCATGTTGTACATGTAAAGTAATGATTATAGACTTTAATGTCCTTATCAGTTCATGGTATGTTTGTAGTCTAGTATGGTAATAGTTTGACACGAATGTTTTAATACCTAATTATATGCAGTTGCATACACTATTTTATCGACATTCCAATTTTCATATTAAAATTTCGTTACTTTAATTTTGTTAACTTTGCTGGAAGTAAGCTGCAAGTCAGTTTTCGGTGTCATGTAATACACCGAACAATCATTATTGCTATTTTCATAATGATAAAAATAGTAAGTCTACCAGGTAAGATTCACGGTTCTATTCTGCCCGGTAAATAAAAAAAAACATCTTGGCGTTAATGTCCCGGTTGTGCTCCCGAGAACGAGGGCCCGGGGTCCGCCATGACTATGATCCAGGATTTGGCGATCAGGTAATTACAGTGGAGCGACTACCATCTGACCTCCGTGACCCTGCTACCAGGGGAACCTGACCAGATTGAATCATGGTTACATATTTCATTGCCAGAATTTGCAGGTTTCATCACGATGTTTTCCCTCACCGTAAGAGCATCGGTTAGTATTAAACTAATGTACATAACTCAGAGTCATTGGTACATGGCCGCAGCGGAATACGAAACCGGTACCTCTCGCTTACGCGTTGGATATTCAACCGCCCGGCTACCGACGCTCTTAAAAAATTGACAAATTGTTAATAATAATGTTTAGGTATCATATTTATATTGTGCATACTTGAACGTGGCTTGACTTTGCCCGGCTTGCCCATAGTCGTCGCTGGCTGCGCTGCAGTCGCTGCGATGGCAGCTCCTGGAAGCGATTTTCATTTTGTTTAAATATTGCACCTTATTGTATGTGGGTACATGCCTATGTACCTAGCTTAAAATATGTAAATAGTGTTAAGTTTATATTAATTTGATGTATTTCTAAATAGTGTGTCAAGTTAAGAAATGAAATGTATCCATTAGAATAGCACAGAATACCTACTGAATTGGTATAAGTACTTACATCTTCTATATTATATGTAAATGTCGTTGCCTCAAGGAAAGTGGTGTATCAGGATCATTGTCATCAAGGAGGTGATGTCAGTATTAGATCGTATTCGTCCAGATAAATTAAAGAAAAGGTTCGCATTTACTCTACTGTATTTATTCCAATTCATTCTTGCACATCACTTATAATTTCACTTGAAATCAGAGCGGTATGACAATGTAGGCAGTTGAGATAATTTACATTCTTATTTCAAAGATAGTTTTAAAATTACTTTTCTTTTTCAAGCGTAAATAACACATCTCTAAACGAAATGTGGAGACAGTTTCAAGACGCGTCACTCCTCGGCAGCGTTCGGGCCAAGAATGCCCGCCATTCCGCCCGAGTCGTGCCATCGAGACTCTGTCAGCACGCACGTCATGATTCCACGCTATTGACCGGATTCGTCATATATAAAACTGACGGCAGAATCTGTGCGACAATGCAGAGCCGAAACCGCTGCCGAAGCATGAAATTGTATACCAAATTTTATTATAGGACCCAACTACGCACTAAAAAGGGATTTTTGGTAAGCCTCCGCCCCTAAGGGAGTAAAATAGGGGGTGGAAGTTTGAAATTCTGGCATTTTTCCGCCACATTCAATTGAAACTTTTTAAAAATATTAAAAAAAAAATGTTATTTAACTTTTTTGGAAATTGTTCCCTAGGCAGTGAAACAGGGGATATAACTGTCCAGCGCGAGATTCAAAACGGAGCGTGTGTAGTTGATTGCATAGCGAATTTAGTTTATTCCCGGACGGGGTTGTTGTAAATTGTATAATTGCGTCGTCACAAGAGTCGCTACTACATATTTGACCTTTATGAATTGTATTTTGTCCACACTCCATTCCTTGGTATTTTGTCGGCTTTTATTAAATTAAATAAAATTAGAATGTAATGTTAAGCTACAGTTTTAAGCTTATTATATCGTTAGGCACTAGTGCGTGTTGTGTTGTTTTAATTTTTTATTTATTTATTTTTAGTTTGTCGTTTATGGGAACTCAGTGGATATCTCTTTGGTGTTGGTGTCATTTTATCAGTATTTGGCAAAATCGCTACATAGCGGAAGCCACAACCTACAACGAAGAAAAAGAAGACAATTATGAACAATGCATGAAGGAGGCTATGACAATGCACATGTTTCCGTGTGTATCGTGCCGACTCACCTGGACGTGTCTTCTTGTAGCCCGCCGTGCCGGCCGCTACTCCCACTCCTGTCGTGATAATAATGTAATTTACCCATGTATATTGGTAAGGTATCTTCTACAAATACCTGTTAATATAAAACAGTTTCCTGCATGTAACATTCCTAAATTACAAATGAGGGCTGGTGAATCAACGTTCAATAATCGCGAGTTTATTGTTTCACATTCATGGTTCGTGTATTTTGATGCAGTAAGCGATGCGATTCATGCTAGGGTTCTATAAATACAGATTGGTAGCGTGAAGTAAACAAAAACTTAATTAGATATTAATATTAATGAAGCTATCGTAGTAGCGTCAGTGACCGAGTGGTTATGGTATCCCACTCGCATTGACAAATGTATCAATGCAATGTTATCATATTTAAATGTACCTGTGGGTTTCTTGCCATTTCTTTTTCCTACAGATGGTCATTTTCCTTACTGAAGCGGCATACTGACAGATAGACGACATTCTTTTTACTTATTTGTTCCGAGCTCAGGGGGCGACGCGGGTAGGCCGGCTGGTGCGTGCGGGTGTGAGTGCCGGCGGGCTGGCTGGGACCGGGCACCCGCTGCACATGATTCGCCTAGGCGGTTATGTGCGTGGCGCATATCGGTGCCCGGTGTCTCGCCGGAGTAAGCCCTCGTACGCGCTGATCGGTCTGCATGCGTCGCCCCCTACCTGGATGAGCTCGCTTAACTTTCCCTTTGTTTTCCGTTATATTTTTGACTTTTTAAAATATATTAATTAACTTAATCCTAATTCAATAAATACTTTTTCATTCATTTTCAAGAGGTAGGGTGCAGTGTCCAACAATGAAACGCCAAAAATTCATAGTCTCATAATTCTCTCATTTTTCTAGGTATGGATTCCGTATTTTATACGAAGAAAGTCTACTGGATTAGGTATAATATGGCGTTTATAGTTTTATTTATAAATAAATACATTACCATTAAGAAGGTTAAAAATATAAAAAGGGAATCGTTTCATTGTGTACTGGGTGTACACAATTAATGAAACACTGTTATTAATTTTGACTTTTTGTATTTAGTGTGATTATTGAAAAAAGTAAATGAAAAAAATATTAAATTTCAATAATTAAAGGTTTTATTCAAAGTTTTATACTCAATTCAGACTTTAAAAGTTTCTTTTAGGTTTGTCTTAGGTACTATTATTTATTTACTTAAAGATTAATCAGTCTTAATAAAATTTAAATAACGAATTTTACGTAGTTTTGTTAACATCGTAGTAAGGCGTTAATCTTTTATCTTCCAATGACACATCACTAATATTTTTATGTTTTTTGACGTTTTGGAACAGTGTAACATTGCACTGTTTTGCGGCTATTCGTAAGCTTATTCCTTGTCTGTTAAGTCTTATAGCTTTAAGCATATTATCCGATGAATAGTTACCCTTCTTTCTTAATGAAACACTGTTTCATTGTGTCCGCCCTACAACTGTGTCATTGTTGAACACCTAGAATATTTTATAATAACCTCAAAAAATTACCTACAAAAAACATACAATTTAATAGGTGATCTAGTTCACGTGAATCTATGATACATGTACATAGCAACGCAATACTAAGAAAAATGGAATTCACCATAGTATTTAACTGAAAAATCAAATACAACTTAAATAAAACTTACTTTTTAGTCAAAAAAACCAAAATAGCTCCGCAGACACGTCATTTTACAAGCGGCGAGCATGCAAAATAAAGCAGGATCGGGGGTGTACGAGGCTGTCTGGACTAGGCATACTGCACTATCTGGCAACTTCGCATTTCAGAAATATGGCGCTGTTTTATTGTGTACTACTGTTTCAACGTTGGACACCCGACCCTACCCGGTTCGAGACCCACTTTACCATGTACTAATGACTCTTTTCTGAGTTATGTGCATTAGTTGAATGCTAGCCGATGCTCTTACGCTGAGGGAAAACACCGTAATGAATTCTGCTCATTCGGGTGTAACCATAATCAAATCTGGTCAGGTTCGCCTGGTAGCAGGGTCACGGAGGTCAGATGGTAGTCGCTCTATTGAATTATCTGTTTTGCCAAATCCTGAATCGTGGTCAAGGCGGACCCTGGGCCCTCGTGCGCGAGAGTATAACCGGGACAGTATTGCAAAGATGGTTATTTTTTACATTAAATTAGCTATCGTAGCTTGTTTCATAGCATATTGTAACTATGTAATTGTTTTTACTTGGGCGTGCCATCTTTCGTGCCTCGGTAGCCGGCTTTGCTGGCTTTGTCGCATTCGCTGCGAAACACAAAGATAATAGATAGATATATAAATGTATCAAATGTGAATCGAACTCGCATATTAAGGATTGCGTTCATAGTCTGTTGTGATTTACTATTTTACATCTTATAACTATAGTAGTAAGAGCTATTTTAGAACAGCTTTACTGCTTTCATCATCACAGCCCGTAACAGTCCACTGCAGGACTTAGGGCCTCTCCCGCGAAGGGGGAGGTTATTGCCATAATCTCCACGCTTGGCAGGCGGGTTGGAGATCGCAGTGTTTGAAAATAACAATGGAAAATGCTGCTGCCCATTTTCCAGACTACGGAGACTCCTGCTCCTGCTGCTGCTTACTGCTTTACTTTGATGAAATTAGAGATAAAACTGTGTTGCACTCAGTTTAAAAAAGAAATAAAGATGGCGCGCTGTCAACAGTGACATAACAGGAGGCAAGTTTTGTAAACATGTGCGCCAAGGCGTAGTTTAGTTTTCGAAAGGCCTAGGCCTAGTTTGATTGTCAATGTGTGCGTGTGACCGTGTACGAACACATAGCGTTGCGTACTTTTGCGTGCCTCAGTATGTTGTTCGCAGGGTTCTGTCTTTATTTCTTATTTGGAACGAGCTGATCCAGTAACAAATCTAGACTACCACTATGTTTACCTGGAAGTATCTGTGGTTTCGTCATTGTGCCCGCCGCTTTTAGCAACTGCGCCGCCCTCGCTGCGTTTACCTTATCTAGAAACGGAAATGAGTACCACCAAAAATATATGGACCCCGGCCTATATGACCAAAACGTTGAGCGATATGTCATTAGAAACCATTTTTCATTTTCTATAACTTTTACTAGTTTTGTATAATAAAAAGTATGATTATATTTCGGGGATGCGACGGTCCTATTTAATGTTATCCTCCATAACCTTTTTCTCACAGCGATTCCAGAGTTGTCGCTATGTGATTTCTAATGACATATCGCTTAACGTTATTGTTCATATAGGCTGAGTTTTCAGGACTTCCTATTACTTTAATAAAACATAAAAATATAAACACACACACACAAGGGAGCATACCTAATTTAGTCTAATTTTGAAACTACAATGGCATAAATGGGAGCAGCAAATTTTTATGATGTAGAGAAAGATGGGAACGATAAACGTGGCTGGATGGACTATTATGTATAATGGTAAGCGATCAGGTATTATATGCATAGATTGATTACTTAGAAGAATATTCTGGTTTGCCGACGCGCCCGCCGCCTTCCACGACAGTGCCGTACTCGCTGCTTTGGATACATCTGGAAGCGACAATCACAAGTTTTTTATCTACGTTGTCTGTTGTAAACAACATATTCACGCAAATGCAGTATGAGATTAGACTATGATGCAGAAATAAACCTGGACTTATCCCAGAAATAATATTTTTTTTATGTACCATTATACTTTCCTTGTAGTGGCCACTGGTTTGGCACCGTGACCGCCGCTTTTAGCAATTCCGCCGCCCTTGCCACGTTCAATTTATCTGGAATTGAGAATTATTTAAATAAATCTCAAAAATATAAACATAAATCAGCATAAATAGCAGTACAAGTAGGAGAAAATTATAAGTAAGAGAATGAAAATTATTGTTTTGATGGACTGATAAATTATGATAATATCAGCTATTTCATTTTATTGACACATTAGCATCTTCAGGCGTTTTAGTGTCCAAAGGTCATCAGCTGATTGCTCCCAGCTGTCAAGGACCTCTCGGCCAGCCGGCAGGTCATTAAAACTGTCGCATGGTTTTTTATATAATTAATTTTTTACTTGCTTCTTAGCGAGCCGATTTTTTTTTTAAATTATTATTACAAGACCATATCATCATAATTATTGTAATATTAGCCGAAAGACGCCCACTGCCCGGCATAGGCCTTTCCCAGAGAAGTTCACAAAGGCCGGTCTTTCGTCTTCCGTATCCAGCTGACTTGCGATCTTTACCACCTTACAACCCTCTTACACCTTACACCTTACCCCAACAAGACGGTATTCATATAATGCATAATAAATTAAGCGTACTTCGATATATTTTCTGAATCGCTGCTGCGTTTGCCGCCTTCGCTGACGCTGCGTTCACTGCGCTCGCTGCGTTTGGTGCGTTCTGTGCGTTCGCTACGTTCGCTTCGTTGGGTACGCCTGGAACAGTGAGTCACTTTTCGATTTTTTAACATACTTAATGTTGTATTTTAAAACACTAGTATTTTATAATAAGAACAGCGGCAATGTGACAAAAGGATCCTTTTTGTGGACAATCCGCAGATCTATGTCTTCGAGGGGTTGAATTCGACGAGGTTCAAAGCAATGTTCAATGTCTGCCAAAAGACTGATTCGGCTTTCCGACACCTCGAAACGAGGGACATTTGCTCAGCACCTCCCGTACATCTATCTAAAGCCTGCTTTCCGCCCTTCAGTCTCATAACGTTCAAGTTACAAAATAACATATAGTAGCAAATAGTTCAAATCTCATAATACTCAAGTCTCAAAACCTCCAAGTTGCAAAATAGTCAAGTCTCCAAACATCCATGTCTCATAATATACATTTTTTATTTAAGTGGATTTGTAAGTGGTGTTTTATATTTTTGACATCAATCTTGAAATTTCAAAAAAAAATTGGTGGAGACTGTAACGCTTGTTAAGATGACATCTTAACAAGCGTTACAGTTTCCACCAATTTTTTTTGTCTTTAATATAAATAATGAAAATGTTTGTGCGCAATTAACTCAGGCAAGGAAAAGCACCTTACCAAGGTCACAGTTTAATAAAATAAAAATAAAAACAATTTAATAATAAAATATTGTTTTATGAAACAAAACATTAATAATACACACGCAAATAAATCAGAACCTAAAAGGCATGTTGTACATAATAGTAAACAAAAAACAAAAATGACTGACATTTTAATCCAAATCAAATGTTCGATATTTTAATTTTCTTATTAACACACATTATTACACATAATAATGGAGTTTAATGAAACAAAACATTAATGTAAAAAATAAAATATATCGTTCCGTTGTTCTTAAAAGTATAGATATTTTCTTTCGTAAACAATGTAATGATTTCAGCAGAAAATATATTTATTTACACACTTAATTTTGAAGAGGCCAAGAATAACCATGAAACTAATACAAGTCATCGAGAGTCGCTAGTAGGTATTATACTTATACGATTTGGGAAATCAATAATCGTATAAATAAAAGCTTATAAAAACATATTTTTTGACGGAATAAATGATTTCGACACTGGAATCACAATTGGTCAATATTTCAGCGGAAAATACGTGTACCTCTACGAGTATAATATTGCATACCTAATAGTAAAGAAATCAGAATCCAACACAATAATTGCTGGTATTATATTATATACTCGTATGTTGATGTATTACGTTACGTATATCAAAGTATAGCTTGTGAAAAGCAAGTTAACATTTTTTAATTTTTCAAAATAGGTTGAAGAAAAATAATGCTTTTTAGAAATCGCGGAATAGATAATTTATTTTGATTTAATTTTGTCAAATACCGTTGATACTTATTGTCAAAAGCAATGTCACATTGACGTCTGCTGATTGCCTTTTACAGTCTTAAAGAGTGATTCTTTCAGTCTGCAGTCATAATGCTCAGCCTCTTTTCTCAATTTAAATAAATGTTAGGTTTCTTTGGAATTCGCCGGTTCAATCGATGACGCCATCCCTCAAGTGCATACGTCATTCTGTGGCGGTGTCCAGTGCAGCTGAGTATATGAGATGACATTTTGGGATAACATGTATTTTCAAAATAAAGACGAAAGCGTCTCATTTTTGGTGAATCTGGAGCGTTTTGCAATATATACTGCAGAGGTATTATTGCAGACATCCTAGTTATATTTCTTCCCTGTTTTGTAGTGTTTAATTTTACCTTTTTTGAGTACTTCCAAGTAGCATTGTTGAAATGATGATAACATCTGCTAACATCTGCGGTTGGGTAAACGGTTAATGCAGCATTCATTATAGCGATTTCATAATCGGATTTAAATGATTTAATGATTAATTGGAGCTTTTCTTTAATGACATTAAAGAAGCGTACATATGTTTCTTCACATTTGTTTACGAGAAGTGCATAAACTACAGGAATTATATTTGTATGATTTTTAGTTGAACCAATGTCCAAATGCATAGTAAAAACTTGGTAAAACGGTTTTGGTGTTGTTTTAAATGTACCATCTGCGTAGTAATTTCTTTGCAAGATTCGTAGCAAAAACAAAAATGTTGTCATTATATATTAAAATAATTTTGCAACAGTGCATCGGGTAGTGTTATATTTTCTGGGTCAATAAGAGTGAGTCAATAAGTTTGTATTTAAATGTTTTTTTCGAGCCCGGTATAGTGAATGTTTGACGCAGTTATATGTAAGTCCCAGGTCTTGTCCAGTCTGTTCCATTTTTTCACGCTTTCTTTTTTTAACTATCTTTTGCACTGCACTTAAATGTTCACAAACAGCCCGTTTCAAATTGTTTTTTCTTTAATAATTTCATTTTTTTCGTGATTTTGTTCACAAGTATGTACAGACTCCCTTAAAATATTTTTTCTGCTTTCATCTAATGTTCAGAAATCTCCAAAAGTTGTTCCACTTTTATAAGTCACACTTCTGTTATATCTATATCCGTCGCGAATTAATGATAAATTCCTTTTTTGATTATTGATTAACTCCAATTCCTGATCCATTTTCTAATAAATAGTCAATAACTACAATATTTTTACTCTATAGTACACACTTCTCGTCGAACTATGCAGAAAATAACGACATTGAGGGTACAACAAAAAAAAGCAAAGTACCCTGGTTAAGATGTGTTTTTAATATGAATAATTAAAAGGTTTGTGTACCCTCAATTTCAAAAGTATTAAGATGTTTTTAGTTTTAGGTAATTTTAACACAATTCATATCAAGAATATGTAAACTATAACACAGTTACAGACAAATTAATGACTTAAGTATATATATTTGATAATATATTTTCCTACAATAAGCATTTGCTTATTATGTGCTAGTAAATTAAAAATAAATATACACTATATAATAATAACAACATTAAATAACATTGTTGTATTTTACCTACATTTACAAGCTCCAACTAATTGAATTTCATACCAACATGAATGTCTTATTTTGATTCTGATTTATTTACAACTAGCGACCCGCCCCGGCTTCGCACGGATCGACTTTTCTCTACTTTCTATAAATATAATAATCATGTATTATATATATAAACCTCCGTCTTGAATCATTCTATCTATTAAAAAAAACCGCATCAAAATCCGTTGCGTAGTTTCAAAGATTTAAGCATACAAAGAGACATAGGGACAGAGAAAGCGACTTTGTTTTATACTATGTAGTGATTATATATATAAACCTCCGTCTTGAATCATTCTATCTATTAAAAAAAACCGCATCAAAATCCGTTGCGTAGTTTCAAAGATTTAAGCATACAAAGAGACATAGGGACAGAGAAAGCGACTTTGTTTTATACTATGTAGTGATGTAAGTGGCCTGAAGGCCACTAATAACTTCTTCTTGTGCTGACTTGCGGTGTTATAGTATAGCGATATAGTTTCCATATATATTTTTTTTAAATTGGTGGATCAAGGTCGATGTCAAAAATATAAAACACCAGTTACAAATCCACTTAAATAAAAAATGTATATTATGAGACATGGATATTTGGAGACTTGACTATTTTGCAACTTGAACGTTTTGAGATGTAGATATTTTGCAACTTGGAGGTTTCGAGACTTGGGTTTTATGAGATTTTAACTTTTTGCTACCATATGTTATTTTGCAACTTAAACGTTATGAGACTGAACCGCAACGCGGAAAGGGTTCAGTCTCATAACGTTTATGTCTTTCCGCGTTGCGTGATTCTGCGGATTTTATCACGTACGGCGGACGACCACTAACGGCCACGTACCGCACACACACCGCGACTGATATATCTGCCCTCTACGGCAACACTCTTTCCAAGGTGCGTCGGTGTGGGCTAGTCCGTGTCCGTCCGCAAAATCACGCACAGTAGAAACATCGCGTAAGAACCCGTTGGAGGAGGCTCAAGTACAGCAGTGGTTTGCAATGGACTGATAATGATGAGCCTCCTGAATCGAAATTAACCACAATTAATATTTGTTTTGTTAAAGCGGCACAGATTTCGTGTGCTTGCGAGATCAAACGTTAAGCAGGACGCAGGGTTTGAGGACTGGAAACCTTTCGTAGTTTGATATTAATCAAACATAGCTCCGCAACGAGCTCGCCACTCGTTAGGTGTGCATCCTAATACCGTTTGCGAAGCAAGGTTGATTTATTACAACTATATTTTTAATAGCTCTTTGTCATGATTTGACAAAGGAAGTTAGTATGACATTGTACTCTACAATCTGCTATTATGACTTGCCTTCTGGTTCGCTGCCTCACCTGCTGTCTTTTGTATCTGCCCCATTCTTGCTGAAGTATCATGGATGAAACTGCACACACCTGTAAGTAAGCGTTTTTCTGTAGTCTTTGCTGTACACCGCAGCATCTAATACATTCCATTGATGAATGGGTCTCCTTTACTATTTGGAGAAACTTTCTAAAACTCCACGCTTAATAGGCCGGTTGAAAAGTACAGTGTTTAAAACAATGTAATAAAAAATAAAACCGACTTGTGCACACTTTAGCGCGCCGTGGCACTGAGGACCGCCTGACGATAATCCAGGATTTGGCAGATCAGGTGATTACAGTGGAGCGACCACCATCTATTTAACCTCCGTGACCCTGCTACCAGGGGATCTTGACCAGATTAGATCATGGTTTGGATCACTTTCAGTCACCTTAATGTACAGGTTTCATCGCGATGTTTTCTCTCAGACTAAGAGCATCTGTTAATGTTTAATTAATGTATGTAACTCAGTAAAGAGTCACTGGTACATATTGATGCACAAAAACCGGCTAAGTGCAAGTCGAATTCGCTTGCGAAAGGGAACCCTTACGATTAATAATAATAATTCTAAGATAAGCAACAAGATGCCAGGGCAACAGTAACGGATCCAAGTACGTCCTGCAGTTATGTCTCTAAGACATTAGTCGCTTGGATTCCACCTAGGATCCACTGCCGAGGTTCCACCGATGGATCTATGACAATTGTTTGTCGACTTTAATCTATCATTTAAGAGCAAAAAGTGCCCGTTAGTCAAACGTGTTGGTGCAATATTCTACTCTACCGGGTACCAGACTGCTGAAGTGCGTGCCAAATATATTGGTAATAGCGGCTGTCGACCTCTCTATCGAAACTGATTCGTATGTAGTCAGAGCGATTATTGCAATACTTCAAAGGGTCATGTTATTCAAAATTTTATTTAGACCTTATTTATAATAAAATAACCGTTTTAGTTAATTACTGCCTAAATTTGTTTCTAATGACTAGTACACACACTAGACCCCACCGATATTTGTCCATACACTTACACAGAAGCAGTGCCCCCGGTAGACGCATCTTCACGTGTCATGAAAACGACGTTACTCAACCTGAGCTACGTCGGTACTGATATTTGTGGCACGTTATAGGAATAAACTGTAATTACATGATTAAGATAATATCCACATAAATGAGGCTATATTTCACTACTCACTACTAAACATTGTACGATAAAAACGTGATTACTTATCGGAATTATTTTAAGGTAACGACAAACCGTATGTTGCTTACTGTAGCTGAAAAGGAAAATTTTCATGATGCGGTAATGTTAGGTACATTACCGCATCATGAAAATTTTCCTTTACTGTAAGCAAAGTATGTAACGCATTACGACATCAAGACTCTTAAAATGGTCTTAAAACATACCTAACATAAGTTGAACGACCTGAGTGGTTCTGTCAGTGGTCAAAATGTTGTACTCTCAAAGGGAAACCTCTCCAGGGAGCTTATTCCACAAACTTTATGTGCGTGGGAGAAAGTGCCTTTGGAACTGCACAGTTCGCGACCAATTTGGTGCCAAGGTGTAAGGATGAACTTCCTGTTGATGGCGAGCGGTGCGATGATAGAATAAAGCTGTACGCATCATGTCAAACAGTTCCCCAGAACAAACGCCATAGTACAAAATTTTGTATTTTGGCTCTCATAATCCAGAATAGAGATGAAACGGATATCTGGTTGCTATCCGGTATCCGGCCTACCCGGCCTTAAGTTACTATCTGGCCGGATACCGGATATTGAAAAATGTATGTGTACAGCACATTTTCACACTGAGACTAAGTACAGTGCAGTGAATTTGAGTAAACTATGCAAAATAACATATGTTTAAATTAAAATGGATAGTGCGCTTAATAGAAGTAAGAGGATTTTACGCAGTCCTCCTCCCGAACGTCAACATGTGGATCCAACCACGACGACCACTGCGAGTTCGACCCCGGCCAGCGAAGCTATCTCGACCGCCGAGATATCTAGTTGGCTTTCATCTATAGAACAATGCCTTAACGAGATTTGCGTTATATCTAGTGAAGGTAAGCTGGGGGCGTACCACAATCTTTTCAAAACAAGGTTAAAATAACCTTGTTTAGAATAAGGTTATTATAATGTTATTGTAATGTTATTGTATTCTTACTTTGATCCGTACCATGACCTCCTAAAACAAGCTTGAATTGTTGCCACTACAATCTTATCTGACCCAATGACGGCGTCGCTGTTGTTAAGTTTTGTATTACCGTGAAATTTTATTTTAATTAGCACACACGTAGTTCCAATTTTGGTCACCGGTTTGTGGCACTAACATAGAGAGGTGCATGAACGAATGTTTTGTGGTTATTTTAGGCTAGAATCATTCACTCAAACAAGCTTACTTTCTAAACCGTACCATGATCTTTACGTTTTTGTTTGACAGTAGGAAGTTTTGTTTGACATTATTATTGTTATTATGTCAAATCCATCAATCTAAGAAAAGTCACTTTTTCATGGTGGATATAATATTGTTTTACGATTTTTAAAGATTTACGACATATATAATACCGTTATGTTCTCCCACAAAGCAAGTGAAATGTATTTATTCTCACAAAAGTTTGAAATAACTTAATGCATTGATATTTACGTCTCCAATACTACAACAACGGTAATGATTTTTAGACGGCCAACCAATACGAGATGTTCGGTATTGTAGAAGCTGTTATCGCTGATATAGCGTGTGAAACACGAGCCCTTCAACGTTGAGAGTCGATGAGATGTGGGTGACTATACTGAAGAGCTCACACACAACCTATGCGACGGGGCAACTAAAGCCCACACTGGGAGAGTCCTACCACATCGATTGATTTATCTGTAGGGCCAAGGACGTGTGCACCTATCTACTAAACCAAGCCAATACCTCATCAGGGTCTAGCTCTTGGCATAATACCATGAACGTAACTTCAATTTGTTCGTGGCATTGGTTCCCGTAGCAAATTCGGAGATCTTCGTGAGAGAAGATTATGGGCTGAAGGGTGTGGTTTATCCGATTCCGTGGCCGGTCTAGGATTCCCGTTGCCGTTGCCAGCGAAACGGGATTAAAAGTGTATACAATAAAGTGATGTGTTTCTAAAGTGTTTAGAATTTAAAATTATAATTTTTATGTTAGTATGTTAGTACTAGTTCATAATGGTGTGTACATGTATTTTTAAACATGTGCCCCAGTTCCCTGAATTAAATAATTACGTAAAGTAGAAACATAGTGCTTTTTATTAGCTGAAAACCCTGAAAAGGTCCTCTAATACTAGCACAATAATTATTTCATATTTTAGGATTCCGTAACCAAAAGGTAAAAAGGAATCCTATTACTAAGAGCAGCATATGCGTTCTGTGCATGTTGTCCTAAATGCTTAAGCTATTTTTTATATAGGTACTCGATAACGTAGATAACCTACGGCCCCCGTACTACATATTATAAAACAAAGTCCCACGCTGTGTCGGCCTGTCGGTCTGTCTCTCTGTTCATTATATATTCATAAAGTACTGAACGGATTTTCATACGATTTTCAGCAATAGACAGTGATTCATGAGGAAGGCTTAAGTGTATAATTTGTCAAGAGCCGCCCGTCTTCGCACGCGCTTCGCACTTACTACCCGTACCCAAACCTTAACAAATTATACACCTAAACCTTCCACATGAACATGAATCACTCTGTCTATTGGTGAAAATCGCATGAAAATCCGTTCAATCGTTTTTTAGTATATCGCGAACAGACAGACAGATGCGACGTGGGACTTTGTTTTATAATATACTAGTGGGCCTTCATTCGCGTGGCGTCCCCCCTACCCTAACCTACACTACACCTAGCCTACACTTATCCTACATCTACTCTACACCTACCTTACACCCAGTGGCGTGCACAGAGTTTTTAGACAGGGTAGGCAGAAATATAAAAAGCTTAATAATAACCAAAAATGCTGCATGTTAATGTTGAATCATAAAGAGTAGTTCAAAAAATTTAAATTCATTACATTTTTTATAACGGGCGCGACATCGTTTGATATATTTTCTACAATATCAATAAAAATCCGCCTAAAATTGATTTTTGAGCACCACCCCCACTCTGTTGTCCCCAGTCGACTAGCCAGCGTATATTGGTTTATAGTTTCGGGACCTGTTGCCTCTCTTTTGAGCCTTTTGCAGGAAAGCCATTTCCACCTAACACTAAAAGAGTATCGCTTTCCATGGTATGGCATCGTCTCGCACAGACCGGAAAATTATATAGGGAAAAAATGTCATACCCCTGCCACGCACGAGAAGAAGAGGCTGGCCCAAGAAGCGATGGCTTGACTTTTTTAGAAGTGGCATGCATGTTAGTTAACAAACTCATTACCAAAGATACCGAAAACCTAACAAAGTGGAAAAGAAGAAGTTCCTACTTCTTTAGCACCTTTTGCACCGTTTCTACTTCTTTTTTAAGATTTGCGTCCCCCTAGGAAAGGGGACCCCGGGCCGGGCGGTGCGCAAGAGCACAACCGGGATGAATGCAATGATGATGAAAATGTTCTTAATTACCTAATATTAAATTAAATATGATAGTAGTAAGGAACCCTTCAAATGCCTGTTGTACTCGCCCTTGACCAGTTCTTAAATATATATTGACTGCACTGACATTTTTGCACGCCAACATTTCCGTTTGACAAGATTTGCAACCGCCCCGTTCCACACAAGTAAACACTTAAACACGAATACGTGTTTAAGTGTTTACAACATTATATTTTGAGGATATAACTATGAATAAAATTACATTTTTGTTTAGAAATCTACATTTTACTATCATTTTCTGCTATGAAGTAGATTTGTGATAAAATTGTATTTAAAAATAAGTTATAAAATCAATCAAAGATCGCAATATTAATGCGTGATCCGGAGTAAGGTGCGAAAAAGATAATGCTATGTAGAGCTACAAACACAACTGACTCGGTGATAGCGTCACTGTTGTTGTGATTGACATGACATTACAATATGGCGACACTTAGTTCCAGCTTTCGCTACCGGGTCAGATAAGTTTGTGGCACTGTACGAACATTATAACGCTGTCTCTTTTTCGCATATATTTACAATAGACAATACATTCGCTCATACCCCTCTCTAAACAATATTATTATAATGTTGTTTTTAAGAGATCATGGTACCAATAAATTCTAATAATACTTTGAGCTTGCTAAAAACATGATAGTTTTCCCATAGACCTATAGAGTCATCACCCATAGAGCAAACCGAAGAGCCGGTATATCGGCGTGCCCCAGCAATTAATATACATACAGGAGGAAAATGCATGGCTAACGCATAGACGCGTCGGCAAATATTCTACACCAACTACGCTATAACCCTTTGATATTCGGTAAAAAACCGACACGTAAATATTTGGGCCATCACTATAATACCTATCAAGATAAGCAAAAACCCCACTTTAATGATGATATTGGCAAGCATGTAGATGTAGACATAAGATAGTGGTAGGCTTCCCCTAAAGTAAACTAAAATGTTACTATCTGTTAAGCAATTATTAAGTTATTTACTACGTAGACTCCAATAATCACCAATTGGTGGAGACCAATAATATTTAGATGCCAAAGCAATATGTTCAATTGATTTCGAAATATTGGTTCGCGAATTCGACGCAGACTTAACCGGTTATAATTATATATTTATTGTTGATTTTTATGCTACGCAGTGACTAATCAACAGGCAGCCCACCTAACAGTAAGCAGTAAATGTCGCTAATAAAATCTATGGTTCATGCATTGCGCAAAAATGGAAAAGCTTAGGTGCCTTTGCACTGAGAGGAATAAGATGAAATGCCTCAGGCCTGTAATTGCGATGGCTGGTACCAGAACACGACAATGCAAGCATAATTGTTTGGCGGCAGAAATGGATAAGGCGTTGGTACTCACCCAGGCGGACTCAACAGGCTCGATAGTGTCCTAACATCTGATAAAACCTGTTGCTTACCTAGGTATTAGCACTATATTTAATCAATCAAATATTTGCTTGGAGCATCGGTGGCCTAGTGGTTCAGTATCCAACTCGTAAGCGAAAGGTACCGGGTTAAATCCCACTGCCGCCATGTACCCATGCCTCTTTTCTGAGTTATGTACATTTTTTTTATGTCATACGGTTGGCGAAAAGGCAAGCGGGCCACCTGATGGAAAGTGGTCACCACTGCCAAGAGTATCGCTAATGCGTTGCCCACCTCTATAACACGTTGCTCTGGCAGCAAAAAATCAAATGCCCCTCCACTGCCAAAGCTACGGTTCCCCAAATCCCCACCCCATGGAGCACTGGAAACCTTACTCACCGGCAGAAACACAATACTATTTAAAAGAGTATTGTTTAGCTGCGGTATTCTGAAAGGTGAGGTACATAGTTGAATACTAACCTATGCTCTTACGGTGAGGAAAACATCGTAATGAATCCTGCACCTCCAGGCGTCTGAATGTGTAACCATAATCCAATCTGGTCCAGTGTCCCAGTTAACAGGGTCACGGAGGGTAGATGCCTGTCGCTCTACCGTAATTACTCGATCTACAAAATTCTGGAACATGGTCAAGGCGGACCCCGGGCCAGTACGAAATATTTAAGTGTCTACCTATCGGGCAATTTACGACCGCATCAATTCGGGGCTTGCTTAGCGCCAAAAGCCTACTTTATAATTGTTGACATTACCTCGTAATGAAGTAAAACGATACCATTTCACACTTACGGAACTATAAAAATATTCAAGAATTGTTGTAATTACAGGCAATAAAAACCATTAAAAGCTCGAGAAATGTAAATTTGTTATAAATTTACATCTTTATTTAAATACTTCAGGCAACTGAGGCCAGAGGTATACGTGTATGTATACCGAAATATACAAATATACAACATTATACATTCGTTTACAATAGGTCGTTTACAATTGATTACTTACATAAAAATATAATTTAAAATCTACACACTTCGGACACACATTGTCACTTTCTGACACTCCTTTAATTTCATATCGGCATCACCGATAATTCTAGGTCGCCCACGGAAACTCCGGTGAAGCATACCCTTGGCCTTCTTTGGGACAATAATATTCCCTAATGAAGAACTCTAAATCTTCAACGCAACGCACAAATTGTACGTACGTTCAAAGCGTGATTCCATGAGCTGTTCTCCTTGGCTAACTGGACGGTTCTCCACGTTCTTTGTTGAACTGACAAATCTGTCGAATTTTACGTGTAAGCTTCTGTGTTTGCATCTGTTGACGAACTCCGCATCATCTATGTTCGCCGATGGGGTCACATTTCTCATACAATGGCTTTTGACGCTATTTCTTGGTTGAATTTAAAGCAAAAGCTTATCAGCTCTACAACCGCGAATTCTTTGGCCATCTATGACAGAACATCACAATTGTTATAGTATTGGAGATGAAGACATTAAATTGATTACTTAAGTATAAATATTTTACAAAATAACGTGTTAATATTACCTTCTCTATAAAAATAAATAATCAAAATTGCAATTCATGAAACATCTGACACAATATAAACAATGCTTTCCGTCAAATGGTAGCTAGGTGTCACAATATTAGTCAAAGTACTAGAAAAGCGTCGCTGCTTTTGGTAACAAAATTACATTTCAAAATAGTCACACTTAGTTCCGGTTTTGGCCACCGGTTCAGATAAGTTTGTGATGGCTTTTAGTCTCTGGTTTGAATGAATGATTTGGCTGTGACGTCACAAAACTTCTAACCAAAACAACATTTTTTTAACATTATTTTCTTTGAGGTCATGGTACCAATTTGAAAACAAGGTTAAAGTAATGTTGTTTGTAAGGCTTGTGGTAGGCCCCCTGAACTCGGAACAAAAACTTAAAATTAGCAGCATCAGCAGAAATATTATGGGAGGAGTATCTCAGCTGGCTGTCCAATACCAATCAATAAAGGAAAAATATATCTCGTCAATTCAAAATTTGAGAAAACATAAAGTTACGAATGACCTTATATCAGACCTAAAGCAAAGCCTTGTTTCCGCTCAAAAATGTACAACAAGCCCTTCCTTTGCCGACATAGTAAGAACAAGTAATAACTCATCGGTTCGTCCCACGAGCATTGCTATATTTCCAGCCGACAAAGATAAAACTAGTGATGAAACTAAAAAATTTGTGCAGGGCCTGGTGAAACCTGATGAATTAAAGTTACATGTACGAGGGATGAGGAATACTAAAAACGGAGGAGTAATAATTAGCACGGACCGAAAAGAAGATCTGGACAAGCTAAAATCATCACAGAATTGGAATTCCTCTGGATTGAAGCTAGAAGAAACATCCAAAAAACGGCCCAGAATAATTGTACTTGGCATTCCGATAAATATCTCTGAAAAAGAGGTGTTTCAGTGTATATTTGAACAAAATATAATGGACAAGCATCCCAGTTTCGATAAAGATAAATTCTACAGTTCTATAAAATTGAGCCATAAATCTGGTAGGAAGGACGCCTCTACTTGTAACTTTATTCTAGAACTTACAGCGGACCTCAGAAGAATGCTTATTGAACAAGAACGTGTCTTTATAAACTGGTCATCCTGTCCTGTACGTGACTACACTCTCCTGACCTGATGTTACAACTGCCAGCTGTATGGTCACTCGGCAAAATACTGCCGCGACACTAACCCCACTTGTGGGCACTGCGGAGAAACAGGACACACCATAAAGGAATGCCCCAAAACAACCGAATCAGCAAAATGCGCCACATGTACAAGATACAAAAAACCGGCTAATCATAATACTGGAGACATATCGTGCCCTGCAAAAAAGAATGCCGAAATAAGATATCTAAGCTTCATTGACTATGAGGGCGCCTAGACACGTTGTAGCGTTAATCTAAAATTATTATATTGTTATTATTAACATAGCGTACCTATACTTAAACACATCTACATGTTTTAACACTATATTCTTTTAAAAAATACCATGTAAGCACTAACCTACATTTATGATCTACTAACCTGGATGCCTAAGACACAGGTAAATCACTTACTTAGTTTAGGCGTCCAAATAAACAATAACTAGAAGTAAATACCTAATGTAATTGCGCTGAAATTGTAAATACTCGGAAGTAACCTCGATTTTATTTGTACTCATTTATCGTAAGTAGGTAATATAGTAACCATGCTCAATTGTAATTTATGTAAGATTTTGTTTGAATAAATGATTTATTGAAAAATGTATGAAAAGTCCTTAAAAGTGATTTTGCTCCGATGAATAGTCTGTTCCTAGACAGGCATGCTCCATCATAGACCGCATCGTCACTTACCACCAGGTGAGGTGGCGGTCAAATGCCTGGCTAATAAAGTAATAAAAAAAAAAAAAGAGCAAATTTCCGAATTTGATTTTTCCGATTAAAAAGACATCTTAAAAACCATAAATATTAATCAAAGCACATTTGATTATGTCCCTACTGTACTCGTATCGTTTATTTGGTAGGTTAGGTTAGGCTAAAAAATATTTTTCAAAAATTTCTTCTTTCTTTACGCTTTTTCCCTCCTTTATCTGGAGTCAGCTCTCCTTATCTGCTTTCTCCATTTCTCTTTTTTGAGCAGTAGCGGCGTCAATAATTTTGTTCTTCAGGTCCTGTTGGACCACAAAGCCAGGTGGCGGCGGGTCTTTTGCGGCAGCCGTCTTCATCGGCAAATCAAGGGCTAGTTGCACCATGGTGGTCTGCGGGTTACCGACGGAGCGCATGCCCATTCAATCGCATTCAGCGTTCAATAACTTTCTCAAGGATATGTGTGACTTTGTAACTTCCACGAATGTGGACATTACCTATATACTTTGTCCTACCAGGTGACACCTGCTGACCAGCGTCACATGATCATTTCTGTCGTATGTAGTTTTGGCAAGTATTTTAATAATGTAGTGTAATAATTCTTCTAAAGTCATCAGGTAAATTATACTAGAATAAAAATACTCATTTCTCTCTATTTAGAGTTACGATGCGATGTTGTTTTTCTTCTGTTTAAGAGAATCTTTGACTGATTGTGCTCCACGATTATGAAGACTAATGTGTAAGCCTATATTTATTAACTATAAATCCGTCCTAGGTGCGGACTGCGGTCAGTACTGTAACACTGCTTGCTACACTGAGTTTAAAGTAAAAATGCAAATGTTTAATTGATGTTATATTGATAACTTTGGTTTTAAGAATGATATAAAATACATATAATACCTTAGATCTAATTCAAATGGAACACATTTGAATTATCACCTAGCCAGTGCTATGTGTGCTCATAGACGCAAGCTAATAGCTTGCGTCCTACTTGCTCCGACCTATCTAAACCTACACGCCTATATCCTACTTGCTCTAACCTACTTAACCGACTAGAGCCCCGGTTACCCTACAGGAGCAGCAGGCCAACCCGAACGCCTACCTTACTTAGAACCCGTCCAAACATACGGCCTCCGACACCTACCTATCCTAGAACCCGTCCTTACCTAAGGCCTGCATGAGCACACACATCGAGCTACAGTACATCGAATCCGAGGCAGAGACTGCAGCAAAAAACTTGGTGTCCTCTCGAAGGTTAGGCGGTACTTCACTTCTAAACAGTTGATTCAGTTATATATTCATGGAGTACTGCTGCCACTTCTGGGATAGATAAGCCAAATATCACCTGGCGGCTTTGGATTAGGTGGAAAAAAGTTTAAAAAAGATAACTTGTGACCCGCAGTTGTTTGAAGCTAGGCTGTAGAGCCTCGAGCATCGGCGTAGGGTTGCGCGTCTGTAGGTCTTCTACAGGTTACATTTCGGAGAGTGTGCGAAGCAGCTGCACGACCTTATTCCGCCGGCCCCTTTCCGCCATCGGGAGACGCGATCCGGGCGAGCGCTTCATCCTTATGTCGTGGATTTTTTATTTCATATTTTATTTTTATTTTATTTCTTATACATTTACTAAAAAAAATGTATAAGCATTATCAAAAACCTGATAATAGGTTTATCCGAGCACTGTGGTTATTCCAGTGTGGATCTTCCAGCTATCCGCAGGAGCCGCTATGACTCGACTTTTATAATGCGTACGGCTAAGAAATGGAACGCGTTACCTGCGAGTATGTTACCTGATCAATACAATCTGGATGCCTTCAAGGCTAGAGTGGCCTTCGGCCGCATCGTCACTTATCAACAGGTGAGTTGGCGGTCAAATGCCTGTCTTGTATAATATAAAAAAAGGCAACGGTGATATGTTGCGAATTATCACTATTACAGTTGCAGCCTGCAATGAATTGAGTTTATCGTCATTAAGCTAGAGGTAATTCATTAGTAAAATCATAGACTCCAAGTACTCATTTATTAATTATTATTTATTTAGATTCAGATTTATTTAATAGTCTTTTACAGTTTACATAATAATTACATTGTTCATCATATCTATATATAAAATATCGTAAAAATAAACACAAATTTACAAAATGATGTAAATGATAAATAAACTCTGGAATGTAATTTCGGCTTTATTATTAAAATATTTAACCTAACTTAATTTAATATTTTATTCAGTTCATTTCTTAAACTCTAATAATTATTCCTGTGATAATAGTGTTGGCCCCGTCGTGCCGTAACGTCCGTCGAAAGTAGATTTTTTTTCTATCCGTTTTTCTTCTCCTCATACTCATTCAGCAGTTGCTGATCGTGTTCATCGCGTAGTTGAAACCACCTGTACATAAAACGTGACACAATTATACACTGGCCTATATTTTTAACACCCACCGCAAGAGGGGTATTATGAGTTTGTCACACGTTAAACAAACTGTGCAGAAATAACAGTGGGAGGTATCCTATTTTTTACACTATGCAAATTTGCGAGAACATTGTAAGTAATATAAGTCCACGACCACGACCTTCGACCACGTCGATGTCACCCGGTTGCTGAAGGACATTGTGCTCCTGAAGGCAAATCTGGCCGAAATGGGAGCAAAATTTGAGGCATCCCAAAACAATGTAATTGAGTTACGGGAGGAAGTCAACGCCTTGCGCAACTTTATTACTGTCATCGGGTCGCCTGCTGACGCTGCTAATGTGGGTATTCAACGCGGCTGTGCGAGTGTCGACCTCGCGGGCTCGAGTTTCGAGTCAGCAGTTTTGTCGCCGCCGCCTGCCGCACGGACACCCGACACGTACGCCGCCCGCATCGGCGCGCGCGCTTCGGCCGGGGCGCCGCGTGACGCGCAACCCGCGCCCCGCCAGCCTGTGCCAGCCGCTCGCTCGCTTGCGCCCGCCACTCGAACGCCGGCGCCCACCGCGCCCGCGGCTCTCGTCCGCGCATCGACAGCGCGCCAACATCTTCGCGTGGAGGCTTCAACTCCACGAGAATCGGCGGCATTGAAGCCCCCATGCGCCTCCGACGTAAACCGTGATGAGGAAGGATTTGTCACGGTCCAGAAGAAGAGTAGACGTCGTTCTGCTCAGAATTTTCGCGGCACCGCAGTAACCGGTCCCAACTTCCTGCTGCGCCCTGCGACACCGACGACGGCGCTCTACCTCTCTCGCCTTCACCACACGGTGACGGCAAAGGACGTGGAAGAGCACATCCGCTTAACCAAGAAGTACCTCGTGAGGGTCCAGCTCTTGGAATCAAGCCATGAACGTACGTTCAACTCGTTTGTGGCGTTTGTTCCCACCGCAGATTTGGATTTCTTCATGAGGGAAGATTATTGGCCGAAGGGTGTGGTGTACCGGCGATTCCGTGGGCGACCCGGAATTTCCGGTGCCGCCGAACGACATTGAGTACCAGTTAGGTTTTAAGATATTAATAAATTATATTTTTATATATTAGTTTACAATTTATCTTAGTCTGTATTTTGTATCAGTTTATTTTGTATTTATGTTGTGTGTGTATTTATAGATATGGGCCTCAGTTGCCTGAAATAAATGAATAAATAAATAAATAAATAAGTAGTGCAACACACTTGATTTTTTTATGAGAATATGTTATTTATTGGTACAAAAACAAATTACCAAACCAAAACAAGTAAACTAAAACTAACACTAAATCTGAAACCTTAAACAAACAAAAAGTCATCCACATTACTACCCCCCGAAATGCTTAGAAAGCTGGCTACGTTGCCTCGTTGGATAGCAAAACTTATACTCTGTCCGAGGAACGAGTCAGCTCTCCGGAGATTAATTCATCATATCAGCCAGAAGACGCCCACTGCTGGGCATAGGCCTCTCCCAGAGATCTCCACAAAGGCCGGTCCTGTGCTTTCCGCATCCAGCCGTTACCTGCGATCCTTACCAGGTCGTCTGTCCATCCTGTAGGAGGCCTACCCACGCTGTGTCTTCCGGTACGTTGTAGCCAATCGAGAACTTTACTGCCCCAGCAGTCATCTGTTCTTCGAGCTATGTACCCTGCCCACTGCCACTTCAGTCAGGCAGGGTTTGCTTGCGGATGTCCTCATTTCTGATTCAATCGCCCAAAGAAACTCCGAGCATAGCTATTTCCATTTCCCTTTGGGTAACAGTGAGCTTTCTTATAAGGTTCACAGTAAGCGGCCACGTTTCAGTTCCGTAAGTCATCACTGGCAACACACATTGCTCGAAGACATTTGTCTTGAGACACTGCGGTAATTGGGACGAAAATATATGGCGTAGCTTCCCGAACGTTGCCCAACCGAGTTGGATTCGTCGATTGACCTCTTTCTCAAAATTGGACCTACCTAGCTAGACTATTTTTCTTAGGTATGTATAGTCGTCAACAACTTCAAGTGGAGTGCCTCCAACTGTCACTGGAGTAGGCACAACATGGACATTCGACATAATTTTCATCTTGTCCATGTTCATTTTAAGACCTACTTATTGAAAGGCACTACAGAGGTCATCGAGCATTTTGCCGAAGTCTTCCAGCCATGACTACGAATTCGCCAGCAAATCTGAGGTGAGTGAGGTACTCGCCGTTAATATTGATGCCAAGTCCGTCCCAGTCTAGAAGCCTAAAGATATCCTCCTGGTGAGGTGAACAACTTCGGTGATATGACATCACCTTGTCTAACACCTCGTTGCAGCTGAATAGGTTCTGTATTCTTGTCCTAGAGACGAACTAACATAGTGGCGTTTTCGTACAAACACTTCAGTGCTTAGATATATCGATAGTCAATTTGGCACCACTGTAGAGACTGTAATACCGCCCAAGTTCCGATGGAATCGAAAGCTTTCTCATAGTCCACAAACGCCAAGGATAATGGCCGGTTATTCTTTTCGGTCTTCTGTATAACCTGCCGCAGCGTATGTATGTGGTCTATGGTACTAAAACCTTTTTAGAATCCGGCTTGTTCGGGAAATCGAAAATCATCAAACCTGCGTGCGAGACCATTCGTAATGACTTTCGAAAACAGCTTATACACATGGGTCAGCATTGATATTAGTCTGAAGTTCTTCAAAAGAGCCTTATCACCTTTTTTTCTTCGAGGATGACGGAATTGAACAGCTTCTGAAGGGTCTTAAGCCCAGGTTTGCCACCACCTTTCAGAAACTCAGCCGTAATTCCATCATCACCCGGCGCCTTATTGTTCTTAAGCTGTTTGTGAGCCATACTAATCTCGTACAGGCTGATGCCCGGGATATCTTCGGTGTAGTCGAAACAACTCTGCCGTCATCCGTTTTCAGTCTCGTCAACTGGCTCTGTCCAATCGACAGATCTCTCGCAAAGACTTTAGATTATTTGTTCCGCTCGATCGCCGCCTTAATATTGGTAGTATTGAAGCGGCGTAAGTCGCGAGTCAGAGACTTAGAGATCTCTCGATAATTCGCCTAAATTGATAGACATCGTCAGGGGATTGCAGAGTCATTCCGCGTCTTTCTTCAACGAGTTTGAGGTTATCGTCAGAGATTTTGTTTGTTCTATTTGTACGGCAGGCTATATAAAATTTGACCCAACCGTATGGACAGTTTCCACGAACTATGTCGGCTCCTCTCGGCCACTCTCCTAGGCACTCGAAGCAACTTTGTAATTCGAGTTGAAAGCTCTCGGGGTTCTGGATTTGGATGGGTATAGGCCGGAGCGTGGACCTCAGCCATCTCGATCTTTCCAGCTGGGGATTAATATTCAATGTGCCTCTTACCAAGTGGTGATCACTGCCAATTTAAACGTTATTGATCACCGAGACATCATTGAATATATGCTGTTTCGTAGATAGGATGAAGTTTTTTGTGACACCATCGGGACTAACCCACGTCCATCTGCGATATTCCGGTTTCCTGAAAAATTAGTTCATCATGTGACGCTAGATGCTGCTGCCCATCTTTCGGGTTATTCCCTTAGTCATCTCTTAGGACACCCACGAGAGAAGAGATGGGGTGGTGCTATTCTTTTAGGTGGGGTGCCGCCAAAGGGAACACACCACTATTTTTTTGGAAATTAATTATAAACCGCTCAATCTTTTTGTACCTATGCAAATTTTTGTATCGATTACCAGTGTTAATCACTATAAATTATAAAACAAAGTCTCACGCTGACTCTCTCTGGCTGTCTGTATGTTCGCGATAACATAAAAAACTATTTACAGATAAACGGATGCTGATGCGGTTTCACCAACAGACAGAATGATTTATAGAAGAAGAAGGTTTTGTAGTTTAGTAGTGTATAGTTTGTCAAGGTTTCTACCCGTGCTAAGCCAGGGCGGGTCGCTAGTGATTAATATGCGTTTGCATAATTTTTGCAAGCTTACTTATTTTTACGCGAATTTCCAAAGTTGCCAATGTTCAAGCAATATCAAAATTGTGATTTTTACTTTATTTGTCTTAGACATTCTCGCATACTGTAAAAAGACATCTCCAACTGTCATATCCGCCCGGTCTACACTTAGCTGTGTATGTGTGTATTTGTAAATCGTTAGGTTAGTTTATAACTTAGTTAAAATATCGTCAGCAAATCCGTCCGTGGCTAGACTCTGGCCTCCAACATGCAATGGGGTATACGTGATACTGGCTAAACAGGATTTAAGAACAATCTAAATTAAATCTAAATTTCTTACAAACTTCATTTAACGCTTCGTATAACGAAGATAAAAAAATGTTGTTTTGACGGATAAGAAAAAGTTTTTGATTTTAGCGACTGTATAGACAAAATGTGTCCAGCTTTTCTATCCAGTCCATCAGTTAGTAGTTTAAGTAGTGATTTGTTAAATTTTACCTTTGCACTGTCTGAGTGATATCAATGTGGGTTGCTATTATTTTTGTATACGGTACCAGGGACCAACGGAACGCCTGGATATTGTTCCCGTACTTAATTAACATCGTATTAAAATGAGAAGTCATTTTCAATCGCAGCATCATGAGGGTCCCGTACATTACCCCCATATAGTAAACTTTGTTATTCGTGTATAATTTTCTGTATTTTCGTGTGTTCTTCATTGCCTCTCTTGTCATGTAAATAGTCTGATTCAACATTTCGTATATTATTCGAGGGTCGTATGTTGAGGCTTGCTCCGAACCGAATGTTAACGGTTTCTGATCCCAAATCATTGGCATCATGTTTCTTCTCGGATGCATAGTATCCAGTTCCCTGGCGGACGACCGGGAGATGGTAGGCCCCGCGCGCCGCGGATGGGCGATGATGGGCCCCGTGCGCCGCGATTGGGTGATGGTGGGCCCCGCTCGCCGGGGCTGGGCAAGGATGGGCCTTACGGGCCGTGGCGGAGCAATTGTAGGCCTCGCGCGCCGGGGCTGGCCGAAAGTGGGCCCCGCGGGCCGAGGCTGGGCGACGGTGGGCCTCGCGCGCCGCGTCGCGAGCGCTCGCGACAACCCCGCCTTTTTTGCCAATAACTTATATTCCACGTATTGAGATATTCTTTTAAGGTCATTCATGTCCATTCTGTTGGAAATGTTCAATCGATCGTAGTCATCCATTTTCCTCTCTTTTGGTAATTTCCCTCTCAGGTAATCTGTAAGTAATCGTATAGATACTAAAATTATACAAAGGAAAAATATAGAAAACCAATATGTTGTATTTGTCTTTAGTCCTTACCCCTGTGAGAAGCTACTCACACCACAGAAAAAAATACGTCCTACACTATCACTTTAATCTGATTGTTTATCAATCGTATTGTCTTTGGTAAATGGTTGTATAGTAAGTGCTTTTGTCCACGAATTCAGTTATTATGTTTCCGCAGTACCCACATTCATTTTCGGGTTAGGTAATGTATGTATTTCATAAAATCCGTTCAGTAGTTTTTAGTTAACAAATATCCATGCACATATCCATCCAAATATCCATGCTCATATTCATCCTTACTATCTTTAAGACTAATATAATAGAATTGAAACAGAACTACTCTACTACTACTCGGTCGGACAATGTAGCCCGGCCGGCGCGCAAGATTGGCCTCTAAACGATGGTAGAAAGACTTTCAGAGTCCTGACGCCTGCATAATTATAACCGCGTAATATATTTAAATTACAGGGTCTTCCAGTCTAATTTTACAGGACCGAGGCTGGACACAAGCTTGACGGCTTAGATTGTATTGAAATGTTTAATTATCATGATACGAAACGTACCAATTATTGATCGTCCATCTATATCGCCGGAGCGGTTAAATACATTTCTGTACAACATTTCTTTGAGTTCAGTAGCGAAGGGGAGGGGCTGGCCAGGAATTACTTCCAGTTTCTGTCCCCAGCCTTGGATCACACCTATTACAAGCAGAAAACAGACAGTTCAATATCAAATGCTAAAGTCGGTATGCCGCCCGCAACTGGACAGCCACTGAGTCTGGTGGATGGACTTTGATCTTCACGTCCCTAAGATGCGAACGCAGTTTTCGCGCACGCAGCATCCTCCACATATCAACGTAACAAGGCCAGCACAACTCCTGTTTAGTATTTTAATGTAATATTTAGTCAAAAACAGAATTGTGTAATAATAATAATAAACATAGTTGCTCAAATCTGCTGCCTATCGCTCCAAAGAGCTTGTCATTTCCTAGTTATTGCACACAATTAATAAATGGTACCGGGGAAATGTATGTGTTGAGGTTATGTTGAAAATAATATGGGAAAATTCCACTGCTCTGGTGCTCAAAAACACTAGAGTCACTAAAACGCGCGCCAGTTTTTAAATGTCACTCCAAAAAATTCTAGATTTGGTTCTGGCACTCGCCTCCCGCTGCCGTGGTTCGCTTTCTTGGCCCGTGCGCGGTAGATCATGATGACTAACAAGCTCGTAGCCTCGCAATCTAACCCTCTGTGACGGAACGGCGTTTTTACTATTTTTTACATTACATTTTACATATTTCCAAATAAAACAGTGAAATTAAACTTATTTTACACATTTCCTGTCAATTTAAGCCATTGTATTAATTTCCTAAGAATTTTATTTATTTTATTTTATTTTATATAATTGTATATATAATATCTACACATATACATATTTATAAATCAATAAATTAAAAACCAAAACTTACATAGTAATACAATGATAATGGGAATCATAGCTCGTTCATTCATTGGAATCACACACGGTATCACTTAATCAACTACCTCCATTCATTGCACATAAAGGAAAGGAAGGAAATAATTAAGATTAATAATGAACCTATTTAATGATTGCAATATGGTTTTTAATACATTACCGATACATTGATAATTAATTATTACTTATTGTAGTGGTAGACACTGAGGCACTGGCACTGCAATTATGATCCCGCGTCATCGAGTACAAGAAATGTGCCACTTTGCAGCGACAGATGTGGTTAATAGTAGGGGAGCCCAAGCGGGGATTTCGGGATTTACTGAAGCGCGGCAGATTAATATACAGGGGGATACCTTGTACCCGGTTAAGTACCTCCACCAAATATGAGCCTCATATATATGGCCCGCCCGTCAAGGATAAAGGCTCAGATTAGTAAAAAAAAATTGATCATCAGAAATTCTCGAGCGCGTCAGATTAAGGTAGGGTGAGTTAATTACATGCTAAAAAGTGAATATTCCACTAATCTGACAATTTGCAAGTGACGTGAAGAAAGGGGAGGGCTGCATAGTTGCAAAAAAAAACGTCATCTCGACATTCTCGAGCGTGGGTGAATTTTTTTTATTTTGAAGGAAATAATTTAAGGATCACGTAAAATATGTAATCTGACGATTTCCACAAGCCGAAGTTACAGTGCAGCTACGTGATGCCTATATTCCCCACCCCGCCTATCTATTACTCTCTAACTCCGTCCCCACTCTGTTTTCTGTTGCCATGACATCATCACAGCTGATCAAACAGCTTGTTCGTGGCATGATATTATTTACAACGTATTTCTAACGTTTTGGCTTATTTTGTTTAAACTCAAACTCAAATACGTTTATTCAGTTTAGGTTTTCACAAACACTTATGAACGTCATAATTATAATTATAATATAAAATGAATGCTAGGCACCACGGCACCATCGAGCGGACAACGGTTTCTTGGCTAGTATGTAGGGCCATATAAAAAAGAAAACAAAGATAAGACTCCGTGGCCAAAGATTTTATTCTTTGCCCGCGACACTGTAAAATATTTTTTTTTTTTTTTTTAATTATCAGATTAGGCGAATCCCTCCAGATAATCGTCAGATTATGAGACAGCACGTCTAGGACATAAAGATGAACCATATATATCTTAATCTGACACGCTTGAGTATTTCAAAATGGCGAATTTTTTTGGCACATTCTAATAATGGCCGCGAGTTTGCGTCACATCCAAATCGTCAGATTATTAGATGAGAGCATTTTTTCAGGTTCACTTAACATCCCCGTAGAAAATCTGACGCGCTTGTTATATTATATGGTATTATAGTCTATTTTTAATTGTTATTTAAAAGTAAAACTATCGTAATTAATAATAAATAATATTGCCAAATAAAATTATAGTCGTTTCAGAACGAATGTACGAAATTCCTGAACGATGTTAAATCTTTGGGTACATTCAGTAAAATTAACTAAAAGTTTGGTTTCTAAATATTTAACGTATCTCATAATTATTTAAAATAGTTTTAAGAACTATTTCGATGAATTTGGTTATTATCTTTGCACAATATTTCATAGTTAATTAGAATTATTATAACGTGCTGTCATTGGTTGAAATGTAACGGCTTCTAACTTCCGTTTGAATGTTGGTTATATAAACCCAGTCGAGAGACTGCGAGGGGCTTTTCGCTCCAGACCCGGCACAGAGTTAAGTACAAACTTGCATTGTTTTATTGTTGCTTTATATTTTGTATTAGTTTTATTTATCTATATAATCGGTTATTGATTGAATCATACGTAATACTATTGTCCCATTTTTAGGGATAAATATGTATTTTGCTATGTTTTATTATGTTCAGAATATATTGTTATATTTCCCATGTAACTTTGTTTGCTATGATTGCCTATCCTATAATATAATAACTTATCTAATTTGATCTAATATGTGTGTTTAAATATGCTATTCCTTTCCTGAATAAATAGCTATTTATATTTAACTAATGTGCAATATTTTTAATTCATTAAGCTTTCCACCCTTAGTTTTCGATAAAATACTAGACCACCATCATTAATATCTTCTAAATACTTAAATTCACACCCGTACATCTGTACACTCCAAATCTATCTAACACGCTCGATAAAAATTTTTTTGTTTTCATTTTCAACCCCTACGTATGACCACCCCCATCATGCAAACGATCAGATTAACATACGTACATTATTAAAAATACGTAGGACATGGATGCTATCAATATCTGACGCGCTCGAGTATGTCCATGCAATCGTTTTTTTTTACATTTTTGAAAATCTATAGCCGCTCCCCCACCGATGAAAAGGTATACATTATATAACATTTTTTTCTTTTTATTATATAAGCTTCGCAACTCAATAGGTCTCTATGACGCTCGAGATCCCCATTTAGCATCGTGGGCTCCCCTACTATAAGTAGACCCACAAAACGTTGGTCCGGCTATGCACAACCTGACACGTTTGGTACAGTCGAAGAGAAAAGTTGTTATTATTCGACCCAAACTAGATCATAGAATGAAACCTTTTTGTAATAATAGAGGCTACTTATAATAGTTATCCTAGTGTTAAGGTTGTGCTCTCGAGGACGAGGACCCAGGGTCCGCCTTGACCATAATCCTGGATTTGGCGATCAGGTAATTACAGTGGAGTGACTAGCATCTGCAGCATAGCAGCACTCACCTCAGATTTGCTGACGATATCGTAGTCATGGATAAAACCCTGGAAGACTTGGGCAAAATGCTCGATGACCTCTGTAGTGCCTGTTAACAAGTAGCTCTTAAAATGAACATGGAGAAGACGAAAATTATGTCGAATTCAATTCAATGTAAATGAAAATGAAAATAAAAATGAAAAAGTATTTATTGAATTAGGATTACGTTATTAATCTCTTTCGAAACGTCAAAAATCTAATAGAAATCAAAGGGAAAGTTAAGCGAGCTCATCCAGGTAGGGGCATGCAGACCGATCAGCGCGCACAAGCGCTCACTCCGGCAAGACAACGGACACCGATACACGCCACGCACATAACCGCCTAGGCAAATCATGTGCACTGCGTGCCCGGCCCCAGCCAGCCCGCCAGCGGCACGCACCAGCTGGCCTACCCGCGTCGCCCCATGAGCTCGGAACAATTAAGTTAAAAGAATGTCGTCTGTCTATCAGTACGCCGCTTCAGTTAAGAAAATGACCATCTGTGGAAGAAAGAAACGGCAAGAAACCCAAAAGTACATTTAAATATGATTACATTGCATTGATACATTTTTCAATTCAATTTGAGTGAGCCTGACTTGATTGGAATATGATGTGGACCCCTACATATCAGTTAAGATAACTAATTATAAGAATAAAAAATATATACAATAATAAAAAATAAAAAATAGTACAGCAAAAGCAGGCCAGTCCATCAAGGCAGCACCCGTTCACGAGCATGACGCAGGGCGCAGCCATCGTCCAATTCAACCATATTTGAGGGAAGAGAACGACCCGACCCCCACGCCACCACCAGGCAGACTTTTAAGTGAGCATGCACTGCCAATGTCGCAAATATTTAAAAAAGATTTGTTATTGAACTACTATTCCACATCAAGTCATCCTCGCCCAATTTACAGAATTGTAACATTATTTATAAATAACTTCCTATTTTGAAGAGCTAGTACATGCTTGTCATTGATATATTCATCAATTTTATAATAGGCGTTTTTCATTAAAGTTGTTTACACCTTTTCTTTAAATTGAGATTCAGGCAAATTAATAATATATTCAGGAATATGATTATAAAATCTTATACAGTTACCCATGAAAGATGAATTTACTTTACTAAGTCTAAATAACGGTGTTAGAGCTCGTCTAGTCTAAAATGACGCGCCCCACTACTTAGTTGATTTCGATGTGTGAGTGCAAATATTGATAACGACACTTCATCTGTGTGGGAGCCAATGAACGACGCGTGCTTCTACGTTTGAATTTCACCGGCAACTGAATGACCAATTACAACGGCATTTGTATATGTATTGCGTCCATATTTTAAACTTGCTTGTGTGCGTTAATGCGATAGTGGGGCGCGTCATTTTAGATTAGACGAGCTATACCAGTTTATTTTTGTTTCTTAAATTGACATAGGAAGGACATAATATATATTATTGGTATTGATTGGCACTGGGATCGAACTCGGTAGCTCTCGCTGAAGAGGCCGATCCGTTAGCCATTACGCGACTGACGCTCTCGGTATAGCTGACGTAAGTACCTAATAAAGATTTGATTCTATACAAAATACCAAATACTTACCCCTAAAAAGCTAAAGATGATGTTTATAAACTAGTCTATGCGGACGAGGCCGCGGGCAACAGCTAGTTATAAATATAATTTAATGACAATAGTATTGTCATCGGAGAAGCGTCGGTGCCCGAGTCGCTATGATATCCGGCTCGTAAACGAGAGTTACGAGGCCATGTACCAATGACACTTTTCTAAGTTATGTATCAATGTAGAATGCTAACCGATGCGAGGAAAAAGATCGTGTTGAAACAGGCGATCATGGATCATGTAACCATGATCCAATCTGATTTGGTTCCCCTGGTAGCACGGTCACGTAGGTCAGATGGCAGTCGCTCCACTGTAATTATCTGATCTGCCAAATTCTGGATCATGGTTAAGGCGGAATCCGGGCCCTCGTGCGCGAGAGCACAACCGTTACATTAACGCCAAGATGATGATGATGATAAGTGGTTTTTTTTATTTTTTTATTTAACGCTGACTAAAAGAGGCAACTGCAGCGTCGATTTTATCCAAACTATCGAAGTAGTCGGATGAAAAAGCGAGCGGCGACTCTTTGATTCCTTCCCACTTCGTGAAAGTTCGCGGCAGTGGGGGTGATATAGGGGGGAACCTAGTACTAGGAAGACTGGACGGTGGTCAGACCCTAAGTCGTCGAGGGTATCGATCGACCGAAGGATGAGCGACACGCCCTTCACTAGCGTAAAGTCCAGTACATCGGGACGGTGATCCACTCTGTCGGGGTAGTGGGTAGGGGAGAGGGGGCAAATCACGTCTAGGTCGAGAGACCCAGTGATGTCCATTAAGTGAACACCGTTCGTGTTGGTGGAGGCGCACGTCCAGTCGGTATTTATTTATTTATTTAAACTTAATGCACTGTTACGTACAACGGCGGACTTAAAGCTTTATAGCTTTATCTACCAGTCAACCGGAGAGCTGATGGTATGACAAATTCAGGGCGGTATACAAACATAGAAAAAAAAGCATAAACACTAACTAAACTAAGTAGCACATTAAAAAATATTTAACAAAAAATTTAGCAAATTTACAAATATTCACAAACAACTTATATTACTTCACAGATAAGGAAAATAGAAGAAAAAGAAAACAGAAAACAAACAAGAATATCAAATCAAAATAGTTATCTCTACTACACAACATGCACCCCAGTCGATGCTTTCCGCGTCACCCCTCAAGATCTCCTTCTTCACCTTCCCGAATCTACGTAACGACAAATACGTTGGCTTGACCTCCGGAAGCTTAATTTTATATGCCGTAAAGTCGTGCCTGGAAAATCCAGGAGCAGCCATTTGCTCGTGGGTCACAACCCGGAATAGAGAAGAGGTTAGAATAAGATCAAGCCACGTATCCGAAGTATCCGTATTGGTATGTGTCGGTTTTGAGAGCACGTACAGGTTCGCTGAGTCGACCATAGAACGAAGCTAACGACTATTACAAGTATTTTTAGCTAAGTCGGTATTGAAGTCTCCCATCAAAATTATATGTGTGTACTCCGACGCAAAGTGCTTAAAACCAAATCCAACTCCGCAAAGTAATCCACGCCAGGCGGGCAGTATATAACACCCAAAGCCACCTTAATGCCCCTGAGATCTACCTCCAAAATAATGTACTCGGCAGAGGACTTGTAAGGGGGAGAGGAGGTCATAATTATTTTGTGTGAAAGTTCCGCACGTAGGAACATCGCAACACCACCTCCGCGCTTACCGATACGGTCATTTCGTATAAGAACATAACCTGGAAGAGAAAAAGAAGTGGAAACTAAAGAAGGATTTAACCAAGTATAGCTTGCAAAGAGGTAGTTGAGAAAGAATCCAGCAGATCATTATAATGTTGAGGAATACTTTGTGCATTTATGTGGCAGACGTTAAATGTTTTATTGTAAGAAAATAATGAATTTAAAGTTGAGGAGATGCTGTCATCTGTGGACTCAAAAGAAGAAAAGGTGGAACAAGCTGAGTAGAACGACGCGTCACTATCGGTCATAAATATTTTTTTTATAAAATACGGTCTGTGAATACTAACACAATAAGCTAAGGTGGGTTAATAACTTACAAGGCATAACCCGCCGGTCAACACAAATATAAAAGCAACTAAAAATAAAAAAGCAAATTTCAACGCAAATCCACATATAATTTCAAAGCAACAGTAACCGTAAAAACATCAACACAAAACTATATAGCTATCGATTAAAAAAAAACAAAAAGCATTTTTCAATTATAGCACGTGGCTGTATAGTCGTAATACCCCTTGCCTTGCCACACCAACAAAAGTTATTAGTGACAGATGACAGGACAAATGTCAATTGAATTGTCTGTCAGTCAATGTCAGTCATCCAGCAATGTAAATAGTACAAATTCAAAATATAAAACTTGCAGAAACAAAACAAACAAAAGAAAACAGAAAGAAGGTATTGCTAAGCAAACTAATTAAAAAGTAGTGAAGGTTAATTATAATTATAAAGTTATTATATAGAAGGTTAATTATAATAATTATTTAAAAGTGATAACGTGTATAATGTGATAACAATACGATGGGTTTGTAGGTAGAGCGACACAGCAAGCAAGTAAGTATGAAATGCATACTAAAAAGTGAGTATCAAAACATGCATAAACCAAACAGATATGATAGCAACCATTTAGCGAACGACCTTTTTCCTATCGCGTTGGCTCTTTTTTCCAGGCACATCGGGCGTTGCGACAGGTGTTTTGACCGATGGGACAGGAGCAGTACTACCGCCCGGCTGCAAGCCCACTTAATTGCCATAATCACCTTCGGATGTTTAGCCATGAGCACGTTGAGCTCTTCAATGGAGTTATTCCGCCTGATGTTGCCGTCGGATAATTTTAGCAAAATATTGCCCTCCGCTGTCCAAACACTCCGCATCCCGAAATGCTGACGAACCGTGAAATGCTGTCGAAAAGTGCCCGTCGCGCCTTCGTGAGGAACTCACGCACTACCAGCTTTGTGCCCTTCAGCTTCGTTTTGTTAGCCCAGACCGCTGCACGAACAGCACAGTCATTGAACCTCACCAAGACAGGACGGGGGCCCGCATCATTACCGGGATGACCGCCCAATCGATGGCAGGAACGGATAGAGGTTGATGTTACGTTACTGACCTCAAGCTGCTTGTCACACATATTGAAAATAATGGACTCCATATCCGCGTTCTCACTCTCAGGGACTCCGTTATATAACAGGTACTTTCTACGGTGGCTTGTCTCTATAAAATCAACCCTACTTCTGAGCTCTGCGATCTGGACCTGCACACTGGATAGCATATTCATTACCACATCTTGGAAGGCCGTGAACACCCCAGTCACCCTGCTCACCTGATGAGGTTGGATAGCAGCATCAAGTTGACCTTGGAACTCGCCCATCATCTTCTGTGCTAATGCCTTTAGTGTATTCTTTTTTTCTTTTTTTTTTATTACAAGCAAGGCAGGCATTTGACCGCCATCTCACCTGTTGGTAAGTGACGATGCGGCCGAAGATGAAGCATGCCCGTCTTGGAACAGCCTATTCACTCTAGCCTTAAAGGCATCCAGATTATATTGATCAGGGAACACACTCGCTCATTATAAAGGTCGAGCCAAAGCGGTTCGTGCGGATGGCTGGAAGATCCACGACATAAGGATGAAGCGCTCGCCCGGATCGCGTTTCCCGATGGCGGAAAGGGGCCATTCTGGGACTTTGTCACCTATTGGATGGTTGCCATTGCAGGAACTAGTGCAGTGCAGTGCTTTGAAAATGCAATTTGCCCAGCGATGTTATGTTGCCGGCACGAATATGCCTCAAGTTAGTTAATAGTGCATAAAATCCTTTTCAAACAGTTTCACAAGTGAATCACAATGCACCTACTTGTTCTATTAAGACCAAATATGCAATCAAAACTGTAAGCTTACCTAATTAAAATGAATAAATCAATTCCACTCGATGTTACTTAGTTTGAGGCCTACCGCCAAAAAAAGTATGTATGTTATGCAAAAGTATGTACGGTATGTTTGGAGTTGAAATCTCCGAACATAATAACAGAGTCGCCTAGGGAGAGAAGCGCTTGGAAGTCGCTTTTGAGTGGCAGGGAGCCGGAGGGGATGTAGATAGAGGCTATGATCAGGGACGGATGTTCTATCATGCCGTACTACAGA
The DNA here is from genome assembly GCA_905147135.1 of Blastobasis lacticolella. NCBI lineage: Eukaryota > Metazoa > Arthropoda > Insecta > Lepidoptera > Blastobasidae > Blastobasis > Blastobasis lacticolella. Next base: position 24,145,420 of record LR990041.1, read on the forward strand.
GTTCTCCATACTCGAGAAAGTTGGAATTGGAAGAGGGGAGCAATGGAGCGATCTCTTGTAGTAAATGGCAGTTCAAAATTCAAAATTCAAAATTCCTTTATTGATTAGGACAATAAATATCTCTTTCAATCGTCAAAAAGGAGGGGGATAGGAAAGTAGGAAGGAAACACACAGTGACACGCTGACCGCCCTATGGCCGTAGATAAACGTATCCCTCGACAACCGAACCGTGCTCGACAATGCCAGGCAGAGCCGGAACGCTATTTTATAAAATATAGGTATGTCTAATATCATTAAGAAAAAACCACCTAAAACTACAGCAAGAGTAAGTCAGTCCACCAAGGCAGCACCCGTTCACGAGTATAACGCAGGGCCCAGCCATCGTCCAATTCAACCATATTTGAGGGAAAAGAGCGACCCGGCCCCCACGCCACCGCCAGACAGACTTTTAAGTGAGCGTGCATCACACATGCTGTATGTGGTAGGTAGTCGCTACCACCCTACTCTATCCTATCCCTTCCCTATCGCTACCTTACCCCTATCCTACCATTGCCTTAACCCTACCCTACCACTACCTTACCCCTACCCTACCACTATCTTACCCCGACCCTACCACTATCTTACCCCTACCCAACCCTATACTACCTTACCTCTATCTTACTCCAACCCTACCCTACCCTACCCCTACTCTAACTACTACCCTACCCCTACCCTAGCGCAGACAGAGACACCATGTGTGGGAGAGGAAGGAAAATTAACGCCGCTTCCAAGGTGGTTCTCCGTGGGGAAAAGAAACGGCAAGAAACCCACAGAGCCTACGTTAATTCTTTTTTTTTTTAAACATGTCTTATGTACTAATACATTATTTGTCCTATATACTATCTTAAAAGTAAATACCTGTATAGAACAGCAGTTCAGTCCCATGGACTTTTGTCATTTACATATTCAGATATACTATAATAACTTTTTTGACATAATTTGTTTTTTATAGCGACTTTAAATTTATTCAATGGTAAATTCTGAATATATGTTGGAACCTTATTATAAAAGCGTACACATTGACCCATGAATGATTTGTGGACTTTGGCTAGACGACAAGCACCATCAACAAGCTTATCTTTTTTCTCGTATTAATAATATGAACATCACTATTCTTCTTAAATAAGTGTAAATTTTTATGAACATACATTAAGTTCTCATATATATATATATTGTGACGGCATTGTCATTATATCAATATTCCTGAATTTATCTCTTAGTGAAGTTCTAGGTCTCAATTGATAAATCGCGCGAATAGCCCTTTTCTGCAATACAAATACATTGTGCCAGTCGGCAGCGTGTCCCCACAGCAGTATGCCATAGGCCATAATACTGTGGAAATAACTAAAGTAAACTAATCTTGCTGTAGCCTGGTCAGAAATACCCCGTATTTTCTTTACAGCATATGCTGCAGAACTTAGCCGTTTCGCCAATTTATCAATGTGAGGACCCCATTGCAATTTATTATCCAGAGTAAAGCCTAAAAATACTGTAGAATCAACAAGATTCAAATTTTTGCCTTTTATTTGTACATTAGTGGGCACTGATCTAACATTTGGCAAAGAGAATTTTAAACATTTTGTCTTCTTGCCATTCAGTAATAAATTATTAACCGTAAACCAGTTTACCACTTCTGCAATAGCCTTGTTCACGTCTTCATATGTTAATTGTTGTCTTTTTACTTTAAACACTAAAGATGTATCGTCCGCGAACAAGACAATTTCATGGGTATCTTTTACAAAGTACGGTAAGTCATTTACATAAACAAGAAACAAAACGGCCCTAAAATAGATCCCTGGGGGACACCCATAGATACAACAGACCCCATAGATCTCTCTCCGTTTACATCAACTTTTTGAATTCTATTACTCAAGTATGAATTTAGCAAGTTTAGGGCCAAGTCCTTTATTCCATAATGTTGTAATTTCCTGACCAAAATATCATGATTAACGCAATCAAAGGCTTTGGATAAATCACAGAAACCCCTAAGGCATCACGTGATTCCTCCCAGGCCCCAAAGATATGTTTAATAAGTTCAACACCTGCATTAGCTGTTGAACGACCGCGAGTAAAACCGAATTATTTATGATGCAATAGGTTACCTTCATAAAAATGAGCCTTTAGTTGATTTAATATTATTCTTTCAAATATTTTACTTAGAGTCGGTAAAATTGAAACTGGTCTAAAATTTGTAGGATCCCTTGTATTACCAGTTTTCAACAATGGAATAACTTTACTGTGCTTCATCAGGTCAGGGAATTCACAATTATCAACACAATTATTAAATATATTCTCTAAGTGGACAGCAATAACATTAATTACAGAGCTAATAATTTTTACTGACATACCATCAATGTCGGCAGTTGCTTCCATTTTTATAGTTTTAAAAGCCTTAACTATATCTTGAGGTGTTGCATGCTCGAACTTAAAATCGATGACACTCTCTGGTACATTTTGTTTTAACAAGGATTCAGCGAGAGCAGGATACGAATTTAAGGATTTCGTAGTTGACACTGGAATGTCTGTAAAAATATTATTGAATGCCTCCGCAACTTCCGAGTTTTTGGTAACAACATTATCATTTATCTTTAAACTGTACTTAGTATCGCGATTTGTTACTTTTCCAGTTTCACTATTTATTATCTGCCATGTGGATTTTACTACATCTGTGCTTTTTTTTAGTTTGTGTTTAACGAAATTCGATTTACCTGTAGCACAAACGCGTTTAAATAACTTCGAATAATGTTTAACATACTCAGCAAATTCTACGCTATTATTATACGCCCGTTCTGCATAGAGCTCATATAATTTATTTCTACTCTTATGTATTCCTGCTGTCGCCCAATCGCTAAACATAAGTTTGCTGTTTACTGCCTTCACCTTCGGTTTGAATATACTATTACTTTCAGTTTTTGTCATGTGTAAAACTGAATTATAATATTCATTTGTATCATCAAAATACTTTAAATTAGATGATTTCTCTATAATGTTATTTCTAAAACTGTTTAGACGGTTGTTGTTAATTGGTACAAATTTAATAGTATTTTTTGTTTCTTTCCTCATATTAACATTAAACACAGCTAATTGACCACAATGATCGGATTGTAATTTGTTTATTACAGACTGGCTACATCACAAAAAATGTTGTCTAGACAAGTTGATGTAGTACTTGTTATTCTAGTAGGCTCTAAAAATAAGTTGATTAAATTATGACACTTAAATAATGATATTAGCCTACCAGTATATTTACAAGATACGTCTTATAAATCTATATTAAAATCTCCACAAACAACAATATTTTTATTACAATTGCTAACTTTAATAAGGGCTTTAATAAAATCCATAATTTTCTCGAACAAATCAAATGATGAAGCCGGAGGTCTGTATACGCTCATTACAATAAGTCGCTCAAGTTCTACAGGCAATTTCAGCAGATCGTTCAACAGACAGCTTGACAATATCAGCGTTCCTTGCATTTTAGGCAATTACGAGCAAGTATTAGGGAACCTCCATGAATTGCCTGCCCTCTTGTGAACGAACTTGCAAGTTTATGGTTGTTAAAGCCAAATATGAGCTGGTGATCTTTTAACCAATGTTCAGTAATGCAAAAAATATCAACATTCTCACCGTTCATGAATAGCTCAACTTCCAATTCTTTATTCGTCATGCCTTGGATATTTTTATGTACTAAGTTAACTATACCGCCACATATGTTCCGCCGCGCCCTGTCGCGGTGGCAGTCCTGTCATTCCTAACAAGGGAGAAGCCGGGAATCGAAATAGCCTTGTGGATCGAAGGCTTGAGCCAAGTCTCCTGAAGGAGTAATAAATAAAATTAAAATTAAAATCGTTTATTACATATATCTCACACATGGCACAGTACATTAGGTCATAATACAGCTTACAAGAAACTTCGTTACCTGTGCCATAAGGAGATGTGCAACGGGGCCACACTCAGCATAAGCCACGGCTGACGCCATGGCGCTGGTTTTCAGTGTGCCCCACAGTGAAGCACGGACGTAAGTGATTTCACATGCCAGTAATATATAAAAATAAAAACAATAATACTTGTCTACAAAATACTATAGGTACATAATATAAATAAATAAATTCTAAATAAATGAATTGTAGTTTGTATAGTGGTGAGTGTCTACGTATTGCGGAGTGTGCAAAATTATACGACCAGTTTAAAAAGACACGGTCGGTTCGGAACAAAGCCATCTAACCACATCCGTGTACCTACCTACATTTTTTCCCGGTCGCCATGCATTCATATCACGTTCTCATTAAAAATTGAAAATTGCAATAAATTAAAATTATAAAACAAATTATATGATTCAACATTAATTAAATTCTATTCTAACATTATATTCTATCGACACTACATTCAATGGCAATTAAATTCACGTGTAAGGTCGAGATGATTATAACCGACCTTCCTACAAGTCACAGCAAAAAAAGTGGTAATATTTTAATGTTGTAATAAGCGAAGACCGTCACGTTGTCCGTCTGCAGCCTTTAGGGTGAGTGATATTTCTTTGTTAAATGTTAAACAGGATGTTCACAGTAGGTTCAATTTGTGTACCTACCCAATTGAAGTCTTTTGGACGTCCAGTAAATAAGACTTATAGGCTTTCCTAAATGTGTGGATTGTCTGCAGACGGCGGATCGGCGGAGGCAGGTCGTTCCATATTTTTGTCGCTGCGTATTTAAAGCTGCCCCCGAAGGCAGAAGACCGATGAGGCGGCAGTATTAGTTTGTAGCTGGATGCACGAGTACGGTTCTGCACATCACTGCTCCACATCAACTTTTTGGCAAGATACATCGGTACATCGGTATGCACGACGTTGATCAACAGACAAGCCAGGTGAAGTCTCCTGCGCGATTCCATTTTCAGCATATTGCCTTGGTTAATAAAGGGAGTGACATGCGTGCGGGGCGGTATGGGGTAGCAATATCGCGCGCATGCATTTTGAACTCGCTGAATTAATTGTTGAGTGCGAGCTAGTAGGCGTGGACCATAAACAACGTCCATGTAGTTAAATTTGGACAGTATAAGTGAGTCACAGAGCCTCACCCGGATGTTTGTTTTTATAAAAGGTCTAATCTTATATAAAACTTTAAGTCTGTAGAAGCAGTTCTTTACCGTTTGGACTATATGACTTTCAAACCGCAATTCTTCATCAATGAGAAGACCTAGGTTGCGTGCCTCACTGACCCGCTCCACGGCCTCATGCTCAATCATGACACGCACACCACGCCCCAAAACCTGCGCTACTCGCTTTTTTGAGCCTAGTACCATATATTTAGATTTATTTCCATTAAGTGACAACATGTTGGACTTTGCCCAATTGGCTATACGTTCTAGGTCTTGATTAAGTTTAGCAACAGTTTGATCGGTTTCCTCTGGTTTACACGATATGTATACTTGAATATCGTCAGCAAATATATGATATTGACAGTGATGAATATGTTTGGTGACATCTGCGCTATAAATTATAAACAATAATGGACCCAACACCGATCCCTGAGGCACGCCCCTAGTAACAGGTGCAGGTACGCTCGAATTTGTAGTACCGTCACTATTGCACAATTTCACTTGTTGTTTGCGGTGTTCAAAATAGCTAGCGAACCACTTCACTGTATCTGTGTCAAATCCATAGTATTGCAGTTTGGACATCAGTAGAGGTACGCTAAGGCAATCAAATGCCCTTGAAAAATCTAGCAGAGCCAGCAGTGTTGCACGTCCTTCGTCCTGTGCAGACAAAACATCATCAACGACATTAGCTAATGCAGTTGTCGTACTGTGCTTTTGTCGGAAACCTGATTGATTTTCTGGTAAAATGTTGTTTGATTCCATGTATTTACGTAGCTGGTCCGCCACAGCCTTTTCCAATATCTTGGACATGCACGGCAGCACACTAATAGGCCGGAGATCCCTAACCGACGCATGTCCATTATTTTTAGGTAGTGGTTTGATAATGGCATGCTGCCACTCTGCGGGATATACTCCTGATGTGATTGATTTATTCACGATAGCTGTGATTGTCGGAAGGGAGTAGGGCAACGTGAGCCGTATCATATCGAGAGAGATACCGTCAGTTCCCACCGCATTTGATTTTAAGCTTTTTATAGTTTTTGATACAAACACCTCATCCACCCCATGAAAGTTAAAGATACCATCGGAATGCCGATGCGACTGGTAATCTTGATTCGGTATTGTATCAGTATTGGCCGTAGGCAAACTAAGAAAATGACAATTAATAGCCTCCGGATCCACGTTAAGATGACTAGGTATTTCTTTTGCTTCCTTTAAATTAAGGTTACGCTTAATATGGTTCCAGAGAGAACGAGAATCGCCGGTATTATTATTTACATAATGCTCATAATAAGCCTGCTTTTCGCGGTTAATAGCCTCATACACAATTTTTTTTAATTCCTTATAGTACGTAATATGAGATTCAGTACCGGTCGATCGAGCTCGTTTATAGGCCTCGTCACGACGCCTCATTAGTTGTTTGATATTGTACGTGATCCAGGGTGATTGCTTGTCTTTAATGCGTATCCTTTTTAACGGTGCGTGAGCATCGAAAATTAGCAACAACGTATCAGTAAACACCTTCACTATATCATCCACAGAGTCGAGCGTTTGTATATAACCCCAGGTCGAGCTCCTTGCTTTTGACGAACGTTCTAAGTTCAGAGATGTTTGTGCGTAGGCTGCGCACATTGAACGAAACATGCGAATCCCCACCCGGCCTCATGCGACCGGTGCCGACACTGGCGGGAATGGAGGCTGTGGCGTGAGGCGCCTGGGGCATTACTTAAGGGCTTGGAATAGGGAGAAGTGCTCAGCAAGCGCGTCTAAACGCTCGAGCTGTGTGGAGGCGGTACGCAGTTTACGTGCCAGAATCGGAATGTCGTCAATGTTGACGGACGCTAAAATGGAGTATATGTATCGCATATCGCAAGGAAGAGGGCGGGGACTGGTGGCTGATGGCCTTGGAGGGGAGGTGGTGGGGGGAGCCTTCGGCTCCGGGGCCTTGGGCGGACCCCAAGCTGCGGCTGGAGCCGCGTTGGGGGAGGGCCTTTGGCCTTGAGGAGGGGGGTAGTGGGCCACTGTCGCTGAAGGCGGCGGCGGCCTTGCACCTTTGCCCTTAGCGGGCTTCGGTGCTGAAGAGATCGCACCTTTGTCCTTAGTGGGCTTTGGTGCGGAAGTGCGGGGACGAGGGGCGCGCGGGCAACCCCTGTAATTTCCAGTGTGGGCAGATTGGCCACAATTGCAGCAGAAGGGAGGGATGGTGGAGTCGCGCGTACGCGCGCACTCCTTGGCAGTGTGGGCTTCGCCACACTTGACACAGCGCGGCGGGGCCGAGCAGTTGGCCGACGCGTGGCCATAAAATTGGCAGCGATGGCACTGCCCTGGGGAACCGCGTTTATGCGGGGCCTCGGCCTTAATCCCGGATATGGTCCTGGCACCGTTGGTGTTTGTAAGCACCACCAGATCCAGGGGAAACTGCTTGCCGGAACGGCTGTACATCTTGTGTACAGTCTCGGCGGGGAAATTCTGTGACTTGAAGTCTGTGAAAATGACCTCATTGGAGAGGCACTCCACGGAGTACCGCACGCACCTTACGCTCCTCAGGGAGGGCGTAGGTGTGATAACCTACATTATTATGGGCTAGGAGCCTGGTAAGGCTCCTGAAGTCATCGATCGACTCGACGTGGATCTTAACGGCTATGCCCGTGTTTGTCGCACGGGTATAGCGGACGCGCTGTTCCGCGCAGAGACGGGAGACTAGCTCCCACTTGGCTTTTTCCCTAAGGAAAATCGGGGGCGGGGGTTGGCTTTAGGCGGGGCGGGTGGGGCAAGGCGCGCTACTGGCTTAGGGCCAGACGGCGCGCTCGTGCGAGCGGCAGCAGCCACGCTCATGGCGGGGCACGGGGGTTGGGAGGTAACCGCGACCGTGGCGGGCGACCCTCTTTCGGTGCCGTTTGGATTTAGCGACGAGCTCGAATCCGTCAAGCTCGACCGCAGAGGATGGGAGGGGAGTGACGGAACGAGGTCCCGTCACGGTGGTCGAGGACGACCACCTCCATGTCCTCGGAGGGCTCGCGGGGGGCCTTAGGGTCACTCCCCTGACGCCAGATAACTACGAATAACGTAGTTATCTTGATCTAGGTTAGCTCTTTGGAGCAGCTTCGCCGCCTAAGCGGCGAGAATTAAGAACCAACACAACGCGGCAGAGTCGCAGCTTTGTATTACCAACGAATCGGTAACAAGAAATTACGTCTCTGAATGAGCGTAACTGGATGTCGTTACGAAGCCAAAACGGAAAACTTTTCGGGTCCACAGCCTATGAAGTTTATAGTCGGGTCACACTGGCTAATGACCACTTAACATATCTGGTACCCTGGGCCACATGGTTCCAGTCAAGTGACTAGCTCGGGTCGACGATGCCATCGGACCACGACTACATATTGACATTCATAAGTGTTGTAAAACCCGAACTGAATAAAATTATTTGATTTAATTTGATTTGATGATGTGTAGCGTTTCTGACGCGAGCTGTCCACGCCAGAGCTCAAATTAAGCTATCGCTGCAATAACGCGGCTTACTGACACTCTTTTGACAGACAGACATTATGAGCTCAGGCCGATGAGCCGCGTGATAATCTGTTACAATATTTTGTACCAGTAGGCTATTTACGTAACTCTGTTGCCAACAATTCTCTGATTTCAAGTATTTAATTTGTTACTTTTGCGATTACGTATGATCGATTTAATAGTTTCAGTTCATGACAATGGAATTTTGTTAGCAACTGAACCCATGAAATCGTTGATACGGAATCGCAAAAGTAACAATTTCTATAATTGAAATCAGATAATTGTTGGCAACAGCGTTACGTGATTCGCCTACTGGGCTTCGATTCTGGTACGGAAATCGTCTCAGTTGAAGTAACATTACAATTGCATCGCATGTCAAATGTGTGATTGTTATTCAAATGACAGATGTTGAGTTGCAATTTTCATGAGTTCGAACTTTTCCACAATTCGTTTTCTAGTACTTTGGTTGCATTATGGTTTTATGTGGCGGTTTGCACTCCAATAAATAAATAAATTACTAAGTTGCATCTTTCTTAGTTGTCAAACTGTCTTCAATTCTGTCAACGAAAACGTGTCAAAGGTCGCAATTGCTATTTAACTGGGATGATGCTGGGACTGACTCGATACCTCGACGTAGTTACAGTAACATCACAGTTACATTGCAGCATAATAACAATTGCATTGCACTCCAGAATCGGTACCCTCGGTGACATTTAGTAAGAGTGATACTGTTGTCTTTGTTGTTGTCTTTAGACGAACTATACAGGAAATTATCCGTACTTCTTCCATGTCTTCAAAACAAGTGAGTGGGTACACTTCAGCAGCGACATGTCTTGAAGATATCTCAGGATAAGCTTCTACTAGTGATAAAATTGCAATTACCATATCTTCATCCAATACCAATGAATGTCGTACAAACACTTTCTTGAACGAGCCACATTCTTCGAGATTCTTTAAAAGATTTATTTAACCTTTCTGGTTGGCACTACTCTCATTGGATATTTGATCCTGTACCACTCCAAAGCGGTTGTTGGGTTTTTATTATTTAAATAATATGCTTCTAGTAAGTCCAAACGTTCTAAATTAGAGGTCATTTTTGACTCACAATGTTAGCAGAGCAAAGCAAAGCAATCATAAATCTAGTTTTTTTGTTTTCGAAGCAGATTACTATTTAAGAAATGTTCGAAGAAATTTCATTCGAAATTCAAAATTATTTTCGAACAGTACCTCATCTTTATCGACCAGTCTATCCATGCATCGTAAAAAGTTTTGTTAGGTATTAAATGTCTAGTTTCAGTACTCTAAGTTCAGTTGGTCGCATAGACTTTTTTGATCTTTATAAGAAACAGGATCAATTGACATAAAAAAGTTTTTGAGTAAATGGTCTATTTTCTTGCTGACTGTACATGTTTTTAAAAATCTGTAAATGGGGGTAAAACTGTCTCAAAAAGTTAAGGACGTTTCCCTCTAGTTGCCACAGTTAAGGTACCTGCCCTTACTGCCCCGTCTCAAAAATCCACCCTGTATACATAGTTAATGTTTGTAGTTCTTCTTAAAACCCCGAGACATTAAATATAAAACGCTGTATATCGTGATAGCATATTTTGAACTCCCGATTTTTCGGGCCTTGCCGTGCTCGGCAGTGGCCATGGGTTTTTTAAGATTGACTTAGAGGATTTTTATTGTAGATTTTAGGTGAATCACCATCATCATTTTCCTGCTCTTTTTATATTCATTTAGCATCGGCACAGTAGGTGAATGTGGTGTAAAATAGGATCATAATATTTAGAGGTGAGTATTTTGCTGCGCAATTCGTATTTGGGCAAGGAATTGGAAATTTGTTGTCAAATAAAGCGAATTATTTACTTGCAGTAATTTATTTATTAATATTATCTTACGAGAGGTACAATCAATTAATTATTATTATTCTTTACATTAAAACAAATTATTTGAAAAAAATTACAAAAAGACAAAAATAAATATACTTACAAACAAAAACAAACTTAAATAAAACTAAAGTAAGTACTGTAATAAGTGCCCAGAACGCTGGTCGCCTTACCCCGCTGGATATTGAGACTATTTTTCTTCTAAGCCCAGTTCATTTTTCTAGTCATCAGAAGCATCGACCCAAATCCCCACCCCATAGAGCACCGGAAAACCTGAGTGGTTCAATGGTCAACATCTGTTGGTCATGGCATCAATGGTCTGCCACGCAAATGGTCCCGGGTTCGATTCCCGGCCGGGCAGAAATTGAAATGATGAATTTTTATTTCTGTTACGGGTCTGGGTGTTTTATGTAAAATAAGTATGTATTTAAGTAGTATATCAGTTATCTAGCACCCATAGTACAAGCTTTGCTTAGTTTGGGGCTAGATGGCGCTGTGTGAATTTGTCCACGAATATTTATTTAAACGCAGCGGATGCGGTGTCATCCATTAAAATACTTGTAGACGTGCTCTTTGAAGAACCCCATATTCTAGTGCAAAGAAAAGATTTCGGGCCTGCTATCTCATATCTAACTACGAAGATTCAAGAAATTGATAAATTATATGTATGAATACAGCACACCACACCTTAGATACCGATCGCAACAAGTGGAACGATGCAGTCCTTGCTTACTAATCTTAAGGTGTGGCTTCGGTTTGGTCGTACTCCTTCAGCAGTTGATCATCCAGGTCGTCTCGCATTACAATCCACCTGCATAAAAAACAACGGTGTAGTTTGTCATTCTTGTAATGTATTACTGTACATTGATATTAATTAGTGTCGTAAAACATAAACTGAATAAAATTATTTAATTAAATATACAGGCTCTTGAATTCAGAGTTTGAATGTGTAACCAATTTCCAATCTGGTCAGGTTCCCCTGGTAGCAGTGTCACGGAGGTCAGGTGGCAGTCACTGCACTGTAATTACTTGATCTGCTAAATTCTGGATCATGATCAAGGCGAACCCTGGGCCCACGTGCGCGATGGCATAACCGGGACATTAACACCAAGATTATTATTTATTGTTAAACTTGTTTATAGTTTATATCACCAATGCAGAAACACAGGTGTTATTAAGGTAAGTTAGACCACAGTATAAAGTACGCCTTCTCCGAACAGCATGCCCTCTCAGCCAAATATTTTGATGACACAATGTCGACAGCAACAATGTATAAATTCGTTTAAGTCAAATATCAACGAATCATTATTTACACGAATTCATAATAATCTATACATATTATGATAGGTTATAGGTCCAATTTTGTGCATTATTTAAAAAGAAATTATCAGAGGGTGCTCTATTCCGTTGACACTATTCCGTTGTATAACTAATAACAAGGAGCTAAATGTGTGGCCCTAGCACAAGTGTGTCCGCGACAAAGCTCGCGCTGCGAGAGAGCGTTTATCTCCTTCTCTCGATACTAAGACGAAAGAAATAGCAATACCTATGTCGCGCTTTTTCTCACTGATCGCGCGCGAAAGCAACTTGTGCTAGTGATCAATTATTGACAAATAAAAAGCACAAGTGTTATTTATGTAAAATATTGTGAAACTGTGAAGAAATATCGAAAATAGTGATTGGACCATAGGTCTTGAAAGTTATGTCGAATATTTGCTCTGAGTTTAATATGGACACATAGAACATTGCAAATGGACCGGTTAGTGTGTGAATACAAATTTTACTTGAATATTATTAAATAAATAATATTCTAATTACTACACATACATAAAACTACCGCCACTTTACGATAAAGTTTCTCCATCTGTCCTGGTTTTGAACAATTAAATTATCGGCACCTTTATTCAATTGGAATTAATAATATAAACGTAAAACAAATATGGCGCTAGTGGAGTAACCTGGTATACGAACTACTCGCCAATAGATGGCGCTGTTGTATTTGGTGCCTATGATAAATATTTTTTATGAATTAAAATAACACAGAGACAGAAATAAAAATGACTAACACCCGGTTTCTGAAACCTATGTCAAATCATTTATTAGCTAACATAGTGTTACATTTAACAAGATATTAAACCACCGTGGGTGTAAAGGCCAATCAACTTAAAATTAGCTAATCGACCAATAACAGGTGATTTATTATTTCGTCTGGCTACCTCTGCTAAAATCAGTCACATTCATTCACTCATATATATTCTGTTTCTGTCTAACGCATTGATTTGTCTCTGTCCCTAGCGGCCTTTTGAAGCCAAAATAGAATGTAATATTCAACTTTTAGATGACACTGATAGCGATTGTATAGTTTTAGTGTAAAATCGAAAATTATTGAAAAAAATATACAGAGCGAGAAAAGATAACTTATAACAATATTTATGATATTGGTCACGGGTTCCAGAGGGTCAGTAAACCCATCATCATCATCTTTAGGCAGTTAGGTAAGTCCGGGTCCACTGCTGAATAAATTCCTCTTACGGCTTACACTCCGGTCGACTCTGTTATCTTGCATCCATCGGCTCCCTAGGACCTCAAGGAGGTCGTCAGTCTATCTCTTGGGAGGCTATCCAGTTCGCCACTCAACAACATCCGCCCCATCGGCTATCGACTCTGTGAGTTTCTCCCAATAATCCCATTAGTTAAATCCTGGTTCGAGTCCTGGACACGGACCGGTTCGTGGTTCAGACCACGTCTTGGCCCCGGAACAAGTCCTGGTTCAGGTCCAGGTCCTGGTTCAGGTCCAGGTCCTGGACCCGGACCATGTAGGGCAACAATGTACTAAAATTACGAAAATTACATCAAGTGGTAACATAATTGTAAAAAAAAAAGTTTAGCTCTACATTTAAAACAAATAACTTGGGTGTTCCTCTAGGCGGAGTGTTCGCGCCTCTATTATTTTTAATTTACATAAATGATTTTCCAAACGAAACTGAACCCAAATCTATACTATTTGCAGATGATACAACCATCATTATAAAATGTAAAAATAAAGCTGAACTTGAAAATAATATAAATGTTCCTTAATTATGTAATAAATTGGTTAAATATGAATCACCTTCAAATAAATATAAACAAATAAAATTAATGTCATTCAATTCCTATAATTCAATTTCGCCCACTGCTAATATACAATATAATAATCATAAATTGGATGATAATATAAATACAACTTTTCTAAGGCTAACCATTGATAAACCCCTGAACTGGAAAGACCATATCTCTCCTCTGTACTGTAACGATCACTATGTACCATGAGCTCGTCACCGTACAATTTATTTATATATCATATGGTTGTAGTTGATGGACTTGGAAATGAATACGCATATTATGATATGTGTGTATGCACAGAGCAGTGTGTGGTTAAAAATAGTTTGCTTATCATGATTTCTTTTAACAAATGCTCTCAAATACTTAACCAAAACTTGGTTTTGTAATAAACTTAAACAATTTATTTGACGATAAGAGAAATATTTTACTTCAAAAGCCCGTAATAAATTTACGCTATTGATTGGTTCGACGACAGGCGAAATATCGAAAATATCTTAAATGTTTGGCGTCAAGTATGGGACACAAGAAAAATACTCACAAGTAATAGTGATGTGAAATTCATACAAATACGTTCCAACGAAATATCGAAATAAATAATTGAATAAAAGTACACCTAAATATTAAACGAGTCTAGAATTTAATTTTAATCTACTTGTTTGATGACTCAAATGGATTTGCTTCGTAGGAATTAAATATATCTCTATACTCAGTCTGATGAAACATTACATCGAGTTTATAGTACCTAAAATGTCTTTATATTGTTTACTTATAAGTCCCTACATTATAAATGTTGGTCTAAAGAAATTTCACATCGAAGCCATTTGCTTACGTATTTTTGTTTGCGTTGTTTAAATTTAATCGACACGGTAAATAAATAAAACGTCGTATGCACACATCCCTACATCTCTAGCTGTTGTAACATTTAACTATTTTCGGATTATCAGGAATATTTTGTAAAATTAATGGATGTGCGAACGTTATAAGAGCAGTCGCTTTAGACCTCATAAACTTAGAAATATTTCATTTTTTGTTTGTTTGAAATATTGAACTGTGGGAATTTTGACGATAACGATTTAAATCAAGGTGGCCAGAGTAGGAGAAACGGGACAGTCAGCCCTTGGGTCGCGTCGCGTAAACATCATCGTATCCATTTCCGTAACTAAGACAGGCTATTCCAAATTTTCTCGAAAAATTCATTTCAACTCACGTGTAGTTTGTTAAATTAATTAGTGCTTCATTATTTTGTGTTATCTTTCAGCTTTGTGTCGTTTCTTTCGTTCTCTATCTATTTCTTAATCTACGTTTAAATCTAATTTGGTTTGTTTTACATTTGTCTTTGTTTCTAAGTTTCGAAAGCGTAAGTTACATTCTCATTACTTTTATGGTAGTTAAGAGTATTTATTAGGGATCTTAGAGATTTCCACATAAGTGTGAAAGGTGACTAAAACACACATTTTGAAGAAAATATTACCAAATTAAATATCATCAGTACTCACCCTCATTGAATAAAAAACTATAAAACTAACCTGGGACACAGTTTCGGATGTGACATCGAATACACTCTAAGAGAATGAGTCCGGCACGAATCCCGACTTGGTCTTCGATGGCCTAGGCGCTCTAACTAAGTCTACGCCTAGGTTTGCCGCCGAATTCTGGTACGATTTTGGCCCATGTTCCGTTTAATACCCTTTGTGCTTTTAAAGCTTTAATGACATTTTCCTACGGACATGAATCTCGAGTTTGGATCGAAACCTGGCCCGAGTCGTTATCGTCCCTCACACTAGGCACACAACTTACACACGCGAAGTAAATAAAATTTAAATAATAGTCTCTCCTTTGACTCGTGAGTCGATAGGTAGGACCATAATAATGCCTGACGAGATGATCGGAATATGAGTGACGGTTTGAGCGAAGTAGACAATAGGTCACTGGTTCGTTTGATTTCGAAGGCTTTGCTGGTTGGCTGAGATATGAGGTGTGATGGGAGTCTCAGTTCCTTATCGATTAGGTAGGTTTTCCGAGACCTAATGGCCTCTATTCTATATTATTTAAGCAAGGATAACGTTAGGGTATCGTAATCATAGGGTTAGAGTGGCCACAGAAGAAAGAAGAATCCGTTGCCGTTTCGAGTGCTGTCAAAGCTAAGTCGCATGTTTACTTTACTTATACTTTATTTGATTTTTTGTAAGGATTTTATAAATTGTTTGACTATTTCGATTTGCGTGGATTACATTTAAATCATCTTATTTACGTGGATTTATGTTTCATTCGTTTAATTTTTAAGGATTTTGATACTTTTATTTAGGTGAACTAAATTACATATATAAAACTTACATATTCCTTGGGACGTTTTTCAAAATGTGTACACAACGTAATAGGTCTGAAAATTTAAATCAATAACTAGACGATCACTTGATTACGGCCAAATCACAATATGTGAAATGATATTTATTATGTTATGTCTACTCTTTATAGGTAGATACTCGTATGTGTGTATTTATACAGACAGATAGGTATTAGGGTGACTGAGAAGTTACAGTACTGAACTACGTACTATTATTATGGGAAAACTCTGTAAAGGTTGATAAAGCTTTTATAGTCCAAAAGAAGTGTATGCGAGCCATATGTAACGAATGGTATTTGGAAAATTGCAAACCATTATTTAAGAAACATAAAATTCTTGCATTGCCGTTTTTGTACATTCGGGAAGCTTGCTGTTTTGTAAGACAGCATCCTAATTATTTTAAACTTATTTCAGAAGTCTCTAACAGACAGGTTCGCTCAAATTACGCCCATATGTTACACCTCCCCCCTTGCCTTACTTATATTCATAAGAAAAATGCATTTCATATGTGCATAGAGCTGTGTAAAAGCTTCTAAATATGTAATATAAAAATTAAAAAACTTTAATGTTTACAAAAACAATTTGCCGAAATGGTTGACTGTAAAGTGTACAATGTTTTTACTCTGGGAGAGAATTTATGGATAATAACTGTAAAGATTAATATTAATTATATTCTGGCACTTTCTTTCCATAATTTGTTATAATTCAATGACATAAGCAATATTTTGTGACATTTTATTGTTAATCTATTGCATAGCTTTTATCGCGGGCTTTGAGCGCAGCGACCGAATCAAGAAATTCCGTAACGAAAAAACCTAACACCTCCCACTCCGACCGGCACAGCGGTGCGGCGTTGAAAGCCGTGCATCGTCTAACGTCGTTTCAGTTCAGCAGACTTCGGCACGGTGTTTGTGTGCGTGCGACTAGACGTATGCGTGTAGACTAGCTGCTAACTGCTCATAACTGATTCTATCTCTTTTAGACACAATGCTAGGTGAGACAGCGTGCTTTTTGGCCGCGTCCACGAGTGAGTTCAAGCCCGCGACTAGTTGAACCTTAACGTGTATGTATATGGTACGACTGTACGAAGCTCGCATTAATTAGCTCGAATTAATATCAAAAAAAAAAAAAATACAGCATAAATAAATAATTATAATTGCATAAGTTGATAAAAAATGCTATGCAATAGCTTTACCGCGGCAGTCCCCGAGTGCCACACGTATTTTTTATTTATTGTGAATGCTTATGAATTCATTACTGTTATTAGTGTTTGAAGACATTGACATTTTTACAAATTATTATAATATTTAACTACCTAACTTGTGACTCATTTTTTATAATTTTGTAACATTTTCATTTTAAAATTTATGTACTCACCTACTTAATATTTGCACGTCTGCATGCAGATCGAATGCATTGGATTTATTATTTATTTGAGACCTGAATTATAAAACTGTGTTCATGCAAATAAATTTATTATGATTGTGATTATAAACTATACTAAAGCCAAAACTGTAATGATTACAATAAATTAATTAAGATAATAAGCCCTGGACAGAAATATTAAAACTCAGCATGAACCAACGGAGGACCGCCGCGGATGTAGTTTTTTTTCTTGTTCTACGGCGAATTATGGAGCTCAGAATGAACTACATATTCAGCCAATTACTCCCGTTGTTGTAAATGATAAGCATATTACTTCGCCATCAGAAATTGACAATTTATTCAATGATTTCTTTTTAAACCAAAGTAATGATGACAATAGAAACAAAGAAAATAAAAACTACGACATTACATTAGAAAACAATGTGCATTCAATATTTATGGCCTCAACTACACCCATCGCCGTATACAAAACAATAATGGCGGTAAAAATTTAAATAGTGTGCGCTGATATAAATACGAAGGTAGTTAAGTATGTAGCTGATCTAATTGCCAATACCGTAAGTCACCTAATTAACCTATGTTTAGCTACAGGTACTTATAAGCAGGCCTACAGCAGAGAGATCGTGATAATATACGTGGTATACTCAGTACTCACCCGTAAACATTACTTCCTGCAATGTTACCGAACTTACACACTATACAGCATACACATTACCCAACAATTTTATAGTTTATGTATTAGATGAATATACCTCTATTTCTTACACACTTTCGTCCGTACCTCACTCAGCGGGTCCCACTGAAAACCAGCGCTTCGGTTCGCAGCGGGGCAAAATGCTGAGTGAGGTCCCTTTTACACATGCATTACACCACTAACACACATCACTTATCTACTACCTTTCGCATCGACATTGTACTAGCTTTTATTTGCTTCCGCTTTTATGTGCTTTTTTGTTAATTGTTATGTTCTTTTTCTTTTCTTTTGTGTCCTACAAAATGTCGTGTTTTCCAAGTTTTTGTGTTATAGTGTTTCTGTTTGTGTAAATAAATATTTCTTATTCTTATAATTAAGACGTAGTTAAGACGTGCACAGTAGCAAAAAAGCCTATAATATACATATAAATACATACATATATACCTACATTTAAAAAAATACATAAACATATATATATGCAAAAACATACACACATACATATATTAGACAGATAGAGAAAGGTAGTGCTCCTTTACACGTTTCTTGAAGATGAAGGTAGAAGTGCTATCCCGTATTTCATGAGGAAGAGAGTTCCGAAATCTCGCCGCATGGACAGTTAATTAATAAACTGAAAAGTAGTACCGCTTGTAGTACCGCTTTATAAAAAAGGGATAAGTATAATATGTCGAATTATCACGCAGCGGCTCTTTAGCCAGTTACATTCAACATATTTGAAAAGGTGATCCACGATATTTTTTACAACTTCGGCTTTAGGAAAGACAAAACGACAAGCATGGGAATATCATGCTGGTCACAAACATCATCATCATCATATGAGCCAGAAGACGCCCACTGCTGGGCATAGGCCTCCTCTAGAGATCTCCACAAAGGCCGGTCCTGTGTTTCCCGCATCTAGTTGGTACCTGCTATCCTTACTAGGTCGTCGGTCACAAACATGGACGAATAAAAGTTTTATCAGGGGTGTATATGATACCGGCCAGACACGATTTCAGGCCATCTACTCGTATGTTGATTAGATTCTTTCGTGCGCGAGGGCCCGCGGTCCGCCTTGACCATGATCCAGGATTTGGCAGACTGCAGTGGAGCGACTGCTATCTGATCTCCGTTACCCTACTACTTGAGGAACTTGATCAGATTGGAATGATCCATGAGGTAACCCATTCAGTCGCCTGAATGTGCAGGTTTCATCACGATGTTTTCTCACCGTAAGATCATCGGAACTATGTAGATTAGATTATTTTGTGATAAAACTATTATTTTGGTATAAGAGAATCTAGAAAATTTACTTATTTATAAGGATTTTTAACAAACGTTAGAGGGGAACCAGTAACAATGACTACAGCTTTATAACAGTTTAGATAAAAGTAGTAGCAGTGATATTGATAAATTTTACCTTTGCACTGTCTGTGTGATATCAATGTGTGTTGCTAATATTTTGGTATATGGTATAAGGTACCAATGGAACGACTGGACATTCTTCCCGTAATGGAATAACATCGTATTAAAATGGGAAGTCATCTTCAATCGCAGCATCATAAGGGTTCCGTACAGTACTCCCATGTAGTACACTTTGTTAGTCGAGTACAATTTTCTATATTTCCTAGTTCTCCTCAAAGTGTCTCTTGTCATGTAAATGGTCTGATTTGTCATAAGTAACATTTTATATGCCAACCGTGGATCGTATTTCGAAGCTTGATCCATACCGAATCTCTTCGGTTGCTGATCCCAAGGACCGAAAATATATTCTAAACCAAGGATTCTTCTCGAAGGTTGCGGGCTAGTGACATCATAATCGGCGTCTGGCGCCTCCCCCGCCCCCGCCCCCGGCGGTCCCCCCGCGCCAGCCCCCGGCGGTCCCCCCGCGCCAGCCCCCGAGCGCCGCGACGCAGCCTGAGTTCGCTGCACGTGATCCCTTTCCTGCGCCATCAGCTTAAACTCCACGTACGAAGATATCTTTTGAAGGTCCTTGAAGTCCATTCTGCTGGAGATGTTCAAACGATCGTAATCATCCACAGGTCTCTCTTTTGATATCTTCCCTTTTAGGAAATCTGTTAAAGTAAACATAATGAATGTATTCATTAACACTGTCAACGGATATTTTAGTATTTCAAGTTAACTATTTAAGTGATAACTAATACTTATTCTGTCTATGAAATAAGTATTGAAAATAAGCCTTATTTCAAAGATAGAATAAGTAAAAATAAATATAAAATAATTAATAAATAATTTAATCATAAAAAATTAAGTAATACGAAGCTGAATTTTTTCTGTTAATATAATAAAAAATAAAGTTTTGAACTATGATGCCACACTAAACTTACGATGTGTCCATATGCGCACGCTGGGCACTACTGGGTTTATAAATAAAAAACTCTAAAAGAACTGACGGGGCCCAACCACCATCTCAAGTGCCCAAGCCAATTTCACCTGCCCGTGGCTGTGCTGTGCTGACTGGCTTTTCCCCAACGAATTGTGTAAGGCGGGTAATAGTCGTCATACGTAAAACTCCAATGCACCACAATAACCAGCTTGAGAAGGTCTGGTACGAACATATCCCGAGATGGGCGTCGCCATATACCGACGTGCAAGAACATCGCTCTACATCTGTGATAAGGGGGTGAGAGCTACCCTACCAAGCGCGGGTAAGGCTAAAGACGTTAGCGAACACCAATACGCTCCTTTTCGTCACCCTGAACAATGGCACTCTGACTAGCTGGTCTCGCGGGAAAGGCGCCGCGTTCAGGTGCCCCTTCTTCAGAAAATTAGGTAGCTGGGCTCTAAGTCCCAGGAAATAGGTACAGGCTTATGTACACCGAATCGGCATAAGGAAGGAATGGTCGCTATTGTGGTTTGCGACGAATTCTGGAACGGCATCTTGGATGTGAGCAGAGTGAGTGATCAACTTAAGTCGATCAAGCCGCAAATTACGAGGATAACAGTCATCAGCGCCTATGCTCCCCAATCCAGCTGCGCTGACACCGAAAACACTGCTTTCTGGTATAGCTTCGAAGATACCCTGCGGCATCATCATATCAGCCAGAAGACGCCCACTGCTGGGCATAGGCCTCCCCCAGAGATCTCCACAAAGGCCGGTCCTGTGCTTTACACATCCAGCTGGTACCTGCGATCCTTACCAGGTCGTCGGTCCACCTTGTGGGAGGCCTACCTACACTGCGTCTTCCGGTACGTAGTCGCCACTCGAGAACTTTACTGCCCCATCGGCTATCTGTTCTTCGAGCTATGTGCCCTGCCCACTGCCACTTCAGTCTGGCAATCCTTAGAGCTATGTCGGTGGCCATTACTGATTCGATCGCGCAAAGAGACTCGGAGCATAGCTCTTTCCCTTTGGGTAACAGTGAGCTTTATTATAAGGCCTACAGTGAGCGGCCACGTTTCAGTTCCGTAAGTCATCACTGGCAACACACAGACCTTCGTCTTGAGACACTGCGGTAATTGAGATGAAAATACATAGCGTAGCTTCCAGAACGCTGCCCAACCGAGTTAGATTCGTCGATTTACCTCTTTCTCGAAATTGGACCTAACTAGCTGGACTATTTGTCCTAGGTATGTAAAGTCGTCAACAACTTCAAGTGTAGTGCCTCTAACTGTCACTGGAGTAGGAACAAAATGGACATTTGACATAATTTTCGTTTTGTCCATGTTAATTTTAAGACCTACTTGCTGAGAGGCACTACAGAGGTCATTGAGCATTTTGCCCATGTCTTCCACGGTTCAGCCATGACTACGATATCGTCAGCAAATCTGAGGTGAGTGAGGTACTCGCCGATAATATTGATGCCAAGTCCGTCCCAGTCTCTCGCAAAGACTTTAGAACCTTTGTTCCGCTCGATCGCCGCCTCAATATTGGTAGTATTGAAGCGGCGTAAGTCGCGAGTCAGAGATTTGGCGATCGGTCGATTAAGTCGCCTAAATTGAGAGACATCATGAGGGGATTGCAGAGTCATTCCGCATCTTTCTTCCATGAGTTTGAGGGTATAGTCAGATAATTTGTTTGTCCTTTTAGTACGGCAGGCTTTATACAACTTTGACCCAACCATATAGACAGTTTCCACGTACCTGTTATTGTAGTCGTCCAAGTCGACGCACTCTCCTGGACACTCGAAGCGACTGTGTAATTCGAGTTGAAAGCTCTCGGGGTTTTGGATTTGGATGGGTAAAGGCCGGAGCGTGGACCTCATCAATCTCGATCTTTCTAGCTGGGGATTAATATTCAATGTGCCTCTTACCAAGCGGTGATCACTGCCAATTTTAACGCTATTGATCACCGAGACATAATTAAATATATGCCGTTTCGTAGATAGGATGAAGTAAATCTCATTTTTTGTGACACCTTCGGGACTAACCCACGTTCATCTGCGATGATCCGGCTTCCTGAAAAATGAGTTCATCATAAAGAGTCCCTCCTTGTTCAGTTCAAGCCGGTCAGCATCTGGCCACGGGCATGCCGACTTTCAACTCCAAATTGACCCACTCTCAACTCGTCTCCGCTTCGTTTGCCCAGTTTTGCGTTGAAATCCCCCATGACAACGGTTTAACATGTCTTGGAGGTATGTATGGCTGTAGAAATATCCTCATACATAGCCTCCACTTCATTGTCGGAGTTAGTCGAAGTCGGTGCGTAGACCTGTATGACCTTCAATGAATACCGCTTGGTAATTCTGAGTATAAGATACGCTACCCTAGACGACACACTCTCGATCTATACTATGTTTTTCACGAGGGATTTGTGGACGAGGAACCCAACATCACGTAGGGACAGTTGGTCGCCCTCCCGAAAGTATAGCAGATTTCCGGACTTCAGAATTATCGAGTCCTCCCCCTTTCTTCGGACTTCAGATGACCCTATAATGTCCCAATGTAATCTGCTTACCACTTCCTCCAGTTCTTTTCGTCGGTCCGCAGTGTCTGGACATTGTATGTTGCCAGGGCCAGTGGTCGTACTTTGTCGTAGCCTGGTCGCTTTCGGTGATTCTTCGCACCCCCTGCCCCGCCGTTACCGTGACCGCTACCATAGTTCGGAATAGCGGGGCCGCCGGGTACTGGGGGCCGTGGCCGGGTACTGATAAGGGGCGGTCGATTCCCGGCCGAGTAGATATTGAAATGATGAATTTTATTTTCTGTCTTAAAAAATATATAAAAGTAGTCTATCAGTTATCTAACACCCATAACACAAGCTTTACTTACTACTGGCTACATGGCGCTATGTGATTTTGTCCAAGCATATTTATTATTTATTTAATAATAATAATAATAAATCGTTTATTATTGACTGGACAGCACAACACAGCATACTAGGCATTGCCGTGTTGTAACACCTCCAGTCAACAACAGGACCTCACTCAGCATAAGCCGGGGCCGAGGCCTCAGCGCTGGTCTTCCGTAGGTCCCGCCGAGTGAAGTCCGGATCGTTGACCCCACAATACGCTTGTAAACCGATACATTCGAGATTACATGCTTATAACAAAATATATACTTTTTAAAATACCCACATACATCCATAATTCCCACCTCGAACGTGTGCAATAACTTGAGTAGTGATGTGCAGTATAGTGTGATGCCATAATCGATGAATAAAATCAGATAAAACTAAATTTCACCGTGCGCCGTATAATACCCGAAAAATAATGAATGTCAAATGAAAAATAAAATGTCTAAAGCAATAAATAAATTAATGTATTGTAACGGTATAATAAAAATAATAAATAATATCATAATTTCTATTAACAATCAAATTCCAATTTAATGAAAAACATACAAGTAATGTCATAAGTGTAAATAATAGATAAACCATAAACAATAAAATTTCTAATTTTAATGGTCTGTGCTCCGATTGTATGCATCGTATTACATAATTACTTGAGCTTGAAGCACATGTAATTTTATCTTTTTTTTTAAAGCGTATATAGTCCCCAGGCTCCTAAACGGAGGTGGGAGACTAATCCAACACTTGGTTGCTGCATACTTGAAACAACCTTCAAATGATGCAGTTCTATGTAACGGTACCGTAATTAAATAACTGCTAGCTCGAGTTCCATACTGGTTGTTGTCTCGCAACCAACATATTTTCGAGGCCAGGTACGATGGAAACTGAAACTTAACAACCCCAAACAACAATGTCGCAAAGTGCACATACTGCCACGCCCCCATTTTTAATATATTTACTTCGTTTTAATATGGCGTTACATGAGTGCGGGGTGGGATGTCGAAGCAGACCTTAGCGCAAGCGTAATTCTAATGTAATTCGGAGGTCCGTGTTTATGTAGCTACGTACCTAATAAAGCACCTTTAATCTATAAAAACAATTACTTATGGTAATAATAATATGCTTCTGAAATTTCAGTATTTATCGAACAGAAGTCCCAGCTTCCGTAACTCGTTCTACTGGCTTATTATTTATGCACATAATACTAATACTACTCTTAACTCTTTCTCTTTTTGTACTTGTATTTTCAAACCCAATATCGTGTACTTCGATTTATTGCCATTGAGTGCCAATGAGTTAACCATCGCCAATCGCACTATTCATTCCCGATCCTCATTTAGCTTAGTCACTGTCTCATTGACATCCGCGGGTTGACATCCGCGGGGACAACTGACATATATTTGTATATCATCGGCATATATGTGATACTTGGCATGCTTAATATGTTTAACCACATCCGCACTATATAGAGCAAATAAAATGGGCCCCGAAATTGAGCCCTGAGGCACGCCTCTATTCAACTGTTTTACCTTCGATCGTTATACTTATTATTACAAAAATTAGAAGTCGGGCTACAAAAGTACATACTCAAACTCGGTTAAACAGTACTCATTACGTCAAAAGGCGACAGGAGAATTGACAAGGATGCGACATGGTGGAATAGTGAGTTGCAGGAAGCAGTCGGGGACAATAAGGAAGTAACTTCTTAACAGATAACGAGGTGTACTTGGGAGCAAAGTACCGAGCTAAAAGGGTGATGCCAAAGAGCGGTCGGCTCAACCGACTCTTCTCTACGATGCGCTAGATACTACTGCGCTGAAGCTTATCTACAAACCAGGTAAGTCGATTCGGTCAGAATGTGCCGAAGTGCCATAAGAGACCTGAACGGCATTTTTCTCATAAGTGCAAACTCGTTCACGTCTTAATGCCATTAAACTAAGTGAAGAATCTGTTGAATGGGTGTGCTCGAAATAGAGAGATTCATCCCGTATCTACGCATCGCTATACAAAAAACCGTCACACAAATCGGTTTTCGCTACCGACAAAGTTCTGGAGCGGTATTCTTCCGCTAAGTTGGTAGTCTTATGAGACTTTAGTTGTCACCACACTGAGTGGCTGGGGTCGAGCAGTCCTACCAATCCAGCAAGGAGATCCACCCACGACTTTTCTCTAGTCAAGGATCTCACTCAACTGGTATCAGAACCCATCTACTTACCGATAGACTAATTACGTAACTCTGTTGCCAACAATTCTCTGATTTCAATGATTAAAATAGTTACTTTTGCGATTCCGTATGATCGATATAACAGTTTCAGTTAAACGCAATGGAACTTTGTTAGCAACTGAAACCATTAAATCGATTATACGAAATTGCAAAAGTAATCTTTGAAATCAGAGAATTGTTAGCAATAGAGTTTCGAAATTAGCCTGCGAATGTTGTGGCCGTGATCCTTCTTTGTTAGACCTTCTGCTGACCACCCACCCAGACGGTTATTAGGTGTATGTCGATGCTTCTTGTGGGACATCTGGCAACTGCCTGGTCTGTTCTGAGACGCCTCTTGCTATATCCGAACTTGCTCGCCCCAGCGGATTTTTTTTTATATTAGGCAACTACAAACAAGTAGACAGCCCACTTGCTGGTAAGTGGTAATTGTCTTCCGTAACATTCTAGCATTTAGGTTACATCCTTATCGGATAAGGCGATGATACTCACCCGGGCGAACTCCTCAGGATTGACAGACTCCTGCCACCTGATTGCAGACATTTCTTTGACTAACAGACAAGCACTCCCTTTTCTTATTTGTTTCGAGCTCAATAACAAGATATTAAAGGCGAAATACGTGGCGAAGCGTTCATCTTAGTATCTAAACAGACTACAACGTGGTATTGTTATGTAAACTTTCAAGACAGTGATCATACCAACTATTGATCGGCCATCAGAGTCGGCGGACCGGTTGAATACGTTTCTGAGCAACATTTTCCTTATCTCGTCCGCGTAGGGGAGCGGCTTGTTGGGGGATATCTCCAGTTTCTGTCCCCAGCATTGGATCACATCTTTCAACAAACAGAAAACAGACAACTCAATTTCAAACGCTAAGACGTACGTGATTTCTTCATGGTTTGTCCAAACAGACAGACATAGACATAGACATACAAATGGCAGAAACCTTATTTTATTATTTACTAGCTTTGTCCGCTACTTCGTCCGCGTGAAAATAGTTTAAGGGCATTTTATATTTTTTCCAAATGAACATTTTAAATGACCTCCCTAATGTATGAAAGTTTCTACAGAGAGGTCAAGCTGTATCTCTGATTCTACCAATCGAATTAGATGAAACATGGTCTAGAGTTTCAACTACCAAACTGTGAAAACCCCATCAAAATCCACTCGGCGCCACTTCCATATTTCTATAGTTTAGCTGGTCTATTATGGTTCTACATCAGGTGTTCCAGTTTAAAAAATCAATTATACCCTACATGTTGTCCAGGCTTCATAGCTACACAACAAAAAAGTTTCATTCAAATCCGTCTATTAGTTCCGGAGATTAGCGTGTACAAACAGACAGACATAAATTTTATTTATGCCTATTTCTTCATAACCCTAAATTATTTTTTTGTAAATTTATTCAAATATAGATACACTTTTTTCATTGTTTTATTATAAACAAATGCGCACCGTTCGCATCGCGTCCGCATAGTCACCGCATTGTCCGCGCCAATATGGTAGGCTGCGCGATTCTTGTTCGGGCTCTACGCGGTGACTAGGCAGACGCGTTTCGTACGCGATTTGAGAGGCTGAAAAATAAATGGGGTTCGACGAGTGGTCGGCGTATTTAAGAGGGTGTTTGTGTTTATGTAAAAATAACCACAATGTGTTTTAAGTTTTTTTTTATGTTATACGGTAGGCAAACAGGCAAGCGCTGGAAAGTGGTTACCGCTGCCTATGGATATTAACAGCACCAGGGGTATCGCGAATGCGTTGACCACGTCTATAACATGTTTCTCTGGCAGCAAAAAGGCAAACGCCCCTTCACTGCCAAAGCCACGGTTCCCCAAATCCCCACCCCATGGAGCACTCGAGACCTTACTCACCGGCAGAAAAACAATATTATTTAAAATAGTATTGTTTGGCTGCGGTATTCTGCAAGGTGGAGGAGCCCGAGTAGGGCGGCCACGATTCGAACGGGATTTCTGTTCGGGCTTTGTATTTTTGTTAGTAATAAATAAACTCAAAAACTACTGAACCAATTATAATTTTTGTAATGTTTTTATTTTTTATTATTATTTTACGAATAGAATGCTACATTGAGTAACATATACAACTTTTAACCCACGGAAATTAATAGGTTCTCGTGGCAAAATTGAACTGCGCGAGGTATAAGCCACTAGATAGATATATTACTCTTTATTGCACACAAAATTACAAGAAAGAAAATTTAACAGGTCTATTCAAACATTGTGGGCTAGGAAACACTAGGAATGGTTTGTTTATAATAATATTATAAAATGTTATGTATAAAAAATTAAAAACCGAAACTTACATAATATCACTATAATAATGGCAATCATGACAATTTATTCACCGGAAATCTTATTTCTCCTGAACCACAAATACAAATGAAATTACGTAACTACCGCTCTTCACTGCTTATAAAAGAAACTATAATTATTTTACAACATACTTTGTCGTTACTATATAATTACTTAATACATTATCGATTCGCTGATAATTATTAAATATAATGACAAGCCTTTGCCCGCGACTTGGTCCTCGTACAATTCGAGTATTACGTGCTGGACCAAGGCATTGCATTTCAGGATAAATTTAGCGTGTGCTATTCTGAATTTCCAGTACAAAATAAAGTTCATTTTAATTGACCACAACTTTTTTCCCACAAAGATTTGAGAGTTGTCGCCATAATAAAAGTGTAGAAAATGAAAATTCCTTATCAATGACATATCGGTCTACGTTATGAGTCACATAGGCCGAATTTTCCAGTACAAAATGAAGTTTATTTTAATTGACCAAAACTTTTTTTCCACTACGATTCGAGAGTTGTAGCCATAGTACAAGTTGTAGAAAATCCCTTTTCAGTGACATATCGCTCATCGTTATTGGTCATATACATTTCTACCGGTCCTCCTTTACTTGGAGTAGGGTTCATTGAGGATGCAGGTATTGGAAAGAGTGAATGGAGTGTACTATTATTCAGGAAAGGAAAAGCATATTTAAACACACATATTAGATCAAATTAGATAAGCTATTATATTATACGATAGGCAATCATAGCAATCAAAGTTACATGGGAAATATAACAATATATTCTGAACATAATAAAACATGGCAAAATACATATTTATCCCTAAGAATGGGACAGTAGTATTACGTACCATTAAATAAATAACCGATTATATAGATAAATAAAACTAATACAAAATATAAAGCAACATTAAAACAATGCAAGTTTGTGCTTAACTCTGTGCTGGGTCTGGAGCAAAAGCCCCTCTCAAACTCTCGACTGGGTTTATATAACCAACATTTAAACGGAAATCAGCTGCCGTTACATTTCAACCAATGACAGCACGTTATAATAATTCTAATTAACTATGAAATATTGTGCGAAGACAATAACCAAAATGATTAAAATAGTTCTTAAAACTGTATTTAATCATTATAAGATACATTAAATATTTAGAAACCTAACTTTTAGTTTATTTATTTATTTATTTATTAGTTAATTTCACAGTTTAGCAGCAGTTAATTACATGTAAAATATAAGTACATTATGGTTGAAATGCCAATGACAAAACTGCATTTTAAAATTTTTAATATATAGCTCGTAAGGAGCTTAGCATATAGATACCCTATTGACAAACAAAAAAATCAATCAAAATAAGAATAAAACAAGGTAATACATGTATATTGGTGTATGTGCGTGCGTTAATTAGTACTGAATGTACTCTAAGATTAAACGTCGTTCAGGAATCTCGTACATTCGTTCAGAAATAATTATAATTTTATTTCGCAATATTATTTATGATTATTTACGATAGTTTTACTTTTAAATAAGAATTAAAAATATACAATAATAGCATATAATATAACACAGGCATGGTGTTGAACCTCCCACAATGGAACTGGCACTTCTATGACGACACGTATAGGTTATATTACATAGAAACTGAAAGTGGAGATCTCCACTATAGGGAATTCACCATAAAGCACTACAATAATGTTCGTATAACTAAGCGCCTAAAACTAAATGTAATTCCTGACTAATTATTATGTATTTGATTAATATGCTTTTAGTAGGCCTGATGATTGAGCTTGAATATCTCTTTACAAGAGAAAATTCTCTAAAATGTCGATTTAAATGTAACCACATAAGTACCACACTCGTGAGTGTCGTACAAGACGACTAATGTTTTTAATATCTAGAGTCTCCGTAGGCTGGATAATGAAATAATCTCCAACCCGCCTGCCAAGCGTAGTGATTATCACAATAACTTCCCCTTTCGTGGTCCTAAGTCCTCAGTGGATTGTTATGGGCTTTGATGATGATGATGACATAAGTAATGATTGAAATGTGGTTACCTTCCCATAATACATGTTTATAAACAATTTTGTTACCTTTACAAAAAATGTACATGATTACATGGACTTTGTAAATAGGTACTATAGTTTAATAACCTAGGTCCAATCGAGAATCGCACGAAATAACGTAATTTTACGTGTGCTGTGATGCAATCGGATGTAAACATTATTTTATTGTCACTATTCGATATTTCCCATCGAACCATCCAACCATCCAACATCCAAAACATCCAACCATCTCATCCCGTGGGTGTCGTAAGAGGCGACTACGGGAATAACCCGGAAGATGGGCAGCAGCATCTTTCGGGTACATTTACATCTACTTCACTGCGATCGCCAACCCGCCTGCCAAGCGTGGCGATTATGGCAACCCCCCCCCCTGATGACAAGCACACACAGGCCACGGCCCCCAGTACCCGGCGGCCCCGCTATTCCGGACTATGGTAGCGGTCACGGTAACGGCGGGGCAGGGGGTGCGAAGAATCACCGGATGCGACCAGGCTACCACAAAGCACGACCACTGGCCCTGGCTACATACAATGTCCAGACACTGCGGACCGACGAAAAGCTCGTGGAACTGGAGGAAGTGGTAAGCAGATTAAATTGGGATATTATAGGGTTATCTGAAGTCCGAAGAAAGGGGGAGGACTCGATAATCCTAAAGTCCGGAAATCTGCTTTACTTCCGGGAGGGCGACCAACTGTCCCTAGGTGGTGTCGGGTTCCTCGTCCACAAATCCCTCGTGAACAACATAGTCAAAATCGAGAGTGTGTCGTCTAGGGTAGCGTACCTTATACTCAGAATTACCAAGCGGTATTCGTTGAAGGTCATACAGGTCTACGCACCGACTTCGACTCACTCCGACGATGAAGTGGAGGCTATGTATGAGGATATTTCTACAGCCATGCATACCTCCAAGACACACTATACCGTTGTCATGGGAGATTTCAACGCGAAACTGGGCAAACGAGGCGGAGACGAGTTGAGAGTGGGGCAATTTGGAATTGGAAGTCGGAACGCCCGTGGCCAGATGCTGGCCGGCTTTATGGAGAAGGAGGGACTCTTTATGATGAACTCATTTTTCAGGAAGCCGGATCATCGCAGATGGACGTGGGTTAGTCCCGATGGTGTCACAAAAAATGAGATTGACTTCATCCTATCTACGAAACGGCATATATTCAATGATGTCTCGGTGATCAATAGCGTTAAAATTGGCAGTGATCACCGCTTGG
This sequence comes from Blastobasis lacticolella, assembly GCA_905147135.1. Taxonomy (NCBI): domain Eukaryota; kingdom Metazoa; phylum Arthropoda; class Insecta; order Lepidoptera; family Blastobasidae; genus Blastobasis; species Blastobasis lacticolella. The sequence goes on from LR990041.1 coordinate 24,176,550, forward strand.
TAAGAGGCACATTGAATATTAATCCCCAGCTGAAAAGATCGAGATTGATGAGGTCCACGCTCCGGCCTATACCCATCCAAATCCAAAACCCCGAGAGCTTTCAACTCGAATTACAAAATCGCTTCGAGTGCCTAGGAGAGTGCGTCGACGTGGACGACTACAATAACAGGTTCGTGGAAACTGTCTATACGGTTGGGTCAAAGTTTTATAAGGCCTGCCGTACAAACAGAACAAACAAAATCTCTGACGATACCCTCAAACTCATCGAAGAAAGACGCGGAATGACTCTGCAATCCCCTGATGATGTCTCTCAATTTAGGCGACTTAATCGACAGATCTCCAAGTCTCTGACTCGCGACATACGCCGCTTCAATACTACCAATATTGAGGCGGCGATCGAGCGGAACAAAGGCTCTAAAGTCATTGCGAGAGATCTGTCGATTGGACAGAGCCAGTTGACGAGACTGAAAACGGATGACGGCAGAGTTGTTTCGACCAAGTCCGAGGTTTTGAGGGAAGTCGAGAGGTTCTATGGACAGTTATACACGACAACACGGGCACCTGTTACCAGTATGGCAAAAGACCCCAGAGCCAAGTTGACCCGACACTACACCGAAGATATCCCGGACATCAGCCTGTACGAGATTAGTATGGCTCTCAAACAGCTTAAGAACAACAAGGCGCCGGGTGATGATGGAATTACGGCTGAGCTTCTGAAAGCTGGTGGCAAACCTGTGCTTAAGACCCTTCAGAAGCTGTTCAATTCCGTCATCCTCGAGGGCAAAACGCCGGAAGCATGGAACAGAAGCATAGTCATATTGTTCTTCAAAAAAGGTGATAAGGCTCTCTTGAAGAACTTCAGACCAATATCGCTGCTGACCCATGTCTATAAGCTGTTTTCGAGAGTCATTACGAATCGTCTCGCACGCAGGTTTGATGACTTCCAGCCTCCCGAACAAGCCGGATTCCGAAAAGGTTTTAGTACCATAGACCACATACATACGCTGCGGCAGGTTGTACAGAAGACCGAAGAGTATAACCGGCCATTATGCTTGGCGTTTGTGGACTATGAGAAAGCCTTCGATTCGATCGAAACTTGGGCGGTGCTCCAGTCTCTACAGCGGTGCCAAATTGACTATCGATATATCGAAGCACTGAAGTGTTTGTACGAAAACGCCACTATGTCAGTTCGTCTCCAGGACAAGACCACAGAACCTATTCAGCTGCAGCGAGGTGTTAGACAAGGTGATGTCATATCACCGAAGTTGTTCACCGCTGCACTGGAGGATATCTTTAGGCTTCTGGACTGGGACGGACTTGGCATCAATATTAACGGCGAGTACCTCACGCACCTCAGATTTGCTGACGATATCGTAGTCATGGCTGAAACCCTGGAAGACTTGGGCAAAATGCTCGATGACCTCTGTAGTGCCTCTCAACAAGTAGGTCTTAAAATGAACATGGACAAGACGAAAATTATGTCAAATGTCCATGTTGTGCCTACTCCAGTGACAGTTGGAGGCACTCCACTTGAAGTTGTTGACGACTATACATACCTAGGACAAATAGTCCGGCTAGGTAGGTCCAATTTTGAGAAAGAGGTCAATCGACGAATCCAACTCGGTTGGGCAGCGTTCGGGAAGCTACGCTACATATTTTCGTCCCAATTACCGCAGTGTCTCAAGACGAAGGTCTTTGACCAATGTGTGTTGCCAGTGATGACTTACGGATCTGAAACGTGGCCACTCACTATGGGCCTTATAAGAAAGCTCACTGTTGCCCAAAGGGCAATGGAAAGAGCTATGCTCGGAGTTTCTTTGCGCGATCGAGTCAGAAATGAGGAGATCCGCAAGCGAACCAAGGTCACCGACATAGCTCTAAGGATTGCCAGACTGAAGTGGCAGTGGGCAGGGCACATAGCTCGAAGAACAGATGGCCGATGGGGCAGTAAAGTTCTCGAGTGGCGACCACGTATCGGTAGACGCAGCGTGGGTAGGCCTCCTACAAGGTGGACCGACGACCTGGTAAGGATCGCAGGTACCAGCTGGATGCGGAAAGCACAGGACCGGTCTTTGTGGAGATCTCTGGGGGAGGCCTATGCCCAGCAGTGGGCGTCTTCTGGCTGATATGATGATGATGATGATGATTCGATATTTTGTTAAACTGTTTATAAAATCCTGTAGTCTGATACTCCTCACAAGAAACACAAGTGATTGCTAATAAATAAATAATAACCTTACTGCACTTTGAATTGGTTAGCATTGAGCGTAATGAGATTTACATCGTATGTTTCTCTGTTTTGAATCGTTCTATTAATCATTACAGGTGCATAAAACACAACGTCTCGAGAGTTCCAGACAATTAGCAATACCACGCCACGCGCTCGCGACGACAACATCGCCGCGGTTTTTGTTAGTTATTTTTTAAATACATAGCAGGCCAAAACCTGGTGGATCTTGGCCTCCGACACATGAATTCGCCATAGGTCCCTATCCTGCGCCATTTGTTCCCAGTTCGTTATTTGGAGTTCACGCAGGTCTTTCCAAACTAGAAATGATTCTTGAAATACTTGTACCAGTTGAAGGTTTAAAATTCGCGTGTTTTTATATTGTAATAGGGTTCATGTTACGCTGGTCATTGTATCTATAATCTGGTTTTTAACGACATCTTGTGTAGAATGAGCTCCCAGCCACAGTGTTTCCTGTGGACTATGACATGGGATCGTTCGAGAGGTATATGAGAGGTCTCTTCAGAGGCGGGCAACGCATTGGTGACTCCCCTGGTGTTGCTGAAGTCTTTAGGCGGCGGTGACCACGCACCATCAGGTGGCCCGCTTGCCTGTTTGTCTGACGTATAACAAAATCGCAACATGAAGACAACAAGTCCACCGTAGGCTGTGTCAGTGGTCTATGGGTGGCCTAAGCAGTGTAGGTATAGTTTCTAAGGACATGCTTATAGAGTAGCTCCTCTGGTGTAAAAACGTCCAAGCCAGTTATTGCAGTTTTTTGTATTCTTTAAAAGTTTTAGAGTTTTGTTACGGATTTCCAAGAAAGAAACAGTTTTTATGAAGACATTAATCGGTAATTTCATTGTGATACGCCAAGAATTTTGAGCAGTTAGTCATTGTAATTAATTTGAACAAATTACTCGAATCAGGTACAATGGACACATTTTGTTTACTTTGTTCACTTTTGTGTAAGTATTTGTAGGTACTAATAGTAAACAGTTTTATTTCTAGCCACCGACGAAAAAAGAGGGTCGTTATAAGATTAACGTGTATCTGTGTGTCTGTGTCTTTTTTTAAATCGATTAAGTAGTTTAGAAGATATTTAAGTACATAGTAACTTGGTTGGGGGTTATCAATTTCACCTATTCATCAGGACACATTCGTGTGTCAGTAATAAATGCTTACAAAAAGTTTTGTCACTTCCTGGAATGAATGCATTTACTACAATATTATTTAATTTACATGCAGTACTGCTGATTTGTGAGCGCGACAATTGCTGCCAATGACAGCCACCGTCAATTCTCTTTCTTTTTGCATAGTTTCCCTTTTGGAAGCTTGTTAGTTCCTTTCTACGACACGTCGGCATTATCTTTGCGTTAATTTCCCGGTTGTGGTCTCGCGTGCGAGGGCCCGAGGTCCACCTTGACCAAGAGCATCGGTTAGTATTCAACTAACTTACGGCGAAAGAAAACATCGTGATGAAACCTCCATTGACTTATATTTCTTTAATCACCTAACAATCTGGTCAGATTCCCCTGGTAGCAGTGTCACAGCGGTCAGATGGTAGTCGCTCCATTTTAATTACCTGATCTGTCAAATCCTGGATCATGGTCAAGGCTGACCCCGGCCCATCGTGCACGAGAGCAAAGCCGGGACATTAAAGCCTGCCCTTCTTAATATTTTAAACGGGATATCCCGCTATGTCCTGCCCCTCTTCATATTTTAAACGGGATATCCCTCTATGCCTTGCCTCTCTTAATATTTCGAATGGGATATCCCGCTATGCCCTGCCCCTCTTAATTTTGCGAACGGGATATTCCGCTATGCCCTACCTCTCTTAATATTTCGCACGAGATATCTTGCCATATCCAACCTCTCTTACTATTGAGGAAACCTCTTATTTACTTTCAGATGCACTTTCATTGTATTTAACCTGGTCGCCGTACACGGACGCGTGTGGGAAACAAGACGACTGGGTTATACAAGAGCCAATACCGATATTCTTTGACCCGTTGCACATGAAGAGACCATGTGAATTTTGTCCAAACGTTTATCTTCCGATTTGTGCCACCAATAACATAACATACCTAAACATTTGCGTACTTGAGTGCAAGAAGTTGCCTGACGTACATGTGGCTTTTAGAGGTACCTGCATTTATTATTAATAATAAAGTTATTATATAATTAAATTATGTGTGCCTAATTGTTGTGATGTATTATGGGGCCCTACCATCAAGCCAATGCCCATGGTTCCCTAATGGCAGACGGACGAGGCGCTGTCAAAACTGACGGACGTGCGGGTCGGATACATAAATGCATTATGTATGTCATCTCGCCTTTTCCGCTTGAGGTAAGGCAGAGACCAGGGACTCTTGCGTGGCAGACGTGGCATGTTAACTATTTAACCACCCTGATCGTCATAAAGTGATGAAGAGGAATCTAACAATGACGCCTTTGTTCGTTGTGTTCCAGCTTCAACGAAAAGTGTTGTAATACTTCAAATTTTCCACATTTTTGACATTTACGTGAATCTGCTAGAGAACCGGCGCGGTGCGGCAGCGGCACGGCACCTGAGCAGTTTCCCAGCCGTGATTTACATTTAACAATCTATCTTCTCATATTCAGTCGCCTGAATGTGCAGGTTTCATCACGATGTATTCCCTCACTCCGGTTTGTGTTAACTAATGTACACAACTCAGAAAAGAGTCATTTTTACATGGCGTAGCAATGGTTACAGTGGCAATTCGCTCGCTGCACAAACGTGACTGACTTGAAAATGTTTACATTTCCGATGCAATTAATTTGTTTACATATTTTTACAGTTCGTCAATATGTAAACGAATGAACAATCGTGTATGGTGAAAGCAATCGTCAACAGTACTTAGTGATGATTTGGACGCTCGCCATTCGTTTTCATTGAACAGGGCGTATTGACTAATCAACCTCAAAATTAAGAGTGAATATGTATCTTCTAGGCACGCATGCTACATCTTCGACCTCATCGTCGCTTTCCATCAAGTGAGTTTAGGGCAAATGCAAGCCTTTTGATAATAATAAAAAAAAACCCTGAAAAGACGCAAGACGCAGCGTGGTACGCAGGTGCCAGCTGGATGCGGAAGGCACAGGACGGGCCTTTGTGGATATCTCTGGGGGAGGCCTATGCCCAGCAGTGGGCGTCTTCTAGCTGATATGATGACGATGATGATGATGACTTTGTTACCTGAGCTGAGACACATAAACCAATCGGTAGGGTACGTCCAAATCTCGCGAACGCACCCCGACTGACGCAGATCTAATTATAGTATTTGCGCGCCGTCAGCGCACAATCGTTAGACCTGCTCTCCTGTACGTCAGCGAGACTTTGCCCCTCTACTAGAGCGACACAAGCAGGAGCCGCATATCACGGAAATGAAGATGCTGCGGTGGATGTATAGAGTTTCATGAAAAGATCACCATGGTGTCCGTGATATCGCAAATAAACTGTGCCGACTTCGATGGTAGAGCCACGTCTTGCGCAAATCGGTAAGTTACGTATGGGACAAATGTCTGGCCAGCATGGCCCCTACGATGTTGATGAGACTGATGAGCAATTAAAGTAACTAGTCACTTAGACATATACAATGATATTTCATAAACTAGTAAATATAGCTCCAAAAATTCAAAATTTATGTATTGATTAGGACATTAAATATCTCTTTCAATCGTCAAAAGGGAGGGGGGTAGGAAACTAGGAAGGATGCACACAGTGACACGCTGGCCGCCCCATGGCAGCAGCAAACTTACCCCACGCCAGTCACGACCGGACCGTGCCCGGCAATGCCAGGCAAAGCCGGTCCGCGCTCAATACATTATATAAATATGTCTAGTAAAATTAAGAAAAACCACCTTAAACTACAGCAAGAGTAAGCCAGTCTACCAAGGCAGCACCCGTTCACGAGTATAACGCGGTAGTTTAAAGTGGTATGTCGTAGCCTGTGGCACTCGATAACCTCTGCCTACCTCAGTGGTATACGGACGTGTGTATAATGTATTTAAATATGTTATATATGTTAGCTTCATGAAACAAAAAGTATAAACTTACGAATACTTCATTAAAGAATATATTTTGTTTCGTTTTGGTCAGTAAGTATTTTATACTTTTATTAACTACACTAATTGTTTAGGAAATATTGTCGTATAATATTTTTGTTAGTGTAAAGTTTGATAGTCTGTAGCATTATATTTTCGATTTCCGACCGATTTCAAAGCGGTTTTATCATTTAGGAGCCAGTTAAATTAAAATAGAAACCTATTTTATAGAAACAAATTTCATTAAAATCGGTTCAGCAGATTAGAAATAATTTGAGTATTTATAAATTTTGTTGAAGGGATTCGGAATTGCTTTATTTGCCTTGATGAATTGAATTTGCTTAATTTAGTTGTATGACTGTTATTATACGAAGAATTCAATCATTTTCCACCTGTGAGAATTCGAAGTGCTGAACCAAAAAATATATAATTTTATATACAGGGTGTAAAAAGACCGTTAGCATTAATTGAAACCTCATATTCTACCCATGAAACTGAACAACTTTCCCTAAGAAACATACCCGCGGAAACTCATACTTTAGGCAGAAATCGAGATTCTTTAAAAAAAAAAAGTTGTGTTTTTGTACTAAAAAATATCAAGTATCGATAACTAAATCGTTCACAATTAATTTAGACACTCAAAGATCAAATTTAAGTTGAAATAAATGCACTTTAAGTAAAAGCACGCAATGGATAACGTGCAGGCTGGCCGGCCGTACACGTGCGCCTAACTACCTACCTACTAGCTGCCGCGCGATAACTTTCCACCTACTCGGTGCCGCGCGCTAGGTACTACCTACAGCGGACGTGCCTGCGCCAATCCGCCACCGGCCGCCCGTGCAGCATGCGGGTCTTCTGCTCCTTGGAGTCAGGTGCGGGCCTATGGGGGTTACCCCCGTGCCCGGGCGTCTTCTCAGCCAGGCTGTGTCCTGGCCGGTCATGTGGTGACGCGTTGCGCCTTTAAGGTTTTCCTCTCGCTAGTTCGCGATCGTGCGCTGAGGTCGCATTGTAGGAGGCGGTCAAACGGTCTTAATTTTTTCGTTACAGATGGGGGCTCAGTCCATCAGTAACGTGCGGAATGGTCAAAAAGGCGGTGGAGGGCGATGCGTGGGCTTCCGGTGGGCTTCTCAGCAGCTCTCGGTGATAGGGGCGACCCTCGGGGGGGCGGGCGTGGAGAGGAGCGAGGCCTCGCAGGTGTTCGTGTCGCCCGTTGTCGACGCGGTCGAACATGCGACGCGCCAGACCCCGGACGAACTCTTCCACCGAAGGCATGCGCAGGTCGTGCGCAATCACGTCGTTGCGGACGTAGCGGCCCGCTCCGACGATGACGCGCAACGAGATGTTCTGCTGGGCTTGTAGTGCTGCTGCCCCATGGGCCCATGCCCATGGGGCAGCAGCACTGCCATGCTACCACTCAGTAAATATCAACACGACAGGGGTACGCATACCTACCTTAATACATTACCTAGACGTTTGCTTACGGTCATTGAGATTATACCAGCACCTACCTACCGTCGATATCAGCAGTAAAGTTTACGATCGAAAGTCCTACCTACCTAGGTACATGATTTTATGACGACCATTCACATTACATGAGAATTTAACTTAGTAGGTATCTCCCGTGGCGCGCACTTGCATGATCAGGCTCAGGATCAGCTGTCTACCTACCTAACTTACGTACACGTTTGCTTACGGACATTCACATCATACGAGAATCGAGCCCAGTACCTACCACCTACCTACTGTCGATATCTGCAGTAAAGTTCACGATCGATAGTCCAATACCTACTAGGAACATGAGAATTGAACGTAGTACCTACCTACCACTTGTCATCAGCTGACAGGATGACCGGATACCAAACCAACATGTTTGTATTACGAACATTCCCAATTCCTATCACATGACCGAACCGTGGAGACTAAGGCAAAAAAAAATAACTAGGTAGGTATTCATTTGTCAGACACGCACGACACGAGAATAGATACACACTTTAAGAAGAAATAAGTATTAAACCCAGGTCATTGATCGATGACTTAATACCTACCATAATTGTAATTGCTCAATCAGATAACAAGAGGTTTACCTACTTCACTTCAGTTCAGAACGTAGGTACTTGAACGAACGAATTGAAGCTCGCCCCGAATGGCGGCGTCGCCTTTGTGTTAGGCTGGGTCTACATTGTAACATTTTGATGTAGCGCATTTCCGTCAAATGGCGTGGCACCAATACCGACGTGTGCACGTCACGATCATGACATTTTATTATCAGTCTGGTCGATTTTTGACACGATACGGCAGACGGCTAAATGAATGTCCGTAATTAAAATTTCCGATAAATTTCCAATTTGGGTGAACAACCGTTAGTTGCAGTTGAAACTGACGTAGTATAAAATAAAGTTGACGTAGTCTCACGGCCGATCAAAGTCGGCTCGCCCGATCATCCGAAAGAAACTTAATTTATAGCGAATTAGTATCCATTGCAACTGACGGTTGATCGGCTCCAGCCAAATCGAAGCGATGTTGACACTATTAGGAAATACCTGATATGATACGCCCGTAAATCGGAGTCGCACATGAAGGGTTCCGTAGATGGCAGGTACTTATGATAAATCACATTGCTTGTAGAGATACACCTTTAATTTGTACTTTCATCATCATCATCATCATATCAGCCGGAAGATGTCCGCTAATGGGCAAAGGCCTCCCCCAGAGATCTTAAGCTTGGCAATCCTTCGGGGTATATCGGTGACCTTAGTTCGCTTGTGGATCTCCTCATTCCTGATTCGATCGCACAATGAGACTCCGAGCATTGGCCTTTCCATTGTCCTTTGGGTGACAATAAGTTTTATTATACGGTCTACAGTGAGCAGACACGTCTCTGTTCCCTAGATTTAACTTTACTTTATTTTTACTATTTGTCGGTATAGGCTACAGTAATACTCAAGGAATTTGTCAAGTACCCATAACGTTTCAAAAGAGACAGCCCTAAACACGAAAAATGATACTTGCTGATCATGATGATATGATGTCAATGATTTTACACCGTGAAAATTTCGATAATTCCCGTTGTCCCCCATTTCATCCTAAAAATGATACAAATTTGGACGCGGTGATAAAGCCACTACCTTGTCTTGTAGTGTCGTGATGCGTCAAATCATGTCGGTTTCATACATTTACTATGGGAAAGCGATAGAGAGAGAGAAAGAGATAGAGACACGCTACGATACGACACTTCACATTAATGTGTTATTTAACCAAAGTAAATGTATGACACCGGTATGCTTCTGCCGCGTAACGTCACGACACGATAGTGTGTACCAGCCTTAGGATGCGCGCGCGCGGGTTTTTACAGAATCTAGGATCAAAAGAAATTGCCGACAGGCGGCGCGACTGTTCTTCCTTCTTTCTTTCTTCAGTTCGGTTGCAAACGCGATACCAATACGACATTGTTACGGCGAAAGTGATTTGTGTTCTCACAAGTTTAAAAAGTATTTTCAAGTGTGTTTTGTGATGCCTCGTGCAAATGAAAGACATCGTTACGATGCTCAGGAATATTTTAACATGCCAATGTGTTATGGTGCCAATTTGAGCCGCATCTAATTCGGCGCTCGCGAAACGTGGAGTAGGTAAGTACCTAGGTACATTGCTTTGCTTGTTATCTTCGGTTTGTACGTGTGTGCATAGTGATGCTAGCTCATGTTATACTGGCGGTAAATAGGTTGATGTGCTGCCATCTGTACCTACTTAATTTTGTAATGTAATTTAAACAAAAAGCATGTGGTACTACAATTCTGAACAGCTGAAGACACATTACATACATTATTATATGTCCCTGTCCCTGACCCTGTCACATAACTGCGGTAACGGTTTCAATACAACTCGACGGATCGGATAGGATGAAAATAAGTGGCACATCTCATCCCGATCTACTGACTTGTATCGTCACAGCCGTCGGTGGTTGAAAGAAGGAAAAATAGAAAGACATTTATTACACATAGCACACCACGACACAATAATACCCACTCAGCATATGCTGTGAGGGGCAAGAAGCCACTCACAGCGCTGGTATTCTGTGGGCCCATATTTTTAGGTACGTCACGGGTGTCACACTATCTCAATATATTTAAATAAATAAAAATAAATGTTATACGGTTGCATAGGGTTTGTTCGAGTGGGAAGTAGACGGATGCGGATTTCACCAGACAGTTATCGGATGTACAAAGTGGTGCGGTGTTATTTAGCTACGCCACTTAGTGGATGGCAGTGGGTGTGGCGGTGGCCTCTAGGTTTTCTTGTTACGTATCTCACGTTTACTCTTGATAAATAAATTATTCAATACCAAAACAGTAGGTGTACGCATTTATTTGAATTTGTCATAGTCGCTTACTACGTAGTCTTGCAGGCACGCTCCTCCGTACGCTCCGGTGACCTTCACGGTTAACAATCTGTACACATTCATGCAATTTAACCAGCAGTGGTTTATGTAGGATTTATTGTCGGTGCCACATACAGGGATGTAAACTCTAGGACACTGGCAATTGTGAATGTCCTCAAGGAAGGGGAGTCTGCTTTCGTTTTGCTGAAAACAAAAAAAGTACGTAATGTTGTCCTCATTTACGTTGTAAGTTTGAAATGTTACACCAGTCAACGCTCTACAAAAAACATTCAAGTTTTTCTGTAACCTGAAAATCATAAATTAATTTATTGCTACGACAGAAGTATAAATAACGGGCTATGTAAGCCCGTGACCAAATTCGCACCTCCAAAGGCGTCGCGAGGGAAATATCTTGTGTTTACCTTCGCGAAGCTTATTCGCAATTTGTATTAGATACTAATTTGCCAGTATACGTGAGGTATACCGACTTCGATCCCCAGTGCCGCGTGCCGCCATGTACCAGTGACCTTTTGTACCTATTGTACCTTTTGTACCTACTACATTAGTTGAATACTAACCGATACGTGCTCGGATAAGAGAAAACATACAAACATGTACATTCAGACGTGTGCTATCCGGCAGAGTAGAATAGCACCAACCCCTTACACTTATGGGTGTCGTACAAGGCGACTAATGTTTCCGACGCAAAAGATCTATACTCTCCGTAGGCTGGAAAATGGGTAGCAGCGTTTCTCATTGTTATATTTACAATACTGCGATCTCCAACCCGTCTGCCAAGCGTGGAGATTATGGCAATAACCTTTCCTTTCGTGGGAGAGGCCTTAAGTCCTGCAGTGGACTGTTATGGGCTGTGATGATGATGTACATTCAGGCACTTCGAATAGGTTCTCCTGTTGATAGGGTCACGGAGGTCAGATGGCAGTCGCTCTATTCTAATCCTGGATCATCCTGAATATTGGATAATGGATCAAGCGGACCTCGGGTTCTAGCATGTAATATTCCAGAATCTCTATAGGGTTGTAGTTTAGTGTACAATCAAAATGTGTATCAAAATTACTCAAATAGTTCTTTCTATAAAAACGCCTTAAAGTATTAGAGATTCCACATTGTAAACGCTTAAATGACGCTGAACTTATATCATGAAACTGTGACATCATCATCATCATCCTGGCGGCAAGAGGACTTCTTGTCCCCTTCGCTTACTGTTGCCACCTTGGTGGTAAGTTTGTAGGTATAGTAAAGTAGTGACATACCTGATACATAAAGTACTGTTGAACCATAGCAGGTGGAGCCTGATGAGGGTAGAAGGTCCCTGAGCCTGTTTCACCCCGCTTTTTGTAAATCGGGCGACGTAACTGCGCATTCAAATGCCATATAAACTGTGTCAGCAGCAATGCCACGGCCAGAACGGAAGTTGCTGTTGCTGCAACAATTACAATTTCTTTTATATGTATATATTTACACCGATGTGGGCAAGCACCTTTAAGGTTTCAAATAGTTGAGTAAATGTTTAATACAGAACAATATATTCATATCTGAATACTTACACAAATGTGTACAAAACACATAACATTTTCCCATTTTTATTAGCTTGTGATTTCGTAAATTTTAGATAGAGACTTATAGAGCTAATTCCAGGCTCACTAATGACATTCCCCAACTGTTTTAGCGTATCTTAAACATTAACGTTTAATGGCTTTACTAAAATGGTCATAAAATACAAAAAATTAATTGGTTTTCCAGTACTATTTTTAGGGACCGAAGAAACTACCTGAATTTTAATACCTACCGTACCGTACTATAATGTAAATAGCGTATATTCCAAATTACAACCTTTAACTACAAATAAATTAAACAAATTACAAGTCTACCTTTAAGGTTTTTTAAAATATCGTTTATCGCAGTTTTAATATTTCATCACTCACACTGACTGACCATCAAAAAGATAGACCACTTCCAGGTGACTTACAAAGTTGAAATTTAGCATGGGGTTCCGGTTTAAAGGATAAGGTAGCCAGCGCAATTACGGGCATGAGATATTACAGCTTAGTCCTTACAGTGACTGTCATTATCAAAGTTAGAAATATGAACTTGCATGAGTATATTTATACCTTATATATAAGGATATAAACATGTAAGCTGTTATACAAAATTTTACCCCCAAGAAGGTAACATGGGGGTTGACAGTTTGTACGAAAGTCTACATATTTAAAGACCTTGAGATATTAGATATTCCACACACAAATTCCCCCATCTACAGTAATAAGAACTTAGTTTCAACGATGTTCAAGCAAGGGGTAGTATCTTAAGGAGGATAGTTAAACACGTAGATCGAAGATTGCATCGTAGACTGTTATGCATTGGTCATGTAATAGTGGATCAAAATAAGAACATAGACACACCGAAATTGCTTAATTAAAATCGGCTATAGTATGTTTTATAAGGCAAAACAGAATTCTGCCATCGATAAGTTAGAATGCCGTCAACCAACATCTGTCCAACTTTCACTGATGGCATCATAATCACGAAATGATACTCTATCGACCCATCCAATCCATGTTTTTCTATGTTATTTATATAAAGTTATAAAGTTTTAATAAAGTTTCGGAGATAATTAAAAAAAAAATGACGTTAAATGTCTGAGTTTCTAATGCATACACAGCTTTTATGTGGCTAGCGACAATTTCACACACATATTCCTATTTACAATAGATGTAACCTAAGAAGTAAAAAGTTTCTGTGGATATTTGCTCATGGCTGGAAAAAAAAACGAAATCTTCAGAGATTAAGGAGTTCCTAGTGCTGGAGTCAGGAAATCCGCCGTAATATGAACACAACTTCATTGTATTTTAAAATATAATTTGAGTTCTGTGTGAACTAAAAGACTGTTATAGTTGTACTCTGTAAGGTTATAATTTTGGCAAATAAATTATTATTTACTTTTAAAAAACCTTAGTTTTTTCTTAGCATTTTTCTTTCAGTTACATAAGTTGATCGCCGTTAAGTAATTTTTGTCAGTTATAATGCGGTGGAAATACTTTTATCTGCACTCATAGCGTAATCATTAATAATTTTTACGCCAGTCTACAGATACATTAGAGATCCCATTAAAATATAGCGTTTCCCATACTATTTTCATTACAGCTGTAACATAAAATAACTTTATCTACGCTCACAGCGTAATGTTCCAATTACAAATGCAAAAACAGTCGTTTAAGGGCACACTCTGTTTCACGCCAGTCTATTAAATAATAAAAAAATACTTTTCGATACAGCATTTCCCATACTATTTTCATAACAGCTGTATCGAAAAATAAGTTTTTAATCATAATGCAACACTTTTTTTTGTCGGGCGCCGGGACATGGCGAAATGTAGGCTGAATACCTAGATGCCTTTAACAAAATAAAAATTCGAATTCTAAATTTTCCTGTTTATATTTCTGTGTAATTATTATCCCGCTAATTAGAATATTTTTTCTAATTGTTGTAATTTGTGTTTGTGAATGTTTTATCTTATTTGAAGCAAATAAATAGATAAATTTGAAAGTAGTAAAGTGAATTTCCCGCCGCTTGATATCCTCTACGCGTAGATACAACAGAACTGACTCGCAGCTGACTTCCAGCAAAGTTGAGAAAATTATAGGTACGTTAACATGAAAAAATTTGTCTACATAAAATAGTATACGCAACTGCATATAATTAGGTATTAAAACACTCATGTTAAACTATTATCATACTCTCTACAGCTACGGCTACGCCATGTTTGATAAACAGACACTCATGTGTTTTATAACCCCTTTTATATGAGAGTTGTATAAACTTCTGTTACAGTCTTATAGTTATTTAAAATTTTGAACTTGTAGGATAACGACTAGACATAATTCCATAATGCCGTCAAGTGAAAATTCTACACAAGAAGTGACAAGAATGGCAATTTTGAGTTTTATTTGCCTAATATTGATTCGAACTTAACGATTGCGGATTCGTCAATAACGACAAAATTTGACTAATACTGTAAATATTTGTTGCGGGTTCCAAGACAGTATTAGCTTGACCTGCTGCGGTTCCGCTGCAGTTCGTATTCCTCGATCTGCAGAGGGCCTTCTCCCTCAAGAGATAATATGGTGGGCTCTGAGATCAAAATCTGTGCCCAAGGCGTACATGGGAATTATCCAGTACATGTACGTCATCAATGAATTCGTCGTCAAAACCATTGCCGGCCATACCACATTTTTTCCCGATTACGTAACTGTTTCGTTTCCTGAATGTTGTCAAAACAAGCTGCAGCAAGAATCTACATAGAAACCATCCACACAAGGAACCAAACTGTCAATGGAACAGATACATTCAAATATAACGGATCCGTGTTGCACGAGATCGGAGATATCGGCTCAGATATCAAGTCTTATATACAAGAGCATAATTAGGCCTGTGATGCTCAATGGCTGAGAGACTAGGCTGGCGCTAATGAAGCACGACCGCGAACTTCATGAAAACGAAATGAAAATGCTGTGGTCGATATTCGGCATTACGGAACTGGACCGAATCTATAACGAGTACATCTGTAACAGGCTTTCCGTGGGAGACGTTGCGGATAAGATTGAGGAGGCTCGCCTTCGCTGGTTTAGTCACGTGCCGCGTTAGCCCAGGAATACGTGAGGCCTTGTAGGCCTTGTAGGCCTTGGCCTTTGATGTCACATACGTAACATAGAAGGCCTAGAAAGTGACGAATTGATATCGTCGTGTCGGATATGAGAGCCTACGACGTGAGGGTGCAAAAATGGAGGAAGAAAAATAGGAAAGCGGACCCTGGCACAAGCCGTAATAGATGGTCTAGGCTAGGATAATCATGATAATCTACCTAGGTGGATGGTACTTTCATTAGAATTCCTTAGAAATTATATTGAAAAATTAAATAGTTAATTGTATTCATAAAAATTTACACTTATTTAAGAAGAATCGTGATGTTCATAATATTAATACGAGAAATAAAGATAAGCTTGTTGCTGGTGCTTGTCGTCTAGCCAAAGTCCACAAATCATTTATGGGTCAATGTGTACGCTTTTATAATAAGGTTCCAACAGATATTCAGAATTTACCAGTGAATAAATTTAAAGTCGCTATAAAAAACAAATTATGTCAAAAAAGTTATTATAGTATATCTGAATATGTAAATGACAAAAGTCCATGGGACTGAACTGCTGTTCTATACAGGTATTTACTTTTAAGATAGTATATAGGACAAATAATGTATTAGTACATAAGACATGTTTAAAAAAAAAAAAGAATTAACGTAGGCTCTGTGGGTTTCTTGCCGTTTCTTTCCCCCACAGAGAACCACCTTGGAAGCGGCGTTAATTTTCCTTCCTCTCCCACACATGGTGTCTCCTGTCTGCGCTAGGGTAGGGGTAGGGTAGTAGTTAGAGTAGGGGTAGGGTAGGGTAGGAGTAAGATAGCGTTAAGGTAGTATAGGGTGGGGTAGGGGTAAGATAGTGGTAGGGTCGGGGTAAGATAGTGGTAGGGTAGGGTTAAGGCAATGGTAGGATAGGGTAGGGGTAAGGTAGCGATAGGGTAGGGATAGGATAGAGTAGGGTGGGAGCAACTACCTATCACATGCAGCATGTGTGATGCACGCTCACTTAAAAGTCTGTCTGGCGGTGGCGTGGGGGCCGGGTCGCTCTTTTCCCTCAAATATGGTTGAATTGGACGATGGCTGGGCCCTGCGTTATACTCGTGAACGGGTGCTGCCTTGGTGGACTGGCTTACTCTTGCTGTAGTTTTAGGTGGTTTTTCTTAATTATACTAGACATACCTACGAGTATATAATATAATATAGCGTTCCGGCTCTGTCTGGCATTGTCGAGCCCGGTTCGGTTGTGGTTGGCGAGGGATACGTTTATCTAGAGACATAGGGCGGTCAGCGTGTCACTGTGTGTTTCCTTCCTACTTTCCTACCCCCCTCCTTTTTGACGATTGAAAGAGATATTTAATGTCCTAATCAATAAAGAAATTTTGATTTGATTTGATTTATTATAAAATAACACACTTATCCACTCTTTAATATTTACACTTTAAAATTTTGTTGGATTCTCTTAGTTATCTTAAAGTGTTTACTAATCTAAATTGTCGTTATATATAAAGGTTTAAAACTAAACTGTACCCGTCAAAAAAATCAAAAAGTCTACTTGTTATAAATACCTTGCCTTAAAGGCCGCTAAATTAACATAGTGTCATTATAGTTAAATAATTCTCTTGTGGGAGGAAAACAAGAGATTAAGCTTTAATATCGTTACAATACTTACGGCATTTTAGATAAACATTATTAAAAAAGAGTTTAGTCTTTTACCAGACTATAAAACACATTAAAAATCAAACACAAAACGCCGTTGATGTACCTTTAACGGCACTTAAGCGGCGTTTCCATCAACAAAATAAAACTTAACGTAAACAGAAAAATAATATATTTCCATGATGCGTTATTAAACTAAAAACATCTTAAAGTACTCTAAAATACCATTTTATAGATATATAAAAGTTGCAAATAGGTGGTTTATTTATCAGATTAGAACTCAATCCCGCGTAAATAAAACTTAATTTTCGCGTGACTCTCCTGTAAAAATATAGCGTGTAATGTTCACATAGGCATATATTTTAACTACGTTTAGAGTTAAATTATATTTCATTGCCTAGGGAGGCACACGGATGGGTGGTCCACCTGATGGATAGTGACCACCGTCATCCAGGACATCTGCAATTTAAAGGGAGAACTTTTTGCAGAACCCCATGTTATAGTGCAAAGGCAAGACTTCGGGTGGGAGCTCATCCCACAACTTTCACGTGCGCAGAAAGAATCTCGCCATGCCCGTACGTTAGTTGGATGAAATCTATCCCATCATCGAAGGGCACGGTGGCGGAAAAGTAACAAGTTAAACAACTCTTCGGAACATTACCCGTTGTACAGAGCCAAAAGTAAGTACAAAGTACAATCTGGACTCCTTCAAGGCCAGACTAGGGTTTTCAGAAGGTATGCCTTATCTTCGGCCCTACCGTGACTACCAATAAAGTTAAATGACGATCAAATGCCTGGCTAGTAAATTACAAAAGTCACTGTTATGGTCCAAGGTCAACATTACATACAATTTACCTTGTGTGTTCCAAGTTATTTAACTTTCGTCAAACCGTGTCGCCAAGATAACGATTGCAGCTTGTTTTTATTGGCAATAAGTCACGTGTATTTCCTATGCTATCGGTCGTGTGTACGGAATTCTGCATTCCGACGCACGAAATTGTTTCATTTTTTTTATTTTTGTACTAAGCCTCAAAATTCTTCGTAATGCATTGTGCCCTTTTAAATGTTTTTATTTTTTGTGAGTAAAATAACGTTTTTTATGTGAGTAAATTGCTTGTTTGTAGCTTCGTTGGCCTAATAACTAAGAGGTCCGACTCGTACGCCGAACTACCGGTTCAAATTCCAGTGCCGTCGTATAATAATTTACCTTTTCCGAGTTATGTATTAGTTGAACACTAACTCTTACGATCAGGGAAAACATCGGTATGAAACCTGCACATTCAGGCGACTGAAAGTCCAACCATGATCCAATCTGGTCAGGTTCCCCTGTTAACGGTTATCAGATGGCAGTGTCTCCACTGTAATTAGCTGATCTGCCTAATCCTGGACCGCCTTGACGGTCCCCGGGCCATTACGCGCAACATCACAAACATGACAACGCCAAGATGAAATTAATAGTTTTTTCATCATATTATCATCAACTCAACTGCAGGACGCCCACTGTTGGACGGTCTCGACGCACGCCTTCTCCATAAATGAATGAATAATGTTTTATTGCACACATTTACAAGAATACAGAGAGTACTTAAAATTAACAGCAGGAGAAGCCACAGGCGGCGTTATTGCTTAAAGCGATTTCAATTCAATTCAAATTCAAAATTCAAAATTTCTTTATTGATTAGGACATTAAATATCTCTTTCAATCGTCAAAAAGGAGGGGGGTAGGAAAGTAGGAAGTAAACACACAGTGAGACGCTGACCGCCCTATGGCCGTAGATAACGTATCCCTCGCCAACCACGACCGAACCGTGCTCGACAATGCCAGGCAGAGCCGGAACGCTATATTATATTATATAGGTATGTCTAGTGTAATTAAGAAAAACCACCTAAAACTACAGCAAGAGTAAGCCAGTCCACCAAGGCAACACCCGTTCACGAGTATGCAGGGCCCAGCCATCGTCCAATTCAACCATATTTGAGGGAAAAGAGCGACCCGGCCCCCACGCCACCGCCAGACAGACTTTTAAGTGAGCGTGCATCACACATGCTGTATGTGGTAGGTAGTCGCTACCACCCTACTCTATCCTATCCCTTCCCTATCGCTACCTTACCCCTACCCTATCCTACCATTGCCTTAACCCTACCCTACCACTACCTTACCCCTACCCTACCACTATCTTACCCCGACCTTACCGCTATCTTACTCCTGCCTTTTTTTTTTTTTTTTTTCGTGGAGAAAACCTGGACTTCTACCCACTAAAAACTCCACGGTGGTCCACCTCGGTGCAGTTCGATGGGCTCCGGGATCTCAATAGAACGCAACCGGAACCCTTCTAACACCGCGCCCGAAGGCCCATCGCGAGGCAAGGTTGTGTATTCTCCAACCCTGCCCTACACCGTTCCGGTGTGTATCGGCTTGATGACCACCCCAAGCCGACACCGTCCCCGGAGTCGTTTGGTCGGACAGTGTAGCCCCCACTACAAGTGTCCGCAACTCCGATGACCCCCTATAGTCGCCTCTTACGACAGGCGGGGAAGACCGTAGCTCTATTCTTAGCCGGAGCTACACGGCTCGGGCACACTGGAGTTTACACTTCAGTGTGCCCCCTCCCGTCAACAGAGGTTGCAAGCAACCCTGTCGTGTGCTGACGCACATCAGAGACTTCGCTGCTAGTCGGAGCTCTTCATCGTCGTCGTCCCGCGGGGTCCGCGCGCTCGCGTTCCCGCTCCGCTGACTCCTTCTGGATCATGACGGTCTCGCAGAAGGTGCTAACGGCCTCCCAGGCTACAGAGCTTCCGAGCATTGCAGCGACTACTGCAGACAGGGAAAGGTCTGGGCCGATTTCTTGGACCAGGTCGCTTCGCTTACAGAGCCAAGCAGGGCACTCCTCTAGCGTGTGCTGCGCCGAGTCCTGGTCTGCACCGCAATGGTGACACTGCGGTGTCTGTTCCCTTCCTATTCGGTTGATATATTCACCGAAACAGCCATGTCCGGTGAGTATCTGGGTCATGTGGAAAGTCACCCGACCTTTCCTATCCAGCCATGCTTAAAAACATGGCAAGACGGCTCCAATGAACCGCTGCCGAACACTACGCGGCTCATGGAGACGCTCGCGCCAGCGGTTTATTGCGCGTCTGTGGGCCCTCACCCTTATTTCTTCGTTAGTAGCGGTTCCACCTCTTTGGCGAAGGATCAGCCAAGATATCGAGAGGTGGAAACCGCGCCAGCACAGTTGCCGCCTCGTACGAAATCGTCCGGTATCCTCGTGCGACCCTGATGGCAATGTGTCGCTGCATAGCATTGAATTTCGCCACGCGGCTCCGAGCGCCTGACAGTCGATCTGACCATACTGCTGCTCCATAAAGCGCAATAGATCGCACTACACCCGCATAGAGGCGGCGAACTCCTTCCTGCGGTCCCCCAACCGACACCAAGCACTCAGCTGTCCGGTTGGCCCAAGACAGGTCTACGATTGACTCACCCTGCCATCTGACACACGTGCTAACCGAGCCCCTGTTCAACAATCGGAGGTCGAGACTAGCCGCCCATTCAAGGACAGTCTCGCCCCGCACGTTGTCCCGGACGTCTCCCCAAACCCGAGATCGGGCATTAAAGTCGCCCAGCACTAGTATCGGGTGAGGGCTGTATCTGTGTATAAACACCTCCACTTGACCCAGATACTCCACAAAGTTTTCGAGATTGCAGTTGGGAGAGATGTAGCATCCCATCACGAAGAGAGAGCCCCACTCAACCACTACAATGCCGGGACTTGACGCCACTTTACGGCACGCGGGGTCTCCGCGCCCTCCTCCCCAGTATACCGCAACGTTTCCAGTGTCATCTCCGAACCAACGGGGATGGACTGGGGTTCTGTATGGCTTCGCGGTGACTCCAAGGGCAATTGAACACTCCACAAGGTTTTGCATGAGCAGGTCTTGCGCCTTGCGGCAGTGGTTTATATTACCCTGGCGTATTTTGTGCGTGGGACTAAATGTTAGGCCTCCATTTCCTCTTGGGTCGGGTTGCTAGCGCTACCCGCTCTGGTCCTCACACGATCAGGCGTAGGCCCACCTCCCATGTCCGTAGAGCTAGCCCGAACATTAAAACCGACCGCAGTCTTTCTTTTGTCGCCGCTTTTGGGGGGCCCTTACTGCCGGCGCGGTGGTCAGCCGGTCGCCCGTGATCCGCACACAGAGGACATCTAGGTGCTTGTGCCTCACATTTGGCCGCCTTGTGTCCAGGCGTACCGCACTTGTAACACAAGGCAGACCGGTCAATTGAGCCAGTACAGTGATGGTGTGCATGTCCTAGTTCCAGACAGCGGAAGCACTGTAATGGTCTCGAGGCCAGAACCTGCAATCTGGCTGAAACCCATCCCAGCCGTACCCCTTTCGCGGCCGCTTATTTGTGTACGGCAGAGAGAGGGCAACGGACCTAAGCCGAGCCCAAGGAGCCAGGACGAAGACCGCGGATCTCTCCTTCTTGCACGGCAGCCACGTCGCAACTTCCGGCTGTGGCGACAGCCGCCGCCACCTCCTGTGGGGTGACCGATTCGTCCAAGTCCATCATTCTGATCTCCCCGATGTACACGCCCATGTCACCAAGGGCTTTGCTGCGCACTCCTGTCCCGGTATCTCCAGCAGGATGCCACCGTTCAGAGCCCTCTTCTGGCGTATTTCACTGATGCCGAGGTCTTCTGGCTGTATCTTTTCCTTCGCTTTAGCCATCACCTGGGCATATGTGATGTTGGCCCCCTCCGGAATCGTAACAGCTACAGCGGTAGATCGCGGCAGCTTTGGCGGTTTGGCCTTCTTCGCCTTTTTATGCAGTGCAGCGGTTGGCTTAGCGGCATTCGCCACCTGGGCCTTTGAAGCCTTTACCTTGGCCTTTCCACGAACCACAGTGGTCCAGGCAGGTTCTTGCGCTGGCTGCTGTTGCGACTGCGGGGCCGGACGAAGCGGCACTGCAGGCTTAATCAGGGTTGCGAGCGTCGACGCAGAAGTCGAAGCAGTTACCGCTGAAGCCGCTGGGGTTGGCTTTCGTAATTTCTTCTTCTTTTTCTTTCTGGCCGTCCCTATAACGCTAGGCTCAGTGGGTTTCGCCACCTTCTGCCCCAGTGGGGGCCTGATAATTCTTCGAAATATCTTCGTCTCCAGATGTGCCAACTTGCCCTCAATCATAGCCTTAATTTGGCTCATAAGGACATCGTCAGCACCTCTGGGGGCACTAGGTGCTGCCTCTATATGCTGGCCACGAAGTTGGGCCAGTTTACTGATCAGCATTGCCAACTTCCCACTGTGGTCCTCGAGCTGAGAACGTAGCAAGGCGTTCTCCCGCAGCAAAGTATTCTCCCGCTCGAGGTGACTGGTATCCACAGTAGATCTTTGGGTCATCTCGGTGACCGCCGCCGTCACCACACGCACCGCTATACGCAGTTGGCGCACCATGCCCCCCTGAAGGGTCCGAGATTTGTTGGCCACAGCCTCAACCGTCTCCAGGCTCTCCAGCACTCTGCTGGTAAGGTCCACAGACGGCTGATGCCGCATCTCGTCACCAAGTTCCTTCGGACTAGGTAGAGATGACATCGCCCTAGTCTTCTTTTGTACAGGGTCAGGTATCGCAAAGATGTCCACCTCATCCATGTCAAGCGCATCTCGGTTTCATTTTCGAACTGACGCACGAGACGCACGAGACGAGGCCGAGACCATAGACACCTCAGAGGTATCCGATTCGAAGCCGTCAGTACTACACTCCGAGTCACGGAACCTAGGTCGCCCAATGCCTGAGTAACCAGGTATATTTTCATTAGTCTGGGACCTGTCAAACATCTCCTCGTTGTAGCGCGTACACGCTGGAACCGGTTCCTTCGCCTTGTTTTTTGAGGCCCCCCTTACGGGCTTGGGCTTGTCGAACCCCATAGCAGGCGACGCGGACGCGCCGCCAACACCGCCCCTTCCGGGGCCAGTCACGTTCGGTTCTCCGCCCAGTCCAGGGCCACTGTCCACGTTCACGGGAGCGGACATACCGCCAATACGGCCAGTATGGCCGTGATCAAAGACCTTCTCGGGCCCAAATGTTTCACCGCCTTTCCCAGGCCTACAATCTAGCGCAACATTGCCCCCCCCCGTATATGTTGGGGCAGACCTCCGGGCTTTCGCTCAGAGGTGAGGGATTCCCCAGCTCAGACCCTGAGACTGGGACCCTCCCGGGGAGATTGTGTTTGTGCTGTGCCATCATGTCTCTGGAAAGCTTTTTTCACAGTGAAAAGCCTTCCTGAAAAACTGTTCACCGCCCATCTCGGGCAACCTCGCAATGGAGTTGGCTACTGCAGGGGAGCTCCAAGTCCCCGCAGGGAACTTTTATAGTAGTTTCCTACCACGCACCCTGTCCTGAAAAGGACGGGGCCCCGGTCCTGACCCCGAACTTTGAACAGCCGGTCTATGACAGGATTACGGTATGGATCCTCATCCCAAGTGCCAAAGGGCGACAGGAGAGGACCGGTCGACCCTCAACTCCAGTGCCAACGGGCGACGAGAGAGGGTCGGCTTCCCTCTCGGCTCCTCTTACAGCAGAGGAGGAGAGAGAAGCGGCGTCGGGTTATCTGCCGCTTGGCTACCAAAATCCCTTATGGGAAGTTAATAACCAAGCGCCCAGAGTGCACCGTCCCGATCATGCTACTCTTCCCCCGGGTCGTAACCCAAAGGGACCAGTAGCTAACCGGGCACACGAGGAGGTTACCCGACCCAGCACCCCATCTTACTCCTACCCTACCCTACCCTACCCCTACTCTAACTACTACCCTACCCCTACCCTAGCGCAGACAGGAGACACCATGTGTGGGAGAGGAAGGAAAATTAACGCCGCTTTTAAGGTGGTTCTCCGTGGGGGAAAGAAACGGCAAGAAACCCACAGAGCCTACGTTAATTCTTTTTTTTTAAACATGTCTTATGTACTAATACATTATTTGTCCTATATACTATCTTAAAAGTAAATACCTGTATAGAACAGCAGTTCAGTCCCATGGACTTTTGTCATTTACTTTCTTGTACTTTCTTGTCATTTCTTGCAGGCTACCTATATGGGTAGATAACTGTCAATCTATCTCGTTTCTGTCTCTTGCATCAGCTAAGTCGGCAGTCCATCTCGTTGGGTTCGTAGTACACGATTGCCGGTACGTACCTTCGCTTCTGATGTCCGATTTACATTGGTCAAGTGTTTAGCGAAGTTAGTAGTAATTACAGTGAGTGAAGCCTGGTTTACATTTTGACAAGTGACAAGTGAGAGTGAGAAGGTCAAGTGACAAAAGACAAGTACTTTGTACCTCGCACTTGTCACTGCTCGTTCAAACGCACTACTTGTCACTTGCACTTCTCACTCGTACTTGTCACTTGTCAAAATGTAAACCAGACTTAAGTACAGTGGTGTAAACTAATCGGTCAGTAGCTAGTCAACTTGCCTTTCAAGCTACCTTGCATAGCAAGTGCACCCCTCGCGCGCCTGCTCAGCCCCCGCGCGGCACATTACTCGCCTAAGGCGTAATATAAACAGTCATATTTGACGACCTGAGTGGTTCAGTGGTCAACATGCCAGTCAGCCACGCAAGAGGACCTGGGTTGGATTCCCGGCCGGGCAGAAATTTCAATGATGAATTTTAATTTCTGCGACGGGTCTGGGTGTTCTATGTATAATAAGTATGTATTTAAAAGTATATAAGTAGTATATCAGTTAGCTAGCACCCATAGTACAAGCTTTGCTTAGTTTGGGGCTAGATGGCGCTGTGTGAATTTGGCCACGATTATTTATTTATATTTAGTAGTGCGTATAGTGGCGGCCCATATGGTAGGAAGTATTAAAAGAATTTTGCACAAAATTGCACGTATAGCTTGTCTACATTAACAAAGGAATGGTGTGTAATTCGTTGGAACACTGAGACGAGAAGATTTTCACAATTACCGAAAGGCTGTCCAAATTGGACCCGTCCGCTGACCGCTGATCTTTCGAACTGATATCACGAACTTTAAACCACTTAACTGAACAATTTGTTATAGGTGCACATATCTATAGGTTATCTACAATTTGGAGGATAGAGGTCCTTTCTATAACTGTAGCGTGTGATAGGCGTGAACTTACTACCGATGGAATTCTTGCATTGCGGTTTGAAGGAAAAAGTAAAGTGCTGTCGCGGAACAGGTACAAATTTGTAGATTGACCTGTTGCTGTTGTTCCCGCGTAAACGCCACATGCTATGTTTATGTAGTAGAGACAGAGACTTCTATTATAATGAGGATTAGTCATAATTTTTATTTTGTGACGTTTGACGATATCTCTTGAACCAGAGAAGATATTATATACGCTAGAACACTCTGATTTTGGCACGTCCAGATGACGTCTTTCGACACCCGGGTAAATCTTGCGTAACACATAATAAAGGACATATTTCATTGCACTTGACATTTCTTTCAAACCCATAAAGACTTCAAAAATTATTTTACTGGGTTTCATTGCTATGAAAATGAGTTCAGATTTTATCAACATACCTATGAAATTCTCATCATCATCATCATCATCTTAGCGTTCATATACCGGTTTTACTCGCGAGCACGAGGGCCCGGGGTCCGCCTTGACCATGAGCCAGGATTTGGCAATCAGGGATACAGTGGAGCGACTGCCATCTGACCTCCGTGACGCTGCAACCAGGGCCACCTGACCAGATTGGATCATGGACACAACAAATTCAGTAGCCTGAATTTGCAGATTTCATCACTATGTTTTCCCATACCGTAAGTGAATCGGTTAGTATTCAACTAATGTACATAACTCAGAAAAGAGGCATTGGCACATGGCCGCACCGGGATTTGAACGCGGTACCTCTCGTTTACGAGTTGGATACTAAACCGCCCGGCTATCGACACTCTTTGAAATGACCTATCAAATTCTACCATATCATAAACCTCATTGACAGGTCAATATACGACCTTCTTGCTCTTCTAGGAGCAAGAGCTCCTCCGCGACCGCAATTTAGCAACGAGATTACATGAACCAGGCATAATCACCTCAGCCCTCACAGTGACAACACTCCTGAGGTTCTGTATTATTGTTACCACAACCTAAGTGCATGAATCGTAGATGTTTTAGGTGACAGTTACCGCTTACCATCAGGGAGACTGTATGCTCGTTTGTCACTAAGTATAAAAAATCGGCTAGTGCGTGTAGAATAAAGATAAAAAAAACACAAATATTCATTAAAATTTCACGTATCTGGCTGTTTTGGTGCTAATTATACAAACCTGTAACCTGTATAGATTGACAGACAGACAGCGGAGGCTCAGTAATAGGGTTCCTTTTTTATCCTTCAGGTACAAAACTATAAAAAATAGCTCACCTGCACCATACTCATTTCTACAGAAACTATTTTAAACTAATATTTTAATAATTTATTTGTTTCAGCACTTCGAATGATGACTGACTGCAAATTATTAAATTCTTCATTCTTAAATGCTTCATTCTTAAATAGTTCATTCTTAAATGTATCGTCTTATTCAATAAAATTACACAAATCCCCGACATTAAGGTAAAAATCGGCCATCGTATTATTCGTTAATCGGTATGCTAAATAATTATTATTTTGCTAGCACAATAAGGATTTTTCCATTAGGTATTGTCAGTTGGTTTCAAAAAGCATCAATAGATGGCGCTCCTAAAATTTTGGTAATCTTTTTAAGCTATTGCATAGTTTTTATCGCGGGCTTTGAGCGCAGTGACCGAATCAAGAAATTCCATAACGAAAAAAGCCTAACACCCTCCACTCCGACCGGCACAGCGGTGCGGCGTTGAAAGCCGTGCATCGTCTAACGTCGTTTCAGTTCGGCAGACTTCGGCACGGTGTTTGTGTGCGTGCGACTAGACGTATGCGTGTAGACTAGCTGCTAACTGCTCATAACTGATTCTATCTTTTTTAGACACAATGCTAGGTGCTTTTTGGCCGCGTCCACGAATGAGTTCGAGCCTGCGACTAGTTGAACCTTAACGTGTATGTATTTGGTACGACTGTACGAAGCTCGCATTAATTAGCTCGAATTAATATCAATGAAAAAGATACTGCATAAATAAAATAAATAAATAATTATAATTGCATAAGTTGTTAAAAAATGCTATGCATTAGCTTTACCGCGGCAGTCCCCGAGTGCCACACGTATTTTAATCTGAATGATGGTGGCAGTGATTTTATGCAGCCAACTAATACTAAACTTAAAAATAAAATCTTATTCATATGAACATAGCTTTTTAAGGTTGAGAGAAATGTAAAAAAAATATTTATGTAAGTAGGCACTATGTTTTTTTTTAATACAAACCTTTTATATTTAAATTTCTTTATTTATTATGTTAAAAGAAGTAATTACATGACGGAAATAAATTAAATAAAGCTAATACTAAATTATAAAATAATATTTACAAATAAAAAACTTGCCCCAAGTCCCTTGTTACAGGAATTGTTCCCAAAAGGCTGGCCGCATTGCCTCGCTGTATCGCGAGGCTAATCCTTTGGCCAAGGTATTGGCCAGCCTTTTGGTCATGCGAAGTGTTAACCAGGCGCTTAGACAACTTTTTAAAGAGAGTATGAGCGCCTGGTCCCCACGGCCCAAGCGTTTCTACGCCAAACGGCGCAAATAGATGATCTCCGCTGAGGCCAGCATATTTGCGCCGTTTGAAATTTTCTGCCGAAGCGGCAGCGGAACCGGCATTGACACTCGTGGATGGAATATGTGACGGTGCAAGGGTATCGACGCAGGTAGCGTCCCAAACCAAAGACCGACCCATATTCCAAGGCACGAGTGTCATACCGTCGGGCCTTTTTCCGTCGTCTCTCGCCAGTCCATTTGGTTCCAGGATGGCGGGAGAACCAGCAGTGGTAAAGGCCCGGCGGATGATGTCGTTCAGTTCTGCATGCCGTGAAAAGCGCCCGGCGCTCCTGCAGCACGACAACCCGTGATGCCCAAGTTGTGACACTGCATGGCCACAACTGCATTCATGATGGGCCACGAAGGGAACACCAAGGCGAAGGGCCGTGGCAACTCTAAATGTAGAACTATCCAGCAGGGTGCCAATGGTGGATGATGGAAGTGTCTGAAGCCATAGACCTGACTCCCATTCGCCGACAGCTAGGAGGCGGGCACGCACTGCAGGATCGGTTGACGTATTAACCAGATTATCCCGCACCAACCTGCAGAGCGGCTCGTCCCACAGTTTCTGTGACGAAGGGGTAGACGGATATTCAGTGCTCGGGCAAGCTAAAGTCCATGAATTCCTGGCCTCTGTCATATATGCCACCTCACACGCGTTGGTAGACGTGCCCAAAATCTTATCTACCAACATACACGTGCTGTGTACAGAGGACAGGAAAGCAGGTAAAGAAATACTTGAAATTTTTCTGATGCCCAGACCACCAAACCTAATGGGTAGAGAGGCCTGGGCCCAAGCATTGTCATCGAAATTTAAATTTAGGAACATAGTTAATGATTGTTTAATAGTGCTGTCGAGTCGAAAGAGTAAATCAGGATGTTTCCATAACTGACAGCACCGTAAAACATATGTAAACTGGGGGACAAAGAGGCAAAATCGTAGAATGACATAGGCCATGTGGGTACTAATATGCTGAAGGCGATCCGACACTGCTGTAAAATTTTGAATTTTAAGGTCAACAAAGGGGGAAAAAGATTCGTCGAAAATTGGGGCACCTAGGAGATGAAGCGTGCTCTTGTTGACAAACGAGATGTTTGGCGCCTGGGTATTGAATAATGACGCAATAGTACTTTTATCTTGACATGTGTCTGGGATATACAACTCACACTTCGCTAAATTCAGCTCTAATCCAATAGCGCCAAATTCGCGAATCAGGAGTTGTAGATCCTCCAGCACTGTTGTCGCTTTACCACTTAGGGTCCCATCGTCCAGGTACCAAACATTAAATTTGGATTTCAGTTTCTCTAAAATAGGGTGGATCGCCAGACCAAAGACAGCCGGCCCGAGCGGGTCACCTTGCTGACACCCAACGCTAGAATGCAATAAGTGATCCCTGTATATGAGTTTTGATGGTTCTTTATAACATTGCCATAAAAACCCATACACAGAGGGTAACTTTGATTGCACTTGGGTCAGCAAAGCGCCCCTATCGACTGAGTTGAAGGCATTTTTAACATCCACCTTCAGCAGCACTTCATCCTGGTTGATTAAAAAAGTTCGCAGCGCGTGTACCGCCGCCTCACAGCCACCCTTTGACCCAAAACCCAGCTGAATTGGCTGAAAATAAGCGGCCAGTTGTTCGGCAGCGCTCTTACAGCAAAGTTTAGCTGCTAGGCGACGGTACGTATTGCCGACGGCAATTGGCCTGACACCACCTCCTTTTTTATTTAAAGCTATGAGGTTGGCCCCATACAGGATGTCGGTGACACCATCTGCAACCGAGCCAGATAGCATGAGGTTAGTTAGATCTTTTAACTCATTTAGCAGGCACACTCCAGTTTCACCGCTGCCGCCACCAAGTAGGTCTTTGAGGTGCTGTGGTGTCAGCCCGTCAATGCCGCCAGCAGAGCCAGTTTTAAAAGCAAAAATAGCTTGGAGTACTACCTCCGCCGAGACTACAAGGGCGGGGGCATCCATACTTTTAGGATTATCAGGTATGTGCCGAGCTGCTGAAGGTTGTGGATGTTTAGTGCGAAGCGCTGTAAGGGTATCTGCCGAATCAGGAGCGACTGCATCTGTAGAAAACAGAATTCGTGCAGCACCCCTAATGTCACCTTCGCTTACTTTTGCTTCCACATGTTTATACATATTGTAACTGGATTGTGGCCGGGTGATTTTATTGTCTAAAGAAGCAGGACTAATGCAGTTATCTTTTATACGAGATGTGAGATATTTTTGGGGATGATTATTATTGTTATTTGGAACATGTAAAATTCTGTAAGCGAAGGTGAGTAGATGCTCCCAGGAATGTACAGAATTTTCACGGGTAACGTTTTTGATGTCTTGCATCAGTATTTGAGCAACAGCAAGCCTTGCGCCACGAGGAATGCGCTTAAGTATTGGTGTTGTTCGTTTTAAAATACTTATCTTTTTCCAAAAGGGGGTGTCGGAGTGGGTATTGAATTGTAAATCCGTGGACGAAGGAAGGGGCGCAGATGATGGTATATCTGAGTTAATTGTGTGCACTTTTCCTATATGAATGTTTAAACCTCTGCGCCCTTTGAAAAAACGTACCTGGGGGCATCTTGGGCACTGCACAAAATTACAGGGTGGCTGACTGCTGGATTGTCCTGCATTCTGAGGGACATGGGGTAACATTTCACATAAATAAAAACGCGTAAAAAACTATAAACCTAAAGAAAATAACTAAAGAAATTATTATATTAACTATTTAAATTACGTTTATTCTTGATCCTAGCGTCCATGAAACGAAATGACTCAATCAAATTGATGATTGTTTTCTTTGTAATAATTTATTAAAACCTCTAAAATTGTTGAAATGTATTGATATGATCCAGTACAACATTCCCAGTGTTTATAACCTCTTTGATAAGTACTTTCAATGCCCACTACCAAGAGTGGCTTTTCCCATACCAGGTGACCAATCATCCTGGGAGAGAGGTGCGTAAACTAGCTATGTCGCTAGATCTCACCCAGCTAGTAAACTGCGCCACGAGGGTACCGGATGTCGACTCCCATTCCGCCAATTGCTTAGACCTTCTGCTGACAACTGATCCGGACAGGCACTCAGTATCGGTTTCCGCACCACTGGGTACATCCGACCACTGTTTGGTGAAATCTGTATACGTCTATTCCCCAGACGAGCAAAGCCCATGCAACCCCCGACGGGTGTGGCGATACAAATCAGCAGATTGGGATGAGATGCGTCACTTTTTTTATTCTTTATTCTATATTCTTCATTCTTTATTGTACACAAACATGACATAATTATACAGTACAGTAACAGAGATGTACAAAGGCGAGCTAAACTCATTACTTAACTCAAACTTTTTTTCGTCCTATCCTTAGCGGGAGGCATGCTTCTCTTCGGGCGATCCGTCAAGTTGTGCTGAAGCCGTTCCCGGGGTTTACGGCAGGGAATGGAATACTTCATTCCATATTCTGACGTAGCGATGAATGGCAAGTCTCGTCCATGGTTTAGTGCTGACTGCAGTCGCGCTGAAGCGCTGAAGCAAGCGGCATACTCTGCCTGGGCTGAGGCTCGAGCGCATATGTCTCCGGATACTCGCAAACTGAAGAAAGCCTTTAACCTCGCCGCCAAGTCTTGCAAAAGGACGCTACGCAGGGCTCGTTTCGACCACATAGGTCGGATTGGCACCAAACTGGCCTCTTACCCTCCTGGGAGTAAGGCGTTTTGGTCTTTGGCAAAAGCGGTCGAATCGAACTTTAGTCAATCTTCGTTACCACCATTGCTGAAACCGGATGGGACACTGGCGCATGCTGCGGAAGAGAAAGCAAATTTACTTGCTTCTCAATTCGCGGCAAATTCACGTTTGGATACTGCAGGTAAAACTCCACCTATCTCACTCCGCGCTGACTGCACTATGGCAGAGGTGCGTATACATCAGAAAGAGATTTTAAAAATCCTGCGGAGTCTAGACGTGAACAAGGCTAGTGGACCAGATGGACCAGATATACCAGCATTAGTCCTGCGTAGTTGTGCCCCCGAGTTGTCTCCTATTCTCACGCGCCTGTATCGCCACTCACTAGAGATTGGAATTGTACCGAAGACATGGAAGCTTGCCAATGTGCAGCCCGTGCCCAAGAAGGGCAGCCGCGCAGACCCTGCCAACTACCGCCCTATTTCGGTTACCTCCATACTCTGTAAGATTATGGAGCGTGCACTGAACAAGAAACTCCTCGTGCATCTTGAAGGTAACGATCTCCTCAGCGATCACCAGTACGGATTCCGCTGTGGTCGGTCAACTGGGGACCTTCCGGTGTATGCTACTCATATGTGGAGTGAGGCCATTGAGAGGCATGGCGAGGCCCTTGCTGTGTCTCTCGATATCTCCAAGGCCTTTGACAGGGTTTGGCACGCAGCCCTTTTAAGCAAGCTGTAACACGTCTGAACTTAAGGCTATCGACACGGGAGTTCCTCAGGGGTCGGTTCTGTCCGCGACTCTTTTCCTGCTGCATATTAATAATCTGCTTGGACCCGGTATCTTTGGGTACGCAGACGACAGCACAGTAACGGATAGATATCTGTCAGATGCAAAAGCTTGCAGGGGCGATATTCAGTCTTGTCGAGAGGCCATGGTTGGTCGCTTGAACGAGGCTCTCAAGGCAGTGTCCGATTGGGGCGAAGCCAATCTAGTGTCGTTCAACGCCACCAAAACACAGGCGTGTTTGTTTTCCGCTAAACGGAGTCCATTCCATCTAGCTCCGACTTTCCGGGGTGTGTCTGTGGAAATTACCGACAACCTACAGCTCCTGGGTGTTGAGCTATCAACCAATCTCAACTTTGGCCAGTACATCGAATCAAAAGCCAAGACCGCTGCAAAAAAAACTTGGAATCCTCCCGAAGGTCAAGCGGTACTTCACTTCAAGGCAGTTGCTTCAACTATATCAAGCACAAGTCCGATCTTGCATGGAGTACTGCTGCCACCTCTGGGATGGATCAGCCAAATACCAACTGGCTGCTTTGGATTCGGTGGAAAAACGGGCAAAGAGATTAATTTGTGATCCGCAGTTAATTGAGGCTAAGCTGCAGAGCCTCGAGCATCGGCGTAGGGTTGCGCGTTTGTCGGTTTTTTACAGGTTGCACTTCGGAGAGTGTGCGAAGCAGTTGCACGACCTCATTCCGCCGGCCCCTTTCCGCCATCGGGAGACGCGATCCGGGCGAGCGCTTCATCCTTATGTCGTGGATCTTCCAACTATCCGCACGAGCCGCTTTGGCTCGACTTTTATAATGCGTACGGCTAAGGAGTGGAATGCGTTGCCTGCGAGTGTGTTCCCTGATCAATATAATCTGGATGCCTTCAAGGCTAGAGTGAATAGGCTGTTCCTAGACAGGCATGCTCCATCATAGACCGCATCGTCACTTACCACCAGGTGAGGTGGCGGTCAAATGCCTGGCTAGTAGAGTAATAAAAAAAAAACCCATTTCAAGCGATCTTCGATTACCAAAATTGTTGGGGCGCCATGTACAGGAATGCTTTAGGTACCTATTGGAAAACTGCTCCTCAAAAGAATAGGGCATCTGCTTAGTCTTAAGAGTGACAAGGCACCTGCGATTCTGCATTTTTGTTATGCTTGAATCGTAAGCTTATCAGGAGCTTACATCGCAGCTTAGAAGTTACCGATTTGCCGCGGATTTGACAAAGCGCGATAGACAGCGCTACCACGGTTTTATTATTCTTATATAAACAACAAAGAATCTAGTCTAGCATCTCTTCTGAAGGCCTGCTGGAAGAAATTTATTTTTAGAAATAAGCATCGCTTGTTCTGTCAGTTAAATAAATGACGAAAGAATTTTCATTCATTCTTACATCTAACTATTCATTCAAATATCAATATTTGTTTTTACAGTCCGCTGCCCCTACCAGGAAGAGCTGTCATTGAGAGTCGTCGACAAGTTCGACAACCGAAACCGAAAGGGCCAACAGACAAACCGTACAGAACAAGACCACACAAAG
This sequence comes from Blastobasis lacticolella, assembly GCA_905147135.1. Classification (NCBI taxonomy): domain Eukaryota; kingdom Metazoa; phylum Arthropoda; class Insecta; order Lepidoptera; family Blastobasidae; genus Blastobasis; species Blastobasis lacticolella. The sequence goes on from LR990041.1 coordinate 24,210,210, forward strand.
ACAAGGAAAGCTTTTGGGAGCCATTTCATAAATATGGTGATTGGGTACTCTGGAACAGGTTTGTTTACTTTCTTATTTAGTTTACAGAAGTTTGTTTTGAAGTTGACTGTTTTAATTGACCTGTTTCGTTTTGTTTATAATTGCTAGTACTAAGGAGGGGTCGAGCTAAATCTTACATTTAATTAGCTTCTACCCACCTGAATTAAATTAAACATGACATACATTTTGAGTTGGACCCCAAGCTACCAAACCATTAAATCTCTATCGAAGTCTGTACAGTGATTTTTGCGTGATACGCGACAGACAAACAGAAAAAAAAAACCCTATGTCAGTTCGTCTCTAGGACAAGACCACAGAGCCTATTCAGCTGCAGCGAGGTGTTAGACAAGGTGATTGCACTGGAGGATATCTTTAGGCTTCCGGACTGAGATGGGCTTGGCATCAATATTAACGGTGAGTACCTCACTCACCTGAGATTTGCTGACGATATCGTAGTCATGGCTAAAACCCTGGATGACCTCTGTAGTGCCTCTCAACAAGTAGGTCTTAAAATTTACATGGACAAGACGAAAATTATGTCGAATGTCAATGTTGTGCCTACTCCAGTGACAGTTGGAGGCACTCCACTTGAAATTGTTGACGACTATACATACCTAGGACATATAGTCCAGCTACGTAGGTCCAATTTCGAGAAAGAGGTCAATCGACGAATCCAACTCGGTTGGGCAGCGTTCGGGAAGCTACGCCATATATTTTCGTCCCAATTACCACAGTGTCCCAAGATAAAGGCCTTTGAACAATGTGCGTAGCCAGTGATGACTTACGGAACTGAAACGTGGCCGCTCACTGTGGGCCTTATAATAAAGCTCACTGTTACCCAAAGGGAAAGAGCTATGCTCGGAGTTTCTTTGCGCGATGAATCAGAAATGAGCAGATCCGCAAGCGAACCAAGGTCACCGACATAGCTCTGAGGATTGCCAGGCTGAAGTGACAGTGAGCAGGGCACATAGCTCGAAGAAAAGATGGCCGATGGGGCAGTAAAGTTCTCGAGTGCCGACCACGTACCGGAAGACGCAGCGTGGGTAGGCCTCCTTCAAGGTGAACCGACGACCTGGTAAAAATCACAGGTACCAGCTGGATGAGGAAGGCATTGGACCGGGCTTTGTTGAGACCTCTGGGGGAGGCCTAAGCCCAGCAGTGGGCAGAAGATCGATTAGATTCGCGGAACACGTTCATCTTACCCTTTTTTATCGTTGAACAACGAGGAAGACGAAGGATCGCCACATTAAAAACATGCATATTATAATAGATTAACTCCGAGAAAACCCGTGCGATACGGGGTCGATATCTATACTATCTATACTAATATTATAAAGAGGAAAGGTTTGACTTTTTGTTTGTTTGTTTGTATTAAATAGGCTTCGAAACTACCGGACCGATTTCAAAAATTATTTCACCGTTGGGAAGCTACACTATCCCCGGGTGACATATTATATTTTCTACAAAATTAATTATAATTAATCTATTTTTGGGTATACTTAATTAAAAATATACCCAAAACATTCCTTACATCGCGTGTGCTGCGAAAACTATTGATGATAGAACAAGGTAATGTACTACGACTTTGCAGAACATATCATTATCTACGAAAAGTGTCGCGACAGTATATGTCTAACTATTATAGTTATGTCACAATAAGTGTTCTTTTATTTTCAAAATTGAATTGAAATGCCGCCGCTAAAAAACGCTCTCTATTTGTACCTTGGTATTAATCTTAATCAAAATCAATGACTTCATATTCACGACTGCTTCAATACCTTTATATAACTTTTTGAATTATTCAATTCAGACATTCCATTCGAAAGATATCACGAGTTTAAAAATGTGAATATTAGAAAAAAGTCGCGTGTTCGCCACTCAGTCCGCTCGGCTATCTAGGCAGCACAAGGGTACGGGAGGGGAGTCAATGTCAAGAAATAAAGTGCCGCGCGGCTCACTCGCGCGGTTGGCTCCCTACGCAGCGGTCGTGTGCGGAATCGAATAATTTTCGCTTGAAAGTAACCCTGTCTGTACCCGTAGTGGTACCCGTGCGAAGCCGGGGCGGCTGCTAGTGCAATTATAAAATTACCGCCACCTGCTGATAAGTACCGTTACTAAGCACACTCAAAGTTGTAATTCTACTCACCGACAGATGGCGCTAGCTGTAGCGATAAAAAACTTCTAGTAGGTTACGATAACACGCAAACGAAGTTTTTTTTTTTATATGCTTTTTGCGAACATGCGATCAGTCCTTAGACTATAAGCAGTTGTTATCAACGATGGCATGGCATGTTAGGCTATCCCTTACAGTATTGGGTTGCCTTTATAAGCTACATAAGACAGGTCATATGTTATCCCATAAGTGCAGCCTCTACAGGCGCCTTATTTTAGGTGGTTCTTTCAACATTTGGGCAAGTTTGTTTAGATGAGATCTGATCCTTTCCCAGTAGCTCCTTGTTAGATTATTTATTTCCTCACGCATTGTGGGTACACCTAAATACTCGTGTACGTCTTCCATTCTGGTAAACAAAGGGGCGTTCACAATCTCCTTCAGCACACAATTCTGAAACCTCTGTAGTATTCCAGTATTTGATGTTATTGCAGTTCCATACAACTGGATGCCATAAGTCCAAACTGGCTTCAATATTGAGTTATATTTTGTGACCTTGTTCTCCACTGACAGACGAGATCTCCTACCGAGCAGCCATGACAGGGAGGACCTCAGGATCAGGTACATATTGTGAGGCAGCAACTTTTTCAATTTGTATAGTAGCGCGTCATGCCAGACCTTGTCAAGTGCCTGTTGGACATCCAAGAACACTCCAGAGCAGTATTTCTTATTTTCCAGGGCATTTCTCATGTACTCACATACTCTATGGACCTGCTCAACAGTCCCATGAAACTTGCGAAAGCCAAATTGGTGCTCGGGGATGCTAGCGTTTTCGTTGGTGTGTGTGTTCATGCGACTAAGGATTAGTTTTTCAAAAACCTTCGACAATACTGGGAGCAGACTTATTGGTCTGTATGAGGAAGCAAGGTGGGGTGGTTTACCGGGTTTGAGAACCATTGTGACCTGGGATACTTTCCAGATGCTGGGGAAGTAAGAGGTCCTAAGTATTGCATTAAACAAGGTCGTAATGTAAATTATTGCTTTTCTTGGTAACTTTTGAAATATCACAGCAGTTACCAAATCATAGCCTTTTTCTTCTTTAAGCCGTGAATTAAGCGTCGAATCTTTTCAGGCGTAGTTAACCGCAGTGGGGGACTAAGTTGCAAGTCACTTCCAAGAAAGTCGTCCACCTCCTGATTTATTTCCTTTGTGCCCAAGTCATTATTAGGAGTGAAGACATCCTCGAGGTATTGACCATATGCTTCCGCTCTCTCTTCATCTGTCCTTGCCCATGTTCCATCCGGTCATTTAAGTGGGTGTACTGCTTGTAGTGGTTTGTCTCCAGATTAGACTGCTTTCCACAACGAATACTCCTTTCTTGCAGGGTTAGTAGGTGTCAAGTTCTGCAAATATAATTGTAGGGTCTCATTTTCAACCGCAACTAGAAATTTTTTGAGTTCAGCTGCAGCTTTATTAAAGGCTGTTTTATCAGCTGGAAGCCGGGTGCAGTGCCACACTCTACGCAGGCGTTGTTTTTCCATTACCCTTTTTTTCACTTCCAACGGTAGGTTTTGGATACCTTGCCTAGGTTTGTCGTCACTGGGTGTACTAGCTCTGGCCGCAGCATGTATGCAATTAGTCAATGCTATCGTAGCATTATCTATATCATCCTCAGTCTTCAGTGGAATATTGAGATTTAGATTTTGTGTAAGGTATTCTTGAAAGTAATCCCAATCAGTATGTTTATTGCATAAATATGGTCTTTTCAGTTTACTTATGATGTTCGTGCTCATTGTGAGTATAACTGGAGTGTGGTCTGAGGAGGAGTCACAACAATCTTCGATGTTTAGGAAGTGTGCATTGATTCCTTTATATAAAAAGAAATCCAGTAGATCTGGCATTCTGTTTGCATCTTTGGGTTAGTATGTTGGTTTACAAGTGGTTATGGTATGTAGTTGGTTGCTCTCTAGGCTTCTCTTTAAACTGCGCCCTCTCGTTGTGGTGAGTCGTGAGCCCCATTGCGTAATTTTCGCGTTCCAGTCGCCGCCTACAATAAATCAATTTCCCAAAGTTTTGAAGAAACGGTTGAACTCTTCGTCGTTGATTACAGAGTATTGTCTCTTTTTTGGTGGGCAATAAACTGATGAAAGCGTAATGGAACTTTATTTGTCGTATACCATTATTGATGTTGCTTGAATTTTAGTGGTTCTATACTCTTGTAGCGGCTGGTGTTTGATATTTTGCTTTATTAGTATAGCAGTGCCAGCATGGGCAGTATTATCCGGGTGACATGTTACATAGGTATGTGCTATACCCCTTCAGGGTAAATGATGCTTGAGGTGTAAGGTGATCTTCAGAAATCAATAGAACATCCACATTTTGCAACTTAAGCAAGGTTTCAATATCCTGTTTCTTGTCCAGTAGTCCTTTGAATTCCATAGAACAACACGTAAAGCCATTTATGGAACTAATTTGTTAACTATTGTTGTTAGGAGACTCATGAGAGTACCCATTTGTTCAATGAGGCGATCCAGCTTTTCTGCTTGTTTTGTGAGTATTGCTTCTAACTTTGAGGGAGTGTTGTCTGTGTTTGCTACTATTTGTGCATATGTTTTGGTTGGTTCTGTAGTTCCAGAGGTTCTTGGTTCTGTAGTTTCAGGTGATTTCTTATTTTACAATGTGGTTCCATTTTCACTGATTTTAGATTTATTTTCATTTAGGGATGGTGCATTTTGTTTGTAGCCTTGTACTCTTGGGGTGCTTTTCCGCTTCAAGATTTCTAGATATACCTTGCATCCCTTATAGTTCGCGGGGTGTGCTCCCCGCAAATAGCAGGGGTTGTTGTCTTGTTTTGGACAATCTGTTGTATTGTGGTTCTTTGCACATTTGACACATCTATATGGTCTCATACAGTTGTTTCTTGTATGCCCATATTGTTGGCATCTTTTGCATTGTGGAATTACCTTTTTGCGGATGGGATCTTCAATTGTAACACTTGTATGGTAAATATACTTAAGTGATTTCACAGTTTCATTATTTTGGTTGGGCTCAAGGTTAATGAACCATGTGTATAAAGGTGTTTTTGATGGACCGTGCCGTGCATTGATTATTTCACCCCTTACTTTATTGCCCGTACTTTCAACTGCTTCCTTGATAGCTTCAATAGGTGTTGATGGATGTAAGTTTCTTATGATAATCCGATATGGTCGTTCATCCTTTTGAGTGAATGTATGCCCAATTAAATCCCTCTCACGGACCAGAGACATTAACTTTTTGTATGATTCTGTATTTACACATGTGACCCGCAGCTGGTTCTTGGTAACAATTTTGTAGGCATACTGTGATTCGTCTAACACACCTTTAATAAGCTCGGTCAGTTTTAAGATGTCCTTAATGGCATACAACATAATAGGTGGAGGTTTGGTTGTCTTTTCAGTGCCTATATTATAATGTTCACCTTCATCCAACTGGAGATTTGAATAACGATTTTGTAGTGGTAGAGGTTCTGGTTCTGGAGACGAGGTGTTATTTAATCTCCTTTTTTATAACGATTTTTGTTTAGGCGTAGTATTGGCATACTTTGCCACTCATTTTCCATATCCATTGGTTGATTGTCAGGATCTAAGTTGACTTTTTCTGTGTCATTGTTTGTAGTTGGAGATATATCCTTATTGGAAATTTGGTTTGACAAGTCAAAATTGGGTTCTACATTTGGGTTGTTACCAGTAGCATTCACTGTCCCGGAGGCCTGGGCAGCCACCTCTGGGACTTTACTTTTATCAGGAGTCCTTAAAATGTTGTTCTATAGCAGAATTTAGATTTATTACAAAAAAAAAATTTTTGAGGGTAGGTAAGGAGGATAGTTCTATGGGATAAATTTTATCACGTTCTTTTGCACTATATTCGTTATTGTTAGTGAAGATAACACTTTAACATAATCTTCAAGTGTTCATCAACACTTTTCAAACGTTTTTAGGATACACAAGTCACTTTAGTTCACAAAACTGAATATAAACTTCGAGAGCACTAAACATCTTATGACAGTTGACAGCTATATTAGGGCCAGCTAGTAATAAAATATAACTTAGTACTTGTTAATTAAAATTTGAAGTCAATGATTTCCTATAAATTCAAACATATCAACTTTAAATTATATAATAATATGATAAAAACCTTTTATTTAATTCTCATTTTATACAGTATGCAATTTTGTTACATGCAAGTAGATAATAATTATAATATAATATTGATATACTTAATTAGTTATGGCTAATTCTATAATTACTTTATATATTTTTAATCATTTTCATAATGTTTTATTTCATTCTATTATTGGAATTTATATTTATTTATCAATAAAAAATATTTTAATATTATTATTTTATCTTTTTATATTTATCTATGTATTACATACAACTTTAAATTACGTAATTGAAATTGTGATGCCGTTTTATAAATGATAAATATTAAAAAAGGTATGACAAACAAACAAAACGACATTTTAAAATGTCACACGCATTTTATCCTGCAGCCATTTCTTGCGTTTAGACATAAATATCCTTGTAGAAGTTGCATCTTTGACGTGTTCCGGGGATCTGTTATATACAGTCTTTCGAATTTCGTCAGGTTGTGCCGCACCGGGAGGAGTACCCCTCGTCCTTGTTACTCCATAATGAGTGCGACGTCATCGTATCTTTTCATTCGAGAGAGGCAAATTCGCGAGAGTAAAGAGGGCCACTTGCAATATAACGTCGCAGGCAAGCGGCATTACGCCATATTTTATTAAATATGGTCAGTTCGATGCTTCGTCGGCCACACTAGCGATCGCGCGTGCAAATTACACGATGCCACTCTGCGGCACGCCCCCAAAGCTCCAACCCATAAGTCATCAACTCGGTGCTGACTTATAGGTTGGCGCATGGTGGTGTAGTAGCTAGACCCCTACTCTACATGCTACTTCGCCACGGTACTGTCGCTGTTGCAATATGGCATTGAGTTTTGAGGACGCGCTGCCGATTGGGAACGCGTCTTCAGACTCCAGAAAAGAGCTGTGCGAGCACTAGCGAGTGAAGTTTCTCAGAATGAACCTGCCTGATATTCCAGGTTGCTACGTATGTCTGGGCTAATATTAACCAGTACTCGAGGAGCAGCGATCATAAGGGTCATACGCTTCGACATGGCAATAGACTTCTCCCGATTTCGCACAGCCTGACTAAAACTTCAAGGCTGATCGGCGTCATGGGCCCCAGTATCTATAATAGACTACCACAAGACGTCGTTGACGCTCCGAGCACCGCATCATTCAAAGACAGATTACGTCGATGGCTCGTCAAGAGTGCTTTTTATAGTTATAATGAATTTTTAAATCTCAATATCTCGAATAAACTTGTGTTTACACTCTAGTAACTATTATAATGAATGAAATATTATTTTATATAGTTGACATTTCACTATTTAATTATTTTATTATTATTATGTAATATGACATTGCAAATGTATTTAACATGTAAAATGATGATTTATTAATAACATTCTTTACAATGTTATCAATAAATTATGATTATGATTAATTAAACATTTAAAACAATGCGTAGCCTCCCATGCCACAGTCGGTGCCGCGGCGGCCAGTATAAATGCCCACTATGGCCCACTCAGCATGTGCTGTGTGAGGCTTAAGAAGCGACTCACCGCGCTAATATTCTGTGGATCAATTTTTTTAGTAAATAATTAATAATCATAAATAACCCAAAAACTGTCTTATTATTAAGCAAATGACAGCATCAACAATTCGTGCCATTAATAAAGCTAATTTACAATAAATATTAGTTCTTGTAAGCTTTCATGCCAGCCAACTTAAAAACCATGCTAAATTTAATCGTCAAAGCGATAGAACCTTTGTTTTGCAGTCTCATTTTAAGACAGAGAAAAAAACTGAAAATTTCCTTTTTTTGCGATGGGTGGGTTTTGCAAAAACCTTAACCGCTTACAATTCTCAAATTAATTTTCATTCCGCAGGCAGCAAACGGCGTCATTCCGCCCATTTGTTCCGACAGTCCAGCTATGCGATCAAACTTGCGTGAAGATTTACCAAATGTATGTAGACTGTCAAAAACTTAAATTACCCGGTGACGGGTGGGGCAGTTGGCATAGATATGTCAGTTCAAAATGAGGTGCCGCCATTTTGTCCACAATTTCAATTTTGGCCACCGGGTCAGATAAGTTTGTTGCACTGTATAATTTGTATGGCACGTCGTTGACGTTGCGCGTGTGTTCCCTGAATATGTGGACAACTTCGAAGCTAGTGTAAGCGTTTATTACGAAGTTGTACGATTTATTCTGTTAATTATTTGTCTGTGACAACACCAGTTACTTTTTGGGAATAATGTGGGTAATTTTTTGTCTTGTGTCTGGATTATGATGTTAGGGGAACATACTCGCAAGCAATGTGTTCTATTTTTAATTTTATTAATCGAATTGAAACCTCAATTCAATTAAAATCATTGTCAAATATTGTAGATATGAGCGAACGTGATCTTAAAGGATATATCAGTATGTTTAGAATATAAAAACGATATTCACGTTCAAATAAACAACAAATGTTTTTCAAGGGTTCTTCGATAAATAATACGTGCACAGATTTGTTTACAACACTTAGAAATAAAATAAACCTTCATGAAAATTTGTGACTGATACCCTTTACACCCTTGCTTCCTGCACTGTAATCAACTAGGCGGGCTCTCGGTCCCACAATATGTCGGTAGTGCTCTCGCGCACGAGGGCCCAGGGTCCGCTTTGACCATAGTCCAGGAATTAGTTGATTGGGTAATTCCAGTGGAGCCATCTTTCTTTTTCGTGAAACTGACTAGATTGGACCATTGTTACATATGCAGTCGCCTGTACGTGCAGGCTTCCTCGCAATGTATTCCTTCACCGTATTGTCGGGCATGATCCGGCCGTGGTCGGCATTTTGTGGGTATATGGGACGGCCAACATGTTACTGTGTGTTTCCTTCCTACTATCATACCCTCCTCTTTGTACGATTGAAATAGATATTTCATGTCAAAAAAAATTTGAATTTTGAGTTTTTTTGCAGGTATGGCAAAATATGTGCGATAGCTTGTTTTATGGACCAAGGCCATTGGACTTATAAATTTTGGACATTCAAAGACTATTGTGAGCTTGAAAAAGTCAATTGTTGGTATAAAGATTTTGCAAGTAAGTTGAAAAAAATAAGTATATTCTTTGGCTTATGTTTAAGAAGAACGAATTAGATATTATTTAAAATAACGTATTTATAATATCTACTTACTGCGCTGCCTCACGACCCAAAGTGGATCTTGGCCTACGACACCAGAGATCGCCACCTCTTCCTGTCCGTTCCTGTGTGTTTTATAATATCTAGGTACGCACTTATCTATAAAAGAGTACCTAGTTGTCGGCCGCTGCAATGCCCTGCAAAATTAAATGAAAATTCGTTACCTAGTTACGTTAAGAGTTAATAAATATCAATACTATTATAAACAGCTATTTAAAATTCATGAACCAAATCTCTTTCACGAGAATCGGAATTTCTCATGAGATTTCGTAGAAATAATGTAATGGGTCGGCTGCGAGTGGGTCCCCGGGCAACAATTTCAAGGAGAAGTGAAAGGCTGACTAAGGGTGCTCCTAGAGATATATCAATCTGGCATTCTGCTATTCTGGCATTTTGTTAATCTGACATAAAGCGTCAAAAAGCGAGGATCGTCACGACTTTCAAATGATCCAAACCGATCGTAATTATTTTGGATAATTTTGCGACAATTGTTAAAAAAACTGTAACCCAATAAACCAAAATATTTCATGGTAGTGGTCATGGTAGTTGAGGACTAGCTATTAACTAACATCACTCGAATAAGTACTAGAGATGGTCACGGTGAAAAAGTGCAAAATATCCCATAGGTATAGGCAGAAATCAATTGACAAATGATTAACATATTTTTTCATTATTTCAGGGCCAGGTAAAACATCGGCAATTTCTTTGTATTTGTGGCCGCGATGCACGGCGCGTACGCAGCGACCGTCGACCGTCGACCGACCGGCGACGAGGGGCTCAGAAAGATTATTAAAAGACGCTGCTCTCATGAAATCCTCCTCATTCCAGCGGCGAACCTGCCAGCCAGGGTCCGCTCTTCTACGCGGAAAGCGCTTTTAGATTACTGAATGAAAGCGGTTTCATACCAGAATTGTTAATCCAAAATTTGCGGTCTTCTGGCTAATTATATGCAGCGACTGCCATCTGATCCGGACAATCTGTTAGGATGCAGCCGCTTTGCCAGAGCCTCGTCCATCTGTCACCTACCTACGTCCAGATAATAGAACACCGCAATAAAACTTTAATACAGTGTAACCTGGTAGAGTGGGAAGCTCAACATGTTTAAACAGTTTATTTGTCACAGCTTTTTACAAATAACTCAAAAACTATAATAGTTAGAGATATCGCTATAGTTTTCCGGTAAAATTTAGCCAAATCTTGACTTATATGAATAATTTGGGGAGGAAACGTTTTTTTATTGATTTGCTTTGACAGACGGACTCCTTCCGGAATCCTATACCTAAGGGTTTCGGAACGCAAAAAAAAGGAAATTTCGACCTAACCTTAGCAGCTTTTACTTACAAATAAATTAATTATCAGTATATTTGAGAAACTAGGTAAATGAAATACCTCTTTACGTGATAATAACCGGCAGAAAAAGTCGAATAACTTAATGATACCAAGCTAAGAACCATCACAATTAAATTGGCTTTCAAATAAATAATTCAAAAATGACCATTCGTTTGGGAGCTACGATTCCACAGACAGATACATAAATACATACGTCAACCTTACAACATCTTTCTTTGTACGTCGTTGATTAAAAAATCCTAGGTCACCTGAGATCCCAGTTTCAACGGTGGGAAACGCATTGGCGATGATACCCCTGGCATTGCTAATGCTTGCAGGTGGCCCGCTTGCCTGCTTGCATACCGTATCACTAAAATAAATCTTAACGTTTTGCCGTACAAATCTTTGTGTAGGTCAAAATAGCACGAGGGCCATGCACCGTTTCTGACTATATGAACGAATATATCGACCAATGAAAAAGGGCCTTGTTTACAGATGAGTAGAGTAACCTTTTGTTATAGGTAGACTAGCCAAGCATTTAAAAGCATGTATATAAAAAGTATTTAAGTAGTTTATCAGTTATCTAGCACCCATAACACAAGCTTTGCTTACTTTGGGGCTAGATGGCGCTGTGTGAATTTGTCAACGATTATTTATTTATTATCAGGCTGCTGCTGTCGATCTTCGAGAGTACATGAATCAACTAACCAGCGCGGCTTCCGCTTTGTTTCAATTTAATATACTCTAACCTTACTTTTTCTAACACACTTCATAGCAGGTGAACACCTGCTGGGCTAACCTGAAGATTCCCTGCAAATTTCATCAAAATCGGTCTAGCCGTTACGGAGTCAATAGGAAATTATATAGCAAATTGTTATTCTTATCCTGATAATCCGACCGCTACCAAACTTCATCTGTTAGATAAATTTAAAGATTTTCTAAAAAATTTATTAAAATCCTTTTAGCCGTTTCGGAGTTAAGCTAAGTCAACCTTACGCCCCGCAATGTTTTGTCAGTCTTCTTTAGTTTGTTAGATTGCTTCATCATTTCATGACTAAGGGCGCACCTCCATTCCATTTACGTGTTCAAGTACTAATTTAAATCGTGCAACTTGGTGGTGCCCCTCGTGTCCTGGGCCTCGCGCTAGACTCTGCATAACTATTCGCCGTATGGTCCATTTACTGATAACGATATCAAGTGCCCCTTTTTTAGTTAACATATTCAAGACAAAAAATTAATTGCGGTTTAATCTTCCCACTGTCCTTGTTTATACAGTCGATACTTCTAAAGTACAAATCTTAGGATGGTATTCGGTACTGTTTAAAACAATAGCCATCTCCGTATAGTTTGCTCCTGATTGGTTAACAAAACCGCCTAAGAGACTTGGGCAACAATAACTGGTATCTTTATAAATAGACAAGCAATAAATAAGAACACATAAAAAAATTGTAATGAACTATACGGGGGCTTCAATGCTGAATTCCTCCTTATTGCTTGCAGGTTACGTCGCAGTGCACCGCGGTGACTGTCCTGAGCAAGCCCTTGAGAACAGTACCTCATTTACTGCGCCGACCGATGTCGATGGCATGTTATCCCGAGCGTGTTTTTGGGAGGGAAAAATGAGATGCAGACTCATAAGCACGTACCGGCTCGACCAATACCCCACGACGCCGCTTCCGTCGCGAGACGGCATAATAGGACTCGTGGTCGACTTCGTCCTTGGCCCGCCGCCGCCGCCGGGCATCGACTACGACTACGATTAGGGAGTCGCGGTTGTTGGTCAAATATAATAAAATAATAAGAATCTTGGCGTTAATGTCCCGGTTGTAAACTCGCGCACGAAGGTTCGGGGTCCGCCTTGGCCATTTTCAAAAATTTCTTTATTGATTAGGATATTAAATATCTCTTTCAATCGTCAAAAAGGAGGGGGGTAGGAAAGTAGGAAGGAAACACACAGTGACACGCTGACCGCCCCATGGCCGTAGATAACGTATCCCTCGCCAACCACGACCGAACCATGCTCGACAATGCCAGGCAAAGCCGAAACGCTATATTATATTATATAGGTATGTCTAGTGTAATTAAGAAAAACCACCTAAAACTACAGCAAGAGTAAGCCAGTCCACCAAGGCAGCACCCGTTCACGAGTATAACGCAGGGCCCAGCCATCGTCCAATTCAACCATATTTGAGGGAAAAGAGCGACCCGGCCCCCACGCCACCGCCAGACAGACTTTTAAGTGAGCGTGCATCACACATGCTGTATGTGGTAGGTAGTCGCTACCACCCTACTCTATCCTATCCCTTCCCTATCGCTACCTTACCCCTACCCTATCCTACCATTGCCTTAACCCTACCCTACCACTACCTTACCCCTACCCTACCACTACCTAACCCTGACCCTACCACTATCTTACCCCTACCCAACCCTATACTACCTTACCGCCATCTTACTCCTACCCTACCCTACCCCTACTCTAACTACTACCCTACCCTAGCGCAGACAGGAGACACCATGTGTGGGAGAGAAAGGAAAATTAACGCCGCTTCCAAGGTGGTTATCCGTGGGGGAAAGAAACGGCAAGAAACCCACAGAGCCTACGTTAATTCTCTTTTTTTTTTTCAAACATGTCTTATGTACTAATACATTATTTGTCCTATATACTATCTTATAAGTAAATACCTGTATAGAACAGCAGTTCAGTCCCATGGACTTTTGTCATTTACATATTCAGATATACTATAATAACTTTTTTGACATAATTTGTTTATTATAGCGACTTTAAATTTATTTAATGGTAAATTCTGAATATCTGTTGGAACCTTATTATAAAAGCGTACACATTGACCCATAAATGATTTGTGGACTTTGGCTAGACGACAAGCACCAGCAACAAGCTTATCTATATTTCTCGTATTAATATTATGAACATCACTATTCTTCTTAAATAAGTGTAAATTTTTATGAACATACATTAAGTTCTCATATATATATATATTGTGACGGCATTGTCATTATATCAATATTCCTGAATTTATCTCTTAGTGAAGTTCTAGGTCTCAATTGATAAATCGCGCGAATAGCCTTTTTCTGCAATACAAATACATTGTGCCAGTCGGCAGCGTGTCCCCACAGCAGTATGCCATAGGCCATAATACTGTGGAAATAACGAAAGTAAACTAATCTTGATGTAGCCTCGTCAGAAATACCCCGTATTTTCTTTACAGCATATGCTGCAGAACTTAGCCTTTTCGCCAATTTATCAATGTGAGGACCCCATTGCAATTTATTATCCAGAGTAAAGCCTAAAAATACTGTAGAATCAACAAGATTTAAATTTTCGCCTTTTATTTGTACATTAGTGGGCACTGATCTCACATTTGGCAAAGAGAATTTAAACATTTTGTCTTCTTGCCATTCAGTAACAAATTATAAACCGTAAACCAGTTTACCACTTCTGCAATAGCCTTGTTCACGTCTTCATGTGTTAATTGTTGTCTTTTTACTTTAAACACTAAAGATGTATCGTCCGCGAACAAGACAATTTCATGGGTATCTTTTACAAAGTACGGTAAGTCATTTACATAAACAAGAAACAAAAACGGGCCCAAAATAGATCCCTGGGGGACACCCATAGAGACAACAGACCCCATAGATCTCTCTCCGTTTACATCAACTTTTTGAATTCTATGACTCAAGTATGAATTTAGCAAGTTCAGGGCCAAGTCCTTTATTCCATAATGTTGTAATTTCCTGACCAAAATATCATGATTAACGCAATCAAAGGCCCTGGATAAATCACAGAAAACCCCTAAGGCATCACGTGATTCCTCCCAGGCCCCAAAGATATGTTTAATAAGTTCAACACCTGCATCAGCTGTTGAACGACCGCGAGTAAAACCGAATTGTTTATAATGCAATAGGTTACTTCCATAAACATGAGCTTTTAGTTGATTTAATATGATTTTCTCAAATATTTTACTTAGAGTCGGTAAAATTGAAACTGGTCTAAAATTTGTAGGATCCGTTGTATTACCAGTTTTTAACAATGGAATAACTTTACTGTGCTTCATCAGGTCAGGAAATTCACCATTATCAACACAATTATTAAATATATTCGCTAAGTGGACAGCAATAACATCAATTACAGAGCTTATAATTTTTACTGACATGCCATCAATGTCGGCAGTTGCTTTCATTTTTATGGTGCTAAAAGCCTTAACTATATCTTGAGGTGTTGCATGCTCGAACTTAAAATCGATGACACTCTCGGGTACATTTTGCTTTAACAAGGATTCAGCGAGAGCAGGAGACGAATTTAAGGATTTCGTCATGTGTAAAACTGAATTATAATATTCATTTGTATTATCAAAATGGCCATGATTCAGGACTTCGCAGACCAGGTTATTACAGTGGAGCGACTGTTATCTGACCTCCACTACCCTATTAACTGTGAAACCAGACCCAGGATTTCACATTCAGTGTCCTGAATGTGCAGGTTTAATTAAGATGTTTTCCCTCACTATAAGAGCATCGGTTAGTATTCAACTAATTTACGTAATTTCCGAATGTGTGGAGAGTGATTGGTACACCGCGGCACTGGGACTCGAACCCGGTTCGTCTCGCTTACGAGCCGCCACTCATCGACTACAACTAGTGTTTACTACAATTAAAATTTTATGTCTAAACAATAAATATTCTAGGACTTTCATTTACTTCTTCTCCTTCTTTATAGACCTTCATCTACCCAATGTTAAGTATAGATCTCCTCCATACCTCTCCACACTGTATGGTCCTGAGCTTTCCGCATCCAATCCTTTCCAGCCACTCGAGACAGATCATCGGTGTATCTTGTCGGCTGTCTTTCCACATTCCTGCGTTCGGTTCGTGGTCTCCACTCCAATAGTCTCCTACCCGACCTACTGCTTGATCTACGGAATATGTGTCACTTTTATGTACACACAATTTCAAATAGTTGCGGTGTGATGACGGCACGGATGATGCCAGTTTTGTAGTGTAACAATCTCTGTGTACCATGAGCTCGTCACCGTATAATTTATTTATATATCGTATGTTCATACTCGTGAACGGGTGCCGCCTTGGTGGACTGACTTACTCTTGCTGTAGTTTTAGGTGGTTTTCCTTAAGTTTAGTATAGGTTCTTATATATTATGTCGGGCGCGGACCGGCTCTGCTTGGCATTGTCGGACATGGTCCGGCCGTTGTCGGCGGGGGGTAGGTGTGCTGCGGCCATGGGACGGCCAACATGTCACTGTGTGTTTCCTTCCTACTTTCCTACTTCCTCCTCTTTGACGATTGAAGGAGATATACATAGTCTGGCAAGAAAGTCGTGAAAAAAATTGAGGGCGCCACCATCGTATACATGAAATCAGAATATTAAAAAATAGTATCTTCACGTCTGTGCTTTGCTTATATGTCCAATTTCTTTGTGTCTGTGTATCGTATACTT
Organism: Blastobasis lacticolella; assembly: GCA_905147135.1. Taxonomy (NCBI): domain Eukaryota; kingdom Metazoa; phylum Arthropoda; class Insecta; order Lepidoptera; family Blastobasidae; genus Blastobasis; species Blastobasis lacticolella. Next base: position 24,226,473 of record LR990041.1, read on the forward strand.
CGACTAGAAAATTTGATACTTGTTAATATTTTATATCATATCGCACGACTACAACGCGTCCTCTTACAACTACAATCTCCACCTACCTACGACAGTCCAATGCTGGGCTTAAACAGCCGAAAGTGCTAGTTTAGTATAGCTAAATAATGTATAGACAAATTTATTGGTAATATATCATCTTGACGTAAATGTCCCGTTTGTGCTCTTGCGCACGAGGGCCCGAGGTTCGTCTTGACCATGATCCAGGATTTGGTAGATAAGATAATTACTGCTGCGGCTGTGGGAAAAAAGTTATGGTTAATAATAGTTCAAAATAATATTAACATTCATCATCATCATCTTTGCGTTAATGTCCCGGTTGTGCTCTCGCGCACGAGGGCCCGGGGTCCGCCTTGACCATGATCCAGGATTTGGCAGGTCAGGTAATTACAGTGGAGCGACTGCCGTCTGACCTCTATGATAAGGGAAACTGACTAGATTGGATCATAGTTACACATCCAGTCGCCTGAATGTGCAGGTTTCATCACGATGTTTTCCTTCACCGTAAGAACATCGGTTAGTATTCAAATGTACATAACTCAGAAAACAATCATTGGTACATGGCCGGAGCGGGAAAATAATATTAACATTAATTGACCATAACTTTTTCTTACAGCGATTCGATTATTATTGCTATAGTAAAAGATATAGAAAATGTGAAATTCTTTCCAATGATTTATCAATTCAATTCAATTCAATTCATTTATTCGTGGTACACAGGTTATGCAGTTTTTACAATTTTAGTAGATGGGTCCTCTGTGACCTGCCATCGGCATACAAATTTAGAGTGGGTAATTACAATTTAGAATTTAAATAATTTCATATACATTCAACATTCAACAATATAAAATTAGTATTAAATATTCATTATAAAATTTCACTATTTAATGTCATTATTAATTAAATTGTCAATAGAAGATAGTGTAAATAATAATTTGAATGTCAAATAAAAATATAATGTCAAAGTAATTTAAAAATTAATAAACCACAAATTACTAACAATATTCACAATGACAAAAATGTCAAAATAATAAAATTTATTATTAATATGCATATAAAATATGTCAAAATAATTAAATAACAGTATAAAATGTCATAACATATCCAAAGTCACATTCATACTGTTTATTTATACTCCTTGCACGCCAAAAGAATTTCGTCAATGAGCAGTTTTCCAATAGGTATCTAAAGCATTCCTAACCACTCACTAGATGGCGCCCTGACAATTTTGGTAATGGATAATCGATTGAAATAGGTTCTTAGCAAACAGGATATAAACACTGGGGATGTTGTATTGGATAATATTGTATTTGTCAATAGTTTTCATCCATTTTAGAGGTTGTAATAATAATGGAACATAGTGCCAACTTCTATAAATATTGCTTTTTACATTTCGTTCAACCTTTAACAGTTATGTTTATATTAATAAACATTTTATTTTTAAGTTTAGTATTAGTTGGCTGCATGAAATCACTGCCACCATCATACAGATTAAAAAAAGATTACCAAAATTGTAGGAGCGCCATCTATTGATGCTTTTTGAAACCAACTATCAATACCTACTGGAAAACTCCTCATTGTGTAAAACACCCCTTCAACAAGAAAACTGTACAGTTGTTTCTTAAACTTGTTAAGATTTTCTGCTTGGCGTATAGTTTTTGGGATCGCGTTGTACAATTTAGGGGCCATCGCAAAAACACTCTTATGAAATAAAGCGGTCTTGCATGGATGGACATGGAGCTGGTCTCGACGCCGTGCGCTCTCAACATGTGGGAAGAGACCCAGATTTGTTCGCAAAAATATTATAATTTCGTAGACATAGAGGGATGGCATCGTTAATAATTTTAACTCTTTAAAAAATGGACTACAACTATCCGTACGTTTCAGGTTACAGATGGCTCTTAAGCATCTTTTTGCGCCTTGAATACAGCTTCCTTCCCTGTTGCGTTACCCTAGAAAATAATCCCATACCGCAGCACAGAAACTACGAGACCGTGATAGGCTAATAGCACAGTATTACGATTTACTACCCTATTTAGTTTGTAAATCGCGTATGAGGATTGATTTATCTTATTACAAACATAATCGATGTGCGTATTCCAACTCATATTCCGATCCAAGTGTAGGCCTAAAAATTTTGTGACATTCGTATTTTCGATTATTTGACCGTTATGAATAATGTTTGTTTGTTGAGTGTCCTTGTATCGTTGCTTAAAATTAATAATTTTAGTTTTATTGAGATAATATAATAATAATAATAATAAATCTTTATTCACTTATCAGGATACAACCAACAACAGATTGATAACACGTAATACACATGATTATCGAAACATTACATTATTTTTATATACAATACAATACTGGTTATAATTAGTTATAGTGGAGTCCCTGCTTCCCAAACTAGGAATATCCTGTGCTATGGGAAACAGTTATTCCTATAAAACTAGGCTATATTACAAATAGTATTTTGATAGGCCGTGAACAGACAGTTGAATTTCAGTATCCAAATTGGATTATGATTTTGTTATTTTAGATAACCTACGTGTGTGTGTGTGTGTGTGTGTTTTTTATACCACTTATGAAGTTTTAGGTCATTTTAGAAGAGATTCCGTATTTGCATAATCTAAGCAAAGTAGCCACACTGTGATCTTGTCTTTCACCTGGAACAATGGTAAGCTATAGAGATTTAGTTCTTTATTCAGCCTATTGTACAGTATCGGGCTTAGAACCTGATACTGTCTCCGCGCAAAAGCGGTCCGGTGTGTGGCGGAGGCGCAGACCGGCAGACCCTTACGTTTTTGGAGGATTTTATTGTCTACTGGTAGGGAGGAGTGTTTACGTAAAGTTGTGCGTAAGATAAACAGTTGTCTAACCGTAAGAACTTTGCTTTCAGTATAGAGAGTATTCGTAGAGTAGAGACGAGATTTGGAAAGCATCACTTTCAGTACAGCTCTCTGGGCTCTTTCCAGGTGTAGGAGACGAGTCTTTGCAGAACCACCCCAAGCAGGGATGCAATATGTAAGGACAGATTTGCATAGGGCTGTGTACACCATAAAAAGAGTCTCTCTGTCCGCCGAATCACGAAGTTTTTTGAATATATGTATTAGCCTTCTAATACGGGTTGTGACGTTTTCTATTTGGTAACCCCAGTTCAAATTTTCATCAACGTAAACGCCTAAGTATTTTATATGGGTCACTATTTGGAGATGTTTGCAGTTGCAGACGATCGGAGACCTCGCACAGTTATGAGCGACAATGTTCGATGAAATGTGAGACAGCTGAGACTGCTTATTAATTGAGAACCGTATGGCTTTAGTTTTCTCGAGGTTAAGAGTTAGTAAATTAGGCGAGAGCCAGCTCATAACGGTGCGAAGAGCAGATTCAGCTGCATTTCTTGCTGTATTCCAATCAGTACCATGCGCGAGTAGTACTGTATCATCAGCGTAAGCGGTGATTTCGCAGTTGTTGAGGTGGGAGTTCACACATTGCATTTACGTATATTAGGAACAGTGTAGGTCCAACGATACTTCCCTGGGGTACACCAAAAGTGATGCTTTCCTCATCGCTCACATAATTCGGTCCAATCTTTGTGCGCTGAGTGCGACCCTGAAGGTAGTCTTTAAATATATCGAGTGCAATCCCACGCACACCAATATTTTCCAACTTGGATATAAGGATGGGGATAGAGACCGTGTCAAATGCTTTAGAAAGATCTAAAAAGATCCCGTAACACTTATATTTACTATCAAGTTTACTGGTAATTGAATTGGTAAGTTTGAGTACTGCATCTTCTGTCGAGATTCCTTGCCGGAACCCATACTGGTTTTTCGACAGAAGCGAGATTTTATTGAGAAATCCCATTAAAGCCTTATTTATAATACGCTCAAGGATCTTAGAGAGTGATGACAGTACGGAAATGGGTCTATAGTTCGAAATCTGGTCTCTATCTCCACTCTTATATATTGGATGTACAATAGCTCGTTTGAAGTATTCGGGAAAAATTCCTGTGGAAATAGCTGTGTTACAGATATGAGTGATGGGGGGACTAGTACGTGTCGCGACATCTGCAGTACCTTAACCGGGACACCGTCCCAACCCGTAGCACAGTCGCACCTCAAGTTCATAATCAGTCTTTCCACCTCTCCAGTGTCGGTTGGGAGTATAACTAAAGAATCCATGGTCATATTTATGTTAGCAGGGTTGGTAATACTTTGAGGACTTTGTATTTTGTTTGCTAGGTCACGCCCTACTCTTGCAAAATAGGTATTTACTTTGGAAACCGCTACGTTTTTGTCATGGTCTGTGTTTAAAAGTTCGTCCGGGGGCTTAGTTGGGTGGTATCCGCTGATTGTGTTTTTGATAACCTTCCAGGTTGCCCCTGGGTTATTTTTGGCCTTCTGGAACTCACTCTTTTCATATGCAGTTTTAAGTTTTTTAAGTAGAGCGTTACAGAAGTTACGGTATCTCTTATATGTATATAGAAGAATCGCGCTGGCGGAAGGAGATTTTGCTTTTATGTGCATCTTATCACGGTTTTGAATGCAGCGTAATAGTCCCGGCGTAATCCAAGGTTTATGGATGGTGTTTTTTCGGGGAATACGTGTAATTTGAGAATTTTTATTAATAATACTTTGCAGTGAGGAGACTAGGAGCTGCGTGGCGACATTCGAATCTGAGGATTCCATGACATTTTCAAAGTTAGTTTGCTCTAGTTCCTCCTGTATTTTTTTATAGTCTAGCTTATTTTTATAGATATTACTAGTATGTGGATATTTATTAATAGTTTCTGCCAATAGGACGACTGGGAAGTGGTCAGTAATGGATGAGTCGAGAACAATAACTGTGGTGACCAGTTTTTTATTTATGAGGACGTGGTCCAGGCAATTATCCAGGCGGGTCGGCAGGAGATGTGCAGGTAGCAGTCCAAGAGAAGCGGTCGCGGTAAGGTATTCACTCGAATGGATGTCATGATTATTATATTGTTTTATGTCAACGTTGAGATCTCCGAGTAGTATTATGTTTTTAAAATGTTTTAATTCAGACATTAAGTTTTCTAGGCTTGACAGAAAATTGGTCAGGTTAGCATAAGATGGAGATCTGTATACACACACTATCACAGTATCCCCAATTTTGCATACCAGACAGTTAGAATCCATCATAGTTGGTTCCATGACAGTGTACCTGAGACTATCACGGACAAACAGCACTACACCATCATTTTGTATAGGGTTACTAGAGGTAGAGAAAGCAGTATAACCATCAAGGCAGGGGAGCGGTCCCGACCCGCGAAGCCAACATTCAGTCAAGATAATTAAGTCATAGGGGATTGATTTGTAGGTTGTTATTTTCCAACTAGTCAATTATTTTAGTCAAAATATTATTTATGTCAGTTATATTATTACAAAGCACCGTGCAGTCATCAGCAAATATAGTAATATAATCATTAATTGCATTTACAATGTCATTAATATAAATAATAAATAATAATGGGCCCAATATACTTCCTTGGGGAACACCATAGTAAACAGTATTGCAGTTCGATAGGAATTGGGTTTCCACTCTTGTGCTGGGACATATTCTATCACATAGGTAAGATGCTAACAAATTGTTAATGTTTCCCCTAACACCCATAGCTTCTAATTTTTTAATTAATATGTTGTGGTCAACAAAGTCAAACGCCTTTGTTAGATCTAGAAACAGGGCTGTGATTGGTAACCGGTTGTCTAGTTTTAACTGAATATTATACAGCATATCGTATAAAACCATATTGATATTTTTGTTCTTACGGAATCCTTTTTGCTGGGGTACCAGTATTTTTTTCTTTTCACAGTACTGATAAAGAGAGGCATATATAACTTTTTCTATTATTTTTGAAAATATAGGGATTAAGCTATAGGCCTATAATTCCTAATATTCTCACGGTCATCTTTTTTAAATATTGGTTTGATTATCGTTAATTTAAGTTTGTCCGGGAAAACACCTTCAGAGATGCATAAATTTGTGATATGGCTAATTGGTGAAGAAATAATATATGATACATGTTTCACTACTTTGGTGTTAATATTGTCATAGCCAGTACTGTTCGTGTTTTTAAGGTTTTTAATTATCATATAAATATCATGTGGAGTTGTGGTAGTCATATATAAAGAATTTAGTTCATTATCAGGGATAGTTTTCTTAAATTTTGTTGTTTTTGGCCTGGATGTAGTGGTGCTAGCGTCAGTATAATACTCATTAAAAGATTGCGCTATGGCAGTTGGATCACGGATAGTGCAGCCGTTTGATTTGATTTGGGTTATAGTTTCATTTGGGAATTGCTGTTTAGTGTTATTGATTATCTGCCTTTGTGTTAACTTTATAATTTTATTAAGCCTACTAGAATATTTTTTAAATGTTTTTTTGTCTCTTTTGCTTTTTGTAAATCTGTATTTCCACAAGAGATCACGCTTGCGTCTTGCACATAATTTTATCCCTTTAGATAACCATTTTGGGCGTCTTTTTACAGTAACGGAACGTAGTGTCCTAACGTAAACAAACCGCTGTTCAAAATACTATAAAAATAATTAGAAATCCAGTAGTAATACTTACAAAATTAGTGTTAAAAAGTGCAGTGACATCAGGAGCAACCATTCAACATTTTGGTTCACAAGGAATCGTCGATTTACTACATAATTTTCGGCAAGTATTCCATAAGATATACGTTATAATACAATATTTGAACCTTGGTAAAAAGTGTATTATCGAATCACAACATATCTTCAAAATTAAAACAGCTGATTGGAGGTTAGAAAGACGCTTTTGACGTGCGCTTTGACAGAAGACAACTGACAGCCGAGTTACGGAAGCGTTCAAAATTAAAATTGCGTTTTGTTCTCGCTGACCACAGTATCTGTTTCATTTCACGCATGACACTTATTTATTCATTTTAAAACAAAGACTTGAAGATCAGAACACAAAAATGACACCAAAAATAAAAAAATGCTCCAAATGTTTAAAACTAATAACAAGACAAGAATTTTTGACATGTATTAATTGTAATTTAATTTATGACACAGAATGTGCAAATTTGACATTAAAGAAATTTTATATAATGTCACGTACACAAAAGTCGAAATGGGAATGTCAGGTTTGTACAACAATAAAAGAAAAGACACAACCAATAGCTAATGAACAGAAAGTATTGGACAAAACTAAAACACCCACTAGAGTTAATTTCGTACGCTCACAATCGCAAAACGATTTAGAAGATAATATAAATAGCGTATCTGTCAATACTGTCGATGAAGATATCACTTCTCGAAGTTTTGACCTATCAACATACAATAGTTTGAATAACACGGAAGATGAGTTAAGAGAGGAAATCACTAAGCTTAAAGAACAATTAAATAGTACCCAAAACGAGCTCGAGAATCAAATTTTACAGAACATGGATTTGACAAAACAAATAACAAATCTTGATACACAGATTAAGTCTTTAAAGGCCATCTGTATGTCTCCAGTATCGGCCGATGCTATCAATCGCACCCCTACAATTAAAAAGAAAACAAAAAATAAAAGACGAAATTCTTTGATAGATAACAAAGTAATAGAACGTTATAATGGAATAGAGACAAATGCAGAAGAATATGAACTAAATATTAAACAGACTCAATTAAAAACAAATGACATAAAAAGTAATAAACAAATGACTGACACAAATATGACAACTACGAAAGAGGTGAAAAAACAGAGCGAACAAACAATAAAAAAGAAATACGAAGTTGATAAACCAAAGATATACATAATTTCAAATAGCAAACGATATAATATATTGCGAAATCTAAAACAAAACATTTTCTACGATGACTATGAAACGCTTCACTACATAACGCCAAATGTGGGAGTAGATATTTTAACCAGTAATGTGAAACAAAAGGCTACAGGTCTAACTAAGCGGGATTACTTTGTTGTCATGATCGGTGAAGAGGATTTCAAAAGATCGCGAAACTACAAAGCATTAGTGGACTCAATTAAAAACAACTTACAAATTATAGCTAATGAAACAAATGTAATAATAGTCTCTCCTAATTATATATGTGGCACATATCTATTCAATTGGCGAGTAGAAATGTTTAATAATATACTTATACAAAGTACATCAAAATATGCATACGCCATGTTTCTTGATGCAAATAAAGATCTACAGCTGAACATGTTCTCTGCGGTTACTGGGAAAATAAAAAATACAGGAGTGCAAAACATAATCCAGAACATAGCGGAATATATCAGCTCACTAAAAATTGACAACAAAAAAGGTGAGGAAGACGATGACATTGACGACAGCAAACAGCAAAATTTAATTAAAAATAATAATTTTTTTCTATTACAATAACATTCGAATACTCCATCAAAATATCTCAGGACTATTAACAAAAACTGATGACCTTATAGTCAATCTAAGTGTGATAGCAGATCACAGCATGGGTATAGACGTTTTATGTATAACTGAGCACAACATGATTCCAGACAATGAAGCACTATTAACTATACCGAATTTCACATTAGCAGCTAGCTACTCAAGAGATAAAAAAAGAGGGGGATCATGTATTATTGTGAAAAATGGACTTAGGTACAAGGTATTAGAAGACATAGGGAAGTTGTCCGTGCAATGTATAACTGAAGTCTGCGCAATTGAGCTGTGTGATCATAGTTTAATAATTTTGTGTATGTATAGAGTTCCTAACACTAGTTTTAATATTTTTCACGATATTTTAGAACAAAGTTTAAATAGAGTCAACTGCAAAACAAACAAAAAAATTGTACTCTGTGGAGATTTCAATTAAGACACGCTAAAAGACACTCCAAAAAGTCGGGAATTTATTAATCATTTGCTGTGCCATAACTTAAATCTTGAAATTAAACAAGCAACAAGAATCAATAGCGGAACTTGCATCGATAACTTTGCTCATAATGTAAAGGGATCAAAAGCACAGGTAATAGATATGGCTTTATCAGATCACGCTGCACAAATCTTAATATGTCCTACGAAAAAAACGTGTGCTGTAAAATCATGGTTTATTAAACGTCGTGATTACAGTACGGAAAATTTTCAAATTTTCAGAAAATATGTTGAAAGTTTAACTTTTGCCGACGTGTTTAATAGTACAGACGTTAATGAAGGATACAATAATTTCATTGATATATTTAAATGTCTCCATGATTTATGTTTTCCCTATAAAACAATAAAAAAAACAATAATGACAAAACCAAAGTGGCTTACAAAAGGAATAAAATCATGTTGTAGAAAAAAAAGGGAAACTTTATGGCACTATCGGCGAAATAAAGATGACAAAACTAAAGTGGCTTTAAAATCGTATTCACGCAGACTAAGAAAAATAATAAAACTAACACAAAGATCACAAAATGCTTATTATATAAATACTTCCAAAAATAAATCTAAAGCTACGTGGAAAATTATTAATAGTACAAAGAGCAGCTATCCAAAAGAGCCAATTACCGGCGTTGTTGTAAATGACAAACATATTACGTCGCCATCACAAATTGTTAACTCATTCAATGATTTTTTTATAAACCAAAATAATGATGTAATACACAATGACAATAAAAACTATGACATTAATATACAAAACAATTTATATTCAATATTTATGGCTCCAACTACAGCTACGGCCGTATACAATACCATCATGGCGTTAAAGAATACGAATAGTGTAGGTTGTGATGATATTAGCACAAAGGCAGTTAAATATGTTGCAGATCTAATTGCCAATCCCTTAAGTCACTTAGTAAACCTATGTTTATCTACAGGTACATTTCCGAATAAACTGAAAACGGCTATTGTTGTGCCGCTTTTCAAAAAAGGTGACGAAAGTGACATGTCAAATTATCGTCCAGTAGCTCTTTTGCCAGTAATCTCAAAAATTTTTGAAAAGATTATTCACGAAATTTTTTATAATTTCTTAGAGAAACACAATTTATTAATTACGGAGCAAAACGGCTTTAGGAAAGATAAAACGACAAGTATGGCAATTTATGATTTAGTGAAACATGCTGTTACACACATGGATAAGAGGTCTCCATCATGTGCCATATTCATGGACATGTCAAAGGCATTTGATCGCGTTGATCACAAGCTGCTGCTATGGAAATTGGAGCGTTATGGATTCCGTGGCAACTCTTTAAATTTAATAGCATCCTATCTAGAAGGTCGAAAACAGTATACTAAACTGACACAAGTATCAATAGATTCCAAAGAGGAAGAAACTTATATTTCTGACAGCCAGACCATTAAATATGGAGTTCCTCAAGGTAGTGTTCTTGGACCTTTATTATTTTTAATATTTATTAATGACATTGTAAAATCAAGTAAATATCAAATGACACTTTTTGCCGATGACAATACAATATTTTTTGACCACAATAATGACACTGATTATCAATTAGAAATAAATAATACTTTAAATAATGTAATAAACTGGCTTGACATGAACAATCTAAAAATTAATATTGAAAAAACTAATTTAATGCAATTTACACAGAGAAAAAAGACCGACACGCTAAAAATTATACATAAAAATCAAACAATAGCCGAAACACAAACAGTTAAATTTCTAGGGCTCTATGTAGACAACAATATGACACGGGTAACACATTCACAGGACGTTTGTAAAAAATTATTTAAGTTCTCATTTGCCTTATATAAATTATCCAAAGTAGCAGACCGGCAAACAGTCCTAACGTCATATCATGGATTTGTGATTGCAACTTTGCGATATGGCATAATTTTTTGGGGCAACTCTTCAGAGAGGGAAACTGTGTTTAGGGCTCAAAAAAGGTGTATTAGGGCAATGTGTGGCATCAAACCTGTGGACTCCTGCCAGCCCCATTTTAAATCAATGAAATTATTAACATTTCCGTGTCTGTACATTTTGGAGTGTTGCGTATTTGTGCATTGCAACCCAAACATATTTAAAAAGAAGCCTGTAGTTGACTCCATTAAGCTTAGACCCAGAAACATTACAATAGAGACACATTGCTGCAAAACAGCAATGATGAGTAAAAATATTACTGAAATGGGTCCCAAACTATATAACAAACTACCAGAATGTGCAAAATCTCTAGATGTTAAAAATTTCAAATTATTTTTAACTAATTTACTAATTGATAAATGCTATTATAATATTAATGATTACCTTAGTGACATCAATTTAAGAAAACTTTGACATTTGGATATTTTAGCATTATATTTGGTAGGAATACATTTTATTTTTATTTTTTTAAGGGCGATGACATTATTTTAATAATTCAGATTGACATTTTTTTAGTGACACTTTATGGAATAACTATTAAATTTGAATTATTATTACTTGACATTTTATGAAATAATTAGTACATTTGAATTATTATTATTTGTCATTATAATTTAATTGTTTTAACTTAAGACATTCAATTTTAATTATTTGACATAATAATGTTTAGTGATTTGACATTTATTTAATTTACTTTTTAATTGTATTATAAACGAGGCGAATTATTTATGGATACAATTTTTGGGCTAGGGGCATTACTATTTATAATAGGTAGAGTGTCTGTTTGTGTGCTACAGTTTATACTGTTACGAATTCTTGCCGAAAGAGGTCTACAGTTGGTTTGGGTATTTTCATCGTTGGACGTACAAGTTCGAAATGTTGAATGAAATGTTGTCTTATACAAATTCTGTACCTGCGAAGTTACATATACATCGTATCGGGTCTTATAGTCAATGTGTAACATTTCTTATAGTAAACATCTACAAAAGTTGAGTAAAATTTACGTGCAGGCAATTTCTCATTGAAATTTAGATCCAGAAACAAACATTTGGAAAACTTACTACATAATAACTTTATCTCGTAATTTAGTTTGCTTTCCTTTAAATACGGATTACTAGGGACTTCACAGACAATAATGTTCGGAGTTTTAGTAGCAGACAGCCATAAAAACAGACTCGATAAACATGCATATGGGTCACGATCATTCATACCACTGATAATTATGACGTAGTCGTTTGCATTAAGCTGAAGAAGCTCGTTCTTACAGGAATTTAATACATCCGCCATTTTTGCGCCAGATTTCCATATACAGAAAACCTGGAAGTCGAGTCCCATTAATTTCTGCAAAGTATATTGAATGTTTTTACCTTGTTGGTCAGCTATTATGTATATTTTCTTCTTACTTTTAGTATGCGTATTTTTAGGTATATTTATAAAGTCGTTTCCATCTTTTTTACAAATTCGACATGCATTGATCTCTTCAGTTTTGTGCTTATTAGATAATTCTTTATTTTCTTCGGTATTATATGAGACTATTGTATCATCAGCTATACACTGAGAACTTTTATCTTCTTCAAATGTTGCTAAGGGGCTTAGTTTTCCTTCAATCAATATAGTTTTTAATTGTAATGCAAGAGTTTCATTTTCTTTTTTCAGGAATAATAAATTTCCGACTAGCTTTCTGATTTTTTGTCCCTGCTTTTTAATTTTTTTTGTAAATGTTTTAGTTTTATAGGTTTTAAATGTCTCAGTAGTTCCCGTGTATAGGTCTGTCGTTTGAGTAGCCTGATCTTTAGGTAAATTCCTGAAAGTAATATTCCTAAATGTTTTTGGTGTGCTACTTATGTGCTTTTCTATACGTGGTATAAATGGTGAAACTGGTATGCCTTTAGGTGTCCCCGTTGGCGTTAATTTCGCAGAACACAAGCTTTTTAAACAATCAATCGCAAAGTTTTGGCTAGTTATTTGTTTTTGCATTTCTGAATTTTCTAAAAGTAATATATCTATGTACTTATCCTGAACACTGTTCTTTGTTTTTATAGTTTTTAACTCCTCGCTTTGTTTTTCCAATTGGTCTATATTAATTAACGATGTGATGTCTGGTAAGCTATGTTCTTTGTTTGTGATATACAGAGTTAAATTGTTGCTACTTGTAATGTTAAAATCGTCCAGAGATTTAGCCAATTTTCTCCTAAATGTAATTTTATTCATTGAAAAATCCATTATTCTCTTGATGTCCAATTTTCAACATTATTATTGAAAATTGGACATCAATTGGACAACAAATTATATCGCTCGACATAATTGGTCATATAGGCTGGGTTGCCCGGTCCTTCTTTTGACTTTTGATGTCCGCGCCAGCCAATTTTTAGACAAGTTGGTGTCTTGAGTCTGACGTTGCTGACTTGAGACATCTGGATAGCAGCTGACCTTTCTGAAAAAAAAGGAATGTGCGAAAACATTCAAAAATAAATAAGCAGTATGGAAATCAGCCCAAGTCAATTTATGGGTGAACCATTGTTATTGTGATATTAAAGGACTTCAACCTGAATCTAATGCAAGGGCGAAACCCTTGCTGTTGTAGCGACATCTATCGCTCCAACAGTGAACTTCAACAATACTCATTTTACGAGTACACGAACACAAGGTTGGCAAGCATCCGCATATATATATATATATATAGTTCTTTATTCAGCCAATAGAGCCATTGTACAATTACATATAATAATAATAATGAATAACAAAAAAAAAAAAATTAAAATAATAGCAAAAGATCAAAATATTACCTACAAAGCAAAAGCAAATTAGGTCTCGCGTTACTAACAGTAAAATATTATTATTACTGTGGCGTATTCGTTCCCAAAAGGAAACTATACGTGTCCTAATAATGGCAAAAAAGTCGGGCATCGCCGCCTCGGCAAACATACTAGATGCGCTGCAGTATCTCGGCAACTTCATAAGAATGCGGTATGCATCATTATACTGCACTCTTATTTTACTGAAGGACACCCTCTTATACCTGTACCAGAGTTGGCACGTATAAAAACACTGGCAGAATGCCCTGAAGAGAGTGCCCTTCACCTCCTTACTGCTTTTCGCAAACCTACGTGCAAGCATATTGCACCGAACCGACAATGCCCGTCTTTCTCGCTCTACGTCAAGGTCATCTTTGCCATCCTCCGTAATGATGTGGCCAAGATATTTAAATTTTGCAAAAACCCGAATCGCTGAGACGTTCAAAAATACAGCCGGGACTTTCTCCGGTCCTTTTCCCGCTCTAAAAACCACCATTTCGGTTTTGAGAACATTATACTTCAGTCCATGAGAATTTGCATAATTCTCACAGACCGAAAGGAGCTTTCTCAATCCGCTGATTGATGGACTGAGGAGCACCATGTCATCTGCGTAACTAAGGTTGTTAACGCAAATGCCATCGATATGACATCCGATGCCGGTACTCCTCAGCTCACCAATCAGGCCGTTGACATAGGCGTTGAAAAGGTCCGGAGACGTTAATCTCCCTTGGCGAACACCGCAGTCTAACCTGTATGCGTTAGATGTCGTGTCGCCCCATCGTACATGGTTAGTTTGGCCCCCGTACCAGTGCCTCAACAGCCCAACGACATACTTAGGAACTCCTGAGCCGAGCAGTTTGCTCCAGAGAATGTTGTAGTTCACTAGATCAAACGCACGGCTCAGGTCCAGAAAACAGGCATACACCGACGTATCACGCTCAATGCTAATAGTCGACGGTATGCTTGAGGCTGACTATTGCCGAGTCCGTTGAGACACCGGTACGAAACCCAAACTGAGCGTCATCAAAATGCATATTCTTCAGTAATTCGGGCTGCAGCAGTCGTTCAAACACCTTTCCTATGACTGTGCCCAAAGAGATAGGTCTGTAATTACTAGAAGAGCCCAGGTCACCCGTTTTACTCTTTACGATCGGCACTACAACCTTCTTCATGAGAGATTCCGGTAAGTATGTGTGCTTCACACACAAATTGTAAAGCACACATAGTTTGGACCATAGTTCCTCTCCTGCATGTAACACATGCTCTATCGACAGATTGTCGTGGCCAGGCGACTTTCCCCGTTTGATAGCTCGCACTGCTTTGGCCACATCTTCTAGAGTGAACTGAATCACCGCCTGCTCATCCACAGAGCAAGCGAACTGATTCGTTTGCGGCTCTACAGTAAGGGGGCTTATCTTAAACTTAGAGGCGAACAGATTTGCTATCTCCTCAGTATCCTGCAGACCATCCACAGACACGGGTAAATTTAACCTAGGCTGAAATTTTTTGGTAGCATTCCAAAACTTGGGGAAATTTTTATTATTCCTGTGCGTCGCTAAAATATCCAATTTAATTGTTTCCTCATTACGGATACACCATTTCAATTTGTTTTTAAAGGCTTTTCTTGAGGAAAGCATATCATTATAAATCTCGCCCGTGGATGGTCTGCCGGCCAAGAGCCAACATTCATAACGAAGTCTAGCAGCACGATGACTTAATGCAACATGAGTGTTCCATCCTGTCACTGGTTTTCGCCTGTTATGCACAACAGAACGTGAACAACCACTCTCTATAGCACCCATTTGCATGACATGTACAATATCATTATAATAATTATCAATACATTTAAATTTACAATTAAAATTGTCATCGTTACAAGATTGAGTATTACAATTCACATTACACATATGATATTTTACATTTAATAGATTTATTTGACAATATTCATAATATTTATCTATTTGACTAGCATTTTTATCTCGCCATACTATCTTGTCACGGCAGGATGTATCATGCCCCCCGCTGGTGGTCAAACGCGCACAGTGTCCCAGGTCACACTCCACGCGCAGTGGCAGGTGATCCGAGCTATACACGCCGTACATAACACTGACCGACACAATAGTGTCTCGCGCCGCAGCGGTCGTCACGCAGTGGTCCAACCATCTACGGGAGCCATGCGCCTCACTCACGAAAGTGTGGGAGTCCGAACTCAATCCTAGAAAATCAATATCCGCACATACTAGTTCATGTTCCTCACAAAATAACTTTAATTCATCACCAAACGAGGCCGAGGGATGAGCATTAAAATCGCCCAAAATAAATGCCATTGGCGTGTTATGTTCGTCAATAATAGCCTGCATACGAGCGAGACATTGAGTGAATTCGACAATATTTTCACTTTTATCGGTTGGTAAATATGCACTAAATACCAAAAACGATTCCATTCTATTGGTTATTTTCACTGCTATTAAACGCTCGCTGTCGCACTCCACAATAGACACTTTTGGAAATCTAGATTTCCTCCACATCAATGCTAAGCCGCCGTAGGGGCGACCCCTCAGGACCCCCGCAGCCGTATCCACCGACGACCTGGCCAGACAGCTGAACTCCGTGTCAATGGTGTCAATTAGATTGAGATCATGGGGCAGCAACCATGTCTCCTGAAGGGCAATAATATCCGCTTCCAGGCATAGCTTTCTAACTTGCTGTATTGACGTTTTAATACTCTTACAGTTGAATGATATCATTTTAGTTTGAGTTGCTATACTTTCCATAATTTTATTTATTTTTGGTTAACTCTTAAAAATCGTTCTCTGTACCTTCGAAATACCAAATTGACAGGCCAAAATTCATTATTTAATAATATATCCATATAATTTTTTGGGACGGTAATCTTAAATGATCTAAAATCTAATTCTTGTCTCTGCTGTAATACTTGAACATCGTTGACTTGTGCTCCTTTGGATATTATGTAGTCTCTAACGTCCTCAGCAGTGCACGTACATTTTAATCTAGACAAGTAAATAGCACCGGGCATCTCCGCTACTTCAAGTTTACTCGGACCTATCGCTGTACCACACTTATTATTGTTACGCAGCGGACGTTTTTTCTTATTTACTACGACGGAGAAACCGTCCGTGTTCGCATCGCTACACTGCATTCCGGTGTGTGCAACGCTACCTCGTTGTATAGATGAGCGTATAGCTACATCACGGTAAGACGGCGGCGTCACAATTGTCTCAGTGGAGAAGGTACGCGTGCGCAAGCGCACGGGGGGCGTCTTAAGTGTGCGTGACTGAGCGCCGTCCGATCGGCTATTATCACTTGTACTGTGGAGTGCTACTTGTTGCACGTTATCGACCTTACCGCGACGTGTAGTAGGGTCATGATTGCTTGTAGCTTTGCGTTGTCTTGACGGTATCGTGATAAGCGAAGTTACCTCCGACACAATACTCAATCTCATTTCGTCGATATCCGATTTGTTTATTGTTTCCTTGCGCACATTCTGTAACTCTGTTTTGAGGATAAGTATGTCCTTAAGGAGGCGTGTCACATCCACATGATCAAAAGAAACCGGCGGAAGCCGGTTTAGGTCCTTTGCGACGTATGTGGGTTGGACCTCAGGGCTGGTTTCCTTGAGAGCTTTAATCACATCTTTAATGTTCTTTTTCTTCTTGTCCTCACCTTTTCTCTGCACAAACTTTAGTCCTTCCGCCGAAAGATCTCGAAATAGAGTTCCTTTCCCAATATCAATTTCTTCGTCCGTGAAATTTGACCCACAAATCTGCACAATACTGATTTCGTCGATTATTTGAATTTTGTTCTGACAAAACGTCAGAAACTCGTTAATTACGACTTTACTCGACATAGTTTTTTATTTTATTCACATCACTCAGACTAGCAATAGGTTATTAACTAACAGAAACGTTACGTCCTTTCACTGTCGTGCGCAGGCGACAACTGAATTACTTAAGATATAGATGGCGCTAACCGTCCTACATCGCGCTAGAGAAATGTGCTAACTTCCACGGCATATATACAACTTCCGACGATCAACTGTCGGACCCTTGGTCCCCTGGTCACAACACCCGGCCAGGTGGGTAATTACCCTCTTTCCACACTTTTCTACTGAGTTTAACTCATCCCACTACTCAAGACCTCCAAAGTGGTGACTCCGACGTGATCCTTACGTCTTCCCTACCTGACACACACAGCAGTCACAGCCTTGACCATAGTCGGCACAACGCGTGCTTCCTGGTCGATCACCTGCGGCATCTCACTGTCCCCACCCAGTCTCGACTCACTGCAGACTTGGGAGCAGCCATCGCTTCGGCTCAGCTCATAGCGCAACCTCACGCCAGAGCTACGCCAGACTGACTACGATTCATACGTCAGCTTCAGCATTTCTCGCTTCGGTATCGACCTCCAGTCTCCGGGGGGAGTACTGTAGCGATATCTATCGCTCCAACAGGGAACTTCAATAATACGGTACCAAGACGGAGACTAGCCCTGTACAGTTTTCAGTCTGGCTGTTTGTTGTTTTTATGTTGATGAAGTTCACTTCCTATAGCGAGATTACAGTAGATATGATTATATGGTTTAATAGTGGTTAGCTGATGGCATGACTTTGATACGACTAAATCTGTACGGTAGGATTACTTAAGACAACAATAATTAGTTAAATTTCATTGTAACTTACTTTAATAACTGGATGTGTGTTCAACTGTGGATTCAATAACCCTAGATTCAAAAACAGTATACAAACCACTGAAACTGTTGCAATATAATAATAGTCTATAACAAGAAATAAACTTTGGAGCCACTTTTCTCAACAAGAGTCTAGCATTTGAAATATTTATTTATTTAACTCTTTATTGTACTTTAATAGTATAACTATTACAAATTCTGTACGATTATAACAGGTACAAGGGCGGGTCTTATCGCCAACATCTTCCAGATAACCATTTACATGGATATGATGGAAGTCAGAATACGAAAAACTAGTTGGCAATGTACATTTGAGATTCGATACAGTAGTTACAATCATCATAATACAATTACATCATCATATAATACAGTAAACAAATACAATTATCATAGAAGCTTGTCATATGATAGGGCATTACCAACGTCAGATCTCGGGAAGAGGCAGAGATCTACTCTGTACGTCGGAATTGTACTGGAAACGTACTTTTAAGTATTGCGGTGAGTAGCGATCGAACAGAACACGATATAGGAATGAATGTGTATGAAAAATAAGTCGTTGGCGATTGGGAAGCCACTGAAGACGAGCACAAAATTCCGACACATGATTAAACTTGCTAAGGCCTATTAAAAAAGGGCGAAGGAAAATAAATTTCATACAGTAGTTTTATAAACGCTCCAATTTATTAAGTTACTCCTCAGTGTCATTTATGACTACCTGATGTTACAGGTTTAAATCGTGAAAATAAACGTGAATTAAAATATATTTTTTAATTCACATTTAGCAATCTACCGATCCTGAAAATATCCATCATATGATCAAATAACAAACGAGCAACCTGATGGAAAGTGGTCACCGCCGCGTACGGACATCAGCAACACCAGGGGCACTACCAATGCATTGCCTGCCTCTAATAGTCCTCTAATATACCTTTTGATCGATCCCATGTTATAGTCTAAACGAAACACTTTAGCTGCGAGCTCATTCTACATATGAATCGTCTAAGCGAGGAACTTGGGAGATTTATATGAAGAACTTAATGTTATACATCGAATGCCTTTGGACTACCAATTGATAGCATGATCATGTTCGCCTGCTATCTTTACCTTATATCAATTATTGAGTTTTATATAAAACCACGCAGAGCCCAGAACGTCGGACTTTGGCGCATCAGGTGCATCGGGTGCTACTGAAGGTTAATTTTAGATTTTTTAGATTTTAGATTTAGATTTATTTATTCACAAAAATATTACAATCTTCAACACAACACATTGGCAAACCTTTGAGGTTTGTCTCAACGATAATTTCGCCTTTCGCAATTAATAAGTGCTTATGCTGTTACTTCATTACATAATTGCTACACACCTACAATATTACTATACACAGTTACACACATACTGTCACGCTTTTCCCCGTATTCAGGTACTTTGCCTACACATTATCATAGGAAGTTTCCTATGGAATGTGCAATATATCAAGATACCCAGTACTAAGTACCTTAACTTATTGCACATTATTTTCACTCTGAACAACATCGTCCACCGTCTCTCACCGACACCGACGTCCGCGCAACGCGGAACTGGTTCTTCACTCAAACCTTATACAGGGCGCTCACATGCTACCTACATAAACTGTTTATGGTTTGTTGGAAAGAAAATGTTGTTTTAGCAGACATTTTATCGAATTCTTATTTATTTTGTCTAATAGGTCTCTAGGCAGGTTGTTTATGAGATCGGGAAGAATATACTCAGATGTTCTTTCTTGATAATAATTTGTAAATCTTGGTTAAGTAAGTATTTTTTTTTATGATTTACTAGTTACCTTAAGTGAGACACTTAGATGTAGTATTTCAGTTCTAAAAAATTGTTCCTTTAATATTTTCTTGTACTGGCAGTACTTGACAAAATTTAAAGATACCCTCTTCGTTTACTATTTTCATTTTTACATTGTTAGGTATTATTAGTTTCAGCAGCCGTATCTGCAACCTATATATCTGGTCAATGTACGTTTTGAACGTGCGACCATAGCTACTGAGTCCATACGAGATAATGCTTTCCGCAAGTGCTGAATACATGTTCAACACCAAGCCGGCATCATGTGACCATTTGCAAATAACGTCGATGTCATGTTGCAGGTTTTTAATTGCCAGACCTATGTCCTTATCAGCCGCTACTAGGCATGTATCGTCCGCATATTGATAGATCTTACATTATTTCAGAGCTCCATTTAGGTCATTTACGTATGCTAGGTAGTGTAAGGGTCCCAGCACTTAACCTTGTGCAGTTCCCTTTGAGACCTCTACCTTATTACTGACACATTCGCGCACTTTTACCTGATATGATCTGTTATGTAAGTAACTCTTGCACCATATCAGGACAGGACCACGTATTCCAGAATCTAGTAGTTTATCTATTAGGGTGTTGTCTTAACGTATCGAAAGCTATGCTGTATTGTATAAAGAAAACCAATACATTGTCAGACTTGATTCTGATCTATTAAACTTAACTTAAGGGGTTTAATAATAAAAACTAAAGTTGAGGTGTATATGACGTATAAAATATATTGTAAAAGCTAAAATTTAAAGAAAAACAAAACAAACAATTTCAGGTCGGAACAAAAGTTAAAACAGAATTTAAATTATAAAAGTGGGTCCCTCTTTACTCTCTCTTTAAATATCAACCTACACAAAATTTGTTATACTTATAACTAAACAAGCAAAAGCAGGTGGGTGACAGATTTCTGGTATGGTGGATTTGCAGGTCAAACACAAGAACGGAAAGGCTGGATCTGGTATGGAAATGTTGAACGGAATTTTGGTGAGGCAGCCTGGGTATCGCCCATGAGACTGCCAGGGCATAAAACTGAGCCCCTTTTCAATGTGGTGGTATACCAAACTTGACAAAAGATGTCAGTAAAAAGTTGGATAAAACTGGCAAATTGGTGTAAAAAAAACAAACTAGAGTCACCGAATTTAAATTAGGTTTCAACTGAATTTCCCGGCTCCAGGAAATGGAGCACTCCCTCCACTTCTTCCTATCTGGGGAAGAAGGAAGGATGGGCACGGGTTAGGATTCGGATGGATGGAGACCAGCAGGGAGATAAGCGGGATTGTTTAGTGATAGCACGTAAACTCACCTGACTTTCGTCAGCAAACAGGTATTAGGACTTTACTTATATTTTAATCACCATCACCACACATTTTATACGGTAAACTTGTAGTCTAAAAAAGTTTGTTGTGAAAAAAAACTAATAAATGAATCTCCGCGCTAAAAGCGCCTTCAAAAAATGGGGTACCTAGCACGCCAAAATTATTACCCCAAAACGGTTTACCAAAATGTGGGAAAATATAAATATAAAAATCAATAAACTGACAATATAAGAGAGATAACATGATATAAAAATTATACCATGTTACCTAGATACATATAAATACTAAATAAATAAATGAAAGTAGTAAATAAAAGAAATATAAATACATAAACTATAGGATAACCAGACATTATGCCGTAAAAATGGCACAATATCTGGCAACAGACAAGAGTCGTATTACTGCGCTAGACAGTCATATCCTGACTTGCGCAGTGAGTAGGCGTCCTTTCTGGCGTCTACCGCGAAAATAGCGGATAGAGCGACAGAAAGGGATACAAGATATATAAATAAATAAGGAAAAAAGAGATAAAAGAATTTTTGATAAATTCTGAATATGGCAAAGGGACGTGCTAGGCAGCCTTAAAAAAAGAGAAAAATAAAAAAGAAATAAATGGAACGTTCTAAAATTGCAACGTTACAATACCCCCCCACTAATAAAAGTTTAATCCAAAAGGATTAAACACCGCTGTCCCCAGCGTATAAAAAAAAAAACAAAATAACAGTAAATGTAAAAAGATCAACAATAAAATAAAATAACTAACCATATCACAGCTATCTCCAGTTACCACAAGCCATATAAACCAACACCCAGGACAGTTCTTAACAACTATAAAAACCACATGTAGTCCGAGGAATAAAAAAATTAAAAATCTCCTTCCAAACTTCACAGAATTGCATCAGCATTACCCTCCCATATGTATAAAACTTGCAAAACAATAATTGAAGCAAATAGAGTTAAGGTTCAAACAATAAAATTAAAAATAAGTTTTTCCCCGTTCTTCGCCTGAAAGGTGTCACCAAAAATTTGTGATCAACCCATCCGAAATGCATTTTACCTATAGCCTTAGTCACATGAGAGGCCAATAAAAGTTAGAAAATATGAAAAGGTGTGATGGAATTCATAATAAAATTAAAAATAAGTTTACAGAACTACTCGGTATAAACAAAATTGATATAAAGATTTAACTGTAAATTTTCTCCCACTCATCCTCTTTTTGAGTGTGAAAGCCTAACATGGCTCACACTCCACTCCTACATCCTAAACAGGCCTCTCTAAAATGAACCTATTCAAAATTAGGTCACTCATCAAGACTACTATTAGAAATATCGCCAGTGGTGGACCTATAAGCAAATGGAGACTAATAGACCAAAGAAAAAATAACCCCATCGACATAAGGCTTATTTAACAGAGTTGTCATCACCGCTCCATAATACCCCATTTGTGATGGACCTATAGAGGGAAGACCATCACAATAAAACCCCTATCGGTTGACCAATGAGAGAAAGCCCTGTTGTGGCAGAGCTATAGAGGTAAGGTGCCACAACAAAACCCCTACTTGACATATGGCTTATTTTGAGAGTTGTCGACCGCTCTATAAAAAATCCCCAATCGACATAAGGCTTATTTAACCAGGAGTTATCGTCACCGCTCCTATACCACCCCCCTAACTCCTACTACCTATACAAAATTTACAAGATGCTGGTATCCTGGTAGTGGACCTCTCATCTTAGGCCACCACTTGGATAACCAACCCTATCGGCGTAGGCTTATTTATAGAGTCGTCGTCATCCGCTCTTTACCCCCCCTCTAAACCTATCACTAACCTAACTCTACCTATATACAATATACAAACTTAACCTACTATATACACAATTTACAACCATGGGCTTAGGTGGTATGGCCACATGAATAAGACATTAGTCGCCTTCTACGACACCCGTGTAGGGATGGTGCTATTCGCAGCCAGACACCATACAGCTTAGGCTCAGATGGTATGGCCATATTAGACATTAGTCGCCTTTTACAACACCCGTGTAGGGATGATGCTATTCTAAGCCGGTCACCATACAGCTTAGAATTTAAGTAGTAGGTTCACCAAAATGTGACCTAGAATAACACAAAATGGGAACCTATACCTACACATAAAAGTAAAAACCCCAGCAAAGTTATAGCAAAAAACACAATAGTGCAAGTAAAAAAAAATTGTAAAACAAAACAATAACTAAAATATAAAAGTTAAAACAATATAAAGTCGTATAAAGATTAAATTGTAAAATAAAACCACAAACAAAATATAAAACATAAGACATTAGAAGTTCGTTTGTGGTGTAAAATGTACCAAACAATAAAATTCTAACACTAAAACTGCATCAGAGAGAGTAAAGAGGCCATCTAGTTGGGCGCCATTTGTCAGACTTGATTCTGATCTATTAAACTTAACTTAAGGGGTTTAATAATAAAAACTAAAGTTGAGGTGTATATGACGTATAAAATATATTGTAAAAGCTAAAATTTAAAGAAAAACAAAACAAACAATTTCAGGTCGGAACAAAAGTTAAAACAGAATTTAAATTATAAAAGTGGGTCCCTCTTTACTCTCTCTTTAAATATCAACCTACACAAAATTTGTTATACTTATAACTAAACAAGCAAAAGCAGGTGGGTGACAGGTTTCTGGTATGGTGGATTTGCAGGTCAAACACAAGAACGGAAAGGCTGGATCTGGTATGGAAATGTTGAACGGAATTTTGGTGAGGCAGCCTGGGTATCGCCCATGAGACTGCCAGGGCATAAAACTGAGCCCCTTTTCAATGTGGTGGTATACCAAACTTGACAAAAGATGTCAGTAAAAAGTTGGATAAAACTGGCAAATTGGTGTAAAAAAAACAAACTAGAGTCACCGAATTTAAATTAGGTTTC
The DNA here is from genome assembly GCA_905147135.1 of Blastobasis lacticolella. Lineage (NCBI taxonomy): Eukaryota > Metazoa > Arthropoda > Insecta > Lepidoptera > Blastobasidae > Blastobasis > Blastobasis lacticolella. Next base: position 24,250,893 of record LR990041.1, read on the forward strand.
AACTGAATTTCCCGGCTCCAGGAAATGGAGCACTCCCTCCACTTCTTCCTATCTGGGGAAGAAGGAAGGATGGGCACGGGTTAGGATTCGGATGGATGGAGACCAGCAGGGAGATAAGCGGGATTGTTTAGTGATAGCACGTAAACTCACCTGACTTTCGTCAGCAAACAGGTATTAGGACTTTACTTATATTTTAATCACCATCACCACACATTTTATACGGTAAACTTGTAGTCTAAAAAAGTTTGTTGTGAAAAAAAACTAATAAATGAATCTCCGCGCTAAAAGCGCCTTCAAAAAATGGGGTACCTAGCACGCCAAAATTATTACCCCAAAACGGTTTACCAAAATGTGGGAAAATATAAATATAAAAATCAATAAACTGACAATATAAGAGAGATAACATGATATAAAAATTATACCATGTTACCTAGATACATATAAATACTAAATAAATAAATGAAAGTAGTAAATAAAAGAAATATAAATACATAAACTATAGGATAACCAGACATTATGCCGTAAAAATGGCACAATATCTGGCAACAGACAAGAGTCGTATTACTGCGCTAGACAGTCATATCCTGACTTGCGCAGTGAGTAGGCGTCCTTTCTGGCGTCTACCGCGAAAATAGCGGATAGAGCGACAGAAAGGGATACAAGATATATAAATAAATAAGGAAAAAAGAGATAAAAGAATTTTTGATAAATTCTGAATATGGCAAAGGGACGTGCTAGGCAGCCTTAAAAAAAGAGAAAAATAAAAAAGAAATAAATGGAACGTTCTAAAATTGCAACGTTACAACATGTTGTTAACTATCGAGACACTTATTAATATCGTCAAATTATATTCGTATTATTACTTAGTAAATCGTGACAATAACAAAGCGGTACTTTTTTTGGGCTGAAACCCAAACTGGTTTGGAGATATAATTCCTTGAGTGTGATAGTAAGTATGTATTTTATCACTAATATATTTTTCGATGACCTTGTCCACAGCTGGAAGGGCCGTTATATGTCTGTATTTAAAATAGTCCTTACTATCACCACCCTTAAATATTGGCCTAACTAGCCCTTTTTTTAGCTCGTCCGAATAACAACCCGTTGCAAGGCTCACGTTAATCAATCAATCAATCACGGAAATCTTCTACGCAATTTCCTTAATGTCAGCAGGTCTAATGCCATCAATTCCGGGAGCTTTGTTTGTTTTCAGGTTTTTAAGTATCTTATATGTCCCTTTATCAGTCGCTCTAATAAGTCTCATAGAAGTATCTGCTTTTTGTCTATATATATATTCGTCAAGCAACTTTTCGTCACAGCTAGGTATAATGGCCTGTACAGTTTCTTTAAATTTGTAGGCGAAGGTATCTGCTATGAGATTTTCATTACCTATATCTTGAAAGGATCTGTTCAAAATGTCATCTATAAAGGCCACTACTTTACCCGAGATTTGGTTAACGATTTTCCAAAGCTGTTTTAAGTTATTTTTACTATTTAATATTTGCGATTTAAAATATAGGTTATTTTTCTTTTAATTATTTTGTGTGTTTTATTTATTTATTTATTGTATTCTAGTCGTATTATATTATTACTTATATCCTTCTTCCACTTTCAAAATAGTTTATCTCTTTTCTCGCATTCTATATTTATTATATATTATTAACGTAAGTTTATTTTTAAACTTTCTCAGCCTAAGCTGGTATTTAAGTAGCACCTACGGGCCAAAGCCAAGAATGTGCTACTCTAGGTAAGGTCGACGGCTGGTGAGGTGATGGCGTTTTCCTCTATTTGCAAGAACTTCCTCACTATCCTGCAGGTATTCAATATGACAGCTTTCTGTAACAGTATGTACGACTTATCTGGCAAATCAAGTGCTTTCAGACTATTGTGCATATGATTAGGGATGACTCCGGTGGTAGATATTTATAAACTATAGGTATTTTATAAACTTTTTCCTGTTTCCAGATCCTGATGACCTCCTCGTTAAGATCTGTGTATTTATAAATTCTTTCGGCTATTGTATTTTGTATATTGTGAGTGTTTGGAACTGCTATGTCGATCAGGTAAGTAATTTTCTTTTGTTTGTCATGTAGAGTTATGTCGGGTCTATTGTAGTGGATCGTCCTGTCGGTAAGTATTGCTCGTTCGTAATAAAATTTATAAAAAGCGTTTTACGTATTACCTGCGGAGATTATTTGTAATACTGTTGTTAATTGTGTTAATTGTGTTACTGTTCTCAATAAGTTTGTGCTTAATCGCCAGCTTTTGATGTATAACACTGGCTACTTGATTATGTCTATGGGTGTAGTCTGTCTAAGTGAGGTTGGTGCAAGCTCCTGTTATATGTTGTATGGTTTCTGAATGAGTTCGACATCTGCGACATTGGTCATTTATGGTGTTAGGGTCTTTAATTATATATTTTCTATAGTTTTTAGTATTTATTACTTGGTCCTGGATTGCAATCATAAACCTTTCGGTTTCAGGGAATAAATTGCCTACTTTGAGCCACTTATTGGAAGCAATTTTGTCTATGTAGGGCTGTTCTAAATCGTGGGGGTGCCTACCGTGTAATACTTTATTTTTCCATTATTCTATTTTTTGTACTTGAACGTTTACTGAAGTAGGTTGGTGCGTATTGTCATTTAAATTAAGTGGTGTAAGATTTTTATCATTTTGAGTGATTGCTAAATGAATATTACTCGTTTGAGATTTATTGCTAAAGAATTTTTAGAGTCCATAAATCTGCCTTTGCCAAAGGTGGTGGATATCTATGACACCTCTACCTCCAGTCTGTCTTTTAATTATAAGCCTTTCTACTGCAGATTTAGAATGTAGGTGGTTATTTCGGGTAAGTGTAGCGCGTGTGATACGTCCCGTTTGCTCTATATCTGTCTTTTACCATTTTATTACCCCGAACGAATAAGTTAGTATGGGTATTGCGTAAGTATTGACTGCTTTGGTCAGATGTTTTTCTGATAATTGTGATTTACAGATAGCAGATAATGTTCTTTAATATTCAGTTATTAGTGACTGCTTTATTTCTGTTTGTTGTAAACCATTTAGCTGATTGTACCCTAAATATTTATAAACATCTGTTGCTTCCATCGCTGTTATTATATGGTTGTCGTCTATTAAATAGTCTATTGCGTGAATTTTTCCTTTCTTAATACGCAAAGTTCTACACTTATCTAGGCCAAACTGCATATTAATATCGTTACTAAAATTTGCCGTAGTCTCTACAAGTCTTTTCATTTTTAATTCAGTTCTTGCATACAGTTTGATGTCGTCCATATAAATTAAATGTGAGATACCTGTTTCGCCGGCAGTATGTTTAAGACGATATCCCTTTATATCTTCTTTTATATTCAGTTATTAGTGACTGCTTTATTTCTGTTTGTTGTAAACCATTTAGCTGATTGTACCCTAAATATTTTAAACATCTGTTGCTTCCATCGCTGTTATTATATGGTTGTCGTCTATTAAATAGTCTATTGCGTGAATTTTTCCTTTCTTAATACGCAAAGTTCTACACTTATCTAGGCCAAACTGCATATTAATATTGTTACTAAAATTTGCCGTAGTCTCTACAAGTCTTTTCATTTTTAATTCAGTTCTTGCATACAGTTTGATGTCGTCCATATAAATTAAATGTGAGATACCTGTTTCGCCGGCAGTATGTTTAAGACGATATCCCGCTCGAAAGTTGTGTAGTAGATTGGACAGTAGGTTTAAGGCGAGGCAAAACCATAAGGGACACAGTGAGTCACCTTGGCAGATACCTTTTTCAATATTGATTTGACGCGTTGAGATAGATTTGCTGCCCTGTTTTAAATGTAAAGTTGTTTTCCAGAAAGTCATGATATTGCGTAGGAATTCAAGTATAGCCGGGTTTACTTTATAAATCTGTAGAATTTGTATTTACCTTGTGTGGGTTATACTATCGAATGCTTTCTTATAGTCTATGTATGTGCAGTGCAGATTTCTGTTTTTAGCGTTGGCGTGTTTATGAATAGTTGAATCTATGATCAGTTGTTTCCTCATGTCATTATGTCATGTCCTCGTCTAAAGCCTTTTTGTTCCTCTGCTAAAATTTGATTGTATTCGACATGTGATGTAATTTTTAAAGTAATTGCTGAAGTTAGGATTTTGTAAATTGTGGGTAGACAAGTTATAGGTCTGTACTGTGACGGTTCTGTGTAGTTTTTAGTTTTAGGAAGCATGTAAGTGATTCCCATTGTAATAAACTGTGGTATATTTTGTTTGCCTAAAATGATGTCTGTGGTATTTTTTGCTATGCATTTATGTGGGCTAGTAAGTTTTTATACCAATAGTTATGGATTTTATCAACGCCCGGTGCCTTCCAGTTATGAAGTCTAACAGCAATATTTGCAATGTCATCTTCAGATACTTCTTGGGACTCCATTTCTTCTATTCCACTCCATTTAACAGTTTCTTCGTTTATCCATTCTGCCTTATCGTAGTGCTGTGCCTTTTCTTCCCATATACCGGACCAGTAGTTTTGAAGCATCTCTTTTGTCGGCATTACACTATGATTATCATTGATATTAAAACCTGCCTGTGAATTACAAAGGTTTCTGTAGAATAATTTTTCATTAGTTTTAAATTTTATATTATCATTTTTTCGATTTTGCGCCTTATTGTACCGTTTTTGTCTATGAGTTTTAGTGCTAGCTTTTGTTTTAGTGTATCTAAATATTCGTCAGCGTTTACGTTATATTTTTATGAGTTGAATGTTTTGTATTATTTTTGAAAATTTCCTGAACTTTTCTAACCAATCTCTGCGATCTATTATTATTAATGTATTGTGTAAGTCTTCCTATATCTGCTCGAAGTTTTTCTATATCTTTTTGTAGACGTATCTGCCACGCTGGTTTATGGATGGTTTATGGATAATTTTATAATTTTGCTCCTCTGCTATAACTAATGCTGTGCAATATATGAGGGTATGAACATCGTTTATAGGTAGAATGTTTTCATTGAATATTTTTACTAGATACGTCAGTTGTTTTATATATTTTAGTTTCGGCAAGTATGGTCTCTCTATTGGATCTATTTCAGAGTATTCTAGAAGTTTTGTTTTTAATTTATAGTTTATTTGTCGATTGTTGTTTCGGAGAAGGTTTCTACAAGATCTATTTGTGGTGTTATTACTTCGGCTTGTGAGGTTATGTTCGGAGTTAGTGTGTTAGTGTAAGTATATATTTGCGAAGAATCAGTGTTATTATGCAAGTGTGTGGTTTGTGTCTGTGGCTCTGACATAGGCTCAGACTCTATAAAGGTAGACTCATTATTACCATTACGAGTAACTACTGAGTTTGTTTGAAATTGCTTTCCTATATCGTTTTTAATTGTATCCAGAGTTTCTTGCGATAGATATTTATTTTTCACAATCATTCTTCTTTGATCTGATACTCGTTGCTCAGATACTGTAATTTCAGGATACTGCAACGAGAAAAGTTCATTCAGAGTTTTTCTATAGGTTGTGAAATCTGTCTCGAGTTTAGTTATATGGTAATAAGTACGCATAACGAATATGTTTACATCTTCGCTCCACTTCATGCGTACTCTAGGTGGACGCGGGTAAAAAGGCATTTGCCTCCCGCGCAACATCCGGGGCTGGGAGTAAGACGCGCATCTCATGCTCATTATCTATTGATACTGGTAATACAGTAGATGCCCGAGAACTTAAAAGACTCTCGAATGGATTTGGGGATGAATACGGTGACTGAAATAAACTATCTGTAGATGAGATTGGGGATGATGAACGAGTAGCGTTAGTCGCTATATTTTCTGCAGCAGGTGCAACCTGGGCAGAGTTTTTAGTTTTAATCCTTAATGATCTTCTCATATAATTCCCACGAGTGGCTAGGGACGACGTGTCAACCACGGCAGAGCCCTGCGTTCACCGTGGCAAGGGTAAGTAAAACTAAGTGTCCCCCGATACCCAGAGTCCGCATACTAAAGACCAGGCTCCCTCCTGGCCACGCAGCTCTCGGCGTATGCTGTTCCACCTTTAGCTTAGGTTGTATCCCTCTTAGTCTGGATCCTCGCCTTAGGCCTGTCCGGCATGAATGGCTCTACCGGCATAGCCCTAAGGGTCATTGGATCACGCAAGCCCCGCCACGACGACAACGTGAGGATATAGCAGCCGGGTTATTATTATTATTATTCCTGAACAGACAGGCAGTTGAAACAACTGATATATCTGTATCTCATTATCCTCAACCCATTGACATTCTCAATTAATAATTTTGGTTTTATTAAAATTTTAATTTATGTAATTATTAACCCACGGTTGTATATTTCGCTTCGAGTTACCAATTTGTTGCACATATTGTGCTTTATTGTAGCAAGAAGTAATGCTTGTAGTAATTGCATGATATATTTGATTTGAACAAAACATATTATCTATAGGCTTTCAGTCTATATTATTAAGTTCCGTAGTTAGTTTAGTAAAATTAATTTTATTTACGAATTTTGGAACAGCCTGTATGCGAAACGTCCCCAGCAGCGCTGCGGCGGTCATTCGGTGGTCGGCCAGTACGGTGCATAACGCCGCGCAGTACACGTCTTGCAATCGGGAACGGTTGAGCAATTAAAGGAGTATATTACGACTTATAAAACAGAGCAATGCATGGATATTCAGTTGCTCGGGCAGAAATATGACACCTCATTTAATTCGTTTAAAATCGTCATAAATAAAAATAAACTAGATACGTTTTTAGCTAGTGATTTCTGGCCCAGGGATGTCAGATTTCGGCGTTTTCGTGAGAGTCAACCTAGGTTGCAAAATCCAGGTCAAAACGAAACAATAAATATAAGTCCACAAACAATATCCACAAATCATTTATGGGTCAATGTGTACGCTTTTATAATACGGTTCCAATAGATATTCAGAATTTACCATTGAATAAATTTAAAGTCGCTATAAAAAACAAATTATGTCAAAAAAGTTATTATAGTATATTAATATGTAAATGACAAAAGTCCATGGGACTGAACTGCTGTTCTATACAGGTATTTACTTTTAAGATAGTATATAGGACAAATAATGTATTAGTATGTAAGACATGTTTAAAAAAAAAAAGAATTAACGTAGGCTCTGTGGGTTTCTTGCCGTTTCTTTTCCCCACGGAGAACCACCTTGGAAGCGGCGTTAATTTTCCTTCCTCTCCCACACATGGTGTCTCCTGTCTGCGCTAGGGTAGGGGTAGGGTAGTAGTTAAAGTAGGGGTAGGGTAGGGTAGGGTAGGAGTAAGATAGCGGTAAGGTAGTATAGGGTTGGGTAGGGGTAAGATAGTGGTAGGGTCGGGGTAAGAGAAAGGGAGGCGGAATGGTTCATCGCTAGCATGACCAATATGTGATGCTGCTATGCCCAGGGTCAGGGCTCCTTCAAAGCAGCCGGTTTATTGGTGGTCGGAGCACATTGCTGCCCTTCGTAGGACGTGTCTTGCCTCGCGCAGGCTCTTCACTCGGACAAGAAGACGGAGAGCGGCAACTCAAGCCGAAAAAGATAATGCGTACTCCGCTTACCGAGCTGCCACAGTCGCCCTACAGTCGGCAATAGCGAATGCCAAGTCGCGCTCGTGAAACGATCTGCTGGATGGCCCGAATAGGGACCCATGGGGACGCCCGTACAGGATGGTCTTGGGGAAGTTGCGCCCTTGGGTTCCTCATCTGACGGAAACTCTTGAACCCCAGTTTACCAAGAGAGTGGTAGATACCCTCTTTCCACTCGAGAGAAGCTCAGTCGTTTCTCGTGCGACATTGGCTTTAGAAGCTTGGGCCGAGAGTCTGGAGGTAACGGATGGAGAGCTGTCATACGCGGTGAGACGTCTTGCTGCACGAAACACGGCTCCGGGTCCGGACGGGATTCCTGGGCGAGTGTTAGTCATAGCGCTTAGTGTGCTAGGAGAGAGGATGAGACGTTTGTTTAACGCTTGTTTTCGCCATGCGTACTTCCCGGCACTGTGGAAAGAAGCAAGACTCGTCCTTTTGAAAAAGGAAGGGAGGCCCGAGGATTCACCCTCCGGGTACCGGCCCCTTTGCTTGTTGGATGATTCGGGTAAGTCTTTTGAGCAGCCCTCCGCATCAATAAGCACCTGCGGGAGACCGGACCGGACCTATCAGAGAGCCAATTTGGTTTCCGGCAGGGTCGCTCGACAGTAGATGCGATCCTTCGAGTCCGCTCCGTGGCTGAAGAGGCTATCTCCCAAGGGAAACCAGTTTTGGCTGTCAGTATTGACATCGTCAATGCTTTCAACTCTCTCACCTGGGGTGCGATACGGGAGGCCCTCGTCCGGCATCAGATTCCACATTATCTCCGTGCTGTAATAGAGGATTATCTTTTCCAGAGAAGGATCCGTTACGTTGGTAGAGACGGCCAAGTCGAACAGAGAGAGGTCGTTTGCGGGGTTCCTCAGGGGTCGGTATTAGGCCCTCTGTTGTGGAATCTTGCATACGACGTGGTGTTTCGGACCCAACTCCCAGCTGGCATTAGTGTTGTCTGCTACGCAGACGATTTACGACTAGCAGAGCTAGGTGTAGCTTGTGTCGTGAGGAGAATCAGTGCTTTAGGCCTGGCGATTGCACCTCACAAAACCGAGGCGCTATGGTTCCACGGACTCCCTCGGCGAGAGAGCCCTCCTGCCTCTGTGGTGCGGGTGGGAAAAGCAGAGGTCCAGATAGGACAAACTATGAAACATCTGGGCCTAGTATTAGACGGACGGTGGTCTTTCGCAGATCATTTTGACCGCCTGGTTCCCCGGATTGAAAAAGTAGCGGGTGCTCTGCATGGACTGCTACCGAATCTTGGGGGACCGCAGGAAGGAGTTCGCCGCCTCTATGCGGGTGTAGTGCGATCCATTGCGCTTTATGGGGCACCAGTATGGTCAGATCGACTGTCAGGCGCTCAGAGCCCGTGGCGAAATTCAATTCTATGCAGCGACGGATTGCCATCTGGGTCGCACGAGGATACCGGACGATTTCATACGAGGCGGCAACTGTGCTGGCGCGGTTTCCACCTCTCGATATCCTGGCTGATATGGATGCGAGAGTCTACCGTATCCTTCGCCAAAGAGGTGGAACCGCTACTAACGAAGAAATAAGGGTGAGGGCCCACAGACGCGCAATAAACCGCTGGCGCGAGCGTCTCCATGAGCCGCGTAGTGTTCGGCAGCGGTTCATTGGAGCCGTCTTGCCATGTTTTCAAGCATGGCTGGATAGGAAAGGTCGGGTGACTTTCCACATGACCCAGATACTCACCGGACATGGCTGTTTCGGTGAATATCTCAACCGAATAAGGAGGGAACAGACACCGCAGTGTCACTATTGCGGTGCGGACCAGGACTCGGCGCAGCACACGCTAGAGGAGTGCCCTGCTTGGCTCTATGAGCGAAGCGACCTGGTTAAAGAAATCGGCCCAGACCTTTCCCTGTCTGCAGTAGTCGCTGCAATGCTCGGAAGTTCTGTAGCCTGGGAGGCCGTTAACACCTTCTGCGAGACTGTCATGGTCCAGAAGGAGTCAGCGGAGCGGGAACGCGAGCGCGCGGACCCCGCGAGACGATGACGACGACGAAGAGCTCCAACTAGCAGGAAGTCTCTGATGTGCGTCAGCACACGACAGGGTTGCTTGCAACCTCTGTTGACGGGAGCGGGCACACTGAAGTGTAAACTCCAGTGTGCCCGAGCCGTGTATATCCGGCTAAGAATAGAGCTACGGTCTTCCCCGCCTGTCGTAAGAGGCGACTATAGGGGGTCATCGGAGTTGCGGACACTGATGGTGGGGGCTACAATGTCCGACCAAACGACTCCGGGGACGGTGTCGGCTTGGGGTGGTCATCAACGGAATGGTGTAGGGGCAGGGTTGGAGAATACACAACCTTGCCTCGCGATGGGCCTTCGGGCGCGGTGTTAGAAGGGTTCCGGTTGCGTTCTATTGAGATCCCGGAGCCCATCGAACTGCACCGAGGTGGACCACCGTGGAGTTTTTAGTGGGTAGAAGTCCCACATAACCCAACTCTTCCCCCAGTGGGTTGGGTACCTGGATCGCAGGTTTTCTCCACGTAAACAAAAAAAAAAAAAGTGTCGGGGTAAGATAGTGGTGTGTGGTGCCGCCACCTCAAAGAATAGCACCACCCCATCTCTTCCCGTGGGTGTCGTAAGAGGCGACTAAAGGACAAATCCGAAAGGTGGGCAGCAGCATCTTTCTGGGTAGATTTACATCAACTGCACTGCGATCTCCAACCCGCCTGCCAAGCGTGGAGATTATGGCAATGACCTCCCCTTTCGTGGGAGAGGCCCGAAGTCCTGCAGTGGACTGTTATGGGCTGTGATGATGAAGATAGTGGTAGGGTAGGGGTAAGGTAGTGGTAGGGTAGGGTTAAGGCAATGGTAGGATAGGGTAGGGGTAAGGTAGCGATAGGGAAGGGATAGGATTGAGTAGGGTGGTAGCGACTACCTACCACATACAGCATGTGTGATGCACGCTCACTTAAAAGTCTGCCTGGCGGTGGCGTGGGGGCCGGGTCGCTCTTTTCCCTCAAATATGGTTGAATTGGACGATGGCTGGGCCCTGCGTTATACTCGTGAACGGGTGCTGCCTTGGTGGACTTTTAGGTGGATTTTTCTTAATTATACTAGACATACCTATATAATATAGCGTTCCGGCTCTGCCTGGCATTGTCGAGCACGGGTCGGTTGGCGAGGGATACGTTTATCTACGCCCATAGGGCGGTCAGCGTGTCACTGTGTGTTTCCTTCCTACTTTCCTATCCCCCTCCTTTTTGACGATTGAAAGACATATTTATTGTCCTAATCAATAAAGAAATTTTGAATTGAATTGAATTGAAATAATGGATAGTACATCAAAAGATATGACAACTACAAGTATTTATATCTTACAACTGTAAGTCAATTAAACTTTCTGTAACGTACGTGAGGGACCTGGGTAAGGTCACCGATATTATTGCATTGCAAGAGACCTGGCTGATGCCGCATGACCTGGATTTTATACACACCGTGCACCCCGAATTCGCTGGTACGGCCACCTCATCCGTTGACACTTTGACTGAGGGGTCGACCTTACCCTACGCCGTTGCCCTACGGCAGAAGATGTTCTGCACAATTTGTAGTTTCTTTATGACGTGGGTGCTCGCATGAGCGAAGACGGGGGAGGCGTATGTCAACACCGGTCGAATGCACACCTTGTAGAGGGTTCGCTTGTTCCTGAGGGACATTTTACTGAATCGATCCAACATACAGTTGAGGCGACCCAGGTAGAAACGGGCGGTGCGGCACACTCTTTCGACGTGGGGCCGGAAAGTGAGCCCTTTGTCAAGCGTGACGCCTAGATATTTTACAGCGCGCTGCCAGGGAACTAGTTTCCCTTGCACGCGGAGGGGAGGGGGGTCGCTGTCACCCCGTCTGCGCTTAACATCGAAGCAAACCGCGGAGCTCTTCTCCGGATTCACTTCGATGCGCCACAGTTTGAACCAAGCTTCGAGCTTGTTCACAGCCTTTTGGAGCTTTGCTATGGGTGCCCTTCGCCCTTTGGCGTAGATTGCCGTGTCGTCGGCGAAAAGGGACAGTTGCACCCCGTTTTCGGGGACGGGGATATCGTTCGTGTACGATATATAGAGTAGGGGAGAGAATACAGAGCCTTGCGGGACGCCGGCCTTCAGTTGACGTGGGAAAGACAAAGTACCTTCGTGTCTGAACCGAAAGGTACGGTGTTTTAAATAGGACACTACTAATCGGACGAGTCGATTGGAGAGACCAAGCTTGTACAGCTTGTAAACAAGGCCTTCGTGCCAGACTTTATCGAAGGCCTTGGCGACGTCGTAGAAGACTACGACCGTCTTTTCTCTCTTTGGGTAGAATCCATTGAGGATGTATTCTACTATACGATGGACTTGTCTGGGGCAATTGTGTTTGGGACGAAAGCCGAATTGATGGGGAATAAGAACATCGTCTTTGAAAAGATGTTCTTTCATTCGAGAGAGCACTACTCTCTCGAATAATTACCCTAGTGCCTTGAGGAGGCTTATTGGGCGGTGGGATGACGCTACATTTAACGGCTTTCCCGGTTTGGGAATGCCTATGACTATGGCTTCTTTCCACGCGGTCGGAAAGTGGCAATGGTCAAAGCAAGCATTAAAAATGATCGCTAACAAAGTAAGCACCTGCTCGGGGAGGTACTTAAGCGCTTGGTTGGAAATTCCATATGCCATGATGAAGGAGTGGATCTCGTCGGGGGAAACTGTGACAGGGTCCGTGGTGGGGGGGAGCGAGGTCTTTTGACGGACTTCGTCTTCCACCGCACGCACGTAACCGGGGTCGCACTCCATGGTGCTAGGGGAGCATTGTGAAGCAATGCTGTCTGCAAAGCATTCGGCTTTCTCGGTGTCCGCCTTCGGCCCCGGGGCCTTGGGCGGACCCCAAGCTGCGGCTGGACCCGCGCTCGGGGGGGGGGGGGGGGGCTTTGGCGGCGGCGGCCTTGCACCTATGCCCTTAGTGGGCTTTGGTGCGGAAGTGCGGGGAAATTCTGGGATTTGAGGTCCATTAGAATGGCCTCTTTTCGTGCGGCACTCCACGGAGTACCGCACTCACCCTCAGGGAGGGCGTAGGTGTGGTAACCTATTTTGTTGTGGGCTAGTAAGGCTCCTGAAGTCGTCGATCGACTCGACGTCGATCTTAACGGCTATACCCGTGTTTGTCGTACGGGTATAGCGGACGCGCTGTTCCGCGCAGAGACGGGAGACTAGCTCCCACTTAGATTTTTCCCTAAGGAAAATAGGGGGCGGGGGCTTGACTTTAGGCGGGGCGGGGGTGCGAGTGGCAGCAGCCACGCTCGAGGCGGGGGACGGGGGGCGCGAGGTAACCGCTACCGCGACCGGGGCGGGCGCGGCTGCCGAGGACGAGGCCTCAAACCCTAAGTGGGCGGCTCTTTTACGGTGCCGCTTAGACTTTGCGACGAGCTCGAATCCGTCGAGCTCGGCCGCAGAGGATGGGACGGGGGTGACGGAATGAGTTCCCGTCACGGCGGTCGAGGACGAAGAGTCGTCCCCGGCCAAAGAAGCCGCCCTCTTGCGAGAGGGCGGCGCTGAAACTTGGGACACGGAGTCCTCGAACTTCATGTCCTCGGAGGGCTCGAGGGCCTGAGGGGCACTCCCCACTGACGCCAGATAACTACGTACGACGTAGTCATCCTGGCCTAGATTTGCTCGGAGGAGCAATTTCACCGCCTGAGCGGCGAATTCCTCCACCGAGACCGTCGCCATTGAAAGGCGAGAAGTGGGACGAGATGCGGGACTAAGAAGAACGCGGGGCGTCCTCCCTGCGCTAGGCAGGGGGGAGGGGGGAAGGGGGGTCGATGGAGCGGCTATCCCTATTGGATATGCCGCTATCCATCACCCTTGGGCAGGCCCAAGTGCAATAGTATCGGGACGTCCGGTTTCGATAAGACCTGAGGGGCCTTAACAGCGCAACGGGGCAACGCTAGTTGGCTTAGTTGTCACCGTTAAGTATCCACCAACTTAACGCGGCAGAGATGCAGCTTTGTGTTACCAACGAATCGGTAAGAAGAAACTACGTCTCTGAATGAACGTAACTGGAATGCGTTACGCTCAGCGGGACGCGGGCTCGCAACGCGAAGTGACACGCGCGCGAAAACTTGTGAAATACGTAAGAAACAAAGTGAGCGAGCTGGCAACGAGCGACGCGGGGGTGCGCTACGAGGCCAAAACGGATGTTATTTTATGTGCAGGTGAATATAATATATAGTAGGTGCTTACACTCATGTTTTTATCGCCAGTTACAAGGGTACAGGGACTGACTTGTGGTCATGATTTTGCATGATAAACTCTCCTTTGCTTTGTACTGTTTGTTATATTTTGGTCCATATTTACTTTACTTTGTACAGCAACATTAAGCAGGTACAATACTGTTCGCCACATAATCCAAAATGGCAACCTAAAACATACAGAGACAACCAGTTAAAACCTATGAAAATTAAGTAATCCAGCATTACATTTGTGTGTTAGTAAAGTGGAGAAAGTACACAGATACTTACCAGCGGACATTCCACCATAAATGCGTATTTGGAGTGAATTATATGTTCCTGTTTTTGTATTTTATTGTACTCTGTATTTGGACTGCGGTTTTATATACTTTGCCTCTGATACGAACTGGCATTCTTGCATCGCAGATCACTCCGGTTAGGCTTCGCCATTTTAGCCACCCTGCATTAATGCGATGAGTGACATCGACATCGATGTCCCCATAATTGGAAAGAGTGTTACCCAGTGTCTTCAGCTCGACGTTTTGGAGAATCATTTTTTGTTGGACGTTATTCCCTGAGAAATCACAGCACATATAGGTACTATAAACTGAAATTGTGACTGAAATATATAAATTTATTTGCATTGTACTTACCATAGGGTAAGTTATTGTATGTTTTTTACTCACTAAATTCAGTATCTATTTACATATTTAGTAAATAGTCAGATTTTCAGATAAATTGTATTGGATAATCACATTAAAGGCGAGCGGCATCATCGATGCGCTCGGCGGCGAGGTGACATATCGAATGATATTACGTGTCTGTCAATGTCACGGTAACAAGTGGCTGACTGGCGCCGCTTTCGTCCGTCTCGGGCAAAGAACAAAATCTTTGGCCGTTGAGACCATTTTTTTTTTTTAGATTTGTAATGTGGCCATTGTGGCCAAGAAACCGTTGTCTGCTCGATGGTGCCGTTGTGACTAGCTATCATTTTATATTATATGACGTTGAGAAGTGTTTGTGAAAACCTAAACTGAATAAACGTATTTGATTTGAACCACAACAAACCGACTTTTACAGTATGGGGAGTCGGAAAACCCATGAATTAGTACTAAAGCAGTGGTTCTGTTCATGGACAATAATTCCGAACAGCTAGGTATAAGCTTCGTCAGTGCCGTTATAATCGACTGAGTGACGATTTCAACTGGCCTAGTCGTCCTTCTAAATGACAGTACCTTCAAAACGAATATGAATCGCAGAACATTCGATGCGCTTCTTCAGATAGAGGTTGCCAGTAACATTTTTTTTTTTATGTCATACGTTAGGCAAACAGGCAAGCGGGCTACCTAATAGAAAGTGGTCACCACTGCCTATAGACATTAGCAACACCGAGACTATCACCAAGGCGTTGCCCACCTCTATAACACGTTACTCTGGCAGCAAAAAGGCAAATGTCCCTCTACTGCCAAAGCTACGGTTCCCCCAATTCCCACCCCATGGAACTCTGGAAACCTTACTCACCGGCAGAAACAGAATACTATTTAAAAGAGTATTGTTTAGCTGCGGTATTCTGTAAGGTGGAGGTACTTCCCCAGTCGGACGGCTCCAATTCTAACGGGATACCCCGCTATGCCCTACCTCTCTTAAAACAAACAAACAAAACAAATAGCGTCTGGTGCGATCGCAAAATAAAACGTAGGGAAGTATTGATGAAAAGTTCGCTCAGGCGTGCTTAGTGCTAACCACTATTCAAAGGGAAGGCTGCAGCGCCGGAATCACACCCCTAATAATAAGTGTGGATGCTATGGTGATAGGATTTGAGCTAAGTAAAGCTGCAGACTACATCGAATGCATCAACGCCTCGGAATATCACGATGGCGATTGTGTTCGAGGATAGAGGGGAAAACTCAGTTTCTTCTGCAGTACATCGACCCCTGGGGACATCCCATAGTAAATCCAGAAGTAATAAACGGGTTCGAACACATTCAACAAAGAACAGCTCAAGAGAAAGTGCAGAAGTAAGCCGCCACTTTCCGGAAATGTAACGAAGAACAGCTTCAGTCCAAAACCTACATACACACAGAAGACAGCGCTACCAAGCAACATTCTGAGGGCCAAACATCACAGCGCCCAACAATTTATGTGAGAGTATCCGGGGTACGGGTCAGGCCATCGTGCTTTAGACAAGCGTCTACGCCCTTAGATCATATGGGCAACGCTTTCCTTTGACGCAATCACCAAAGCTATGAAGAAAATTAGCCTAATAACATGCAAAATTATCATGCAATCCCACATGGGTAGTCAGTGGACACTCAAAATGCGACATCCCAAGTCTCACACGGGAAAGAAATGTGTCGCCATATGGCGGCGCATAACGCGACCAATGAATTCGTTGGATGTGGAGAGCTATAAGATAAAGCGAGCCCTAGGATAACATACAACACTCCACCGTGTGACCCGATAGTTGTCACTGCCCGATGATGGTGTACTGCACAAAGGTGATTTTGCTGTTGCTTTGCAAAACCTTAGAATAACCTTTAAAGGACAATTTAAAAGTACCGTGGATCACATGGATGGTGGGGGGAGTGCGGCCCGTTGGCGGCGGGCCGCGGCCGCGTGCGGGCGGCGCGCTCCAACGTGCTCAGCAACATCGTCACGTGGATTTATTGCTGGATTATATGAATAAATTCAATTATTTAACAGAGTTAGATCTCAGCCAAAATCCTAATGCGACTGTGATATCGAAACGTATTTAGCATTACTCAGACCTCATTAAAACCTAGTCATTAGATGCTCGACGAGCTCATATAGAGTCAAAGCTCAACGACTTTAAAAATCCATGAAAAGAAATATGGCGTGTGATAAATGAAGAGATTTCAACAAATAATCACGCAATACAGATAAAAAATTCCAGTGTAAATTATATACAAGCTCGATCTGTACCCGACCACCTTAACAAACACTTTCTTAATGTTGCTTCTAATTTTTTTTTAATACCACTAAGGTGGCAAATAAGCTTACGGCCTGCCTGATGGTAAACAGTCAACGGAGGCTATGGATGTGCGTAATTTATCAATTCACGCAGATGAGCAGCTATCTAAAGAATACTTAAACCAGTATTTGCATGGAAAGGACATTCCCTTATTTATACTTCCTAAAAACAATGCTAACCGTTGTAACAGACCAGATAATACGTGTAGTGAAAGTGCTAGCTGCACTTTCACTACATGGCGAGTTGCTCAGGTGGACGGCGGCGGTGCAGCGCGCGCGCATTCGGCTGCAAGTGCATGCGGGTAATGAGGCCAACTCATTCCGCAACGCAGCACATTACTCCTCCGATGTAGCGCGGCAGTTTTGTATGGCGGCTCAACAATGTGATGTTTACTAGCAAGCTGGTAGTAGCGTGTGGCGCGCCAATGCCACTATTGCAACTATTATGTTTCTTGGTTTCTATGGTTCTTTGAAAATATCGCGGGAAGCTAATAAATCGGGGATGGGAATGTTCTATGGAAAAGAAAACGGGACAACAAAGTTAAATTGAATTAAATTTATTACATTAATTATATTTACAGCTTAAATAAAAATTACATAATACCGCGAGCAAGGTAGCTTCAATCTAGATCCTTCAGTCGATCTCTTTTCCGTATCTATTTATCCATTGGTCTTCTTCAATTGACCAACCATAATGTGCATCCCATTTTACCATACTGAAACAAATTAAAAATTTGATTCCCTATCACTAGTTTTTACTATGCTTATTTTGGTTGGTTGACAATTAACATTATTATACAAGTTTAGGTTTTATCCAACTTAATAGCTCACCTCTTTTTGGTAGGACTTCGCTTCGGTGATGTCGGTTGATCATGTGGTCCGAGCTCTTCCATTCTTTCCTTTTCTTGGCGTTTCTTTTCACACTTAATATTCGCAAGTCTTTCTTTTTCGGCTAGCAGATCCCTCCAATTCTTCTTCCTGCTTCTAGTACTTCGACTTTTTGTTGTTGTTGTTATTGTTGTGCGTCTGGTGGTAGTAGGCCTAGTAGTGGTTGAAATAGGGGTAGTGCTTTTGGTAGTAGTTGTGGTGGTAGTAGTAGGGGTAGTAGTAGGAGGAGGGGTAGGAGGGGTAGGTGCTTTAGTAACTCTGGTTTTTTTACTTTTTTTAGTTTTATGGGATCTAGTCCTACCAGAAGTGGTTGTAGTGGTTCTTGTTTTTCTGGTGGTTGATGGTCTAGTTTTTGGCTCTTTGGATTTTTTGGTTTTTTTGGTTCTGGGGGTGGTAGGGGTGGTAGACTTCTTTTTGGTAGTGGTTCTGGTTCTTCTCGTTTTTGTTTTTTTGGTTTTCTTAGTGGTTGTGGTGGTGGTTGTAGTGGTGGTTGTAGTGGTAGTTGTGGTGGTGGTTGTAGTGGTGGTTGTGGTGGTAGTGGTTGTGGTGGTGGTTGTTGTTGTGGTGGTGGTGGTGGTAGTGGTGGTGGTAGTAGTGGTGGTTGTGGTGGTAGTGGTTGTGGTGGTGGTTGTTGTTGTGGTGGTGGTGGTGGTAGTGGTGGTGGTAGTAGTGGTGGTAGTGGTGGTAGTTGTTGTAGTGGTAGTGGTGGTGGTGGTTGTGGTAGTGGTAGTGGTAGTGGTGGTGGTGGTGGTGGTGGTGGTCGTAGTAGTAGTAGTTGTTGTTGTGGTGGTAGTGGTGGTGGTGGTAGTGGTGGTGGTGGTGGTGGTAGTGGTGGTGGTGGTGGTGGTTGTTGTGGTGGTAGTGGTGGTGGTTGTTGTAGTGGTGGTGGTGGTCGTGGTAGTAGTAGTTGTAGTGGTAGTGGTGGTGGTGGTAGTTGTAGTGGTGGTGGTAGTAGTGGTGGTGGTGGTAGTAGTGGTAGTGGTTGTGGTGCGTCTGGTGGTGGTGCGGCGGCGGCGTGTTGTTGTATAGTCCTCTGTAAAGATTAAACATGAAGTAAATAAATAAATAAATAAATGACGTTTATTACACATAAACCAATAACAGGTTAAAAAATAGTAAAAAAAAAGAAACAGTAACATTATAACCATAATGTATCGCTACCCGTGCCATGGGAAGACATGCCAAGGGGTCACACTCAGCGTATGCCAGGGCTGGAGCTATGGCGCTGGTTTTTATTGCGCCCTACATTGAAGCACGGACGAATGTGATTATTTATAACATGCCAAGTAAAGTAATAACTCTGTATAATATGTGCACTGCGCAAATAAATATACAATATATTTATGTGGGTTGTAAGTGAGAGCAAGTATTTTCGTCAACTAGATAGAAGATATTGTAAAACTTTATGATGGTCAATTTAAAGATCCTATAAGTAAGTAAAGTATAGATTTATTAATAATATTTCACAGTTGCCCTACCTGATCGGCCTATGGCCGTCTACTGCTGAGCGAGATGTCCTACTTCTAAGTTATTAATTGTAATTATAGAGTATTATTGCTATACTAGTTTTTGTATAAAGTCGCGGGACTTTGTCCGCGCAAAGTTCGATTACAATGTTGCAGAAGCGGAAACCACATTGAAATTCAGGATAAATCAAAATTATAATATAAATGATAAAGGTCTTGGCTAAAAAAATCCAGAGTCGCCAGAAATTTTATATTATTATTTTTATAATTATATTCATAATATGTACATCAAACATATATAATAATTTACTAGAATCGATGTGGTATACTAGATATTTTGTTTATAAATGATACAATCTCCATACAAATCAATCAATTTCTCTTCGTTAATCTCGCTATAACTCGAAAACGGCTAGACCGATTTAAATAATTCTTCTTTTGTTTTGTTGGTTATAATGCAGGGGTGGTTAGTACGAAAGAAAAAATATACCCTTTTATATGCCCCTACATACCCTTTGTATTTTGAGTTTGGTGGGTACGATTCTCATACAGACATATACGAGTATGGCATGGTTTAAGAGGCTGTTTTTTTTTAAACATAATGAGTTAATAATAAAAACCCATTTTTATTAATTTGTAATAAAATATAAATACCAAATTGAAAAAAATAACATTTAGGTAATGAACAGAACAGTGTTGGCAATGATTCGCAATTTATTTCTATTTTAGGTTGCTTAAGTGCAGTAATGAAACATGCTAATAATCACGCTTATGATTCATCTCAATCGGCCGTATATTCATGACAGTTGAAGTTCTGTTATACCTACGTCATAAAATAATAATATTGTTGATTAACTCTAGTAATAATTGTCTAGGCTCACCCTTAGTGACATGTGCCACGGGGTCTATCATCAAAACTAATAGACCACTTTTTTAGCCGGCCGTAACTATATATCATATAATTAAATATCTCTCTAATTATTAATAGAGATCACTGGATACCTTATCTCTATAGGATTGCTTTGTATCATATTAATGAGGTTGGAATTATGGGGTTATGGGGCCCACCATCTTAGGTCACATAATCTCACATAGTGCTCGTGATCCGTCGCGGTACTGACAGACGGACAAGCGAGGCTCTGGCGAATCAGCGTTTTCCTATCAGATTGTGAAGGTCCGATGGTAATCGTCGCACGTAAAAAGCCAAAGCACCGTATGAAATATGACAGGCCAGTTCAAAAACAAAATCCGACACGGCTAGGACATCTCTTCATTATGACGCGCAGGAGTATTACCCTAATGTGTTTCTTCTTGAACATACTTAGTATTTTTCGAGAGTGGCGATAATGGCGCGACGAGACGTGAAAGTATATTCACTTATACTTGTAGTGTTCATCAGTCAATTGTTAAAATGTTGTCTCCGCTGCTAATGCCATGCTAATAATTAAATAATAAACGTATAAATAAATAGCGCGAAAGCGAAAGGTTCGACCGTTTCTATGAAAATGAACTACTGATTGTATTTTACACACAATATATATTACATAGAAATTACAAAATTAAAGACGACACAACAGGCACTACTTATTTCGAAATAGAAATATCTAGCAGCAAGCCTACAGAAGAGAGACATGGTAGAGTATAGGGGATGAGAAGTGCGCAATAGTTTAGTAAAAATTATGAATTAACTACATAAATTATAAATGAGAAACTAAATACATAATAGAATATAAATATATACACATACATATATATATACAGGTATTGTAGAATATTCACGCACATGATGAAAGATAATGTTCTTTTAAACGCTTCTTAAAGATTCCTATATTTATTGACAATCGCGAGAGAATTCCACAGTCTTGCGGCATGAACAGTAAAGGAGTGACGTTAGACATCCAAGATAAATCGGAATCAAGAATCAAGCCAAGGTTCTTTGCTGTTTTACTCAGAGGTATTGGAATACCATCGTAGACAATTTGGGGAATAGGAAAGACAAAATAAAGCCGCTAACACATGTATGAGCTGCCGATAATCAAAACCTGAGATTTCTTCGGATTTACTAACAGCTCAAACAAGATGATATTCTATCCAAATCAGCATTAATACTACAGCATTAGATAATGCTGTAGTATTAATGATATAGATATATCAGACAATTTAAAATTGTGGTAAAATTGCAAGTCGTCGGCGTAGAGATGGAAATTCGAAGAGATAACAGAAGTAACAATATTGATAAAGATAGAGAATACAAGAGGAGACAGGATGCCACCCTGCGGTACACCTGCAATCACGGCATGCCAATCCGAGAAGAACTCCCCAGAATGGACACGATGCAGGCGACCGCGAAAACAACTCCATGATATTTTCTTACTTGGGTGACTGATGAGATGACGACTACATAAAACTGCACAGTGGTGATTATTCCGGCAGTGATAGATACAGAAGAGAAAGTGGCATTATATGCATGACAAGTATTATTTAACTAACATTGAATTAGAATACCAGAGTAAGTATTTTTCAATAATTAATAAAGTGGAGCGCTACAGAAAGCTATTTTTGGCGACGCCTACACGCAATAAAAAATGGTGTTTGTGTATCGTGGCTAAAGTTGACATTGTCAGTCAAATTTAGTTCAACTTTCAGCCGGGCGCAAAGTCTCGTGGCCCTAACTCTACGTCAATTAATATTTGACACGAATCATAATTCCAAAAAGGAGGGCACTAACTCTTTTTTCGAAACGTCATTATTCTAATTTCACAATCGGGACATGTTAGTTTCTTTTTTCGTCACTTTTATTTTTATCCATGTCCCATTGTTGTCGACATTTGAATTCTGTCAAAGAATACTACATTCTTCCGGTGTTGCTACGTAAAACACAGAAATAACGCTACAATTAACAGGTCACCTCTGTCACGGTCAAGCTTAAGTTTCATTATCACTTTCTCTCTCTTTCATATGGAAACCATCGACAATACCGAGGACAAATACATCAATATGTCAAATGGAGCGGATATTAATGCATCGCCTTTGTATAATATGTTTCAATATTTGAAGCCTCAACTATAGCCTCTAGTCAAGCTATATACTCATAATAAAGTTTGTACATCCGCTGATAGCCACGGGATTTAAGAGATGAAACGCTGTCTATAGCCAACTAGGCCACTGCTGATGCTTGGCAGACTGTAGCTACTCTTTAAGTGCTAAAAGGTGTGAAAGTGTTGCCACTTTAGGATAAAAATAAATTGCTGCTGCCACCTCTGAGATGGATCAGCCAAATACCAACTGGCTGCTATGGATTCGGTGGAAAAACGTGCAAAGAAATTAATTTGTGATCTGCAGTTGACTGAAGCTAAGCTGCAGAGCCTCGAGCATCGGTATAGGGTTGCGCGTTTGTCGGTCTTCTACAGGTTGCACTTCAGAGAGTGTGCGAAGCAGTTGCACGACCTCATTCCGCCGGCCCCTTTCCGCTATCGCGAGACGCGATCCGGGCGAGCGCTTCGTCCTTATGTCGTGGATCTTCCAGATATGCGCACGAGCCGCTTTAGCTCGATTTTTATAATACATAAGGAGTGGAATGCGTTGCCTGCGAGTGTGTTCCCTGATCAATATAATTTAGATGCCTTCAAGGCTAGAGTGAATAGGCTGTTCCAAGACAGGCATGCTCCATCATCGGCCGCATCGACACTTACCACCAGCTGAGGTAGCGGCTAAATGCCTAGCTAGTCAAATAATAATAATAAAAAAAAGTTCTTGTTAACAAAAATAATTATCGAAAATCTGCTCAAGTAAATGTTAGAAAAGTTATATGTAATTGAAATGTTTTCACAAATACAGTCTTAGTTCAGTTTAACATTTATTTTTCTAAAACGCAGATTTTTTATCATTATTGAGGGTTGAGAACTTATTTTTGCCCTACAGTGGCAGCACTTTCACACCTTAAAAGGGCTTATACATGGAATACGGAACCACTAACCATTTAAGTGATAATCGGACCATATAGTTTCCATGTCTTCCGTAGGGGGTATTTTTTCTTTTATTTCATGAAGCATATCGCAAAGATTCATTGTGACTTTGCTTACGTGCAACATATTCGTGTATATGTACCTGTAAGTTTAACAATAATAAAGACAAATTTATACTGGAGAATAATCAAGTAGGATTCTTTAATAATAATCTAATTAACCTAGCGATTTTGAAGACCTGAGTGGTTCAGTTGGTTAACATGCCGATCGCCACGCAGTGGTCCCGGGTTCGATTCCCGGCCGAGCAGAAATTGAAATGATGATTTTAATTTCTGTGTGTCTGGGTGTAGTATTTATGATAAATAGGTATGTAATTAAAAAAAATGTATGTAAGTAGTTTATCCGTTATCTTTGAGAGTCGGTTGCCGGGCGGTTGAGTATCCAACTCGTATGCGAGAGGTACCGGTTTCGAATCCCGCTGCGGCCGTATACCAATGACTCTTTCGCTCCACTGTAATTACATTATCGCCAAATTCTGGCTCATGGTCAATGCGGACCCCGGGCCCTCGTTCTCGAGAGCACAACCGGGACATTAACGCTAAGATGATTATTTTCTTTTTATCAGTTATCTAACACCAAAAACACAAGCTTGGCTTACTTTGGGGTTAGATGGCGCTGTGTGAATTTGTCCTAAAACGAATGTATCTAACACACCGTTGAGCTTTAGCTGTTGAGAGTCAAGGTGAGGCACTAGCTGTTGGTCTTAATATGGCGAAGACTTTCGATCGGGTCTGTCATAGGGGTCTTCTATCGAAGTTACCATCATACGGGCTTCCCACGGGATTGTGCAAATGAGTAACTAACTTTTTGTCCAGCAGATACATCAAAGCCGTAGTTGACGGCTGTGGCTCTGATAACTTGGACGATCCCGCTTACGATTTTAGGAGAGGTAAGGCATAGCGGGATATCCCGTTCGAATGGGAGCCTTTCAGAATACCGCAGCTAAACAATACTCTTTTAAATAGTATTGTGTTTCTGCCGGTGAGTAAGGTTTCCAGTGTTCCATGGGGTGGGGATTTGGGGAACCGTGGCTTTGCAACGAGTTACAGAAGTGGACATTGGCGATATTCGCGGACGCGGATGGTGGCGCGGACGCCGCGCGGTAGCTGTGCACGCGCATACTTTCCCTGACTTGGAAGAAATTACAAGAAGACTTCAAAGAAAAAAGCAAGTCTTACCATACGTAATTCGGCGGAGCTGCCTTGGTTACAAATTTGTCATTTAAAATGAATCGATTCCATACCATATCATACAGCTCAAGCATATTGTGATATTTCCATATAATTTCATATGTCAAGTAACCAATTTGATATTCACGGGAATTAGTATATAAGAACCGTAACGGATAATAATCCTTCATCTCATCAAATCTGAAACAAAAACACAAATATTATACATTTTTTTATCATCTGTGGTACATATAACAGCAGGGTCATGGAGCAGGTAGCAGGGTCATGGAGGTCAGATGGCAGTCGCTCCACTGTAATTACCTGACTTGCCAAATCCTGGATCATGGTCGAGGCAGACCCCAGGCCCTCGTGCGCGAGAGCACGAGCAAGATGATTATTTTTTTACATATAATAAATTTTTAATGAAACCTGACCGTAACCTATGATATGTCAGTCTTAACACTGTAGTGTCACGATTTATTTATTTTTTAACACATTTTAAGGTAACATTTGTGTTTCGAGTCTTAGCAACACCACACCATCCTGGTGGGGTGAATAGTAGGGCGGCCAGACAAGAGACCCAAAAAGAATCAGTTGGTTATTTAGTCGTTTTCAACGCCTCGTGGAGTGAAGACGTAACTAGTGAATTTCCTAATTAGCACCTACATTCTGTCATTGTGCCTATCTGTACTACTTTCTAGTTTAATAAACTAAGTTCGTATCATAATATCGAATTTCATTAAAGTAGATTTAATGGATAGGGACCAATGGCGAGTTCTAGTGTCGGAGGCCAAGATCCACTTCGGGTCGCTGAGCCAGCGAAGTAAGCAAGTAAGTAGATTTAATATTTTTAAAAGGAATTAAATTTTCTTCGATCGGTATTTCGAAGCGATTGGACTTAACAAGGTTACGAGTAGACCAGACTTGATTACGTGTGATTTAGAACGCCACCATTGCATTGCTAACCTCTAATGCGATGTCTAATATGCCTCTTGAAGAATTCCAAGCCATAGTTAACCAACCATTTTGTTAATAAGGGTTTTTGTTATTTTGATATCCACCAGATGGCGCTACTAAGACGTCAGGTCTTCCATAAAGAAAATGGAGAGCCGCGTTTGTTAAAACAAAGTTTTTGTACAATTTCCTGGGTTTCACTAAACTTATTTCCTACCTATTTTGCTAAACCTACTTTGCTTAACTAATTTAAAAATGGATGATTTACGCGGATATGGACAAAAAAAGGATGCAAAATTAGAGCTAAAGAAAAAGGGTGGAAAATCGTCTGGTACTAGGGCAAAACTAATTGAAAGGTCATGTTTACATACACGGTTACATAGTTTTAGGTGTTTTTAGGTGAACTTTTGATGCCAATTTATAAAATACATAATAATGATGGTTATATTCGAATGATTACGACAGAAATTAAAATTTAAAAGATGAAAAACCTAGAAAGTGATAATGACATTATGAAATAGAATGGCCACACGAGGAATCCTTCAATAGTGTTGACACAAAAGCAGTGATACCAAATTTAGATCTTTTTAACGCCTACACTGTCAGTGTTTACGTGATTCAAAAAGTAATTTATTCTATGAGCAATACATTCCACTTTTTGCTTCTGAATTTAGACGATGGAATTTAGCCAAATGTAATAAGCGTATTAGCTGATATGAGGGTAGAATCATCTATTTACCACCAAGTAGATGAATTGTTTTTTTATCACTATTTTGTTCTCAGAGTACGAAACGAAACGCAACGCGTGAGTACTGGCTCTAATAAATATATTTTACAAGCATTTGTGGCAAATTCAGTGAAATACAGTGATATTTATATTTAGTAACACTCGTAATAATAGTGTATAGTAATAATAATCTACCGAAAAGGACAGCTAATTAGTGAAATTTTGTGCTTTGGCGGAAACGCCAGAACTATCCTTTTTTTTTTTTTTACATTATACGGCAGACAAACAGGCAAGCTTGAATGTCAAGCTATTATTGTCTGTCTGATTTGACTTGCAGTGCAAGATACACTGTCTTGTGATACACTGCAAGTCAAAATGCCGTGAAAGCGTAGTGTACCTTGGCAGAAATATCTAGAAAAAGAAAAGAAAAGGAACCTATCGCCTGAACAACTCGCAAATAGCAGCAAAATAATTAAAATAAGAGAAATAGTGCCAATATTAATGAATAAGAAATAACTGTTAATATAGAAACTGACAATAGCTAATCGATGCTTGTCTGTGATGAAGACATAGAAACGCAAGCCAGAACTACTATTCCATTTAAAGTCTACAAGCCAACACCAATCTTCCTATATGGGGTTATGGATTTGGTAGCTTTGACAAAATGTATAGAAGAAATTATCGCCTCTTGCGACTATACATAACAAAATGTAACCAAAATTCCACTTATAATTTCATAAATCAATGTCGAAACCTAGATGATAGATCTTATAAAAAAATGTGATAGTTCACACTTTCATTAAAAAGGATAAAAAAGGACAATAAATAGTAATAAAAGACCCACACTATTCTTCATCCGAAGAAGCCATAGAGTCAACAGACATTAAACCTAACGACCTGATGATCTAAGTAGTTCAGTGGTCAATATGCTCGGTCTCCCACGCAAGAGGTCTCGGGTTCGATTCCCGGCCGGGTTGAAATTGAAATGATGAATTTTAATTTCTGTTACGGGTCTGAGTGTTCTATGTATTATAAGTATGTATTTAAAAGTATATAAGTAGTTTATCAGTTATCTAGCACCCATAACACAAGCTTTGCTTACTTTGGAGCTAGATGGCGTTGTGTGAATTTGTCCACGATTATTTATTTATTTATTAAAGTGAAAGGTGAAATTGTAAATGCACGCCGGAAAGAAACTACAGAACCCTTTAATATTTTCTTTTTTACCCTCGAACCAAAGGAAAATATTCTGAAAGCTAAGACAGTTGAATTCATTTACCACCAACGAGTGAAGGTAGGTAACTAGAAAAAATACAGGTATTTATTTATTTATTTATTTAACTGTTTATACCATTTATACCATAAAGAAGATGTATGGGTTTCTTGCTACCACACACTTCTTGGATGCTTTGATTATAAATGATAAGGCTAATATCCGACGACTTGGTTTATTGCTCAATAAGGAGTACCACGCGGCTAGGCGTCCGTGTAAGTACTGATACAAAAATAGCGCTATGTTAATTATAATAAAATGTTGTTATGTTGTGTTATTGCTGCGTGGGCAGAATACATGCTGTACTTTGTACATGCTCCCGAGGGAGAAAAATAAACAAAAATAATAAAATATAGTAAAGTTACAAATAATGTGAGCTTAAGAATTTTATTCAAGTATTAAAAATAACTCTTCTTAAAACTGGCGTCGTCCCTCGCTCCACTCTGGCGGGGTGCGGTGCCGGCGCGGTGGCGGCGGCCACGGCGGCAGTAGCGGCTCGCTTTCTCTTCCATATCGCCAGTGCGCCCACGATAATTATTGAACCCAGCACTAAATATATGATGGAATAGTGATTGATATCGTGGTAAGATATCTGATCTGTTATTGGCACTTCTTCGGTCTTGATGGCTTCTATTTTTTTATGTAAATTCTCTAATATTTGATTGGTTTGGTCTTTAGACAGGGTTTCGTTCCCGTTGAAGGGCTCTATCGTAATATTCAAGATTCGATTGATGGTAGGAATAGAAAAATCTTCTAAATTGCTTTTCATCTTCAAAGTATTTGTTAATATTCTATGTGTCATAATAGTAAAGTTTTCAGTCTTGACAGTGCAGCCTTCTTCGAACTTGATAATATTTGCTTGCGTTAGCTGGACCGCGGACAGCTGATCGCCGCATAGCGTTCTCAGTTCGCACGCGTTGCAACAATAATACAAATACGTGTTCATATTATTAAGTGCATACCACTTGTGTTTGCACTCGGCGATGTCTGTTCTGCATTGATTTTTCTTATTTTTCGTACACAAATCTTGATAGGAATTCATCTTGAAGATTAAATAATTGTAATTACGGATCGCTTCTATATGAATACCTTCGAGCAAGCATTGACCTAGATACGACTGGCTGCCGACCGCCGCATCAATCTCGCCGTATCAGCGAAAACGCATCAAGACTGCGCCGCCTGGCGCAATGAATACGTATTTGCGAAATTCACTTTAGATCCAACCTCGATCATTGTCACATCTATTTTTAGTTCATAGTTTATTCATTGTAACCTATTCTTAATTAAATTTTTAATTTCATTTCTTCGTTTTTTTTAAGTCCTTCGGCTGTAGCCTTCGTATTTGGCGCAGTCGGTAGGATACTCGTGGTCGGTTCGCGTAAATAAGGAAGATTTCCGGACTGATCGAGCCGCCCGCGTGGCTCTCAAGTCACAGCTGAGTATCCGAACCTACACGTGCCGCAGCTGAGGAGGACCAGTATCCAAAATTCGACACGCAAAGAGACGAGAAATGAAACTGTAAGTACGCAAAACTCTCTTTTTGTGTTGCTTCCTTGTAGTCCCTAATTTCCAAGATTTTTCACCCTAGAAATAAGGGTAGATAGATATTAATTAAGTTAGATATTAATAGATTAGAGCTAGACTGTAATTCTTTTAGAGATAGCATGGAGGCTAACGCGGATTTAATTTTTAAGGCCTTACGCCTAGTGCCAGACTTCGATGGCAACCCAAATGTACTGACCTGTTTCATCAAAATCTGCGACGGAATCGTTACAAGATATCTAAGCGCAGAGCCAGGTTCAGAATTGAATAATTTATCTTTAATTAATGGTATTTTAAATAAAATTACCGGCCCAGCCGCTACTATAATCAATTCGGATGGCATTCCCGATAGTTGGCAAGGCATCCGCGATGCTTTGATTAATAACTTCGCGGATCAGAGGGATGAAACCACTCTGTATAATGACCTCTCTTTGGCCTCTAAAGGTTCAAAAACACCGCAGCAATTTTATGATCATTGTCAGACCCTGTTCTGCACAATTATGACGTACATATCTTTGCATGAAGATATTCCCACCACCATTGCGGCAAAACGGGTACTGTACAAGAAGTTGGCTATGCAGGCTTTTGTACGAGGACTCCAAGAGCCTCTTGGGTCTCGCATCCACTGCATGAGACCAGCTAGTATAGAGGATGCTCTGAAATTTGTACAGGAGGAGCTGGACATAATGTACCTTCAGCGACGCAATAACGATATTCACCCCAGGCACCATCAAGGCCCTAAAGCACCAATAGCGATGCCTCCACTGAGTCCCATGCACGCACAAAACCCCTTGTCTCCATGGCAACAGCCATCACCTCGACAGCCTTTGCCATCAGTAGCCCAGCCCTTCCGGTTTTCATACCCACAGCAGCAGCCCAGACATATTTCCAATACCCAACGTATGTTTGGTGCTCCGCCTCCTAACTATAACCCTAGGAGTAATATGTTCAGGCTTCAGCCCCGTCCACAGCAACATCAGAATTTCACTCCACGACCAATGAGTGGTGTCCAACAATTCACGCCCAGAGCGTTACCCCCTACCGGTAATTCCGGCCATGATTGGAGCAAGCATGGAAATCCACCTCCAAATAACTATTTTAAGAGTCGTGAGATGAACGTAAACGAGTGCACTAGTACGGCTGACTATTACTTACAATACCCCGACTATAGTTACGATTATGAATGAATGAATGAATGAATAACGCTTTATTGCACAATCAAAAGTATACAATGGGTAACTTAAATTAACAGCAGGAGAAGCAACAGGCGGCCTTATCGCTTAAAGCGATTTCTTCCAGGCAACCTTTCTGGGTAGTTAACTGTTGACAGAAGTGCATGATAAGAAAATAGGCTGAGAGTAAGCCCGTTCAACAAAAAGACATAGTGGTGTAATTTTAATTAATACTAATAAAACTATAGATAAATTTATATACCTAGCATAATACTATAAATACATATTTAAAAACAGAATAGAAGAGAGTAAGGTTTATCTGGAATGATATACGAGTATAGCAAACATATAAGGTTATAACCCAACAAGAGTTATGGGAAGCAATAGACTTGAAGAAGCTTATGGGACAGACTGTAGAAGATAAGCTTTAACCAGCCTTTTAAAAGATGGTGCAGTTTTGGCTAGTCGGATGTCCACAGGCAATGAATTCCACAATCTAATCGACTGGACAGTAAAAGATTTGGAATAGAAATTAGATGAGTGAAGAGGAATATTAAGGAGTAAATTATCAGAAGAGCGGAGGGGAAGGGAGTGAGAGGAAGATAGAAACTGGAAACGTTCCTTAAGGTAGGATGGGGTAATGGGATTGAATAGTACCGCATATAAAAGGGAAAGCATGTGAAGGTCCCTACGTAAGCGGACCGGCAGCCACATGAGCTGTTTACGGTACTCCGACACATGATCGTATTTACGTAAACCGAATATGAACCTAATACACATGTTTTGGAGGCGCTCCACTTTGCCGTACTGTTCAGCCGTGATGTCAGGGTAGCAGCAATCTGCATAATCAAGGATGGGATGTAGGAGACCCTGAGCAAGCGCAATCTTCGTGGAAGTGGGTAAAAAGTTTCGGAGTCGTTTAAGTGATTTCGAGGCAGCGTAGATTTTCCTGCTCACGTCTGTAAGCTGGTCACCCCAAGAAAGTGTATTATCAAAGTAAACACCTAGATTCTTAACCTTTTTGCTAAATGGTATCTGTATATTGTTAAAACAGACTGGCGGCAGCCCCGTAAAATCGATATTTGAGATAAAGTAAGGACTTCCAATAATAATAGTCTGTGTTTTGTCTGGATTAACCTTGAGCCCGTATTTACAGCTCCAATCTAAAATGATATTTAGGTCTTTATTCGTACACGCTATTGCCTCCGCGAGGTCATCATATCGTGCTTGCTTGTATATTTGAAGGTCATCGGCATGTAGATGGTAATACGAGCTAATATCTTGAGTGATGGAATTAATAAAAATCGCGAAGAGGAGAGGGGAGAGCACGCCTCCCTGCGGAACTCCAGAGCCAGTCCATGACCAGTTTGACTCCTGATCCTCGATTCTGATACGCTGCCGACGACCGTTAAGATAACTGCGGAACCAATCTATTGTAGACGATGATAGATTGAGTGACCCCAAGATGGCTAACAGTATGTCGAAGTCAACAGTGTTGAAGGCACTGCTGAAATCGAGTAGCGTAAGAACTGTCAACATGCGATTCTCCATGCCCTGCCGAATGTCATCGGAAATTTTAGTCAATGCCGTAACTGTGCTATGGCCAGCGCGGAAACCAGACTGGAAGGAATTAAGCAGTTTATGTTCAGCTAGGTAGGAGAGGAGCTACGATCCTTATGACTATGGTTGTGCGTACTATGACGACCAAGCCCAACCAGACGGTTACGTTGACGAACCGGATGCAGTTTGTGCTGCTATTGACTCCGATCAGCCTCAGGCTACCACCAGCCAAGAAGGAAATTTTCGGAAGGTTTCAATGTCAAACAAGCCAAAATAGAAGTAAATCTGCAGACTCAAAGACAGTTACCTTATATTCAAACTGCCAATCCACTAAGGTTCCTAAGGTTCCTCATTGACACAGGCGCAAATCAATCTTTCATAAGTCCAGAAGCGGTAAGGACTTACTTTTCAAACATTCAATTAAACTATGACCCTTTTGAAGTTACCAACGTCCACGCCACCAGCAGGAATAATTACTCTATCACACTACCTTCACAGAATTTAATGACAGTGACTCTATGAAACTATTCATCTATAAATTTCATGATCACTTCGATGGTCTCATTGGACTTGACCTTTTAACAAAATGGGCAAAGCAAAAATTGAATCAGATTAGGATGTACAACTCCCGCAACGTAAACTTGTATGAGGATATTGTCCCAGCTCATAGCTCAAAATTATTAAAACTCCCAATTAATACCTCTGATGGTGAGGTGTACGTGCCCGAACAGGTTCTGTGTAATTGTATTATCCAAGAGTGTTTTACCAATGTAATTAAAGGCTAGTGTAGTGTAGTGTAGTAGAAGTGAGAAACCCCGGTAACAACGACATAATATTCTCGTTAGATCGCCCCACTTACGCCGAGATGTTCAATGTAGAGTCATTCTCTCACACTCGCGACGATAGCCGTGCGAAGGACGTAATCTCTCGACTACGTACCGACCACCTTAATGAAGAAGAAAAAGCCAACCTGATAAACTTATGCAAAAACTACTCGGACGTATTTTATCTTGAAGGCGAAAACCTCACCTTTACTAACAAAATTAAACACCGGATCAGAACGACTGATGAAATCCCTGTATACACTAAAAGTTACCTGTACCCGTTTGTACATCGGCAAGAGGTTACCGATCAGATAGGTAAGATGTTAAGCCAAGGCATTATAAGACCTTCAGAATCGGCATGGAGTTTACCAATTTGGGTTGTCCCCAAGAAAGCAGACGCCTCTGGCAAGCAGAAGTGGCGCCTAGTGGTGGACTTCCGTAAACTCAATTTAAAAACCATAGATGATAAGTATCCGATTCCTAATATAGCAGACGTTTTGGACAAATTGGGCAAGTGTCAATATTTTACAACGCTTGACCTTGCCAGTGGGTTCTATCAGGTAGAGATGGACCCTGAGGACGTGCCTAAGACAGCATTCAACGTGGAGCATGGCCATTTCGAATTTCTCCGGATGCCCATGGGCCTCAAAAACTCGCCTTCCACGTTTCAACGTGTGATGGATAACATCCTACGAGGCCTACAGAACCAGATCTGTCTAGTGTACCTGGACGACATCATCGTCTTTAGTCCCTCCCTTCAGGAGCACATTGTTAACCTCCAAAAAGTCCTTGACAGATTGCGCGAGTCCAACTTTAAAATTCAGATGGACAAGTCCGAATTCTTAAAGTTGGAAACGGCCTATCTAGGCCACATCATCAGCCGTGAAGGAGTAAAACCGAATCCTGATAAAATTTCGGCTATTGAAAAATACCCTATACCTAAAACAGTCAAGGAAATAAAGCAATTCCTAGGATTGATAGGGTATTATCGCAAATTCATCCCAGATTTTGCGCGGTTAACTAAGCCGATTACCCAATGCTTTAAGAAGGGTAGGAAAATAGTCCTGGACAGCCATTATGTTAATTGTTTCAAGCAATGCAAGAAACTCTTGACAAATGATCCCATTCTGCAGTACCCTGATTTCACGAGGGAATTCAATCTTACCACAGACGCCTCCAATTACGCCATTGGTGCCGTTCTCTCCCAAGGCCCAGTAGGGTCCGACAAGCCCGTGTCGTACGCGTCACGTACCCTAAACGATAGCGAGCTTAATTATAGCACCATAGAGAAGGAGCTACTCGCAATCGTTTGGGCCACGAATTACTTCCGGCTGTATCTGTTCGGACGAAAGTTCAAGATACTTACCGATCACAAGCCCTTGCAATGGGTAATGAGCCTCAAAGAACCCAATTCTCGCCTTACCAGGTGGCGTCTCAAACTTAGCGAGTATGAGTTTGACGTCATTTATAAAAAAGGAAAGCTCAACACCAATGCTGATGCCTTATCCCGGGTAGAAATACATAACGAGGAGATTAACTCCATCATTGAAGAGCTAAAGGAGCTCAGTTCTCTCATTGTAAATCCATCGGAAATACATCAGACCATGGACGAACGTCCCACCTCTCCAACACTAGCCAGTTCAACCATTGTAAATCCATCGGAAATACCCCAAACCATGAACGAACGTCCCACTTCTCCAACACAAGCCCACGAGAATCCCAAGGGATCCACCACTTCCACAGCACATACCAGCCACGAGAACCCGATTCTCGAAGTCCCAATTACTGATGAACCTTTAAATAAATTCCACGGGCAAATAATCTTTACAATCGTAGGTGACATTAAACGCCGCCCTGTCACTACCAAACCTTTTGACACACATACGCGTATATCCATTTAAGTATCAGAAACAAACCTTCAGGAAGACGTCGTAAACGCAGTAAAAAAATAGATCAACCCTAAAATTAAAACAGCGTTATTAATCCAACCCCCACTCGGTCTTTACAAGATAATTCCAATAATACAAAGTAATTTCAAAAGTTCCTCCATGAAACTTGTACTGACAAAGATAGAGTTAGAAAACGTAAAAGAATTCTTACGACAGCAAGATATAATCCGACTTTACCATAATGGAAAGACCAATCACAGGGGAATAAACGAGTGTTACCTGTCATTATCTAGACGATATTATTGGCCAAAAATGAAAGATGAAATAACTAAATTCATAAATGAGTGCACCATCTGCGGCCAAGCAAAATATGACAGAAATCCCATTAAACAACAATTTAATGTGGTACCACCCCCTGTAAACCTCTAGAAATAGTCCATATGGACCTTCTTACAATTGAAAATGAGAAGTACCTCACTTTCATTGACGTATTTTCGAAATACGGCCAGGCCTACCACCTAAAAGATGGCACTGCCATAAGTATTCTGCAAGCCCTATTAAAGTACTCTACACACCATGGGTTACCCCTTACCATCGTAACTGATAACGGAGCGGAGTTTACGAACCAGCTGCTTTCCGAATTCTTACGTACCCATAAGATACACCACCATAAAACTTTACCACATTCGCCCAACGATAACGGGAACATTGAGCGCTTTCACTCAACAATCATTGAACATCTTAGAATACGAAAATTACAACGAAAAGGAGAGCCTAGTGTCAACCTCATGCCGTACGCTTTAATAGCCTACAACAGCTCTGTTCACAGCTTCACAAAGTGTAGACCCCATGACATACTAAGAGGACACTTCGACTCGAGAGACCCAATAGACCTTGACCTGACACAACACTTACTGCAACAATATGTTCAGAACCATAGGGATCAAATGGAAACCGTTTACGAAATTATTAATGAAACTTCCCTACAGGACAGAACTAATTTGATCAATAGCAGAAATAAAGACAGAGAACCAGAAATAGATTACCAACCTGACCAACAGGTATTCATTAAGAATCCTGGTGCAAGCCGTCAGAAATTAGCCCCTCGGTTTACTCAAGACACGGTCTTAGCCAATCTACCTATTCACATCTACACGTCCAAACGCCGTGGCCCCGTAGCAAAGTCACGTATGAAACGACCACCTAATATAACAAAATTGTTACAGAATACTGACGCTGCTGATAGTGCCATTCGCTCTCGGAAGGGAGATAAAACTTGAGAGTCTCGAAGATGGACCAGGGTTACTTCCCTTCAGACTTGGACGAACCAAGCTAATAACCCACTACCATAGTTTCCTTCAGTATATTAGACTTGATGAGATTGACACCAAAGTACAAACCATACTGGACCAACTAACCAACTATAAAACCCAACTTAGTAACGAAACTTTTGCACTTTACGAAATACAGGTCGATTACTTAGCTTCCAAGTTAACCACTGTCCTTAATCACCTCAATAACTTAGAATCAAATAGGGCAAAAAGAGGTCTAGTTGACGGATTAGGCTCTATTGTAAAAAGTATAACCGGAAACTTAGACTATCAGGATGCAATAAGATATGATAATGTCATTAAAATTCTGGAAAATAACCAAAATAAAGTTTTAAATGAATTAAATTCCCATGTCAGTATAAGTACGGAATGGATGTCCCAACACACCGACGTAATCGACAAAATAGTCGATAATCAAAAAATTATTAACAGTACATTAAAATTACTTATTGATAGAGATGCGTACAGAGATTATAATCTTATTAAGTATGCAAAGTTCGCCCAAATGCTTGCCATAATTACAGAAAATACAAATGACATATTAGACGAATTAATTAGGATAGAGAATGTCCTTACCTTTATTCGTGCGTCAAGTTTGCATAGATCCATGCTAGGTGTTAGGGTAATTAAGAATATGGTAGAAAAACTA
Organism: Blastobasis lacticolella; assembly: GCA_905147135.1. Taxonomy (NCBI): domain Eukaryota; kingdom Metazoa; phylum Arthropoda; class Insecta; order Lepidoptera; family Blastobasidae; genus Blastobasis; species Blastobasis lacticolella. The sequence continues at coordinate 24,287,154 of LR990041.1, forward strand.
AAATTAATTTACGGGGAAGATAGAGTGTTAGACATAGATTTAAGAGAATATTATAGTATCATAAAACCTGGGTCATATTTCAGCGGGAAACAGATCGTTATCATTTTCAAGGTTCCCATTGTAGAAAAATCGCTGTACAACTTCTATAAACTGTCCATAGCTCCTAACAAGCATAACCAAACCATAATTCCCCCATATCCTTACCTAGCAACCAATAAAGATGGGTATGTGTACATAGAGGCTGAATGCCCGAAGGTGGATGACACATTTCTTTGCGTAGAAACTACCGTGCACCATGTTCGCACGCAATTCGATTGTATTCAAAATTTATTAATAAATCAAGAACTTCGAGATTCTTGCAGCCTTACCACCATCGAACTACAGAAGGAAGCCATGGAACAGCTGGATGATAGAAATTACATCTTAACCTTTCCGTGCTCTACTAAAGTCAAGTTAACGTGTGACCGGGAAGAATACAGTGTAATGCGAGGCAGCTACCTAGTAAGCATCCCCAAAAACTGCAACATTATAACACCTGAACTAACGATAACCAATATGGATGACCACGTCGCAGGCCAACCGCTGAAGTAAATGAAAATCTCCTATGACCGGAGTGCCGTCGCCCAGCCTTCACTGAAAATCAAACTAAATTCCATTGACTTAACAAAATTACACGCTACTCAAGATAAAGTCTCCCTGCAAACACCACTTCGACTAGATGACCAGAGCAGCTTCAGCACCCTATACCATACCACTATCCCGTTGTATGTGATATGTATAAGTGCGATCCTACTTACACTTACCCTCACTGTGCGAAGATACTACTGCAAAGCTTCAAAGCCACGAAAGTCAAATCCCGTCAAACATACTTACGAAGGCCTGCAACAGGCGCCGACCATATCCCAGGTGCCAGCAACATTTTCCATGAGAGTATGAAAAATAGTCGCTGTTCTTCGGGAGGGAGGAATTACGGATCGCTTCTATATGAATACCTTCGAACAAGCATTGAGCTAGATACGACTGGCTGCCGACCGCCGCATCAATCTCGCCGCATCAGCGAAAACGCATCAAGACTGTGCCGCCTGGCGCAATGAATACGTATTTGCGAAATTCACTTTAGATCCAACCTCGATCATTGTCACATCTATTTTTAGTTCATAGTTTATTAATTGTAACCTATTCTTAATTAAATTTTTAATTTCATTTCTTCGTTTTTTTTTTAAGTCCTTCGGCTGTAGCCTTCGTATTTGGTACACAATAATGATACACAGAGAAATATAACAGAACAAAAGACACAACAGGCGCTGCTTATTTCTAAAAAGAAATTGCTCAATGTGAAAGATAAACTATTTCATGCGCCTCTATTACTGTGTGAATTGTGCATAATCATATAGAACTGCCGACTGTGTTAAAGACAAGAACACTCCTGCTGTATGTGCCTTGTGTGAAAGAAATCACCCGGCCAGTTATAGAGGATGCCAAGTGTATCAAGAAATATTAGCGATTTAGCGAAGAAAACCCAGCACAGAAAAAGAAATAAAAATAAGAATACACTGATCGTATGAACATTGATTCAAAATACGGATGGCACTAAAATTGTCACTGTAAAAATCGGCTGTCAATAGCCGCCAAACGTTGGTGTGTCTTCATTATATCAGCCGAAAGACGCCAACTGCTGGACATAGGCCTCCCCCAGAGATCTCTACAAAGGCCGGTCTTGTGCCTTCCGCATCCAGCTGGTAACTGCGATCTTTACCAGGTCGTCGGTCCACCTTGTGAGAGGCCTACCCACGCTGCGTCTTCCGGTACGTGGTCGCCTCTCGAAAACTTTACTACCCCATCGGCCATCTGTTCGGGCTATGTCGGTGAGCCTCGACAGTAATACGAAACATGTTCAAATACAAGTTAAAAAAGTGGTTGATTCAAAGCTGCTTTTACAGTCATAAGTCGGGGAAGAGGGATGCCGAAACCTGTAATTATATCATCGAAGTACTAACTGTTATACGTAAGGCGCTCATAACTCAAGATAGAGTGTACGTGAACTGGTCATCATGCCCTGTCAGAGACTTCACTCTAGTCACTCGATGATAGCATGCAGTGCCAGCAGTATGGGCATGCAGCTAAAACATGTCGTCAGACGGACATCACGTGCGGCCATTACGGGGATCTAGGTCACTCAAAAATTGAGTGCACAAAAAAAACAGAGACACCAAGATGCGCGACGTGCTCGCGCTTCCAAAAGCCGAGCAACCATAGAACGGGTTCTGCCGAGTGTCCTGCCAAGCTAATGGCCGAAAAGTGGTACATTAACACAGTAGACTATGGGGACGCTTAAGAGCGCCAAAATATTATCTTTACTAGTAGTTTAAATTTACATTAACAAATCTATTGCCTACCAGAATCCATTTATAAATTAATTAATCATCACTTGTTGGTGATTCAACAGTAATCGACCACACCGTTTTACTACTAACCATAAATCATAAAATCCCTAACATAAAGTATGTCTTAGCAAATATTCGACAAATGAAGTGCTAATAAAGTTGAAGACGATGTAAGCAATTTTTTGGTCTTGTGTCAACAAGTGTTTAGTTCTGCTGACGCGAATTGTTTAATTAAGTTTTATTATTTCTCACCTGAAACACAGGGTATCCTAGTTGAGGAAAATTATTTATCATTATTTACCTTTTACTTGTTGTAGATGTTACATTGAAATTGTAACGTTCGCCCTCTCAGCAAAACAGACTCTCTCATACTTTCACACACACGCTCATTCACACTGAAACCTAAGCTCTAAAACTACCATTTCTAAACCGTAAGACTATAGAATCTATTATCGAAGTTTTAAACTAAATAAGGCCATTTGTGATCGTCTATGGAACTCTACGTTGTGATGTTAGTAACCCCGATGCTTTTAGAGTGGAGAAGTATAAACAGGTATGAAATTATATAATTAAATAAATACAAGAGATAATTAGACTAGAGATTAATTTGCCTAGAGTTTTATAGTTAAATTTAAAATCAGATTCATATATTAGGTCTAAGGGAAACAAACAGATATTATGTCTAAGGGAAAAGAAACAGATATTATGTCCAAGGGAAACAAATAGATATTATGTCCAAGGGAAACAAACAGATATTATGTGTAAGGAAAAATAAACAGGTATTATGTCCAAGGGAAACAAACAGATATTATGTGTAAGGAAAAATAAACAGATATTATGTCCAAGGGAAACAAACAGATATTATGTCCAAGGGAAACAAACAGATATTATGTGTAAGGAAAAATAAACAGGTATTATGTCCAAGGGAAACAAACAGATATTATGTGTAAGGAAAAATAAACAGATATTATGTCCAAGGGAAACAAACAGATATTATGTCCAAGGGAAACAAACAGATATTATGTGTAAGGAAAAATAAACAGGTATTATGTCCAAGGGAAACAAACAGATATTATGTGTAAGGAAAAATAAACAGATATTATGTCCAAGGGAAACAAACAGGGCCCCCCTCATTAGAGGAGGGGTAAGCTGCTCCAAAGCCAGATAACTGACTCCAGCATGAACTTCGCTACTCGTAGCCCATGCTTCACTCCGCAGCTTACTATATGAGTCAACCAGAGACATCCTCATCCTACCCTGATATTTTATTTAAGAGATGGCACAAGATTCTAGGTCTTTGTCAAGTCAATTAGTATTTCATAATATATAATGTAAGAGGGCACAACAACAACAACCAATGCCTGTGGATCATATCCATATAATAATTGTAGGTGTGATTAATTCAATAAAGCATGTAGCTTGCTCCAGGTCTCTCCACATCTTCTTGTTGTGAAACGTATATCATGTACCAGAGCTTACTCATGAGCATAATGACAAGTCTTAGGATACACCACAGGTTGAGTCAATCGCGTATGCAGGGTCCCATAGACTCGACGATGTAGATTTGGATACCCCATAAGCATACAAAGGCGGACTACAACAGTGTTCCTTCGACAACAATAAAGGGCCCGAATTCAGCAGCACAGATATAGTATAGGTAGAATAGAATAGAATCGGCAGTTAGCCCTGGAGAGAGTGCTCCATACACAAATGCAGATTATGCATAATAAAGTTTTCAGTTTGTAATATTTCTTCAAAATCCAGTAATGGATAAGTTCCAGAGAACCATGGTGTTGTTCCAAATGGCTAAAGCCACAATATTTTAGTAATAATTAAAGGAAAAGAGATAGAGTCCCATAGGTCAGTCCGTAAGGTAGTGCAGGTATATTTTAGGCTACCACCGCTCCGGAAATGGAACCTACATGTGAGAAACGAAGCGGCCAACTTCTCACACAGCCAAACATCTCACGGGTACAAAACTCAATCCTTGAAATAATGTAAAAACAGCAGGCGAACAGGATGATGATTTCAATTGGTAGTCCCAAATGTATTTGATGTATCACATCAAGTTCTTCATATAAATCTCCCAAGTAAGTAAGTTGTACAAATGATAAATATCTTCAGTATCGATAAATAGCTCTAGGCTAATTTAAATTAGTTATAAAAATAATTAATATTGTAATAAACAACTGGTAATTGAGGCCTGTAACTTCAGGTATTCTCAATTAAATATTTCAAATGCTGGACTCCAATTGGTATAGAAAAGTAGCTCCAAAGTTTATTTCTATATAGAATATTATTGATGTTACAACTGTATCAGGGGTATGTATACTGTTGAACCATCTAGTTAAGAAAGTAAATAACAATGAACTTTATTCATATGTCCTAAGCAATTCCAACGTACAGATTTGGTCGTATCAAAGTCGTCCCATTGGCTCACCACTAAGTACTAGAAAGGTTTTGCAAGTCCATGGAATTCAAACAGACTAACTGCTATCCCGATATAAAGGAAGCGAGCTTCCTCAACATCGAAACAACAATCAAGCAGGCCGAAAACTGTACAACGCTACTCCCCTCCTTGGTACCGCATTAACATCGCTGTTTTCGCTATGTGCATTAAATTTGGATTGACTGACTGCTATCCGGACATCTTAAGACCGAAGTCCCTCAATATCACGATAACAACGGTACACCCAAAAGTTTATCTATGCGGACTCCAGCTTTGCTAATACATTTTAGAACCTTTTCGCAACATGCATTAGGTTTAGACTGGTCAGCTGCTATCCAAATGTCTCAAGACCGCAATCTATTAACATCGCGATAACACCAACTCGCCTAAAAATTGACTTGCGCGGACTAAGCTCTAAGATGGCTGATTTTAGGACCTTTTCGCAACATACCTTAGATTCAGATAGGTTAGCTGCTATAATGATATCTCAAGACCGTGATCTCTCCACATCACCATAACACCAACTCACCCATAAATGGATTGCGCGGACTAAGCCCTAAGATACTGGTGTTCCAACAGGACCCCAATCATAAAACCCGATCTGTCACGTATACTACCCGAAAGAAGGATACTAAATATTATTTTATCAAGATCATGTTCCACGCCATCTCCAATAAATATCATAAAGTAATATCTACACATTAAAGTTATAAAGAAAATAATTTAAGGATTTAAAATTCAAATTACAATGCTCAATGAAGTCTTCCCACTTCTAAAGTATTTCATTCCAATCAGCCCTAAACGTTCAAAATAGCGAATTAATAAATGCTCGTTATAAATTTATTCTCAAGATGTGAGAACACATCAAATCCTAGCCTACTTGTTTTAATACAAATATTAGCCTACAACTTTATTAATTTACTTAAAGGCAACTAACAATCGCGCTCATACTAATACTGACACGCACTCATACACACAACATACTCACTAACATCATCTACACTATAGACCAAAAGCGCACGCTCTGTCTTTCTCACGTAGGTACATACTGTTTGACGACGAAGGAATCTATGAAATTAATTTCTCGCCCCTAAATCCGTTCGGACTAGAAAATCTTTAGTACGTCTAACGCACTCACTCTCGCTCTTCTCTCTCTCAATCTCTCTCAAATCTACTCCTTAATTACATTGATTTATACGGTAATTGTTTCAATCCTTTTCAATTAATGGATTATAATAACTGTACATAGTACAAAACAGAAGCCGTCTACCGCGTTACTTTTAGATAATTGAGTAAAAGTCAATCTAAGATTGAAGTACGTATAAGCGATTATTAATAACCGTATTAAATGTGACACGACTAAAATTTCATAAAAGGTAATTAAATAAAAACTTTAAAAGTTATGATGTTCCGCCCTGAGGATCGAACCCGGGACCGTCGGTTGACTCCGCGGTAAAGTCGAACGTTCGCTAGACTAGCAACTTCAGCTATTAAACGCGCGGCGAAATATGCTACCACTATTAGATCGGTCGTATTTCATAAAATTCTCCGAAACCAAAACTCTTCGGGAATTCTGTCTTATTTTACAGATTTAATGATTATTTAGTAAATATATAACGATATATGAATATATTATTCCCCGCCTAAATTCCTACATTACTAGTTGGGTTGATTTTTGCTTATTTAAAAGATAACCTAAGCGAACTACTTTTGGGCCTACCCCTTTCTTTATCCCAATAGACGAAGCCTAAGCATATCCTTGTGCAAATAAATTCCCCGTTTACTGTGTAAGTGTGGTGTAAGTGTCCCATACATAAGTCCTATGCTCAACTAGGATAAAGACTAGCTAAACCTAACTTTCAGCACTGGAATAGCGACCGAGATCGCTCAACCATGTACTAAGGTGTATTCCCTATCGTCTCCTGGGCCAGTCAGTGGTGGGTCTGACCAGTGTAGCCAGAAGTTGTACCTATTTCTAAGAATATCCGACATGATACTGCCTGGGGACATGCCGAATACATTGTGTGACAAGACCTCGGAACCTCGGCACTACGGGGCTTACTGTTGGGAAGCGAAGGCGAGGGCCTTGCAACCTTGCGTGGAAACACTTGACGAATCCCAGATCCTTTCGTAGTGCCTAAATTCCAAGTCAGACGATCTATGAATGTCACACAAAAATTCCAGAGAAAGATACTAGGCAATTACTTAATTCCAATCGGAACAAAAGGTTAATAATGGAATATTATGTAACATCCAGCCATTTGCTGTCCGAATCAAACGGCCTAAGGTCTTCAACCTTAGTAGGACCTGAAAGCATAAGCAAGGGCGGTGTGCAATGCCTTGCCAAGGGGTCCCTGAAACAAAAACAAACAATTAGTATTTTCATCACTGTTCTAGAACACTAACATACCTGGTTTTGTACCACACTGAATCTACTGCCTCAAAGCTAAAGCTCGAGTGGAAAAAACCTCAAATGTATTGAATACGTCCCGCCCGGACGTCCGCCTTCGTCGAATGTTGGTCAGAGAAAAAGCCCCCATCGAACCTTCCACTCCCTTATATATCGATTCCAAAAATCTGTCGATCTTTCGAGAACAAAAACAACACAGCGATCACGCCACCCTGCAGGGTTCCTTCAGCGAAACATGAAAACCCCTCAATCAACAAATCTTACTCGCGACGTACCCATTTGATAACCAGTCATTCCTTTAATCGGTACCTATTGAATGACATCGAAATTAGATGCAATTACTGTCCTAAAATATGTTTTAAATACAGCATAAACTACTCGTCTTTTAAATTATGGATAGTGAAAGACAGCTACGGGACCCGACGGTTCGTGTCGACTCGACCTTGCCTATCAATCCACCCCACCTTAGGAGGTAGGCCTCATGCTTACTTTTTTCTTTCTCTAAGCTTTGTGGCCACAAATTATATTCATACAGCCATACACATTGACATGATTTCTTTTGATTTCAACAACCCTATAAATATTTAAACCTATAAGTATTAAAACAAAGATAATTTTAGAACACTCAAATAATAAATAAACACATTTCAAACATGAGAGAACTGTATAGCAGTTACTATACTCCGCACATAGATGACGTTGTTAACGTGATATTGAGCGACCTCGTCAAATCGTATCTATCGAAATCTACAGATGGCGTTAGTTGCGGAACAGATATGAAAGATTCGCCCTATGGACACCAACTAACAAAATAATTACGAATCTCTCGCAACTCGTCAGTGATCGATCAGTTTTGAACAAAGCCGTTTAATTATAACTTGATCCTGTAATCTATTTAAAAAAAGGTATCATCTCCCAAATTCGAAGTTCGTAATTGTGGAATATTTTTCGCGTGAAATAATTTGGCCTAGGGGTCAAACTGTTACATGACGCTGCTAACGTAATATTGTGAAACTTCGTCATAAATTCTACAGGTGGCGTTGGTTTCAATTTAGAAAGATTCGCTCTCGATGGACTCCAATAAACAAAATATTTACGAATAGGTAATATCATTTCGAAACTCTAGCAGCACTGGCGATCAGTTTTGAACGAAGCCGTTTCATTTTAACTTAAACCTATAATCTATTTTAAAAAAGGTATCGACTCCCGAACTCGAAGTACATATTTGTGGGATATTTTTCGCGTGAAATATTATGGTCTAAGGGTCAGACTGTTACAAAATGTATTCTACAAAGATTTAATAATAAAAAAAAAACAGTATTGAGATTTTTTGAGTCATATAAGCGACGCTAAGTTATTTAGTACTACCTGCAATTAATACAACGGACAGTTTAGACGGATATTTTCATATAAAGCGTCAAAATAATAAGTAAATCATCATATCAGCCAGTAGACTGCTGGGCATAGGCCTCCCCCAGAGATCTCCACAAAGACCGGTCCTGTGCTTTCCGCATCCAGCTGGTACCTGCGATCCTTACAAGGTCGTCGGTCCACCTTGTAGGAGGCCTACCCACGCTGCGTCTACCGGTACGTGGTCGCCACTCGAGAACTTTACTGCCCCATCGGCCATCTGTTCTTCGAGCTAATTTAATAAGTAAGTAATACTAAACAATACAAAGTACAAAATAATAAGTAGACCCACTTGCATCGCGATTGTTACAGGAAAGATAGCTCGCCAATCCATATTTCGCTTGTCGTTTGGGAAGAGTCAAAATGACCGTTAGCAATATGACATCGGTGTGAAGTGGTTATGACGTACGGAAATGTTGCCAGTGTAATGTTAGCGTTTGGTTGCTGCTTTAACGTTGTTTCTTATTTTGACGTTTAAAATTAGCATAATTGTAATGACATATCTATTTATCTTCGTCTTAAATAATTGTTGTAAAAGACCCAATGTTACCTACGGACATTTGCTATTAACTAGATTAACCAATTACTTTAAATATTGCATGCCAGATTCTGGTAAAGTGTGAGAAGCGAGTATCTTATTGTAAAATCTATTTTTTACCACATTTTGAAGCAATATTCATTCATTCATTCATTCAAGGCCCATTGTGAACGGCCACGTTTCAGTTCCGTAGGTCATCACTGGCAACACACATTGGTCAAAGACCTTTATCTTGAGATACTGCGGTCACTGGGACGAAAATACATGGCGTAGCTTCCCGAACGCTGCCCAACAGAATTGGATTCGTCGATTAACATCTTTCTCGAAATTATCCGAACTTTTTACCCGACTGATATTGATTAAAATTTAATGTGGCGACTGTTTGAATGCGGATTTAATGGCTATTTATTGTGAAACGTCACGCTAGATGGCGCTAGATTCATTGTCTCTGTACACGGTTCCACCGAAAGTTTATTTATATTTGTGACTTATGATAATTCTAGTAAAAGGGTTCCGAACAGATTTAAAAGTGTTTTTTTTTTACCGACCCGGGCCCTTTGCGGGATTTGTACAGCGACTACTAGCCGCCATATTGTGAAATATAAAAAGTTTAAGTTTAGAAACTATGTCATGTAGGATATCGTTAAATAGGTATTGAAACATCATCATTAGGTTTCTCATTCCATTTTTTACCTAATATGACGATTTTAAAGTTAGTTAGCAACCATTATCACTTTTTTTTACTTCACGCATACTTTCATGGTACCAACCTTTTATATAAAAATCGTAAAATAAAAAAAGTTGTACAATAACATTAGCATAATTTAAACTTGAAAGCACTCAGCACACATTAAATTTCTATAAATAATAAGTACCCCTGTCCAACTACTTTAATGAAAATGGAGCCCCGCCTGCTTTCGAGTTTAAAGTACTACGTTTGAACTTTATACACATATTTACATATTTACTTACAGACTTACACCATTCGGCTTGTTTCTAACTTTTCAGTTTTTTAGTAGCATTCGTGTTTTTAGTTTTTGTACTTTCTTTTTTTAGATATTTTATAAATAATTACATAGTGCAAAAATAGCATGGGGTGGGGGCGAGGCTCATTTACGGGAAGAGAATATTTAGGTTTGTATTATTGAAAATGATGATACTTACGATGATCTCATTGTCGATACTATCAAAGTGCACATGATTTTAATTGGTTCATCTAGTTGTATAAAAGTTCTTCTCGTATCCTGGATTTCAATGTCATCGGGTGACGGTATGTCCCTTAAGTCAAACCTTTTGTCAGCTGTAATATATTTAATTTTAAAAGTTAGTGTGGTAAGTGTTTTATACAAATTTTATTTACCCTTTTATGTACATTCATTCAAGGGTTTTACGTTTTTAACTTATGTTTGTACAATTCGCCGTTAGTCCAATTGAGCGTGAAATGGATTTATATATAAATCAAAGCTGACGGTAGTCGCCGCACATAAACAGCAAAAATACCGCTAAATGTAATAGGACAACGATAAGTCCGTTTTGACTGACAGTAGTAAACATTATCAAATGTGGATATGGTAATAATCTGTCCTTGCCAGTCCTTCTTGTAAACATTCAGTTATTTTTTCACTATTTGCTTGAACTGTTGTCCAATTTATTAATCATGCTAAAAATTATCTTCCGCACTTCCTTTTTAATAGCTTTGCCCATTATTTAATTATATTATTCATAACTCACGAAAATAAACAATCAAACAGATATCAAATTGTATGTTATGACTTTTATGACGTTCTATGACTGATAAAAAACTTGGCATAATATGCCATTTAGAGATTATTTTTTAAATTAGCGATTCGGGCTTAGCGTGGTCTTATTATATCATGAAAAGGTCCGATACAAGAAATGTACACCGTGCTAGGGCGTCGCCGTTGAACGACGCGCAGGCATATCGCCCTGCGATAAGTGGGCTAGGGCTACCCCGTCACGCGCGGGCAGGTAGTAGAAAGCTCCGCTTCGCCGCCCTAAACATTGACTCTCTGACTGGCCGGTCTCGAAAGCTGGCCGACTTGTTATATGGCCAGCTGCAGCGCGGATCCCGAAACCATCCGTATAGGTAACGAGGCTGTAAATAAAACAGATCAATCCAAACACCTCGGATCCGTGATGCAGGAGTCCGACGATATCGGCCCCGATGTCAAGTCCAGAATCTCTGCAGATAGGGCCAAACGGCGGGAACTACCGCAACCACCTGTGACCTTAAAGTCCCTGTCAAACTCAAAGAGCTTATATACAAGAGTATTATTAGACCTGTGATGCGAGACATGGCCAGCGCTGACGAAACACGTTCGCGAACTTCACGCTAACGAAATGAAAATGCTGCGGTGGATGTGCCGAGTTACGGCTGATCGAGTACGTAACGACTACATCCGTGGCAGTCTTGGCGTGAGGAATATCGCAACTAAGTTCGTGGAGTGTTGCCTGCGCTGGTTTGGTCACGTGATACGTAAGCCTCAGGGAAACGTATGAAATAGGTACCTGAAGCTGCCGGTATCAGGAAAGAGGCCCCGTGGGCGATCCAAGAAGCGATGGATTGACATTGCTGATTCGGATGCAAGAGCCAACGGCCTACGATGCGAGGCGTCGCCGGAGACCGGGTATAAATCAAAGCAAAAAAAAAAGAAAATCATGCTCGGCGTGTCCTAAAACTTGCCCAATGGGGGACTTATTCGAGGCCAGTCCAAATGCTATGAAAGGTTGTACTGCGGAGAGATCAAGCTATATATATATATTCTACCGACTTAGATAAAGCATGGGCTAGATATTAAGATGGACCCCTAACTACCAAACTGTGAAAACCCCATCAAAAACCATTCGGCGCCATTTCCATATTTCTTATAGTTTAATTGGTCTATTGGTTCTTCATCAGGTGTTCCAGTTTTCAATCTGCCGGTGAGTAAGGTTTCCAGTGCTCCATGGGGTGGGGATTTGGGGACCGCGGCTTTGGCAGTGGAGAGGCATTTGTCTTTTTGCTGCCAGAGCAACGTGTTAAAGAGGTGGGCAACGCATTCGCGATACTCTTGGTGTTGCTAATGTCTATAGGCAGTGGTGACCACTTTCCAGCAGGTAGCCCGCTTGCCTGTTTGCCTAATACATGATATAAAAAAAAAATGATAAAAGAAATTTAGTATGGGTGTCGTACCACCTAAAACAATTCGAAAATTGAGTAGATAACATACTAAAAAGTCGACTGCGATAAAAATTAAAAAAAAAAGCAACAGGTAGGTATAACAAGACCATGCTAAGTCCGAACAGCTTATAAAAAATAATTCTGTGTATGGCAAGTTTTTGAAACGTCATTCATCAAAGTCATAATAAATAATTTGATTTCTATAGGATTTTTGGTTTTCATGAGTTATGAAAAATATTCTTAAATAATGGGCAAACAATTAAAAAGGAAGTGCGGGAGGAAATTTCAGCATGATTTATATTTTAAACAAACTAAAAGTACAAGTTCAAGCTAATAGTGACAAAATAACTGAATGTTTACAAGAAGGACTGACAAGGATTGGCAAGGACAGACTATCCCCAGATTATTCCCCATATACACACTTTATAATTTTTACTACTGTCTGTCAATATAGACTTATCTTGGTCCTATGATATAATGCTTTAAATTAAATCATAATATTCAGTGTGAATAGGACCAAGTATCAAGCATACTTTCCCGATAGGTATCATAAATTATAAAATCTTATGAAGAGTCAAACCCTTATGTTAACTCTACAAAGCCTAACTCTATAAGCAAGTACAGCTTGTTCATTTAAAAAAAAGCATGATATGAGATATTATACAGGTTACGCGATTTCCGTTTACTTGAGTTTTTAAAAGTCACGAAATCGATTCACGCTGACCCTTAATAGAGAAAGCTGAGTCGCTAAAAATTTGAGAATTGGAGAAAAAATGTGAGGCAATGTATTACCTCCCTGGCCTCGTGGCCCTCGCGTAATTAAATTATTACTATGACATATTCTTAATTATGTTGCTATTATTGTTGTAGTCGTAAGCATGTATAACAAGACTTTCTTCCTGCGGGAAACGGTAAAATGTTACGGTAATTTATGTACTTAGACTTCATACTGGACTGTTACTTATGTAGTAGATATACCAACGTACTAGACCTTTTTAATGCGTAGAGCTAAGGAATGGAATGCTTTGCCTGTTAGTGTATTCCCCGAACAGTACAATATTTACTCCTTCAAGGATAGAGACAGTAGGCTGTTTCTGGACAGGCATGCTCCCCCTAGGGCCGTATAGTCGCTTCCAACCAGGCGAAATGGCAGAAAATTATTGAGTTGATCGAAGCTGATGAACCTCAGGCCTGTATTTCAACAGGATATCTTATCAACAACAGTATATTCTTGATTACAGAAACATATATCCAAGCCTTGGATATATGTCTCTTGAATCACACACATCTAGATGGACTCCTATAAACTTGGGATGAGCATTACATATATAACGTTTCAATCTTACCAAGAGTAGTATTTTCGAAGGTTAATAATGCATAAGGTGATAAGTCTCTCCTCAGCATCATCCTGGATGAGCGATCTGGAGGTGGGACTATGACCCTGCACCAAGCACTCTCGTGAAGCAGGGCCACTGAAAATGTAATAAAATATTTAACGTATAAACATCGTGCGCCCAGTATTCACAAATCTAAAATCAATTCTACAATGTATCTATAAATATTATGGTCGGTGTTGTGGACTACGGAGGAGCACAATAGCACGAATTTATCATGTTCTCGGGTTTCGTACGACGCGAATAATTTTTAGAGGCTATGGAATTTGAATTTGAATTGAATTGAATTGGAGCTTCGAACAGGCAGAAGGAACACTCGGAGTCTCGCATGTGTTTCGTTGAATAGGAGTCGACTCGTTTCTTGAAATTCCAAAAGTCGTATCGGTTTGTACGTGCTGCGTAGTCACTCATTTTCTAATTTCATTTGCGGCGATACAGTGGTCGCGGTGGAATCCTGCAGCAGGCCTGGCCCGAAGCAACACCGGTCTACCAAGGGTAACCAACTGACTAGGAATAGGCTCGTGTTTAGCAATAACCTATTAATATTTACATGTAAAAATTTTGGCAATGACGAAGCATTTTCTAAGCATACTTGTATACCATCAGTACTACTGGTTACACTGTTCTTGAAACTTCACGAAACTGTGTTACAAAACCGACGATTTTATATCGATTTTATGAGTTATTTAATTGCAGTTTATATAATTCAAATACCTCTTAATTCATTAAGTACCTGATAAGATTGATGTGGTTTTTTGTTTAATAAAAGTATTATCTAAGAGTGAATAGTAGAAACAAATATTACACAACAGTCTCTTTCAAATTCCAATTCAATCAAAAAGTTGCTCATTTTTTGGATGTGATTCTGTCATGGCTAAATACCCAGAGCCAAGTTAACCCGAAATTATACCGAAGATAGTCTGTACGAAATTAGTTCGGCTCTCAAAAAGCTCAATTAACAACAAGGCGCCGGGTGATGATGTAATTACGACTGAGCTTCCGGTAGCTTCCGGTAGACTTGTGTTTAACACGTACTTCTTGAAATTCTTCTCTCTCTCCTTCAGTAATAACGTAGTTTGATTCTTATCTTGGTCACTTTCAGAGAGTCTGTTCTGGAAGGATCTGATTGGTGTAATCTTCTGCAGGTGTGCCGTAGAGTGGCGTTCTAACTCCTCTTCTGTTCTCGATCTTCATCATCACATTAGTCATCTTCTCTAATTTCCATATCTACGTAGATGACTTGCAACTTTAGCGACATTTTAAAATTTCTGATATCGAGGAAGCTTTTGACTATGCGTACGTCGACATTTGATAGAGTGGAACGAAAAATGCATCTTCCTACTGACCTAATTGACCTGAGACAACCAGGACAGATTTGAATCTAAGATCAAACCAAGGTTCTTTGCGGTTTTACTCAGTGGAAAAGAAATTCCATAGTACATAATTTGAGGGATCACAGTGTCTGTGCCAAGCCTTCGACACATATATATGCGCCATATGGACTACCAATTGATTAACTTGAGACTTTTTCGGGTTTACTAATAGACTTACTATAAGACTTAGCCCATGAGAAAATGCGGTTTGGATCAGCTTTAATACAGCCAATAGCAGTCTCGATGTCAAAAATGTTAAAATGGCGGTATACTTGTAAGTTGGCAGCTTAAAGATGGTGATTGGAGAGAATGACAGAAATGACGGTGTTTATAAAGATTGAGAAAATTAAAGGGGACAGAATTCCACCCTGCGGCACCTGCAACAATATCACACCAATCCGAGTAAACCTCGTCAGAGTACACCCACTGCGAGCGACCGCAAAGGTATGAGTCAAACCAGAATATTACAGGAGGAGATATGTTAAGAGAGCAAAGAATAGCTAGAAGAACATCAAAGTCTAGAGTTAAAACCACTGCTATAGTCAAGCAAAGCCAGAATCGTTACACACTTATCCTCCGTCGCAAGACGGATGTCATCAGTGACTTTTAGCAGTGCTGATACACTGATACACCATATTCACTGTACTGGCCGAAAACCAAATTGCAAAGTAGAAAGAAGACAATTTGAAGAGGGATGCTGAGTAAGCTGAGTGTGGATAATATGATCCAAAACCTTGGAGAGGAATGGAAGCACGGATATGGGACAGAAATCTAAAAAGGAAAAGGGGCTGGTGATTTTGGGAAGAGGGATAACATTAGCAAGTTTCCATGCCGATGGGATAGAACTCGTTGCTAATGAATGGTTAAAAATGTGACATAGCATTGGCAAAGGTTCCGGGAGAAGGAGGGAGATCATGCGGGAACAAAGGTTGTCACTGCCCACTGCAGTAGACGTGGTAGAAAGAATATGCTTCTTAACATCTTCGTCCGTGACAGGTGAAAAGGAAAAGGTAATACATAGAGGGAGTGGTTGATTATTTATTTGCGTTATTGTACCATACTTTATAATAGGATCCAAGATGACAGAGGGTGAAGAGATATGGCGTAATGGGTTTAAGTCAACCGAGCTATCAAGAGACATTGAAGATTTCCCTATCCCAAGCGATTTGAGAAATGACCAGACCTTTGCTGGGTTAGACCTTTGACGGTGGTAGCTAGCCGCCAATGTTGGCAAGCGAAGATGGTAAAGGTGGAAAAGGGTAATTACTCACCTGACCGATTGTTGTGACCAGGGGACAAAGGGTCCGACAGTCGATCGTCAAAAGTTGTATATATGCCGCGGAGTTGGCATATTTCGCTAGCGCGATGTAGGACGGTCAGAGCCATCTTTGTGCTTATCAACCTTGTGTTCGTGTACTCGTAATGTGAGTATCGTTAAGTTTCTCTAGTGGAATAGTGCAATAGATGTCGCTACAGAGCCATTAACCGATTTATGGATATGGTGTCTCTTGGCATCCTTGTACTGACGATTGCAGTAATTTCTAAGGTACTTGTACCGTTCACAACGCCGCTTTGCATAATCACGCTTGACTATCGTGGCTTTTATTTCCTCCGTAATCCAAGGTGCTGGAGCTTGCCTCTAGGGGATAGGGGGTAGGGTTTGGGTAAGGAGTAAAGTAGGGATAATATAGGATAGGGTGGGGTGGGAGTCGCTTAAAAGTCTGTCTGGCGGTGGTGTGGGGGCCGCGTCGCTCTTTTCCTTCAAATATGGTTGAATTGGTCGATGGCTGGGCCCTACATTATACACGTGAACGGGTGCTGCCTTGGTGGACTGGCTTACTCTTGCTGTACTTTTAGGTGGTTTTTCTTAAGAATACTAGTTATACCTATTTAATATGTCGGGAGCGGTCCAGCTCTATCTGGAATTGTCGCGCATGATCCGGCCGTAGTCGGCGTGGGGTAGGTGTGCTCCGGCCGTGGGGGGGCCAATTTGTCACTGTGTTTCCGTCCTATTTTATTAGCCCCTCTTTTTGACGATTGAAAGAGATATTTAATGTCCTAATCAATAAAGAAATTTTGATTGAGTTTGAGTTTGAAAGGGAAACCTTCAACTGATCATGCACAGAAAGACATGCGGACTCCTCCTCATTATTTTCAGAGTCGGCACTGAGAAAACTTTCAATAGATGAAGAGCAGGAACAAAAGCTATCATCAACGATCTCAGCGCTATTCATACAATACCTACCTAAACAGATCTTAACTAAAATATAATTTATATTTTTTATTTCCTCTTGTATATTCTTTCTGTAACAAAACTCTACTAATAAATTTATAATAAATTAACAAAAAAAGTTAATGCTATATAATGATAATCCTAAAATAACTAATAAATGCTATTATCATTATCACAACCACCCACCGCAGCGTCCCGTAAGAGTTAAAACCTTAAGATAATCAACTATATCAACAAATTAAGGAAAAACAATTGAGAAAAAAATACACAAGTCACATAATGTATCTACACTCTTATTCATCTACATATCATTTCATATCAGAATCTGCTAGGCTAAAAAAAGAGCAATAACAAAACGCAAAAACTGTAAATAGAAGTCAAAATTGTCGAAAGTAAGTGTAAGTGAATTGATTTTGAGGTTAAAATTTTGAAATTGACAATGTGATTTAAATATGAAAAGCGACAAAAGTAAAATATACCCACATTTAAAAAACGATGGCAGCAGACACTGGCTTTGATGGCTTGGGCTTCGCAGAGTTCACCGACACCACCGGAGGATTAACTTTTGTAGCGTCCGTAGCTGCCTTAGCCCCTTTTGTCCCCAGAAACGCGAAGATTAACGCTTGCAGTTCGACAGAGGTCTCAATTTTCTTTGGAGACCTATTGGGAATGATAATGGCGATCTTGCCATCCACCGACCAGCAGCTTCCAACCCCGAAATGTTTCCGTGCTGACGCAAACACATCGTGCCTCGATTTCGATAGGTACTTGAAAACAACGACTCCAGTGTTCTTGAAGGAGGTCTTTGTGTCCCAGACCAACCCCGGATGCTCCAGATCCCGAAACCGCACCAGAAAGAAAAGGGCTAGGCTTGTCATCTTTAGAGACACCCAACCAGTGATATGTTTGCAGACCACCTATGTTAAGGTCTGCTACATGCAATTTTTCTGTTAATGTGAAACACCCTGAAAAAAGAGTACTTTCCTTCTTAGCTCCTAGCCCAGAGGCAGAAGCTCACCTTGAGCGATCACACCTTTTAAAACACGCCAAACAAACGCTATAAATTCCTTAAACTCACGGGTGAGAGTCGGCAAGTCCGATGGTGATGTAGGGGATGCGATTGATGGAGAAACAGTGCCTGATGGAGATGAAGCTTTTTCAAGTCGCTCCTCAAAGCAAACAACTCATTGATATCTGCATTGGTAGCAAGCTTCTTTGATTAATTTATAGTAGTGTTGTTGCTACAGAGAGTGAAAGTACAAACACAGTAGGTGGTGATGTGATTTACTATAATAAACTTGGTGTCATATAATTAAAATATTTTTTTTTTTTTTTAATTCAGCTTTATTCTTTTACGGCTATGTCTACCTGCATAAAAAAACGATCATCGCACACAGGATTGGAGTATGGTTCATAGCCGTCTAAATCAGCTGTGTTTGGTGGACGACTTAACCAACGTCACTGATAAAGCTGGTATAAAGAGACGATTGATTTTATTGACAGTCTTGGTCGAGGATACCTACCGTGTGGCGGCAAGATCTAGTGATACCAGATAACCTAGATGACGCAGAATACGACGTACTTGTCAAAAAGTTGTGTGTGCATTTCCAACTAAAATGAAATGAAAAATATAGTTTCGCCGATCGTTAACAATTTTGCAAAGCGCAGCAACGATTGGGAGAAGAGCTAGCCGATTGGGAGGCACGAGTACGATGTCTTGCTAAGTTCTGTGGGTGTAAATACGAACTGGATACAGTGTTGCGTAATCGTTTCGTTGTCAGTCTCGAGAATGTGAAGGAAAAATGGCGATGCTGAAAACCTGCAGCGGCATCTAGTAACATATTTCGGAACTATATACTATAGACTTAGGCAAACATCGTGTATAATATTGGCGTTAACATATTGACCACCAAGGACAATATTCAAAATTATCCTTTACTAATTTTTCCAGTAAATTTAATACTGCATTAATTACAACATATTATAACAAAGGATTGCTATTCGATAAATACATTTCAAGTCGCCCACCATGCAAACAGGACCTAATCAAATTAAAATTGAAACAGACTAACAATTTGTATAAAGTTAAGAATAACATTATAAAAAACAAAATAAAGACTAGCAATGTAAGTACATACAATAACTTTTTACAAATGATTAAAGATGCAATCGGTAGAATACACAATTTTAGGAGGGGCGTTTAAATACGGAGTTGGCAGTACGTAAAGTATCGACCCGCGTGAGCTTGTCCGGTCCTGGGTGCTTGTGTATGACCCTTGCTAACAACCAGCGACAAGGAGGCAACACGTCTTCCTTGACTAATACTACATCCACTTCATTCGGTTCAGGAGTTTGTAAAGACCACCGATGTCTTTGCAAAGACCTGGTAAGGTAATCTTGAGACCATTTACGCCAGAATTGCAGCAACATTCACTGCGTAAATTGCCATCTCTGTAAATATCCAACCGATGAATACTCAAACTTGTATTCAGGAACCGTGACTAAGGGTTCGCCGATTATGAAATGGCCAGGATTAAAAATTGTACCGATATCTGAATGGCTGTCTTCAATTCTAGATGAAGGCCTCGAATTTAAGCATGCCTCTATCTAAGGTGATGTCACCGTAGAGAGCTATTCATTTGGTATTTGGCGACCATGACACCAGCCTCCCACAGATCCCCAAAGTTTGGCGTGTAAGGCGGTGTAAAGTTGTTGGCTTAAGACTCGGATATTTCAGCACTGAACATATTTTGTAACTCTTTGGATGCGCCTACGGAATTTTTACCGTTGTCGCTCCTGATCTCAAATCAGTGTCCTCGCTTAGCCACAAAGCGTTTAAAGACACCAAAAGCTCTGAGCTGTAAGGTCACTGACAACCTCAATGTGAATTGCTCGAGTGGCCATAGTCAAAGTCAAAGTCAAATAATTTAATTCAATTTAGGTTTATAAAAGTCTTTTAAACGTCATAAAATACAAAATCATGTTTAACAAAATACATATAGAAAAATGGGGCTGTGGGCCGTGGCAACATTGAGCCGGTGTGCGTTGTAGACAATATTGGTTCTAGGATTGGACTGACTGTCTGTCACTGTCACTGTGACAGTGTGACAGTTTGACTTACTGCCCGAATCAACGGTACAAGTAATCAATGTTTTTTTTTATTGCCTGGCTAGTAAAGTATTACTAGCCAGGCATTTGACCGCCACCTCACCTGGTGGTAAGTGATGATGCGGTCGATGATGGAGCATGCCTGTCTAGGAACAGCCTATTCACTCTAGCCTTGAAGGCATCCAGATTATATTGATCAGGGAACACACTCGCAGTCAACGCGTTCCATTCCTTAGCCGTACGCATTATAAAAGTCGAGCCAAAACGGCTCGTGCGGATAGTTGGAAGATCCACGACATAAGGATGAAGCGCTCGCCCGGATCGCGTCTCCCAATGGCGGAAAGGGACCGGCGGAATGAGGTCGTGCAACTGATTCGGCTGTAGGTTGTAGGAGCTGTAGGTTGTCGGTAATTTCCACAGTTACATTCCGGAAAGTCGGAGCTAGATGGAATGGTCTCCGTTTAGCGGTAAACAAACACGCCTGTGTTTGGGTGGCGTTGAACAACACTAATCGGACACTGCCTTGAGAACCTCGTTCAAGCGACCAACCATGACCTCTCGACAAGACTGAATATCGCCCCTGTTGGCTTTTGCATCTGACAGATATCTATCCGTTACTGTGATGTTTTTGTAAGTGTGTATCAAATTATAATATATATACTGGGATGCCACAGTTAGAATACCTATTTCTTTAAAAAGTTCTCTTAATGAGACTCGTGGGCCCAAACTGTAAATGGACCTGATGACCCGCTTTTGTAACACAAAGATATCTTGAATCTCAGCCGCATTACCCCACAACATTAGACCATAGGACATAATGCTATGGAAGTAGTGTAACGTAACAAACTGCTTAGCAGTGGGTCAGGTTCAGTTGTAAAATCAATGTGAGCAAAGAAAACAAAAGAATCAGGGTAGTGGGTATGTATTCAGTCCATCAGTATAATCTATTTAAAACAAGGAATTTATCAAAAATAATCTACAAAAGCACAAACGTTATAAAAAAGAGTTTGTCCACATAACCTTCTGTCCGGGCTGGCGCACTTATTTCACTTTTCCACGCAGACCGAAAGTACCGGTTTATGAACTGGTTGAGCGACTACGTCAGCTTGGGATTCTTATAGGAGTTGGTGGTTCATGCGACTAGGTGCATACCCTTAGAACTGGGTCATGATCGGAGATAGGATTTGATGCCTCATAGCATATACTTTTCAGATTTATACCGCACACATAACAACTTTTGGCGATTTATTATTTCAAGGTAACGTCACGTTATAAATTATTCACCTCCAAGGCCGAAGGCTGGGAAAAACAAAACTGAACTGAATCCCTCTCTGCTTCCTCTACTCAAGGCTCGGGTCCTCGTTTAAAAACCTTCTGGAACCATTTGGCACAAAGGAAGATAAGATCTTGTTGGCCAGTAGTCATAGTCAACCAGCCAGTTCCCGAAATGGTCCATATTAATTTTCGGACGGTCTGGTGTTCGACAGCCAAGATATAATTCATGCCGACCTGATGAGGAATTGGATCCAGCAGTTATCTAGAATAAGAGAGGCACAAAAAAGATTAAAATCTCTTTTGACTATTAAAAATTTCACTTGACATCAAATGACATGACAAGAGTACAATAATAGAAAGAACCCGCTTTTAATAAAAATGCGGATTTATAATTCGTATTGGAAACCATATATAATTCAAACCCCATTGAAACAAACAACCCTCCGAAGCATTGGGGCCCGTCCGGATCCAGAATATTTAAAAAAACAAGAAGTTACGAAGGTAAGAATCCAGACACACGCCATTGCCCCCTGCTTTTCATTCGGAAACCATCATTACTTTTATCATTTGGGTGTCTATATATCACAAGTACATTCCCCAAAATCTATTATAGTCAAAACATTAATAGAACGTAGTAATCAACATAGTCTGACATACAGAATAAACTTAATTTTCCAGGGAGGAATTACGGACAATCAGAGCCTGAAGGGCCAAATCCAAAGATACCCATAAAAGGTGACAAATTTGACAATAAAAAGCATCAACATGCTACACAAAAATGTGTCTAGAAGTCCTAATAACCGTAAGTACTAACACAAGTTAAAGCAAAACCCTATATTCTAGTATATTCAATTTAAATTAAACACATTAGTAAAAACGTAGTTACATCAAATACAGAATTAACATATTTTCCAGGAAATAATGATTGACAATCAGAGCCTGAAGGGCCAGATCCAAAGATGCCCATAATAAACTAATAAAGGTGGAAAAATTAAGAATAAAAGTGTCAACGTGTTGAAAACAACGTTTAAACAGGAGTCCTCACAACCGTAAGTATTACATAAGGCAAAGTAAGATCCTACAGTAGCTAAAATACACAGTTCTGGCTATTACAATATTTGTATGGTTCTTTATTCATTTTATTTCATAGATAGCGGAACTTAATCTTTTGCCCAATGCAGAAAACCGAGTCTTCCATTGTAATTTGCTGTCCAATGATATTCCTAGAAATAAAGTGGATTCAGAAAATGACTGTTTATTTTTGTCAAGATAAAGGTCGATTTTACCAGTAACTCCATTGGGCATCTGGAACAGTACGCATTTAGTTTTATTTGGATTTAAGAACAAGTTATTAATTTAATACCATATTATGTGCAGTTGCGAGAGAGTACTATTTACATCGTCAATATTTGTTTTATTTCTATCAACCTTAAATAGTAGAGAAGTGTCATCCGCAAATAATACTATCTCGCAGTGCTTACTGATAAAGTATGGTAAATCGTTTATATAAACGGGGAACAGGAAAGGTCCTAATCATTTAAACACGTCAAAGTATGCCCCATATACAAAGGTAAAGGTAAACAAAAATATGTTAACTCCTATAGACCGAAATCTTTTATACCAGCTATAGCCAAAGTTATTGAAAACGGTCTAACTTTGAGACTTACACAATTTCTACATAAAACTGGAGGTATATCTGACCGGCAATTCGTATACCGCGCCAGTTACTCCACAACTATAATGGTTCGCGAGGTAGTTGGCAGCGTCTTACGCGCTTGAGAGCAGCAGGGTCAGCAGGTAGCACTTCTGTGCTGTGATCTATCCAAGGCTTTCGATGTCGCGGATCATGAGGCTTTCATAACTAAGCTAGAACATTACGGCGTGAGAGGCCCAGCACTCTCTGTGTTCGTTGACTTCATTAGGGCAAGACATCAATATGTTGTATACGGTGATGACGATGAGAGGTCAGATGATCTCTCGGCTGATAGAGGAGTTCCACAAGGGTCATCGCTGTCCAATTTAGCATTCTCAATATTATTAAATTACTTACCGGACTACCTGACGGAAGTAGACGTACATGTATACGCGGATGATGTGGCGATGGTTGTTTCGGTTATTTTTCCTCGGTCCAGTCTCTGGCTCAGTACGATCTGGAACTGTGGAGTCGTGCGGCAGAGTGGGAGCGAGCCTTTCGCATGCAAAAGCGTGCGGTTTTATGGCATTACCGTCCTTATTGATATTCGAAGTGGCCAAAATGTATGTCATGTTTAATATCGACAAATACAAGAGACTTGGGGAGGGTCATAGGCACAACGTCCGCCACTCAGCTTGGCTGCGGAGCATCCCGCATAAACTGTCGTGGCGCGCGCGCACGGCTCGCGTGGTGGGCCCGGCCGTGTACAACCGGCTGCCGACAGAAATCGTCGCCGCCACCAGCATACATCTTTACTAACAGGCTGCGCTGTTGGCTAATCAAGCAAGCATTCTATAGTTATAATGAATTTTTAAAACTAAGGATATTGACATAGATGTGTAATGTATTATTATTATTTCATTATTAATCATTATTATTATTTTTGAAATCCTTAGCTTGACATACTTATACTGTAATTGGCTTGTAATTAACAATTATCAATAAAACATGAATGAATGAATAAAATTGAGCATTGCGGAACGCCCATAGCAACAGGACAGCCACCAGAGGTAGATTCATTAATTTTCACCTTTTGAGTTCTGTCGTTTAGGTATGACGTTAAGAAAAAATGCCAATAGCATTTTGTGACCTCTCCCAGGCATCGTAAATATGTTTAACCAATTCAATGCCAGCATTAATTGTGGATCTACCCTTTGTGAAGCCAAATCGATTTCTGTGAAACAATCCATGTTCTTTAAAATGCACTAACAATTGTTGTAAAATAAGTTTTTCAAAAATATGTTTACAAAATGCCTTTTATAATGCTTTGCATACAAACAAACAAACATATACAACTTTTATATGATCTATTTGCTTAGTTTGGGGCTAGATGGCGCTGTGTGAATCTGTCTACGAATATTGATTATTATTTATTAAAATGAAAAAGTATTTATTGAATTAGGATTACGTTCATTAATCTCTTTTCAAAAGTCAAAAATCTAACGGAAAACAAAGGGAAGTTAAGCGAGCTCATCCAGGTAGGGGGCGACGCATGCAGACCGATCAGCGCGTACGAGGGCTTACTCCGGCGAGACACCGGGCACCGATACGCGCCACGCACATAACCGCCTAGGCGAATCATGTGCAGCGCGCGCCCGGCCCCAGCCAGCCCGCCGGCGCTCACACCCGCACGCACCAGCCGGCCTACCCGCGTCGCCCCCTGAGCTCGGAACAAATAAGTAAAAAGAATGTCGTCTGTCTGTCAGTATGCCGCTTCAGTTAGGAAAATGACCATCTGTGGGAAAAAGAAACGGCAAGAAACCCACAGGTACATTTAAATATGATTACATTGCATTGATACATTTGTCAATTTAATTTGAGTGAGCCTGTTTTGATTGGAATATGATGTGAACCTCTACAAATCGGTCAAGATAACTAAAAATAAAAATAAATTTAAAAACAAAAAATGGCACAGCAAAAGCAGGCCAGTCCACCAAGGCAGCACCCGTTCACGAGCATGACGCAGGGCCCAGCCATCGTCCAATTCAACCATATTTGAGGGAAGAGAACGACCCGACCCCCACGCCACCACCAGGCAGACTTTTAAGTGAGCATGCGCTGCCAATGCCGTACACATTAAAAAAAGATTTGTTATTCAATGACTATTACACATCAAATCATCCTCACCCAATTAACAAAATTGTAAATTTATAAATAACTTCCTATTTCGAAGAGCTAGTAGTACACCATACATTTTTGTCATTGATATATTCATCAATTTTATAATAGGCTTTTTTCATTAAAGTTGTTTTCACCTTATCTTTAAATTGTAATTCAGGCAAATTAATAATACATTCAGGAATATGATTATAAAATCTTATACAGATTATATATATATTATATCATTATTATTATTTCCACGACCCTTTCTGACTCGAATATTAACAGGCCCTGCATAATAAACTCCACTCCACTTGAAAACCCTGATAGGAGTTTCTCTCGCAATTGTCCCATAAGCTGGTTTTTAGTTACCGCAGCAAGTTTTGTACATTTGATACAACTTCGAAATGCAAATCTCTCAAGTTGTTTAGCTCCTAATACCCAGTATTTGGTAGACAAATAACTTAACATAATTTGAGGGCCACCACAACACAGCAAATGCATCGGCAATAAGTAAAGCTGTTAATTTGAAACATCTTGGTATAATTATTGGACGTTTATGATCTTCATCCATTTGAGCAAATTCTAATTGCCCTCTTACCCCTAAAATATCTTGATCTAAATATGGGTTAAGGGATTTCAATTTGCTGTGCCTTGCAAGTGGATTATTCTTGCTTAGCTTAACGCTTGGATTTCTTCTTGAAATGCTTCCCTCTGGCATTGCCGACTACATGTATGCATAGACTGTCTTGTTTCTTCAACGCTAAGGCCCGGTCTCTGAAGTATATTTTTTGTTTCAATCAATTCAAGAATCTTGGACAGCAGGCAATGACACTTACCAATTTATTTAGTGATGAGAACTTCTCAAATTTTGAATTATCATTTGATATTTGAATCAGTCCATGCATGCATGTTTTCCCTAAGGATCTCCATAGCTTTTGCGACCTCTGACAATAAATTGCTGAAAAGCACTGCTCCGCATAACTCCAACCTTGGTATGGAAACTTGTTTTATTGGAGACACCTTAATTTTTACAGCAACTAAATTGACATAAACCTCATTGTTGATGTCAACGATACTTACATATACTTCCGCAGCATAAGCAGACTTGGAAGCATCGCAGAATCCATGGAGATGCATCAAAGGATCAAGGAAGGAAATTTCTCCAACAAATACAGGAAGAATAGCTAATGGTTACGGGTACGCAGATTACAGCGGGACATCGTAAGACAACTAACCATGAAGATCAAACCAGAAGAGCTCTCCGAAGGACCAATTACAGCAGTTAATATCTTTCCTTTATATATTATACACCAATCATAGTATCTATCCTCCTTCATTACTGACTCGATGATGGAATTCTTGCCGGCTCCAAATCCTTTCGCTTCCATCCTGACTGCGACAGCCCTACACTCTCCTTCGCAGCTACGTACGCACTGGTATCTTGGGCTGAAGGTAGCGCAAATCAGTGGAGGACGAGGTGTGGTGTCGCTCAAAATCAACAACTCCCACGTCTGATATGATATCCGGAGCAAACCAGTTCTTTGGTTAAGAACCGTGCCATCCGCTGGGCTTGTCGCTCAAAAAACAAGTACAGATGACGCAACCACCGATGATGGCGACGCTATACCTGGTTCTTGCTGATATTACCTACATACACCCTTGCAGAAGCATTTCTGGCTGGTGTTGTACCGGAACAGAACGGACTCTCAAAGTGGAGATTGCCAAAGCTAGCTACCTACTGGCCAGAAAGAAGATGTGCTCTCCTATCTTATTTACCCCAAGATGGTTGAGCATCTGATCATGCAAATCAAGCGCCTACTACAGGGGATCGATATGAAGGAGAGTACGATTCGAGTCTGCTACCGCAAAAAGGCTAAAAATGCTCACGAGTCTGCTCTTGGAAATCCCCTGAGATACAGAAACGTTTTATGGACGTAGGCAGAGTATACATTAGCCTACAGAGTGTACAAATAGTCCACCAGTGCCGAGAACGGTAGAAATGTGATGTCATAGACCGGCTCGCGTGTCCTATTGCTAAAGATGTAGTGACATCCATTGCTTCAGTAGAGAAACTCAACGACACTCACCTTACGAGTACACGAACACAAGGTGGGCAAGCATCCGCACATAGATGGCGCTGACCGTCGTACATCGCGCTAGAGAAGTGTGTCAACTTCCGCGATATAAATAAACTTCCGACTATCAACTGTCGGACCATTGGTTCCCTGGTCACCACACCCGACCAGGTGAGTATTTGCCCTTTTCCACCGTCTCCATCTTCGGTTACCAACATCGGCGGCTACCTTATCCCTTCACAACCAATAAAGCGACCAAGAAACCGCAAACAAAACCCTTCGTGATACAAGCAGGCTCCATATAATCCAAGCAAACCTGAAACCTGAGTAGCTTCACTTGGTGAGAGAGAATGGTATTTCTATTGCTTTGGTAAAAAAGTTTGGTGGGAAGGACCGGCATTCTTAAACAATAATTCGAGTCATTCAGTGCACCTTAAATCGCCAAAAACCAGAGAATGCCGCCATAATAGTCTTCAGTAAACACCTGGAGGTAATACATGATCCCCTGCTGATGACAGAGACGGAGGCGGCGGTCCTGTTGGTAGCGGGGAAACTGAAGCTAGGAGTGGTATTACGAGGGAGATCAAGACATAGAACCGTACCTGGTGAGGACACAAGCTAGACACAGAACTAGACTGTACCTAGATATCCGGAAGTCCAGTGAACCTGATGACATTCCGGCTATTGTTCTCAAAAAATATGCTGCCGAGGTGTCTCCCGTATTATTGCGCCTATTCGAATTTCCCTACACCTCTGAAACGGTGCCGTCTTCGTGAAAGCTAACTCATGTGCATCCGATACCCAAGAAGGGTGATAATTCAGACCCATAAAATTACAGGTCCCCCCGCAGGTAGCAACAATCTCCCCCTAAGAGAATAAATGTTCATAGCGGGTTTCGTGCATGCGAGGAGTAAGTAATGGGGGAGCAGCAAAGGGATAGAGGTGCATGAGCAGCATATAGTACCTTCTTTAATGAAATGGATTTGCAAATCTTAAATACAAGAGATGAAACGTACGCCCAGATTTTAAACGTACAGGAGAGAAAAACTTTGTAACTAGTATTAGTCGACGTAACCGCTTGCTGCGAGTCACTGATGGGAGTCATAGAAAACTGGAAGGTTGACAGAAGTTTGACCACATCAGACCACAACGCCATAACATTTGATCTGTGTATTGGAGCGAACCTGGAATCCATTCCGCTCTCTTCAATACGCAGATACAACACAAAGAAGAGCAACTAGACGGACTCTCCTCATAACATACAATGTAAAACCCGAAACCATTGAGACGTGGAAGATACCTGAAGATTTGAAAGTTACAATAACTACCTACACACAAGCAATTCAAGAAGCTTGTGATAAAGCGATTCCTAAAATAGGACAATGGTGAAAAGATAGAAGATGGATCTCCGTGGTGGTCCAAACTTCTAGGTCCTCTAGAGCAGGGATTCCCAAAGTGGTCAAAAATCGGTTTCCTAGGGGTCGACATAAACGAAAACTGATTTTGGGGGTCGACGAGGTCTAAAAATCCACCCCTATTAAATTAACACAAGTTCTTATTTAAAACTTTCAAGATAGGTAGGTACTGTTTTGTTTATGTTGTGTTACGTGTACTAAGAATAATTAATATTTTTGTAGGAAATAGCATTGTTGTAGTAATGTAAAGTCTCAAGCTCGTACAAGATGAAGAACTCGGCAAGTCTGTGTGGACAAGTTTGTGCAAGATAAAGAGTTCGAGCGTACGTCTTTCAGGCGCGCTTTAACTTGCTCTATATTTGACGCTTACGCAATTTAACACGAACGAATTCATGATCAAGTCCAAACATGTTCCTGATATTTTACGAACGCTATTTTAAAGCGACAACTGCCTGATGTACTGGTTATTCACTGCGTGATTTACAGGCAGCATTTAGTAGCAAAAAAGCTGAGTCCTAGACTGCATAAGTCTTTACAATATGTTATAAATGCTATCAACAAGATTCGAAGCAATTCTTTGAACTCTCGGTTATTTGCTCAGCTATGTGAGGAAAACGACGAAGTCTTTACTCGATTACTTCAATACACTGAAGTTCGCTGGCTATCAAGAGACTCTTTCCATTTTTAAATCTTTGTTGGAGTTTTTACAAGAAAAAGATCCGAATTTGAAAGAAAATCTGAACAATTGTAAAACAGATATTTATTACTTGACTGATATCTTTGTAATGTTCAACAAAGTTAATTTGCAACTGCAAGGTGACGATCTTAACTTGATTTAATCAAAATCAATAATATCGGCCTTCGTGGGTAAACTAATCCTTTATAAACTAAATTTAGGCAGAAAAGAATATTCGCAGTTTTCGCATTTGCAAAATCACCAAAAATGCTTCAAGATGATGACATTTTATTATATGTCACTCACTCGGACGCATTACACAAGGATTTTAAGAAGAGGTTTGAGGATCTTTTAAATTTACAAATTCCTCAATGGATAATAAATCCGTACAATACCACAGCCATAGAAGAAGCCAATGTGATAATGCAAGAAGAGTTGATTACCATCAGCACAGACGAAGAGCTTAAGCAGAAGTTCAACCAAGGCTATCAGAAGTTCTGGTTGCAACGCAACATTGAAACACAGTATCCTACATTGTGGAACATTGCTGAAAAATACCTTATCGCTTTTCATCATCATACCTAGTTGAAAAAAGCTTCAGTGTGGTAACAAACATTTTAACGAAACAAAGAAACCGTTTGAAAATTAACGAACGTGGAGATTTAAGGCTGCAACTCACCAATATTGAACCGGATGTAGCTAGATTGGTAGATAGTCACCGGATTCATCCATCACACTGAATGTTTTATTTTCTCTTTGCGAATTAATACTTTTTTAAATATAATTTCCTACCTACTTAATATTCTTTAAGTACTTAATTTTTAATAATCATTATAAATTAAACATTATTTAGGCTTAAGCTGTAATGTAAACATTATTCCTAAATAAATAAATAAATAAATAAATTATAAATCACAGTAATTAAACTTGATATTTACTAAATTGTATGTCTTTTTATTTTGTTAAATTTTGATGAGAAAATGAAGTCAAGTTTACTCACTTAACCAAGTGCAAAGTTTTCCAATTGGTACCTTAGTACCTAGGTATTTTGTATCAATAGGAAAAAACTAAAGATAGGCCCCCTTATATATAATAGTCTGCTAACTTAAAGCATTGCTAATTCTCACTCTGTCTATTGACCTAAGTCAGAATGAAAAATAACATTCTGTAGCAACTGTTTTAAGTTAGCGGACCATTATGAATAAGGGGGTTGATCTTAAAAGTAGGTAATTTGGCCATGGGGGTCTGAGGTAACAGTTCATTTTGGAAAAGGGTTCACTTGTCCAAAATAGTTTGGGGATCCCTGCTCTAGAGTGATGTACTAAAGAAAAAGAGAAGGATAAGAAACGCAGCCCCACCAGAAGGCCCGCCTGCTTTCTAGTTTTAATGAAAGTACAATTTGCATTATATAACTACCTACTTATTTACGTACATCAATCTGCTTATGAGTAACTTTTTAATTTTTAATAGCAGTCAGCTTTTTTAGTTTGACAATCGAAATCATGCTTTTGACCTGTAAATAATTATGATGATATAACTATCAGTGTCCTGTATTGTACATGCACACAAAGAAGCTCTAGATATTATCGGTACATATCGACAGCCTCTCGATATTATTGGTAATGCTACCATTGTCGACAGTCTAGAAGCTCGACTTTCAGCCACTTAATCATAACCACGTAAATTATTCACTAAGTTGTCTATTAATGATATTTTCTCCTTTAATTTGTATGTTGGAATTATATCTGAATATTTGTTACATTATTTAGTTATTTAGGAACGTTTTTGAGAAATAGTAGATGGAAATTGCTTCATATAAATCTTAATTAATTTAAAACGGGCCAAGCCTTTTTTTACGTATTTAAATAAACAGACTGTAAAAATAATGATGTGATGTAAAAATAGTAATAGTAATCATTAACTTCAAGTGAAATATCTTCCATCACCGAGCAATAGACTGTTAATCTTTAAAACGCCATATCTGAAAACGAACACCGTGTGGGTTGGAACGTTGGTACTTATAATAGAACCACAATAAGTTCGTATTGTCTAACGGTAGAAAAATTTATAAAGTGTGGATATGGCAATAATCTGGGCATAATCTGTCCTTGTCAGTCCTTCTTGTAAACATTCAGTTATTTCGTCACTATTGGATTGAACTTGTACTTTTAGTTTGTCTAAATTATTAATCATGCTGAAAATTGTAATGCCCATTATTTAATAATATTAATCATCCTCTCTCTCATTTACTTTTAATTCCACTCACGAAAATAAACAAACCTACAGAAATCAAATTGTTTGTTTTGAGTTTTATGAATGACGTTCTATGACGTTTAAAAACTTGCCATACAGTGATTTTTTTTAAATAAGCGATTCTGTGCATGGTCATATTAAATCTACGTCCAACAATAAGTAAGTTTAAAATGTTTTGTGAGAATGATTGTTATCTAATTTTAAATCGATATAGATCCTAAATGGTCATTCTAAATAAATAATCTCAAGAGAAACCCGAAAACTATTCTTCTGAAGTAATCAACGATATGACATAGTTTGTCGACTATAATTTTTGTATTTTTCACAATATGCCCGCTAGATAAAAATTTTTTAGTGTCATGTCTTTAGTGAGATTCGCAAGATTAAAACAAACCGATAGACTGTACTTTTGTGCATAAAGCTTTAATAAATAAATAAATAAATAGACCACCTTGCGAATTTTTAGAAATATAGAAGCGGCGAGTAGCATCCGAGTTTCAAATTCTACTCTCCGATCCCACTAATGCACATCCAAGGACTAAATAAATTAGGCAGCCCAACTGCAGTTATTTTATTATTGCGAATTTTTACTCAAAAATTCCAATAAACAAACCTATAAAACTGTACTGTAAACAATGAATTTACCCGCGTGAACCTATTATTTTCCCGGAATAAAAAATAGACTACGTTAGTCAGTGGTAATATAGAATTCTATTACCGAAAGAATTTTTAGTATCGGTCCTGTAGTTTTTGAATTCATTCATTACAAACGAAAATACAAATCTTATCTCTTTATTATATTAGTATTTATATTATGTTTAAAAACGATATATTTTCAAAAGTTAGGTGTCTGGGGATCAAGCTCACACCCTGATACCTACCACCGTCTTTACGATAACTCGATCCCACATACCGTAAATCGGCAGTACTTGGAAAAATGAGGGTTACTATTTTGACCGGTATGAATGTTTATCTGTTCCTTCAAGACTTCTAAGACATCTAAACTAAGTAGGTACTGACTTATCGTTAGATGCGTTTTCATTATCCACAGGTTAACCTATGTGACCTCACAATAAATTTAATATGGTGCCATCTAAAGTACATAGTCATAAACAAAAACAAAAGTTCTAAAGTATACAACAAATTACAATTTGTAAAATTGAATGTCAAGTTATATTTATGTATATCGTCAATACAATATCTGTTATTTATTTATCTCAATTTTTTGTTCTGGTGTGCACGATGATTCGCTCACCAAGCGGACCCTCCGCCAATTGCGATAGAAGCGCAAAAACTAATAAATTCTCGATGCCCAAGTGTTCTTTTAATGTGATTATAAACGAACTTTTGGCCTATATGTGTAACAAAGTAGATATTCTACACGAAAAGGACATCGTTCAGTAGGTTTAAGAACGTATACCCTCGAAGAGATCGAAGAAGCTCGCCTCCTAGTTTACTCCCTGTTAGCACCAGCCTAAAGGATTAAAAGAAGAAAATAAGGATCTGAAGAAAAGAGTATTCAGAAAAAAAAATAAAAAAAAATAAAGGAGTATGAACCAGTGCAGCTGCCGGACTTTGTGGCGAGGAGGCTATCGAAACTACCTCCAGTCCTAAGTATCCTTTGACTATGTATATGTGTCTGCGTTTCTTAAAGAGATTGCTTCCTTAAAAAGTGACCTACTAAAGTTAAAACTGGAAAATGTGCAGACAATTGGCATTCAAAATAATAGCATAGACGTGGAATAATTAAAAAAGGACATGAATGACATCAAACATTTATTGAAAAGCCCCGACATACGAATCTCAAATTCAGCAACAAACAATATTATAAATACGAACGAAACAAGTTCAACAAACAGACGTCGTAAACGGGCCGATAAGAAACCGATCGGCGATACAAGCGAGAACATAAACCCCGATGCGTCAGCTGAGCGCCTCGCCTGCGCCCGCGCCCGCGGCCCGCGCGCCGACGCTTGCTCTCCCTGCGTCCGCGCAGCTAGATCTACCTACAACCGTTCGTAACCGATTGGGCTCCATCGATGAGATTACTCACACGCCAAGTTATCGTGATATGGTCGGATGAAAAAGACAATAAGCAAAGACGAATAACAAGGACTCCCAACTGCCACAAACTGATGGTTTCTGGTTGACCGCAAAAATCGTAGAAGAAATCTTAACCTTTGCGGTTCTGCAGCTAATTCGAGTCTGCTATCGGTTGCCGAGATACCTATGTCTGTATACGTATCTAGGTTGGCAAAATCTACGACGGTTGAGCAACTAAAGGACGATATTACGACTTGTAAAGAAGATAAATGCATGGACATTCAGTTGCTTGGGTTGAAATATGACACCTCATTTAATTCGTTTAAAACCATCATAAATAAAAATAAACTAGATACGTTTTTAGCTAGTGATTCCTGGCCCAAGGATGTCTGATTTCGGGAGAGCCAGTCAAGGTTGCAAAAACCCGTTCAGAACGAAACAATAAATTTTCTATTTCTAGCTCTAAAAAATACTGTGAACTACTACGTCGGTCGCGACACGTCGGTGTACGCATGCTTCCTACACATGTGAATTATGAAATTCTCTGGAGAAAATTGCGCGGCTCGGGTGCATCGGAGGAACTACTGAAAGTGTTCGAGTATTGGTACGGAAACCAAACTAATTGTGTCATATGGGGCGACGCATCCTCTAACGACTATAAGTTAGACTGCGCTCGGTGGCTCTTTTCAACCTATATATGAATGACTTGACGGGGCACCGGGGTCGGTAGTCACTTAGGCGAAATCTGTGTGAACAGTCCCAGCTATGCTGATGACATGGTGCTTCTCAGCCCCTCTATCAAGGGGCTTAGAGATCTTCTTTCAGTCAGTAAGGATTATATTTATTCTCATGGACTGAAATATAATGTAGCTGAGCACTTAGTATTCAAGGCAGGGACCCTTCCCAGGGAATATGTCTGGAGTAAAATTAAATGGACTGGCAGTGCGGTCTGTGCAGCAGTTCAAGTATCTAGGCCATATACTTACCGAGGACATGAAGGATGACAATGATATGGAACGAGAGAGAAGAGCGGAAAGTACGGAGGGATAATAGGTTCGGAGGATGCAGTAGAAAGGTCAAGTTGACATTGTTTAATGCTTACTGCCTCTGTTTTTATAGGTGCCAGCTCTGGGTAAGCTCTGTAGAAGGTCGTACAACGTTATCAGAGTGCAATATCACTACATAGTATAAAACAAAGTCGCTTTCTCTGTCCCTATGTCCCTTTGTATGCTTAAATCTTTGAAACTACGCAACGGATTTTGATGCGGTTTTTTTTAATAGATAGAGTGATTCAAGAGGAAGGTTTATAAGCAAGAAAAATGGGTAGAGGGTGGGTAGGTGTACGTGAACGAAGTCGCGCCGGGTCCACTAGTAATCATATATTTCGAACTCTCTCTACTCTTTTTGAGATAGACTGCGACAGTCTCGCAACAGTATACTGAGGGCTGTGTACCGTGACTCCGCAAGTACTATATAGACATACGCGCGCAACGCACGATGACCGCGCAGAGACCCGCGGGTAACATCAAAATGTTTATAGTTTATAAAATCTTAATTTGCAGCGCAGATATCACCATGTCTGGTCTTTAGGAAACCTAGATATACAAATGAACTAAGGTGCCTCGGAGCATCCGTGGCCTAGTGGTTAAGGTACTCGAGTCGTAAGCGAGAGCTACCGGGTGCGATGCCACTGCCGCCCTGTACCAGTGACTCATTTCTGATGTATATTAGTTGAATACTTACCTACTCATTCTCTTAGTGTGAGGTCATCATCGTGATGAAAACTTTAGGTGATTGAATGTGTAACCAAGATCCAACCTGATTAGATTCCCCTGGTAGCAGGGTCACGGAGGTCAGATGGTAATCGTTCTACTATAATAACCTGACTTGCCCATTCCTGGTCAAGGCGGACGCTGGGCAATGGGAATGGCATATTGTTTAATGGTAATCCTTTTCTAATATTGAAAATTCACACTATTACGACGCATATACGAGTATTTATAATTGTTTACTTAGGTACCGGTGAAAGGATAATCCGGGTGTATTTCCATGCTTTAAGCTTTTATGTAAATGTGCACTGCATTACACCGTCTTCATAAATGGTTGGTTGATTAAAATTTTGGTATTTAATTATCAAATTTACACCGATTTTTATAAAGAAAACGCGACAGCAACATTCATGATCGTTATAGATTGAGCGAACAGGGAATACTTATAACTTTACGTTTAGTCTGTAATGTCTGTGGATAGACGTAAGAACTATGTCCAATTTCTATGCGTAAAAACCATATATATATATATACAGGTATATATATATATGGTTTTTATGCATAGAAACTGGACATAGTTCTTACGTCTACGTATGATTCAGGAGACGTGCTATCGATTCAATTAACTATAATCTACTTCCTCATACTGGTATTGGTGTGATTAATTTATTTTTTTAAGAGTAAAAACTATGTTTATAATTTAGCACGACAAGCATGGTCACTCTACAATTAGAATACTTCTGTAAAGTACCGATTCTCATCGCTTTGTCTAGTCAACGTCAAACCAAATTCAAATTGATTGTCAGCAGATAATACGTCGATCTAGTTTCTTTTAAAATGTCGTATGTCACCTGATAACAGTCTACTTTCTTTCGAAACATCGAATCTTCCTTAAGTGTAATTAATACCTAGTGCAACATTACTTCAAATAAATAAAACGTATGATAATCGCATGGTAAATATTTCAATTGCACAATAAAACTAAATAAAACGTTGAAACTAAATTAAAACGAACTTCTTTCAAGTGAAATAAGGACTACGTAATTGAAAATATATATTGATATTTTAAAAGTTGCTCAAAATGTGAGCCTTCTTTTTGTAAATACAACTCCGCCCGTCGCCTATGATGATTATAGTAGACCAAAATTGTTTGCTTTGACCGTGTTAAAAGCTGTTATAATTCGCTGCCGTAGTTCCTGCACGGTGTTACTTTCGCGTTCGTAAACATGTTTTTTGATATCACCCAAAAGAAAAAAATCGAGTGGAGTTAGATCAGGGCTACTCGCTGGCCAAGGGACTGACCCACCGCGTCCAATCATCGATCCGGAAAATGATCATTCAAATAATCACGGACACGATGTTCAAAATGTACCGGTGCCCCATCGCATCGTGCTGATAATACAAATTTTGACGATGGTGCAATGGTACATCATCCAAAAGGATCGGAATCACGTCTCTTAGCATTTCAAAGTAGGCAGCAGCATTAAGTCGTCCTTCAATAAAATGAGGTCCAATGATGGTATCATTTATTATACCAGCCCAAACGTTGAGACTGAAGCGTGTTTGATACGCATTCCGTTGCGTGAGATGGGGGTTCACAGCACTCCAGTAGTGTTCATTGTGAACATTGAAAAATCAGATTCGCGTAAAAGTAGACTCGTCGGTCCAAAGAATGTTAGTTTGCTCATTCTCTAAAAGCCACTGACAAAACCGCCTTCGTAAGGCGAAATCATCTGGCGAAATATCTTGGACCGGTTGATAGTGATACGGATGAAGCCCCGTAGCATTTAATAGCCGCCAAACGTATGACTGAGACACATGGTATCGCCTGGAAGCTTTCTGAGTACTCCGCCCCGAGCAAAATAATTTAGTATTCGTCTGTCTAACCTTTCTAAATCACGATGCAGTCCACCTCGTGGTTGAGCGTGAGTGAGCACTGTGAATGGCCTATAGTCACGTACATTTTGAACCATCCGGAGTATTAATCCATGGGTTGGCACTGGCAAATTCGGATAACGCTCATGGAATAAGTCCTTTGCTCTGTTTGTGTTATTGGTCTGGTAGTAAAACTTTATCATGTCGCATCTTTCAATGTTGGAATAAGGATATGCTGCAGGCATGATTTTCACGAAGTTTTTTGTAGAATTCAACAATATCAACAAACGTAAATATCGACAATGCCAAAATTGACAATTTACTTTTCTTTTAAAGGGCTGTTATTACAGTTATAGAGGTTGGGTATCTTTATCAATTAGTCAGTGTAGGGTGACCATGATTTTAGAGACTTAAACTTTTAATTCACAGAAAGTAAAAATAAATAAAAAGGTGTGCTCTTTAAACTAAATTACGATGGTAATCGATCAACAAATATTTACTGTGTATGTAGTGTTAGTCCTGCTCACGTCTCTTGAATCACCCTGTATATACATATACCTACAATGGAAAACTAAAGGGAGAGATAATGCTCTTTTACTCTTAAGATCGTCCTTCTAGTCTTCCTGGACATAGATAGAGCCTTCGACAACGCGTAATGGCTAGCATTAAAAACCTAGTAACCAAGTGTCCAAGGAACCTATACGCACTGATAAACTCGTACTTAAGCGATCGTTAGATCAAGGACAAATGCCGGATCAACAAGTAAGAAGGAAACTACGTTGGGTTGTGTTCAGGATTCCATACCTTTTGGAACAACATCCTGGACGCTCTGTTGCACAAAATCACCGGTGAGGGCGTGCATTGCCAGGCTTTGCGGACGATGTCGTATTTGTTTTCTATGCGCATAAGATTGATCAGCTCTGCTGGAACAGGCCGTCAATAACACTTTCGGGAATGTTGTCAAATGGGTGTTGTTGTGGGATGAGGCTCTCATAAACCTTCTCGGGCGCGGGACCGTCTCCGCCGTGTAGCGGTCCTTATGTGCCATAAGTACGTTCCAGTAGATTAGTTATTACCTACATCGCTATAGGTTAAAAAGTGTACGTATGTCATGTTTAAATGCGCATGTTCGGGTGACAAAATAATAGCATACAACCTTAATGGCAAGTTTTATATTGGGGTGCATTGTGATCGCTTTAGCAATTTGGAAATACCATAAAACAAATAAAACAAAGTATCGTTTTTGAAATGCCTTTCTCACGATTTTAACCGACGCCGCTGCGCGCATGTCAAATTTGTTGTCAAAAAAACAGAATTTATTGAGATGCCCGCCCAATAGAGCGACCTTACCTCAAATTACAAACAAATCTCATTTGTTTAAAAGAGTTTTGTTATTTACTTGTCATAGCATTGACATATGTTTGTCGACTGAAGACATTTTTTAATTTTATTTGTAATTTACTTTTGATAAAATTATATTATACGTAGAACTGAAATGGAGAGTTTCGATACTCATCATGGTAGTAAGTTTTCGTATCGATCTGTCACGGCGACGGGAAGTTACTGCAGACAGTGTGTGGATAAAGAAAAGGTGGTGCGTGGAGGCGGTGGATGCTCCGAGGATATGGGTGTAGTCTCCGCGTTGCCTGTAACATGGACCCCGCGCAGAAGTGGTCCCCTACTCGCAAATTATTTAGCTGAAAGGAAAGTTAACCATAACACACAGATGAATAAACTCTTTGATGACGCAAGAGAAGTCAATGAGTGCCGACAAGCGGACTTTGTCATTCATGGAAAATTATGGTAACACGTGTTGGTCATTGATTGATGTTCTCACGCTTTAGGATGCGGGGTTGAGGGGCGAAGGGAAGAAGCCGAGAAGGTGAGTTAGTCTAAGGTCCCGGGACTGGGTGGTTGTTCTTCGGCTAGGGATATTTCGTTGATACAAAGAGTGCGCGCGTGCAGGCATGTGGTATTGTCGAGAGCGTTATCGAGTGCTAGAGTCGATGATATACGTTTTGTACGAGCATTAGGTATCTCTTATGTGTTGGTTTCATAGTGTTGTCTATCGTCCACTATTTTAGTTTATACTCGGGTATGTTGGTGACTTACGTTTGTACGAGCATTTGCAGTAAGTCTGATATTGAATCATATATGTTAGGGTTATTATATTTTGGTAGGGCCATCACGTAGTTATACTAAAGAGTTAAATATGAATATAGGCATAGTTTTGTGTTGTAAAAAATTAAAGTTGTTTAGTCAAATTAAATCGATCTCTAGTTATTCTCTTTAAAGACACTGCTTAGAATAATTAAATCCGATACATCCATAAAATAAATTCTCAACTTTTAAAATAAATAAAAATTTAACTATCTCCTAGAATACACATATGGGTATCAGTTCTGATAACGTGCTGCGCACCTCTTCCGAGACGAACGTCGGGTGAAATCCATAGAAATCATCACTTACTCAGGGAACCAAGGCCGGATCGGACGTGGACCACGCTCTGTTGAGTAGTGTCAGGAAACTGATTTGTGCTTCATGTACTTTTAGACGGTTTATCACCGTGGGTTTGCCACCGGATCTTGAAATGTCTTTGCCTCGTGTCCGCTTAAAAACTTTGTGCTTTTAATGCTTTAACGACATTTAATGCGCGGACATGGAAAATCGAGTTAGTTCGATAGGTGGGCTTAGCCATTAGCGTCCCGACACCAATATTGATACATACCGTTTGTACGTAAATAATAAAAAATAATAGTCTCTCGATCGCTTACAAGCAAAATAGGCCGGAGCGGAAGTACGATGAGATGATCTTAATATGTGTGACGGTTTGAGCGAAGTAGACAATAGGTCACTGGTTCGTTTGATGTCAAGGTTTCGCTGGACGCATGAGCAGGACATGTGGTCCATATGTTCATGTGTTGGCCTGGTGTGTAGGTTGGAAAGGTGAGCCCAGGATTTCCTATAGATTAGGCTATTTCTGAGACCTAAAGTGTCCATATTTCACAACTCATTAGGGTCAGGTCTGTGTTAGGCGATTTCACAACCATAGGGTTAGGAGTGGCCACGAAGAAAGAAGACATTAACGCTCGGATGCCGCGACGTGCGACGATCGCCCGCCATTCATCGCCCGACGACCAGATACGAAGACGATCAGCTCTAGAGCTAAGTTGCATGTTTCTTAATTTATATCTGCTTGTTTTATCTACTCGTACAAATTTTAATTGTCACTTACTTTATGTGCGGAATTGTTGTTTTATTTGACTCGCGATTTTACATAATGCATTCATTTGACTAACCTAATTTTGTATTTATATAGTTGTGTTTATTTTCTTATGTTTTTAATTGTTGATTCTGTTGATCACACAATAGTTATGGGTGATTTTAACACGTGCCTCAGTAAAACCGATGAACCGTTTCTGAGTCGTTCTCCCAGACTGCGCAGCGTTGTTGACGGTGCCAACCTGAATATCCTTCCCCTCGAACCCACTCACCTTTTCCCTAATTGTGTCCCCTCCCTATTAGACATGATAATTGTGTCCTCTGCTGATCATGTTGCTTCGCATGGACAATTCAGTGCTGAGGCCTTTTCGTACCACGACCTTATTTTTCTCTCATATAAGATCCGCTGTCCTAAACCAAAACCGCGTATAATGATGAAGAGAAATTTTAATAAAATCAACTCCAAGAAGCTTATGTTGGATTTGAGGGCTTCGGATTGGGCTACAGTGTTGAATGCGGTTAATATCGACGACAAAGTGAATAGTTTCAACTCTATCCTAACCGCAATTTTCGATCGGCACTCTTCGGCCCATTAAGCTGAAGCATCAGCCTGCTCCCTGGCTTACCAAGGACATAAAAGCTCAAATGGCGAAACGTAATGCTGCTAAGATCAAGTACCGGGGTGACCCCTCTGATGCAAACCATAACCGTTACAAGGAGCTCCGGAACAGATGTAGCAGACTGTGTAGGGATGGTCAGCGACGCTATATCCATTCCTCTATTTAAAACAGCGACTCTGGTAGGGTGTGGTCATTTCTCAATTCGCTGGGCATTGGTTAGGTGAAAAGATCAGCAATCCCGTCTCAACTCGACCTTGATGGTTTGAACCGTCATTTCACTCCCTCCTCTTCCATTCCCTCTTCCATTAAGTCCCAAACGCTTAATAGTTTCCCTCCTATCAAGTCTGATGCCGAGGGTTTGGATGGTATTAACCGCAAGATGATTATCCTTAGTCTTGAAGTGGTTCTGCCAGTCTTGCATCACATTTTCAGCTTCTCGCTGAGTACAGGATCTTTTCCCATTTGCTGGCGGAGGGCGGCTATAATTTCAATTCCCAAAATCAATAATCCTACTGCTCCATCTCACTACCGTCCAATTTCCATTCTTCCTTTCCTGTCCAAAGTACTTGAACGTTTTGTTCACCAGCAACTCAGTCGTTTTCTGAACGCTCATAATCTTCTTTGTCCTTTCCAATCAGGCTTCTGTGCCATGCTTCCGGCGTTTTTCCCTCGAGGATGACAGAATTAAACAGCTTCTGAAGGGTCTTAAGTACAGGTTTGCCACCAGCTTTCAGAAGCTCAGCCGTAATCCACCTACACCCGGCGCCTTGTTGTTCTTAAGCTGTTTGAGAGCCATACTAATCTCGTACAGGCTGATGTCCGGGATATCTTCGGTGTAGTGTCGGGTCAACTTGGCTCTGGGGTCTTTTGCCATACTGGTAACAGGTGCCCGTGTTGTCGTGTATAACTGTCCATAGAACCTCTCGACTTCCCTCAAAACCTCGGACTTGGTCGAAACAACTCTGCCGTCATCCGTTTTCAGTCTCGTCAACTGGCTCTGTCCAATCGACAGATCTCTCGCAAATACTTTTTTTTTTTTTTTTTTTTTTTTTAGTAGTATTGCAGCGGCGTATGTCGCGAGTCAGAGACTTGGAGATCGGTCGTTAATGTCGCCTAAATTGAAAAACATCATCAGGGGATTTCAGAGTCATTCCGCGTCTGTCTTCGATGAGTTTGAGGGTATCGTCAAAGATTTTGTTCGTTATGTTTGTACGGCAGG
Source organism: Blastobasis lacticolella (assembly GCA_905147135.1). NCBI lineage: Eukaryota > Metazoa > Arthropoda > Insecta > Lepidoptera > Blastobasidae > Blastobasis > Blastobasis lacticolella. The sequence continues at coordinate 24,329,872 of LR990041.1, forward strand.
CTTTATAAAACTACCAACCGTACAGACAGTTTTCACGAACCTGTTATTATAGTCGTCCACGTCGACAAGAAGCCGGGACATGGGCTAGTTGAGAAGCGTCTGGAAGCGACCACTCTGAATAACCCTGAAATCTGAACAACATGGCTTTCTTCTAAAAACTTGTAAAAAACAAACAAAAAAAAAGGTAGAGGTAAGTAGTGGAAGCTTTATGTGTCTAAAACAATTTCAATGTCATAAAAAAGTATGAGAAAAAAATATAATACTAACAAAGGAAAAGAATTTGAATATTTTATGATTAAAAAATATATATCTGTATTATAAAAAAAACTTAAAGGACCATTCATTATAAACATAACAGAAATATAGATAAATAAATTGGCACGAAGCATGTATATAATCTTTAAAATGTATTTTGTTAAGTTTATTGACCTTCTGTAGCACACAAGATGCTCAGTACAGAAAAGCAAAATAAACTTTATAATTAAATAAATAAATCTGACAAGAGCATGGAAAAAACTAACCTAGCCTGCGACCCCGCCTGGGGCGCTGATGCGGGGGCGGGGGAGACGCGGGGCCCCTGCCCTCTTTTCGGGAGAATTCGAAGTGAGGGTAATCGTCGAATCCGAAAGAGAGTGGACCGATATGCCTGTCCTTAGGAGCAACTTCACACAGCGGCACGAGTCTACTTGTGACCGTGACGCATGCTACTGCTTATCGAGGTAAAAAAATTACTAACCGTGGTAACAAACCAAATAATATGTGTAGTGAAAGTGCAGCTAGGCGAGTTGCTCAGGTGGACGGCGGCGGCCAAGAAGCGTGCGCGCATTCGGCTGCAAGTGTATGATTACTGAGGCTAACTCATTGCGCAACGCAATTCGGAGGAGCACATTGCTCCTCCGATGTAGCGCGCCAGTTTTGTATTGACGTGACATCAACTCTCAACAATGTGATGTCTATTAGCAAGCTGGTAGTAGTGTGTGGCCGCGCCAATGCCACTATTGCAACTATTGAGAAAGGTTATTTGAAAATATCGCGGTAAAGGTAATGAATTGGGGATAGAAATGTTGTATGGAAAAGAAAACGGGACAACGAAGTTAAATTGAATTAAATTTATTCCATAAATTATATTTACATCTTAAATAAAAATAACATAATACCGCGAGCAAGGTAGCTCCAATCTATATCCTTCAGGTCTCTTTTCCGTATCTATTCAACCATGTGTCTTCTTCAATTGACCAGCCATAATGTGCGTCCCATTTTGCCATACTGAAACAAATTTAAAATGATGGATTCGTCCAGAATTCCCTTTAGAGTGATTTTTTTACTGTGCTTATTATGGATGATGTAACGTAAATTCAAAATCGTGGGAGCGTTGTCACATTGAATAAATAAATAAATCTTTATTTTCATTAACAAAGAGTACTTAAATCTATCGTTGCCTTTTAGGCAAAGCCTGTGTCAGAAGACATAGTTTCTACATTACATTCCAAAAAAACAAGAATTTAAAAATGTTGCTGGGTAAAAATGTATTTTAGGACTATAACTTTGGAGAAAAGCCCGCATATAGTATTAAACGCGTTCCACTCCGTTGTGTCATATCCCCCCCCCCCCCTTCCCCAAAGCCAAAGGTCCGGCACACAGATTTCGGTCAAACTGCAATGAACATAATTTTACAACATTAGGTATTATCCAACATAACAGCTTACCTCTTTTTGGAACTTCGCTTCGGTGGTGGCGTCGGTTGTTCTCCTAGTCCGAGCTTTTCTATTCTTTCCTTTTCTAGGCGTTTCTTTTCACACTTAATATTCGCAAGCCTTTCTTTTTCGGCTAGCTGATCCCTCCAATTCTTCTTCCTGCTTCTAGTACTTGTTGTTGTTGTGCGTCTGGTGGTAGTAGGCCTAGTAGTAGTGGGGGGAGGGGTGGTGGTTGTGGTAGTGGTTGTGGTGGTAGAAGGAGTGGTAGTAGTAGGAGGAGGAGTAGGCGAGCTAGGCGGTTTAGTAGTTGTGGTTTTTTTAGTGGTTCTAGTCCTAGTAGTGGTGGTTGTAGTTGTTCTGGTTTTTTTGGTGGTTGATTTTCTAGTTGTTGTTGTTTTGGTTTTTTTGGTTCTGGGAGTGGTAGTGGTAGTAGTGGTGGTAGTTGTGGTTCTGGTTCTTCTGGGTTTTCTGGTAGTGGTAGTAGTGGTGGTAGTAGTGGTGGTGGTGGTGGTGGTGGTAGTGGTGGTAGTAGTGGTGGTGGTGGTGGTGGTGGTGGTGGTGGTAGTGGTTGTGGTGGTGGTAGTGGTGGTGGTGGTGGTGGTAGTGGTTGTGGTGGTGGTTGTAGTGGTGGTTGTGGTGGTAGTTGTGGTGGTGGTTGTTGTGGTAGTGGTGGTGGTGGTGGTAGTGGTGGTAGTAGTGGTGGTGGTGGTGGTGGTGGTGGTGGTAGTGGTGGTGGTAGTGGTGGTGGTGGTGGTGGTGGTGGTGGTGGTGGTAGTTGTTGTGGTGGTAGTGGTGGTGGTGGTGGTGGTTGTGGTTGTGGTTGTGGTAGTTGTGGTAGTGGTTGTAGTGGTGGTGGTGGTGGTGGTGGTGGTGGTTGTGGTAGTAGTAGTTGTTGTGGTGGTAGTGGTGGTGGTGGTGGTGGTAGTAGTGGTAGTGGTAGTGGTGGTGGTGGTGGTGGTAGTGGTGGTGGTGGTGGTGGTGGTGGTAGTGGTTGTGGTGGTAGTGGTGGTGGTGGTTGTTGTAGTGGTGGTGGTGGTGGTCGTGGTAGTAGTAGTGGTAGTGGTGGTGGTGGTAGTTGTAGTGGTGGTGGTAGTGGTAGGGGTAGTGGGTTTGGTGCGTCTGGTGGTGGTGCGTCGGCGGCGTGTTGTTGTATATTCCTCTGTAAAGATTAAACATAAAGTAAAGCAATACATCTAAATAATAAAACAAGTGTCAAAGTTTATTAAACATAAGGATATTTACATTAAAAAAGATATTTACATAATACAAAAATATAGTAACAAGTATATATGCACATAAAAAAAAATACACTAAATTTAATTAAAGGTAAAAAAATTGCCCAAGAACTCATCATGCGAGAATTCAGTGCCATTGGCCTGGATTTAATCCCGCAAAGTGTCTTTTGTACATCTCAGAGGCTTGTCCAGCAGCGGCTTTAGTTTCTGCCACTTTTAACACTCTAGCCCCCAGTATCACTGTTGTCGACAAGACCTCGCTTAATCTCCCAGCTTAAACCAATTCACCAGGTTCACCAATTTTTGATGAATCCCTTGCGCTTTTCGTTGATAAACAAATTCAAAATTTCATGTCAGTTTTGGATTGCCACCTCAAAATTAATAGTCACATGGCGTATGCCATTATACGAAACAGTTTTGGAAGCACCCTGACCTTCTGGAGCACCTTGACAACACCATAAAGCAAACACTGGTGTCAGTTGTCAATATCAACCTAGACGACTCCACATGGACCCAAGCATCTCTACCTATTAGGCATAGGGATCTGGGCGTTCGTAAGGCGTCAAGTGTTTACCTGCCAGCGTTTCTTGCAGCGGCACATGCGTCAGATTTTTTAGTCAATAAGATACTTACAAAAATTTGTTCTGTACCGTAGCTTATTCATCCGAAGCAAAAACGCATGGCAGATGGCCTGTCTGGAGGCAGATTTCACAAGGAATCCCTTTTCTTAGCGGCTGTGGGACGAGCCGCTCTGCAAATTGGCGCGAAATAATTTTTTAAGGTCGACAACCAATTCTGCAGAGCGTACCCGCCTCTTGTTGGCGTCGCCCGCCAGCTGTTGGCGAATGGGAGTCGAGACTCTGGCTCAGGCTTTGCCGTCAAGGAACATCGGTACGCTCCTTGACCGTGCAACGTTCAGAATTGCCACGGCCCTACACCTAGGTACTCCCTGCAATGCGCCCCATGAGTGTTTATGTGGGCGCCAAGTTGACCAGCTCAGCCACCCTGGCCTATCGTGGTGCAGGAGTGCCGGTCACATACCACGGCACGCAGCCCTCAATGATGTTATTCGCCGGGCCTTTGCCTCCGTCAGGGCACCTACTGTGCTTGAGCCTATTGGCTTAGCACGCGACAACGGCAAAAGGCCTGACGGAATGACTTTAACACCTTAGAAGCTGGGGTGGCCTCTGGTCTGGGATGCCACTTGCATCGACACCATTGCGCCATCCCATCTACCTGCCACTTCGAGTCAACCTAGGGCCGGTGCCGCGTCGACCGAAAACGCCAAGCGCCGCAAATATATTTGTCTGAGCAGGGATTATAAATTTGCACCGTAAACCTTTGGGCCGTGGGGACCAGGCGCATATCCGGCAGTTTCGAGAAAAAAGCATGTATTTGTCACATTTGTATGACAAGAACCGTATTTTTTAAGCCAGCAGTGACATGGTTACGGAGTATAGGTTGAGGACCTTCAGCTATGTTGTTAAGCCGCACAACATCAAAATCGGTCAATACCACGTGTACAGAAGCAATCAGTAGGTCATCTTCGCCAACCACTTGAAATATTGTCTCATTTTAATAATGAGTGTATTAAAATAATTAAAATATAAATTCTTAATTGAATAAAATAACATTTAGGTAATTAACAGTGTCTATATTAGCAAGTTTTTCTATTTTAAGTTGCTTAAGTGCAGTAATGAAGCATGCTAATTTACCCACACTTATGTTTCAACCCAATCGCCCGTTTATGTGTGACAGTTGAAGTTCTGTTACACCTACGTCATAATAAAACAATAACGTTGTTGATATACCCTTGTAATAATTGCCTAGGCTCACCCTTAGTGACATGTGCCACGACATCAATACTAATAGACGACCACTTTTGTGGCCGGCCGTAACTATATTTCTATCATTAAATATCTCTCTAATTTTTAATAGACCACTTGATACCTAATCTCGATAGGATTGCTTTGTATCATGTTAATGAGGTTGGAATTATGGGGTTATGGGGTCCACCACCATCTTAGAGGCCCAAGCCAATCTCACATAGTGCTCGTGATCCCTCGCGATACTGACAGACAGACAAGCGAGGCTCTAGCGAATCAGCGTTTTCCAATTGGATTGTGAGGGTCCTATGGCAGTCGTCACACGTAAAAAGCCAAAGCACTGTATGAAATATGACAGGCCAGATCTAAAACAAAACCTGACACGGCTAGGACATCCCTTCATTATGACGCGCAGGAGTTTCTTTTTGAATATACTTAGTATTCTTTGAGCGTCACAATCGCGATATGGCGCGACGAGGCGTGAAAGTATATTCACTTGTGCTTGTAGTGCTCATCAGTCAATTGTTAAATATTTGTCTCCGCTGCTAATACCATGCGTATAATTAAATAATAAACATATAAATAAATGGCGCGAATGTGAAAGGTACTCTTCGACCATTTCTATGAAATTGACCTACTGATTGTTTTGTGTACCGTGGCTAAAGTTGACATTGTCAGTCAAATTCAGTTCAACTTTCAGGCGGGCACAGTCTCGTGACCTTCACTCTACGACGAATATTTGACAAGAATCATAATACCAAAAAGGATGGCGCTAACTCTTTTTTCGTAACGTCATTATTCTAATTTCACAATCGGGACATGTTAGTTTCTTTTTCTGTCACGTTTATTATTATCCATGTCCCATTGTTGGCGACATTCAAATTCTGTCACATAATCATACATCCTTTCGGTGTTGCTATCACCCCTGTCACGGTCAAGCTTTAGTTTCATTATCACTTTCTCTCTCTTTCTTATAGAAACGACAATACCGCGGACAAATTCGTCAAGCTATCAAAACGAGCGGATGTTATACTTTGTCTAATATAGGATGATAATTTTGACAGCTTTCTTATTCTTGGTCCTTGGCGCACGCCTATGAAGCTTCGTGTTTTTTTCTGTAAAATGTACTACGGATAATGTCGCAGTTCATAGACAGGCTCTGCCCCTTTAGTAAAGGGCCACGAATAACGAATAACAACAGACAATTTAAAATTTGAATTCAAATAAAATAATCGAATATTTAAAATTAACATTTAGGTTATTACATAATTTTTTGCAACTATATCTCGTATTCCTTGTTTGGATTTTTCATAACAACGATTTAATAACTCGCGCATTGTACGAAATAGGCTGACTGTCCGAATAAAAATACGCACGTGTCGAAATCATCGTTGTGGAAGGGTTTCTATGTCGTAATAATAAATTATTAAGTCAAAAGAAAATAATCTGTTTATCTTGTATAATACGTACAGCGTAAGCTTGCAACTATCAATTTCAAGTTAGATGAGAATGATGATCGATAATCGAATAGATTTATTAAAGATTTTACTCTACCCCATCCCTACTGTGAGCTGTCAATATTATCATTCTAAATTTGACAAAGTATAATGCATCGCCTTTGTATAATCTGTTTCAACATTTGAAACCTCAACTCAAGCCTTTTGTCAAGCTATTTTTTTTATGTAATACGGCAGAGAAACAGGCATGCGGGCCACCTGATGGAAAGTGGTCAACGCCGCCTATGGACATCAGCAACACCAGGGGTGCTACACCGCCTCTAAGGAGACCTCTAATATACCTCTTGAAGGATCCCATGTCATAGTCCATGCTATGGCTGAGAGCTATATACTCATAATAAAGTTTGTACATCGGCTGATAGCTTTAAAGATGACTTAGAAGATGAAACGCTGTCTATAGTGAACTATAGGGCCTTACTAACTTTAAGGCCTAAGAGGTGTGAATGTGCTGCCTGGATAAAAATAAGTTCTTGTTAACAATAATAATTATCAAAAATCTGTTCAAATAAATATTAGCAAGTTATATGTAATTGCAATGTTTTCACAAATACAGTCTTAGTCTAGATAATTTAATTATGCTAAAGCGCTGATTTTTTATCATTATTGAGGGTTGCGAGCACTATTTTTGCCCTACACTGGCAGCACTTTCACACCTGGAAAGCGCTTAATCATGGAACACGGAACCACTAACCATTCAAGTGATATTCGGACCATACAGAGTTCTGCTCGTCCATAGCGGGCACTTTTTCTTTTATTTCATGAAGCATATCGCAAAGACCCATTATGATTTTGCTTACATGTAACACATTTGTGTAGATGTACCTGTAAGTTTAACATTAATAAAGACAATTTTATTCTGAAAACAATAAAATTGAGTTATTTTCATGATCTAAATAACCTGACGATTTTGACGATCTTAGTGGTTCAATTAGTTAACATACCGATCGCCACGTAGAGGTCCCGGGTTCGATTCCCGGCCGAGCAGAAATTGAAATGATGAATTTTAATTTCTGTTACGGTTCTCGGAGTGTAGTATGTATAATAAGGATGCAATTAAAAAAATATATATAAGTCGTTTATCAGTTATTTAACCCCCATACCACAAGCTTTGCTTACTTTATGGTTAGATGACGCTATGTGAATTTGTCCTAGCATACTATTATATTCATATAATCTTTTGTAAACATATAATCTATTTCTCAAACCACTGAATCGATTTTAATGTATATTCGGTATCGAAAGCAATTTATTAAATTCTACTCCAATAAATGACCATTGAAAACCATAAAACAAAGCTAAGAACAATCCGAACGATTGAACGCCGGTAAACCAATCAGTGCGCTAGTTGGGTCAACTAGCGCAACTACGTCCACTTCGACGATTTGCCTTAGATAGTAGATATTGCAGCTAAATAATACTCTTTTAAATAGTATTGTGTTTCTGCCGGTGAGTGGGGTTTCCAGTGCTCCATGGGGTGGGGATTTGGGGAACCGTGGCTTTGGCAGTGGAATGGCATTTGCCTTTTGCTGCCAGAGCGGCGTGTTATAGAGGTGGGCAACGCATTGGCGATACTCTTGGTGTTGCTAATGTCTATAGGCAGTGGTGACCGCTTTCCATCGGGTGGCCCGCTTGCCTGTTTGCCTACCGTATGACATAAAAAAAAAAAAACTGACTAAAGATAATGCGTTTTATTAATGTAAATAAAAATAATAAGTATAATCACAGATACTGTATTAACCACGCTTTTTCGCAACATGAAGACCCCGCCGTATGGTCTGCCCGCCAGCAAGCCCGCCAAGGTGCTCGTGGCGCCGAACTGTCCATCGATCGCGCCGAGCAGGAGCAGCTCCAACGGAAGCGCCCAGGTCTCTTGTAGAGCTATTATGTTATCCGATTTCCATAGTGAACTTATACCTACATTCCAGGGATATTTTCACCGATTTACAATTAAAACTTATTAACTTGCTGTAATTATTACTTGAACTTTGTTCCATTTAAAGGGAATAATGATGTACTTAACAGCTCCTTTCTCATATTTATTTTATTTTAGCATATTTATTTTAGCCGACGAAACTTTCTCGCCTGTCTTTTTACGCACGTAGATAATAATATCCTCCTCCGACACATCTTTATGCACATTTGAAATAAACAAAGGCACTTTGATTTTAGCAGTGTTAGAAATAAACCTATTTCTTAACTTCCTTCTCTGTTCTAACGCCCACTCATGATCCTTTTAGTGTATCGGCAAAATTAAGTTTGCGGCGTTCTGTCTCATTGTGATTGATTTGTTTACAAACCTTTTAAGTTGAATGTCGCGCTGCCCGGTTGCGAGGCGAGCTGCGTGATAGGTAACATTTGTGAAGTGCATTCCTCAATTTTCTCGCTCGCCCCTACGGCATTTCCAGCTTTACGATAAGTTGCCATCTCGTTCACTATTCTGTTAACGCTCTTATTGTCCCTCTGCGTAGACGTGCTTTCGGTTATGTGCGATAAAGATAGACCCTCCGTTTTACGTTTTAGCGTAATCGTTTCTATTGTAAATGTAAGTTTGCCTATTATTCGATTTATATTTAAATATCTTGAATGTGTAGCATTAGAATATTATAAAAAAATGTAAATCTGTTTGGCAATTTAAATAAATTGTCGAGGAAAACTTTCAATATAATATTTCGTTACCCAGTACAAAACTTTTGTATTTTCGTTAAAAATTAACTACTTTTCGTGAAATTCATTTTATTTTCTCAGATCAAAAAATATTAAAACATCGTAAAACACACAATTTTTATACCAAATTTTAAATACTACATACATACTTTCCACATATTTATTACCAATGTGTACCCCAGAATGAGATGTTATAGTCAAAATTAGGCATCTAACGATGCGGTATTGTATTTAACAAAATGTGTAAAAAACAGAATAAAATATTAAAAATATGTATATCAAATATCATTATAATGAATTACTATAGTTACTACCGTATAGCCAAATAGCTAAATAATACTTTTTTAAATAGTATTGTGTTTCTGCCGGTGAGTAAGGTTTCCAGTGCTCCATGGGGTGGGGATTTGGGGAACCGTGGCTTTTGCAGTGGAGTGGCATTTGCCTTTTTGCTGCCAGAGCAACGTGTTATAGAGGTGGGCAACGCATTGGTGATACTCTTGGTGTTGCAGGCAGTGGTGACTACTTCCCATCAGGTGGCCCGCTTGTCTGTTTGCCTATCGTACGTCATAAAAAAAAAAAGGGATTTTGAGCCGCTGAGCCAGCGGAGGGATTTCGCTTCCGTTTGTGTGTTCTACAGTTTGTACAGCGGTGTTTGTTCTGAAGAACTGTTTGACATGATGCCTACAGCTACATTCACCGCTTCATCGCACCGCTCGCCATCGACAGAGAGTTCATCCTCACACCTTGGAGCCAAATTGGTCGCGAACTGTGCGGTTCCAAAGGAACTTTCTCCAACGCACACTAAGGTTATTGAATAAACTACCTAGAGAGTACAACATGGAGTTCTTCAAGCATGGGGTGAAAAGTGGACGCTGGCAAAAAGACATCAGTTTGACGTTTCTAATCTCTGGTGGAAAGAAGAATTCTTGTGAGGTGAACTTTCTGTATGCACAATAAATGGTTAAATAAATAAATAAATAATAAAAACAGCCCCAAGTTAAATAAAATACTACAGCCATATTTATGTGGGAAACACTAATTCAAACAGACAAACAAATAGTACACAAATAAACCAGACATAATTTATACCAATAAACTGGAGAAAAAAACCTACAAAATAGACATCACCGTACCATCCGACTATAATATAGGAGCCAAGGAATTAGAAAAACTCAGCAGAGATAACCCGACTGTGGAAAACACCTACAAAAGTCGTACCTATTGTAGTCATCGCGACACGGGAATGATTGCCAAAAGCTAGCATAGATATTGCGACAAACTGGATTCACACCTCAACATACACATGATTCAACAACAAGCAGCCGAGCAGCAGTACGCTCACCATAATGAGTAAGGTTCTTGAAGGAACTGTTTAAGTAAATAATCGAGGAGACACCGGTTGTAATGGGGAGGAGTATTATCCCTGAGGGCCTCGGGGCGGTCGCTTATCAATACCAAACTTGACTCGAGTAAAGGAAACTTTCAAAATATTTATAACTTCAACTATAATTTCTTATGTTTAAGAAATCTACGCATTTAGAAATTAAACTCGAAAAGCCCTAATACCTCGGTAATACGAATACGTGCCGATTTGGAGTACCGCGATAACAGGTGCCTTTACCTTACATCGTTTTCACACATCTTTGACAAAACGGCACGCCATTTTATGACGGCATAATAGTACAGTCTTGACTGATCCACTGGTAGTGATAGGCACAGAGCACATAATTCTTCTTGTTATACAATCTTTTCACACATGTCCGTTAGCTTATCTTTATATTCTGACATTTGGGAAGGTTACGCCGCTAAAGCGCGGACTCTGCTCGCATCGCGTGGTCCCAAATGATAAGGTTTAACCGCTTTAAGACTTGAAAGAAAAAAGCATGTCTTACCATACGTAATTCGGCGGGGCTGCCTTGGTTACAAATTTGTCATTTAAAATGAATCGATTCCATACCATATCATACAGCTCAAGCAAATTGTGATATTTCCATACAATTTCATATGTCAAGTAACCAATTTGATATTCACGGGTTCTAGAATACAAGAACCGTAACGGATAATAATCCTTAACTTCATCAAATCTGAAACAAAATAAAAATATTAAATATTTATACATTTTTTTATAATCTGTAGTACATATCATCATCATGATCATATCCGCCAAAAGACGTCCACTGTTAGGCATAGGCCTCCTCCAGAGATCTCTACAAAGGCCGGTCCTGTGCCTTCCGCATCCAGCTGGTACCTGCGATCTTTACCAGGTCACCGTCATCTTTACAGGTTCGTGGTCGCCACTCGAGAACTTTACGGCCCCATCGGCTATCTGTTCTTCGAGCTATGTGCCCTGCCCACTGCCACTTCAGTCTGGCAATCCCTTGCGCTATGTCTGATTCGATCAGAAATGAGGAGCCCTTTCCATTGCCCTTTGGGTAATAGTGAGCTTTCTTATAAGCGTGAGCAGCCACGTTTCAGTTTCGTAGGTCATAACTGGCAACATACATTGTCAATTGACGTGGAGTGCCTCCAACTGTTATTGGGGGGTTGGCGATCGCAGAATCGCTGTGCAGTCGATGTAAATCGACCCAGAAAGATGCGAGTTACGACTTACTTGCGACTTCACAAAGTTACGAATAGACCAGACAACCTCTAATGAGACGTCTAATATGCCTCTTGAAGAATTCCAACCCATAGTTAACAAATCATCACAACACAATCACAAATTAGTACGTTACGCTCCTTCGTTTACTGCGCTTGTTTTCGTATTCGTTTGTGTTGATTTCGTACTGACTACGTTTCGTTTGGCTTCGTTTATGGACTTGTGATTGCTTGTGATTTGGATTAATATGAACCATCCTGGAATCATTACTAAATGCGCCAACTTTTGACATAACTTGCCAAACTCGCGTAGTACTTTTTTTTTTCAATACAGTCATTTAAACCTAGGCGATTTTTTATTTTGAAATTGTATCTAAGAGATAAGTCCTATTTTTATGCAAGCTTAAGCAGCTGGTTTCAAAATTTTGATTACAGTTTAGAGAAGCATTATTCAGGGTTACACAGCAAATAAAAATTGGAAGAAAGTAAAGATTAAAGAAGATGCCTATAATTTTGAAATCATGCAATTTAGATTATTTTTAATATTTTTATGCCAACCAGCATGACTTGCCTTTTCACCCGATTTCGGGTTGACGTCTATTTTTGGGACAGCCTGTATATAAAAGAAAGTCATGTTAGTTACACTATTTATAACTCAAAAACGGCTGAACCGATTTGGCTTAAAATTTGTACGGAAGTAGCTTAGAACCAGGAGACGAACATATGATACTTTTTATCCCGTTCCCGTGGGACGTGACATAAAACGTGGTATAACAAAACACAACTGACATAGAATAACAAAACGCAACAGACAGAAAAACGAAAAATTTATCAGTCAAAACATCAGTCTAGCCGTTCATTTGTTAAAAATGGTATAATAAAACGCAACTGACAGCTAAACGTAATATTGTCTATGGTTAAGTATGGTCGAAAATTTGACAATTAGAAATTTTGAAGTTGACCGGTTATTGTGTGTGAAGACGACCAAATCTTTCCCGACAAAGCCGTAATGCAACTAGAATTCGAAACATTGCAAATGATAGGACTGAAGAAGAATAAGAAATTATAAGAGAGGTAGGGCATAGCGGGGTATCCCGTTCGAATTGGAGCCGCCCGACTGGGGAAGTACCTCCACCTTACAGAATGCGCAGCTAAACAATACTCTTTTGAATAGTGTTGTGTTTTGCCGGTGAGTAAGGTTTCCAGTGCTCCATAGGGTGGGGATTTGGGAAGCCGAGGCTTTGGCAGTGGAGGGGTATTTGTCTTTTTGCTGCCAGAGCAACGCATTGGCGATACTCTTGGTGTTGCTTATGTCTGTAGGCAGTGGTGACCACTTTCCAGCAGGTGGCCCGCTTGCCTGATTGCCTACTGTATGATATACAAAAAAAAATGGGAAGAGTGCCGCGTTAGTATGGCTCGACTTCGTGCATCTCAATCACAAGAGCAAAGCGAGGTTGGCATGTTAGTGGCACGACCATCTGGAACACACGAACGCACATTTAACGCTCCAACAATAGATGAAGTTGTCTTCCTGTCCCCGTATTCACAATGGCTCGGAAATCGATTTCGGATACGGATTCGACAAATTTGTCGATCGACTCGGAAATCGTATATTTACAGGCATCAAATTTGACAGTTCAAATCAGAAGATCTGTCGAATATTCGGAAAATTACACGAATTCGAATCCGATTCAAATCCCATAGACAAATTCGACAGTTCAAATCGGAAGATCTGTCGAATATTGGGAAAATTACACGAATGCTATTAAGCTTTCGGAAAGTTATTGTGAATCGTGGATTATTAAGTTTTTCTTGGAAAATGCAGTTTGTACTGCCGATACAACATCATAATAGGATAAGGGCGAAGCAAAGAGCCGATACAATGCAATTAAATCGGCAAATAAGGGATTTGTCGAGCCCATTTAACATGCCCAACTTTAGTAGGGTTTATCGCTTCTCTACGGAGACTGCGATCCGCATTATAGAAGACATAAAGCCCTATTATCCTCATATGCTTGTGCGATTCCGGTGGAATTTAAAGTAAGTATGACAAAAATTGTGCTAAATACTGAAAAATTACCTAAAAATTTTTACAATAACAACAACACAAAATTATTAAAAATTTCTGTATTATTATCAGTGTCAGTGGCATAAACCTACCAGACGAAATGGAAACTTAGCTTAGTGATTCATTTGTATCTGCCACTGAATTTCAAGAGAAGGACATAAATACAGAGGCACTGAGGGTGAGAAGGCAGTTAGTACAGAGGCTCTGCCATTGATTATGGTTTAGTGACTCTCTACAATTACCTGTTTGCAAAAGCACCAGCATATCACCTTGGCCCTTGTGACTCTATTATAAAACGTGCTGTGAAAATTGTGTGGTGTTTGTTCTGAAGAAATATTTGACTTGATGCCGACAGCTACTTTCTATCAACGCACCGCTCGCCATCGATATAGTTAATCCTCACATTTTGGTCTAAAAGAAACATGGAGTTCTTCAAGAAAATGGTTAAAAGCTTTTACAGGATCGGCAACATGGGAATTTTACCACTGGAATTGCAAACGTCCATAGAGTTGTTTACCATCGGGCAAACTACAAGCCTGTCTTCTTTATTTTGTGAACATTGAAATGTGTTTTTTTTTTATTTTTCCTATATGTACTATATGTAAACTTTTTATATCTTTTATTTTATTTTTGTGAAGTTTAAATTAGGTAACTAATTAAATTATTATTTAAAAAATTATATTATTCTCTTTCTCTAATTATAACAACCATTAGAAATTTAAACTTCGTTTTTACTTACAAAAGTACTGATCAGCTGATCACATTTGTATAGAGAGTTTAATTCAATGAGTAAGACTTTCTTTTTGCGGACTTGTTACACCCTTTCTAATATAGGTATATTAATAAAAAGATACACAGTTGTAAAAAATACTTCACTAATTATACTTTACTAGCGGCCCGCCCCGGCTTCGCACGGGTACCACTACGGGTACACGGGTTACACACGACCGCTGCGTAGGGAGCCGACCGCGCAAGTGCGCCGCGCGGCACTTTATTTCTTGACATTGACTCCCCTCCCGTACCCCGTGCTGCCTAGATAGCCGAGCGGACTGAGCGGCGAATACTCGACTTTTTTCTAATATTCACATTTTTAAACTCCTGATATCATTCGAATGGAATGTCTGAACTGAATATTTCAAAAAGTTATATAAAGGTATTGAAGCAGTCGTGAATATGAAGTAATTGATTTTGATAAGGATTAATACCAAGGTACAAATAAAGAGCGTTTTATAGCGGCGGCATTTCAATTAAATTTTGAAAATAAAAGAACACTTATACGACCTGAGTGGTTCAGTGGTCAACATGCCGGTCTGCCACGCAAGAGGTCCTGGGTTCGATTCCCGGCCGGGCAGAAATTGAAATGATGAATTTTAATTTCTGTTACGGGTCTGGGTGTTCTATGTATAATAAGTATGTATTTAAAAGTATATAAGTAGTTTATCAGTTATCTAGCACCCATAGCACAAGCTTTGCTTACTTTGGGGCTAGAGGGCGCTGTGTGAATTTGTCCACGATTATTTATTTATTTATTTATTTATTACTTATTGTGACATAGCTATAATAGTTAGACATATACTGTTGCGACACTTCTTGTAGATAATGATGTGTTCTGTAAAGTCATAGTACATTATTTTGTTCTATCATCAATAGTTTTCGCAGCACACGCGAAGTAAGGAATTTTTTGGGTATTTTTTACACCTTGACTTACATTATTGGAGTTTTATTAATTATCCGTAATTTTTTAGAAAATATTATATAGCCTATGACACCCGCGGATAGTGTAGCTTCCCAACAGTGAAAGAATTTTTGCAATCGGTCCAGTAGTGTCGAAGCCTATTCAATACAAACAAACAAACAAACAAACAAACAAAAAATCAAACATTTCTTCTTTATAATATTAGTATAGAAGTATAGATAAATCACAATTCAGTTAGTAATTTAAATCAGATACAGTAAAATCACAGCAAAAATTAAATTATCGCTACCTTATTTACTAATAACCTAATTATATAATTATAACCTAATTACATTTAAAATAAAAATTCAGTTACTAATTCATATTACAGAAAAAATGCTGCCTTAATGCTTTTTGATTTTCAAAGTGTCACTTGGTAATTGATACATACAAAAGACAGAAAGAAAGAAAGAAAGAAAGAAGGTAAAAACATTTATTAACACAAACAACAGTATTGAAAAAGATACAAGGAAACATAAAGACATAAAAAAGAATTATGATCACATTAAAGTATAATAAATAAAAAATAAAGTTGAAATTTAGTGAGTGGTAGCTAATCAAATTTAGGTAATCACTTAGTTAGATTTTCTATGGCAGTTGCAATTTGTATGAAAACCTCTACAAGATTTTCCATCGCAAAGGCCTGTCTAATTATGCCTTCTGACACTTTATTTACCGCTGCAGCTTGCACTTTGGCTGCTTCAGCTTGGCGTTGAAGGGCATTAAGCATTGGGTCACGCCCACCAGAGAAGGTCCACCACCAGTGCCAGATTTAAATACCCGAATTTTACGGGCTTTATATTTTATATCTGACTTCCAGTCCTAGCAAGTCTAAAAATAAATACCAATTTAATAAATATAATTTTTTATTCATTTAATTTGTGGTAAACAATTGTAAGGTACAGTTTAAGTAGAATGGAGCCTCTGCGACCTGCCATCAGCATACAAATTTTAGATACATGTTATTTTAGATACACACAATTTTAGATAAATTTTATGATAAAAATTATATAATGCTATCCCAAAAAGGATTCGCGAAGTAGAGACTATTGGTAACTTTAAGAGGCAGCTTCTCAATTTTTTGGTCGAAAGAGCGTTATATACGGTTGAGGAGTTCCTTTTGGCTTGTAAAGAAAGTAAGTAGTTTTTTCTCTCAGTAAATGTACCTGATTAGATGACATATTATGTGTAATGCTGTTGTATTAATTTTGACATATTTTATGATTGGCTTTTCATTATTTTGACATTGTTGATTATTGTGGATATTGTTAATGATTTATGGTTAAATTTAATATTTATTTTAGTATGATTTTTAATTGTTTTTTAATAGGTATAAATTGACATTATATTTTTATTGACATTTGAAATATTATTGACACTATCTACTGTTTGAAATCTTAAATTATAATTTGTTGAATGGGTAAAAATCAAATTTTATAATTATGTTTTTTATAATACTTAAAATGAATAATTTTTTAAAATGTTTGTAAATCAATTTGTTTAATGATATTATTTAACTACAAACTCCTAAAATTTGTATGCCGATGGCAGGTCGCAGAGACTTCATTTTACTACAAATGTACCTAACAACTGTATAAACCTGTGTACCACAAATTAATAAATGATTATGATTATGATTATGAAATTTTAGATAATATGTACCTATGTTATATTCAAAATTAATTAATATTTACTTGTTCTTTGACCTTCATTCGTATGTTTGCAGTTTTAGTTGCACCGTCGCCGATAGCATTCAATTTCACGACGAGGTCCGCTAAGAATTTTTTCTTTTCCCCTGCAGCGGCTGGGCAATTCAATCGTCCCGTTGCGAGTATGGGATGGGCTCGCATGTATTCTAACATTTCTAACATCGCCACTCGTTGGCCGTATTATGTAGTGATGGCTGGAATCGCAAGAAAACAGGCAGTTTAATTAGCTATTTATCCAAAATTGCAACACCGAGTTTTTACTTGATTCAAGTGAATAGATACTTTAAATATTTAGTCAGGTACTTACTGTTGACATAGTTTCTTCGATTAGATGAGATACGAGAGGGTTAAAAATTAATTCAATCACTAAGCTAAATCGCTCAAAGGAAAACGGGAAAACATTCTAAAAAGCTTTTGTTTGACAATATTATGAGTGTTCATAACGACAGAAAGAACTTAACTTTCAAATAATTACTATATATTTTTGCAAATTCAAAGAAAAAGAATATTCTACTTATAAACAATCAAATATTATATAAAAATTAATATATGGCACGAAATATAACTTATTGATAGAATTTTTTACAAATTCATGTTATCAACAAAAGTGTCTTCGTAAAACTCTCTTCTATTTTTCGGGAGAACCACAGACAATTCCGAAACGGTAGAGTTTCCGTGGCCAAATCGATCGGAAAGTTTTCGAATGATTGTGAATACGGCCACTGATTGTTGGTGAAAACTTGGAAACAAGCGATATGGTGCTTACACGTCTCGATACTGGGTAATTGCAACAAATATCTGAAACACATCGTTCATATGACACGTTGCAATACCCGCTGATGTTTTGGAAAGAAGAAGATGGATTTACGATGTGATTTACGCGACGATACTCAGAGGAAAATTCGAAGGTGAGGAAGTTTTCATTCCGAGGATCCCCATGATCCCAACCGATATGCCGTTTGAGTTTAAACGACTTCACTTTCCGATCCGTCTTGCATTCGCCACCATTAACAAATCACAAGACCAATCCTTGAAAGTTTGTGGTCTGAATCTAGAAAATCCATGTTTTTCTCATGGTCAATTATATGTGGCATGTTCACGGGTCGGAAGACTATCTGGGTTATTTGTTCTTGCGTCTGATAATAAAACGCGAAAAGGTCGTCTATCACAAGGTGCTTCACCGAATAATGCAACCCATGCACCAAAATACATGGCCAATAAAGAATCATTAAAATACTTGATTTTTTATATTTACTTATATACTGTAGTGTATCTCAATACACTGTTAAACTGTTCAGCTAATCCTTATTTCAACAATCAATCTCGAAACCTAGATGATAGATCGCCTTTGCATTATAAACTGTATTTTTATTTCCTGTAATGTTATAAATTGATGCAATAAAGAGATTACATACATACATACATAGATCTTTTAAGAAAAAAGAAATGATAGTTCACACTTTCATTAGAAAGGATAGAAAAGAACAAAAATAGTAATAAAAGACCGACACTATTCTTCATCCGAAAAAACCATAGAGTCAACAGACAATAAAGCGAAAGGTGAAATTGTAAATGCACGCCGGAAAGAAACTACAGAACCCTATAATATTTTGTTTTTTATCCTCAAACCAAAGGAAAATCTTCTGAAAGCCATGACAATTAAATTCATTTGCCACCAACGAGTGAAGAACCTAGAAAAAAAACAGATATTGCTCAATGTGAAATATGCCAACAATATAGCATACCAAAAACTATCACTGTGTGAATTGTGTAAAATCGCATAGAACTGATAACTGTGTTAAAGAAGAGAACACTCCTGCTGTACTTGTGCCTTGTGTGAAAGAAATCACCCGGCCAGATATAAAGGATTCAAAATCTTCAAAATTCAAATCTCATTTTTATTTATATTTAGACAAGACGGGCATTTGACCGCCATCTCACCTGTTGGTAAGTGACGATGCGGCTGAAGATGAAGCATGCCCGTCTTGGAACAGCCTATTCACACTAGCTTTGAAATTTTTTTTATTGAGTATAACTGAACATATATCTTACAAACGTCAAAGACGAGGGGGTAGGAAAGTAGGAAGGAAACACACAGTAAGATGTTAGTTAGATGAAGCACACCCACCCCCCACCGACATCGGCCAGACCGACAATACCGGACAGAGCCGGTCAGTGAATTTGCCATTTGACAATGCCAAGCAGAGCCGACATAATATATAGGAACCCATACTATGCGGTTGGTTCCCACCGCAGATTTGGATTTCTTCATGAGGGAAGATTATTGGCCGAAGGGTGTGGTGTACCGGCGATTCCGTGGGCGACCCAGAATTTCCGGTGCCGCCGAACGACATTGAGTACCAGTTAGGTTTTAAGATATTAATAAATTATATTTTTATATATTAGTTTACAATTTATATTATTTTGTATTTAGGTATAGTTTTTATTTTAGTCTGTATTTTGTATCAGTTTATTTTGTATTTATGTTGTGTGTATTTATAGTATTTATAGATATGGGCCTCAGTTGCCTGAAATAAATGAATAAATAAAAATAAATAAATAAATTAAATAAAATATACTTTAAATAACTACCTAAAAACTACAGAAAAAGTAAGTCAGTCCACCAAGGCAGCACCCGTTCACGAGTATAACGCAAGGCCCAGCCATCGCCATCTACGACCAAAAGACACCGTGTGTGGGAAAGGAAGGAAAGTTAACGTCGCCAAGTGTATCAAGAAATATTAGCAATATAACAAGAAAACAAACACAGAAAAAAATTAAGAATAAGAATACACTGAATACATGAACATTGATTCAAAATACGGATTGCACTAAAACTGTCACTGTCAAAAACGGCTGTCAATAGCCGTCAAACGTTGGTCTGGCTTCATCATATCAGCCGAAAGACTGATATGATGAAGCCAGTTGAAGCCCACTGATGAAGCCCACTGCTGGGCATCGTCCTCCCCAAGAGATCTCTACAAAGGCCGATCTTGTACCTTCCACATCCAGCTGGTACCTGTGATATTTACCTGGTCGTCGGTCCACCTTGTGATCGGCCTAGCCACGCTGCATCTTTCGGTACGTGGTCGCCACTCGAAAACTTTACTGCCTCATCGGCCATCTGTTCTTCGAGCTATGTGCCCTGCCCACTGCCACTTCATTCTGGCAATCCTTAGCGCTATGTCGGTGACCTTGGTTCGCTTGCGGATCTCCTCATTTCTGATTAAATCAGAGAGCCTTTTCCATTGCCCTTTGGGTAACAGTGAGCTTTCTTATAAGGCCCATAGTGAGCGGCCACGTTTCAGTTCAGCGGCCATCACTGGCAACACACATTGGTCAAAGACCTCCGTCTTGAGATACTGCGGTAAATGGGACGAAAATATATGGCGTACCTACCCGAACGCTGCCCAAACAAGTTGGATCCGTCGATTGACCTCTTTCTCGAAATTGTCCGGACTGTTTACCCGAGTGCGGGACGCAAAGGACTGAATATATGATATTGATCAAAATTTGATATGGCGACTGCTATTGCCATTTTGTCATGTGGGATATCGTTCAATAGGTATTGAAAAATCAACATTACTTTAAAGTTCAAGCATTCAGGGACCCATTAAATTTTTATAAATATTAAGTATCCCTGTCCTCGATCGAGTACGTAACGAGTACATCCGTGGCAGCCTTGGCATGACTGATATCACAGATAAGAACGAGGAGGCTCGTGTGCGCTGGTTTGGTCACGTGTTGCGTAAGCCTCAGGGATATGTGGGAAATAGGTGCCTGAATCTGTCGGTATACGGAAAGAGGCCCCGTGGGCGACCCAAGAAGCGATGGATTGACATCGCTGAGTCGAATGCGAGATCCAACGGCTTACGACGAGAGGATGCCGAAGACAGGGCGAAGTGGAAAAGATGGAGTAGGAAAGCAGATCCTGGCAGAGGTCTGGAAAAAGCGCTAGGACGACGACGATTAAGTATCCCTGTCCACCTACTTATATGAAAATGAAGCCCCGCCTGCTTGTAAGTTTAAATTAAACACACGCGTGAACTTTATACATATATTTACTAACACCATTCGGCTTGTTTCTAACTTTTCAGTTTTTAATAGCAGTCGGGGTTTTTGGTTTTTGTACTTTAGTTTTTTATATATTTCATAAATAATTATGAAGCGTAAAAATAGCATGGGGTGGGGTGGGGTGGGGGGCGAGGCTCATTTACGGGATGAGACTATTTAGGTTTGTATTGTTGAAACTGATGATAGGTACTTACGATGCTCTCATTGTCGTTACTATCAAAGTGCACATGATTTTAATTGGTTCATCTAGTTGTATAAAAACTCTTCTCGTATTCTGGATTTCCACTGAAGCGGCTGGCGGTACGTCCCTTATGTCAAACCTTTTGTCAGCTGTAATATATTTTTATTTTAAACGTTAATTTGGTACGTGTTTTAAACAAATTTTATTTACACTTTTAAGTCCCTACATTCATTCAAGGGTTTTACGTTTTTAATGTATGTTTGTGCAATGGGCCGTTAATAAATGTATCCTATATATATTGAAAATGGATTTCTACATGTTAATAATATAAATCAAAGCAAGAAAAGAAAATCACAAATCATCGCCACCTAGCGGCGAATTGTGATTTTTTTAATTTAACTGCTTTATTTTTTTTTCTGCTTTTGTCCGCGACTTCGTTCACGTGGAAATATTTTGTAGCGCTTCCCGGACAACCGCTTTAAATGATCTCCCTAATGTATGAAAGCTAGTACTACGGAAATATCAAGCTATATTGCTGGTTCTACCGAATTAGATAAAGCATGGCCTAGATATTAAGTTGGACCCCAAACTACCAAACTGTGAAAACCCCATCAAAATCCATTCGGCGCAATTTCCATATTTCTTATAATTTAAGTGGTCTATTATGGTTCTTCATCAGGTGTTCCAGTTTTAAAAATCAATTAATGGTAAAAGAAATTTAGTATGGGTGACGAACCACCTTAAAGTTCCGAAAGTGGAGGAGATAACAGACTAAAAACTCGACTGCGATAAGAACTAAAAAGAAGAAACATAGGTATTATGCTTTAAATTAAACTATTATATTCAGAGTGAATAGGACCAAGTTTCAAGCACGTTACACTTTCCCTATATCACAAATTATCAAATCTCATGAAGAGTCAAACCCTTATGTTAACTCTACAAGGCCTAATTCTATTAGTACGTATTGCTTGTTCATTTAAGAAAATGCATGATATGAGGAATTATACGGGTTGCGCTAAGCGATTTCCATTTTATTGAGTGAGTTTGTAAAAGTCACGAAATCGACGTATTTTCGATTCACGCTGATCCAAGTAGAGAAGTCTGAGTCTCTGAAAATTTGAGAATGGGAGAAAATACATATGTATTTGTGTATTACCTCCCTGACCTCGTGGCCCAAGGGTTGTAAATGGCATAAATTAAACTTGCGTAAACTAATTTTCACTATAACTTTTTTAAATTTTGTTGCTATTATTGTTGTAGTCGTAAGCATGTATAATAAGAAGACTTTCTTTCTGCGGGAATCGGTAAATAGTTATAGTAATTTATGTACTCCAACTTCATGCTAGACTGTTACTTATGCAGTAGATATACCAACGTACCAGACCTTTCTAATGCGTACGGCTAAGAAATGGAACGCTTTGCCTGTTAGTGTATTCCCCGAACAGTATAATCTTTACTCCTTCAAAGCCAGAGTGAATAGGCTGTTTCTAGACAGGCATCCAGCCAGGCCCACCTAGGGCCATATGGTCGCTTACAACCAGGTGAAATGGCGGTCAAATACCTGCCTAGTGTATCGTAGGAAAAATGTAGTCTAAGAAAATTATTGAATCGATCAAAGCTGATGAACCTCAGGCCTGTATTTTAACTGGATACCTTATCAACAACAGTTGATTCTTGATTACAGAAACATAAATCCAAGGCTTGGATATATGTTTCTGTAATCACACACATAACGGTAACGTTGCAGGGCGTATAGTCTTACCAAGAGTGGTGTTTTCGATGTTTAATAATGCATAAAGTGATAAGTCTCTCCGCAGTATCATCCTGGTTGAGCGATCTAGAGGTCGGGCTATGACCCTGCACCAAGCACTCTCGGGAAGCAGGGACACTGAAAATGTAATAAAAAATTAACGCACGGACATCGTACGCCCAGTATTCACAAACATGAAATCAATTCTACATAAGATCCATAAATATTATTGTAGGTGTTGTGGTGTAATATCACAAATTTTTTCATATTCTCGGGTTTTGTACGACGCGAATAGTTTTTTAGGACGTCTAGGACCTTCTTTTTACATGTACGAGGAAGCTACAAACGGGCAGAAGGAACACTCGTAGTCTCGCATGTGTTTCGTTGAATAGGAGTCGACTCGTTTCTTGAATTCCCAAAAGTCGTATCGGTTTGTACGTGCTGCGTAGTCACTCATTGGCTACTTTCATTTGCGGCAATACAGTGGTCGCGGTGGAATCCTGCAGCAGGCCTGGCCCGAAGCAACACCCGTCTACCAAGGGTAACCCACCCACTCGGTAACGGAGTCGGCTCATGTTTAGCAATAACCTATTAATATTTACATGTCAAAAGTTCTGCAATGACGAAGCATTTTCTAAGCATACTTTGTATACCACCAGTAGTAAGTATAAATACCACCTACTGGTTACACTGTTCTTGAAACTTCACGAAACTCTGTTACAAAACCGACGATTTTATATCGATTTTATGAGTTATTTAATTGCAGTTTATATAATTCATACCTCTTAATCCATTAAGTACCTGATAAGATTGATGTGGTTTTTTGTTGGATAAAAGTATTATTAACAGCGAATAGTAGAAATAAATATTACCCAATAGCCTCTTTCAAACTCCAATTTAATTAAAGTTGCTCGTTTTTTGGATGAGATCCTGTCGTGGCAAAGGAAAGACCCCTTTTGACGAGGTAGTTCATTTTCTAAGTTAGCCCGACAATATACCGAGGATATCCCGGACATCAGCCTATAAAAAATTTGTTTGGCTCTCAAACAGCTCAAAAACAACAAGGCGCCGGGTGATGATGGAATTACGACTGAGCTTCTGGAAGCTTGTGGTAGACCTTTGCTTAAGACCCTGAAGAAGATGATCAACTCCATCAACTTCGAGGGAAAAATGACGAAAGCATGGCACAATAGAAAGAAAGGTTATATTTATATTTAAGGAAGAATTACTTATATTTTTATTGATTTTTAAGAAGGGTGATAATACTCAATAAGAACTTTAGACTGCTAAGCCATGTATATAAGCTGTTCTTAAAAGTAATTACGAATCCTCTTGCACGCAGGTTTGATGACTTCCAGCCTTCCGAACAAGCCGGTTTCCGAAAAGGCTTTAGTACTATAAACCACATACATACGCTGCGACAGGTAATCCAGAAGACCGCGTTGGGATGAATCGTGATGCATTCGTGATACATAAGAAGTGCGTCAGAGCCATATGTAGTGTAGGGCCAATGGAATTCAGCAAACAATGCAATCACTGTATTTTTATTTTATTTTTTAATAATAATAATCTTTATTTACATCAGGATACAACCAAAAACAGGTAAACACAATAACACATTCTAATCGAAATATTACATTTTTTTATACTATACTGGTTGTAATAAGTTTATAGTGGAGTCCCTGCTTCCTAAACTAGGAATATCCTGTGCTATGGGAAACAGTAACTCCCATGAAACTAGGCTATATTACAAATAATATTTTGACAGGCCGTGAATAGGCAAGTAAATTTCAGTATCCAAATTCGTTTCTGATTTTGTTTTCTAGTTAACCTACGTGTGTGTGTTTGTGCGTGTATGATTTTTAGTAGCATTTATATTGAATGTATATTAACGCAATTATGAATTATTATTTGTAGACCAGCGCACTTTGCGACAAAAAATTTTTTTCCTGTGAGACACTGGCTGTTATGTTTATTTAATTTTTTTATTACTTTACTAGCCAGGTATTTGACCGCCACCTCACCTAGTGGTCAGTGACGATGCGGCTGATGATGGAGCATGCCTGTCTAGGAACAGCCTATTCACACTAGCCTTGAAGGCATCCAGATTATATTGATCAGGGAACACACTCGCAGGCAACGCATTCCACTCCTTAGCCGTACGCATTATAAAAGTCGAGCCAAAGCGGCTCGTGCGGATAGTTGAAAGATCCACAACATAAGGATGAAGCGCTCGCCCGGATCGCGTCTCCCGATGGCGGAAAGGGGCCGGCGGAATGAGGTCGTGCAACTGCTTCGCACACTCTCCGAAGTGCATCCTGTAGAAAACCGACAAACGCGCAACCTTACGCCGATGCTCGAGGCTCTGCAGCTTAGCCTCAATCAACTTCGGATCACAAATTAATCTCTTTGTACGTTTATCCACCGAATCCAAAGCAGCCAGTTGGTATTTGGCTGATCCATCCCAGAGGTGGCAGCAGTACTCCATGCAAGATCGGACTTGTGCTTGATATAACTGAAGCAACTGCCTTAAAGTGAAGTACCGCTTGACCTTCGAGAGGATTCCAAGATTTTTAGCTGCAGTCTTGGCTTTTGATTCGATGTACTGTCCAAAGTTGAGATTGGTTGATAGCTCAACACCAAGGAACTGTAGGTTTTCGGTAATTTCCACAGATACATTCCGGAAAGTCGGAGCTAGATAGAATGGACCCCGTTTAGCGGAAAACAAACACGCCTATGTTTTGGTAGCGTTCAACGACACTAGATTGGCTTCGCCCCAATCGGACACTGTCTTGAGAGCCTCGTTCAAACGACCAACCATGGCCTCTCGACAAGACTAAATATCTCCCCTGTTGGCGTTTGCATCCGACATATATATGTCCGTTACTGTGCTGTCGTCTGCGTCCCAAAGATACCAGATAGGTTTATAGGTAGATAGGTTTTGATGTCAACTGAAAACATTCTGAAAGTATGACAATTTTGTTACAGAAAAACACGATATTTAAAACGAGCAAATCAAAATCTCCTCGAAGAATCTGAGTTGAAAGTCTCCAAAGCATATATATCCAGGTGATAAATGTATAAAGTAGATCCATAGATTACAGGTTCCGATGGAGTTGAATCGGAATTACGTCAATTTATATTACTTAAATTCGTTTCAGGTTGCCTGTAATCCTTTTATTTGGGTGAGACTTGGCTTTCACCTTAAATAAATTTGTTCGTTTCAAGCGTCACCGTTTGGCTGTATGACTTTTAACCTTTCGCTGAATTTGAAAAAAAGTTATAGCTTGACAACCCCAAGCCGTTTTTTTTGTTATAGGTCTTATTGGCGAATAGGTTAGGGCGGAGGCCGAGGAATAAAGCCCGTAGCACGCGGGTTCTTGGTCATTTGCCTGACTGAAGCCCCCGAAGTTACTTGTCTTGTAAAAAATAAATACCTAGTGTCGTTATCGGAGTCGCTAGATTTCATTGTTGTTTGTTTGCGCGGTGCTAATTTCTAAATATTTTCAGCTGAACCAGTCAGAACGAGTGTAATTATAGTAAATATTGTAGAAAGTGACATTGTTGTCCATCGGCTACGTCCTGCCCGAAAGCCTGCGCGCACATTTGCTAGCCTGTCGCCTTCCCAAACAAATGGGACACCGCGGTAGTTGGTGGTGAGAGTATCCTCACAAGAACTCCCACGTGAGTAGCACATCGCGATGGCTTGTTGACATCCGCGTGGCGCGATGAAGCCCATGTTAACCTTTTTGGTGTTTTCAGCCGACGTAGTGAAAGAGGCACGCCTCCTACAGTCCCGCGCCCAGTTGCCTACATACGTCGCCAGTGGCCGCGACGCGTAGGAAGCCTTGGAACCCGCCTCCAACTCAAAGGCGTTGGGGGCAACGGCTGCCCAACTGGGTGGCTGATGCCACTCATTGGTGTTGGTCCTGTGGGCCTAGTTTTCTGAAAATGAGGTTGAGGACGGGGAGAAATCCTAAAACCGGTAGACATATTCGAGCGCGGCAATGCGCTGAACATTTGCTGCGTCCTAGAAGGTCCAGCGAAGGGTCACTGTTGGGGATGCTGCTGAATATATTGCTGGGGTTGTTGACGGGGGTGCGTTGGCAATTGTCAACTATTATGTGGATTTCTCGGAGTAAAGTTAATGTTTCAAAGGAAAACTTTGCAGGTTTGTAAATAGGTACGGAACTATTTTTCTGTTGCAGATATGAAACGTTTAGCTCCTCGTGTGCAAACTCTAAACCTTTTTCGACAGTTTCAGGAGGCCAATTCTCGTGCTTGTGATATATATCGAAAGTAGATATATATCGAAATACATGGCGGATATCGAATGAAAACAATTTTTCTTATTTTCGAGTTATCGACAGTGATAAATATCGATTGCTAACCTTCGATATGTATCAAGTGGTCGATATAAATGTCACCGTGATATTTTTTCATTTGTTTGTAAATGTTTATCTAATAATTGGGTAAGAACTTTTGTTTTTATAATGTCAATCGACGATTTTATCATCGGATTCGTCGATGACCTATTGGAAGGCGCTCAAGCTGCAGCCCAGTTTCCGTGAAGACAAAATCTTTGGCGCGATGATCCTATGCAGTGGACCCCTAAAGCCTTTGAAAAAATATTTCGTCGATAAGGGGTATATAGGATGATGAGGATGATGATCCTTCCCCAGAGGCACTGTACTCAAAAACCTTGACAAAAACAAGAGCTGCGATTGAACGGTGTAATGGAATTCTGAAAGGTCGATTCCGCTGCCTTATAAAGGACCGTGTTCTCCATTACACACCCAATAAGGCCATAAAGATTATCAGTGCATGTACTGTATTGTATAATATGTGCATCACTAATAATATAGAACCACCGAATTACAGTGACTTGGATCAATAGCAACTGGGTGTCATCTAGGAACCCATACCTGCTGAAAATAATGAGCAGCACTCAAGAGTAAACATTGATTTATTATAAGGGCGTGCCAAACAAACCCAAATTGTGAACAGATACTTCTCTTGAGTTTTCTGTAGCAGTGAGTAATGTAGATTGCTGATGTTGATAGTGAACCTTGTCATATAAGTCTTTTGTGGTGGAGTATTAATTGAAAAAAATTGGCTGTTTCAATATCTTTATTTCACTTTATATTAATTATTAATATAAACATAAATTATATTGTAATTTGTCAATAATTTGAAGTGAGACAAAGTCACTCGCTTCTCATGTGTCATTTCATGAATGTCAATAATTAATTAATTAAATGACTTTTTGTACACTAGTTCCACTTTATTATACAATTTTTTTTTTTTTTCTTTTTTTATACGTTTATTCAGTTTAGGTTTTTACAAACACTTATGAACGTCACAATTATAATATAAAATGAATACTAGGCACCACAGCACCATCGAGCGGAC
Organism: Blastobasis lacticolella; assembly: GCA_905147135.1. Classification (NCBI taxonomy): domain Eukaryota; kingdom Metazoa; phylum Arthropoda; class Insecta; order Lepidoptera; family Blastobasidae; genus Blastobasis; species Blastobasis lacticolella. Next base: position 24,358,335 of record LR990041.1, read on the forward strand.
AACGGTTACTTGGATAGTATGTAGGGCCATATAAAAAAGAAAACAAAAATAGGCAGCCAAAGATTACATTCTTTGTCCACGACACTGTGACATTGACAGTCACGTAATGTCATTTGATATGTCACCCCGCCACCGAGCGCATTGATGATGCCGCTCGCCTGTATTGTGATTAACTAATACAAATCTCACTAATTACTAAATATGCAAATATATACTGAATTGAGTGAGTTAAAAACAAACAATAACGTACCCTATGGTAAGTACATACTCCATAACGATAAGTACAATGCAAGGAAATGTATACAATGCAGTCACAATATCAGTTTAGTAACCTAACTTTCTCTTTATAGGTTATTTCATACAAAATTAATTACTCGACAATACAGTAATGCAAGCAGAAAACACTAAGGAATACAGAGTACAATGAAATACAAATTTATTAAATTGCAACCGGTTTCGAATTACTCATCTTGGCAATGCCTGATATGCCTTAATAATGTAATGAAATTTGCATAATAAAGTGGAACATGTGTATAAAATGTGATGCAATTCAATAATTAATTCTAGATCAATTTATTCGTGTTGTCGTAATACAGTAAGTTATAATTTGTTAGAAAAAATAGTTTTATGTTTTTTACCTAATTAAATAAAGACTTATTTTATGATGCTGCTGAGTAGCAGTCTTAAACAAGGTTTTATTATTTGTCCACAGGCTAAGGTCACCTGTATATTGTTACCTATTTACATTAAATTCAGTCAATTGTTTTTAGTTTCTAAGGCATTTTTTAAGGCCTTTGCAGTTTTTAATGAGTTCTCCAATCGTTTCTGTGCCATTGTTTTCCTTTTTTTACCTTGCATCCCTGAAAAATTTGAGATAGTAAAAAAATGATTAGAAATTAATTGAAATAGCAGATTTTTTCCTGACTGCGACAGGAGGGTAATGTTTTTCAAGCATATGAATGTTTGTGGGTATGTATAACTATTTCTTTGGCATACGGGCTATATAGCTCTAACGGCTCAATGGATTTTAATGTATGAGGTGTTGTAGGTTCTTGGTCACTCGAGTCACACTGCATATATTAAAAATTTATTACTTACCTTTAGTTACTACAACACCACCATCTGCAGTTGATGCAGTTGATTCAGTTGCATTACATGTATCTTGTAGTATAAAATCTGGATCAAACAAAAAAGAGAATGTTTAGATGTATGCTTTCGAGTTTAGTATATGAGTCAGTCAAGTGAATGGGTGACCATTTCGTAGTTGAAGGCTAGCTGTTGACACCCCGGGACAGTATAAGTTGGTACATATAATATTCTTACCTTTGAATTCAGCTTCTGGAACATCCACAATTGGGGCAGATATAGGTGCAGCACTGAAATCTAACAAAAAAGAGAATGGTTAAAAATGTGATTGTTTTACATTTGAGGCTAGTCGACACTCCATATACATATTATATTCTTACCATTATGTTCTATATTTGGTTCATCCACAATTAGTGCACTGGGCAGTGATGGGGCATCTATAGTTGCAGATTGTATTGTGAAATCTGTAACAAGTTAAAAAGTGCATGTTTAAACTAAAAATCTGCCGCTGCAATTTGCATTAACTTATCTGTCAAAATTCTGTTTGCGGACGAGAGGCAGTCAAGCATCGTGTTCCTGTTTTGAACCCTACCCTCACCCTAACTTAGCTTTACTTACATTTACATAGTATGTGCACTACATATAGGATAGATGGAAAATTTACAATAAAAACAATGTGAAATAAACAAGTCAGTTACACTCGTCCACCAATCCACCCAGCCATTTCTCATAAAGTCTATCACGTATGGACGGAAAATAAGGAGTTGTGATATTCCGCGATACATAGTATATTAAAGGCAGGTAACAAAAAGGTTTCTACTTACTTTTCTCCAATCACACCACGTTTTCTTCGCACCTAAAGAGTTTAATTCTTGGGCATTTCTTAGTGAAAGTAGCGGGGAATTTTCTGGAACGCAACCCTGCGTCAGCCTCCACTACCTCCACCTTACAGAATATCGCAGCTAAATAATACTCTTTTAAATAGTATTGTGTTTCTGCCGGTGAGTAAGGTTTCCAGTGCTCCATGGGGTGGGGATTTGGGGAACCGTGGCTTTGGCAGTGGAGTGGCATTTGCTTTTTGCTGCCAGAGCAACGTGTTATAGAGGTGGGCAACGCAATAGCGATACTCTTGGTGTTGCTAATGTCTATAGGCAGTGGTGACCACTTTCCATCAGGTGGCCCGCTTGCCTGTATGCCTACCGTATGATATAAAAAAAAAAAATTGTATCAGCCGCGTTTTCTGCGCGACTGACGGATACCCTTTTCTCCTATTTATTTTCTGCATTTCGCTAATTATTAAATTATATTAAAACAAGTAATTATTGCGTTGCCGGTAGTTGAAAAACTTTCTTCCGCAATTTTTTTATTTGACTGTCAGTACGAGATGAGCGTTCGGTATGACGCAGTATCCATTTCAAAACTTACAGATGGTGTACTCTTCTTTGTGGTCGTATTTGAATTTAATTATGTTAAATTGAATGTGACTTTAAACAAACTGTAACATTCATTCTCCATATACTTAAAAATATGAAATGAATACTCAAACAGAAAAAATACACAAATTCTCGATTACGTATGTGTATAAATCGTGAAAACGGAAAGTTTTTGCGGTGAAGCAGTGAAATGACAGCAGTGATATTCTCTATGGCTACGACTTTAATGTCGAACGCACACGAGAATAGAGCCTAGAAGACTTTTCGATATTTTAGTGATATGTTCACTCGATATAGGCCAGTCGATATATTATCAAATTAGATATTATGTCGCAAGACGCGAGAATTGGCCTCCAGGTCTCATACAGCGCTATCAAGATTCACGCCTCTAAGGTAAGTTTTGAATGCTAGATTTTTATACAGGATTCTTTTGGATTTAATAGTAGTCTCAACATTATTTACATTATGGTTCTCAGAAGGTTTTGGACTCGCTCATAAAATACATGGGGTGAGTCCGAACCTTGTGTCAACAAGGACAAATCCGTATACAAGGATGTTTCATCCCGGTGATCAGAGAAATTGTTTATAAGGGATTCACGGACTCCCTGCCAGGTTGTGGGAAACCCATTCGTGGCTAGAGTACGGGCTGCAGGCCCTGTTATTTTATTTATTATGCCATTTAATGTGGTTAAATTAATTTATTTATTTCCGGGTTCGGGATTCGTGTATGTTAATACAAGTTGGTGTGCCAAAATCTTATTAAAGTATTTACGTTGCCGTAAAATTCCGGCACAACTCTTAATGCCTTATGTACATCATCTATACTTATGTTATTAACAGCCATATTTCTAAATTCACTTATTTCTTTAATATCTGATAATAATCTAATGTTTCGCCAAGCGTCTCTCAGCGCGATGCGGAGGGACTGACGACTACTACTACTAGGGGCTGGTGCCCTGGATCGGGAAGAGCGTGGATGAATAATAAAATAATGAATAATGAGTAAGGAAGGCGCCTCACAAGGGCTTGTATTGCTTTTTATAAATCAATACGTTTAGGATTGCACAACACTGTTAATACTGCTCGGTCTTGACCGCAAACAAACTCAGCATAGCTACAGCATGACACGCGTCACTCCTCGGTGGCGGTCGCGCCAAGAATGGCCACCACTCCGCCCAAGTCGTGCCCACTCCCACTTCCATTTTCTTCGTCATGAGTCCGTACTATTGACCACATAATTCCATTCTATTGACAGGAACCGTCATATACATTATATAAAATCAAAGATAGCACTGAAATATTTACAAAATTTATGAAATTCGGATTAGACATATGCAATGTTCTACATTTGGTAAAAGGTAGAAGCCAAGACCAGAATGGAAGGGATCACATACTGCTGAACGGAGAGGCGTTTGAGCTGTTAAAAATCGGTGATCAATATAAATACATAGGTGTACATGATCCTGGGAAAATAGACCACAATGAAGCTAGACAGAAAATACAAAAATAATACTTCCGAAGAGTAAAATGTCTGACAAATTCACATTTGAATGCCCGCAATATGCTGAGTCAATAAATACTTACGCTGTACCGGTTCTTTTATATACTTTCGGCATAATGAACTGCAAAACGAATGATTTAAAGAAAATATACATAAAAACAAGAAAATTGCTATCAATTTGTAAAGGACATCAGCAAAAAGCAGAAGTAGAAAGGTTATACTTACCGGTAGAAGAAGGAGAAAGAGGATTACTGAATCACAAATTATTATATAGAGATACAGAACCCGACCACCTAATAAAAGCAATAGCCACAAATGACAAAAATAGAGACAAATATTCAACAGCCAAAGAATCACAAGTAAATTTGTCAGAAATAGGATTGACAAATGAAGTTGAACATTCCGATAAGCAAATTAAGGACGCAGTTATAAAAAAGAAAATAAACAAGTGGAAAGCTAAACGGCTTCATGAGCAATTCTACAAGAAGGTCATAGAAAAAGAAAACATAATAAAGACTCATTTAAATGGCTGAAAAGCAACCTGTGTCGCCACGTTTAGAATCTTCCATATTCGCGATCCAGGATCAGGCCGTTGTCACGAAGCGAGAAAGATGTGTTGAAGAGGGCAGTAAATGGCTGATGTAGGTTATGTATGGCCAAGGACGAGGCGAAAAATTGGCTGGTACTTATTACACTAGCGACACAAGGGATAAGAGAAGTCCGTATCTACACGGACGGATCCAAGACCGACCAAGGCACCGGTGCAGGAATCTTCTCGCTGGATCTGAATATTAAGAGTTCCATACCATTAGGGGAACGTAGTACCATATTCCAATGTGAGTGTGTAGCAATCACACTGGCCGCCATGCCGCCATCTTAAGATTCTTTAAGTACTTAATTTGTACATACATACATAAAGCTCACGCCTGTGTCCCACAGGTGGGGTAGGCAGAGACTATGGACTGCCACTTTGCTCTGTCCTGACACAATTCCCTAGCCTCGCATATATTCTCAACTTAATTTGTAATAATCATTATAAATTAAACTTGATATTAACTTAATTGTATGTCTTTTTATTTTGTTAAATATTGATGAGAAAATGAAGTCAACTTTACTCACTTAACCAAGTGCAAAGTTTTCCAATTGGTACCTTAGTACCTAGGTATTTTGTATCAATAGGAAAAAACTAATGATAGGCCCTCCTATTTATAATAGTCTGCTAACTTAAAGCATTGCTAATTCTCACTCTGTCTTCTTCTATTGAACTGAGTCAGAATGAAAAATAACATTCTGTAGCAGCTGTTTTAAGTTAGCGGACTATTATGAATAAGGGGGTTGATCTTAAAAGTAGGTAATTTGGCCATGGGGGTCTGACAGTTCATTTTGGAAAAGGGGTCACTTGTCCAAAATAGTTTGGGGATCCCTAGTTTAGAGGCAAATTTTATTACAAACTTCTTGGCTAAAAATCATAAGCCGGCAACTTTTAGTTATTTTTAAATCGATTATTAAAAATAACACGTCTCAACAAAATAACAAGAATCAACCCCTACGACGGTGGTAACGCAGGAAGCATTTTGGTGTGAGATGTATTATGATTATAAATATGGGTTAACGTTAATAGAATCACATGAAAATTTTATCAGACCCTTTGGTGAATTGTCGCTTGTCTATGCCATAGTCGTTTGTTGATTTTATGACGTTAAACGAGGTCAGAGCGACCTGAAACATGAACCTAGACCAGGGCAGCCGCCAAACTCAGTCACTCCAGAAAACGTCATCAGGGTATAGTCGCTGATATAAGAATGTCACAATATTACTAGCTATGAGATTCAGTATGAAATATAATTTCAAACCCATCAATCAATTTCAATCTATCTAGGATCTAATCCTCATTTTATCCTGAAGCTCATGCATGTTAATATTGTGACATTTCTCTTATAACGACATCTTATTAAAGTTTTCTGAAGTGACGTCAGTTTTCAGTTGCCTTAGTCTAGGTTCATGTTTCGGGTGGCCCTAACCACGTTTAAACTTATAAAATCAATAAATGACAATAGCATGTGATAGAGACAATTCCCTAAATGCCCTAATTAAATTTTCAATTGATTTTTTATACGTAACCTGCTTCCCATATTACCAAAATAGTATGTATTTGTATGGTCAGACATGTTTTTTGAAATATTCAATATAAAAATAACTAATGGTCGCTAGCTATTGATTTTTAGTCAAGGAGTTTGTAATAAAATTTGCCTATAAACGATACAAAAATTAAAACAATGGGGTTAACCAGCCAACGTAAGTAAATAAAAACTCTTTATTGCACACATTAAAAATAACAAGACAGGTACACAAGTAAAACTAAATTAATAAATATTAATAAACTTAACATAATTATGTAGCATTTAAATATGTAGCCTATGTTACCGGGACCATAATAAATAATAATAAATAAATATTCGTGGACAAATTCCCAAAGCGCCATCTAGCCCCAAACTAAGCAAAGCTTGTAATATGGGTGCTAGATTTAACTGATATACTTCTTAAATACATACTTATTATACATAGAACACCCAGACCCGTAACAGCCCGCCCGGGCGGGAATCGAACCCGGGACCTCTTGCGTGGCGGACCGGTGATGTTGACCATTGAACCACTCAGGTCGAATGACCGATGATGAATGATAGTGACGAATTGAATTCATCATTCATCAAGAGCTACAAAGAGTAAGAGCTAAGAGTAAATACAAACATACATACATAGACTGTTAAAATCATTATCATACATGATGTATTTTTGTATTTATTGCAATTGCAAACGTCCATAGGCTGCGGTGACTATTTACCATCAGGCAGGCCGTAAGCTTGTTTGCCACCTTTGTGGTATAAAAAAAAATTGCGTATGTTCCATCGTACTTGGCTCCTGAACTTCTTAACCGATTTTGATAAATGATGTGTTATTCAATTCGTTATTATAGTCCTGGTAACTTAGGCTATGTATTTTAAAATTTTAATGTATTTCCCACCCTGTTGCCGGTTTTCTCAGTTTATCATAAAATTCCTCTATTTGCCTGAATAATACTTAATAACAACTGCAGTAGTTACAATATTGTTTGTTCTTCCAAATCGCTTTGCTTTCTCCGATGTATCCGTATGCTTGTAATCTTATAACTAAATTCAGTTTGAATTTAAAAGTTTAAGGCGATTTCTATTTAATAGTACGTGTAGGGTAGATGTAGGATATTTGTAGGGCAGGTATTGGGTAGTTCTAGGGCAGTTGTAGGGTAGGTATAAGTATAAGTATTTATTTCACCAAAACTGCACAATAAACTGGATAGGCACAAAAACCGGGGAACTTGGAGCCTGCTCTAGGTTTACCCTGTATTGCAGGTCTCCAGGAACCCTCCATGTATCTTATATAAAAGGTAATTAAAACTAAAAGTGTGTTGTGTGTGTGTGTGTATGTATGTTTGCGTGCGAGTGTGTGTATGTATGTTTGCGTGCGAGTGTATGTATGTATGTTTGTATATATTTAGTGTGTTTGATTGATTACAACATTAGTACCTTAAAAGTTTGTTTGTACATTTACTACATCCATATAAAAACTTTAAATGCTGTAACTACGAGATTACATTAATTACTTGTTCTGTATTGTCATAATTGTATTGTCGTAACCATTCTGTGACTTTCTTTTTACTTTCAAAGGAGATTGGAACCGTTCCATACATTCGTGGGCCTAAGTATTATACAAATCAAAGTTACCTTTTTTGAAAGGACTCATAATGACAATTCGTCACAAAAAATATGGGAAAATTAGGCAATCCAGAAATCAAGATATTTGAAATATAGTAAAAGTGAGGTTATGTTAAAATGGCTATTTTTAAATGATGTCTGAGGAGTATTTTTGGAAGCGCCTTATTGCAATAGCCGTAAGATTGTTCTAATTAGGGTCCCGAGCGCCTTAACTGTTATTAAAACATTGAATCTGGGAAAGAGACCCTAAATTCTAGGTAGCGTAATAGCGTAAGAACAAATTGACCGCAGACATATTATGCTGGCACTGCAGCAGCATAACATGTCTGCGGTGCATGCAGGCTACTTATATTGTTTGATGGAATTGCAAGGTTATTACTACATTTTTACGGCAGTTATATGCTGCAAGGTAGGTACTTACAGGTTGAGGTGCACACCACTGACTAATAACCGTTAAAATCGCTTCATTATCCAAAACTCTTCTACCAATTGTATTACAACGGGTAGTAGCAATGTTGCAATTTACACAGTGATCCATGTCGTCAAATCAATTGTTAGGCGTGTTCGGTAGTCCAAAATGCAAAGCCAGGTAATTCACAATTGCAAGATCAATCTAATAGTCCGTGGTAAAGCCAAAGTCGTAAGAAAAACGAGAATCATGAAAAATAAGCACACTCCGAGCGAAGAAAACGAACCGAGTGGCGATTTTGTCTTTGTCAGTTGTCACTGTCATTCTGTGTCTAGTGTTGCCAACAGTAAAATAATTAATAGATTTTTAAGTAAACGATTATATCGATTCACTATTTTCATATATTTTAACGATTTTTTTATACTCAGATTATAAATCGAGTTCACTTTAAGCCGATTATATAATTATTAAAACAAATTCTTAGTTTTCTTGATTTCTGTATTGTAAAATGGTACCATATTTTGCGAGTTTCATTAGAAAAATAGAACCGATTTTTTAGTATGCCTTTCATTTTGATAACTTTTAGGCCCACGAGTGCCAATCTCCTTTAGTTTTTGCGTAAATATTGATATTTTTGTTAATCTTGTTGTACAAAAAGGACCTAAAAATATATAAAAACTTTGAGCAAACTTTATTTATTTATTTAACATTTATTGTGCACAATAAATAGTATACAAAATAGACATACAAAAAAAAATCACAACAGGTACAGCTTATTTCTAAAGAAATATCTTCCAGACGACCAACGGAAGAGAGAGGTCAAAATCGAGAGGCAGATGGCGTGCACCTTAAATTTACTTACCTACTATAGTACAACTAAATATAAATACATACACCATACATAATAGTACATAATACATACATATATAAATAATATAAATATATATATACATATACATATTATGGATAACAAATGGAAAGATAGTGCTCTCTTACTCGTTTTTTAAACGTATAAGGCGAAGGACTGGTACGTACAGTATGCGGCAGCGAATTCCACAATCTAGCCGCATGAACAGAAAAGGAGTTGGAATAACATTCGGAGTGATGAGGAGGAATAGAGAGCAGTGCCTTGACGCTAGAGCGACAGGGCATGTCTTGGGAACAGGAAAAATTAAAACTTTGTTGTTACTGCTCTCACGGGGCAAACATTTCTATTTCTGGAAGTCATGAATCTTGTCAGGTCAAATTCTAAATTATGATGTTGTTTGAGAGTAATATGTAAAATAAAGAGTTGTCTAACTGTTAAAATATTGTAGGTTTGGTATAATTCAAAAGTAGGGAATCTGTACGGTAAGAAGTATGCAATTTTCAGCACTGCATAGAATGAGCGAGAGCGCGAGCGCGTGGATCCCGCGAGACGACGACCACGGAGATCTCCAACTAGTAGCGGAGTCTACTAGTTAGAGTTGACATGCGTCAGCACACGACAGGGTTGCCTGCAACCTCTGTTGGAGGGGGCTCACTGAAGCGTAAACTCCAGTTTACCCAAACCGTGTAGCTCTCGCTAAGAATGGAGCTACGGTCATCCCCGCCTGTCGTAAGAGGCGACTAAAGAGGGTCATCGGAGTCACGGACGCTTGAGACGGGGGCTGCAATGTCCGACTAAACGACTCTGAGGAAGTGTCGGCTTGGAGTGGTCATCCGACACACACCGGAACGGTGAAGGGGCAGGTTTGGGGGAGTCCACAACCTGCCTCGCGATGAGCGAAGTTTTTAGTGGGAAAAATTCCCACATAACCCAGGTCTTCCCCCGAGGGGCTGGGTACCAAGATCGCAGGTTTTCTCCACATTACCAAAAAAAGGGGAGGTGTGAGGTAGGCGTAGGGTAGGAGTAGCGAAGCCGAAGGTTATATGTAGGGTAGGGGTGGATTGAGAGTTGGGCAGTGGTACGACAACACGTTAAAGAAATCGTGCCAAGCCAAGTACATAGTTAAAAATGTCTTTATTATTTATTTATTTAACAGTTTATTGTGCACAATAACATTTATACAATATTGACATAAGGAAAACAACACAACAGGTACAGCTTATTTCATAAGAAATATCTTACAGCAGACCTACGGAAGAGACAGGGCATAATCAGAAAGGCAGACGGCGTGCGTATAAGGAGCTTTGTAATTATAATTAAAATATTTTTCTTCATTTTAAAATGCAAATTGGAATGATATTTTGAAACGAACTGGGTATTTTTTAGAAGAGGTCATCCTTTTTTTCTAGAGAGGCCAAAGCTTACTTAAGAGTATTTTCTATTTGTATGGCAAGAAGAAATCGTTTCTATTTTCATTTTATGTGATTTATAGTTTATATTAAGTTGAATTTGTTAACTTGTATAATGGACTGACATTGTCTTCAGACGAAGCTAAATTAAGATATAAAAAAATACATTTTTAACTAGTTGGCCCAGCGCAACTTCGTTTGCGTGTTCTTCTACCCCTACCCCACTCCTATCTGATCCCTATCCTACCCAACAACTACCCTATAATTACCCTACGCCTAATCTACACCTGCCCCAAACTCTACGAAAGACTAGAAAAATACGAAATCTAACGGACATTACAACAGCTCGCCTGGTATATTATAGCTATTTCCACAGCATAATGTCTTACGGCATTCTGTTGTGGGGTAGAGCAGCTGATATAAACAAAATACTTGTTTAACAAAAGCGAGCAGTACGATCTATATATAGATTAGGCCCTATGACATCTTTAAAGAGATAGGTATTTTGACTCTTCCTGGGCAGTACATTTATGAAAATTTAATTTTTGTTCTTAAACACATTGCATCATTGACAAAGACGAACGATACTCATAACCGAGACACAAGAAATAAATACAAACTGCTAATTCCCAGAACTTGATTAACAAAAGTAAATACATCTTTTGTATGGCATAGTATTAGATTTTATAATAAAATACCGGAAGACGTATTAAACAATCACTAATTAAAAAAGCATATTACAAGGAAATATTTCAATGTAGAAACTTAAAAACTAATTGATATAAAAATTGACTTTTTTTTCAAAGCCATTTTTTATTACCGCTACGGTTCAAAACAGGAAGGAATCAAAATCCGGATCTTGCACTCATATGCTTCCGATTTAGAATGTAGGACATGAAATGTTTATCTCTGTTTGCAAAACATCAACTGCTAAAGTTTTTTAGCGAATATGCGTACAATGAATCGAGGTCACTAAAGAACGATGACCTGATAAGTGACCGCGTAGTGCAATGCCTCATAGCTGTTTGTTTTGGTGCGTTTACATCATATGCATTAGCAAAGCATCAATGGATTCCCCCAGTTATTTCGCTGATTATTAATAGATGTCCTATACGTTATTCATACGATATGACCGATAAATCCTTGTCCTTATCTCATTTAAAAGTCAGATTTCAAATATAAATGCTGCATCCCACTTTCTTGCTAATTTCGTATTAGACTGCATGCCGCCACAATCTACGGACGTAGCTGCAGATACGCATCGATCGTTTTATTTCCGTTCGGCTCATACAAATTTGTGTTTCTCTGAAAAACCTAAGTGAGTATGCCTGACTCGAAGATTTATGTTGTGTCACTTTTAATCTTAAAGTGCTTGGAACCTTTTGCGCTCTAGTATGACATCCTTGCAGAACCAATCTCTCGAAGTGATTGTACCGCGTGAATGGCAAGCTTTGCCGGAGGCAGCTTTGACCACCGAGTTGCTCTGGATCATCACAAATCAAAAAATTCATCAAGCAGGTATCTGTGGTTTTTACAATGGCGTTGCAACAGAGTTCTCAGAGTTTGATGGACTTTTATGGTTCAAGAAATCGGATGACAACAATGTAGAACCTGATTTCAACTCATATGCGCTGCTAACCATACCCTTGATATCATCAGCTTCAACTCAGGATGATTCCAGCTGCTCAGAGTGTGACTCGGAAGGATTAATTTCTGATGATGGACCTTGTTCTACTTGTGATGAACTTGATGTAGAAGTGAATGAGCAAATTTTATGTGATGGCAAAAATGTAGAAGGTAAGGCTCATTAACACCATAAAAGCAAACGTAAATATTATCACCATTTTCATTTTTATGATCCCACTAAACATCAATGTTTTTATTATTGTTGTCAAGGCTAAAGTGTTTTGCTTTTAAGTCAAATTTCATGTTACTAAATATTCATGTTATATAACTGATAACCATAAAGTACATACTGTGATATACTTAATTTCAAAAATATGTCACTAGTCATTTCTTAATAAGTAGTAACCGTAAAAAAATAATTCTTTTGTAAAACGGCATAGTAACACATTCGTAATATGTAAAGTTGTAATCGTTTTTTATTAAAAGCTATTTCGATTGAAATTGAAATTAATAGAATACATTGATTGTGTCAATTTGATTCACAGCTGTGTCGACTGAAATCGAGTTTAATAGAATTCGTGTTATTCTGCGCGCACAAAACCCAGACAATGTTATATTCATTAAAATATATTGGGTTCTTGAAAGTCTGTATATAGTTCAGGATTATAACGTGTTTCATTTTATGATTAATGATACTCATTTGGCAAACACGTGTTAATGTTAATCACAAGCGAAAACCCCATTAATGACTAGGTTATCGTTGAATCATTTATGTTAATTATACCAACATGTTTTTTACATAAAATAAAAATAAGTATTGAAAATTTATTTATTTTTATTTTTAACCTTCATAAAACTTACAATTAAGATTACATACTAGACAATGAAAAATTTCTATTTACAATAAATACGAAAAAATGAAGATTAGCCTGGTTTACAGATGGAAATAATTAAAATTCGTAAATTTGAACGGAACTTGGTGCCAGACTCCATCGAGTGAATGAGCTACGTCTTATAAAAATTTTTAATAACACACCTATGAAGATTATTGTAAGGATGATCGCCATGGCCATACAGTCAAAAAAAACTATTTTTTTTTTGCATAGTAACCTCGAATTTCGTTTTTTCGATGAAAAGATTTGTACTGTCAAAAACGAATTGATACAATTCTTACTTCCTGACACATTTGCGCACGGAAAAATGTATATATACAAAATACATGTGCATATATTTAGTGCAAAAAAAAATATGTGAAGTATATTTTCACATATATTTTAAAATAAATGTTAATACACGAAAAAAACAGTTCTGTAAATTTGACAAATCATCTGTCAATTTGACATAACTATTTTTTCGTGTATATATTTGTCAACATATATGTCGAAATATATGCAATATATATGTCGCATATATTTATGCGCAAAAAAATAGATGTGACGTATATTTTTCGCATACATATTTTTCCGTGCGGGTTAATAAATCTTTTTCAATCACTCACTGAACTACTTAAATTTCCTACAAAATTAATTTCTCATTTAACCTATGATCTTACTATATAATAAAACGTAAATTATAGTCCTTATATGACTAGCCACATGAATCATTTACACTAAGTATTGACTCAAGGTTATGCTGGGGACTGCAGACGTGAAATGACATCATACTTCTACTAGTACCTGGAGCAATAAAGACAATTCTATTTCAAATACAGACAGTAGACTAACTTAAACTACCTTTATATTTTTTTATGTGACATTTCTATCAGTCACGTTATTAACTTACATTATTTTCCATCAACTACCCAGTCGTGCGTTTGTATTTTATCCCGTGACAGATATCGGGTTTGCGTGCTCTTTTAAGTACTCTGCAAAATAATATCATCGTTACTTACACATTTATAATATCATTTTACACACGGTAGATAACAACTTACTGTTTTCGCCGCAAACTCCTGAGTTTAAAAATGCGCTTGTTTCCAACCGCAGCCGATAAGGTTTTTTTTCTGAAAATAAAAACTATATGAGCTCATTGAATACCAAATACTGTCAAGGTTAACAAATTTTATTAACTTACCGCAACTTTATGGACGACAGATAGTGGTATATTTGCTCTACATGTGACAAAGTGCGCTCAATAAGGGGAGGAGACCATGAAACACCACTCAAAGTAGTTCCGCTAGTGATTTCAAGCCGAATAGTATCATCATCATCTGGTATAATTACATCAAAAATGTAAGCACCAGGAATTTCTCTGGAATCAAAATCAAACAAAATTAGTTACTTACACTTAAGACCAAGTTCTACGCAACTTTAACTGTCTATAGAAACACTCACTTTTCTGCCACTTCAGCGAAAACGTAAAAAACTCCCGCTGGAACATCGTGACGAATCAGACGCGTGGGCATATTATTTACTCGTACTATTGGGCTCAAATCGTTAAATCGCTCCAGTATTTTTTCCACTAAAGTCATTAAAATTGGCTCTGCGCGGGTAGGCCACTGATTTGGCACCATTATCACAACGTCTAACGCTTGATGCACAATGAACGTGTACTGAGTAAACATACTGACTGATTAAATCACGTTTTCGGCACCCGGATGTATGAATGTTCTGGCTCAAACGTCGGCTTTTTATACTCCCCCACGGGACTGAACGTGATAAATACACACACACATAGATACTATTAGACTACATTATGTGCGCGTGACAGAGAAGAATTCGTAAATGTCTCAATAAGCAATTGCCATCGTGCTTTCAGTAATTACTAGGAACGCTTATGTAAGAAACTGTGAATATATGGGTTGCCATGTCAAAATTTGTAGGGAAAAGTATGAATCCACGGATTCCTAGATTTAATTCGAAAAAAGCAAATTAACATAAGCAGTGCAAAAATGCAACTTAGGCCAGTGAGTAGTGTAGAAGACTGTCAACCATAAGGTACCAGGTTCAAGTCTACCAGACACCAGCAGTTTTTTTGTTAGATAAAATTATATACTTATACTATGTTTTTCAGAGTTAGTTTTTTAATATAGAATTCCCGTATTTATAAATTAGTGTTTGTGTTTGTCATAAGAAACGCTTGGGTACGAGTTAATAATAAATGAGTTATATTATGTCTGCTATTATTCACAATTGAGAGTTAGCAACAGCCTTCGGCGTAAGTTCCCGCTTATTAAAAGTTAGGACCGGGTTCGAATCCAACGGGCAGCAAATATTTTCACAACTATGTTTGTCTGTATTAAATTCTAGCCTCCTTCTCCCTCTCTTACTTTCAATATTATTTTATTCAAATGCTCGAACAAATTCTACATTGCCAACGAAATTTAACAATAGTTCTCTTGGAAAGTTTACTAAAACCACTCGTATAATTTACTCAATAAAATTTCCTATAGTACAGTGTAAAATTTATTACATAAAAACATATAGTCTACCTTTAAAATTCTATTTAAAATAAATTTCAATAGTCGAATAGTGTAAATTTTTCAAAATTTCTCTCGGTGTAGTTAAAGAATAAATCTACCTAATTATTAGCATAAATTTAACATTATGATTCTTACTATATGCAATCTTCATGAATAATTAAAACCATAGTAAGTCGAGGAGGAAAATCTAAAGTCCATGCCTGATTTTAGCTGGCCTAAACTTTGACATTCCAGATAATTTGCTATTAAGATAGTCTTTTTTCGGGCTAATCTGAACAAAATGTTTTTAAACTTGCAGTTTTTCGCGCAATTAATAAACATGACTTGTGATCTAGAAGACTGACAAATTCATATACAAACAATGTTTTGTTTATAAATATCGACATGTGACCTAGATATTACGATACAGAGACCATTTGACTATCAGCGCACGTATATATACTTTGTAAACAAATCTTTATTGCGTATACTGTTTGTATGAACAAATATCGACCATATTATAACTGGTCTTGCAAAAAATGAACCACAAAGTAGCTGTAAAGTAAAAACAAAACGAGCTCAATTGAAATCATAAATTTTAATTGCAGTCAAAACAGCAGCGCATATATCTGCCCACGCCAAAGAAGAATATGATCTAGACTTAGTATCGATTTACAAAGCAAGAGCCATAACCAATATCCTAAACAAACATTTTACTTATCGAATGTAACAACTGTGACGCACACCACAACAGCGTGCTCTGTCACCTTGACCGTTACGCAAGGACAAAAGTGTAATGGCCCATCGAAAGTACTGCGTAGTTTTGGTATTTATTTTTCTTACTGACGCACAAGAACTGGAAACCAAGGATCTGTTAAATATTTGTCGAGTTCTTCACCATTAAACTCGTTTGTTAAATTAGAATAAACTTGTCATTTAATTTCCTATTAATATCTATCAACTCACCCAAGTGAACCCCGGCCTACCTCAACGCTCCGCGAGTTATCTTACACAAACAACATTATTATTAGAATGCTAGCGTTGCGGAGCGTTGCGTAACCGAGCGGAATTATCTCAAGACCTTGGCATTGGTGCGAAGGGCTATTACTATGAGTTTGTATGTATACAAAAAGTGCAACGAACTTGATGCTGTCTACAGGTAGTTTTGTTACCAAGTAAACACAAGTCGCGCTAAATACATTACATTAAAAGGCAATTGGTCATCAGCTGATGGCATAAAGCACTTATCCTTAGTGAAATATGACATGTACATTTCACTAACACATTCGCGTATTTACAAATATCTGAGCGCGGAAAATAGATTGAGCTTTAGGGGGATTAAACTGGAGAGAATTCAGGAATGTACTGATATCAAAAGGAAGAATCCGTTCATTTATCGCTGGATTTTATGGAGTGCTGGTCGTTAGCTCAATCGCAATGGGAAACTGCAACTCTCATCTATTGCGCGTTGCAACTGAAGAAAAAGACTTTCAATATTTACAATCTATCTGTCGCATGGGTAGTGTTTACGATCTTATTGAAGTGTCACTTGTTAATCCTTCAGTCTTGATCCACAAGTATGATAAACAAGGAAGACAATGTACTCATATAGTAGCTATGTATAGCACTACAGACGCCGTTGTGAAAATGTCGCTTCTCGTCAAAATGGGTGCAGATATACACGCGCGAGAGCTAAGAACTGGTAATACCCTCCTTCACATCACCGTCAATAGAAGACACTATGAATTAGCCGATTGGTTGCTTCAGCAGTCCAACACTATTGGAGATACTATCAACTTCATGCTACAGGTTCCGTATCACCTAGCATACTACGCTGGTGATCAGAAGATGATGGAGCTCTTGAGGACTAAAGGTGCTGCTTGTGATGACCCTGTGAATAGTGAAACGTCTGATGACGAAGTGCTTGACTAATCGTTGTAGGCTTGTCTAGGAGTAACGCAATTGTGATCTTTCAACCCTAGATAACTATAAAGTAAATAGACGGTGATAGAACACGCCTCTTTAACTACAAAAACATATAGTTCACGAACGTTTCCAGTGATAATGATAGCACTGACCTTTGGTCAGTACTAGGATGCAAATGCAGTATTTATAATGTTGGCGAACGAATCGTGGGCCAGTTGATGTCATATTTTGTTGTTCCGCAGTCGTTTTTCGCGCCGGTGAAATACACTATAGTGTGACTTGCTATAAGATATGTGGCCAACAAAAAACTTTATTTTCACTTGCGGATACAGCCGCGAGGGTGATAATATTTTGCACTATTTGTGCCGTAATGGTGGAGTAGTTGATTTGCTCGTGTATGAAAATGCGATTGTGGATGAAAACAGGCACTTGGTGAGGGAGTACAACCACCGAGGACAACAGTGTGTTCATGTGGTGGCTAGTGAAGATAAAGTTGATCCTGAAAGGAAACTCAAGCGGCTCGTGGAATGGGGTGCTGACATAAATGGAAAAGAGAAAGTTCATGGTGACACGCCTCTGCATATAGCCGTGAGGACTAAATACTACAGGTTAGCCCGGTGGTTGTGTCAACAGCCCCAGGTTGATATAGAAGCTATAAACTTTGCTCAGCAGACTCCGTACCAACTTGCCTATTACCGGAATGATACTAATATGATGAACCTGCTGCAAGAGAATGGAGCGCTAAAGAAGACTTCACAAAATGTGAACAGCATATCAAATGATGAACGAAAGGCTCATACACTTCCTTTGTATAAGCGAAGATCTAAAAATCAGAACCGTACTGTATTCTAGTTTTCATTTTCTAAATGAGTAAATTTTTATTGTAAAACGTTAATATTTTTGTGACTGTGTGATTTTAACGTGTTATAGTTGGTAAGCTAATTTGGTGCTTAGAGAAAGAAATTAGCGGAGAGTAATAAGACTAAAACAGATTGTTGCTTCAATTTTCATAAATGTAACATGATGTACTTGTGCAGTTAACCCGAAAGATGAATATTTCATGTGTCATACTCTTTAAAATGTATTATTTAGGTTAATTAGTATAATGGTTTACGGTGAATATAATGAATGGATAATGGTAATTTTACTTTATTTTTAAATAAACTATTCTACTTTTTGTAATCGTTTTAAATGTTATTGTCATGATATCGATTAACTGGCAGCGTTTCAAAACAATGCATAATGACTCTAGAATTAGATAATTTTGGGGCTCAAATACTTCTAGTAGGCTGTTTCGAAGAAACGTTCACATATCAGCTATTTAAAAATAGCTAGCTATTAGTAAGGTGATTCACCCTACAACTTCTCACGCATTTCAAAAACAAAGCATTTGAATTTTTTTTACAACATAATTTCGTAGATATTAACAAAGACATTTTTTTTAATTTTTAAACTGCAATAATTTTTCTAGTGCGACAGTTGCTGGTAATCCAATTGTTGTTTGCTTATAAAATGATAAACTTAGACCAATTGGCATTTGACTTCACTTTTAACCATTAATGAGAGCTGATTATTTCATTATAAGATTACATTATCAGAAATTAAACAATTCTCTTGTCGAGCTTTAACACTCTCGATATTGTGGTAAGTTCACGTTTCAAAGCTTAGCCATTAGTAAGTAATAAACATTCCACGTTTAACCAATAAGAAACTTTTCATCTATTTTCACGTTTCAAAACTTTCATCTATTTTATTTTAAAGGATTAGGCTTTGAATTTTCCATGATTTTACTAAAAAGTTATTGATGTTCCATTTTTTGAAATGTTTCCTGATCTGTTCATCCATTTCTTACCAATTCCACTAGTAATATTGATATGATTTTATAGCATGTTATTAGAGATCTGAGTCATCATTAAAGCACTCATTTCATTAGCAAACAACATTATAAATTTAAATAATAAACATTTTATAAGACCCGCATCCGTGGCGACCACTAACCTATAAAATTTAGATGTTATACAACTATACTTTGCATTTCAAATATATGACACTAATGTAAACAGAATTCTTATCTGATAAAGCGAAGCCAATAGCATTGTTTTGAGAAAAATTATGTTATCCTTTAATAAATATTAGAGCTTGAATTGTCTTGGTGATAAAAAACCAGTAACATATATTAGACATGCACTTGGTGCGAGTCACTATCATGTCTCCGAATGGTGCACAATGGAATGCATACAAATCTTTTCGGCTACCTAAAGTTTATTAGTCTAAAAATCTAATCATTCAGAATGTATATAAGAACTATTACTATATATAAATTTAATGTAGTATATTTGAGATTAAATATATCGAATTGTCATTGCAAGTAAAACTTATTGTTTTAATTAGAAAATAAATTTTGAATGAGGGTTGCTATGAGTTGTTTGTTCAGTATTTTTATTCATTATTTAGAAAGCTTTAACAATTTGAAATACGTAAATAAACAATCCACTGTTAATGCAATAATGAATCATCAATTGTGCAACATTTTAATTCATTTGAAAATATACAACAATGAATTGGATATTTAAACACTTGCACTTTTGTTATAGTAATGATACAATGACATTCAAGAAGAAAAATATGTGCAAATATCAATGAACTTGAGAAGCGTATAAACCGTGTTTAATTCATAATAATCATATTCGTATCAAGTAGATCAGGTGATACGGTCGTCAGTTACAAGTTTTGTTGAAGTATCTAAAAATGGACTGTAAATTTGGGTGTTTTATACCAACAGAATGGGAAGTCTATCCCAAGGGAATCATTGAAATTATTTTGAGACAGAAACTTTTTATTTATTGGAAGGAGTACAAAAGGCTGGATGGGGCAGAAGTTGAGATAGCGAGTGTACCAACAATTTCAAAAGAATATTATCCGTATCTGTGGTTAAAAAAAATTCACGATCAAACAATTTTGCCATATGTGAACTACTCTATAATTTATCTGGACTGTTTTTACTGTGAATACTGTAAACCTAAACCCGTGTGCAGTGGATAATAAAAACAATTCAATATATCGTAATTTTCAAGATGATTTACCCCATTTTTTTTAATGCGCATATGAGCGCTTACCTCAAGCCGTCGTACCATTTAGTAATATTATATATTATACAAAGTAACGAACACTCGGAATTGATCGAAATTTTTCATTCTCTCTAACTTTCGAGATTGAAAACTTACCTAGTTATAGTGCACAGGATTATCTTGAGGACAAAAATCCTTGGGAGAAATAATTATTTTATGATTTTATTCATTATATTTATTTGAATTAAATTTGATATTTTAATTTTATAAGATATGCTATTTTAATTTTATTAATGTGATATTTTATTTTAATGACGTAACATTTTTATTTAAATAATTGAATTGTATAATACTACATTTATTGAATTTTGATAGTTTGAACTATAATACGAATTTTATAATTTGTTTTATAAAAATATTCAATTGCTCTAATCACATAATGATATTGTCTGTAATTTTTAATTTTCTATTAAGTTATCACTACTAATGACTATACACATAGTAACCATACCATACATGAAATTTGTAATTTTGTAGTGTGTATTTAATTTCAATTAATTATTATTGATAATTTATTATATTGTTTATTACTGACTTTCAATAAGTGTATTCTGAAAAAATTAATATTGAATAAAAATTATTTGAATTGAAAAAAAAACCTACACACCTACCTACGAAAGTGAAACAACATCATAGTTTAGTGTTTGATTCGAATTAGTGGCGCAGGAGTCATTGAGGATACAATAAAATTTTATAAATTCGTAATATGGATATTGGGCGCCATATTCTAAAGTACAACATTTTTTTCCGGAACCCTTGGAATGGAGTATCAAAATGAAGGCCTTATAGAGCTCATTAAAAAATTGGTATAACATATAATTTTTTTAATTTTTTTTGCTTGAAGATAAGATTAATATATTAAGATTAATTATCGGTACGATTTGTTCATTTTATACTATATATATATATTTTTCATACAATTTCCTAAGAAAAGGGTATTGTGCCTGCCGCTGAAATCGAGAGTGTGTTGCTCGTGAACGGCATTTGGAATTCGAAAAAGCATAAGCAGCAAAATTTGTAGAGTTTAATGTAGTAATGGAACATATTCTCGTAGGACGCACTGTTTTTAAATACAAAAAATTGACCATTTGGGCCCCCTCACATCAAAAACACCAAAGGTACAGGTGTAGAATTTTAGTATGTTGATTAGAAACGTATTAATCAGGCATTTGCCCCAATAATCATTTCTGTTACAATAAGTTCTACCTCAAGCTATATTTTCGATTAATTCTACACCACTATTAAAACAGTCGGGACCCCATTTTTTATATAGGTGGACTCGAAATACTAAATAAGGAATTTTAATAATTAAGATTGGGTTCCCGCTTGCTTTCAAGTTTAAATTAAATTATATTCACTACGTACACCTATTTACTTGCAACATTCTGTTTGTTTCATAACTTTTTAATTTTTTCATAGTGATCGGTATTGTTAGTTTTTTAACTACACTTTTTTAATTACTATAATTATAGTTCCCATTCGGAAGTTACCCGACAGCGGCGCGAGAACGAACGTGTCTAGGGAGGGATCGCTTGAGGGCATGGGGGTACTGGTAGGGGGGGTACTGGAGGCGCCGTGCGCCTCGGTCGCGATTTGGGGCGCGGAGCCGTTTAATGGCAAGTGGGCGCTTTGTGACGCGGGAACGGTTTGTGGCGCGGGGGCGTTTTGAGGCGCGGGGGCGTTTTGAGGCACGGGGGCGTTTTGAGGCACGGGGGCGTTTTGAGGCGCGGGGGCGTTTTGAGGCGCGAGGGCGTTTTGAGGCGCGGGAGCGTTTTAAGGCACGGGAGCGCTTTATGACGCGGGAGCGGTTTGTAGCGCGGAGGCGTTTTGAGGCGCAGGGGCGCCTTACGGTGCGCCGGCCCTTTATGGCGCGGGGGCGGTTTAAGACGCGTGAGCGCCTTTTATCGCCTGGATGCTTTGGCCCGAAGGGATGAGGGGTAGCGGGAGAGCGCCACGGTTGGTTGCGGCGCGTGGTGTTGTGCTGACGGGGCACCAGCTTCGGAGCTGGCGGCCGTGCGGCCGGGGTCTCTCGGTGCCTGCGCCAATACGTTCCTGTCGTGCTATGAAACCAGTTGTAGTAATCAGAGGGCCAATCCTGGTGTTTCCTTTTCGTCTCTAGTTTCCATATATTTTTTACGACGTCCTTGATGTCGACATCTAATCTCATGACTTTTTCGAAATACTTTGTATGAACATAAATGTTTCTCAGGAATCTGCCCTGTTTCCTATATGTATTGTAAATATTCATCTGCTCCTGCTTCATCGTTTGCAGCATAGAAAAGCAGTATCCTATTTGATACCTCACATTTTGGTAGTACTTGTTTCTCATGAATTGCACGTACGACAGTTTGTATTGAGTCATATAAATAAGCTGTCTCATAAGATCTGATAGCCGTATCTTTTCGTCTTTCCAAAGATTTTGGTCTCCTGCCCAATCCCAAGTAGTTGGGTACCATTCGTAATCCCACTGCATATTCTCATAAGGGCATGGTGTTGGGTTCCCAAATAGATCTCTATACTTGTGGTCATGAGGTGGTCCTACTCCTAACCCTCTTCTGGTGTCTCCTAACCCTCTTCTGGTGTCTCCTAACCCTCTTTTGGTGTCTATAAGTACACTTAGCTGATCTGAAATAATTCTAAGTCTATTGGTGAGGGGTTCAAATAAATCTCCCTTCGTCTCCAATAAAATCATAGGTTTCTCACGCCAGCTTGATAAAACATCAAGCATATTTCTCTGTATGCTTCGTTCTCGAAGATATTTACGCCATTCAGCTTTCTTTTCTATAGATGGTATTTTGGTAATTAGTTTCAATCTTTCGGTGGTAATGTCCGTTTTTTTTGTTGAGGAGTCATTTTGCATTAACGATTCCAGTAAAATTGCTTTTGCCTTATTGTGTATTTTGTTAACGGCTTCCAGAGGATCCTCCTCCTCTTTATCCATTAAAAAATTGTTTAAGTTAAGGCAGAACGTGATGTGGACGAAACCTGCGAAATATGAAATAAAAATGAAAAGTGTGCAGTAGAGAATAGATGCTTACAGAATAAAGCAAAATACTCACATAATTTAAAACAAATAATCGAATGGAAGTTCATCGTAGTAAAATAATGAATAACTGCGGGTATTGTTAGTTATGTAAAATGTTTTATACTTGTGATTGTGTAACAAAGTTTAAAGCAAACACCTAACACTTAATTAAAATAACCTATTACATGCAAAACATTACCGAGGCGTAATCTTAATTAAATTTAAGTTTTACGCAGTTTGTTGGAGCTCCACTCAGGAGATGTTGGCAGACTGTTCGCACTGTACAAGCTGCAGCCTTAGAGTAACTTGACCGTATTGGGTACTAGATGTAAAGTCGGCTTTGAAATTGCTTTAGCACCCTAAGGTTGGAGTTCTGTTGCACTTCATAAAACCACAAGGATCATTTACCCTTGAACTATAACGTCAGGTGACAGAGATATAAAACTATTTTAACCAAAACAACGAATAATGACTCAATATATATTTTACGTTGAAATATAGAAATATAGAAAACTATCATTTTATTATTTCTTATCTATGACATACTTTTTTCTTTCTTTTTAAGCCATTTCTGTCCCACTGCAGGGCAAAGGCCTCCCTTTCAATCTTCCACGACTCACGGTCGGATGCTTTCTTCGGCCAATCCTTAGAAAAGGCGTCCAACTCTCCGTCTAGGCCTTCCGCGCTTCCTTGTTACGTTTTGTGGGCTCCAGTCGGTGGATATTTTTGCCCACAATTCGTTTGGCATGCGGCATACTTGTCCAGCCCAGTCCCACTTCAGGTTGGCAGCTTTTAAACCCACATCGGCGATTTGAGTTTTGGAACGCAGTACACTGTTTCTTACACGGTCCGACAATTTGACTCCCAAGATACTGCGCTCCATGGCTCGCTGGCAAACCCCGAGTGCGGACTTCTGATGATCCGTCAAAGACCAAGTTTGAGCACCGTAGGTGAGGATGGGGAGAATACACATGTCCATTAATTTCCTTTTTAATGATAAAGGAAGATTACCTTTCATGAGCCCTTTAGATTGCCTTATTGAATTCGGCGATCATAGATCCTAGATCCGCTGCTGAGGACGAGAAAAGAATTATATTAATACCAGAATTGGATCTTTTAAATCGGTTCAATCTAGTTCCAAGCTCAAACAGTGTCTATTAAAACAGTTTTCTTCACATTTTTCGGGCATTTTGTTTTTTACTTCAAAATTTAAAACTTGTAGACACAATTAACTTTCATATGTAAATCCACGAATGAGACACCATCGACAGGAAATAAACACAGAAGTTTTAAAAGACTTGCACTAAATTATTCCCTAACCGAGAGCGTACCCAAGAACACGGCCATCGGTATGGAAAGAAAAAACATTCTACACAACGAACTATATCTGAATCAAACTTGTATTGAATAAATACCGTCAGAAACCCATAATAAGCCAAGGAGGCGCTGGAATCAACCGTTTAACAAATAACACCACTGTAAAAAGACAAGATGTGGAAAATGGAAACAGAGACAGAAGCAGGGTGTTAATATTAGCTGATCAGCAGGGAAGAGGAATACAGAAAGTACTACACTATTAGGAGAGCAATATGAGGTATTCTGTTTTTGGAAATCCGCAGCTTCACTGTCGGAACTAATAAGTTCGTGTAAATTAGATATACCTTGTTTGACAAAAAAAATTATATTATTCTTGTAGACGATAGAATGCAGACACCCTTACTTTTACATTTGTATTATATAGGCTAAACTCTATGTAGCTAGCTTGTACCTATGTTTTATGTATTATTTAATTTAGCATACTTACCACTAATAATTACCAGTTACAAACATACAAACATACATTTTGTTCCCTTACATTGTGTTTCACCGTTCTAAACTGTACTGGTAGCGCCCTCTATTAAAAATCAATGTGAAACTTATTTTTATAATGTGAAATTAATGTCATGATTGGAGACTGTGAGATTGTGCTGTTGGCTATTACACGAATCTATACCAATTTCTGGCTTTATTTAATTGTCCCGACGTGTTAGAGTCTGTGAGTGTTCTACAATAAGTTTTTGGCCCTTCGATCCGAATAAAGTGATTGAACTAGTATTACGAATTATGTATAATACTCCACCAAGTAAAATATTGACACGTCGTCAGCGCCAGGAGCTAATGAATAGTGAAGTTAATAGCAGCAAATTTGTGACTCCTACAGTAGTCGACACTATGGTGAACCCCGGCACTTCTGGTTATTTACTGCCAGGGAACAAAAGCGACACTCATTGTGAACGGAAGAAACAAGTTACTTACAATTCAGTTAAGTCTTCACCAGCTTACATAACGACCAAAATGGAGGCAGCTAAAGCAATCGTGAAAAATGATCCTGTCTCTCATTCTCCTTCTGTATCTTCAGTAAACTCGAAGAAGTCCGGTGCGTCATCAGTTGCCAAACGTAAACAGCTAGAGCTTGAAGCTGCTGAGGCTAAGGCCAAGATACAGATGGATTTAAGTGACAGGCGATTAGAAGCTAATTTAGCAATTGTGGAGGCTGAAGAAGCTATGCATCAGTGTGAACGTGAGTCCGTGCCTGGGCATGGAAGCCAGTGTGATGTAGCAGTACAGGAGCAAATCTCTCGCCGTCATGTGGAGGACTGGCTAGAACGCAGTCAGCAGAATGCCTGTTTGCCGGACACTGAGACAGAACTACCAGGTAAACTTCGATCAGTTACTAGCTAATGGTTACATTTTAAAAGTGCGTACGAGGAGTCCACTAAAATATGTAAACTAAGCGAATCGGAGAACCTATGGCGATTACGACGAGCACTACGCGGTGAAGCTAACGATGCTGTCACCGACCTACTGATTGGGATTACCTCGCCTGTTAGCGTCATGGAAGTTTTGGAGTTACGATTCGGACGCTCGGAACTCATAATCTACACACTGACTACGCAACTACGTAAGTTACCTACACTGCCTGCAGCCTATCAAACCGACATTATTAACTTTGCGATGAAGGTAAACAACTGCGTTGCGACAATACGTGCGCTAAACCAAACTGATTACATTCGCAGTCTCGAGCTCGCTTCGTCTGTGATATCCAAATTACCGATTACACTACTAAGTAAGTGGACTGATTTTGCCTATCAAAAACTATTAGATGGCGAACCAAAGTTGCAGTTATTGGCAACGTTTTTAAAACAAGAGGCACAAATGATATCCGTCGTAGGTACATCTCCGCCTAACGAACAAAAGAAGCCCTTGCCCTTGACCGACACAGCGGGCAAACGATCAGCTGTTGACAATAAGACGCGAAACTATACTGTTTTTGCCACCACTACCGTGTCGAGCGATACACTATGCCTATTTTGTAAGAAGCCTAACCACTCTCTAGCCGACTGTAGGCAATTTAAACGAGCACTGAGGAAGTCTAAATGGCAATTCGTAAAGTCACATAACCTATGTTATTGTTGTCTATCCAAGCGTCATGATAAGGGAACGAGTTGTCCTTCACCCGTGTGCGACATAGACGACTGCGGGCTGGCGCACCACCGCCTGCTGCACTGGAGCCGCCCCGCGCCGGCCGCGCCCCGCGGCGCCGACGCTGCGCCGGAGTCTCACGACCAGCCCGCCGAAGCAACCGTTGCGCATGTCGCCGCGAACAAAAGCGACCTAGGGTTGTCACTTTCAAGTAACGACGAACGGAGTGAGTTTTCAACAGATCACATTATGTTGAAAGTGGTTTCGGTGCGATTACGAGGCCCTCATGGTACAATTAAAACGCACGCCCTGCTGGATGACGCGGCATCAGTGTCTATAATTGACTCGCAGTTAGCAGAAGAGTTAGGCCTGAAGAGTCATCAGTCTAGTCCTATAAAATTCATCGATGCTTTCGGACTCGAAGTGTATCAATCTGACGCACTTACAGTGTGTGCTCAAATCAGTGGAAACAATTTTGTCAATTTTTATGACATTAAGTTTAGAAAAGTGTCTAATTTTAACTTACCTATGCAAAATTTGTCTGTGTTAGGTAACTATAGCTGTGATTATTTATCGCATATTAAGGATAAGGTCTGTATGGAGCGAGTAGTTCCACGATTATTGATAGGTCAGGATAATTATTTTCTTATCGCCCCGCTCGAGATGATTCACGGCGGTAGGAGAACACCCTACGCCACGCGCTGTCTGGGATGGACTATCCATGGCTGCTGCGGACGCCCTTGCTCGCTTGCACATGTAAGTAATGCACACATATTCCATCTCGCTCATTCTAATGATGACGCGAGTACACAAGAATTATCTCAACTTAATGAATTGATAAGAAATTCATTCCAGTTTGATTCTATAGGTATTTCTACCTGCCGTCGTGAGAATACGGCACATTTACGCGCTATTCAAATATTGGACGATACGTCACGATATTTGGGAGATTGCTGGGAGGTGGGCTACCATTTAAAAATGATAATTTCACCATGCCAGATAGCTATATGAATGCATTAGCGCGGCACCAAATGTTATTACGAAAATTTAATCGTGATCCTATCTACGCCGACAGATACCGGACGGAAATTAACAAGTTATTTGGAGGAACTCTCAGCTGGTCACGTGTGGTACCTACCTCATTTTGGGGTTCAAAACCCTAATAAGCCCGGCAAATTACGTTTAGTGTATGACGCGGCTGCGAAAGTTAACGGTTTGTGCCTCAATGATTTCCTATTAACCGGACCGGATTTGTACAATTCTTTGTTAGGTATCATGCTTAAATTTCGCGAACATCAAGTGGCATTTACGGGTGACATTCGTGATATGTTTTTGCGTATTAAAATGCGGCCCTGTGAAGCATGTACTTCGTTTTCTCTGGCAGGAGTCAAACACCGCCCCACTTAAAATCTGTTCAATGACCAGTCTATTACTCGAAGCGACATGTTCTCCCTTTATTGCCCAGTACATAAAGAACAAAAACGCTTTAAAATACGAAGACGTGTGCCCCGAGGCCACGGATGTAATTATAAATCACCATTATATGGATGATTGCTTATATTCCACTACGAGTGTCGAAAACGCGACTAAATTAATCCATGAAGTTTCGGAAATACACAAAAATGGTGGTTTCGAGATTCGCGGTTGGTCTAGTAATAACGTAAACGTAGTGCGGGAGGTGCCGAACGATGCGCTCGCGCCCACTGCCGTGCAGTTTAAACACGGAGCTACTAATACGAGTGAGCGCACTCTGGGCTTGATGTGGCATCCTGCGACCGATTCATTCGGATTTAAAATCTCTTTACAACGCATACCAACGGAAATTATTGATGGTTCCGTAGCTCCTACTAAATCTCAAATGCTAAGTATTATTATGTCCGTATTTGATGTTCATGGTTTCGTCACCCCTTTTTAAATAAAAGGCAAAATTTTATTTCAAGACGTACATAGGAGTGGTATCGAATGGAACTGCCGCATCCAGTCTAAAGAGCATACATCTTGGGTTGAATGGCTCGATGAGCTAAAGCAAATCGAGTCGTTGCGTATACCGCGCTGCTATATGAATGCCGGTGCGTGGACGCCGTGCTACTCGGACTTAGGTTCGATTCCAGCGGAGGTAATTACCAACGAAGGAATGGTAGATGTACAATTACACGCGTATTGTGACGCGTCTATCAAAGCCTATGCATCCGTGGATTATTGGCGTTTTACTAGGGCTGACGGAACAGTGCTGGTATGTTTTGCTGCGGGTAAAAGCCGTGTAACTCCGTTACGTCCGATCTCAATACCAAGATTGGAGTTACAAGGTGCGTTAATGGCATCGCGTCTCGCCGCCTCTGTACAAAACGCACAGAAAGATATGAAACCGATTAAACGTTGGTTCTGGACGGATTCTAGTACGGTTCTCCAATGGATTCGCAGCGATCCTCGCTCATACAAACAGTACGTAGCTCACCGCCTCGGTGAGATTGATGAGTTAACTACTGTGCCCGAGTGGCGATATGTCCCATCTAAGTTAAACATAGCCGATGTGGCTACTAAGACTAACTCACCGCCATTGCAATATGATGATGTGAGGTTTCATGGACCTGCGTACTTACTTGAGCCTGAAAATCGTTGGCCGCAAAATTTAAAATCTATGCAATCAAGTACAGAAGAAGTTTGTGAGATGCGTAGTGTCAATTTAACTGTGGCAGCTACAGTCAATTGGTCTTTACCTAAAGAAGAAGACTTTTCTTCTTGGCTGCGTCTTCTCCGTACTACTGCACAAGTTATTTTCTTTATTAGAAAGTGTCAGCGTAAGGCAACTCATTTTGACATAAATCTAATGAAGGAAGCTGAATTATTATTACTGAAAAAGTCTCAATTTGATACGTTTTCAGGTGAGATTACGCGTTTAAAACATAAACGTGCAATTGCGAAAAATAGTCGCCTTCTAACATTGACTCCTTACCTTGAGGATGACGGTCTCTTGCGTGTAGGAGGCAGGATAGATAAAGCGGGATTCGATCCATCGCGCAGTCGTCCTGTGATATAAGATGGTCGGCATAAAATTACCCAGCTTCTTGTTGAATATTATCACCGTCGTGCCCTGCACGGCGCCAATGAATTGGTGGTAAATGAACTCAGACAGCACTACTGGATATTGAGGGCTAGGCCCACAGTGCGTGGAGTCTCAGCTCGTTGCTTATTCTGCCGCTACAGGCGTGCAGCACCTATGCCGCAGCGTATGGGAGACTTACCTGCGTCTAGATTGCAGCACAATCGACGAACATTCTTCGCTACAGGTCTAGACTTCTTTGGACCAATGGAGATCACGGTGGGTCGGCGTAGGCAAAAGAGATATGGGTTGATATTTACCTGTCTTACAGTGCGTGCGATCCACATAGAAGTGACAGAAGATCTGACGACCGATGCTACTATCATGGCCCTTCGTAGATTTATAGCTCGTCGTGGCACACCTAGCCTAATCTTTTCTGATAATGGCACCAATTTACGTGGAGCAGACGCCGAACTGAAGCGTAGCCTAGCTGAGTTGAATCAGGATCGCCTGCGCGAGGATGGCGCAATACGCAGTCTGGAATGGAAATTTATCCCACCGGGAGCTCCGGAAATGGGGGGAGCTTGGGAGCGTATGATCCGGACTGTTAAAACCGCCTTAAAAGTAACTTTAAAAGAGCAAGCGCCTCAATCGTAAACTCTAGTGACTCTACTCGCTGAGGTAGAAGGTTTAGTGAACTCCCGTCCAATCACCCACGTCTCTAATGACCCTAGTTACCCAGAGGCACTAACCCCTAATCATTTTTTATTTGGGACTTCTCCTACCGGACCTGTCTTCGGTAAGTTCGAAAACTTTGATCTTAACTTAAGGAAACAGTGGCGCATAGCCCAGCGACTGACAGATTTATTCTGGAGCCGTTGGGTCAAGGAGTATCTTCCTACCCTGCTCCCCAGACAAAAATGGTTTGCCGAGGAGACAGCCATGTGTGTAGGTGATTACGTAATACTAGTAGAACCCAATATAGAACGTGGTGCGTGGCGCCATGGCGTGGTGAGCGCGGTGCACCCCGGTGCCGACGGACGCGTGCGCGTGGTGGACGTTAGGACCCGCACCGGAACTTTGCGCCGGCCTGTGACCCGCGTCGCCCTGCTCGCTCCAGCAGATAATAATGCTGATCTCAGCACTATGGGGGGAGAATTGTAGACGATAGAATGCAGACACCCTTACTTTTGCATTTGTATTATATAGGCTAAACTCTATGTAGCTAGCTTGTACCTATGTTTTATGTATTATTTAATTTAGCATACTTACCACTAATAATTACCAGTTACAAACATACAAACATACATTTTGTTCCCTTACATTGTGTTTCACCGTTCTAAACTGTACTGGTAGCGCCCTCTATTAAAAATCAATGTGAAACTTATTTTTATAATGTGAAATGTGGGTGCGCTTAAAATTAATGTCATGATTGGAGACTGTGAGATAGTGCTGTTGGCTATTACACGAATCTA
Organism: Blastobasis lacticolella; assembly: GCA_905147135.1. Taxonomy (NCBI): domain Eukaryota; kingdom Metazoa; phylum Arthropoda; class Insecta; order Lepidoptera; family Blastobasidae; genus Blastobasis; species Blastobasis lacticolella. The sequence continues at coordinate 24,389,872 of LR990041.1, forward strand.
TACCAATTTCTGGCTTTATTTAATTGTCCCGACGTGTTACAGTCTGTGAGTGTTCTACAATTCTAATAGGCTACACAAATAATAAAAACCCCTTAAATATTAAGCGTGACCTTCTTGGCTACATGTCCACCAGAACACAAATATTATTGTATGTGAAACTCCATGTTACCAATATTTAAATGGAAGGAAACTAAATTACCATATCAAGTCAGTATGTAATAAATATGTTTAGATGACATATCAGACAACGGAAAAAGGATATGATAACATAATATGATTGCAGATGACGAAATATTTCTAAATGTACCCAACTTTAGTCTTGCTGCCTTATAGTATGTACACGAAAAAATCGCCACGGGGATCATATTGTATTCTAGTTAGGCATAATTTGAAGTATAATGTGATTGACCTAACAAAAGTCAGCGAATATATTAGAATGTTGTGCAATAGAACTAGTATATCACAAAATTATAATAGAATGATTTTAGGCTACGAAGGAGTAAATCATTCCGACAATTGCTTCCTGCGAATTGGAAGCTCCCGCGAAATGCGGTCGTGCTGTGTAGCGGTCGTATCGAACATAATTTTCCTATACTATCTTATTCCTATTTACAGCATTCTCCGTTATTCGACAGAAGTAGCCCATAAAGGTTGATCTATTTTCTATAAAGACATGATTTTGTTGAGATTTTGTGCAGCCATTGCTACACCAATACTCATTTCAAAATCATATATTTTTCTTGTGTATTTTGGACAGTCTATTAAATGGATGATCGTCTCTTCTGCTGTCGGGTCACAGACGTAAATAGGATCGCTTTTACATTTAAACGGTAGAGATAAGAGCAGGAGCCACCGTGCCCTGTTAGAATTTGTGTTATAATATAGTTTAGTTCAATAGATTTTATAAGTTTACAAGCCAAACATGTGTCAGTCAAAAACAATTTTACCGATGCCGTAGTGCCACTAATGTACCCGTCGTGCCAGATCTGCAATATTTTTTCCCTGAGTTTTCGTTTTGCGTGGTATACCAGGACGTATCATAATCTGCCGCTGTTTTCATAAGTAGCGCAGCCTCTTTCGCCAGCTCAGTCCAGCGCGCTCATTGCCCAATGTGGGACACTAGGGAGTGAGTATCTATATTTTCATCATGCGGGCCTCTAAGGATTTCACTTGTATTAAATCGTCAGTGACGTGCGCCGCTCGCTGACAACTCGCAAAAATGACGACTCAGTGAGAATAATTTGCTAAAATGTAAAAAGTGGTGAATGAACTATTGACAAATGTGCAAAATAAAAATGATGTGATGGATTCGGAGAGTCTCGTGAGAATATGTGCTACAGCCTTCACAGTCGAGGACATCGAAAAAGCTAAGTGCCTATTATTCCAGTCAATTTCTACAACTATGCGTAACATAAGACGTAAAAATCAAGGTAAAGAAGGAAAATCAAGCAAATAATATTTGACTTGAGCAAAGACTTATTTGATATAATATGTATTTAAACAGTAATAGAAATCAAAGTTTTCGGCAGGGTTCGTATATGCCTAGCATAAATAATGAGAGTGGGCCAATAGGTTTGTCTCCTTTAACCTACAGATCAATAGAGGAACGTAATTTACCTACCACATTGATCAATGAGAACACAGCTGATCATTGTGATGTCATTCTGTCCTGCTTACACGCGAGTGCAAATACCATTATCTCCGACTCGCTTGCGCCAGCGCACGTGGAGGGTACCACCACGGTTTCTCCAAGAAATAGGCAAATAGTGCAGGCGCCCGCGCCGCCGTCTAACAAACCGTTGAGGCGCACCACGGTTTCTCGGCCCGAGGCAGGTAGCTGTGAGTCATCGGTCGTCAATGAATTACCCCCGCGTAAACCCTTTGCAGAAGTAGTGCAAGCGGAGGGTACTCTTACGCGAATGCATATAATGAATGGGTGACGGTGCAAAGAAATAAGACGTATAGGTATAGGTTTATAGGCAAGAAAGGGACGGCGACAACCAGACCAGAGTCAAAGTTTAAGGCAGCTGATGTACGAATACCGTTGTTTATAAATAATGTGGATAAAGGGACGTCGTCTAATGACATTATTGACTACATCAGGAATAAGATTCAAGTCTGTGTTACATTGCAAAAAATAGATATGAGGCAACAAAAAGAGTACGATGCTTATAAAGTATTTATACCTAGGCATAAACTAGAGATATTTATGGATAACACGATATGGCCGGAAGGATTATCCTTTCGGAAATTTATAGACTTTCGAAAGAAACTGCGAACCAGTACTGAATAATAGGTAATTGACAATGGATAACAAGAATACTACAAATACAAATACAAAATACAAAATATATTTATTTTTCCTCAAAAAGGCAAACAGTGCTTAGTATTTAGTAAAATATAAAAAGAATCAAAATCCTTATTGAGAACTGGAGTCCGTGCTAGGTTATAATACCTGTGTTACGGATCTCCAGGCTCTCAACCTCCTATATCATTATATATAGAATATTTTATTACATTATATTATGTTTGTTTGTGCCTGTGTGTGTGCGTGTGCGTGTGCGTGTGCGTGTGCGTGTGCGTGTGTGTGTGTGTGTGTGTGTGTGTGTGTGTACGATGATATTTTCATGTTATAGTTAAAATTATTTTTTCGGTATTCGCATAATCAAGATCCAGCAGCCAGCCTGTCAAGATCTTCCTACATTCTGCTTTACTCAAAGGGTGAATTTGTAAAATTTTGTTTATTTTGTTATAAACAAAGCTTCCCAAAAGTAATAAGTACGCTGGGCCAGGCTGTAATTTATCGGCACAGATGGACAAACGGTGTGTGGTGTCCGGCATGGCCGTGTGGTGTCCGGCAGAGTAGAATAGCACCAACCCCTTACACTCATGGGTGTCGTACAAGGCGACTAATGTTTTCGAGGCAAAAGATCAAGAGTCTCCGTAGTCTGGAAAATGGGCAGCAGCATTTTCCATTGTTATATTTAAACACTGCGATCTCCAACCCGCCTGCCAAGCGTGGAGATTATGGCAATAACCTCCCCTTTCGTGGGAGAGGCCCTAAATCCTGCAGTGGACTGTTACGGGCTGTGATGATGAAGGAGTCTGCGAATGCTTCTCAAGAGTCAGCTGAAGTATAAAAAGTTGTCGAATGGAGAGAACCTTACAAAATTTATAAAGTTCGGAACTAGGGAACCGGTACGGGAGCCGCCACCCAACCTTCAGAAGCGCTCTCTGAGCACGCTCATGTTTTAATAAATATGTTTTATCGCACCCACCCCACGAAACAATAGAATATGAGGCTATCGATTGAACAAGGGCAAGGTATACCATTCTCAGTACCTCACGCTCTGCAACATCCCTCAGCACCTTAAATACAAAAATTAATTTACGCAGTCTTGCTGTCAGTCCGTCAATGTGAGGATGGAAAGATAGAAGGTTGTCAATCTGAACACCCAGATATTTAATCGATTCCGCACATGTGAGTTTAGGACATATGCATCCATGAGCAGCGGGGGGATTACGGCATGAATGAGAATATAATGGAAAATTCAAAGAACCCGGCAAACTCCGACTTGAAAGGGAAAAAGTCACATACATTGTCTTTTCGACATTTAAAGTGAGCAAGTTCCGCACCAACCAATCAGAGACAGAATTGAATCCAGCTTGCGCATAGTTAAAAACTGATTCCCATGTTGCACCATGAAAGACTAAAGCAGTATCATCGGCATATGTAAAGATCTTACAGTTTGTGAGCGTAGTTTGACAAAGGTCGTTAATATATATTAAAAACAAAGTTGGGCCGAGAATACTGCCCTGCGGCACACCATAAGAGATTCCCAGCTCCCCACTCACTCAATCACCAATTCTGACACACTGACGTCTATCTGAAAGGTAACTCTTAAAGATTTCGAGTTGAGGACCCCTAACACCATTCTCCTCCAGTTTGGTGAAAAGGGCGGACAGAGACAGTGTCAAATGCCTTTGCCAGGTCCAGGAAAACACCAATCACCTTCTGTTTATTGTCTAATTTACTAACAATATGCGTAGTAAGTTTAAGTACCGCGTCGCTGGCCGAAATACCCGAGCGAAAGCCAAACTGGGAGGATGATAAAATTTGATTTCTCTCTAAGTATCCGACCAGCCGCCTGTGTAATAGCCTTTCCAGGACTTTCGAGAGTGTTGGTAGAATTGAGATTGGTCTGTAATTTGTAACACTATCTCTGTCACCTCCCTTAAATATTGGCGTTACCACCGCTACCTTGAAGGCGTCAGGAAAAGTTCCTGTAGCGAATGCAAGGTTGCATAAGAAGTTAATGGGTGGTATCAGAATACCTTTAAACCTTTTCAGGAATGCCCCAGACAGACCATCAGCCCCAGCCGCACAATCACTCCTCAACCCCAAAATCAATCCCTCAACCTCAGATTCATCTGTAGGCAGTAAGACAAATGAATGCGGACTCACAGGAGTGATAATTGGGCGTTTATGCGATTCACCTTTCTTTGTTATCCTTTCAGCCAGTGTCCGTCCCACACTAGCAAAAAAGTGGTTTACCTCATCAACGCTTCTCTGGGGATTTAGAGTGGAAACAAGGCAGCCCGCAGCTGTGTCGTGTTTTGTTGTATAGGTAATATTTTTAATCGCCTTCCAAAGTTTTTTACTATTACCCTGAGCCTCCCTAATCAAAGTTTTGTCATATTTAATTTTTATTTTTCTGAGTAACGAGGTACAGAAATTTCTGTAACGAGTATAAGTAGTTTTTAATCTAACATCATTTGGTGACTTTTTTAATTTAGCATGAAGGTGATCCCTATTTTTTAAGCATCTTAGTAGTCCCGCAGTCAACCATGGCTTACGTAACGACTTTCTATTTGGGGTTGACTTTAGAGTAGTATTAGCCGTAATTATGCCGCCAAGAAAACCTAAGAAAACCGCCTAGTACGTTTATCAGTTATAACTGCAAATCAGCCTTTCGTTCTGTGGAATGTTTACAGTCGTTATGCCACCGCGCTGATATTATAGCTCTGCAGGAAACATGGCTGTTCCCACATGACCTAACATTCCTTGGAAGTATAGATGATTCTTTTGGATTCACTGGCAAGTCGGCAGTTGACACATCTGTTGGCGTTGTTGCGTGGGCGACCCCATGGGGGTGCGGCTCTGTTATGGCGTAAAAGTGCATTTGAATCGGTCTCAGTAGTAGAATGTAACAGTGTGCGACTAACAGCTATAAAAGTAAATTTAAGCAATCGACCCCTCTTAATATTTTCTGTGTACATGCCAGTGGACTTACAAGAAAACTTAGTGGAATTTACGGAGTGCCTTAGTGAGATGCGTGTGTTAGATATAAGGTATTTTAGTATGTTTTAATTGGTATTAAATATCGTGATTAATAATAATTAATATTTCAAAATACTTTTGTAAACATTTCACCAACTTCAGAACGAAGTGTGGTGTTTCTGAACGATTGTTCGTCTTTGATCAGTTAAGTACTGTTTATGAGAAACTTGCTTAATTAATTATGTAATAAATTTATAATAATGTTCAAAGTATTGTAATACATTAAATTAATATCTAATCAATCTATCAGTAAATTTAGGAGACCGGAAATGAGAATAGAAAATGACATTTCCGGCTAGAAGGTAGTATAAAGGTCCAGTCAAAAGACTGGGTGGGACTTTTTGCTTCAGAGCCGGCACAGAGTTAAGTACAAACTTGCATTGTATTATTGTTGCTTTATATTTTGTATTGGTTAATTTATTTATATAATTGTTTATTTATTGAATCATACGTAATAATACTGTCCCATTTTAAAGGATAAATATTTAATTATTTGATCGATAATTGTGTCATAAAAGAATTTTGTATAAATGTGGTTTGCCTATGGTACTTCGTTTGTATTATAGAATCTTGTTTAATTCAGCTAATGTTGTTTAAATAAATACCTCATTTTATAATGGATAACATTGCTTATCTATATTATCTATATACCTAATATCTTTAAAACATATTTGTTTGATTAAATGATGTCCACTAGAATCATACGTTATCCTAGATAATATATTTTCTAATAAACTCCTACACAAATATCAGCCTTGGATACTTCATCATCATCGTTGTCCATATATTTCACTGGGGTTTTGGATACATACTCACACTCTGTTATTATTCTGTAGCCTAATGACTAAAATAAAGGTTTTACTAATAAAAGACACTGTAGTTATAAGTAGGACATATATTAAAGCTGACACGTGCGATTATTGAGAGTATGGAGGTGGCGGCGGTATTTATGTTAGGAGACTATAACACTCATCCCAACGAACTCTTTGGGAAATAACTTATAAAGTTTTGTTACGATCATCGATGGTCGTGTATCGATATGGAAAGACTAAGTAATACTTTTACATATATAAGTGAGGGATGTACCATGGATGTACCCGGTGGCTCGATCATTGTTTGGTTACGGAAGCTGCCAGGCAGTCTGTGATTGGTGTTAAGGTACACTATGATTGCGATTGGTCGGACCACTTTCCACTGGAAATTACTTGTAATTTGAGTGTTCTTAGCCCCAGCAATGTAATAGATAATGTAGTATGTAATAAGGTCCTGTGGGGAGACAGGGATAAACATGAAATTGACGATTATCATAAATTAAACTTAGAGTATTAGACTTTCCAAATGAGTTACGAAGTTGTTGTGACAGTATGTGTAGTAATCCTGACCATAAGTTAATTTTAGATAATATGTATAACACTAAACAATACTAACCGTGGTAACAAACCCGATAATATGTGTAGTGAAAGTGTAGTGAATAACCACGAAAGTCTTAAAACCTAAATATGTATAAGGACATTATTTGTATATTATGCGAAGCGGCCGTAGACAGCCATAGTGGTAACCATACTAAGCGAAAGAAACGAGTTGTGGGTTGGAACAAACATGTCCATACTGTTCATAAGGAAGCGCGATACCACTTTCAAATATGGTTGTTGCATGGGAAACCTTCCAGGGGTCCAATTTACGTAAACATGGTCGAGTCGCGGCGTGTTTTTAAAGCTAAACTCAAGTGGTGCCAAAAAAATGCCGACCAAATCAGTATGGACATTTTAGCCACCCTTCACGCGAAAAATGATTTTAAGAATTTTTGGAAGCATACCAATAGGCTGAATGCGAAGCCGTGTTACCCTCTCAATGTGGCGGGATGTTCCGCGCCGGTGGAAATAGCCAACATGTTTAAAGACAGTTTCAAAGTGGAGTCGCCATTGTTTACCAAGTCGTTGCCGAGGATGCTCAATGCTGATACCCGATTATCACATAAACCTCATCGGAATCCTTCACCATTGGTTAGATTTACAGCTAAGGAAGTCGCCTTAGTTATACAAAATATGACGAGGGGAAAGTCTCCTGGATATGATGGTGTCAGTATTGAGCATTTGCGGTTTGCTGGTGTGCACCTACCTAGAGTGCTGTCCATGTTTTATACACTGTGTGTAAGGCATTCCTACTTGCCAGTGGAGTGTATGAAAACTATTGCCCGAGGAAATCATAAATGTTTTTGATCACTGGTACAATAACCAGGTTAACATGGTGAGGTGGGCCGGTAGTTTGTCGGAGGAGTACAGGTTGGAGTGTGGAGTGAGACAGGGGGGTTTGACGTCTCCTCGACTCTTCAACCTCTATGTCAACAAGCTGATTGAGGGTCTTAGCAGCACCGGAGTCGGGTGTTCCATTGATGGAATTAGCTGTAATAATATCAGCTATGCCGATGATATGGTGCTGCTGAGTACCTCCATTGGTGGTATTAGGAAGCTCCTGAGGAAATGTGAGGCCTACGCTGAGGCTCATGGGCTCAGGTACAATGCAAGGAAAAGTGAACTCCTTGTTTTCCAACCTAAACTGCACAAAGTTGACACTGTTCCGCCAGTATTCAAATCAAATCAAATCAAATCAAAATTTCTTTATTGATTAGGACATTAAATATCTCTTTCAATCGTCAAAAAGGAAAGTAGGAAGGAAACACACAGTGACACGCTGACCGCCCTATGTCTGTAGATAAACGTATCCCTCGCCAACCACAACCGAACCGGGCTCGACAATGCCAGACAGAGCCGGAACGCTATATTATATTATATACTCGTAGGTATGTCTAGTATAATTAAGAAAAACCACCTAAAACTACAGCAAGAGTAAGCCAGTCCACCAAGGCAGCACCCGTTCACGAGTATAACGCAGGGCCCAGCCATCGTCCAATTCAACCACATTTGAGGGAAAAGAGCGACCCGGCCCCCACGCCACCGCCAGACTGACTTTTAAGTGAGCGTGCATCACACATGCTGCATGTGATAGGTAGTTGCTCCCACCCTACTCTATCCTATCCCTACCCTATCGCTACCTTACCCCTACCCTATCCTACCATTGCCTTAACCCTACCCTACCACTACCTTACCCCTACCCTACCACTATCTTACCCCGACCCTACCACTATCTTACCCCTACCCCACCCTATACTACCTTACCGCTACCTTACTCCTACCCTACCCTACCCCTACTCTAACTGCTACCCTACCCCTACCCTAGCGCAGACAGGAGACACCATGTGTGGGAGAGGAAGGAAAATTAACGCCGCTTCCAAGGTGGTTCTCTGTGGGGGAAAGAAACGGCAAGAAACCCACAGAGCCTACGTTAATTCTTTTTTTTTTTAAACATGTCTTATGTACTAATACATTATTTGTCCTATATACTATCTTAAAAGTAAATACCTGTATAGAACAGCAGTTCAGTCCCATGGACTTTTGTCATTTACATATTCAGATATACTATAATAACTTTTTTGACATAATTTGTTTTTTATAGCGACTTTGAATTTATTCAATGGTAAATTCTGAATATTTGTTGGAACCTTATTATAAAAGCGTACACATTGACCCATAAATGATTTGTGGACTTTGGCTGGACGACAAGCACCAGCAACAAGCTTATCTTTATTTCTCGTATTAATATTATGAACATCACTATTCTTCTTAAATAAGTGTAAATTTTTATGAACATACATTAAATTCTCATATATACAGGGTGTTTCATAATACATGTATAAAGCCGAAAGGGTGTTAAAGTATAGCTTGCAAAGAGTACACTGGCGACTTCATATTATCCAGACATTGAATTTTAATTTTTATAAAAAATCTTCGTTTTTAAAGAAAAATAACCATATCGACTACGTTGATGCGCAGCTCTATTTCAAGTTGATGATCCTAGAAAGAGAAGTTTAATAACCGCGTGCGACCCCTATGAAAAAAGAGCAACCTCCTTAAGCCTAGTACCAGGAGCCTAATGCTACGTACACACGCACCGTTGGCGTGTGCCGGCCGGCGATCCGCAGCGCAGCGTGGCGGTAACATCAAACGGATAGAAGCAATCGACCAAACGCAGCTTGGGCGGATACCGAAGGCCAACGAACAAACGTGCGATTACGAGCCCGAATAGGTTCCCAAAACTCCCAAAGATCGTTTGCTTGACCACGAAATGCAATTACCTATTGGACCTTAGAAATCCAAATCGGCCGACAACGCTTCGTTGGCGTAAGTTGAGTGTGTACACACCATAAAGAAGAGTTTAATAACCTTGCGCCATTCATAACAAAACAAACGAACCTCCTACATCTTGCTACCAGACAGGGGCGTAGCTACCGCCGTATCTGCCGTATCAATTATACGGGGCCCCCGGGCCATAGGGGCCCCCAAACGTGTGTAAGCAAAAACTCGTTGTCCATAATTTCAGTTAAACTTTCCCTATTTCCCGATAAAAATAATTATTTTATAGAATTTTCAGATCAGGGTCGGAGGCCCCTCCGCAAAAAAGACAATTGAAATCAAGTGATACAATCAGATATTTATCATTTTTATTGAAATAAACAAGGCAACGTAGTGCCCTCCACGCGCACTCATGTATTGCTTCATTGAACATTAGGTAAAATGTGCGCCTATCAGATGGCAAAAAGGGCAACAATTTTGATCTCATATTGAAAATTTCATATTTTCAGCACTATCTGTAGCACCGAAGGCTTAAGAAACTCCTTACTCCGTTCTTTCTTAAACGGGAAATATGGACCTGGTTCATAATATACCTTGGCCCACACGCCCACACGCATAATCGTCTTGGCTAACACGCAATCAATATTTGAGTTTTTGTCTGTTTTCAAGTTAAAAATGGAACGTTTAGATAGCCAAAATATCAAGAAATTTCGAGGTCTTACGCTCGCTCATTACCTGTTCGCGAAGTTGATTTTATTATACTATAATCTCGTCAAAAATTTCGAGATAGCCCGGCGCTATCGTCATATTGCTGATTCAACGGAATTTTTTATTTAAATCGCGAAAGGTTTTTATGGATAAATTGCAAAAATTTCGTGCTCGCTGCGCTCGCTCATTCAATTAAATAACTTATAATCGCGCAAGGTATTAATATAGCCAAGCCAAAGGCCAATATATCAAAAATTCCTAGCCCTACCTAGCCTCGCGAACCTGACTGTTAGAGACTATTGTCACACAAATGGAGGGCTCGCTATGCTACTCCATTTATTGACTTCAGCTGAGACTAGGATTTAAGGTACTCATTAGTACCCCCCCCCCCCGTTGTTAGTTGGGGGTTTCTGCTAGGGGGTCCCCTACACAATAATTGATACGGGGCCCCCGAAAGGCACGCTACGCCACTGCTACCAGACTAAATGTTACTACTTATCTCCATGAATAATCTCTACCAAATTAACTAGGAACTTACCTACACTAATTATTTTCAATAGGTAGGTATGCTTAAATAGTCGGAGCGTCGTCGGTGGCCTAAGGTTACGGTATCCGAGTCGTACGCGAGAGGTACCGGGTTCGACACCCGCTGCCGCCACGTACCAGTGACCTTTTCTGACGGAAAACATCGTGATGAAACCTGCACATTTAGGCGACTGAATGTCTAACCATGATTTTAATCTGGTCAGGTAATCAGGTTCCCCTGGTAGCAGGGTCAGGCAGGATTCAGGACTGTCAGACGTAATGACCAGAAATGCGAAATCCTGGATCATGGTCAAGGCGGACCCCAGGCCCTCGTGCGCGAGAGCAAAACCAGGTCATTAACACCGAGATGATTTCTACTAGGTAGGTACCTAACAGAACAAACCACCCCAGCACAACAAAAGTAAAATAATAATTAAAATCATAATACTTAGGTACTTATTAACTAAAGGCCTAAAAACAGTATCTAAGTAGGTTAGGTAGGTAGGAACCTACGTAAATAAAAAACAAAACATGTTAATCAGTCTGGAAGACAGCCGGACCCGCGGTGTGGACTGCCGCAGGTACTTAAACTAAATAAAAATAAACATAGTCAGCTACGTACTAAACTAGATATCTACTACACTAAAACGGGATTCGTTCAATTGACAAAATGGCTCTACACAGATAGGTAAGTACTAGGTACCTACTAACACGGTTCCCTCATCTAAGTACCTACGTACCTAGGGAACCACTTATGAATCGAGTTTTGGTGAAACACATTACAGACAGGTTCCACTAAATACCTACATGTTTTTATGAAAGATAAAAGCGTTGTCTTTTCTACCTATTTCCCGTCGGAAAAGAACCGAGCGCGGCGGTTGCGCTTCTAACGTCACTATTAGCTGGTAGGTAGCGTCTCCTAGTCTAGCTAGCACCTAGACCTTTAAAGCATGTAGGTACGTACCTTTTAAACGTTATTTTATGGAAACAAACAGTGTCAGGTGCCAGCGCAGTTAACCACACTTTCTTGCTTTCTTGTGGCTCGATGACCGATAGGTAAATACACTCATACACACAGCTACACAACACTACAGCATGCACTGGTTGCTATGCAATATGTAAGTAGGTAGGTAACATGGTCTTTGGCCTACTGCTTGGTTGCACTCATGCACAGAATAATGATTATCACAATACTTAAACTGTTGAACATTGTACACAAACAAGACTACGTTAATATTGGTACCTGAAGCAATAAATCATTCATACATTCATATCGTTTACAGGCTTATCACAGTTATTTTCACAGTACTTAGGTATCCTATACATACAACGCAACAAACAATCACACCGATCACGCGAAAAGCTAAAAACCGAATAAACGAACACGACTCGAAAATAGGTACATTTAAACCCAAGAAGCCACGCTGTCGGCGTCAGCGTCGGTTCAATCAAAAGACACACCCAAGTGCAGCACGCAGACTGCCAAAACTCCGGCGTGTCGACACATGGGCCTCGTGGCGGAGTATTTCCCGCGACTTCCGGCGCGGGGCGCACGGGGCGCGGGTGGCGGGAGGCGAGGCGGGAGGCGTGGCAGCAGGCAGCGCTTTAGGCAGCGTTGCCAGATCGTACCTTTTAGTACGATTTACGTACTATTTGGCCGACTGTCGTACCTTAAGCGTACTTTGCTCCACATCGTACTATTTAGTACGTTTTTACAAAATGCTGAATTTAGCTGAGGGGGGTAGTCACTTCACCTTTCCTGTGCGCAAAATACTGAAAAATAATGGGAAGGAAGGGTTGATTTTAGCCACCGGCAACAAAATAACGTCATTAATTGACCAAAAATCATCCCCCCCTCCCCCAGGCCGATAAAATATAGAAGATAATAAGAAGAAATCGTAACTTTTTAGCCATTTTCGTACTATTTTAAGAGCCCAGACGTACTTTTTTGGAAACTACTGCTGGTAACACTGGCTTTAGGGATCCGCGTGTTAGGGGTCGTACTTATTTCGCCTCTTATGTTCTCCTGGTAGATGCACCGTAATGTTGATTGTGTTTATTTAATAAAGTGAGGCTCAAACAAGTCCAACAGTGGACTAATAATAATCCTTATGATGTCGGTGATGGAATACATTTGCTTACCACTATTTTATCGGGTAATTTGTACAGACAGTAATTACTAAAATTGTGTTTGGGTCCGTGTTTCACCTAGGTGACCTAGGTTCAGTGGCGTTGCTTGCCTTCCAGGGGCCTCGTATCAATAGCTGTCTGGGGCCCCATAGTTAGTACCCCCAACTACAAGGGATCATCATCATCATCATCACAGCCCATAACAGTCCACTACAGGACTTTGGGCCTCTCCCGCAAAAGGGGAGGTTATTGCCATAATCTCCACGCTTGGCAGGCGGGTTGGAGATCGCAGTGTTGCAAACATAACAATGAAAAACGCTGCTGCCCATTTTCCAGTTTATGGAGACTAGATATTTTGCCTCTAAACGTTAGTCGCCTTGTACGACACCCACGAGTGTAAGGGGTTGGTGCTATTCTACTCTACCGGTCACTACACGGCTACAAGGGATGCTAATGAGTAACTTAAATCCAAGCCATTCGCGTGTTAAGGCGGTACAATTTTCATACAATTTTTATGTAACGTTTTTGTGCAATTGGCTATTAGAAAATATGTTCAATTGTGCGCGAAATAGATTTCCACATGTTAATAATGTAAAACAAAGCAATGAAAAAGAAAAATAATTAAATCACAAAACAACGCCATCAAGCGGCGATTTGTGCTTTTTTCGATTTAACTGCTTTTGAAAAGAAAACCACTTTGCGCACCATTGAATACATTTACTAAGAGTAGAAATCATAATACAATCACTAAACACTCAAACAAATGAAAGAATATCGAGAGAAATTTAGTATGGGCGTTGAATCACTTTAATAGTAAGAATAACATATGTATGAAAGAAAGTTCCACACCGCGTCTGTCTGCCTGTTCGCGATAAACTCAAAAACTACTGAACGGATTTTCATGCGGTTTTCACCAATTGACAAAGTGGAATTACTTTGTCTATTGAGGAAGATTTAGGTGTATAATTTGTTAATGTTTTATGTTGGTAGTTTGTATGACAAGAATCTCCTTAAAGGCCGGGGTGGACATCGGATTTTTTGTAAATTGGCCCTTGACTTTGGTATATTAAAACCTTGCGTGATAAATATAAAAATGTCATAATTTGTTGAATAAGCGAGCGTAGCGAGCTCGATAGTTTCACAAACTACCCCTTCAGAATACTTGCGCGAATAACATAAAATCAGTAAATGGACTATACGATGTAGACATTTCTGACATCTGGTTTATAATAAAATTAACTTCGCAAACAATTAATTAATGAGCGTGCGAGCTCTATTTCTGACATTTTGGCTATAAAGTTTTCACGATTAACTTAAAAACAGTCAAATTCGAAAATCGTGTGGGCCAAAACGATTTTATTATGAGCCAGGTCCATCTGACCCTGAGCAATGAACAGTGTAAGGAGTTTCTTAAATCTTATGATCTCACCGATAGTGCTGAATATGTTGTACATGAGATCAAGATTTTTCTCATTTTTGCTATAGGTGCATTTTTACACAATTTCAATGAAGTAATGAGTGAGTGCGCGTGAGGGGCTCTAAGTTGTTGTTTTTTATTAAAAATGTTAATTATCTCTAAGCGAAAGGGGAACGAAAATGGATTGTATCACTTGATTTCATTTGCACCTTTGGCGGAGCGGGCCCCGACCCTGGTCTGAAAATCACTAAAGATTTTTTTTATTCGGGATATAGTGTTTAACTGAAATTAAGGATAACAGTACGTATTTTTGCTTACAAACGATTTGGGACCCCGTATCATTGATACGGCTGATACGGCGGTTGTTGCGCCCCTGCCTAGGTTCTCCAACTCGGTGAAGCATGGGATATTTACAGGTATAGCTCCGTCAACTAATTCATTTAGTTAATTTTTGTTGATGAGAAATATTCGTGAAATCGTACGGATTTTAACATAACAGTCCTCTGAGAGTTTAAGCCTTCCCCACATTAGTGGAGGGTTCTGTCTTAAACTCCACTCTCTACTGTCTTTGTTTTATTTATGTTTCATTCATTACACTAAGGTATTTTAATTGTTGTATTTAATACAAAAATATGTGTGTGTAGTTACTGAAAAATCTCATAGCAGATAGGTACGATTACCTTTGCGACACTGAAACATGACTGACAGGCATGACATGAGAAAGCAAACTTACTTAAACTTACTAAAGACAAATATGCTACATTAATTAGAGTTTGCTACATTAATATGCCACA
The DNA here is from genome assembly GCA_905147135.1 of Blastobasis lacticolella. NCBI lineage: Eukaryota > Metazoa > Arthropoda > Insecta > Lepidoptera > Blastobasidae > Blastobasis > Blastobasis lacticolella. Next base: position 24,404,977 of record LR990041.1, read on the forward strand.
GTAATTTGAATTAGACTACTTTGCTATTAGTTAGGTGGTGGTGCACTTTCGAAAAAACTATTAAGGAACCTATTAAATTAAAATTACAATATTTTTTTGTACAGAACCCTCAAACCAAAAAATACAAAACGGCTAATATAGATCTCCTTAATATCCCATTGCGCCTAGTACTATGAACTTGAGTGACCTTTTACAACTGATTTCTAGAGATGCGGTCTTTCGTTTTCAAAATGTCGATTATCGACATTGAAAAGGTAAAAGTTCGATAGTCATTTTCTCGCTTACTATTTCACGCACGAAAAAAATAATTGTACCTATCGTTTTAATACGTTTAGCACTCCATCCAGTTCACGGCTTTATACATGTATTATGAAACACCCTGTATATTGTGGCGGCATTGTCATTATATCAATGTTCCTGAATTTATCTCTTAGTGAAGTTCTAGGTCTCAATTGATAAATCGCGCGAATAGCCCTTTTCTGCAATACAAATACATTGTGCCAGTCGGCAGCGTGTCCCCACAGCAGTATGCCATAGGCCATAATACTGTGGAAATAACTAAAGTATACTAATCTTGCTGTAGCCTCGTCAGAAATACTCCGTATTTTCTTTACAGCATATGCTGCAAAACTTAGCCTTTTCGCCAATTTATCAATGTGAGGACCCCATTGCAATTTATTATCCAGGGTAAAGCCTAAAAATACTGTAGAATCAACAAAATTCAAATTTTCGCCTTTTATTTGTACATTAGTGGGCACTGATCTAACATTTGGCAAAGAGAATTTTAAACATTTTGTCTTCTTGCCATTCAGTAATAAATTATTAACCGTAAACCAGTTTACCACTTCTGCAATAGCCTTGTTCACGTCTTCATATGTTAATTGTTGTCTTTTTACTTTAAACACTAAAGATGTATCGTCCGCGAACAAGACAATTTCATGGGCATCTTTTACAAAGTACGGTAAGTCATTTACATAAACAAGAAACAAAAACGGGCCCAAAATAGATCCCTGGGGGACACCCATAGAGACAACAGACCCCATAGATCTCTCTCCGTTCACATCAACTTTTTGAATTCTACGACTCAAGTATGAATTTAGCAAGTTCAGGGCCAAGTCCTTTATTCCATAATGTTGTAATTTCCTGACCAAAATGTCATGATTAACGCAATCAAAGGCTTTGGATAAATCACAGAAAACCCCTAAGGCATCACGTGATTCCTCCCACGCCCCAAAGATATGTTTAATAAGTTCAACACCTGCATCAGTTGTTGAACGACCGCGAGTAAAACCGAATTGTTTATGATGCAATAGGTTACTTCCATAAAAATGAGCTTTTAGTTGATTTAATATGATTTTCTCAAATATTTTACTTAGAATCGGTAAAATTGAAACTGGTCTAAAATTTGTAGGATCCGTTGTATTACCAGTTTTCAACAATGGAATAACTTTACTGTGCTTCATCAGGTCAGGAAATTCACCATTATCAACACAATTATTAAATATATTCGCTAAGTGGACAGCAATAACATCAATTACAGAGCTAATAATTTTTACCGACATACCATCAATGTCGGCAGTTGCTTTCATTTTTATGGTTTTAAAAGCCTTAACTATATCTTGAGGTGTTGCATGCTCGAACTTAAAATCGATGACACTCTCGGGTACATTTTGTTTTAACAAGGATTCAGCGAGAGCAGGAGACGAACTTAAATATTTCGTAGTTGACACTGGAATGTCTGTAAAAAATTTATTGAATGCCTCCGCAACTTCCGAGTTTTTGGTAACAACATTATCATTTACTATAAACTGTACTTAGTATCGCGATTTGTTACTTTTCCAGTTTCACTATTTATTATCTGCCATGTGGATTTTACTACATCTGTGCTATTTTTCAGTTTGTGTTTAACGAAATTCGATTTAGCTGTAGCACAAACGCGTTTAAATAACTTCGAATAATGTTTAACATACTCAGCAAATTCTACGCTATTATTATACGCCCGTTCTGCATAGAGCTCATATAATTTATTTCTACTCTTATGTATTCCTGCTGTCGCCCAATCGCTAAACATAAGTTTGCTGTTTACTGCCTTCACCTTTGGTTTGAATATATTATTACTTTCAGTTTTTGTCATGTGTAAAACTGAATTATAATATTCATTTGTATCATCAAAATACTTTAAATTAGATGATTTCTCTATAATGTTATTTCTAAAACTGTTTAGACGGTTGTTGTTAATTGGTACAAATTTAATAGTATTTTTTGTTTCTTTCCTCATATTAACATTAAACACAACTAATTGACCACAATGATCGGATTGCAATTTGTTTATTACAGACTGGCTACATGCCTGGATATCACAAAAAATGTTGTCTAGACAAGTTGATGTAGTACTTGTTATTCTAGTAGGCTCTAAAAATAAGTTGATTAAATTATGACACTTAAATAATGACATTAGCCTACCAGTATATTTACAAGATACGTCTAATAAATCTATATTAAAATCTCCACAAACAACAATATTTTTATTACAATTGCTAACTTTAATAAGGGCTTCGTCCATAATTTTCTCGAACAAATCAAATGGTGAAGCCGGAGGTCTGTATACGCTCATTACAATAAGTCGCTCAAGTTCTATACAGGCAATTTCAGCAGATCGTTCAACAGACAGCTTGACAATATCAGTGCGTTCTTTGCATTTTAAGCAATTACGAACAAGTATTAGAGAACCTCCATGAATTGCCTGCCCTCTTGTAAACGAACTTGCAAGGTTATGGTTGTTAAAGCCAAATATGAGCTGGTGATCTTTTAACCAATGTTCAGTAATGCAAAAAATATCAACATTCTCACCGTTCATGAATAGCTCAACTTCCAATTCTTTATTCGTCATGCCTTGGATATTTTGATGTACTTAGTTAACTATACAATTTTGTTTATTATTATAACATTTTACTTTACGTACATCCAAAGGCTTATTACCACTATTTACTAATGACTTTATGCCAGAGCAGTCCTGTATATTCTGAACAATATCAAAAGATTTATTGTTCAAGTCTAACAGTGGACTGTTATATGCTGCTGATATGATACAGGACGGCTCCTTTGTCTTACATACTAGTTTAAACAGTGACCCTTTTTGTTTATTAACAAATCGGCACTCTGGTCATATCTACCTACGGTAGGAGAAATCAATAAATTAATATGGTACGCTAACATTGTAGCCAGATTGACTTTGTACCTACGTCGAAGATACATAGTATCTTCTGTTAAAACTACTTTATCTGTAAATTTATTACAGTCAAAAAAGGTAAATGCGTCTTTCTGACTGCAAGTCAAATTATACATCAAAGTATTCAACTTGTGAATACGGTCATTTTCAGTATTATAACAATTTTTTACGAAGGGAAATGCGCATAATACAATTTTTCCTGCTGACAATCCTTGCAACGCTTCAACACCCTTTATTATCTCATATTTTCGTACTTTAAGGCTATTACTTATTAAAATTACTATATTTACATTTTGATCAATATGTTTTGAATTTTTTAAGATTTTTTGTATAATACCGCCGTACGACAAATCAGGCATGCAATAATTGGTTACTTTGGAATTCGTACAGTCGTTTAGTAACACGCCCATATTTTTGCCTATTCGATCTGAAAAAACTAGAGTCCTTTGTGTCTGCACATTAGTTCGCAATGTTTGCGCCGGCTTCGCGCTAGCAGGCCTGCTGGGTTTGCCGGGGATCGTGACGGTGGCGGCCACGGGCTCTGATTTATCGGCCGCGGGCCCGCAGGCGGTGGCCACGCGCGGCCGAACGGCGCGAGGCGGCGGCGCTCCCGGCGCGGCGCGCGGTGCTACCCGCGGGGCCGGTACCGCCTCGAGGATAGCGTGCTCGGTGGTGATGGCTACCGCGGGCCGGATGTGGGCCGCGGGGTCCGTAGAGCGCGTCGATCTCCTTGCTATGGTGGCATAGGAGGTGGCCGCAACGGCCGGTGCGGCTGTGGCCTTGAATGGCCCGTCGACCGCGGGCTGGACGTGGGCCGCGTGGGCCTTAGGGCGCGTCGTACTCCTCGCAGCGGCGGCATAAGATGTGGCCGCGACGGCCGGGGCGGCTGAAGCTTTGTGGAAGGTGAAAGAGGTGGACGCGAAAGCCGGGGAGGCCACGGCTTTACACCCGGCGACCGCGGGCTCCATGTTAACCGCGTGTGCCTCGGGGGCGACGTCAGTGTTTTGCGGCCGGGGCGCGGGGCGCTGAAGCTGCGAAGCGACACACTCACATTCCTCTTCGTTGGCAGTCATCAGTCGTTCGATCATGTCCGTGTTTTCATTCGACATCCGCTCCGGGAGCCTTTTTCGGATTAAATCCTCCCATAGCGACTTCCAGCTCCTGCATTGTAAATGGCGGGTCATGTTGTTCATCATGAGCCGGCTCATTTACCTGCTCAGCTTTTTGTCTTATGCTTGTATGGTGAGGGGTATCCGTCTCAGCCGAGTCATCCGGATAAAACGTCTCTGCGAGCAATGCAGCGGACTCTTTTGGGTTTAGATACACGCCGTCTCTTGTTATAGCCAAGTTTTCTTGTCGTGTACATGTCCTTCCAATTATTCTGTAAACACCGTCCCATATACCTTCTCTGTCCTGTCTCTCACAAAATTCCTTCCAGCTGTTAATTTGTGCCTTCTTTGCCGCGATTTCATAAACTTCTTTTTCTTTTAGATATTCATCGACGACTCTCTCTCTTCTTGGTGGCGACTCTTCTCTTCATCACGGCGAGCTCCTCGGACCACCATGGCACACTCATCGTCTCAGTCTTTTTCCTTTCAGGTATGCTGTAACCACATGCCTCTGTTATTATTTCAGTTAATTTTGATACTATTTGCTCTATGGATTCCGTGTTGTTTATACTATTTACCTTGTCAGCATTCATTTCATTTTCTATTTTCAATTGGGCCAGTTTCTCATGAAACTGTCCCCAATTTGCCTTTCTGGTATTGTAGATTTTGGTCGTGCTCTGAAAATGTATACCTGAACAGCGCTTAAGCTTTATGTCGAAAAGTATGCAATTGTGGTCCGAGCTGGTGATCCCCTTGGAGACTCTCCAATCTTTCACTAGGTCGAGTAAGTCCACCGAACAGGCCGTTACATCCACATAACTGGTAAAGTGTCGACCTCATCTTATGGTGTCAAAGGTAGGGGTGTCTCCAGAGTTGAGTACCTGATAGCTTAACTCCTCCAGAGCTCCTGACATATCTTCCCCTCTATGATCGCTCTCCAAGGCTCCCCACCACGTGTTTTTGGCATTAGCGTCACCGCCTATGAGCATTCCTCGTGGGCCCAGTTCCTCCGTTATCTGTTTTATCTGCTCCAGGTACGGCGCTATTGGTTTATCTGGTTCGAAATAGAATGAGACGACAGCGATTTCCCATGCCTTCGTGCGAATCTTTACCACCGCGATATTGTTTGTAGTGAGTTTGGGACACTGTATGACATCTAGTTCGGTGTCAAAAACGGCTATAGCTGCTTTCACCGTTCCGTTACCTTGATTATCACACTGATAGATTCTGGCGCCGCGATAAGTCTTCATTCTTCTTATTCCGCCCACGTAAGGCTCTTGGAGCAGAGCGAGAGCGAATTTTCGTTCCTTGGCCTCTAGCATAAGTTCGTTTGTTACTAGTTCTTTCCGTTGGAGGTTTTCCTGGGCCACTGCGTATCCTCTTGTGGGGTCGGAATGCCGTTCATTATTATCCACTGCTGCGTTAACAATTATAAGCTACTTTTGCTCGAGCCAGTGCTTCCCATTTTTTCCTGATTTCGCAGTCCGTGCTGAACGCATTGTGCTGCGTGGCGTCCAATTTCGCATGTGTACAGTTCAGACAGGAAGGGGCCAAGCTCCAGTTTTCACACTGCTGCTTCATGTGAGGGCCCCCACAGTGGCTACATTTTGCAATGGTCTCTTTGCAGAATTTCTTGCCGTGGCCATATCCTAAGCACACCGAACATTGCACCAACGGAGATTGGTCGGCCACTTTCACCCGCTGTATATCTATGTGGACCATTGACCTGTTGATCATACGGTTCCACAGTCTCGGAGATACTCTCAGTATCACATGGCAGGTGTATGGATTTCGGGTTCCACCTCTGTACTTCACTTCCATTCTGTCTTCTTCTTTGTCAAAATCTTGGAAGAGGTCTGGATTTTGATTTTTGAGCGCTTTAATTATGTCTTCGTCTTTCATGAATTTCATGACATACTTTAAAGCAATAAGTGGGTCACGATTTCGTACTTCCTCGATTGTGAGATGCTCTTCGGCACTATTCAACCTGTCTTGCAGCTTCCTTCTTTCCTTTGGTGTTCTACAGCTCATGATTATCTTTTTGTCCTTTGCCTTCCTTGTTCTATCAACGGTTATATTACTGTCTTTGGCATTCACTGCTTCGCGTATTCTTGTGAGTACCTCGTCACAAGTTTCGCTTTGGTCCTTGGAAGCGATCACAACCGAGTGCAGTGTTTGTTCTGGGGACTTCCTACTTGGTATTGCCGCGGTTACACTGGCATAGGTAGGCGTTTGCGCCGTTTCCAGGCTGTGCCTGTCTATTGTCTCTTTCAGTTTGTCCATTTTGTACTGGTTTTCTACAAGGTTTTCCATTTCTTTTTGAATAATTTTCCTATGTCCCTGCAACTCTGTTTTTAACTCTCTTATTTCTTCTTTACTTTCCTCAAGTAACTTGCTGTATTCCTCAATCTTTACAATGATTTGCCTTCCATTATCCTTCTGTGTTTCGTCCCCGCGTGTGTTCCCCATCTCCTTGTTTATTTCCTTACCATTTTGATTTGGAATTGGTCGCGTCACTTCTAGCTGTTCGATTATCTCGACGAGTCGTTTTATTTGACTTTTGACAGCCTCTTTTATTGTGCCTTTAATGTTTCCCGACTGGTCAAGCTGTGTACACGCCGTCGTCCTTATATATCTGGCCAGCTCCGTGCGCGTTTCAGTCTTATCGAAAGTTATAGTCTTGTTTAATATTGTTGTTTGTGAGCTGCTAGGGTTCTTTGCTTTCTGCTTTGATGCTACAAGGTTACTTCGTGACTGTCCTGGGGGAGATGCCTGTCGGATCGGTTGTCTTCCCAGTCGGTGACTTTGTCACCGATGTCAGGGATGTCATCGACGATCTCCGCCGTTCTTTCTCCGGAGTACGGATCATTTTGTGTGTTATCAGGTGCGGTGCTGTGCGGCACGGTGCGATCTACGGTTTACCTTCCAGGCCCACAGCAGCTCGACGATGTGGTGATTGTAGGTACGTATTTTTTAGTTTCTATTTAGGTAATAATTTCACTATAATTTGTTTCAGATGCAGAGCAGCACGTCGTAGTCCAGCTCACAGTCGTTTGGTAATATTATGGATGGGTGTCAGAGGGATGTGTCAATATGGGTGTAAATGGCCCGTATAAAAGTAATTTGTAAACAGTATGTTAAGTACACTTATGCAGATAGTGTACGTCCAGATGAATTGAATTAGGTTTAGCTAAAGCCAGCAGGGGTAATCCTGCCCTAAATAAAACCTATATTCTTGGTCTAAACTTGGAAACGAAAATGGAATATTTAAAATGTAAATATATGTATATATTTTCTATTAATTATAAATCTTTTTAAAATCTTCTACGATAAAGGCAAGATTAGTAGGTACTGCGATAAACAATTAGCTCTTTACTTCAGTAACACGTCAGACGTTAATTCTACCTATAAAAATAGAATTTATCCTAGTCGCAGTTTTATCGACTCTACATAGAGTTACGATTTCCCGCGCTTTACAAATAGCTCTGCGAGGTCTTAAAATGATCTGCTAGTTAAAGTAATTTGGTTGGGTTTGGTCAAAAAGCAATGTTATTGACTAAGTCTTCCTCTGCTCTATGTAGAGTCTCCCACTATGCCTAATGTTGTAGATCTCCTCGAGCCCTTTCCAACGAACCCAAACTCAGGTCAGTTAGCCCCAGGGGTCACAGAGATATTGCGGTAGACACTTTCTAAAATTTGAGTGCTCTCGAGTGCCTGTTTTGAGCACTCGAGGTTTTTTCGGAACTATGGGCCCTAGAAGTTCGTGTTTGAGCTCGTTGCAAAGGTCCTGGTGAGCTCTGCCTAAAAAATATATTTTCAGGCCTGAAAAATTTCAGGTCCTGAAATCACCTGAAAAAGGCTAGTCTTATTCTATTGCCTCTGCTTATATATATTGAAAACCCCAACCCGCTACGACTCTCCGTTGCGAAGTTATTTAAGGAATAAGATTTTTAAAACGGCGGCGCAAATGTCAATGTCACAGTTTGAAAGGCTACGGTTAGGTTAGGTTAGGTTTGCAGGCTCTGTTATGTAACTACCTCCACAATACGGAAGTCTTGTTTGTGGACCGGGATGGTCAACTCCGGCGTCACGTCGTTGAATCTAGTGTCCCACAGGGATCGGTTCTCGGGCCACTACTATGGAACATCGGGTATGATTGGTTGCTTCGGGGTGATCTCTTGGCGGGTATGGATGTCATCTGCTATGCGGATGACACCCTTGTCATAGCCCGGGGCAAAACTTACAAAGAGGCGGCACAGCTGGCTTCTGCGGGCGGGACCTTAGTCGCACGGAGGATCGAGTTACTAGGCCTGAAGGTGGCGCTGGAGAAAACCGAGGCCCTTTTCTTCCCCGGTCCGCGGAAGCGTGCACACTCTGACGCCCATATCGTGGTCGGGGGTATCAGGGTCGAAGTTAAGGCTCAAATGAAATATTTGGGCCTTATATTGGATGGTCGGTGGCAGTTTGGCCGGCACTTTAGCGGTCTGTCACCGCGCCTCCTAAAGGCGGCTGATGCATTTAGCTGGCTCCTCCCTAACCTGAGCGGACCAAGCTCAATGTGTCGGCACTTATATGCCGGCATATTAAAGAGCATGGCGCTGTATGGTGCCCCCATCTGGGCAGATTCTTTAAATAAGGGGGAGAATGCGGCCCTTCTTCGCAGGCCTCAACGAGCCATTGCACAGCGTGTGGCGAGGGCTTATCGTACGGTGGGGCATGCTGCAGCGTGCGCCATTGCAGGCACTCCCCCCTGGGAGCTGGAAGCTAGGGTTATAGCCGTCGTCTACGAATGGACGGCGGCGCAGAGGGCGCAAGGTGAACGCCCGGCCCCGGAGGAGCGCAACGCCGTAAGATATGAAGCTCGCGTGACCATGTTCCGTCTTTGGAAAGAGGACATGGCTTGCGAGCAGTCTGGGCGCCGAACGCTCGACGCCATCGGTCCCGTCATCGAGGACTGGGTCGAGCGTTCGCATGGATCCCTTTCTTACCGTTTAGTGCAGATATTATCCGGACACGGTTGTTTCGGATCGTACCTGCACCGAATCGGGAGAGAGGAAGCCCCGTCGTGCCACAAATGTAACGCGACGGAGGACACAGCGCAACATACCCTCGTGGCCTGTACTGGCTGGGAGGAGCAGCGCCGTGTTCTGAATGCCGTTGTAGGTCCGGACTTTGCGCTTCCAAGCGTAATCAAAGCTATGCTGGGAAGTGAAAGGGCCTGGGGAGCCATGGCCACATGCTGCGAGGACATAATCTCGCAGAAAGAGGCAGCGGAGCGAGAGAGGGAGGATGTCCCTCTCGCTCCACCGCTCCGCAGACGCAGAAGAGGAGTGAGAAGACGGATGTACGACCGTTCTGTTCTCGCTCCCGGTGGTGGCCAGCGGGCCAGAGGTGCGGGGGCATCTCCGCCTGCATTGCACAGGCCTCCACCTGCGCTGGATGGGAATAGTCCGGCGCTTCCGGCTATTCCCATTCGTCCCCCTTGCCGCGTAAGGCGGGCGGTCGTCGGAGGTGTTGTGGATGACAAGGCTTCGGCTGCTCTCATGCAGACGTCGTAGGAGCGCCGCGGGGTTTAGTGGGTAGACCGGCCAATACCGGGAGTCCCACACAGGCCCTTCGTCCCCCAACGGAGGGTATCGTGCGTTGCATTACGCGTTAAAAAAAAAAAAAAAAAAGGTTAGGTTAGGTTTTTTTTTTTTTTAAATTGAGTTTTCCGCAATTAATCCTCCGACATGGGTCGGAGACATTTTCTGCAAAACACTTGTATAAAAAGTGCATGTGTAGTGTCATTGCTTGTATGCTCTATAGCAGTGGTACTCTCTACTTCAGAGCCATGGGGTTCCGATAGTAGAGGGCTTGTGTGTGTTTACGTGCATGAGCGTGTATGTCCCCAATACCCCAATACTCCCGGGGCATTTTTTAATTTTATTGTTACTCTTTCCTTTAGTCTTTCTCTTGTTTTCTCTTTTCATTATCTTTTATTGCTTTTTTTTTTTTCTTTTATAGTGCTCTTTTTTGTTACAGGAAAAGTGGAAACAGACACTAAACAGTTTTGCAATAATTGCGGAATGACACATATCATGATTACCTTAGAATATATTATTATACTAAATTTAAGGATGGAATACAATTAACAATTTTTAATGAACCATTACTAAAATTAATAAATATAATGTCAATATTAGAATTAATAAATTTCGAATGTAAATAATGTAATTAATAAGGATCGAATGTAATATCAATAACGAACTTAATAAATTATAAAGAATCCAAACCTAAAACAAACCAGTAATTAACTTTTACTTTGTCAATATCTGTTATAAATATTTCATTTTAATTTGCCCACGCCGTGCTCTCATTTGCCCTACAGGTTTCGGCCATTACCTCTTTGCAATATCTGAAGAATATATCTGCCCTTCTCTTATCTCTTATTAAGTCCACAATATTTGCCCGGTTGATTTGCATTCCTAATTCCGCCTCCAGGGTTTGGCGGCGCGCGCCAAAACGGGGGCAATCGATTAGCAGGTGAACATCCACACACCCCGGCTCACATACACACCATGGCGAATCGCGCAGCTTAAACCTATGGAGATACTGTCCCAGACCCCCGTGCCCTGTCAGCGTCTGCGTTATCAATGCATCCGGCCGGACACGTTTCGCGAACTTGTACACAAGGGAGACATCAGGGAGGAATAGCTCGATGTTTTTATCTTTAATATTTATTTTGTAGAGTTCGTTGTATTCAGTTATTGTTTCCTCCCTGATGACTCCCTTTGCATATGAAATGGGGTATAAGTCATACTCTGGGGCAGTCCTACGGTACAGGGCTGCGCGCTTCGCCAACTCGTCCGCTCTCTCGTTCCCTGGTGTGCCCACATGGGCACCCAATACAACCCAACATCTACTCCGACGGAATCTAATTTTATCAAATTTTCTCTTATCTTGAAGGCAACAGGCTGCAGGGAAGTGTATTGACTGATAAGTTGTAGTGAGGACATACTGTCCGATAATATATTAATTTTTGTTTCTTTCAACTTCCCTGCCATCTCTGTTGCCTCCAAGATAGCCAACATTTCTGCCTGAAATACAGTGCAGTGCGACTCCAACCGATATGTGCGATATTTGACCTCGGTCTCCCCCCGCCACACCGTCAGTGCCGCACCCACTTTCCCTTCGATCTTACTTCCGTCGGTGTAGATGTTGAGTCCTTCCACTCTCTGCTCCCCACCTGCCACCTCTTCTGAGTCCCGGAATCTTGGCCTCCACCACTTTGCCGGATGTAGCGCATCCCATATAGCGGACACATTCCTCTCCAAGCCGCCCGACGGTCCAAGAGGGCGTCCCCTTTTGATCTCAAAAATTTTTCCTGCTTCCCTCACCCTCATATCGAGGGGCGGAAATCCCGAGTTGCCAGCGCCGGATCCAAAGGTATCGTTCGGTACGCCCTAGCTATTTTTAAAATAAAGCCACGTTGCAGCGCTCGCAGGCGGTCCGCCACTCCCTTCTTGCGGGTCGCCGACGCCCACACCCCAGCCGCATACAGTACAATAGGCTCCACGACGCATGTGTAAATGGTCTTGAGTATGTCCGAGTTCAAACCCCACGTAACCTTTGCGGCTCTTTGAAGTTGTTTAAATATTGGTATTGTCTTATCCGCTATGTAGTTTACGTGGGGTGTAAACCCAAGACCTTTATCTATTATTACTCCCAGTAATTTAATTTGGTCAACAATGTTAATTGGCAGCCCTCCCATGTGCACTGCTGGGGTACCCACTTTTATTTTCCTGGTTAAAACCATGGCTTGTGTTTAAGCTGGTCCAAAGCTTAATTTATTGGATATTGGTGAACGTGGGAGAGGATTGCGCATGCGTTTTCATTAATCGTTTCCATATCGTTTGCAGAAAACACCAGTGCCACGTCACCTGCGAAGGCCTGGCAGTGAACGCCCATTGCCTCCAATCCAATACCAGGTTCCATAGTGTCGGTCCCGCAATGGAACCCTGAACGCAACCTCGTCCCGTGGCCTTGGTGTACTCTACACCCGCATACCTTACCGATACCTCGCGCCCCTCCAGATATGATCCCATAAGATTGTACAGGTTGCACGGGCACCCCCTCTCCAACAGCTGTTTTTTAATACCTGGCCACCAGGCATTATCGAAGGCCCCCTCTATGTCCAGGGACACCAGAAGACAGATTTTCTGTTTTTGTTTCACTTCTGTCTCTATGTGCCCCATCAGATCATAGAGGGAGTCCTCAGTGCTGCGCTGGGGCATAAATCCGTATTGTCTGGGGTTTATTGTCCTGAGAAGGTGCCAGCGCAACCTGCGCACAACCATTTTCTCCACTATCTTACCAAAAATGTTTAACAGACCAATGGGGCGGTAAGATCGGGCCCGCTTCGCCGGCTTGCCGGGCTTCGGTATGATTACTACCGTCGCTTTCTTCCATAAAGCCGGATAATATCCCTCGGAGAGGGCGGAGTTTGCCAGCGCCAAAAAGACACCTCCATCGGTTAACACGGCTCTCTCACAAATATCCGCCGTCAAATGATCAGGTCCGGGCGCCTTCCGCGAAGAAAACGATTGCGCCGCCCACTCCAGCTCTAGCAAGGTAAAGGGCGAATCAGCGGGCGCCCCTACGCGCCTCTCGGCAGCCGCGGCTCGCACCTCCCTCTGCTCCGGTGTGTCCTCCTCCTGATTATCATTAGGCTCTCTGCCAACGAAATAATTAATAACTCGAGAACCACTTAATAAAAAAATCACAAATAAAACGTTAAAATAAATGTAAAAATGAGACGCAATCAATTCAGTAAAAAGAAATTAACATTAACATTTTGAAAACTGAAGGAACCGTCTCCGAAAAACAAATTTTCAGAAAGAAATTTATTGAAACGGCTGTAAAATGACAAATAGTAACGGGAAAAATCCAATTTTTCGGACACACCTTCCCACAGTTAGCGCGCAAGTAACAATAATAGAAAATATATGGGTTGTCGCTTTAAATTTCAAAATACAGCATGCCAAAGTTTTGAAATATTAATAGCTATAACTTAACTTCTATATATCCTAAAATTTTTCTGTTTAGTCCAAAAGTCTTCCAATCACACCCTCTTCAGCACTGCCAAGTTTGGCGGTCGTAGCTTATCTCCTTCATGTACCTCGTTCCAGCATCGACCTTAGGCTAGGTTTTTTTTTTTTTTTTTTTTTGGCAGGTAGGGGAAATCCTCATGGACACCTGGGAATGGATGGCCCAGGTAGTGCCGAACTCTTACCGACTAAAACCTTCTACCTGCCATGCTAATGGTTACCATCGACTTGGCGGTCGATGCCTTTTTTTATAATTTAAATAAAATGAATTTAGGTCTGATTTTAATAACATATAGGTTTGTGGTTTATCCGCCTATCTGTGTTGTAGTTACATTATTGTCGTTCCGTTTAGTTTACGATAAAGTTTATTCTATGTTTTATATCTAGATATTGTTTTTTTTTTTTTTTTAGTCCTTTCGCTTTGCTTTTCGCTTTTTTCATTGTTATTTATGTAGCTATTTTTACCTTATATGTACTTATTTTCTATTGTATATGTTATTATGCGTATTCTACAGAATACACTTGCAACATATTTTTCTTATCCTATCTTATTCCTATTTATAGCGTCCTCTGCGATCCGACAGCAGTAGTCCATGAAGGCTGATCGAGTTTCCTTACTAGATACGATTTTGCTGAGATTTGATGCAACCAATGCTACATCAAATCTCATTTCAAAATCGTATCTTTTCCTTGCGTATTTAGGACAGTCTAATATTAGATGGATGATAGTCTCTTCTGCTGTCGATTCGCAGACGCAAGCGGGATCGCTTTTACATTTAAAACGGTACAGATAGGAGGAGAAGCCACCATGGCCCGTTAGGACTTGAGTTTTTATGTAGTTTATTTTAGTTTATTTTATTATTTTATAAGCCAGACGTACGTCTGGCAAAAACAATTTAGTAACTGATGCTGTAGTGCCACCCATGTACCTCATCTGCCACTTCTGCAATGTCTCTTCCCTGAGTTTTCGCTTTGCGTAGGATACCGGGTACTTGTTATAATGTGCCGCTGTTTTCAGGTGCAGCGCTGCTTCTTTCGCCAGCTGGTCAGCGCGCTCATTTCCCAGTGTGCCAATATGAGCTTTTACCCAGAATAGATCTATTATTTTTCCCTGTTTGGTGGTGATGGAAATATTATTCTTGATTTGGCACACTAGGGGGTGAGCGTCGTCTATGTTGCTGCTCAGCAAGTCTAGGGCCGACCTCGAATCGCTAAGTATTTTAATCTTCTGTGCCGTAGCTTTCCTGGCCATTTCTACTACCCTGTCCAAAGCGAGGAGCTCAGCTTGGAACACCGAACAGTATGCTTCCAGTTTGAGCTTGGCCTTTGCTGTCTCTACGCCATTCGTCCAGCAGGACACGGCTGTTCCCACCTTTCCTTCTATTTTGCTGCCGTCGGTATAGATACAGAGTTTCTCCTTGTCAACTTTTATTCTGTTGATATCTGTCACACATGTGTAATTGATGTCGTTTTTTTCGGAGAGATGCGGAGCTCTTAGAAAACTCATTTTCTCTTCTATTTTTCTGTCCGACGGCAGCATCTGTATCCCTTCTCCTCGTTTGGCTCTGTAGAGTGCAGCCGCCTCATTTACCCGCAGATCTAGTGGCAGAATTCCCGCCAGGACCAGTGCTGCATTGAGGGACACCGTGCGATAGGACCTACATATTTTTTGGGCAAACCCACGTTGCACCGTGTCTAGCTGCTTTTTTATTGATAACTTCTCCGCTGCCGGAGCCCATACGCTGGATGCGTATAATATTATTGGCTCTATTACCGCCACTTAAATGGTCCTGGTAATCTCGGGATTTAGGCCCCATGTCACTTTTGCTGTTTTAGCAAGTTGTTTGTAGATATTTGTTGCCTTTTTACAAATCTGTGCAACGTGACTATTATACTTCAATTTATTGTCTAATACCAATCCTAATAATTTTATTTCGTTAACTGCATTTGTTTTGATACCCCCCATTCTTATATCCGGTTCCTCGTAGTTTAGTTTATTTGTTAATATCATTAAATTCGTTTTATGAGCTGCAAATTTAAGTTTGTTTTGCTTTCCCCAGCTGTTTATTTCGTTCAAAATTTTGCATGCGTCTCGTTGCACAGATTCCGAAGTCCTTCCCGAGATTACCACCACCACATCATCGGCAAAAGCCTGGCCATATATATTGTTTTTACCCTCCAGTTTTTCCAGCAGCGGGTCCAGCAGCAGGTTCCAGAACGTCGGTCCCGCTATGGATCCCTGCACACATCCCTTGCTAGTTGAGATTTCGCAAGTTTCGCCAGCATATCCCACTCTCACCTTTCTGTCACTCAGATAGCTATAGATCATCTTCATTATATTCGAAGGGCACGACTTCCGGTAAAGTTGGTGCTTGATAGCCGGCCACCATGCACTGTCAAATGCGCCCTCGACATCTAAGGAGACTAGACTAGAAAAAAAAAACCTGTCATGCCAACATATTGACAAGCCAAAATTATTATTATAAATTATTATAAAATTTCGTGGCTTCCTACGCAGTTTTATGTGCTGTTACCTGGTAGAACCCGTGGCAGTGCGTACGCAAGGTTGTGGGTGGCTGCGGGGGCGCCATATACAAGGCGCAGTGCTATTATTTACAATTATTTTTGACATGACGCCACGCTATACGTTGCTTAGCTACGCCTAGACGTCTGCGCGCGCTGAAGAATTTCCTGGCCTGATTATGTCACCAGAGAGGAGACAGAAACTAGATGTCACTGTCAAGTGAAGGTCAAAATGATGAAAATTATATTATTTATAAACAATTATGTGAAGTGCAAACGGGTGTGAAAAAACTATTTCTAGAGTTATAAGTATATTTTTTAAGCTTTTTATTCTCTTCTACGTACAGAATCAATAAGTGCCCCTTTTCCCTGAGCCCATTCCCATGCAACATTGCGTAGTATGTTTACGGTCATTTAATAGCATCAAAGGACTCCATATACATCAATCGCGAGTTCATCACGCGCGTATCCTTCTATGCTCACCTTGTAGCCAAAGCCACGACTCCCAGAACAACAACACACCACTCACAAACACATCTACCCCCTTACACTTACTCCTTAGCCAGTTAAAAAGTTCTACAGCCATAGTGAAACGCATACCTCGTGGTGCCCGATCCTGTGTAGCTTCCGCTCTAGCCGAGTGCATCAAAAGATGCACACGCGACAACAATCTCGTGTCCTGGCATGACCTCCTCACCTTTTCATACAAAACTCTACACACCTCACTTGAGAATAAGACCTCCCTCACACAGCAAATAAAAAACAACACTTCTCCAAACACACAATTACCCCAAGCGGCGCCTCGAAGGCCTCAGCATAGCAGACGTCATAATGACATATTTTCTAAAGTAGAAGAGAAAGTGCAAGACGGAGATTTAAAAGGCGCCGCTCGGCAACTTTTTTCAAATGATACCATTGCACCCGACTCACCGGAGACCGCCACCGCACTACAATCCAAACACCCCCCAGGCCCTTCCTGCCCCCCTTTTGTAGACCCCCCATCTGACATCGCAACATGTCTCCGCGCCAAAGAGGAAGATGTTGTTGCCGCCATCGCCACCTTCCCGACAGGTTCGGCGTCCGGTCTGGATGGCATCTCCCCTCAACACCTCAAGGACCTCACCAGCCACGGTGTGGGCATGGCCGGCGACCACGTCATCTCAGCCCTAACCGGGCTGGTGAATGTCATGCTAGAGGGGAATGTGTGCCAGGAAGTGACACCGATCCTATACGGGGCTAATTTAATAGCCCTGACTAAGAAAGACGGAGGCGTACGTCCGATCGCTGTAGGTTTCACCCTGCGGCGATTGGCTGCCAAAATTTGTGTTCGGCTAACTCGTTCTAAATTCCAGTCTCTTTTCGAACCCGTACAGGTTGGCTTCGGAACCCGCGGAGGCTGCGAGGCAACGGTCCATGCCGTACGCACCTTCACGTAAGACGATCTGTGCGAGGTGATACTTAAATTAGATGTAAAAAATGCTTTTAATTCGGTAAACAGGGACACCCTCCTGAATAAAATTAAACTGCATGTTCCGGAGATTTATAATTTTATGCTACAGTGTTATCACTGTCCTTCAAAATTATTGCACAAAAATAATGAAATTCTTTCGGCCGTGGGGTGTCAGCAGGGTGATCCACTCGGTCCAGCGATCTTCAGTTTGGCCATAAATTCGATAATCCACAGTGTCAAATCAAAATTAAATGTATGGTACCTGGACGACGGTACCATAGCTGGGGATGCTCAGACTGTCCTAACTGATTTAGAAATGGTAAAACACAATTTTGACCTCATTGGTTTGGAACTAAATTTTAATAAATGTGAACTCTTCGTTTCTGAAAAAATAGACACAACCTTGGCACAATCCATAATCCAAAATTTTAATAGTGTAGCCCCAAACATAAAAATACTCACAAAAGACAGTCTGAGCCTTCTTGGCTCCCCTATTTTCGACGAGGCCATTCCACCGCTACTAACAAGTTCGATTTCTAAATTTAATGAATTTTCGGACCGCCTCCTTAAAACTAGCAGCCATTCTGCCCTCTTCATACTGAAGTTTTGTCTTTTCGTTCCTAAATTTACTTACCTGCTCCGCTGCTGCCCAGTGTGGAAATTCCCTGTACTAATCCAACACTTAGATTATGTAATAAAATTCCAAATTGAATCCATCACAAATAT
This sequence comes from Blastobasis lacticolella, assembly GCA_905147135.1. Lineage (NCBI taxonomy): Eukaryota > Metazoa > Arthropoda > Insecta > Lepidoptera > Blastobasidae > Blastobasis > Blastobasis lacticolella. The sequence continues at coordinate 24,423,103 of LR990041.1, forward strand.
CAGACTCAGCGAGCAGGCATGGACCCAGGCCTCCCTGCCAATTAGGTATGGTGGCCTGGGAACCCGCAAAATCTCTAGTGTAGCACTGCCGGCATTTCTGTCCTCTATCTATAGCTCGTCCGACCTCACAGGTAATATTCTTAAAGCCCCCGCGGCTACAAACTGTGAGGTCGCGTGCTTGGCGGAGGCTGAAACTGCCTGGCTAGCTGGACCGAGCCCAAATTTTCCTCCCACGCCCAAAATTCAAAAGGCCTGGGACAACATTTCTTCTCAAGTCATATTAGACACCCTTCTTAATATCTCACCATCTTTAAAAGACCGCGCCAGGCTGGAAGCAGTTGCCAGACCAGAATCCGGGCACTGGCTCCACGCTTACCCATCCCCCAACACCGGCACTTTCATCGACCCGACCACTCTCCGTCTCGCCATCGGTCTCCGGCTGGGAGCCGAGGTTTGTATCGAGCATAGTTGTGCTTCTTGTGGAGCGAGTGTTGACCGCTTCGGTCACCATGGGCTTGCCTGTTCTTCGAGCGCTGGCCGCCTCTCCCGTCACGCCGCGATCAATGACATCCTGCGACGGTCTCTCGTCAGCGCCAACGTCCCCGCAATCCTGGAACCTCAACACATTGCACGGGACGATGGCAAGAGACCTGACGGGATGTCTATGATACCATGGAGGATGGGTCGCCCGCTGGTGTGGGACGCCACGTGCGCCGACACACTAGCTGCGACCTATCTTCCGGCAACCGCTAAACGGGCCGGCGCGGCGGCTGAGATACGAGAGCGCTCGAAGGTGGGCAAGTACAGTTGTCTCGGCGCCCAATACGAGTTTGTCGCATTTGGTGTCGAGACACTGGGTCCGTGGGGCCCGGGCGCACACTCGCTCTTCATGGAGCTTGGTAAACGGCTCAGGGAGGCGACGGGTGACCCACGTGCCGGCAGCTTTCTCGCGCAGCGGTTAAGTATCGCCATCCAGCGCAGGAATGCCGCCGCCATGATGGGCACCTTACCGCGTGGCCCTGGTTTTTTACATCTTTTTTAATTTAGTTTAGTTAGTTAATAAAATATTTATATCTTATAAGGGTTTAGTTTAGTATATTTTATATGTATTACTGTATATATTTTTGGTATTTTATATATAGGTATTAGTGTATATTGTTATTATAAATGTAAATTATTTTATCAATAAAGTGCTCATTATTCGGCTTGATATTAAAGAATTGTTCAGGAGACTAGAGCTACTATTTTATTTTTTCCCGTATCTTCTCTTTTACGTGATTTGTCAAATCAAAGAGCGCATCCTCTGTGCTCCTCTGCGGTGTGAATCCGTATTGCCTCTTGCTAGATTTAGGGAGTATGTGCCATCTTAGTCGCGTTACTAGCATCTTCTCCAAGATTTTACCCAATAACGATAGAAGACCGATCGGGCGGTATGATTTTGCCTGTGTGTAGTCCGTCTTCCCAGGCTTCCTAAGTATTATGACCGCTGCTGTCTTCCACAGTCTAGGAAAATAGCCCAGTTCTAAGCACTTACTGCTTATGGCATGGAATATATCGATGTCAACTCCTATGGCTTCTGCACATATATCGGCTGTAAAACCATCGGGGTCCAGGCGCTTTTTTGTGGTTGAATGTTTTGATGACATTTTTTATTTCCGATTTGGTGAACCACGGGTCATCGCTAGTCCCGTTGCAAATATAAGTTTCCACTTCTGCCCTCAGACAGCTCTGGTCTGGTGTGTCATCCTCCTTGTTGTCTTCCGGGTAGAAGGTTTTTGCCAGCATGTTCGCTGACTCCTGAGGTCCTAGCGGTTTGCCGTTGTCCACCAACATGACGTCATCGGCCCACTTACGTGTTCTATTTATGACTCGATATATTCCATCCCACAAGCTCTCTTTATCCTGTTTATTGCAAAAGTCCTGCCAGCTGGTCGTCCGGGCCACATCACAGGCATCCTCATAATTTTGTTTGGCTGTTAGGTACGTTTCTATAACATACTTTCTTCTGCTCCCAGCAGCATTTCTTATTCTTCTTTTTTTCGTAGTCATGTCCTTTTTTAATTTGTTAAGTTCATCTGACCACCACGGTATTTAGTTCTTTTTTTGTTTATGTATCCTTTTGGGTATTTGTTCATCGCATTTTTATCGCGTTTACATATTTTTCTACTATTTCTTCTAAGTTTTCTTTGGTTTTGGCTTTTTTAATATATTCCTTACTTAATTTGCTTTGTTCTAAATTATTCTTTAATACTTTTCTAAATATTTCCCATTTCGCCTTTTTAGTGTTATATATCCTAGTGGTCTGATGTTTCCTTTCGTCAATTTTCGTATATTGCACTTCGAATGTGATCGCATTGTGATCGGAGCTAGTGATCTCCTTGTTTCAAATGTGGGCTCATCACCTTCGTTCAGAATGTGAAGGTCCAGTTCGTCCAGGAATGAGGCCAGTTCTTTCCCCCGGTGATTCTCCGAGGAGCTACCCCACCACGTACTCCAAGCATTGACTTCACCTCCTATTAGTAGATGGGCTTTCCCGTATTTGTCGTAGATCTTCTGAACGTGGTCCAGGTACGGCTCCAGGGGTTTGTCTTCTTCAAAGTAGACAGAGACCAGTACAAGTAGTCTTGTGGACGATCTGAGCGTTACAACCGCGATGTTTTCTGTTGTTAATATGTTGTCTTCACTTACTTTTAATAATATATCTTCGTCGTCAAAGATCATTATCGCTGCCTTGACCGGTCCCCCTCCGCCTCCAAGCACCTGGTAAGTCCTCACTCCCGGAAACGTCCGGACCCTTCCATCTGCGTTCACATGAGGCTCCTGAATTAGAGCTCCACATGTCTTCCTCTTGATGCTCTCTTGCACTAGCTCCTGCAACGCGAGCCTTTTCCGCTGCAGGTTTGCTTGTATAAATTTGTACGATCTTTCTGCCTGGACCACCGCTGCTAGCAATAAGCCACGGCTGCTCTGGCTATTTCATCCCAACTTTTCCTTATTGGACACTCGAGGCTAAAAGCATTGTGATCGTATCGTTCCAGTTTAGCTGAGTGGCAGTTCCAGCACTTCGGTTTTTCTCCGAGTGTTCGTTCCGGACATTCCGCTCTCAGGTGCGGTGGCTGCATAGGCTATCTTGCTGTGTGCAGTACTTTTTACCATGTCCAAACCCAAGGCACCTCGTGCATTGTATCAGCGGTGATTGGTCATACACCGCCCTCTTTTGGAGGTCGATGTAGACCGCCCCCGCCGTGGTCAAGGACGAATGCACCTTGGGTGACACTTGCAAAACCACATGATTCTCATGTGGATTCCGCGCTCTGCGCCTATATCGTACCGCAACTTTGTACTCGTCTTCTGGGATGTTACTCAGAAGTTTTGCATTTTGCTTTCTGAGTGCGCTAACAATTGCCTCGTCCGTATTATAGGAGAGCACGTCTCTTATAATGATAAGCGGGTCCTTATTTTTAGCTTTGAGAGTCTGGAGATTATCTGACTCTTTGAGTTTCTCTATTAGATTGTCCAGTTCGCTCTCGCTACAGCAACTTAGTACCACGTTCTTGTTTCGGACCTTCCTAACTCGGTCTACATGGACGCTGCCCTCTTTGGCGTCCACAACGTTACGGATTTTTGTGAGGACTTCTTCACTCGTGTCCTCTTCCTGTGTGGAAGCCACAATCACCGAATGGGTTGGGTGAGCGACCCCCCCCGACGCACCCGTAAGCGTAGGTTTACCCGCGAGTACGTCGGCGTAGGAACGCTCCCCTCTTGACCTGATCTCTTCGATGATTGTGGCCTTTACGTCTTTTATTTGAGTACGAGTTATGTCGTTATCGGTCGCCGTCGGTTAGGTTAAGTTAGGTTAGGTTAGGTTAGGTTAGGTTGGGGTGCTGGGTCGGGTTAGGTTAGGTTAGGTTAGGTTAGGTTAGGTTAGGTTAGGTTAGGTTAGGTTAGGTTAGGTTAGGTTAGGTTAGGTTAGGTTAGGTTAGGTTAGGTTAGGTTAGGTTAGGTTAGGTTAGGTTAGGTTAGGTTAGGTTAGGTTAGGTTAGGTTAGGTTAGGTTAGGTTAGGTTAGGTTAGGTTAGGTTAGGTTAGGTTAGGTTAGGTTAGGTTAGGTTAGGTTAGGTTAGGTTTTTTTTTTTTTTTTTTAAGAGTCCCCATTTGTTGGGGTCTCGGCCTTATACCCCAGCCAGGTTGCCGGGACTTTGATAGTAGGTTTCCGTACTGTCATTGTTTAGTACAGTCCTTATAGGGCTGTGGTTTATCCTCTCATCCTTGCTAAATCTATCTGTTGTATACATGTATTACTCTGAACCTGGTTCAGTTTGGTCTGAGTGTAAGGTTTGTGTTTACATTTAAAATTGTGTTGACATGTATAATTGGCTTATTTCTAGAGGGTACGCTTTATTTTGTGTTTATTTTATAGATATAATAGTACATAGATATTAACAATAGGCTTATTTCTGTGGATTATGCTATTTTACATTTACTATGATGCGTAGTTGCTTATTACTAGGTGTTAATGTGTAGATATTTACAAGTTGCTTATTGCTATAGGTTATTCTATGTATAATAATTTTTTTTTTTTTTTTTTTTTTTTTTTTTTTTTTTGTAGATTGAGTAGTACAAGATATTTACAATAGGCTGTTTTTCTATAGATTATGCTATTCTACATTTACTTAAGTACATAATTTCTTATTGCTAGTTTTTTTTTTTTTTTTTTTATTTTTTTTTATTGTTTAAATGTATTTTCCTTTTTTTTTTTTTTTTTCTCTTGTGTGACAACGCATAACTATAACTACGTTACATGGTGCTCGCATAGCGACTTGCTTAGGTTATATTTTTGTTTCGACTTTTTACATATGTGCTGTGTTATATTACCAATAATATAGTACATACATATTTTGCTTATAACTATTATTTCATAATTCCTAATATTTGGTCATCTACAGCCTGACAATGGCGCATCAATTCAACCCCTATTAGTCTCAGTAATAATTGGTTTCTTATACAAGATTTTTTGTGCTCCATTGTCAGCCTGCAGTTGCAAGCCTGACTGTTACGAGCTAAAGTTTGAGGTTGAGAGGATAAACCATTTTTTGCTTTTAATTTAGAAAATTTAAATTTCAGTGTATTGGTTAGTTTCTGTAATGGGCCCGCAGCAGTTAACAGTGGTAGGCTACCGATGACCTTGCTATTTGGTCCCAGCGCTTCTTTATTGGACACTCAATATCAAAGGCGTTGTGATTTAGTTTTTCTGCCTTTGCTAGATCACAGTTTTTACATTTAGGTTGTTCCCCCATCGTGTAAGCAGGACATTCGGCTCTTTTATGTGGACCTGCACAGTGGCTACAGAGGTCTTCCGGTTGAGTGCAGTATTTCCGGCCGTGACCGAAACCCAGGCACCTCGTGCATTGAATCAATGGCGATTGGTCGTACACCGCCCTCCTCTGGAGGTCGATGTACACCGCACCTGCCCGGATCAGGCACGAGTGCACTTTCGGAGATACCTGTAGGACAACGTGGTTCTCTAGTTGGTTTCGAGCACGGCGCCTATATTTAACAACTACCCTGCGCTCATCCTTGGGTATGTTTAACAGTAGATGTCCGTTCTGTTTTTCTATGGCATTTTTGATGTCCTCGTCGGTGTTGTAGACTAGGACATCCTTCACTATGACTAGCGGATCTTTGTTTGTAGCCACTTTTGTCTGCAGAGTGTCCGATGTTTTGAGTTTTTGGGCTACTTTTTGTAGCTCGCTTTCAGAGGCACAGCTAAGGACAACCTTTTGATTGCGTGCTTTCCGTACCTTTTCAATGCGAAAGTCCCCCTCTTTCGCATTGACTATTTGTCGTATCTTGGTGAGCACCTCATCGCTGGTGTCGCCATCGTCGGTGGAATTTACAATGATAGAGTGACTGATCGGAATCACTCTATTTTCCACTCCTGTCACTATTTCTGCGTACGAGGGCGACGCCCTTGTCTTTGACTCTTCTAAGATAATTTTTTGGTTTGTTATAATACTGTCAAGGTTGTTTATAACTTTATTTATTTCGTCTTTTCTTAGCTCCTCCGTTTCTGAGATTTGCTCTTTAATGCCCTCTTTTATATTTTCTTCTACTAATGTGTCCGTATTCATCACCACTATTTCCAGTTGTCTCGTCATACCTTCAATTTGCCCTTTCTCCTCTTGATGAACCTGCTTCATTTTATCATACATTTTGACTTGATTGCCACAAAGAAGGTCCATTGAGCCCTTCAGACCTATCAAATCGTCTTTTATTTCAGTCTCATGGGCCTTCCTATTTTCGATAAGCTCTTGTAGTTCATTTAGGAGTGCGGCGGTTTCCGTTCTCTCATTGCTGTTTAGCTGTCTTTGTAGCTCTACGTTTTCCGCGTAGAGCTTTGTAATTTGGTCATAAAGGTCGTTGGCGCACTTTATGACACTCTCTTTAATGACGCCCTTGAGATTACCGGACAGGTTTAGTTGTTTTTTAATCTCATGTACACACTTTCCAGCTGTTTGAAGTGCATTTGCACCGGTAGTGGGAGATTCCATTGGTGGATTGTCGCTATTGGCGCCTGCGCCAGACGTCCTACCTTGCAGCCTCACGGGCGGTGTCCTATGCATTTTCTACCGTGTAAAAGGCGGTAGAGTCAATAATATAAAGTTATATGAGATATAAGGTGTTGTAAATATACTCTAGATCTTAAATCTACTGATAATAATTTAATTAATCTAAGTACGCGTATATAATGTTGTCCTTAAAGTCTAGCGACTCTACGTAGAGTTCGGTCACAAAAAGCCTCTCAATGTGTTTGAGAAGGGTCAAATAAAGCTACAAGCAGAAAAAACTGGGTTAGGTTAGGTGAAATTTAATTTCTATGATCGAACTCTATAATGGCTCTAGGTAGAGCTCAATTCCTTATCCTATTTTGTAAATCTCGCCAGGCCCAATATTTTGGTAGAAACCGCAGCTCGCTAAGACCTACGGTTCCAAAGTTATCGCAACTATAAGTTTTTATATAACTTTCAAGATGGCCGCCGATAAATGTTATAATAGCTGTAACTCGGTTAATTTAAGAGCTACAGCTGTGCGGTTTTGGGTATGTTAATGGGCCGGGCAATCTCTACGTCGCTATGTGGCCAGATTATGTCAAAATTTTTGAACTCTATGTAGAGTTCCAATTAGTCTAAACAGATGAAGGTCTCTGAGCCTTTGTCTCCAAAGAAAACCCCAAGTCAATGGGATGCCTAGGTGCCAAGTTATGAAGTGTCGAATTTTTTCGACAGTTAGGTTAAACTGTCAATGTCAAACTTTGGCAGCTTATATCTCTAAAACTATATGTTCCAGATTGCTGGTGTTTGGGTTCCCCGAACTCGGCGTGACCTCAGTAATCGCCTGAAAGCGCTTTCAGGGCTGAAAATTTTTGCACCTCCGAATCCTTAAAATTGGGTCGGGTTGCTTAGGGGTGATGCCCCTAAGTTCCTTATCGAAAGTCCCGACCTCCTACTCCCCGTGATTCAGGAGTTATGGCCGTTTAAAGTTTCGCCAAAATGGCCGCCAACTGTCAAAACTGAGTTTTAACGACCAATATCTCGACTTCCAGAGGTCGTAGAAGTTCGGGGTTTTGGGTTCCAGTTTAGGCGTAGTCTCCACTACCTCCTGAAAACGCTTTCAGTCGAAAATATTTTCAGACGCTGAAATTGCCTGAAAAGTACCCTAGGGGGTTCTGGGGACCTCGTCCTATACTAAGTCGAAAACCTCGTCTTCCTGCGATGTTTGGTTCCTGGGTTATCTATTTATGAAAAATGTTATAATAAAAAGTAAAATGGCGGCTTTCGCGTAGTTTCGGCCCTTATGGACCTAGGCAGCTGAAATTTCAAATATATGTGTTCGAATATAGTGTCTAAACATAATTCTGCAGAAAAAAGTTTGATTTTATGTATGGTTTTTATTTATTTTCAAAAAATTGTGAAAAATTCAGTAACTCAAGAACCAATTACTACAAAATTTTAAAAAATATGTCAAAATCTTTGTAAAATCAAGACGGACGGTTACCAGAAAAAAGATGTTACAAAATTTGTATAATATTTCAGTTATCCTTAAAAAACGAAAATTTTCAGGAAATTTCACGAAAACGTAAATATTTCCTTCGATTTCCGTCCAAAA